>OW284510.1:6014683-7471237 GCA_935413205.1 Polydrusus cervinus
TGAAATTACGGCCTATCATTAAGTAACACCGTGTAAAATAGAATCCCACGAGGAATTCCGCTAATTGCGACCAAAACTCTACGATATAATTTAATCTCCGTGTTCCTTTCGGTCAAGATTATATCGTCAACGACAGTCAACGTTAAAAACAGACCCGCCTAAGACGTCTCGTTAAAATTAGAGCAGTCTGCAAACGATGGCGTGCTAACGACGGGAGACGTTGAATCTAATGAAAACTAATTACAGACTGTATATTTTATCCCTTAGAGTTGCGGTATAAAGCTGTATTAAAGAAAATTTTATACTGCCCTTATGGCTTTTTTATTGTGCTTTTATTTTAATGAAATGAAAGGTAATTCGGGTTGAAATTTATGGGTGTGCGAGATTATAGTCATCCATAAACGAAACTCAAATAGTTACACAATTCCTGGCATAACAGACACAACGAAATACTTTTGTTAAAATATTGGTTTTTAAGACAAACAGTTGGGACTCTTAGTCAATTTTACAAGAGTTATTTTGGAAATTTAAAGTCTTAAAACTGGCCTAGTATACTATACCAGAATCTTAGTTGCCGTGACAAGAAATAGTAGTTTGTACAACAAGAGTGGATATGATGTCCATATCGCACGAGGAAGTAACTTCCGGAGCAATATGGACAATCCACTCGAGTTATACAGTATATTTTTTCTACGACTTAACTTCCGAACTTCATGCTAAGAATTTTAAAAAATTATTTAAATTAGGCATCATAACTTGTCTTTTAAGTTGGCCATGAACTTGTGAGAACGGTAATAAGAAACAATTGAACACAAATTCCTTTTGATGGCAAACTCATTGACCAAATTACACTGTAACATATTCATCGATTTGGGTAAGTTCTTATATTTATACAAACTCACTTTTGAATATATCTATCTTTCTCACATTCAACTTTTTGCAGAATAACAGACAAAAAGCGATATATGTATTAATAAAAACGAACAATTTATTTTCTCAACCAGGTAATTTGAGCAATATTGCTTAACTGAAATGCGCAGAAGAAAAATAGGTTTTTAGGGTTTGTTTCTGCTTGCATAAAGAATTATAACTCCGAAAGTACAACAAAATAGCTGTAGAATTCGTTTTAAACAGTTAAAAAAATGGATTTTGTGCATTAATATGAATTTTTAACGTTCGCTATGGTCAAATTTTTCAAAATAATCGCCAATTTACAAACTAGCAACACTGTTAACGTGGAAAGAGAAGACGAGAAGTGGCATTAGTGTAAGTAGAAATAACATAACCTTAAAAATGTTAGTAAAAAATGTTTTTTTTTCTAGAAATCTTATAGTTTCGTCTGTTTTATCGGATTATCTTTATGTTCCACCATTTAAGGAAGAATTACCAGTTAATTTTCTATGTTTGTTGCATATAATAAAAGTTTTAAGATCAATTGGGGTTCGATCCCCGTTCAAAATATATCGGAAAATATCCCCGTGGACAAATATTTATAATATATATTATTTATATGGAAAAAAATTACCAAGGTTAGTAAGAAAACGTTCATTTGGTAGGTATATATGTAAAGCTTGTAGTAATTGTCTAGAAATAAGTGGATATAAAGATATTTTTGAAATAAGAAAGTGCGTCTGTGTGCAAATCTTTGGTTCGGCAGAAAATAACAATAATTTGGTAGAATTATATTTTAGTATTAATTTTGTTATCATACCTTCAATTTTTGCACCATTTCGTGTACTCTTTAGGAAAATATTTTGTATACACATAGACTCTGTGGGACAAATGTTTTGATTTAAATTAAAAAAGAACAAAATTCATTTGACAGATTTGCATATTTTTGAAACATATTGTTAACCTAACTTCTCTCAACTGTCAGAAAATGAATTTACAACATGTAAATTTGGCTTCTCTGTAATTGACTACTGTGATTGGTCAGTTTCATAACCTAACTAGGATGGATATAAAATTTTGCCGCAGAATTAACTGGAATAGCCTACTTTACCCGCCTCTAAAGTGTAAAGGAAACAGCAAATTTTCATGTGGGAGTAGAAAAAATCAATTAAAATAGCCTCAAGAGAAAACTTAAAAAATGTTATTGCTATAGATATAGGCCGATTCCGGCATTGTCATTAGCAAACTAACTGCTTGTTAGGTTGAAGAGTATGTTTGTTGCCAGTAACCAACTAAAAACCACCAACAGATTATCCTTACAGCACCTCACATAGCATGTCGTTATTACGTGCATCTTTCTCTTACACTTTTCCCGCACATATCTCTTTCCGTACTACGTCTTGTCCTCTCCGCGTTTCTTTCAATTTTGAACCCCATTGGTATCTGTGTTACATTATTTCATTCGGGTTTTGATTGTCCGCCACGTGGCCAGATTTAAAAAAGTATTTCGGTGTGTTTAGTGTCTTTGTATTTTGCTATTATTTTGATTAGTTTGTGCTTATTCAACCCTACATGGCATCGATTGGGCGCCTTTCCTAGATGGTAACTGCGAACAATCTCTAGTACATATATTATGTAAAATTAAGTTTATATCACACGCGTCTTGAAATCATTTTTTATGTATGTTTGAGTAAATATACTAATAATTCTGTCTTTGTCTGCATGTAGTATATCGCCATGGTACTTTTCAATGGCACTATTTGTCAGCAAAACTATTATTTATTAACAATAGTAAACTTTTAGGGACCGCGGAGGGAATTGGGGTGCGAGAGGCAGACAATGTCGAACTCGCGACATAAACGCAGGATAAACAAAAAGCGCGGCAGACGAAAAATTTTTGGGTGCCACGCTTATCAAAATTTTTTTGACGCTTAACCGAATTCTAATAATTCATTAGGTAGTAACTTACTAATATCCAATATAAGTAATTTTTTTAAGCGCATTCACAATGCACAGAGCAAAATCGACTAATTAAACAGAATTGTTAAGAATAGTCTTATACCAGTAGCAACATTTTTAATAATAACTATTAAACAATCTATTACTATAGCAAAAAAGTTAACTAACAAACAGCATACAGAATTGCTACCTCTTTATGTATACGGACAATAAAACGAAATAATTGTGAATATAAGCCCAGAATTGTAAGAATGTATTTTAATAAAACATTTTTTGTGGAAATAAAAATGGTTTTATACAACATAAAGATTATACCAACAATAAGACGCTTTTTTGGGGGTATTAATTAAATTATTAAACATTTATTTACCCTTATGCAACATACTTTTAATTGGCAAGAGTGGGGGAGACTGTGACGTATCAAGACGTGTTTTACGATGCCATTTACATTTGCTCGGCTGCACAGAGCAAAATCCATTAATTAAACAGAATTGTTAAGAATAGTCTTATACCAGTAACAACATTTTTAATAATCACTATTAAACAATCTGTTACTATAGCAAAAAAGTTAATTAACGAACAACATACAGAATTGCTACCTCTTTATTTATACGGACAATAAAACGAAATAATTATGAATATAAGCCCAGAATTGTAAGAATGTATTTTAATAAAACATTCTTTTTGGAAATAAAAATGGTTTTATACAACATAAAGATTATACCAACAATAAAACGCTTTTTTGGGGGTATTAATTAAATTATTATTTTCTATTAAACATTTATTTACCCTTATGCACCATACTTTTAATTGGCCAGAGTGGGGGAGACTTCGACGTATCAAGACGTGTTTTACGATGCCATTTGCATTTGTTCGGCTGTGCGGGTTGTCTCAGATGTTTTTTTTTTTTTGTGAACAGTGTTGTGAGGTTATTATTAAGCTTTATTTGTGGTGGTGTAAAATTATCAGTATTTTGTAACCTAAGAGCTGTGTTTATGATCTCAGATTTTTCATTGTTTCTTGATTAGAAAGTGTTGAGAGTAAATACCCTTATTTTTTTTTTAGTTAAATAAATACCTTTAAAATGTTAACCTATTTTTATTATTTATCTACTATTTTTTATATTATCGGCCATTTATCTGTTTATTTAAAATTCTGGTGGATTGCACATGTTTTAAAGCGAAAAATAGCAGTAGTTACATGGTAAAATCAAAAAATGAAATTTGTCAATAGGTACCAATATAAATATAGTAAAATATCATTTCTTTACCTTTATTATTTTTTGGTCTCAAAACATACAATCATCCAAAATTTCGCTTGTTGCTTGGAGTTTACGTAAAGAGATGACCAATAAATTTATAAAAAATAATATTGGGAATGCGCAAGCGCAAAATTTGTATCGGCAAACAGTATAAAAACGTTTTATATTGGCAGCTAAATAATTTTATACCGGTTATAAAACTGGATTATACTCTTTTTCAACTGTGTTTACTGGTTATAAAGCATTTTATAGTCGCTATGGAACACACCTTCATGGTTACCATTCGTGTCATATAAACAGTATAACATATTTTAGTTATCCTTATGCACTGGTCCTAGCAATATCTGGTGTATAACTGGTATTAACTCGTATCGCTGTCCCAAATAGTATTAAATATTCTTATAATGGCCATAAGAATTCTTATAATGCTTATAATTCATTTTTCTCAGTGTGTGCGGGTTGTTTCAGATGTTTGTTGTTTTTTGTGAACAGTGTTGTGAGGTTATTATTATGCTTTATTTGTGTTGGTGTAATCAGTATTGTGTAACCTAAGAGCTGTGTTTATGATCTCAAATTTTTCGTTATTTCTTGATTAGAAAGTGTTGAGGGTAAATACCCCTATTTGTTTTTTTTAGTGAAATAAATACCTTTAAAATGTTAACCTATTTTCATTATTTACTATTTTTTATATTATCGGCCATTTATCTGTTTATTTTAAATTCTGGATATACGATTGCACATGTTTTAAAGCGAAAAAAAGCAGTAGTTACATGGTAAAATCAAAAAATAAAATTTGTCAACACCAATATAAATATAGTAAAATATCATTTCTTTACCTTTATTATTTTTTGGTCTTAAAACATACAATCATCCAAAATATCGCTTGTTGCTTGGAGTTTGCGTAAAGAGATAAGTGATCGATAAATTGATAAAAAATTAATATTGGGAATGCGCAAGCGCAAAATTTGAATTGGTAAACAGTATAAAAACGTTTTATATTGGCAGCTAAACAATTTTATACCGGTTATAAAACTGGATTATATTCTTTTTCAACTGTGTTTACTGGTTATAAAGCGTTTTATAGTCGCTATTGAACAAACCTTTATGGTTATAATTCGTGTCGTATAAACAGTATAATCGCTCTTAACTAATGGGTATACATATAAAAGTACGTTTTATAGTCGCTATGGAACAAACCTTCATGGTTACCATCCGGGTCATATAAACAGTATAACATATTTTACTTATCCTTATGCACTGGTCCTAGCAATATCTGGTGTATAACTGGTATTAGCTCGTATTGCTGTCCCAAATAGTATTAAATATTCTTAAAATGCCATAAGAATTCTTATAATGGTTATAATTCGTTTTTCTCAGTGTGATTTTAATATATGTATGAAGGCAACTTTTGTAATTGACAAGAGGCGCTCCCCCCCGCCGCTTCGCCAATGTCCTCATAGTCTCTTCTTGACTACAGGTATATAAGTAAATTAACCCATATATTTTTAACAATTTTAAAAACTTGTTTATTAGTGAGCAAATGCAGAAAGCTAAGGCACTAAAGCAAATTGCAAAAAAACTCCCTATTTAAAGCAAAAAAAACCACTCCTTTGTGCAAAATCACGCAGCGCACGGGAGTCTGTTACACGATGCAGGCAAAAAGTGCGTATTTTTTCCATTTTCTTCCTGGCATATCGGTCTATTTGCATGCGGGTCGGCCGGGAACTCATGTTTTTCATTGTTCTATAAGCGCGCGGCATAATTACTGCGTAGGGATCTACAAATTGGGTTTTATTTCGATTCGACTGAAACATGGCCTTTTTGTTATGGGAATAAAAGAAAATATAATGAATGGATTTTCCCGACCGTATACACAATAATTGTTTATTTATACCAGTGTATAGCTATATATCATTATTTGTTTTATAATTGAAATTAAGAGAAGAGACAAAACTAGTACGTGCAGGAGGGAGAGCAGGGAGCCGTTACGTAAACTTAGATTGCGTATAAAGGAAAAATCAATGGTGATTTTTGACAAAATTCCTCGAATCGATTTTTCAGGCGCTAAAATTTCGGCAGTGACTGATTTCTGAAACAGGATTTTCGAATCGCTAGAAAGAATTATGCCGCTGAATATGATAGAGATCATATCGCGATAGAAAACGGCGTTTCGACAGTTGAAAGCCACAGATGACATTCACAGCTGATTCTAGTTCCGCCGAAAAGTTACTAGATTTAGTGTGGACCGTAACAAGTTCACATGTCAGTTCGCGTCCTATTATTTTCGTTGTTTTTTGGTGTTTTTAGTATTTTTGTGGCGGTTTTTTATATAGTGTATATAGAGTTTTCTGATTGAAAGTTAGAGTCATAACTAAAATGAAGCATAGTGATTGTTTTGTATACCAATATTTTAACCATATATACCATGTTTTACGTATTCTACCTAGCTGGTGCAGTATTACCGACATTTATTACATTCTTTAATATTCACGAGCAAAGGAGAGTAGTGTGTCGATAAGTTAAATTTTTTAAAGGCTTTGTCGATAATATTTATGTTACTAGTACATTACTTTATTGTAAGTAATTCCTATCACAATATCTAGGTAGTATTCAGTGGATACCTAATAGATTCTTGACTTTTGTTCCAATTTGGATAACATCTCCAAAAGTTTCTTGACAACTTTAGTTAAGAACGATGATTTAAATAGAAAAATTTGTAAAGTCTTCTTTGATAAATGAAAATGGGAGATAGGAACTTAATATTTAAAAAAAATTTTTAGTTTGGTAATGGAACATAAAAATAGTCCGGTCCTGTCTTTTTAGCCAACCTCTAAACGTAAAATAGACCAGACGTCAACAGGGTGCCATAAATGACAAGTGACTTGGCGTTTTCTTAAAAAAATTTGACTTTACCAGGTTTTTACAAAATTGTTTGTGTGAATTCGGAGAAAGTGTTAATAAAAGTAAAAACCATATAAGATATTTTTTTATCTACTTTCATTTAGTAATATGAATTTTACAGTTCTGTAAATCGTTTTGTAAGGACATCTATTACAGCACTGGAAAAGAAAACGGTTTTATTAAAATTATGCTTCTAAATAAAACCACACTTTTTAGAAGAATGATTTATTATTAACAATTATATCTTGATTTTTCTTGACTGAAATCATAGTTCTCAACATTGAGTAGTAAGTCCATAGTGTAGATGTTTTCTGGGAGCGTTGTTTTACGGAAAAATAACCCAAAAGGATTTTCTCAGATATCTCCTTTATTTTGTTACCTTTGCACCAAACTTTTTGCTTCAAACTTTTGATCCTCCAACTCATACCGTGCCTTGGATTTTGTCGGAACTAAACTTGAGATCGCTTCGTTTGCCGCTGCTTCTATATCAGAGGGTAAACTTCCATCAGAATCGCTCATTTTAAAAAACGCTTTTTATATTTTTGAATTTGTTTGACAAAGTTTCGACAGTAACCATGCGAAACAGTAACTATGCGAAAGGTAACATAAAAAACTTGATTAGTAAACTTAATAGCAGGTGTATTTTTACAGGTGCATTTTTATTTTTAAAAATGCCTTTTGCCAAATATTTTTATTCATAGATGAAAGTAGATAAAATTTCGTACAATATTCTTATTGTAAATTTATATTACTACACTCAATGTTTTATTAAACTCGGCTGACGCCTCGTTTGACAACTTTAACATCTCGTGTTGTAATATGAATCTTTACAACACTTATATTGTAAATAACTATTACAAAATTATAAACCAAAATTAAAAAGATTATATTTAAACGCGGTACTTTATAAGAAAAATATAAACCCTCGAAAAAAACTGGGTGTACCACTGACTCTGACCATAACATTGTTTTACGTGGTTGTTTGTAGGTATTTGTCTGGAATTTCGATGGCACATAATCGCTTCCAGTGGTGTATTTACGGGGGGCCCGGGCCCCCAGAGTCCTATAGAATGATGTAACTTAATATCTAATAGGCTGTCTTGTAATTTGCCCTTAGAGTCAAGACCCATAATATTACCAAATATCTGAACATTGGTTAAAAAGAATAAAATAAATAGGTTAATTCATGGAATTATACAGGGTGTTCCTTAATGACATGCTAATATTTTAGGGTGTGATTCCTCAAGTCATTTTATAAAGAAAAGTTTATATAAACATATGTCCTAAACGGCTTAAATTTTTTGCTATTTTTTTTTAATGCGTTTTTTGTAATATTTCCAAAAGTACTTTGGATAATATTTTCAATTTTGGCATGTGCTAATAGGACATAAAACCACATCTTTTAGCAATAAAAGTTATTTTTTTGTCCCACCAGTGGCGCCCCTGCAAACATTTCCTCTAATATTTTTTAGAAGAAAAGTGGTACGACACTGACATTTTTCCATGTGGATATAATTAATTCTGATTAGCCTGGTCAATTCTGCATAAAAATGGTCTCTTGCGTTTTTCCCCTCGGGCACACCGTTCTTAATTAAAATAATTAAATTAGCTCTACTATTTTTTATTTTATTAGGCATGCTTCCGCCCGTCTAATTTAATTTAGTTAAAAACGGTGTGCCTGAGGAGAAAAACGCAAGAGACCATTTTTATGGAGAATTGACCAGGCTAATCAGAATTAATGATATCCACATGGAAAAATGTTAGTGGCGTGCCACTTTTTTTCTAAAAAATATCAGAGGAAATGTTTGCAGGGACGCCACTGGTGGGACAAAAAAAATAACTTTTATTACTAAAAGATATGGTTTTATGTCCGATTAGCACTTGCGAAAATTGAAAATATTATCCAAAGTACTTTCGGAGATATTACAAAAAACGCATTAAAAAAAAATATTTCAACACCCTGTAGCAAAAAATTTAAGCCGTTTAGGACATATGTTTATATGAACTTTTCTTCATAAAATGACTATAGGAATGACACCCTAAAATACTAGCACATCATTAAGGAACACCCTGTATAATAGTTAGGTAAATTTTTGTCGGAATTTGGGCGTGGCTCAAAAAGAATTTTCAGCCTTCACTTTTTCCATAGGCGTTTAGTACTTGGGCCCCCAGACGAGATTTGTAAATACGCCACTGATCGCTTCCATAACTTCCGAACAAAAACAAAACGACCTTAGTCGGGTGCGGACAACACGTTGCCCTGCGACACGTGGTGTATGTGTATCAGGCAAATGCGAATAGTTTCTCGGTCAAGAAGCGGTAAAGACATTTAAGTCCGCCAATTCTATACGCACAAGGGCACAAGGCGGAGCTGGCCCGCGTCTGAATTGAAGAAAGTGGTTTGTGTCGGTTTTTTTCCGTTATTTACGGGCGGTGAAATAATTATTTATGTTCTTGGTGAAACTCAAAATAAAGATTGGAATATCAAAATGTTAAGTTAATGACAAAAAAGGCGTAGAGACGTTTTCTTCAAAATATTTAAAAATATATCTCATGGAAAACGATTAGGAAGGATTGTGATGACGATTTCAACCCAAAATTTGATCAGATGAAAAAAAGAGCCAACGGCAAGTATTTTTTCGCAAAATTTATAGAAATTACCGTATTTTAACTACAAAATTTACTGTATCCTTTAAGTACACTTTATAATTTGAACTATTTGTAAATCTTAAGGACTTCCTCGATACGGTCTTCCCATTATTCAAGTTTTATTTCGATTCCCGACATACTAATATACAATACACGCCAAAAGATGTTCCTGAAACGTCGCCTAAACGACTTTATAATGACATCCCCGCGAAGTACAAAGAAGACGTTTTAACCCCATTCCGCCCTCCGACTATAAATCGAACACGACAAATACTTATAAAGTGGTTCTTAAAAAATGAGCTACGATGCGTTAAACATGCTTCTGGCTTTTATTTTCCCTCTTTTGCTTCGAACTTCGATGTTTCTCATCCTTATCACTTCCGAAATATTAATGGCTGAGAGACGTATTTTGTTGTCGGTTTTGATGAAGCTTTATTTTCTTAAATGTATCGGTTTTAAGGTCGACGAATGAAAAAAAAGTTATACATTTTTAATAAAGAACGACAAACTACAAGATAGAAATAAGCAAGCGGATGTTTCACAAATTGTTCAATAAGCTGTAGGTCTTTAAATTAAGAGACTGCACCGAAAAAAAATATAATATGGTCATCGTTAACATATACAGGGTGTCCCACCAGGAACTGCCTATATTTATATATGGTAAACTATAAATAAGAAAATTTTGAAATTTTGACAGAAAGATAATGTTAATGGGGTCAATCCGGCTAAATTATGTTAAAAGTGGTGGCACTTTTGGTTATATTGGAAATCGGTGTTAACTTGCTTATTTTAAAAGGAACACCCTATATACAAGGTGATTCCTAAGTTGATACTTCTTTTTTAGCTGTGTATAGAATGCATCAAAATCGAAGACAGGTTGGTGATTTGGCTCTCTTTTACAGATATTTCCATGGCAGGTGTTCGACTGACATTGCCCACTTGATTCCACCTAGAGCAATGCAAAACAGAAATACACGGCGAACCACTGCCGCTCATCCATATGTTGTTCAGCTTAGTACTCCTCGAACTTCATTGTTCAAGAATTCTTTCATCTGGAGAACGTCATCGTTGTGGAATGATCTTCCTGAGGTCGTGTTTCCCAATGAATACAATCTTCAACGTTTCAAGACCAACGTTAATCGCTTTTTTCGCACTCGCACCGCTCCCAGAGCGCCTTAAAGGATTTTTCCTACAGTGCAGGTGTTTTATCATAAAAAAAAAATAAACAACATTTTCAAATACCTTTTTCCAAAAAACTCAAAAATAAGGTAGGCTTACATTTATTTATTACATTATTGATCAAATACGTCCTGCCTAACTTGCCCGTTGAATAACATTAAGAAAACATCTGGGTGTAGGATGAGCGCGCAAGGGAAAGCGTTCTGCGTATAATCTCGAAGCAGCAGCCGCACTTTGACGACACTCACAGTAAATTACCACCATATCTTTTAGTTCATTGTTTTCAAATTTTACTATTTTCACCTGTGACCAATTTAAAATTAACATGCTTCAGAAAAACACACTACAGCAGATTGCTCAACACCACCCATAAATTGAATGACTAATAAGAGATAAGAAAAACAACATAAAGTATAGCGGGCTATGTTTTGGTAAAAAGGCCCGCACTTAGATTTTTTACTTCTCTTTTCTGAATTTGTTCGTATAAATAACCTTAAAATGAAATTTTTCGTCATAACTCCCTCCACCGATATTATGATCGGAATGATGTATATTTTTTCTAGCTTCCATATATTTTTAATCTCTATCGCCAAATTCGAGTACTCGAGGTCTTCTTCTCCGATTCGGTTTTAGAGAGGTTGTATGTTTGAGGGCAGCAACCTATAACTATTAAGAAAGCTTTCTTGGTATTCTTTTTGATAAGAAGAATATCCGGACAGTTGTGGTCTACTGTTTTATCCGTTATTATTGGCCTGTGCCAGTATAAGAGATATTCAGGGGATTCAAGGACTGGCTCGGGTGAGTATTGGTAGTATAGTGGGAGGTTTTCCTTTAGACCTAGTTTATGGGCCAGTTCCATCTTTGTGGATGATCTTGGCCACCTGATTATGTCTCTCCAAATAAGCGTTGGGTACCATAGCACCATAACCTGCCGTAATATGTTCTATAGTTCTATCGTTTCTCCGGGGCAATTGCATTTTCTGCACACATCTTCCACATTTCTTTTCAAGATGACCTTTTCATAGTTTCAAGTTCGAATGACACGGTCTTGGATAGTTATTATTCTTATTGCAATATTTTCTTTCTTGTGAGTAAAGTGAAATACCGTATATAATGCACACTTCACCAGACTCTGCATGCGTTACATGTCATTATTCGTAGAAAAAAAACCCGTTAAATAGATAAAGTTCCATACCTACGTGGAACGTAGGAATGCGTTTAAAGGTGTTTTATGGTGTGAAATGTCCATTTATACGCAAAAACTGACTAATATTAATACAGTATGTTCAACAAATTCCGCGCGAAAGAATTTTAACAAGTAGTGCCCCTTGCCTGTAATCATTCCTGTTCTTGTACGACTATTTTGAACCGGACTAGTTAATGACTAAAAAAAGGTTAAAAAACAGTTTTAATTTTGTTGCACTGTGGGTAAAAAAGCGGTCAGAGTGTTAAAATATAATTGACCGTGTAAGATAAATTAAGAGTAACGCTGAATACGTGTCAAAATAATTATGTCGGTAATATTTTGTAGTTTTACGCCGCGGTCGGGGTTACAGATTGAATGGGTTATACAGGGTGACCATAAATCCTGCAATATTTTATTACGAGGGGGCGCGCACTGTCCTATGTGGACGACCCAGGGGCGCAACTATATATCTTCCAGGGCAAAGTCATTGAATTGAGCAACAGTTCTTTCATAAGGCCGCTTTACGGTTTGCAATTTTCTTTTACGCAAGTTGTCTTGCAGCAATTAATATTGTGGCAATAAAAAATTTCACTCGTTTTTTAGCGTGTCAAAACTTGTCAAGGTCGTAGGTGATGTACTACTTGCCAACCTTTAAAATAAAAAACATTTGGTTACGACTTACCGGCGCTGTTTTGTGCATTAATTTTAACATAACAGTATTACAGGTCACGAAAGCAAACCAACAAAAACAAAACATATCCACTATAGGTTAGAAAGAACATAAACAATTGGCAAGGATTTTCATATTTATGTTGGTGTCTCATAAATCACCAAAAATTCCCCAGAATTACGCTTGGGTCGGAGTTATATATCCCTGTATACTACGCGTTCTTCAATATCCACCCTGTAAAACTATTTCTTGAACCCAATCATATTTTCACAAGAGCAACGAATGTACGTGGTGACTACTAAATACAATTCCTAATTAAGAGTTTTGATGTTTACTAGGTGATAAATAAATCAAAAGGTAAATTATTACTAAAGATGGCTGCCGGGGTCAAAGTTCTGCGGATGGATCGCTTGTGGCGATACAAGTGCAGCGTGTACTTAGGAATTGTCTTGAAATAATTTTATTGAAGGCTGTAAAACTATTTTTCTACTACTTTGTATCCAGGGTGTATGCATTGTTAGGTAGGACATAGGAATATTCACGCAAACTGAAAAAATAAGTGCGCCTGGCCCAAAGTAGTGAAGTAGTGAAAGAAAAAAATGTCAATGGGCTTTTTCACTAAATTTTGATTTTGGTTGTAGTCTATAAAGGAACAAAAAATAAAATTTTCTGTGTTCGTACTTTTTTATATTTTTAAGCCATCGCTGAGAAAATAAATTTTAAAAAAACTATTGGAACAAAAACACTTTTATCGAATATACGTCATGAAAATGGTCGCCTGACAGTGTGGCCAATGTTCTATAAAATTTTATTTTATAATACAAAGTTTAAAACGTAATCCAATAGAAATAATTGCCCAAAACGGACTTATGCGGAAAAATAAAAAAATCATTATATTATCTCCAAAATGTTATCTATATTTCGTCTTAAAATAAGTAAATACAGTTCTAGTAACAAAATATATTACTTAACTAGCATAAAAGGTTTCATATGTGGCAACACCGAAATTATTGACAGGAGACCAAGCTAATGAAATGACAGTTTGAAAAGTCTAACCTAAGTTATTTGTTGATCTTTATGCTCTATAAGCGAATAAATAAAAAGAACAGTTATTTTAAACGAAAATACATCAAAATTCCACAATAATTCGGATTTAAGTGGGAAGTAAACAAGAACACCGACATGACAAGTAAAAGATCGGTAACGATGCTCACTCTAAATTTTTATCGGATCGACGTCATCGAATAATCGGGCCAGTTTCGCATTTTTAAAGTTTGTGGAAATTGTGCATGTTTTCAATGCATGAGATGCAAAAAAATCATGGTATGACCTAGCAATAGTTTTATTGATGATAAAAGTCTATAATAGCACAGACTTAACAGGTTAAATGTCAAAACTATCAGATTTAGTGTGTTGTGAAAGAGCCCATTATCAGAGACAAAAGAAATTATTTTTGTAAAAATATTTTTTCTTTGATCAAATTTAAATGGATATAACAACTCTCTTAATAAAGAATTATTTATAAATTCATATAGGAACTATTAAGAAGGCGCCACCTCCGCGTTGTTAGTTATGTTATATGTCTATTCGACACGACGGTTTTTTTATAGTTCTAGCAAAAAATATTTACAAAAGAAGAATTTTCTTTCGTTTCGTCATCATGAATCATCAGTAGAGCTAGGATCCGACGAAAAGAAAGGAGCAAAGCTACTTATGCAGCACTTGGTGGGACACACCGGTAAGATGTGGCACGGAGCGCCATCTGTGTCGTTGTTAGACACTCTTGAGCATACCAGCACCTCTAACAAACTTATAGAAATAAGTATTAAATATTTGTTAAAATATATTTAAAATTTTTATTTTATTTGTATTTAAATTCGATCAAAGAATAAAAATAAAACTATAAAATTCCAACAAAATAAAGGCTACGTCACTGGTTATACCACGACAATAATTATGATTTTTTTTTTTGGATTTCACAGCGTTATTTAAGAGGAATTTACAAATGGTAGTTTAAAACGTATTTACTTAACAAATGTAAAACTACAATTAGAATGTAGTTCGCTGTAATATTTGGTGACCAAAATTAACCAAACATATTTATGGTAATTTAACCATATTTTCGTTTACAGTGTACTTGTTGGGGAACTTCCCCAACCCCCTTTAATTTTCACCCCTGTATAGAAGTCGTGAAATGTTTGGGGAGGCACTGCGCGCGCACCAGTCATTACAACAATCAAAAATTGATGATGTTTTTGGTTGACATTGTTTTTAGTTGACATTTGAGTTGTTGACAACGAAAAGTTTTTGAAAAAGACGTTTTAGAGAGCGTTGTGAGCGAACGACGAGAGCGCGTCCTAGAAAAGTTGTGTTCATGCTGTTGTAATTTCCCCTTTCTTTTGCTGGTTAGTGGCGTTTTACTAACAGAAAAATGTGTTATTAACTAGAAGAAATCCAAGTACAAAGGTACTTAGTCCCCTGATGAGTAAGCTGATGTTCTTTTGATGTCCTGGTTTGGATAAGAACTCCCAATTTTTAAGTCGACAAAACCCAATGGTCAAGACTAATGGCGTTGGTATTTATAAATGCAATGTTTACTTAAAAGATTGGATAGCTATTGTTTTGTTTCTTCTGTTGGCATAGATTTTGTAATCAATTAATAAGCCAAATAATTTAGTAATGAATCCAATGTCGTAGTATTAACTCAAAGTATTTTATAATATCCATTGTATTTGTGGGTTTTTAATCCCCAATTTTGTATTGAACGAGGGTTCAAGCAAACCCGGTATTTTTATGTTTAGTAAATAAAAAACAACCTTTCAATTTCAAATATTCAAACTGAGTGTTTTATTTCTACCAGCGAAATGAAAAAATAGTCAATTAATATCGTAAACTTTAACTGATCGGTAAACAAATCAGTTACCCCTTTTTTGTTATTGGGTCAGACTTAATAGTTTTTCCCACAGTACCTACTCTAACCTTGTATTATTGAAACATACAATTTGAAGAGACACATTTTTTGTAAAATTAATAATTTAAAATGTCATTTTTAAAGTTATCAGGTGATTTTGTTATTGGCCGGTGTAGTGTAAAACATTACCAAAAACTCACCTGCAGTAATTTTTTTTTAATAATAATTGTTTTATTAAATTTATGGGTGGCACTTAGGTAGGTATCCCAGACCTTCTGAAGTCACCCTAAAGGTGTTTGACATGTGTCGCGTTACCCGACACTCGGTATATCGAATATCCCAGGAGGTGCCACCCCGTTTCCGCACCACAATGTACCATGGCTCCACCTCTCAATCATGGACGACTTAAATAACAAACAAAAAAAAGTGCAGTTGTATGGATGTAAAAAGTGCGTGCGAGAATTTGATTTCCAAGGGTTTCCCTTTTTATATTTTGAAAGGATGGTTTGTGGTGGAACTGAACCAATATGGCTGCTCGTTATATACGGGGTGAAAGGTCGAGTGTGTCATTTTAATAATTGATTTTTGCAGGTGTTATATTTATTATACTAATATTATCTATCTAAGAGCAAACAGTACATTTCCACCACAGTGTACTTATTGTAGCTGCGTCTGGCGATGGCAATACAATTTCTTTTTTATATACAAAATATTATATAAACGAATTTTTGAAAATGATACCGGGGCATGTTTTCTAATTTTAATGGAAAATAATAAATTTACATGACTAGCCGTAATATTTTTATTTTTATGTTCTGCATGACGGATGATAAGTTGCTCCTATATATTTGAAAATTTAAAATAAAAATAAAAATTTTTGGGAAAAAAAATAAGGTATCATCCTCCAAACTAGAAGTTCTTAACTATTTACATACCAACCAACGGGGCTTTTCCTTCCGCGGATAGTTTGATGCCCGACGTGAAGCAGATGTCATTAATATTCAAGGGAGGAAGCGCATTTTCCTCTTGAGGTATGTACATATACAGTTTTTTCTACTACTTACTAGTTTAACCGTCCCGCCAAAGTTAAAAGACGTCGATTTTCAATTTTTAATACATCAAAACGATTCAATTTAGTCATATAATGCTGCTCTATACGAAAAAGTATTGGAATTTCTCGGAAAATTCAAATATGTGAAAACATACAGGCTGTTTCATTTAAAATAAATAAGTTAGTATCTATTTCCGATACAACCCGAAGTGCACCATCTTGAAAAAATGTTGGTTGGACATACGTTTTAGTAATCCACCGAGTTTTCAGAAAATTCTTATATACGGTTCTTCATAAATCAAAGTAGGACACCCTGGACATTTTTTAAATTTTGCCCTAAAAATATATTACATGTTTACTTATAAGAATAACAGAAGAAAAACTTCTGCTTATTAGAAGTTCTAAAGTACAGGGTCGAAAATTACATTTTCTAGTAAGGCAGTAAAAAAAAATGTTTTTCTACTCCCACATGAAAATTTGCTGTTTCCTTTACACTTAAGTGGCGGGTAAAGTAGGCTATTCCAGTTTTGTGCCGCAAAATTTTATAACAATCCTAGATAGGTAATGAAACTGACCAATCACAATAGTCAATTACATAGAAGCCATTGTTGTTCTTACATGTACTGACCAATAACAGTATATTATTTTTATTGAGGCTCCGCCTTCTTTTTCAAGACACTAAATTATATAATTTAAATGCATATGGTACAATTTATTATTAACTTGTTCAATATAATAAAATCTAGACGCATTTATAATAGATTTATCAATAATGCAACCTGCTGAATGTGCATAAAAAATTAATTTCATGTAGCATTATTTATCAGTTGGTTTTCCCATAATTAGTTTAACGTTTCGATAGTCGAGAGGTAGAGCGTTTGACTATGGAACCAATGGTCGTGAGTTCGAGCCCGGCAACCTCAAAACTTTTTTTTACATTTTTTAGCATAAGGTCGTAGAAAAAATATACTGTTCAACTCGAGTGGATTGTCCCTATTGCCCTCGGAAGTTTGAGCACTCCGCCTACGGCGTCGTGCTCAATTTACTTCCTCGTGCGATATGGACATCATATCCACTCTTGTTGTACAAACTCCTATTACCGTGTGTGTGGTTTATTCGTATAGGAAAGTGTATTAACTTCTAGCAGCGGAAATTATTTTGAAAACATTGTATTGCAATTTTTTAGTAAGAAACGAACGCACATAAAAATAAAAATGTTCTTTGAACAGTATTATTCGACCCTTCTTTGATATGCATCTCAAAAGGGAAGGCCTTATCCTTACAGGAAGTGTTAGTTATTTGTTCGCGGATACGTTCACACCCCATAAACAATACCCGCAGTCCCCCCGGAACCCACCCGCCCCTCTCACTCACACATATGGCTGCATTCTATATAATATGCATTGCGTGTGCATGTGATGCAATATAATGCGTAGTATGTATAAGTGCAGACCTTCTTGTTAACACCTTGTAAAAGGAAAAGGGGTTTTATTCATACAAGGGACAATGACAAGGGATTTTTAATTATTTGATAGGTCTTATGGGGTTCAGTCAAGCGAGGGGTAGGTGTCGGTGCGTATAGCAATTGAAAAGAGTCTTTCGCACTTCTAAGCGTTTTAGTGATTTTTTTGTAATTAATGCGTGAAAGGGTAACGAGCACTTTTATGCTTGTTTGAGCCAAAAGCCGCTATAGTAGTTGTTAAAATATATCTTAGAGCTCGATCCATGTTCTTTTAAAAATATGTTAAGCTGATACAGTATACAGGGTGCTACAAATTCGTATGCGTATACCGGCCGTATCTCGGAAACTACTGGGCATAAAAACTCGGGGGAAAAAATGATAACTAAAGTGGCCATGAGAAAATCCTGGAAATAATTTTTAAGTTCCGCATTTTGCCGCAAGAGGGCGTAATTGAAAAGTAAATTTTAAAATTTTACATATTTCCGAAAATTCCACATTAAGGTATATCTTTGGTAACACCATTAAAAAGCTTGGACAATTATCCATCATTTTGGTCTTATGTTCATTGGCGTACCGAAAGAGGGGGGAAAGCTGTTGAAAGTGTAATCATTTAAATCGCTGTAACTTATAAACGACTTATCCGATTTTAGCAAATTAAAGACTGTTTGGAAGAGAAATGTATGCACTTTCACCAGTCGTATTTAGTTGTCCATAATAGTTCTAAAAAAAATGCTAGAGGACGCAATTTGTAATAATAACACATTTTTTGATTTTACTCCGAAAAAATAAATCATAACGCATAATCGAAAAGTAGATGAAATTTGCTAGAAAAAATATTTAAACCGCAGCTCGATATCTCCGTTCGTTTCAGCGTCATCGCCAATAGAACCATTTTTAAAACTTTAAATGAAGAAGCGGTTATATATTT
The DNA here is from genome assembly GCA_935413205.1 of Polydrusus cervinus. Lineage (NCBI taxonomy): Eukaryota > Metazoa > Arthropoda > Insecta > Coleoptera > Curculionidae > Polydrusus > Polydrusus cervinus. The sequence continues at coordinate 6,033,732 of OW284510.1, forward strand.
TTTAGAAAAAAAGTGGTACGCCACTGATATTTTTCCATGCGGATAATATTTCGAATTAGCCTGGTCAATTCTGCATAAAAATGATCTCTTGCGTTTTTCTCCTCAGACACACCGTTCTTAATTAAAATAACAAAATTGATTAGACGGGCGGAAGCTTTCTTATTAAGTGAAGGTGGTCATTTCCAACAATTGGAAGGTTCTGGGTTCGAATCCCAGCGGAGGCATAAAACTTTTTCAATTTTAATCTTGTCTGCACGCCGGCAAAACACTTTTCATTTTAAAATTATTTACAGACACCAACATATACCTACATTTCAAAACTAAAAATTTCGAAGTATTGGAATATTTATAATTTTTTTTCACCAAACTATTATTATACCCTCAATTTCGTGCACTCTTTAATAAAAAATTGTGTATGCATATAGACTCTGAGATAAATAAAGAAGATTTTTCCTTTCGTTTCGCCAGATCCATCTCTAGACGCGTCGTTTCGTCATATCATGACTTATCAGTAGAGCTAGGATCCGACGAAAAGAAAAGGGAACTCGAAGCTACTTAGGCAGCACTTGGTGGGACACACCAGTAAGATGTGGCACGGAGCGCCATCTGTGTCGTTATCTGGGATAAATGTTTTGATTTAAATTAAAAAATAAACAGATTTTATCTGAGAGATTTGCATATTTTTGAAGTATATTCTTAACCTCATTTCTGTCAAGGGTCAGAAAACTACTCGTAAAATTTACAACGTGTAAAGTTGATTTATTTGTAACTAGGATGGATATGAAATCATCATCATCCGTTCAGTTAACCGGAATAGCCCACTTTCCCAATCACTTTAGTGTAAACCCAACAGCAAATTTCCATGTGGAAGTAGAAAAAATATTTTTTTCTATTTGGGAACCATAAAGTCTTCATTATGGGTTTCCATTGGGTTGCATAAGCAATTATTTTATTCATTTTAAACACGCATTTTTTATTTTCTTCCTGTTGGTAACAACACAATACCGTTTTGAAATTCATGGCACACCATACTAAAAGTCCGTGTTTTGTGCACCATACTAATCCCCTTTCTCTTCTGTGACCACACCAACTTTCTGTTTCTGTTAGTGTTGCCAACCTCAAAAAAAAAATGTTGACTGGAAACTATTAACTACATTTTTATTTGAATTTCCTTAAAAATGACCCAAATAGAAAAAGTATTATAAAATATTCGTTCCATAAGACAAATTTTAGAGCACTCGTCTAATTAGGACACTCCCCGCTACGCGGCTCGTGTCTTAAACCAACGCGTGCTCTAAAATTTGTCTTATAAAACTTATGTTTTAATATACTATTATAGTGAACCATATTATTATGTTGTTATAATAAGACGATATCTATTAGCCTACGACAACAATTTAATTTTCTGAAATTTGATAGATATACCTATATTTTGCTAGGTTAACCGATACAATACAATTTTTAAAGTGTATTTGTAGAATGGACCCTAAAACACATTATTTATGTTGACGATGGTACATACATACATATGTACAAGATATAAACACACATGAGGGTACAGGACCGAATAAAGCGCGGAATTAAAAAACCTCGTCGTTAACGAGACATGGGGTGTAAAAAGTAAGTTAAGAGGTGTCATAAGGGACGGCTGCGGGGGGGTTGAAGGGGGGACAAAGAGGGGGGATGGAAACCCTTTGACAGCGCCCTGGCGCTCGGCGAAGGATGTGATTTCGAGTGTCTAACGTGTGCGACAATTATCCGGGTTTGCGGTGGTGTAATCCAGTGACGTAACAGAGAAAGGTGGCATTAGGGTGAATACAGAGGTCACCGACCGTTGCAGAAGAAATATTAAATGAGACGTTAAGAGCCTTTCATACCAGCGTGAAACGCGGCATAGTTTCCTGGCTTCTCTAATTAAAAATTTATTACAAAAATTTTACTAAGGGATTCACAAGAACTTCTAGTTTGGCGAATAATACCCTATTTTTTTTTCAAAAAAAAAAATTGAAATTTCTTTTTAACGTTCCAATTATATGGGTTCAACTTATATCATCCGACACCCAGAGCATAAAAATAGAAATATTACGGCTATTTATGTTAATTTCTTATGTTCTATTACGATTACAAACGATGCCCCAATATTATTTTCAAAATCTCCACTAACGCCCAGTAATTATCGTGAAATTTGTTTATATAATATTTTGTATACAGGGTGTCCGGTAACTAGAGTAACTGGAGATACTAGACATCAAACTAAGCCGATTATGTCATATTTTTTTTGTTTATTTAATTATTTACTATGTTTTTTTCATGCTTTGGGATGTTTAAAGGGAAATATCTCGAAAACCGTTAAAGATATTAAAATCAATCAAGTACACATTTTTGACTGAATGCCCTTTTCAAGAAACTATAATTGAAAGACACCTAATATCACAGGTAAGAAAAAAATCATAGGTTTATGAAGCCCAGTGTATGCAACTAGCGCCCTCTAGTTTCAAACTTAAAAATGTCTACAAATTCTTATTTCTTGCTCATAAAAACATAATATTGTCAACTTTCAATTCGATTCATTAAACCGTGTTAAAATTATGGCTTATTTTCGAGAATAAACTTTTACCTTCAACACCCTGTATCTCGAGAACGATTCGAAAAAACTTATATGACTTAATCGGCTTAGTTTGATGTCTAGTATCTTCAGTTACTCTAAGGACCATAAGTTACCGGACACCCTGTATAAAAAAAAGACATTTTATTAATATCGCCAGACGCAGGCTAATATGCACGATGTGGCGGAAATGCAGTCTTTGTTTGTGATGACTGATGACTCATCTACTAATGTTTGCTGTAAAGAAATTTGGTAATTTTTGCATGGCCTAAGCAAACAATAGATAAAAATATACAAATATATGCATGTTTTATGGTAAATATTGACTCTCTTATGTTCCGGATATTTTATGTTTATAACTATTCTTGATGAACCTACAACGTTTTCGTCTATAAAATAGGAGAATTCGGAAAGTTTGGAAAGACGTGTCATTTTTTTGGCTTTATTCTAACAGAACAAAATATTTCTGTTGGCTTTCAAAATAGGCATAAAAAACCCTACAACTATTGTCTAAAAAATTGAATATCTGAATTATCTTAATAGAATAGTGTACTACAGTATAGTGTACTGTATAGCTGTATTAAATCCTATATTCTTATGCAACTTTATCCATTAGCTATGTTTTAGCTTAGCTAGCCAAAAATAATAAAAGTAACTTTACCCAATGTAGATTGTATGATATTTCTCGAGTTACCACATCGAGCTTTGGCATCAGTAGGTAGGTACCTGAAATTTAAAAAAAACTTTAAACGTAATTTTAAAATAGTATGGTACTTTTTAGCTTGAGAAGGTTTAAAAATTACCTACATGATCCCTCAAAGACTTTCATTACTCTTAAGACTAATAGAATTGTAATATTATAAAGGTCGAGACACAATTAAAAAATAAGCAATATGCAATAAGAAACAGGTAATAGGAAATAAAAAATACAATATACATTTTATTCCTGTTGCTTGTTGCTTAAAACTTAATTGTGTCGCGATTGATTTGTTTCTACGCATCATAACTAATTTTTGTTGCTTATTGCTTATCACCTAATGCTTATTTTACACTGTAAAATTTCACAATATTTACTACATTTTTTTACGATATAAATCAGGAATTATTTTTCACTATATATAAGCTATGGGTAAGCAAAATTACGGATTTTTTTAAATTTAAAACTTTTACGAAAACTTACTAGCCAAAAATATTTTTTCTACTACTAACTTTAAAATCACTCATTATTGACCGATTATTAACTTTACAAATTGTTTTTCTTTACCCCTTGCCAGAAGCCTCTATTATTTACCGTCGTTATTGACAACGGAAAATAATAGAGGCTCCTGGCAAAAACAATATAAAACAGGCAACTTGACTTTTTATTTTAAAAATATATGAAAACGTCATGTTTAGACAACCAGGTATTCCAGCTGTCTTTGTTTGGCACCAGTCCTTAAATACTAAGTAGGTTTTTAAATACAAAACCTTAGATTTTTGGGGTAGCAACTCATTTATTGTGCTTCCACCCTCATTTCTGAAGGAGTGCACGTATCAGTAATAGTTTCTTCGCTCATTTTATCAAAAAGACTTGAATTTTTTTATGAATCGACAAATACTGGCAACTAAGAATGCCATCTGACAAGATAAAAAAAATGCTACAAATTTCAAAGCAAAGGTAACTTGACTGAAAAAACAGAAGCAACCCTAAGAAGGTATGTTAACTTTAATTATTAATTTAATGTTGTAAATGTGTTAGTAGTGGAAAAAATAATATATTTACCACGGTTAAGACAACTATTATTGCCCTCACGTCTTAAATCCCTCGTCGCTGCGCTCCTCGGGATTTGAAATCGACGCTCGGTCAATAATAGTATCTGTCTAAACCTTGATCAATATCATACTATTTTCCGCTATTTGTTATGCAAAATTACAGCTATTTATTTTGTACAGTATTTATAATGAAAATATTATTTGAACTAATAATTTTTTGGGTTTTTGGTGTGGGACCACCAAGAAATGGCGCTAAGAGCTCTATACAACCCAAGAACATTGATATAGGATTTATATATATGATAATTATTAACACCTACCCTGTAATAAATAGAACACCAGAGTTCGAAACCGGTCTGCAGGTGGTGACCAAAAGTAAAGTTTTACTTCAGGTGGTTTAAAATTTATTTTTCAAGTATTTCTTAAAAAAATTAGCTAATTTTACAACCAATATTTACCCTATATTAAGTGTACTTTTACAAAGAACTTATGTACTATTACTATGAAAAACTCTAAAAAATTACATGAAATATACGAAAATTTCTTACACAACTAATAGAGGAAAATCTTCTTTACTCATTTACTCATTGTTTTCGGTTAATAAACCGATGTGAGTTAGCGCTGCCTAGCGGGACTCCTGTAATTGTGACGAATGTCTTTACAGGCGATTTCCTCTTAACATTTACTTATTTCTATAAGTTTGTTAGAGGTGCTGGTATGCTCAAGAGTGTCTAACAACGACACAGATGGCGCTCCGTGCCACATCTTACTGGTGTGTCCCACCAAGTGCTGCCTTAAGTAGCTTCGAGATCCCTTTTCTTTTCGTCGGATCCTAGCTCTACTGATGAGTCATGATATGACGAAACGCGTATAGAGATGGATCTGGCGAAATGAAAAGAAAAATCTTCTTTACTCATTTAATAGAGTAATATTTTTACAGTAATTGTGGTAATAAATTGCCAACGGTAAATGGTGTAATTATTTTTAACAGTGTAGATTCCCCATATTATTTGTTATTTTTATTCACGTTGCCTTTTGCAATAGGAAAATAGCTACAGTTAGATACAAACAAGTGTTTTTCTGTAACAGGTACGTTACGTTCCTGTTTTTTTTTATCTATTATCTAGGGTTACCAACTTTTAAATATAAATTTAAAAAATACTTACAGAGTATTTTCAGTATTTTAGATCATATCGCTCCATTGATGGAAGAACGTCGTAATTCAAAAAGTAACAATTTTCAGTATGGAGGTTTAAAGATTCTCCGTTAATTTACTTCATAATAACTATTAGCTGTTGTAGTTAAATAAAATACATATTCATTTTTTTTACGCAATACAGTGTTGTCATTACTTGGTATTAAAAGGTTTAATCATAAGTTGATAAATTAATGAAAGTTAGTCATTTATGTCTTTTTTCTATAAAAGAATTTAGACAGTTTATTACTTGATGATATATTTTGTGGTCTCATGTCAAAGTGTGACATTCTGCTATATAAAATTTTGTTAAAATTTAAATAAAGTGACAATAAAATTCTGTTGGGATAAAAAAAGTAACGATAGTTCTTTCATGATTTACTAGTTAAAAAATACTGTTTTAACAAAAAAATTCGAATAACTATTAATATTTAAATATCGTTGTAAAAATCTGCATACAAGAAGGGGATTATGACGTTCTTTCACAAAATTACTGCCACACTTTACTGGTACCCACTGTTTATGTTAAGACTTTCTTGTACAAAAGTAAGATGAAACAACATGCACGCTGTCGAATCAATTTAAGAACTGACTTTCTTCCGCATAGGATGAGTAGAGGTATTACTAGTGAATAAAACGACACTACCGCCACCTAGCGTTAACACACAGAAACTTCATTAACAACGATCTTCCACATAAAAATATGAAAGGTTTAGATTATTTTTGTGCTATTATCTAAATAATGGGATTTTTTGAGATACGACGTTCTTCCATAAATGGAGCGATATATTCATGTGACGGACTGTTATGCACTCATACCTGTTACAAGTATTTTATATTAATTCTAGAAATAGCCACAAACGCGATTCGGTCTCTTCGGTCAATATGTCGACATTAAAAGGAGTACAGATTACTCAAAATTATTTTAAATCACGTTTCAACTGGCAAGCATGTGATTCAAAATAAATAAAAACAATGCTTCAAACTGACTATAGCTCTGTTCTCACAAACAATCACTGCCAAGTTACTCACAGTTTGACGATTTTCTAACCAATCCAAACACTAAGAAATCCGCGTCCGAGTCTATTGCCCAGAATCCTGGTGGTCACAGACTGTCCGTGACTGCTGTGGGAGAACAAACCCCATAGAATATCTTGTTCTGATAAATACTATTATTATTGTCAGTATAGAGTTTACTTTTTACGTCCCTTAGGATCGATATATCCATGTTATTTTACCAGAAAGGTAATTTCCAAAGAAACAATTATTGCGACGATTGTTTTCATAGACACAATTTAGCTGGTAAAGTTACCAAGAAATGGATAGAATGGATCATAGAGTTTGTGTATTCGTAAATGTTTCCCTTACAATGCCAATGCCTAAATAATTTAAAATTTATGTTTTAAATATGTCCTCCAATCAGGGCCCGCTCTAGGGGGCGGCAACCTGGGCCCCTGCCCAGGGCGGCAAGTTGGAAGAGCGGCATGAAAAATCCAAAAAAACACCATAAATCCCCGTTTTGCCTATCTACGTTCCTAGGTATAAATGAAGTTTGAACCATTCCAATTCCCAGTTAACAAATTTAATTTCCTTTGTTTTGCCGTGCCGTCTTATTTTTAAAACAGTGACAATTTCGACGGATCCCTTTTCTTTTTAATATTATAATAATATCAAGCAATTCCGCGACAAAGCAAGCCGAACAACGCCGGCACCGGCACCGGTACTTTTTTTGGTCATGGCGGCGTCGCAGCAAAGGACAAGCCGGCGAGCGCCGAGGAATAGACAGACAATTTGCTGTTGTGGTAGGTATAAAACGAAGAAGGGATTTAAAAGGCGGCAATTTCTTGTTTTGCCCAGGGCGGCATTATTGCTAGAACGGGCCCTGCCTCCAATACATTATTATATCTATATTTTACAGATTTTTTCATTAAAAATTGTTTAAAATCTTTTGCACGCCAATGAACGTATGTGCGTGCATACGCAGAGTTTAGAAGCCCTGCAAGGTGAATGAAAGGGCCTGGTGACACGGAGAAAAAGGTGCGGAAAGGGCTCTTTAACCGCCGCGAGCGCGTCGATCGATACGACTCTATTTTTTCGCCCGGATAAAAGAACTGCATGACTTGACGGGATTTTTAATTTGATTTTTTTGGCGGAAGAAAATAAAAAATAACAGGTTGATTATGGGTGTTAGATGTTTATGTAGGTATACTAGTATTTATGAAAATAACATTTGTCTTTATTATAAATGTAAAATATTGTTTTATGTTTATGTTACTAACAGTGGCGGCTCTTCAGGTAAAGCGTCACTTAACCTGATAATCCCTACAAATATAAACATTTGCTTAAAGAAAAGATTCTCTCCGGCACGTGTTTTGTTTTATTCCATTGCAATATGACCGGTAAGTTGTTTCACGTGGCGAAGATCTCAAACGTACCCAGACACCGATATAATTCCATAATAATTTATGTTAGTGCTAAACAGTGTTGTACCCCATAATAATAAAATTTCTAATTTTTCAAGAAAAATCCCACGAATGCACAAAATACTAAAAAAGTCTTATACAACCACAAATTATCCTAAAGAATATGCTACGAATGTTACATTTTGCATAAAATTTTCCCTTTGGAGAGAGGGCCGACGTATCATTCCCCTGTCCTTTGGATCTTAATATTCCTCACGAATCCGGAAAGTTCCCACGAGTTGGCAACATTGTTCCAAAAACTGAGTTCTCATTGAATTACTGATCAATCACAGTTTGCATTTACTGAGGCTCCGTCTTCTTCTCGTGACATTTAAAATCGTGTTATTAATTTGTTCAATATAACAAAATATAACTGACTGAATGTACGAGAGGAAATAATTATTTAAATATTGAAGAGTTTTGGACTTGCATAGTCTTTATTTGTTTTAAATCACAACGTTTTAACTCCAATCGTCTTCAGGTGAATGATAAACAAATACAGTAACTACAGCTCTATTTATACTGGCTCTGTCTTGCGTTCAGTTCGTGCCTGGTATTCTAAGTTTACATCTAATTAACAAAGGTTTCAAGATTTCTTATCTATTATAATGCTTATAATGAAGGCTTACTAAAACAAGGAAAAAAGGAAAGACAACAAAGTATCGGTCTCAGAAAATATAATTGTGTGGTTACACGTGTTTCACCCTTTTTTTTTTAAATTTTAATATGTTATAACTGTTTCATCTCTGTTTTAAATTCTGGGTCTGATGATGCCCGAAAGGGTGAAACACGTGTAACCACACAATTATATTTTCTGAGACCGAGACTTTGTTGTCTTTCCTTTTTTCCTTTAAATCTATATCCGGTCTCTTTGAGAATTATGGACGATTTTTTTGATTTACTAAAACAATCTGGGTTCTGATGTATGGTTGAAGCCAGTGGCGTAGCCAGAAAATATGTTCGGGGGGGGGCGTAAGTAGGACATTTTTTTTCTGGAAAAAGGGACAGTCAGAACTACATGCATTTCATGACATTGTACCTAGCAAAGAAGGCGGAAAGCGCCGCAGGTGAAAAATTTTCGGGGCCACGCCCAAAGTTCGTTTAAAATTCACCTAACTACTATCAAATTTCGAGAATTAAATTATTACCTCTCCTTCTCTGCATGGTTGGATTAAATTTGTTTTTGTAAATGTTTTTTTTTTAATTTTTAATATTCCTAGCTGGCTCTTTATTTAAAAAAAAAAACATTTTTTATATTTGTGAAAATAATGAATATTGGTGACAATCCAAAATTTTAACATAAGACGTATGTAGGTATGACTGTAGCGTTTTTCGGGCTCGGTTTTTCATGATTAAAAATAAAGTAAATATCATTCACCACGCCAAAATTGATGGTTTTTCAGAAATCATGTATTTTAGGAGCATAGCTTAGCAATGATTAGGTTTTGAAATACTCCTTCTTAGTTTTGTATATTCATAATAAAGCATTCTCATTTCTTCCCACACTATTTTTTTTATTATAAATTATCACACTTCTTCCATAAAAGATGTTTCAATTAATTGTTTTTTGGTTTGTTGTAAAAATATTTTATTGCATTGGGTTATATTTTTGTTGATTTAAAATAGCTCTAAAAAAGGGAAAACAAAACAGATAAGTATATAATGGAAAAATACTATAAAATATTATTCTTTTTACTCGTTTTCCCTTAAAATTGCATCAAAAATCAATAACTAAAACGATATGTGTCTGAAAACCTAATATCTGTATAAAATAGGACTTTTAGAAGAAGAAGTTTAAAAACTAAACGTTTCCTACAAAACTTTTGTAATCTAAGCCAAGAATAGGTTATTTAAAGATTTAAATTAAGTGTCCAAGCGTTCAAAAATTAGGTTGTGATTAAATTTTTAGAGCCGAGCTCCAGGGCTCGGGGGGCTGCAGCCCAGCAGCCCCCCCCCCTAAATACGCCACTGGTTGCAGCTTCCTTGAACTTCGTCTATCTCCAGTGTGGTTCGTTATGCAGGATTTGATCTTTTGACTCTCGAGCTTAATACTGTATTGATGTTGTATCGTTGTCCTAGTCTTCATATTCTCGATGCTCCTTTGACATACGGAATGTTGAGTGTTGATTGTTTCTCTATTTGCTTCTTTTGTGTGTTTGGCCGATTCTTACGATTTTCCAATAACTAAATGCATGGGGTAGCCTTTTGTTGAAGTCGGTCTTGATGTAGTTTGTTTCTTCTTTAAGAGCTTCATTTGACTTACAGATGGTAATTTTTCTATCCACAAGTGCTCTTACTATGACATGTTTTGTGTTGTTGGAGTAATTTGAAGTGTAATTGAGATAGTGACCTATATGCGTAGGTTTCTCATACACTGATGTTAGGATGGTGTTGCCACTTTTCTTTACGTTAACATTTAGGAAAGATAATTGATTGTCTTCTTCTTTCTTCATGATAAATTTGATTGTCAGGCAGATACAAAAAATAATTCCATAAAGAACTATTATTTAATTTCTTATACTCTCATTTCTAACAAGAGCAACACTGAACGTCAAACACGGCGTAGTTCTCAATTTACTACATCGTGCGATATAAACATCACATTCACTCTTATTGTACAAACTACTATCATAAAGTGTTCCTTTGGTTTTATGCTCGTTTCACCTCGAAAAAAACCTTTAAAATGTTAGTGAAAACTTGCGAATAGAGAAAAGTTCTTTAGTCTCGTCGGTTTTTCCTTTTCATCTTTTCAATGATTCTCTTCTTTTGCTAATTAAAAGAATAAAGTAAAAGTTTTTGTCCAGGTTTTAATAAAGTTTACATCCAGATTTACTTACAAAGTCAATAAGGAAAGTTCTTTTTTGTAGAAGAAATATTTTATTTAATTATTTTATTCATTGAAATCTCAGACTTCTAATTGGTTCTAGAGAAACTGCAAAAATGCTACGAGGTACGATAAAAAAATTTTGTACAGCGACTTTTTTCCATCTGAAAAATATTTCTCTTGCCTTAATTCCGTGGCCTTAATATACTTTTTTAATAAGGGCATCGTCCGAAAAATGGCCTCTCCTAAGGAGCTGGTTCGAACTTCTGAAGAAAAATAGTTAAGTCAAAATGTCACTTTTTAATAAAAGTGTTTGCTTGTAAAAATAATACATGTAACATGGTGTGACACTAAGGACACAAGGAACACAGAAACTAACTTGCTGGTTAGATAATTGGAGTTAAAAATTTTTATACTAACCGACATAAAACTTTTATATTTAAGATTTTTCGCTCATATTACTTTAAGGGGGATTTCTACTGTGATGGTTTTCAAAAAATGGATTTTTTTTTCCGACGTTTTTCAACTCTCTATAGCCTCTAGAATAACCGTGTGTAAACGTTTTTACCAAATCTACTCCAAAAAAAAGTTACATTCAATTTTATGATTGCCGGTCAGTTCTCACCACTAGCCGCTTTTGAGTTAAGCCGCGTTCTCAGAGCTACTTACGTTCTGTCGCCAGCGACATCATCTCGATCAATCAGGATCGTCAGGCCAGGCTCGCAAAGAGGCAGGAAGAATCAGCTCGTTTATCGTTTTTCGAGGAAGAGGAGGGTGTAATCTACGGACCAGGCATCGCAGACTAAGTGACAGTGAGACTATTTTGTTGTGAGCCATCTTTGAAACTTTAAAGTTGTTTTTCTCGAAACCCTGTTTTTCGCGCTGCGCTGGCGGAAAGTACTTCGGTATGTTCAAATTATCAGATATTTTAGTGATTTTGGTCTTAAAATGCTCAGAATACAAGTAGTGGTTATAGCCCCCTCTAGAATCAAGTATTTTGCCATATTACAGGAAATGTCACGGCCCTTAAAATACAAAAAAAATGGAAAATTTTCAAAAAAAAATTTAAATCTCGCGCAATTTTAACAGTTACTCGAGTTTTGACTTGATTCTAGTGGGGGCTATAACTACATGCTTACAATTGAAGAATCTGGGTCAATTTTATTTTTGTCATGAATAGAAAAATTTATTTTAAATTCCGCCAGCAAGTTACGTTTTTTTTTTGAGGGGCACCTTGTAGCACCCTGTAGTACTCTCAAGTTTTTAATTTTTTGGGGGTTGAAAAATTTTTTTTGGTACATCTTATCTTTAATAAAAAGAATTGAAAACTTGTTTTTCTGCATTTGTCTTATTATCCCCAGAAAAAAATCGTAAAAAAACGATTAAAATAGGACCATCACAGTAGAAATCCCCCTTAAGATATAATCGACCGTTTCCATACATAAATGGGCCTCGTATTTTTTAATTATTACGAATTAACCGTTCTTTGACTATTAAATTTAGTATTTTCACGTTAAATGATAGAACTGTTATTTGTTAAGTTTTTGCGACGTTGATTAGTCCATTTAATGGCGTTACAATGACGAATGACGAAAATTGTATGCTTCCGTTTTGCACAAGTAAAGATACGATGACCGGTGTTCTTTTATATTCTCTATAAGTATTGAATACGGCTGGGCGATTATGAAATTTAATAATCGATTATAACTTAAGTCGATTATTTCGATGAATCGATAAATTAGTCTAATTGATCATTCAAAATAATCGACGTAATTGATTAATCTATTAATCGACATTTTAATCGAAATAATCGATTAATTGAAATAAACGAAAGACTTGTCTGCAGATTAAAAATGGCTTCTAAAAAAATAACCTTTCATAAAACTGGTTCTGGTTCAAATCGATTATTAAATTTAATTATCGATTTTCGGTATAATACAAGTCTTATTTCAGTTAATCGATTAATTCGTTTAATCGAAATAATCGAATATATAATTAGGTAGCCGATAATTCTAAATTATCGATTATTAAAAATATTCGATTAATTCAAATGATCGATTAATCAAAATAATCGATTAATCGAAATGATCAATTAATTAAAATAATAGACTTGCCTGATTGACTGATTATTTCGATAAATCGATAAAATTATGTAATCAATTAGTGGTTCGATTAAACCATTATTTCGATTAATCGATTATAAACTAGATAAACATCATTCTGGTTCAGTCGATCCTTTGAAATGGGAAAATGAAAATATTACTGAAAGCATAAAGATCTGGGAGAGTTTATTTATATACGCAAAGCCGTAACTAGCACTTTTTCCATTATTGTATCAAGTAAGATAAAAGTCATTGATCGCTACCCATTCTACATCAAATCATCAAGCTAAATTATTAATTATTCAATGAAAGCTCTCGTCGGCGCCGGCGGCGCAAATTTTCACAACTCTATTTGTATTTATGTTATACGAAAAGTTCTTGAGGGACAGAAACTTCGTACCAGTTTATAAACGCAATGAAATTGAAACTTACTTCATATGTTTGTAAAGATAACGGAACTAATAGGGTATTATCGGATTATTTGTTACCCAACACCCTCAACCTATGAGATAATGAAAACGCTTAATATCGGATCCCATTACGCTTTCGAATCAAAGCAGAAAAACAATACGTTCACTGTCTGTTATATTGTGGGTCATTCCAAGCTCAAATTATTTGGTACCAGCGAAAAATTTAAATATTATACCAAAAAAAAAATGGATCACACTTATTGAAGTTTGCAACATGATCTACAAGTGAGTCTTTTTAAAAAGGTCTAGGATACTAGGAGGCTGGGCGACTAGAGAGTATACGCAACTCGGCATTCTGGACGCCACGCTACTCTAGTCTCTTGAGTGACTCAAAATAATAAATATGGAGCAAATTTTTAAGCTGAAGTTCATGAATGTCCGGCCTTTAGCTCGCGATTGCGTGACTATATTTGTAACAGAGGCAACTCGAGTAGTCTAGTCGCCGTGTATCCTAGTCTCCACGCTACTACAGATTCTTTTAAGTTTTCTCGTATGAGGACTGCCTCAATCTACAGGGTGTTCCTTAATGATGTGCTAATATTTTAGGGTGTGGTTCCTAAAGACCTTTTATGAAGAAAAGTTTATATAAACATATGTCCTAAACGGGTTAAATTTTTTGCTACAGGGTGTTGAATTATTATTTTTTAATGCGTTTTTTGTGATATCTCCGAAAGTACTTTATATAATATTTTCAATTTTGGCATGTGTTAATAGGACATACAACCACATGTTTTAGATATAAAAGTTATTTTTTATCCCACCAGTGGCGTCCCTCCAAACATTTCCTGTGATATTTTTTAGAAAAAAAGTGGTACGCCACTCACATTTTTCCATGTGGATATTATTTCTGATTAGCCTGGCCAATTCTGCATAAAAATGGTCCCTTGCGTTTTTCTCCTCAGGCACACCGTTTTTAACTAAAATAGCTAAATTAAATTAGACGGTGGAAGCATGCCTAATAAATGAAGGTGGTCATTTCCAACAATTTTTATAAAACCAAATTTTGTATTATCAACGTTAATAATAAATAGTAAAGCTAATTTAATTATTTTAATTAAGAACGGTGTGCCTGAGGAGAAAAACGCAAGAGACCTTATTTATGCAGAGTTGACCAGGCTAATCAGAAATAATATCCACATGGAAAAATGTCAGTGGCGTACCACTTTCTTTCTAAAAAATATCAGAGGAAATGTTTGCAGGGACGCCACTGGTGGGGAAAAAAAATAACTCTTATTACTAAAATATGTGGTTTTGTCCTATTAGCACATGCCAAAATTAAAAATATTATCTAAATTACTTTCGGAGATATTACAAAAAAAAAGCATTAAAAAAATAATTCAACACCCTGTAGCAAAAAATTTAAGCCGTTTAGAACATATGTTTATATGAACTTTTCTTCATAAAATGACTTGAGGAATCACACCCTAAAATATTAGCACGTCATTAAGGACCACCCTGTAAGTATACCTGCATACAAATAATAACCATAAATATTCGTTTTTTGCACTCGCATGCCTCTTTTTGTGCGTCGTGAATCAGTCTTGTCTATTGCGCGTTGTTTCAATATGCACAGAGCAGTATTTGGTTTTAATTTAAATATTTATGTGACTATTGAGGTGTCACTTTTAGATTTTCGGTGTTTTTCAGGTAGCATTTTGCTATTATCTTCATTATTTTCTACGTGTTACACATTCTGGTTGCTTATTGTTGGACTGGGTATCTTTTTATTGAAAAGTAAGTAAACATATTGTTTATTTGGTAAACACTGTCTAGAATAGGAAAAAAAATTCAGAAATTACTTATTACGCAGAATGTATTTATTCAAGCGTAAATTAAAGGGATTTTAAACAATTATTTATTAAAGAGAACAAAAGAGACATACGAATCTCATTTTAACTCGGAATGACCCTTATGCGTTTCAACAATGAACCAATAAGTATACAGGAGTGTATAATAATACTTTCATCGTGTTTTAATTATTTTTTTGTGATTGGATGCCTTTCAGAGTTTGGCCGCTTTCTAAAACGGTCGTTTAATGCTATCAATTAGTCCGATCAAATGAAATAAACGCAGGAATAGTAATGGGCGTTCTCGACATACCTGAATATTGTAAGGGATTAAAGTTAGTCTGGAGATATAATACAACTATACAAGAGAAACTAGGAAAAATAACAAGCTATACAGGGTGTCCCATAACTTATGGGCCGTAGAGTAACTGGAGATACTATACATCAAACTAAGCAGGACTCGTAGATTGGATTTATAATGATTTGTTTATTATTATGGTTGTGTACATTGTGTGCCAGTCTTGGATTTTTGAATTAATTTTTATTTCTTGACTTAAAACATGACAGGTACACGGCCATAAATAACTTCTTTATGATATACATTTTTACACTGTTTTTTGAATATCTATTATTACCTATTATAACAATATAATCGGTCGCCCGACTTGCAAATTGCGCGGTTAATAGGATACATCTCATCTGATCTTTAGATTTTTATTATTGAGATATATTTTCAATAGGTTTTAGTTCAGGATGTTAAGGCGAATCTACACGGCGGTTAATAAAATTCAGTATTTAAAGCAAGTGCTGGTGGGTGGCAAGTTACTGGCACCGTGTAGATTTGCTTTAGTGCTGAATATGACAAATTCGGTTATGATGAAAAAACCCATTTCTTATAGATAAAAATATTTTAAAGCAAGCAAAATATTTCATATACAGAGTGTCCCACCGGGAACCGAATCGATCTATATATAGAAAACTATAAAAAAAATAATTTGACAGTATGCTGATGCTGATGGGGGCGACCGCGCTAAAATATTTTCATAATGGAGGCACTTCCGGTTACACCGGAAGTAAGTGTCAACTTGCTTATTTTAAATGGGACACCCTATATATTATTACATTTTTGCATTCTACGCAAGATTCTAGGCAGATTTTGTATACCATGTCCTATACCTATGTCTAAACGTTTTTGACATATTTGAATTTTTATGTCAAAAATGACGTTTGCAAGCCTTAGAATAATTATTAATTTTTTCTTTAAAGAAGCCTTATTTATTTAATTTAAGTGGGATTTCTTGTTAAAAATGACTTGCTTTAATATATTTTTTATAATATTTTGATAACTATTAATACAGGGTGTTTAAAAAATAAGATTAAAAATGAAATTGAAAAAAATGCAAAAAGTCTAGATTTTCAAATAGAAACACCTAAATTTTATAATTATTTCTTATTTAGCATTAAAAATAAGGGTAGGTTTGTGTAAAATTGTATATCTCAAAAATTTTTAGTTTTCGAAATATTGCCAATTTAGTATTTTTATATGGCGATCTTGCAGCAGATTTTAAGTTCAGTTGCTCCTAGTTGGCTATGACGGCATTGAAGCTGTCACTTGCCATTTGACAATAATAAATAACCATGCCGGGACGCTTAAATTGTACAGAGTCATAGCCAACTAGGAGTAACTGAACTTAAAATACGCTGCAAGATCGCCATATAAAAATACTAAATTGGCAATATTTCGAAAACTAAAAATTTTGAGATATACAACTTTACACAAACTTACCCTTATTCTTGCTATGCTAAATAAGAAATAGTTATAAAATTTGGGTGTTTCCATTTGAAAATCTAGACTTTTTGCAGTTTTTTCAATTTCATTTTTAATCTTATTTTTTAAACACCCTGTATTAATACTTATCAAAATATTATAAAAAATCTATTAAAGCAGGTCCTTCATAACAAGGAATCCCACTTAAATTAAATAAATAAGGCTTCTTTATACAAAAAGTTGATAATTATTCTAAGGCTTGCAAACGTCATTTTTGACATAAAAATTCAAATATGTCAAAAACATTTAAACATAAGTATAGGACATGGTATACAAAATCTGCCTAGAATTTTGCGTAGAATGCAAAAATGTAATAATATATAGGGTGTCCCATTTAAAATAAGCAAGTTGACACTTATTTCCGGTATAACCGGAAGTGCCACCATTATGAAAATATTTTAGCCCGGTCGCCCCCATCAGCATCAGCATACTGTCAAATTTTCCTATTTATAGTTTTCTATATATAGATCGATTCGATTCCCGGTGGGAGACCCTGTAGATAAAAATATTTTAAAGCAAGCAAAATATTTAATATATTTCACTAATTTTTTGAAATAATTTTACTCTACACCGCGTTGTCTCATCCCCCCCTCAAATGATTTTCCCGTAAAAAAATGTTTATTATTCCTGTAAATGTTTCCTCGGACGCCTAAGTATCAGGAAGTTTCAGAAATTTAATTTTCTTGCTCCACATTCGAGAAAAGGCAGTATACCTATTACGTTTCTTTTTGCGTAAATAATTATTTTTTGCCCATTCCTGTGGTCAAATAAAATAATTTCCTGCACGATACCACCAACCGACTGCACGCCACTCAAAAGTATATTTTGCGATTATTCGGTTGTTTTAAATTGATATATTATTATCTGTTTGGAGTTCGATTACTTTAAGTCTTGAAATTAAGCCCCATAACAGTTTGATCCAACTTTCACCATTTTTTTAAGGTCACCTGTCATGCTATCTCAATTTGCTAAGCCATGCGATAGTCTTCAATACAGAATTGCCATAGTTTTGGCCAAAAAATCAAATATTGTGAACAAAATCTTTTTTTCTACTACCGTGCGTAAAATACTTACTTTTCGCACTAAAAAAAATATAAATGAAATTTTCAATTCACAATGATATAATTGGCTTTTTAGAATTAAAAAAATATAAGGTGAAGTAAGGTAAGTGGGGATCTGGGGTAAGTGGGTTTTTTTGTAATAATTGTAAGAAAAATTACGTTTAAAAACTAAAACTACAATAAAATGGTTTTTTGGACTCTTATAGACCCCAACATATTGATAAAAAAATTTTAATATATTTTTTTTAAATAACACAGCTTATGTCAAATGTATCTAAACTTCGTCTATAGTTACAAGTTACGGCAAAGATGTTTCAAATTTTTTATCTGTACTAATTTAAAACTTAGGTTCAAAGTTTTTACATCCTCAAAGTTGTAATCACTAACGTTATCTCTTTTATTCTTTTAACACTTCAATTTTTCAGGTTTTCAGTTTTAGGTCCTTAGTTCCCACTTGCCCCGCTTTTTTTGTTAGTGGGGTAAGTAGGGATTAGTTCTCACTTGTACCATTTAAATTTTTTATTAATAAAATTCAAAGTTAAAAGTTTTAAGAAGTTGAAAAGTGAGATTGTGCGTAATCTGCAAAAACTATAAAGTAAATAAAAACTTAAAAAAGGCATTAGGTAGTTTTAAAAAAAGTTATAAAAGAAGAAATCTCTAACATATAAACTTCTTTATTTTTAGGAATTTTTTAAATCTGAAAAAAGCCTGTTGTTGGTAATGAAGTCAAAATAAATTAACCCATTTGCTCCAGTTGAATATAACATTACTCAAACGCGATTTATAAGTTGAAAACCCGCTTACCCCAATACCTGGGGCAAGTGCGTTCTATAGGTACATTTTCATAACAATTTTTTGTTTAAATGAAATTCTTGGGTAAATAATTAAACAAATTTTGTTGTAATTGTAAATATCACTAATTACTTCCTGTCTAAAGCACATCTCTGTAACTCGATTAAAAAAATTATGTAGTTTCAAAGGCGACCTTTTATATTTTTAGGTCCCACTTACCCCACTTTACCTTATACATATATCGTCGCCCTTCTTTCTAAGTTCATAAGAAGAAATATAAAATATTGAGTCCTAAATCCACTCATAACAAAACTGTATATACCGTTTCAAAACAGTCAGTATTAAAAATAGATCCAGTTTTTGTGGTCTGTTTGTGTACATGTTTATTTTTTTAATCAGTCACCGATATCTGTTGGTAACAATGGTACAATGTTTGTAGAGAACATCCGTAAAAAATGAAAGGAACTTCTAGTCGGGAATTCGAGTGGCCTTTATATAAATAACATGATATATTGCTAATCATCATTTATATCTATGTAGGTTCATTTTCGTGTAAGTCATCTTTTTATATTTAAGTGACAATTACTTCTATTATTGTAGCACTGATAAATTTGCTTCAAGAATTTCTTTTGTTATATAAAGAACCCCGCACTTCTCTCTTCTCTTCTCTCTTATGGAAAATAGTCACTCGTCGCCTCGGATACATATTCTAGGTTTTTGGTACGATGTATGCAGACGTTGGATGTTCTTCAATGTTAATGAACTGCTTGTTTGTTGAAGTAATTGTTCTGTAATACAAGTCACAACACACATAGTAAGTACAAACACACATAAACGAACTAAATAGGGAATTAGCACATACTACGGGCGATTCGGCATTCCTAATAATAATATATTACATATTGTTCAATTGTTCATAACAGATGTCAATACTGTAGGACACCACTGGATTTCAACCATCAAGTTGTATAAGTGTAATTTAATACGGGCGTGATTTGTTTAGATTAGACTTATCGACTCTAAGAAGGATTTTTGGAGTGGTGTTAAAAATATGAATAGAAGTAAAAATTAGTAGAGATATGAGAAGGAAAGTAAAACGACGCGTTTGTTTTTGTACAATATAAAATTTGCTATATTAAAGTACGTTTTGAAGAACCCGTGTTTCTTTTTCTGGACAATCCGTCCTACAATACATAGTTTATATATAAGTATATAGATTTATTTATTATAACACAATTTCATTTTTTTGCACCTAGGGAACTAAATCCCGGTATGAGCAAAATTTTACTTCAATTAAAAATAAAAAGCTAAACGTTATTATAATAAGTAATACAAAGATGAATTAAAAGTGACCGGCAAAAAGTTGGACCCAAATGGAAAACTTTTTTATTATTGAAATTAAAACTTTTTATGCAGATAGCCTCTGCATGATTTGTAACCTAAAAATTGTTTTGACATTAGTCATGTGACTACTCGTTTGTCTGGAAAATTGAAAAGTAAGTATTTTGTCGTGAAAATCTGGTATTAAAATACAAGATATTGAAAAAAGTTATCTAGATAAAGTGTTTAATTTTAATTTTATGCTGGTGTGCAAAGTTTAAAACAAAAATTTTTAAAAAAATATTTCTTTTTAAATTTAAATTTAATGAAAATGTGTTCAAACCCAATATTAAAAAATTGTATTTAAACATTTTTGTTATCTTAAAAAAATGCTATTTGCTAAAATTCAAAATTTAGCTTTTTATCATGTAACTGGGTGCGTCCAGGCCCTGTATCTAAAGTCAAATTTTTTTACGCCAAGTCAGTTGTCATTTATGGCACCCTGTTGACGTCTGGTCTATTTTACGTTTAGGGGTTGGCTAAAAAGACAGGACCGGACTATTTTTATGTTCCATTAACAAACTAAAAAAATATTTAAATATTAAGTTCCTTATCTCCCATTTTAATTTATCAAAGAAGACTTTACAAATTTTTCTATTTAAATCATCGTTCTTAACTAAAGTTGTCAAGAAACTTTTGGAGATGTTATCCAAATTGGAACAAAAGTCAAGAACCTATTAGGTATCTACTGAATACTACCTAGATATTGTAATAGGAATTACTTACAATAAAGTAATGTACTAGTAACATAAATATTATCGACAAAGCTTTTAAAAAATTTAACTTATCGACACACTACTCTCCTTTGCTCGTGAATATTAAAGAATGTAATAAATGCCGGTAATACTGCACCAGCTAGGTAGAATACGTAAAACATGGTATATATGGTTAAAATATTGGTATACAAAACAATCACTATGCTTCATTTTAGTTATGACTCTAACTTTCACCCAGAAAACTCTATATACACTATATAAAAAACAGCCACAAAAATACTAAAAAACACCAAAAAACAACGAAAATAATAGGACGCGAACTGACATGTGAACTTGTTACGGTCCACACTAAATCTAGTAACTTTTCGGCGGAACTAGAATCAGCTGTGAATGTCATCTGTGGCTTTTAACTGTCGAAACACCGTTTTCTATCGCGATATGATCTCTAGCAACGGTATTTACCAAGTATTTTTGGAACAATATGACTACGAAAGGCAGTTCTTTCTAATTTTCAACTAGTTTTAACGAATTTTTTAAACATTGTGTAGACATTTTTACCCTTTATGAAGTTTATTCATAATAACAGTACAATCAATGGTCAGAAAAACAAAGACTATATTTGTAGTGTTTAGGTGATAACGTTTTCGCATTTTAGGGGGGCCTTTGCTTTGAACTCCCCATAATGGTGCGCACTTTCTTCCGGCCTCTGCATGGGTAAATGTACCAAAATTTACACAAACTGATTAACATGACTGTCACATAATCATTAGTAAATAATGACATGGCCTCCTTTATAATATAATCACAAGCGCATTGATATTCAAGACAGCTGATTGTCAATTTATACACACATGCATTTTTTGCAGTGTTCAAGAATTTTTGGTAATTTAGAATAAAGTGGTACGACCAAATAAGAACAAAATAAAAATCAGTTAGAATATGTTCACCTGTATTATCTACTGAGTGGTTGCTTAGTCACAAGCAGAATTCCTATAGTTATAGTCTATTTCAGAAAGGTGTAGAGTAATAAAATAAGAAATTCCGTCCAGTTCGGCTCAATTTCGGTGTTGGCCATAGACACAGGTAAATTATTCCAACCAAAGAAAAAAAAAATAATTTGCTATAGCAAATTTACACAAACATTGTTTTATGAAATATGCCGTGGAAGATATAGCTGAAAAACATAGTGTAACTGTGCTGCGCACACCGCCATATCGTTGCGAATTAAATCCTATAAATTAAAGAAAAAAAGGAAAGACAACAAAGTCTCGGTCTCAACAAATATAATTAAGTGGTTACACGTGTTTCACCCTTTCGGGCATCATCAGACCTAAAACAAAAGACCTAACTAACAGATACACGAATAATTAAAGACCACTAATTACCCAGAATTTAAAACAAAAAGAAACAGTTACAACATATTAAAATTTAAAAATGTAAATAACAAAAACAAAAAATCAAATGTCAAGGAGCAGTCGGGTCAATTGGATCAATAAGTCCAGTGAAACGAATGCTAAATTTATATGGGCGCAAGTGAAAGGATTCGTAGCAAGACACAACACGACATTCAAAATAAAAGACGTTAAGCTACTGTTTGATCCAGTGGCGGCGCCAGGATTTTTGGGCACAAATGGGCTCGATGATTTTTGAGTGGGCACTACCCAAAATAAAAGTGACTTCTAAAAAAAAAAAAAAAAAAAAAAAAAAAGAGGTCAGCCGGCCTCCCGACGCTTTAAAACGCCATATGCAGCGACAAACAAAATTTCCCTCGTATTTTAAGTGATGTCAAAAAAAAAGTCATCGTTTTCTTGAAAATACCATACAACCACTCATCAAAACTTTTATAGCCAAGTCGCTCTTCCCCCGAAAATTCCATTACAAAACCGGATCCATCAATTTTGGGGGCACCAGGGTGGGCACTCATGTTTCTAGGGTGGGCACTCATGTTTCTAGGGTGGGCCAGTGCCGCCGCTGGTTTGATCAAGCCATTAAGGAAGTGACACCAGAAAGCTGGCGAAAAGCAGTCCATCATGTCATTAAAGAAGAGGAGAAAATGTGGGATCTTGACCATCTGCTCGACCGGACCGTCGACCCACTAATTATAACGTCAAGAGGAGATGACAGTTCCTCAGGTGACGAAGAATATTATAATTTTTTATAATTTAATTTTTGTATTTTTTTTAATGACTAATAAAAAATAAGTGTACCTAATACTATGTACATGATGCACGCCTTGGTCACACCATTTTCAGTTTTTGTTAATGGATAACAATAATTAAAACCCATTAATTGACCCAAACCCGGATGGTACTACCTGCACTTGATAAAAAAAAAAGAATTTTGCAATGAAATCAATGCCAAATTATGAAAGTGGCTTAAATATTCGTTGCGTCACTCTGTAGTCACTTTGCAAACCTAATGAGCTTTTATCGCTCTACACCTTTCTGAAATAGACTATGGTTTTATTTACCTACTACACAATATTATACCCGAATAGGTTACCCGAACAGAGGCCTTGAGTCATGCGTTAGCCCATTTACGTGGGATGTCTAGGTTTACTTAGTTTAAGCTATATCCTATTCAGGTATCATTTAAGCTCAAGTAAACACGTCATAGCCAAATACAGCAAGAGAAATTTGAAAATCTGGCTTGTTTACCGCGGCGTAAATTATTATCTGAATAGAGTATAGTCTAGGAGGCGAGAGGTGGAAAGCTCGATTTATTCTTTGATTTGGCTCCTATATGCCATATTTATGTGAGAAGTTTTGTTTTTTTCTTTTTTGATTTTATGTTTATATTCCCATTTTCCAGAACTAATAAATACAAATTGTATTATTATTGTTTTTGTAGTAGCTAATTTATTTGCTTTATGATATCACTGAAGCATAAGAAATTATTATTGCGTAACTTATGAAGTTATGAGGGGGAATGACCACCCATGGGGGGGAAAGGGAATCTTGGGATTTTTTTAAAGTCACTTTTAATAGGAGACGTCCGGAAATTACAGTTTAAAATATTAGCACATCATTAAGGAACACCCAGTATTAGCGAGGAAAGTGTCAGACAAAAGTATTAATTTAATTTTAAACTCATGAATTCATTAGGTTTTATATTCCCAACATTTTAAATAATATAATACATACTTTATGCACTCTTAAAGTGCAAAAATTTAAATTTTACTCCCGGCATAAAACGTAAACGCTTCATATATCTAATTTGGCAATAAAAATATCGCGATGAGCGGCGTTTTAAAATTTAAAATATCTCTCAAACTGAGCGTGAAACTCCGGATATGAAGAGATCTGCGAAGAAGTGCAATAAATCCCTAACTTTATGATACAAACGACGAAGACCACGCCCCGCGTCTCCTTTCCACTTTTTAAACTGGCTTTTTACATTCCAGTTTTTATGAGCAGTTTTAGTTTCATTGTTTAGAAATTATTATGTATGACGATGTTGTTATTTTAGATACAAGTCCTATTTTTGGTTACAGGGGGGCTCTAGGCCCGTTACGCATCCGGGGCCCCTAATCGTGGGCGCCCATAGAAATAACTTTAGGCGGGGAGAGGTAACCAGCCATAAAAAAACGTATAGCCGTGGTATACAGTATCAAAAACATCTCAAACAACTTTAAAAAAACAAGATCTAGGGGGGCAGTGCCCCCTTCCCCTATGAGCTTTCATACCCCTCACTCATAGTGTTTTTCCTTAAATAGTTACCCAAAAAATTTCAATGATATAAGAAAATAAATTAGTTACTATAAATATACAATTAGTATTTATTTAGTCTTAAAATAGAAGTCAAAAAAGAATTTAAAAACTTATTGCACAGCGAGCGAAAGAATGCATAGACAACAATTGTTTTCATAGAAATTATCTAGTTGGTAAAGTTACCAAGAGATTGATATATCGGGCCTTAGCGGCACAATGCTTATCGGGAAACTTGATCCGCTATCATTCTTTTGTGCGGTAATCTTTATTTAATAATATTTTTAAATTGAAAATATAATTTTGGATAAATTTCTTTTAAAATTGAATTTTTATTCTTGAACCAATTTACATCGAAATAAAAACTCTAAAATAATAATTTTTATAAATATAAATATAATATTTTCCCAGAAAAAGAAACCGCCACCGTTCTCGAGGCGTGTGATTGAACGAATGCAAATGTACGTCGGCGCCGGCTTCTTTATAGTTTATTAAAATATCTATATAATTTAAACATTTTATATTCGTATAAGGCGACAAAGGTGTGCCGCAACATGTCAGGATTTTTTTACAATTGTTTTTGGTTTTGCACGCAGTAATAAAGAAATCTATTCATTAAAAATATTTTAGAAAAATAGAGCATGTCCATTAATGAAAATTATTTAAGGGGAGGGGGCTGCCCCCCCCCCCCCTGCGGAAAGAAACAAGAATGCTTTATTACGATTATAAAAAATGGCACTTAAGAAGGTGTATTTCAAAACCTAAGCATTTGTACCAAAAACTGCTCTTAGATCTACGCTCCTAAAATACATGATTTCTGAAAAAATCATCAATTTTGACGAGGTGAGCGACATTTACTTTACTTTTAATCATGAAAAACCGAGTCCGAAAAACGCTGGTTAGAGTCATACATCCGTGTTACGGTAAAATTTTCGATTGACTTGAATATTCATATTTTCACAAATAATGTTTTTTTTTTTAATAAAGAACCAGCTAAGAATATGAAGAAAAAGTAAAAAAAAAACATTTACAAAAACAAATTTAATCCAACAATGCAGAGGGGGAGAGGTAATATTTTAATTTTCGAAACTTGAGTAGTTTTTTGAATTTTAAACGAACTTTGGGCGTGGCCCCGAAAATTTTTCGTCTGCGGCGCTTTTCCGCCTTCTTCACTAAGTACAAAGTCATGACTGTTGTCTCTCCAGAAAAAAAAAATGTCCTACTTACGCCCACTGAGCCCCCCCCCCCCCCCTGAGCATATTTTCTGGCTACGCCAATCAATTCACCCTGTATAATATAGAGTGTGAGAAATCTACAAAGCATTTGACAAGTAAATACTGAACGTTTCCTGTCAGTTTTTAAATTAAAAGTGGCGAACAAGATTTGTATTTTTAAAAATTTACTGTGACAATCCACGCATGATGTTAATTTAACGGTTCTAATCATTGCCCATTAGATACGGCCGCTCTAACACGGGAACAATAATGTCTTAATTTAAATAACTGTCATTACAAAAGTAAAATACATTCGTGGCGTATCGATGGAAAAATCTGAAAGCAACAATAAAATTAATTGTCGTTATTCAATGACCATCAATTATGTTAATCGATTGTCAACTATTCAAGAAAACTATTTAGATAAAAATACTTTTAGATAAAAGTTTAAGAAAAATTGGCCACACGGCGACGAAAATCTTTGTGATAAACAACCTTTCAACTGCTCGTGACGAAAACAATGGGGAGACTCACAAAAGTTTGTAATATTATACATTTTTTTTTTCACAACCGCGCACAGTATTTTTCATTAGTATTATAAAGTTCCATTTTAAACATACCCAAGCGATGGACTAACTTGTTAATTACTCTC
Source organism: Polydrusus cervinus (assembly GCA_935413205.1). Lineage (NCBI taxonomy): Eukaryota > Metazoa > Arthropoda > Insecta > Coleoptera > Curculionidae > Polydrusus > Polydrusus cervinus. Next base: position 6,060,279 of record OW284510.1, read on the forward strand.
CTGGCACCATTGCTGGTACAACTTACGTGGATTGTCTTCTTGAACAAACTAGTATTTTATAATAAATGGGAATTTTAATTTTCCTGGTAGTATAGTTTGTGTCCTTAAATCTATTACATAATATGCTATGTACGTTTACGTCTACACTGAGAAAAATGAATTATAACCATTATAAGAATTCTTATGGCCATTATAAGAATATTGAATGCTATTTGGGATAGCAATACGAGCTAATACCAGTTATACACCAGATTTTGCTAGGACCAGTGCATAAGGATAACTAAAATATGTTATACTGATTATATGACACGATGGTAACCATGAAGGTTTGTTCCATAGAGACTATAAAACGTACTTTTATGGGTATACACATTAGTTAAAAACGATTATACTGTTTATATGACACGGATTATAACCATAAAGGTTTGTTCTATAGCGACTATAAAACGCTTTATAATCAGTAAACACAGTTGAAAAAGAGTATAATCCAGTTTTGTAACCGGTATAAAATTGTTTAGCTGCCAATATAAAACGTTTTTATACTGTTTGATTCAAATGTTGCGCTTGCGCATTCCCAATATTAATTTTTTATAAATTTATCGATTTATCTCTTTACGCAAACTCCAAGCAACAAGCGAAATTTTGGATGATTGTATGTTTTAAGACCAAAAAATAATAAAGGTAAAGAAATTATATTTTACAATATTTATATTGGTATTGACAAATTTCATTCTTTGATTTTATTATATTGTAACTACTGCTATTCTTCGCTTTACAACATGTGCAATCGTATATCCAGAAATGGCCGATAATATAAAAAATAGTAAATAATAAAAATAGGTTAACATTTTAAAGGTATTTATTTAACTAAAAAAAAAACAAATGTGGGTATTTCCCTCAACACTTTCTAATCAAGAAACAACGAAAAATCTGAGATCATAAACACAGCTCTTAGGTTACAAAATACTGATAATTTTACACCACCACAAATTTACAACACTGTTCACAAAAACAACAAACATCTGAAACAACCCGCACAGCCGAATAAATACAAATGACCTCGTAAAACACGTCTTGATACGTCGAAGTCTCCCCCACGCTTGCAAATTAAAAAAATGTTGCATAATGGTAAATAAACGTTTTATATCAGATAATAATTTAACTAATACCCCCAAAAAAGCGTTTTATTGTTGGTATAATCTTTATGTTGTATAAAACCATTTTTATTTCCAATAAGAGTATTTTATTAAAATACATTCTTACAATTCTGGGTTTATATTCATAATTATTTCGTTTTATTGTCCGTATAAATAAAGAGGTACTACTTCTGTATGCTATTCGTTAGTTAACTTTTTTGCTATGTTAATAGATTGTTTAATAGTGATTATTAAAAATATTGCTACTGGTATAAAACTATTCTTAATAATTCTGTTTAATTAGTCGATTTTGCTCTGTGTATGTTTTTACGTCTTTGCCAATGCTTGATTTGGTATAATTGAGTAAAACCGTAAAATGTATTAAAATTTGAAAAAGCAAATTATGTACTACCTAAAACGAAAAAAAAAATATCACATCAAGTCGAAAAAACCAGATTTCCTAGAATGTTTACGAAGAAAACTTCGTAAAGCGACTTCAAAGAAAAATACCACTGTCAACTCTCGTAAGTTAAATATGAAAAGTTTTTAAATGCTTTAAAAGTAAATACGCCAAGGATTTCTTCAGTTTTAAAGCTAATTTAAGTAAAGTTTTAAGTGATATAAATCTAGAACCATAAAACAGGTTTAGTTTTTACTAGTACGTGGAAAGTTTTATTCGATTTTAATACAGCACATTGATATTATTGAACGAGCTTTTTCACTAAATTAAGTCAGGGACGGGGCAGTGCCCTGGGGCCTCGGACAAACAAGGGGCACCGGAAGGAAATATAAATAATCCCACAAAAACCATTGGAACGAGATTAAGCATAGCAGGATATTTATTTAATTAGATTTATATATTTATTGTTTTTTGCTACTCTCGCTTCTTTCCAAATTTAGCCCAATCGTGTTCCACGACAATGGCCTTATTCTCAATACAAAAAACCCAATGTTTAATTTTTAAGACATCTAGAAATAAGAAAGATACTGCTGATATTATCACTATATATAATCCCAATGTTGATATTGTCAAGACAAACCTTGCCACTTTTTGTTATATGCTGAGAATAGTGTCTAGATATCTAAATTTTAGTATATCTTGTATGATATATCACTAATAGATGATGGGTTTTTAAGTTCAAAACGTATTACATATTAATACTAAGTGTGATATGTCGTTGAATTATAAAGGAGAAGCAGTGGCGGCTCGTCAGGTGAAGTAGTTAAAGGGGCTCTTCATTAAAAAAAAATAAAACCAGGAGAAAAGTTTTTCGACAATATTCAATACAGCTACCATTTTAGCCCTTACAAAATAATGATGTTCGAATTAATAATATGAATTTAATCCAAATGTAGCTAAGCTTGTAGAGAAGAAAAAGTGGTAATGAGAATGTAAACTTTATTTTAATATACCTGTTCAAATAAAGTCAGAAAAAAATAAAAACTAAATCGCGCAAATTCGGTTTTGCCCAAATATAAGCGGAAAGATTCGAACTATTTTAAATTTAAAAACACAATGTTACAGAATTTAGTACGGCGCAACTTTTTTCTACACTAACCATCCCTGTTATATCTATGATTTATAAAATCCCTGTAAAGTGCATCGTTATCTGGGACACCCTGTATTGTAGATATTTGTTAAATTTTCATAATTTTTATATTGAGCTGATATTTCAGAAGCAAACATCGCCTATTTATATAACCTAAAATGCATATAAAATAGGCATATATGCATTTAGTACTAATTATAAAATAAACGTTATAATATGCACTTAGCCCGCATAATTATAATTAGGTTGTGTTAATTATTTTAAATATTAAATATTTGGATAACAAATTACTTTTTGTTGGCTTTTACGCGATACAAGATATATTATATTATATATAATAATATTTGAAATGTAATATGTATTATTATTAAATATTGCTAGTGTGTTTACCTGACTAATTTTATACTGAAACAAGAAAAAATGAAAATAATTACCTACCAATTTAAAGTTCTAATGAATTAATTAGTATAATTTTAATTAATGCAAATAAGATTTACCATCAGGGACGATTTTTTTTTAAATTTTTAATTATCCAAATAAACAAACTATAAAACTGTCTTTGGCAGCTAATTACAGCTTCTGTATAATAACAGTAGGGTACGACTCTAACTCACTTGATTATTCGATATCTATACCACACTGAAAAAATAGATGCTCTCGACAGAAAATAGAAATTTATAGGGTTAGAAATGTTAACTCTTTGTTAAAAAAAAAACGCAACACAAAAGCAAAAAAAAGAGCTTTAATTTGCCAACTCGCTATAATGGCGGGAAATTTAAACGGCGTTTTTGACAATTTGAATTTATTGGTTACTTTTGCAAGTTTTTATTGATGTAATGTTAATACAAATTAGTGATGTAAATCACGAAATAAATCAATAAAAATACTACAAAAGTTTTATATTTTCTGGAATGTAACAAAACACATTTTTTTATAAACTAATATTTGGAAAAAAAAACTTATAGTATATATGTTTATTTGTAGATAAAAAGTTCGTAGACTATTATAACAAAAACATAATTTTTAATATAAACTATTGCTCTTTTTTAGCTGTGTATAGAAGGCATTAAAATAAACAACATTTTAAAATCCTTTTTTTCAAAAAACTCAAAGAAGAGGTAGGTACATTATTTATTACACTACGAATCAAATACGGTCCTGCCTAACTTGCCCGTTGAATAATATTAAGAAAACTTCTGTTTGTAGGATGAGCCGGCAAAGGAAAGCGTTCTGCGTATAATCTCGAAGCAGCAGCCGCACTTTGACGACACTCGCCTTAAATTAGCACCATATCTACTAGTTTATTGTTTTCAAATTTTACCATTTTCACGTGTCACCAATTTAAAATTAACTTGCTTCAGAAAAACACACCGCAGCAGTAAATTGCATGACTAATAAGACAAAAACAACAAAAAGTATAGCAGGCTAATTTTGATGACCAGGCCCGCACTTAGATTTTTTACTTTTGTATCTCGCCTATTTTAAAGTTTTTGAAAAAAGGTATTTAAAAATGTTGTTTATTTTAATGCCTTCTATGCACAGCTAAAAAAGAAGTATTAACTTAGGAATCACCCTGTATAGGTATTAGGTAATATCTCGCTTTCGCACAATAATGTCTCTAATTATATGCCAATATCACATAAGACTCATAAGAGTAAGTTGGGATTGAGGTCAAGTATATAATACGTTCTTTAGTTCTCTAGATTAGATAGCCTTAGTTAGAGAAAGGGACACATATCAATTATAAAAGACACAAGCACTATAGGCTGCAATGAAACAGGTACGGCAGGTCCTAAAACATCCATAAATCATCAGGTAGTCCTTATAGCTTTCTCTGAAACAAAAGCAACATAAGCAGTATCGCCACAAAATTAAATCGGGATTTTTTTGTTAATATGACGTGATTTTGATGTTCAATTGTTTTTTGACATCACCATAATCATCAGCAAAAAACAATTTTAGCAGATTTTAATATACCAATATTTTATCTCATCTCTACATTAACTAACAGTAAGTAGCTTGATTAAACTGAAAATAATGAAGCTTATAAATAAGCGTTTTATTATCAAAAATAAAACTAACAAGAATATTTATAAGAATAAGTTGAATTAGCAGACGAATATGTAGATAAAGGATTTTTTGACTCCCTTTATAATGAAGTATTTTGTTCGAATTAACGACCTTAAAGTCCAAACTATTGTTTATTTTAATGACTTTTATACAGAGTTAAGAAAGAAGTATCAACTTAGGAATCACCCTGTGGATTGCGATTTTAAAGAAAACAAAAAATATACCTGTGGCAATAGAAAAACTTCTTTCTTCCTTTTTTTAACACGAAAAACCATTATTAGGTATTGTTTTTAAGACACCTTGTCTATGGCCCATTTTTTATACCTTATTTAAATATCTATTTGACAAAAATTGATGGTTTACAATAGATTTCGCAATTTTTATCGAAACATTTTTAAATAACAATTATTCAAATTGTCCTGGACAAATATTAATTTGAAACTTTTATTGGTCGCCGTAGTCGATTTTTCTTAAACTCATTCAAATGTTTCTTTTTATCTAAATACTTAACTTGGCTAGTTGACAATCGATTATCATAATGAATGGTCAGTTTAATTATTATAATTAATTTTATTACCGTTTCTGATTATTCCGCTGATACGGCTGTAAAAAATGTTATGAGCATTTAAATCTGTTTAAATTAAAATATTTTCGCGACGCACTCGAGGTCAAATGGTATTTTTTTTAAAGAAAGGGGAAAATAGGTATTTTTGAAACAGCTTTTCGCACGCGACAGTGGTGCAATGAAAAGCACCCCCACCGCAGCGATGAAAGTAATACTAGGACTGCTACCCCTAGATATTCACATCAGAAAGGAGGCCAGCTGTAGCGCCTCCAGGATGAAAATAAATGGGGAATGGAAACAACAACCCATAAGAATAGGGCACACAAGAGCCGCGGATCTAATCAACGACGAGCTCTTGGAGATGCAAACAGATCACATGAAAGAGGTCTACAACTTCACCAGACCCTTTAACATCAGGTGCGACTCTGACATGTGGTCAAAAGGGACACCACCGTCATTAGATAGGGGCCTGGTTTGGTACACTGATGGATCAAAAACGGCCGACGGAGTAGGCGCAGGTATATTTGGGGAAAGACCCAGAATGGAAATCAGCATTCCCCTGGGAAACTACGCCACAGTATACCAAGCAGAAATACGTGCTATACAAGCATGTGTACAGAAAAATATCGAAAAGGGCTACCACGACCAAGAGATATACATTCTGTCCGACAGCCAAACTGCCCTCAAGGCCCTGAACTCCAGTCGACTCAAATCGAGGATCACACTGGAGTGCCTAAACGACCTGAAAAACCTGGCCGCAAGGAACAACAAGGTAGAACTCCTATGGGTTCCTGGCCACTCAGGGATAGCAGGCAACGAAAAGGCCGACGAACTGGCAAGAGCCGGATCATCTCAAAAACTCAGGGGCCCTGAACCCGCCCTTGGCATATCAAAACAGGCAACCAGAACAGCATCAGACAGGTGGGCACAACAACAACACCTGTCCCGATGGAACAGGATACCTGGTCATACCCAAGCGAGGGCCACAATTGGAAAACCCTCCAAAAAGTTATCAACTGGAATGATGCCTTTAACGCGCACCCAGCTAAAACAAGTGGTCGGCCTACTAACAGGCCACTGCTTAAGAAAACACCTACACCGAGTAGGAATTTACAATGGTCCCATTGAATGCAGGCTTTGCGGCGATGAGGACGAAACCGCCTCACATATCATATATAACTACGAAGCACTGACCCGAGGAAGACTCAGAATCTTCGGAGACATTCAATGTGGGGATAACCTCCCACATGACAAACTTGGTAGGAATTTGCTGGACCTTATAAAAGGAACAAATCTTTTCTAGCAAGATAGGGGAGCACAATAAGCCACTAGGCTGCAGTGCAAGAAGCTTGGGCCGAACGCCCAACCCCCGCCTTAAACCAACCAACCAACCAACCAACGCGACATAAACTAGGATTGCCATCCGTCCGGATAAGTCCGGGGTAGTCCGGAGACGTCGGGACGGGTTTTGAGTTTGTTTGTTTGTCCTTATTAGACTCTCTGGATATATGCTGTTGGACTGATGTGTTTTTCTTATTAAAAAGGAAGCAAACATTGTTTATTAGGAATTTATCAGTGCCGTGCAATGCTGTTTTAATCAGGGAAGGCAAAAATTGCATTTAAGACAAAAATTTACCTTCCGTAGCAAAATTTCAAATTTTGTCACAAAATGTATTGTTTTTGATTTTGTGGAAAAAACACTGGCAGAAGAAGAATAAAACGACATTATTTGTAAATGAGTTCAACACGGCGGTCTTTACTAGAGATGTGACGAATAGTGGTTTTGCCGAATAGCCGAATACCGAATATTCGGCCAAATTGAAACCGAATATTCGGCCGAATATTCGGCCATAACGAATAATACAGTTTTGATTGATCTTAACGCATAGCCGCCAAGATTTATTCGAGTTTTGCGGGTTACGACCTGTATTGGCACGTGTCGACGGTCGCGCCGTGCAAGCCTATTTTGTGTAAGGTACTCTGTTGCTAAGGGTGGTTGATGTTATAGATTATTATCGATTTATAATATTTATATTAATAAAATGAACAAAAACAAAAAGTCAAAAGTTTGGATCTTCTTTAAAGATACCGAGGACGATAAAAAAGCCCAGTGTACATTGTGTAATGTTTTAATTTCAAGAGGGGGCAAAGGAAAAGGAGCTACGACCACTTCGCTTATAAATCATATTAAAGGTGGGTAAAATAAATCGGCTTGCCTAATTAGGTATTATTGTAGTTTGGATTAGAATAATTCTCGCATTTTTTTAAATTGTTTTCCACATTATGGAGGGGTCAAAGCAAGAACGAAACACGCACGTATCAAGGTCGTAGATATTTATTTTTCATGAGGGGGGTAAAAGAGCGGGAAAAAAATAGCGCCGCAGGCAAAAATTGGGTGCTACGCCCTTTTTTCAATGATGTTGCCTGATTTTCAAGTAGAAAAAATATAAAATCCACAAGGTCCTCAAGAAAATTACAAAAGAATTGATCAAGTTAAAAATTTTATATTAATTTTACATTCAACTTATTTAAAATTCCGTACATTTATTGTACCCTTTTCCTAGCAGCAGCAGCGATGATTACAATATAAACATAAACTTAACTGCATCGTCTGAAACAAACACTAATCAATCACACGCCACTTTCTGGGAATGTTATAAGGAAATAGCATCGACTAGTGCTCTCTACAACCCCCCTAAAAAAAACAGTATCGCAGTTTAGTTAGATGCTTACTTGTCAGAAGAAATACTGCACAAAGACCACTGCCCATTTGCATGGTGGAAAAAATACTCCCTCAAATTTCCAAAAATGAGCCAGATGGCAAAGGTTTATTTATCAGCTCCTGCAAGTACTGTTTACAGTGAACGCTTGTTCTCCGAAGCTGGAAATGTTGATGAGAAAAAGAGGAGTCGTTTATTACCTGAGAGAGCTGAGAGCTTGGTGTTTTTGTACCATAATCTACCACTTATTAACTATAAGTATTAATTATTTTTAAGTTTGTAAAGATTTTTTTTGCAGTTATGTTTTTATAAATACGTACCTATTGCAATTTTTATTTGAAAATAAATAATCATTAAAATCAGGCTTTTCCCATTTTATCGCAACCTTTAAAAAAATTCGAATATTCGGGGCCTTAAACCGAATATTCGGCCGAATACCGAATAGTCAAAAAGTGGCCGAATAGGCCGAATACCGAATAAATATTCGGCTTCGGTCCCATGTCTAGTCTTTACGTAAAAATTATTTTAAAACATCGTCATAACAATTTTCTAGAGAGATGATTGTTAATAAGCGTGTCTCTCCCTGTGTGTTTTGTAAATAGGTATGAATCCTTTTTAATCCAGAAAAGGATTGTTCTGCAGACGCGCTGCTAGCCTGAATAATAACAATTAACGCCTTTATATTAGTTTTTTCCCGAAACCCGACGGCGCGAAGTCTAGTAAATGGCCGAAAACACTTATAAATTAGAAATCTATCATCCACCTGATTGAACCAATGTTGCCAAAAACGAGGTTAATTATTATGTCAAATATGATGATAAGCATGATTATTAAATATTATGAACCTGTCAGCAAAAATTATTTTAATTGTAACAAAAGTGCTCCTTATTTTACGACACCTTATCCGTTATCCCTTTAAAAATATGCTAACTAAACTAATTAACAATACAACTTTTATGGAGCCGTGTGTTTCATATTTTATATTGAGAAAGCGAAGTATTTTCCAAACTACGGTAAAAGTTGAGGATTGGCACCAATGCATTTACAAATCGCGTGCTTTCTTGGCGCGGCCTGATGAAGGAATGTCGAAGGTTGCGACGGGTTTATTTGTTACATCTCTTTCTACCCTACTGTCTACCGGCTCTCTCGCTTGCTTCCACTCGTACAAAAGCAATAAAACGCTAATGTACTATTGTGCCGATAAAAAACTGGGACAAGAGATTTACAAAAACAATGTAAGAAATACATATCCCCTAGACTATAAAAGGTGTCTAGAGCTAAAAAGGAAAAACATTCAAAATTTAAAAAGTAACCTAGGTTACATAATGGAAAGTTTTGTATTTTTCGATACGAGGTGGTTAAATTTGAGAGACATCATATAATATGGATAAAGTAAATTTATTAGATTTTTTTAAAGTCAAATATTTTATAAATTATTATATTTACCATTACCACAAAATAATAAATAAAGCTAATAAAGGTAATAAAATACATTTAATAAAAAGAAAAAAATTGCGAACACAAAGTTTGTCAAAACAACACAAAATTAATATTTGGTCATAGAACTATTTCTGTTTATTACTTTTTGGAGCCTTTGTGGCATACTTAAAACTAAGTTTCTACATAATTCGACAGTTATTTCATCCCAAGCTTGATTTATCCTATGACGTAATTCATCCCTGTTTCTAGGTTGAAAATCATGTTTATACATAGATTTGACCATGGCACCCCAAATGTTTTCTATCGGGTTCAAATCGGGACTCTTCGAAGCCCAGGGAAGAACTGCTATGTTATTTTCTTGGAGAAAATTTTGTACAATGCGCGCTGTGTATATTGGAGCATTATCATGCTGAAATGTGTAATTTTGACCGTATACAGCGTTTACCGATGGTATCATCACTTCGTTTAGTATATTAACGTATACTGCTGCAGTTAGTCTTCCTTCGACGATTTGGCAAAGTCCTGGTCCTCTAGCGCTAATCCAGCCCCAAACATTTATGGAGAAACGCCCACTTTGGTTGGTTTTGTGGGTGTATCTCTCATCATACCGCATGCCGGAAGGCCTATACACCCGAATTCTCCCATTATTGCATGACTGAAAAGTTTTCTCGTCAGAAAATATAACTGTTTCCCATAAATTTATTTGATTAATATTTCATGTGCAAATTCTAACCTGCCCTGTTTATTTATTTCCGTTAAAAAATTTTTATTGGCAGCACAACGGCTTCGTATATCGGAATTTCGAACCCTGTCTCTAGCGGTATTTGCAGAACCTGGAAAATTCGTCTCTTCTTTTGCCTTGATTGCAGTTTCGAAGGGATGATCCCTTAGATAATTAACCAGTCTTCTATCATGATCATCAGTAGAAATTTTAGGGGGACCAGAACCTGCATTCCTAATAATAGTCCCATGTCTTGCTATTTTTTGTTTTGCCAATAGCACGGTATTCTTGCTTACTCCCAGTTCATCTGCAATATCCCTAATAGCAACACTATCTCGCAACCGACTATAAATAATTGCCTTTTGGTGGGGGGTTAATTGTGGCATATTTACAAATAATATATGATTGTATGTTTGACGAGTCAATCATAAAGTGACAATCTTTATTAACATGCAAATTTTCATGACATTTTACTGGTACCAGGCTTGATGTAAAATTATTCTTAATAGTCTAGGAGAAAATAGAAAAATTTCCTGTCCCAGTTTTTTATCGGCGCGATGGTACAGCGAGATCTTTGCTTTTAAAACGGTCTTACGGAATGCTTATGCGGGGATCTAGTTTACGATAATAATAAGCAAATAGGGCTATTCCCGAGGAGACCTACAGCTTAACGTGGCTTACCAACCATGATCCTCAGTCATGTGACACTCTTCCCAAGAGCTATCAACCCTTATTTATTTTGTGGAAATAGTCCATCTCTCAGTGGAGTGATATTATGAGTGGGGGAATAATACACACAGTCTGCTCCACTAGTTTATTCTAAGGATCTCAATAATTAGAAAATCCTAACGTCGTACATGTTTCGAAGGTAATGACATTCATCATCAGCGAATAAAATTAATTCAAGGTTTTACAAGAAGAGAGACCCTCAACATTGCAAGATGAACTGCTTGAAGAACAAAAAAAGAAAAAAAAAATTAAAAAATTAAATTTTACATAATTTGATTAATGCGAAATTGTTTAATGAATTTTTAAAAAAATTAAAAGATACCCTTAATATCATATAAATAAGGACTGACAGGCAACGAAGCCAGGAGAAATCTGAACGTACAAATTTGTAAAGTAGGTAAAGAGGAAAACTGTAATGGTAAAAGAATGACTGTTTATTTGGTTTTAATGAAGTTGACTTCACTGTTTTCCTTGTCTAATACACTACCATAACATTTGTTCTCACTTCATATTGTTACTGTTAGGTCTGTTAACCTTCAACATTGCTGTCACATCTTGGTTTTCAACCTTTTCTAGCTTCCATTTTGTGGTCTGAATTTATTCAGTGTGCACGTTTTGAAAATTTCGATTTTCGATTCTGATTTCTAAAATGTGGAGTATTAAACTGTTACTACTTTTAAAAGACCCTTCGTAAAGATATCTTTTAATTTAAATTTTTTAATTTTTTTTAAAAATTCAATAAACAATTTCGCAATAATCAAATTATGTAAAATTCAATTTTTTTTTAAAAATTTTTCTTTTTCTGTTCTTCAAGCAGTTCATCTTGCAATCTTGCATCTTGAACTGTGTAGGATTTCTACACGGGGTTTAAGCCCCCCCCCCCCCCCCAAATAAAGGTATCTAGTTGATGCGTTACCGGCACGGATTAGAGTTACTTTAATCTTTAAGTACCACATTTTTCTCCAATTAAATTATTATAAAAGGAAAAAAAAAATACGGAGGTAAGAAGTAATTTTTGTAAAATACACTTCAAGACTACTCCCGTTTCCCTAGTAATTAAATAGGTGGCCCACTGCGATTTACACACATTATTAACGTTGGGTGTCATAATTTTACCCCCCTAATTGATATTGTTTTTTTTTATAATGTTATCGGTCTCTCAAGACCGATATAATTTATTATTTAACACATTATTTTACGTAATCGCAAACTATAAAAAAACTAATTACCCATACCTTTTGTGTCTTTATCTCGAGGAAATCGATACAATGAAAAAAAAAGGTAATTAAAATCTAATAAGATAAATACAAATTAGTATTTTTATCTGTTCCCGATCGAATATATCAAGCAAAACTAATATGTTATATGATGACGAAGGTCTTTTCTTTATATAGATCTTACGGAATACTTCATCATCATCGCCCTTATGATTAAAACTGTATAATATATTTCCAATTATGAGACCCGATAAAGAAAATGAGGAAGTGTTTTAGAGGTAAATTAAAATATGTTTTTTCTTCTGACTCCGACTAAATTAGTATCATTTCATTGTTTCTTTCCTGAAAAATAATGTGAAAAGATTCGGACCACAGGACCTAATAGTATATTACATAACAAGTGATGAAAGTGATACGTTTTAAACGAGGAGATATTTCGCACGAGGCGTTAGCCGAGTGAGGAAATTCTCCGAGTTTTAGAATAATCACTTACTCGCGAATAATGTACACTATTTTTACTACGACCACGAAGAATTATTAAAAAAACCTGAGATTTGTGAAAAAAATATATCAACACTAGTGTTGAAATTATCATACTTAGGATTATGTTCCACTTAATATCTGGTTTCATAGTTTGTCAATAGGCTTTTCCTTTATTTGTATTGACTTCTAGATTAACCAGCATGAAAATTTTTTAATTTAATCAAGGAAAGATGCATTAAACATAAATTTAAAATATCCACCCAACAAGGAAGATTTCAATTGAAAATACCTAATTCAATAAATTATTTAATGTTTGTATAAACAAAAGTCTCCTGTGATTTGAACCTGTGACCTTGAGATTTGTAGGCTAGAGCTCTAACTCTATACGCTATTGCTACCCATAAAGATTTGTTGTTTAATACATGACACTCTCTTCAGCGCGATTAGTTTTCTCTGGTAATAGATTTCCCAGTATATTATTTTTTATAATTTCAGATGGCGTATGTTCACACTCTAATAATTCTGAATCACTCGACAAATATATTATAAATAAGTTAAACACTTTACAATTACTACTTTCTAGAATTTTTTATTTTTAATAAATAGGGGTGGTTTGTCAAATTGGCACTATATGTTTAAATTAAATGTGCCTTGTATTTCAACACTAGGGTTGAAATATTTTTTTTAACAAACGTGTGATATACGGCGCTTTCTAGCCAAACTACCCGTGCTTTTTTTCTCATTTTCATAGGTGGTCGTTGGAAAACAATAAACGAAGTGCCAAGTCCCGAAATAATTACTCCCCTGACAGTAAGACAAGCATTAAGCTTATCTTGTCCGTCCGCGTTTTAAAGGCGGTTATAAGGGTTTTGACTTATTCGGTGCCGTTCTCATTATCAAAGTTCATATGTTTTACCTGCGATCATTACCGTAAAAAGCAAAAAAAACATACTACACTGAAAAAAAAATTTCGTCTTAACAAATATTGTTTTAATGTCCAAACAACTTATATGTATATGTGAAGCAAATTTATCATTTATTTGATTCGAATTATATTTATTTCACCCAAATAATAGGTATTTAAGACGAAGAATTTTAAGAGTTTTAATTAAGTAAAAATTATTAAAACAAATATTTATTAAATGGGGAGAAATAATTCATTAAGATATGTTCAGTAAAAAATTTTAAACTGTTCTACATGTTTCGAACGTTTAAACGTTCATCTTCAGGAGAAGTATAGTTATATAGTGTAGGAAATTGTGAGTGACACCCCCATAGAGCTTTTAAGGAAGTTAGATTATTAAAGAAAGTGATAAAGAACTTCCATAGAAGTAGGGGAGACAAATACTACCAGGTTCTAAAGATAAATATGGAGGCAACAGGTAATTTAGGGTGATGAACTGAGAATGATATAGAAAAAGAGCAGCATCTTAAGTGGTGGAGTATATTGTTGAAAAACTATTGTTCAATGGAGAAAATGAAAAATACGTGTGTTGGCAAGACAGATGTACTATTGTTGTATGTATATATTATGAACCGTGATGTTCGAAGAATATGTTTTATGCTTAGAATTATTCGTAGAATATATATCTATAATGAAATAAAATCTAGATAGATCTATATAGAACTATAATGAAAGGAAATTCTTCTTCCGCATGTATCTATAACGATATACAAGCTTATGTTATTGAAAATAACAAAGTTGTGTGTACTTCCGGTTCAGCCGGAAGTGACAGTCAGAAGTTTAAATACTGAGAATGTGCGCACAGTATAACCTAATAACCTATCAAAATTTCATAACAATGTATTATTTTACAAGGACGTGACAAGCTGGGTAGTAATTTCATTGTCACCCGGTATAGGTGGAGCAAACAAATCATTTATGTAATTTGACCTTTATTTATTGCACCCAAACAAGACGTATTTAAGACGAAGAACAAAAATTGTTATAACAAATATTTATTTGGAAACTATTTTTTTAGTGTATACCGAGGAGCTTATCAAAAATACTAAACCAGCATAAGGTATCGACTTAAAAGCGGCATATTTTAAAAATATTTTACATTATACAGGGTGGCTCAAAAAAGTGTGGCGGACTAAACTTGCATTTTTTTAAATGGAACACCCTATATATTATATTATTTTCTAATTCCCTTTACAATTCCAAGTATATATTGTATAAAATGTCATATTTCTAAATTCAATTGTTTTTGAGTAATTGACGTTTAAAATATGGCATTTTTGACTTTGACAGGCTGTAACATTGGAACGGTTCATCTTAGAGAAAAATGGTTTCCACCTCCCTATCTTAGTTTTTCATTCTCTATCCAAGGAAACCAACCTCCCATTTACCATGTTAAACCAAAAAAACGGTTTTAACGGTTTAACATAGTAAATCGGAGATTGGTTTCCTTGGATAGAGAATGAAAAACTAAGATAGGGAGGTGAAAACCATTTTTCTCTAAGAGCCTGTTAAAGTCAAAAAATGCCATATTTTAAACGTCAATTACTCAAAAACAATTGAATTTAGACATATTACATTTTATACAAAATATACGTGGAATTGTATAGGGAATTAGAAAATAATATAATATATAGGGTGTTCCATTTAAAAAAATGCAAGTTTAGTCCGCCACACTTTTTTGAGCCACCCTGTATAATGTAAAATATTGTTAAAATATGCCGCTTTTAAGTCGATACCTTATGCTGGTTTAGTAGTTTTAAAAAGCTCCTCGATAATAATTTAATCTTCCATCCCCGCCACGTTGGCGGACCCGGTATAAGTTTTTTTTTCTGTGCACATAAGACCAACAACGCACAACCACAAAATATACATTGTATGTATAACTATCTACCCCCCGTGTGTGTTTGGCAACATCGAACAAAGTGAAGCGTTTAAACGTGGACCAAAGCCACAATTGAAACGCTATGAGCTTTTCTATTAACTGGATGTCTGTCAGAGGTCCCCGGTAATGAATTGGACTTTTGTTTTAACCGTTCAGTCGCTTTGCTAAGCCATTCCGATAATGAAAATGTGCGGTCATATACTGCCTGAATGCCAGTCAGTCAGATCATATCGTCATGGCCTATCTGTAATGGAATATTTGAATTTCGGAATATTGTTTAACCTATTTTAATATTGAAATTATACTATTATGTTATATTCAAGCCTTATACCATATGGCGTATGTATTAAAACGTAGAGAGAATCTTGTCAAACAGATAAAATCGTATTTACTATAGGGCAGCTTTGAAAACGCCAAAGTCTTAACAAGCAATTCAAATTTGGATTTTCCATTTTAGTCATTCACGATTTAAAGGCAACTGATCAGAATCTGCGCTAGTCGACATTCACAATAATGAATTTAAAGTATATAAAATATATTTCTTTTAAGGTTATCTATTTTACTTAATGGTGACATTTTTCCAACCAATCAAATCCGGCCATTTGATTTTTCAGACGCTAAAATCTCCGCACTGACTGACGTATGAAACCAGATTTACAATTCGCTGAATCAATCAATCAAAATATATTCTTTATACGACTAGTAAGTATATTATATAATATAATTACATAAACACTTTTTTATTAAGTACGCTAGCAATTAGCGAGGACACGCGTCAGAGCAACGCTCCAACGGGGCTCGTGTTGACCCTTGGATAAGTTAAAGTTGACGACTTTAAATTGATGTGTTTGGCCAGTTCCAGTAATCCATACACTATCATGAAAGAATTTTTATTTTAGCTAATGCTTAGAGAATTTGTTGGTTCACATTGCAGAACCGGATATAGTCATGGCAGGACACGCAATTCCCCTGGCACCGTCTATTAATTTGCTGGGGGTTAATCTGGGAGGTAATATGTCTTGGCATGATCACGTTGCCGCAATTGCCAAGGCAGCTGCACAGAAACTTGGTGTACTTTTTCGCACCAAAAGGTTGTACACATATCATCAACTTTTGACACTCTACAAAGCCCAGATTCGACCATCATTAGAATATTGCTCTCATGTCTGGAGCTCTGCACCCAAGCACACCCTTCGGCTACTGGATTCCATTCAAAGGAGAGCCGTTCGTCTGATCGGCGACACCGAGCTGACCAAGACCCTCGATAGCCTGGAGCATCGAAGACAGGTAGGTGATTTGGCTCTCTTTTACAGATATTTCCATGGCAGGTGTTCGACTGACATTGCCCACTTGATTCCACCTAGAGCAATGCAAAACAGAAATACACGGCGAACCGCTGCCGCTCATCCATATGTTGTTCAGCTTAGTACTCCTCGAACTTCATTGTTCAAGAATTCTTTCATCTGGAAAACATCATCTTTGTGAAATGATCTTCCTGAGGTCGTGTTTCCCAATGAATACAATCTTCAACGTTTCAAGACCAACGTTAATCGCTTTTTTCGCACTCGCACCGCTCCCAGAGCGCCTTAAAGGATTTTTCCTACAGTGCAGGTGTTTTATCATAAAAAAAAAAAAAAACAATCGTCACTTTTATGATATTTTCTTATTAGGTGTTTGCTGGGAAAAACGTTTTAAAAAAACCAGCATAAATTTTCTCAGGTACAAAGTAGCAGGAATTCGCTGAAAAGAATTATATTTGCCGCTGAATATAGAATCGGTTTTTACGTGTGTGATTTACGAGAAAATAACGTTTAAAATATCGTATATTTCAATCAATTAACTAATATTGTGGTTCTTGCGTTCTTCATATTTTGAGATAAACGAAAGAAGCACGTAGGAACAGTTAGTTAGTGACTGCCGAAAGTTGAAAGTGTATTGAATACTTATTTAAGGATTTTTGTTAGGTACTTGAAACTTTTTTTTTTTTTTTTACGGTTCGCCGACTACGTAGGCTATCTTGAACCGGTCATCTACCAGAAATGTGATCTACCGACTGGGGAGTGTGAAACGGCACCTTCATCCTACGAGATCCGATCTCATCCGGCCTGTCCGGCGTGAATAGGATGGCTAGGTCTCGATTCATTTTACACTCTTCCCTGAGGCAAGAGCACGCCGTGTTCCCAAGCGGTCACCCGCCCAAGTACTAACCGCGCTCGACACGGCTTAACTTCGGTGATCTGCGGGAACCGGTGCTTAATATGTCGACAGGCCCTTGCCCACTTGAAACCTTTGTCATAGTTACATTTACAGTTTGTTGTACTTCAAACAAGACCTTTTTCTGGAAAAATTATGTTTCTAATTAACCCAAAAGTCAAATTGTAGTTTTTAAAAAACTAAACTGAAAAAATAACGACCATTTTGGCAATGGGATAAAATTGCCATATGAAAGTTAAAAATGTCAATTATGAACAATAATTGAATAAGTCTAGAAAAATTTCCTATATCTAGAAAATGATGGTTGATTTTTTTCTTGTAGATCTTTCTAATAAGAGTAAACAGTCCCCTGGTTTGCTACTTTCACTGATTCTGTGTGTATTACTAATAAAGTGAACATTATTTGGGAAATCCAATTTAAACTTAAAACTAAACTCTTTTGGATCAAGAAAAAACACTCTTGGCTCAAGACCAATCACTCTTGGGCCAATAACAACCAATTTTAGATCAAGATGACTTTTACGAGGGAGAAAATGTTTTTATATGAGACTCTTATAGGTACTTTAAGGCAAGAGAATGACGGTTTTAGGCCAAGAGCGATCGGATTTGGACCTATTTAAAAGCGCGAATCATTTGGATTAAAGGCGTATGCACTTCTCCCAATAGATACGTTTTTTCAGTGTATGAAGCAGGAATTCCGTCACAGCCTAACCTGATTTTCCTAGAGTACCAGCTCAAATTTATATGAACGTGGAATTCCTGGTTAATTATCATATGGTGAGTTGGTGATAAAGTCGGGGCGATCTTTCACCTTAGGCTGGTGTTTTACCTCTCTATTACCGTTACCAATAAATTCGCAAATTTAACGGCCGACAGACCGAATAGAGAGATTATGACTGGCATCCTGCGGTGACAAAGGTGATGTCGGGATAATTTTCAACGCTTATTTTGCAGTGCCGTGCAAGGAAATCGAGAAAAAGAAACAAGACAAAAATGTCCATTTATAAATTTAACTGAAAAATGTTTGAATGATAGAAGAATTTTGGACTTGCAAAAAAAATCATTGTCTCCAACCTTCAAACAGACACTGAAAAATGTTAAGTGGCGTCTGTACACTGAGAAAAATGAATTATAACCATTATAAGAATTCTTATGGCCATTATAAGAATATTTAATACTATTTGGGACAGCAATACGAGCTAATACCAGTTATACACCAGATATTACTTCCATGGGTATACACATTAGTTAAAAACGATTATACTGTTTATATGACACGGATTATAACCATAAAGGTTTGTTCTATAGCGACTATAACACGCTTTATAACCAGTAAACACAGTTGAAAAAGAGTATAATCTAGTTTTATAACCTGTATAAAATTGTTTAGCTGCCAATATAAAACGTTTTTATACTGTTTGCCGATTCAAATTTTGCGCTTGCGCATTTCCAATATTTATTTTTTATAAATTTATTGGTCACTTATCTCTTTAAGTAAACTCCAAGCAACAAGCGAAATTTTGGATGATTGCATGTTTTAAGACCAAAAAATAATAAAGGTAAAAAAATGATATTTTACTATATTTATATTGGTATTGACAAATTTCATTTTTTGATTTTACCATGTAACTACTGCTATTTTTCGCTTTAAAACATGTGCTATCTTCTATCCAGAATTTAAAATATACAGATAAATGGCCGATAATATAAAGAATAGTAAATAATAAAAATAGATTAACATTTTAAAGGCATTTATTTAACTGAAAAAAAAACAAATAAGGTTATTTACCCTCAACACTTTCTAATAAAGAAACAACGAAAAATCTGAGATCATAAACACAGCTCTTAGGTTACAAAATACTGATAATTTTACACTACCACAAATAAAGCTTAATAATAACCTCACAACACTGTTCACAAAAAAACAAGAAACATCTGAGACAACCCGCACAGCCGAACAAATGTAAATGGCATCGTAAAATACGTCTTGATACGTCAAAGTCTGCCCCACTCTTGCCAATTAAAAGTATGTTGCATAAGGGTAAATAAATGTTTATTATCAAATAATAATTTAATTAATACCCCCAAAAAAGCGTTTTATTGTTGGTATAATCTTTATGTTGAATAAAACCATTTTTATTTCCAAAAAGAATGTTTTATTAAAATACATTCTTACAATTCTGGGCTTATATTCATAATTATTTCGCTTTATTGTCCGTATAAATAAAGAGGTAGCAATTCTGTATGCTGTTCGTTAGTTAAATTTTTTGCTATAGTAATAGATTGTTTAATAGTGATTATTAAAAATGTTGCTACTGGTATAAGACCATTCTTAACAATTCTGTTTAATTAATCGATTTTGCTCTGTGTAGGTTTCTAATATTGAAAAAAAATTACATGCCTCCAATGATAGAAGAGTTTTGGACTTGCATTGTCTTTATTTGTTTTGAATCACAACGTTTCATTTGGTAAGTATCTTCAATCGTCTTCAGGTAAATATGACTTCGTTTTGATTCGAACTCAGTACCTCTTGAATATAGGTACTTTTTATTTTGATTCTATACAGTTTGCAAACTTTGATGATTTCAAACTAAGGAAGGTAGATATTATTAAGCAAAAGGAGCGTACTTACGTCCATTGATCATAAGGAAGTATGAGAGGGAGAAGGGGTATTCTACATCAATTGCGCAGGCGATGTCATATAATTTGTCAAATGTCATATTCTTAGGCATTAACTACTTGAGCATTAGCTACTTAGGCGTTAGCTGATATGGCAATAATATTCAACATGAGCAACAATTTTTTTTTCGAGGGCCCGTCCGTGAGCCGGATGCACTTGGGCCATACATACATTAAAACATATAATAGAACAACGCGCCGTCGGCGTCGGTCGCCCGACAATTTCAAAATAAAATCAGCACGAAAAATATCAAGTCTACGAACGAAGCGGTCCGTGGAAATTTATGCTTAGAATAGTTAGTTAGATTTAAATGCAGTGTAAGTAACGAAAAGCCAAAAGTAACGAGTCTTTTATAAAATTACTTTACTTACTTATTAAATTGTTACTTTTAGTGATCACATAGTAACGCTTACTTTGTAACGAGTCTTTAATTATTTTACATTACTACTTCTTCCCCCTCCTTCCCCCCTCCCCACAGTGTGTGGTGCTTTGATTTTTTCATAGTGATCCATGAAGGGGTTAGCAAAATAATCGAATTTTCGATTGTTTGGAATAATCCATTGTTTCAATTAATCGGGTTTTTCGATGAATCGATTATTTTGAAGGACCAACTTATAAATCGTGATTCCCAAATTTGCCAACAAGGAGGGATCGGGGAGTAGGAAGCTGACTGACTGACTGAGATTTTTCATAATCGCCTATCAGCCTTACTAATTAGTTTGCTGTAATACATAATGGCGGAACTGTCTGCTGATGGGTTCTAAAAATTTTATGAGTGAGTCTTTAACCGTAAGTTATTTATTTAATATAATGTAATAAATAACAGTTGGCGGAGTACGGTAAATTTTCATATTTTTAAACTATATTTTTAACAACTACCACTCCCTTTTTTTACTTGTAATGAAGAGTACCTTAGCAGGTTAATATTGCATATAAAAAGAATTGCCAAGATGTCCCAGGTAATTTTATTTTTTATTTGTTAGGAAAAAAAATTCGAGTGTTCGGGAAGTTAAAAGAAACAATAAATAAGACCCGTCGTCAACACCGGACCAATCATATCCCTTTTTAGGTTGCGCGACAGTAGCTTATTGAAACGGTCAGTGATTGAAACACACCCAAAACGCTCCGAAATTAATTTGAGTTAGACAAAGAGAAATTAATAACGAAATGTGCGTATTGAACATTTGCATTTGATTTCTTATTTCCTTATACCGCCGCATTGTGTCTTTAGTGTGTTTATGTTTGAGATTGATTTAACTTTCCTAATTTTTGTTGGGTGTTTGTTTTGTTGTAAATTTTGTAGACTCTTTTAGGTATTTACAGTGTTTATTTGTTATTTTAAGTAAGTATCTGATTAGGTTTATTATTAAATGAAATTATTTATTTAATTATCTATTATTATTTCTTAAATTCTTATTTATTAAAATAATATTTAAACCAGAATGCCTTTTATTCTAATGAAACATTTTATTTGCAATTATTGCAAAGTTATTGTTTTTAAATAGAATTATCCCTTTAAATTTCTCAGAAAATTAAAGGGTTGGCTGGTTGGTGTGTTGAGGATAAAATTTTTAAAATGGAAAGTACGCGCCACTGGACGCAAAGCCTACCACTAAAATTCATCGTCTCTAGGAAGTTAATATAGTTCCACCCGCAACGCAACGCAAATTGTCATGCAAATGGCGGCATTAAGGAACATTTTGTGTATCCTGAACAAAGATTCATGTCTTGTGTACAATAATATGAATGTTTTCTTTTAGTTCGTTATCAAGAACAGAAAGCGGTGAAAGGAGTGGCGAATTTGCATTTCTGATGAACGTAAAATAATTTTTTTCTTTCGGTTTTTGCAAGTCCATTATTTAATAGTATGATTAGGTACATAAAATCTTCTGTAATTGCATTAAAAAAATAAAAAAGATCGCAAGTAGTATATTTAAACGGCAAGAAATAAAAAAAGTATATAAATGACATTGGGTCAGTTTTTATAAATGGCAAATTGACTATGTCCGCTGATGATACAACAATACACAATACAAAATAATAATTAACAAAGATTTAGTAAAAATTAAAAAGTGGTGTGACTCTAACCTAGTTTTTTAATAATATAGTGAATCATCCTGTATTCCAGTTTTCACTACGCATAAGTTTGACCCAGACGTTAAAAACAAACGTCAGCATAACAATTTATTAAATTATTGCTTCTAATTTGTTTTTAAACAATAAAATATTTTGTTTCTGCATGAGCCATAATGTGTAACTCTATATCGACCCATAGAACGCCTGCTTTGTTTGTTTATGGTAAATGTATACCTTTTATTTTTAATTTCGACAGCCCTAACAAGTTGGCAAAGATTATTGCACGATGCACGGAATAGAACTATCAAATTTCTGCAAACAAACCAGCTTGACCACAAGAAAAATGACTAAATTACAGTTTTTTTCATTATCCTGTAGTGCCAAGGTACTTATATGAATCGACTTCTTAATTTATCTCGACGTTAAGGCTGTAGGAGAACAGTTTACTTCCGAATTTATTAAAAAAAAAACGAAATTTTGCGAAATCGTTTTTTATTTTTTCCTGAACTCATTTGACTAGCTATTTAAAAATATATGACACTTTGTCATTGCTACTTTTTCTCCTCTACAAAATGAAGTTACTAAACTAAAGATCCGCCGTTTCGTCTCCGAGCGGCCATCACCAACTTTACTTTTTTAAATACGGAGCTCGATTTTTTTTAACCGATTTTTAAACCCTCCTACCCTCAAAATGTAATCACGATATTACCTTCTTATAATGATGAATTGTCTTTGCTTATTTTTTAAAATTATTAAAACGACAGATCTTTAGTTTAGTAACTTCATTTTGTAGAGGAGAAAAAGTGGCAATAACAAAGTGTTATTTAATTTTAAATAGCTAGTCGAATAAGCTCAGGAAAAAATAAAAACGATTTTGCAAAATTTCGTTTATTTTCGAATAAAATCGGAAGTATTCGGAATTCGAAAACTTTTAAAACGGCATTATAATCAGCACCAAACTGCACAACTTTGCCCCCATTTAACCGTTTCTCTAACTCCTATAGTTTCCGAGATTCCAATGCTGGTATGTCGAATTTGTAACACCCTGTATAGTAATTTGTGCTAGTATAAAAAATAGATGAATCCATTAGAAAACGACTTAAACTCTTCTGTCTGTGTGGAAGTAAAAATAAAATTTCAGCTCCTTCAGATATCATTGTATTCGTTTATCGGCCAATAAAATGAATTCGAAAGCTGTCGTGCTACCACCCTTAACTCTTAACTACACAGTAGACCGTTTTTAGTCTTATTTTTCTACGTTTAAACACGACACAAAGAATGTACACAGTATCGCGTGCTCCGCAGCAATAAAGAT
The DNA here is from genome assembly GCA_935413205.1 of Polydrusus cervinus. NCBI lineage: Eukaryota > Metazoa > Arthropoda > Insecta > Coleoptera > Curculionidae > Polydrusus > Polydrusus cervinus. Next base: position 6,084,041 of record OW284510.1, read on the forward strand.
TTCTCATGTTACCACCATAAACATAATAATTTTATTAATAATTTTCGTTCTTTTTTTGGCCTCATTTTGCTCGACTCTGTGCGAGTTAAAGGAAACGCATTACGTGTGAACTATTTATTTTCATTAAAGAACAAGATAACGTATGTATTTGTGGTAATTTTACTTTTGTGTGTTCTTTTTATGGTATTCTCTCAGCATATTGTTGAAAATAAATGGTCAGATTATTTCCGCGGAAGAATTTTAATAAAAAATTAGTCAAGACATACATCTACAACTATGAATTTTTGTAGATTTTTACAAGAACGCTGGTTAGGAGGGTTAAGATCCGGTTGTACAATAAGAACTTATAAGTATGAGTTTTGTAAAGTACTTAAAGTTGAACTCTGTTTTTCAGGTAAGTTGTCAATTTTCTAGGCTTCAACAAAGTTATTAATGACTGATGACCTATACAGGGTGTCCCGTAACTTATGGGCCGTAGAGTAACTAGACATCAAACTAAGCCGATTATGTCATATAAGTTTTTGCGGATTGTCACTTTTTTTTTTGTTAATTTATTTATTTACTATGTTTTATATGCTTTGGGATGTTTAAAGGGAAATATCTCGAAAACCGTTAAAGATATTAAGATCAATCAAGTACACATTTTTGACTCAGAAAATGCCCTTTTTAAGAAACTATAATTGAAAAACACCTAATATCACAGGTAAGAAAAAAAAATCATAGATTTATGAAGCCCAGTGTATGCAACTAGCGCCCTCTAGCTTGAAATTTAAAAATTTCTACAAATTCTTATTTCTTGCTCATAAAAACATAATATTGCCAACTTTCAATTCGATTCATTAAACCGTTTTAAAATTATGGCTTATTTTCGAGAATAAACGTTTAACACCCTGTATCTCTAGAACGAGTAACAATCCGAAAAAACTTATATGACATAATCGGCTTAGTTTGATGTCTAGTATCTCCAGTTACTCTACGGCCCATAAGTTACGGGACACCCTGTATATAACCCAATAAACTTTATAAAAATTATTTTTGATTTTAAAAATTGTGGTAATAATATTTTAAAGTTATGAATGCGAATGATGAGGTTGAATACTTTCTGGATTTATCAGACGAGGAGCTATAGAAAACGTTCGAAGACGGCCTCAAAACTAAAGACCGGGACCTGATCATATTTAAATATTTGTAATTACATTAATTTAGTCTCAATATTATTTTTTTTTTATTAATAATATTATCTGCTTTTTTATTTTCCAAAGGACCTTTAAACTGCTTAACAAAAGTTACTAGCAGATATTCTTCTTTGGAAGTAAAACTTTCATATAGTTTTGTGTTAGAATACATGGAAAAAGAAGCTGCAAATTATAAATACCCCAAACTTTGACAACAAATAACGTATGATGGTTTTTTGGCATGGTAATGTTTAATTTAATTATTGATTCCATCTGTGCAGACCTGTGGTTAGGAATTGATTATACAACAGAAATACCTTTTTGAACCAAGTTCAACTTTAAGTCGAGCTTTAAGAAACTCGTACTTAAGTTCTTATTGTACAACCGGATCTTCTTCTAGAGACACGGAAAAAATTGGGCGGGTACCCGGTATACGTAAAGGTGGAAAATTAAAAATGCCCATAGCTCTAACAAGAGGTCTTAATTAAACCGATATTAGGGATTACAAATCCCGGAATCCGGAAAAACTTCGTATTCAATTAACAAGTGTGCTGAAAAATATTATTGATTTTATAATGAGCAATACGTTAAAAAAATCATGATAATTGACTAATTTCGCCATCAATTCCAGGTTGCCACATTAGTTTTACCAGAGTAAAATTACAAAACTCCATGACTTCTTGCAAGGCCTCTTTTAAATTCCATTACTTTTTCACATTTCCCAGCTTAGTCCAGACCCTGGTATATAACTGCTGACCCGTCCTATACTACGATTAACTTATCGAATAACTTTGATTAACCTTCGTTTAAGTCTATCTAAGACATCCTCTCTATGTTCCCGGCCTTTATGGAACTCCTAACAGGGTTAACCCAGACTCGGCGGGCAATAACTAACCCGAAATTTATTCGGGACATGCACGAAATATAAGCCAAGCCCGATCGATGTCGCAGCTCTCCCGAAATGAACCATTAGTTCTCTCTCCGTGCTCCTTTAATGCCTTTATGGCCCACTTAGGCCCGTTTTTCTCCCCCTCGTGGAAACGGTTTAATCTGAAACCGCTGATTTTTCGGCTGCATCTGCAACTAATAGCCGGAGACATTTTTTTCTTTTCATCGAGGATATAAATTTAAAAGAATGAGAAATAAAGCCATGCATAAATTGGGAGAAAATTAATTTTTTTTTCAAATTTAATCATCAACTGTTTTAAAAACATCTTATTTAAGGCATATTCCCACTAGGCTTGGCATGCCAGGCTTATCCACAGGAAGCAAACACGTCACATGCGCGTGTTATGAGAATGGTTAATCGAAAAACCTATTTAGATAATGAAAAATAAAATTTGTAGGTTTGAGGAAGGTCAAATACTAAGCAGATGCCTGAGAAGGAATTTCGTAACTGACATTCCATACCTTAGCCCCTCCTTTAAGTCTTCAATCTGGTATTACCGCCAATAGCACTAAAATAAAACTGTAGAGGAAGTGAATGACATTGGCATGTCGTGGTAGTTCTTTTCAATATGATAAAAGGGGGGTATTGTACCCCCAAAAGGAATACGTCTGGCCAGTGGAAAATTTTTCGACAATATTAAATATTAACTAAAATAGTGGAATTTAGTGTCCGTTAAAATATATAAAGAAAAGAAGCTTAGCGGCAAGCGGACAGAGTAGTGCGTCTATCTTTTGCATTAAAGTACACAGGGACGCCAAAGGTAATGGAATCCCTGGGGCACAGGTAGACAATGACAGGCTGTTTCGTTCTTGTTAGAACTCATCAGAAAGCCATAACCCGTAAGCGACCCCCAGTACAGCGAGCCTGTTCTTTCAAGGCGTTTTTAAGAAATAAAAACGCGATGAAAATCCAGTAACGCCATCAGTAGGAATCAACTCAATGCAAAAGATAGCCACCTTTTGCATTGAGTTCCCCCTGTGCCCCAGGGATTCCATTACCTTTGGCGTCCCTGTGCACTTTAATGCAAAAGATAGACTCACTACTCTGTCCGCTTGCCGCTAAGCTTCTTTTCTTTATTAAATATTAACGTACCAATACAGCTACCATTTTAACTCTTAAAAAATAATAATGTTCGAATTAATAATATTGATTTAATCCGAATGTAGCTATGCATAATAGGGCCACGATTAACTCCGATGTACAATAATTATAAACACTCGTGCATTTTGGCGCGCCCCAGCGACCGTGTCCGTTAGCTCAAAGTAAGCGAAGAACCAACGCCTAACATGGCTTTGATATTCACCGTTGCTATAGTTACATGGCGTCAGTCACGCAAACAGCATGTAAGAATTTGCATTATGATGAAGGGCAATTTAAAAATAGATCAGTCGTATGCACCATTGTTTTAGCATTGGTTCGCCTAACCTTAATGTTTTTATTTTGAGGCTTCGCGAAACTTACGGTTATAGATATTGTTTTTACGTGATTTACTGTTGTTTTGTTTTTATTTTTTAGTTAATACAGTAGTGTACGTACCTACTTAGTTGTATGTTTTAAAATTGAACCCAATTAATTACATGGTTTGTAATTTGTTGGAAACTCCATTTAGTCTTTGGACAGCTGAGGATAAGAGAGACGTTTTGTTACACGGGTTTTTAGTCAATGTTTGTTTAAATACCCGCACTATACCTAGCTCTTCACCATTTTTTAAGACTGCGAGCCGCCACTGCGTCTGGCACGCTTAGATAACCCCCATGTCCTTGCGTACGCTCCTGCATGTATTTTGATGGAAATTCTCCATCTTCCCCTTTCTGCCTACTCCCACGGGCCGCTACTGGTAAAAGTAACAGAATAACTTTATTACTAAAAAGCCCATTTTGACCCTGTTAACAAATAACAATTCTACTGACCATCAAACCAGCTTATTGTTGGATTTTCTGCTCCCTTATTCTTTTTATTTTGTTTACTCATATGTTTGCCCCGGTCCAATATTTATTTTTCTCTTTTTCATCCCATGCTTTCATTGTATATTTGCTTTGTATGTACCTGCATAATTCCTTTGTATAATATTGAGTCTTTTTTTGTTTTTAGATTGTGTGCTTTTGTGTGTACACTCTTTTAAGTTAATTCGGTAAATAGACTAAACCAATATGGGAGTCATTAAGGTGATCGATTCTTTCGGGTTCATGTTCTTGTTGCCACCAATTTGTTGTTTTGTGTAGAAGCATAATAAATGAATTTCTTGGCAACGTTTTACTTTCCTCGCCAGTTTTTTTTAGATACTATCAGATATCGATGTTTTAGGATTCCTAGATCACGAAATAGTACTTAAGTTAAATGAGCACGAGGCCCTAAGGGATCCTTGCTGGGAAAAATCTTAAAATTAATGCTATAACGTATCAATGAAGAACAAGAACGTCCATAGAACGTTTTTCAGGGGGAGGGGGCAAAAAAACGTCGATACCGTATTGTATATATCGGGTGATTCATTAAGGGTGACGAGCGGCCATATCTCGGAAACTACTGGGTATAGAAATTCAGTTTAAAAAAAACACCATTAAAAACCTTGGACAATTATGCATCATTTGGGTCTTATGCTCATTGGCGTACCGACTTTAATAAGAGGGGGGAAGCTGTTGAATGTGTAATCATTTAAATCGCTGTAACTTATAAACGCCTTATCCGATTTTAGAAAACTAAAGACTGTTTGGAAGATAAATGTATACACTTTCACCAATCGTATTTAGTTGTCCATAATAGTTCTCAAAAAAAATCCTAGAGGGCGCAATTTGTAATAATAACACATTTTTTTATTTTACTTCGAAAAAATCAATCGTACGGTATAATTATAATACCATAATCGAAAAGTAAGTGAAATTTGCTAGAAAAAATATTAAAACCGCAGCTTGATATCTCCGTTCGTTTCAGCGTTATCACCAATAGAATAATTTTTAAAAGTAAACGTTTATATATTTTTTAGAAAAAAAGTGGGACTCCACTGATATTTTTCCATGTGGATATTATTTCTGATTAGCCTGGTCAATTCTGCATAAAAATGGTCTCCTGCGATTTTATCCTCACACCGTTCTTACGTAAAATAATTAAATTAAATTAGCTCTACTATTTATTATTATTAACATTGATAATGAAAAATTTTGTTTTATAAAAATTGTTGGAAATGACCACCTTCACTTCCGCCTGTCTAATTTAATTTAAATATTTTAATTAATAACGGTGTGCCTGAGGAGAAAAACTCAAGAGACCATTTTTATGCAGAATTGACCAGGCTAATCCGAAATAATATCCACATGGAAAAATATCAGTGGCGTCCCACTTTTTTTCTAAAAAATATATAATCGTTTACTTTTAAAAATTATTCTATTGGCGATAACGCTGACACGAACGGAGATATCGAGCTGCGGACTTACTTCAAGTCAATTTTTTGTCATTAAGCTGTGATGTCAACAAAAATATGTTAATGTGTTTTAGTTTACTATACAGGAAAATCCAAATAGAGTGCTCATCCTTGGTAAGTTATTCCTTAGAAAAGAAAATAGGTTGAATTGATAGACTAATATGTAGATAGAGAATTTTTTGCCTCCCATTATAATGAGATAAGAAACAAAAAATATTAAAACACTGCAGATTTGAGTTTAAGTATTTCTGTTTAAGCTGACCTTCGGTCTAGACCTTTTTTAGGAACTTTTTTTTCTAATTAAACCAAAAGTTAGGGTCAAATTGTAATTCTTAAACACTAAACTGAAAAAATAACGGCCATCGGCGTTTGGATAAAACAGCCATATGAAAGTTAAAAACGTCAATCATGAACAATAATTGAACGAGTCTAAAAAAATTGTACAGGTGTTTTCTTATAGCTAGAAAATACGATGTTGATTTTTTTTTAGATCTTTCTAATCATAGTTTTGCTAATTTGACTCAGCGGCGGCGCCAGGGAGGGGCCAGGGTGGGCACTGGCCCACCCTAGAAACATGAGTGCCCACCCTGGTGCCCTCCCAAAATTGATGGGTTGGGTTTGTAATGGAATTTTCTTGGGGAAAGAGGGACTTGGCTATGAAAGTTTGAGTAATTGTATGGTATTTTCAAGAAAACGATGATTTCTTTTTTTATACGTCACTTAAGACAAGAGGGAAGTTTTGTTTGTCGCTGCTTATGGCGTGCGTTCTAGAGCAGCGGAAGGCCGGCGACCTTTTTTTTTTAAGTCACTTTTGATGTGCCCTCTCAAAAATCATCGGGCCCATTTGTGCCCTCCCATCCCAAAAATTCTGGCGCCGCCACTGATTTGACTGGTTCTGTATCTTAAGTGATCGCGATGGATCATTGGAGTGCACATTATTTGGAAAATCCGATTTTAAGTCAAGAACAAACACTCTTTCTTGGCGCAAGACCAAGAACACTCTTGGACCAATAACAACCCTTCTGGATCAAGATACTTTCAAGAAGATCAAGACTTTCAACGAAGAGAAAACGTATTTGTTTCAGGCTCTTAAAGGTTACGTTATGGCAAGAGAATTACGGTTTTGGGCCACGAGCATACATTTGGACCAATTTAAAAGAGCGAATCTTTTGGATAAAAGGAGTATGCATTTCTCTTAATAGATTAGTTTTTTCAGTGTAACACTAAAAATAGCGTCAATAAAAATTAAGGGGATGTCCCCCCTCCTACCGTTGACGCCCTTGATGAGAAAGGTGGATCTTTAGTAAACACAAACTGTGATTGGTCAGTTTCATACCCTAACGAGAATGGATATGAAATTATACAGGGTCCTGCGCCTCACCTCCCGTCTTCTATAGCTCACTTATTAATTAAGTTAGGATTATGACGTTTTGCAAGCTTTACCTGTATCCTAGGGTGCATTTCAGGAAAATATTTATGTTTATACAGGGTGTTCCAAAAAAGTGTGACGTCATAAGGATATGTTTTTTTTAGATTACATGCCATATATGTTCTTACTTATTTGGATGCATCTTGTAGTTGCCTACATACCCCTAAAATTTTAATGAAATCGGTTCAGTATTATAGGCGAAAAAAAATAAAAACTAGAAAAAATCAGTTTTGCACCACTGGTTTTAAAAATTAATAAAAAATAAAAATAATGCCTCGTTATTAAAGTTCTACAAAGGTACTTAATATTGTACAGGGTGTCCAAAATTGAGTGTCAAACTTTGCAAACTTTAAAGCAATTTATTTTTCTTATTTCAGATTGGAACCCCTCTATATTATTATGTCATTATGAATTACAATTCAAACATTTGTTCTAATTACAACCATATCCCAATTTCTAACGCATTAAGACTTATTTACAGAAAACTCGTTTTATCAACCTTTCCACTAGTCATTATTATATAATAAATATCAAAGGTGGCTTTGATAAACAATTTATTGATATTAAAGTTTATTGAAGTGACAAAAGCCCATTTTGACTTTAGTTATTTTATAGTTTCAAATATTGTTAGATTAGTATTAATTATTTAAGCTATATTATTATTTGTGATGGAATACAACCAAGAAGAGCTCGTAGATATGATTTTTATATTAGGAGCATACTAAAAGAATTTTTATTTGTCCTTTTAGTAAACCTTAGTATCAATAAATTGTTTTTCAAAGCCACCTTTGATATTTATTATATAATAACGACTGGTGGAATAGTTGATAAACTGAGTTTTCTGTAAATAAGTCTTAATGCGTTAGAAATTGCGATAGGGTTGTAATTAGAACAAATGTTTGAATTTTAATTCTGCATCGAATGATATAATAATATACAGGGGTTCCAATTTGAAATAAGAAAAGTAAATTGCTTTAAAGTTTGCAAAGTTTGACACTAAACTTTGGACACCCTGTACAATTCGTATTAATCAAACTTGGTTAACGAAACTGTGAGACCTTATTTATTAAGTACCTTTGTATAATTTTATTAACGAGAGATTATTTTTCATATTTATTAATGTTTAAAACCAGTGGTGCAAAACTGATTTTTTTTGGTTTTTATTTTTTTTCGCCTATAATACTGAACCGATTTCATTAAAATTTTAGGGGTATGTAGGCAACTACAAGATGCATCCAAATAAGTAAGAAAATATATGGCATGTAATTTAAAAAAACATATCCTTATGACGTCACACTTTTTTGGAACACCCTGTATAAACAAAAATATTTTCCTGAAATGCACCCTAGGATACAGGTAAAGCTTGCAAAACGTCATAATCCTAACTTAATTAATAAGTGAGCTACAGAAGACGGGAGGTGAGGCGCAGGACCCTGTATACATTAAGTTATCAATTATAGGGTATATAGCCCAAATACCCATTCAGTAAATTGTAAACATAAGTGGAAGAAGAAAAAATATATTTCGATATAAAACTAAGGGCAATAATTTCCACGGAGTTCATGTTCAGGCCTATTAATTGGATGCACAAAGATCATAGTTTTTTCCATGCACGGCTCAATCGTTTAGTGATATTTATTGGAGCACGTGGCCCATTTTTTAAAATGACATCTCAAATTAAAATAAAACACCATGAGATTAAAGAAACCAAACCACAAATTATCTCCTAACGAAGCAGAACAAATTGTTAAGACATTAGGGACAAATGAGTTGTAATTTTTAGTCAGACCAGATATATAAAGCAGCAAGGAACCAATAAACAATATTTTTTTATTTAAGTATTGTGGGTACAAAAAACTGGTCAAATCACACAGTGTATGACAATGAGCTTTCTTATCCTTATAACAACAAATTGTTTGAGAAAAATAGGTTTTTAGAGGGCGTTTCCAAATTTTATTTAAAACCTCGCTATTTTGAATCTAAAAATAAATAAAAAATAATGACAAGCACCATTTGACAAGACCTTTCATTTAACACCCAACTTGATTGGCTATACGATTTTTAAAATATTTAAATTTTACTTTTTAAGGGTGGTTTACTTTGGCAGCATCTACAGGGTGATTCACGTTGAGTGGCCTATTGGAAGATCTCGGAAACGAGTAAACTTTTCTTTCTAAAAATTTGATAGCAGGCATAATTGCCTTTGAGCTTTTAAAACATTACATTTCGACGTTTTTATTACTTCCGGTTATGCCGGAAGTTAATGCCAACTTTGCTATTTCAAATGGAACACCCTGTATATTTTAGCATTTTTGATTGCCTTATTAAAATTTAAATAACTTTTGTTAATAATAATCTATTCCTATCTCTAACCGTTTTTGAGATATGAATTAAAAAAGAATTTTTTTTGTGTAAAAACTCTCTGAAAAGAAAGTTTTTAATTTTGTAAGCTTTCAAGTAATACATAGATCTTTGATTTAAATTACTTAGGTTTCACGTATTTTATACAGGGAGTTCTTAAAATTGGGCCAATGTTTCCATTTAAATAAATGTGCATAAGTCAATTTTTGCAAATGGAACACCCTATTTTTTAACTTACTAACGTGTAGAGAATTAAATTTCCTATCTAAATGCCTTATATGTTACAATCCACATTTTTAGTCGTTTTGGAATTATGAGCAATTTAAATAAAAAATCTTAAAATTTCTGTTTGTGTTAATTCGACATTATTTTTGAAAAGAAGGCTTCGACTGGGATTTTCGTTTGACTTTGATCAAAGTCAGAGAGACAAATCGATGGAGACCAGTATCGTCGGCCCCCTTGTCAGTATTTAATCCTCTGCCGAGCTAGTTCCGAGAAAACTAGGGATGGTAAAAACAAACCAAGAATTCTCAAGCTATACATAACTTTAGTCTCTTTAAGTCAACAGTTGCGTGACAAAAAGTGCTACCGACTGACAATTACATGTTAATAAGTTGTCTAAGTTAATACAATCATTATCGTTAAACGGTCTCTTTCTCGACGCGACAATGCATTGTTGTGTGTGTGTGTACTCGGATGATTATGAAAATTATGTATAATTTGCTGTTAATGCCTTAACAATTTGTTGTGCCTCGTTGCGACGTTGCGAGATAATTTGTGGTTTCGTCTAATTTTTTTTGTTGTTTAAATTAAATTTTCTTTGTATCTTAATAAATTTTATCAAATTTACATATTATGGCGGAGCAGAACTACCCTGTAATCAGTGGCGTGCATGCCATGTCATTGTCTACCTCATATACAGGGTGGCCCGCCGAAATCCATAGCATCTAAACAACTTAAGGTATTACATCTGCAATTTAAAATTATTTTAAATTATACAGGGTGTCCCAAATAGTCAGGGCATATCCAACATATTTTTTTTATGGAACACCCTATTATTTTCTAATTCCCTATACAATTCCAGCTATATTTTGTATACAATGTCACATGTTTAAATTCAATTGTATTTGAGATATTGACTTATATTGATTACCGGTAAAGCGGCAGCGACGACCTATCATTTTTCTGCGCCCTCTTCTCTTTTGTGTTCATTATTTGTGATTATTTTCGTGCATTTTTGTGGAATTTTTAAGTGTTGTTTTATGTAAAGAAACTATTTAGGACAATTTAGGTGTACTTATAAACTATACTGTGGTTGATACGTTTTACGTGTGACGTGTAATTTATCACCCTCACATCCCGGCCCTATTTACAATTTACAAAATGATATGTAATGCGCAAACTGTATTCCCTTGAAGTCCTCCGATCACAAATCTTGTACATGTTATTAGCAATATATTAGTTATATACAGGGTGGAAACAAATTTGCTAGAAGTTTAGAAAAAATATTTGTGCACTTTTTTATTGCTTCAAATTTTAGTTCATTCAGTCATTGGCGTACGGTTTTATTGGGGTTGTAAAATAATTTATTTAAAAAGTAAAGTACATTTAGCGATTATTTTATTTTAAAACTAATATCAAAAGTCAATTTAGCATCTGTCAAAACCACAAAATACAAAATACAGAATTGGAGGGTTAATGTTTAAAGTGGCAGTTCTGACAAGGTTCGTCAGATGAATACCACATGTCGATTGACAGTTAAGAATAAAAAAATTGGAAAAAGTAGATTTTGCTATGTTTATTTAGCATATTGTAGAATAAAATGAACTTTTTTCAAAAAAAACCTTATGGATTAAATTAAATTAGGCGCGATCGCCACCACGTTTCCAAAAGGATAAATTTGGTGACCAACATGTAGAGATAAAAAGTTTCTCTGAACATACGAGATTCTTTAATATAATAGTGGGGGAAGACTTTGTGTTCTTATTTCTTTCCTTCTGAATTTCCACTCCACTTTAAGTATGGACTATTTCTTCAAACTATACTTTAATTTTATAACTGAAAATACAGTACGCCACTGCTTTTAGCATATAGTATTTTTTTTTAAATGAAGCAGTTAAACAGTGAACATTTTTAGTAATCACATTGTTTCCTATCATGCGTAATCTAGATATATCCTACCTCGTATCCTACCTAAATAAAACAAAAAATTTTAAAAAATGGGCAAGCCACTGGTTGTGTCAGTTTATTAAAATTTGGTATTTGGTCGTTTTGAAGGATGCCAAATCAACTTTTGAAATAAAATTATCGCTAAAGATACTTTACTTTTTAAAATATTATTTTAAACTCCCTATAAATTCGTACGCCAATGAGTTAACTAATATTTAAGGCTATAGAAAAGTGTGCCCTAGTATCTTACGTAAGCAAATTCAAAACAATCAATTCAGAAATACCAAAAATATAAACTTGTTTCCATTATAAGTGGGACACCCTGTATATCGGTTCTTTATCCTTCTAATTGTGGAATTGAATTTAGTATAGAATTATATATTTTTTTTTTTTTTTTTTTTTTTTTTTAAATGGGGAAACTCAAAGTCAAAAGTCTCAATCCTGCATTAAAATTTAATAAATTGGTGACATGTTTCGCCCTAAAATATGGGCATCATCAGACCTAAAAACTATACAGATACAGTAACCAATTAAAAATATAAAATCTCTTCCTACCTAACATTCAGTTACTGAATTTTTTTAAATGGGGAAACTCAAAGTCAAAAGTCTCAATCATGCATTAAAATTTAATAAATTGGTGACATGTTTCGCCCTAAAATATGGGCATCATCAGACCTAAAAACTATACAGATACAGTAACCAATTAAAAATATAAAATCTCTTCCTACCTAACATTCAGTTACTGAATTTTTTTAAATGGGGAAACTCAAAGTCAAAAGTCTCAATCCTGCATTAAAATTTAATAAATTGGTGACATGTTTCGCCCTAAAATATGGGCATCATCAGACCTAAAAACTATACAGATACAGTAACCAATTAAAAATATAAAATCTCTTCCTACCTAACATTCAGTTACTGAATAAAAATGAAAACATGTCACCAATTTATTAAATTTTAATGCAGGATTGAGACTTTTGACTTTGAGTTTCCCCATTTAAAAAAATTCAGTAACTGAATGTTAGGTAGGAAGAGATTTTATATTTTTAATTGGTTACTGTATCTGTATAGTTTTTAGGTCTGATGATGCCCATATTTTAGGGCGAAACATGTCACCAATTTATTAAATTTTAATGCAGGATTGAGACTTTTGACTTTGAGTTTCCCCATTTAAAAAAATCCAGTAACTGAATGTTAGGTAGGAAGAGATTTTATATTTTTAATTGGTTACTGTATCTGTATAGTTTTTAGGTCTGATGATGCCCATATTTTAGGGCGAAACATGTCACCAATTTATTAAATTTTAATGCAGGATTGAGACTTTTGACTTTGAGTTTCCCCATTTTTAAAAATTAAATAAAGTCTCTTTGAGAAATGGACTACTTCTTTGAAATAGAATTATATATTTAGGGTTGATAGTGATGATGAGGCTGCTTACTTTATTGGACTCGCGTCTATTTCCCAACCTATTGCAGGCACACTACGCATGTCAGGCGGATAGCGTGATGGCGGCATATTTACAATATAAGTAGAAATGGATTTAATTCTTTTTTTACGTCACGGTGTTGAGTCATAGTCGAAGTATTAAGTTTTCTTACAAGAACAGTTTGCCAGTTTGTTAATTTGTGGCGTTAATTTGTGGCCTTGTGGGGCATAATTAAAATGAAGGGGCATGTTGCCGTTCTGCCCTTCTTTTCGAATTAGGCTTTTTTTCTCTTCGTTCGCTGCCAGGGCCATTCCCGAGGGGACCTACAGTTTAACGTGGGTTCCGAACCACGATCCTCAGTCATGCGACACCCCCCAAGGGCTATCAACCCTTGGTTTATTGCAATTGCATGACCTACCAATTGGGGAGTGTGTACCTTCTTCCGCACCCCACGAGATGTCCGATCTCATCCGGACTGGTTACCGGCCTAAATGGGGTGCGTTGGAAGATGATACATTTTACATTCTTTCCTGCATTCTTAAATCCAGTTAATTTCGGAAATAATTTTTTTATTGTACGTATGCCCACTCCGGGAATCGTCGAATGCCAGTAGCTCTACCTCTGAGCCACTGCCGCGATAAGGGGCAGGTTATTAATCAGTAAGTTTTGTTACGGCTACGGCTGTCACAAAATATTAAATATTTTGTGGCGGCTGTCAAGCACCTGTAAAGTAAAAACCTAACCGTCATTTTTTTAATTGTAGAACAGTTTATGGGACTCCCACAGACTGTGGGATGAAATGTAGTATAAAAACAAATATTAATGTTCACATCAGAAGAAAACGCAAAGTCTTCAAACGATCACCTTTAAAGACTAATAAATGCCCTTTCTTGTTTTTATCTTTGGTTAAACTGGATCTTCATTTTGTTGATGTCCATGATTTAATATTGAAACAAGAACACCTAATATCCCCCCATCACGCTATCCGCCTGATATGCGCAATGTGTCTGCAATAGGTTGAGAAATAGACGCTAGTCTTTATTGGCCACATGCAGGTCATAGAAGAAGCTCTACTACGGAGGGGTGAGGGAAAAGACAGCCCTCTATCTACTCCACTGCTCTCATATGCAGCTAACACCACATATACCGGGTGTCCCATTATGGATGGCCACCGGCCATATCTCGGAAACTACCTGGGCATAGAAACTCGGGGAAAAAAATCTGATAACTAAAGTGGCCATGAGAAAATCCTGGAAATAATTTTTAAGTTCCGCATTTTGCCGCAAGAGGGCGTAATTGAAAAGTAAATTTTAAAATTTTACATATCTCCGAAAATTCCACAATAAGGTATATCTTTGGTAACACCATTAAAAGGCTTGGACAATTATGCATTATTTTGGTCTTATGCTCATTGGCGTACCGACTTTAATAAGAGGGAGGAAGCTGTTGCAAGTGTAATAATTTAAATCGCTGTAACTTATAAACGACTTATCCAATTTTAGCAAACTAAGAACTGTTTGGAAGAGAAATGTATGCACTTTCACCAATCGTATTTAGTTGTCCATAATAGTTCTCAAAAAAATGCCAGAGGGCGCAATTTGTAATAATAACACATTTTCTGATTTTACTCCGAAAAAATAAATCATACGGTATAATTATGATACCATAATCGAAAAGAAGATGAAATTTGCTAGAAAAAATATTAAAACCGCAGCTCGATATCTCCGTTCGTTTCAGCGTTATCGCCAATAGAATAATTATTAAAACTTTAAATGAAGAAGCGGTTATATATTTTTTAGAAAAAAAGTGGGACGCCACTGATATTTTTCCATGTGGATATTATTTTTGATTAGCCTAGTCATTTCTGCATAAAAATGGTATCTTGCGTTTTTCTCCTCAGGCACATCGTTCTTAACAACTTACATCTTACACACTAACAAAAAAAAAATGTCTTAAGTAAAGTTTTATAAATAATATTAACACCCAAAACTTGGAAACTATAACCACACACGAACGAAACAAAAGATGGCGACGAAATACAAAAACAACGGCGAGCCGGTTCTGTTTACGTTCGGTTAGATATTATGTCGGTTGTCTAATTCCCTACTGCGCAAGCGCCACGGGCCCAAGTTCACGGTATTTTGAATCGCACGATGGGTGTCTTCTCGCTTCGTACGGCTGCTTGTATTGGTATATGTGTCTACTGCGGAGGGGCGAGGAAATAGACAGCCCTCTATCTACTCCACTGCTCTCATATGCAGCTATAACATCGACGGGACCGACAAAATGCGCCAAAACGAAATATAAGAACTCTCCGAGTAGTCCGACCGACATTTGAAATGCGGACGAATATATTTCTCCGGCCCCAATTATCTCGTTGTCATCCGCAATAATTAAGGGGACAATCCGGCCTTAAAACGAACGACTCTCTTTAAGCGACTCATATTTTACCCGCCATTTATTAGGACCGTTTCTTAAGCGACTTTCTGACATAACAATATGTGTGCCGCCGCTCTCGCGCTGCCGTTTTGTTGTTAGCGTTGTTGCAGCAGCAGTTCGGATATTAATGATTAGAGGTTTTTTAGAAACTTCTAACTGAACTTTTAGTTCTAACCGAACTACACCTACTAATAATTTCTGTTTTAATCCGAGCATGAAGATTTATTTTTATAAACAGGGGCGTAGAAATGAAACATGGAACAAAAATACAATGTCTTTAAGTTATTTTTCTACTCCCACATGGAAATTTGATGTTTCCTTTACCCTTAAGTGGCGGGTAAAGTAGGCTATTCCAGTTAACTGTGCGGCAAAATTGTATAACAATCCTAGATAGGTAATGAAACTGACCAATCACAGTAGTCAATTACAGAGAAGCCATTGTTGTTCTTAAAAGTACTGACCAATCACAGTATATTATTTTTACTGAGGCTCCGTCTTCTTTTTCAAGACACTAAATTATATAATTTAAATGCATATGGTACAATTTGTTATTAATTTGTTCAATATAATAAAATCTAGACGCATTTATAATAGATTTATCAATAATGCAACCTGCTGAATGTGCATAGAAAATTAATTTCATGTAGCATCATTATTCAGTTGGTTCTACGATAATTAACTAAACGCTTCAATAGTCCAGACGTTAGAGCGTTGGACAATGGAACCAACGGTCGTGAGTTCGAGCCCGGCAACCTACAAACTTTTTTTTTACATTTTTTAGCATAAGGTCGTAGAAAAAATATACTGTTCAACTCGAGTGGATTGTCTATATCGCACTTTCTCGTGTGGTATAGACATCATATCCACTCTTGTTGTACAAACTACTATTCTATCAGGTCATCTTGCCAAGCTTTATAAAAAGCTCATTTAAACTTTCTAATGTGCAACTACAACGATAAAAAAATAAAACGTTTACTTACTTACGATTTAACTTTCTTCTGGCAAACGTACACAAGAAAGACAATAAACACAAATATATTACACCAAATTTTGTCACAGCTAAGCATGCAATATAATATATATAATCAGGCAATCAAGATGAGAATGGCCGATTGTTGCCTTGAAAACACGAAGAAATGGACACGGCATCATCCTTACGTACTCCTCAATATTGTCATTGTTACCAGTCTCTGTTGAATATAGTAAAGTGGCCAATACATATGAAGAACAATATCACTTGAAAAGAAAAGTTAGTTCTGGTAACTAAGAATTATCTTAATGAAAATTAACAAAATGATAGGGACTATGAATTCATAATGTGTTATTACAACAAGCTTAATTGATAAATACAAGTTTGTAGGAACCTTGATGTAACATTTAAATAGGATATATACAGAGTAAAATTCAGCTAAACAAAATATTTTATTTCTGCCAACTAATATGAAAACAAGATATTTTCTTTGTTCTAATGGCATTATTTTTTGGTAAATATAACCAAGAAAAAAATCTTTTTTATTTTCCTAACCAAAAATAGTTATGTTTAGAACGTAAACACGAGAACAAATAAAAATTAGTACAAAATACCAAGTCATTTTTAAGATTGCAGCTTCCTTGAACTTCCTCCATTGTGGTTCTTTATACAGGATTTTAGCTTCTGTCTACGTGACAAGATGGCCGTGTATCCAGGCATGGTCAGCTGCACCTGATTTTTCGGTCTCTTCTTTTATCGTATTGTTTCTGTGTTTCTTAGTCCTTGTTCCACACCAATATAGCATCGGCCATATTCGTAGGGGATCCCGTAGACACAGTTTTTCCTATCTTTTTGTCTTGTTGATTTCGTCTTAGTCAGGTGGCTTCTTAAAATGTCTCTCGAGCTGAAAACCGTATCGATGTTCTATCGTTGTCCTAATCATCTAATTCTCTTAGATACTTCTTTGACATATGGAATATTAAGTGTTGGTTCTGTCTCTTTTTGCTTCTCTTGTGCATTTGGTCGATTCTCGATTTTTCAATATTTTGTCAACTAATCTCATGGGGTATCCATTTTCGTTGAGGTTGATCTTAATGTAGTTAGTTTCTTCTTTGAGGGCTTCCTTCGAGTTACAGATGTCAATTGGTCTATCCACAAGGGTTATTACTATGCCATGTTTTGTGTTGTTTGAATGATTTGATATGTAACTGAAATATTGTCCTGTTCTTTTTAAATGTTTTTAATTTTTGAAACCATTTTTTTCTACATCGTACCCTAAGGAATCGACTTTCCGATGAAAAAATATTTGCCCCCCTGGAAACGTTTCCTCGGACGCCTATGTACAGGTTCCATCCTTTCAGAAAAGAGCCTAGTTTTATAACAGTTGCCTCTCTACTTAAGACGATGGTATCGACTAGGCAAAGGAATTGTTTCTTCTTTTCTCGTAGATGAGTAATTAAATTAGTATGTACAGTATTGTACAGGGACATTATTTTAAGTGTCTTACTCGATTGGCGACTTTGCTATCGACCACAATAAAAAAACAATTATGAATTCCCTAACAGCTTTTAGTGAGGAAGCCAAATTTGATGTCAAAAAAATCTATGTTTACAAATTTGACAGATACGACGCCATATTGGATTTTCTTAAATGGCAACCCTACCTTATAGTAAGCCAGCTGCATTCGCCTATTTGTTCCAACATTAAAAATGTATAATTTTCAATATTTATTTTCAGCCGTTCCGGAGATACGAGGCTTCGAAGTTGGTGATTTTATTATCATTAAATTAACAGAAGCTTTGGGACTAGAAACTCAATTTTTTCTGGAGATACGTAATTTTTTATAACGGAGCCACCCATGCTAATGTCAAATATGTCAGATGTCAAAAAAGGACAGTTACGACGCCATTTTAAATTTTTTTAAATGGCAACCCACATTTATAACTACACCAATGTATTGCATTTCTCGATTTGATTTCAAAAATATATAGTTGTCGATATTTATTTCCAACCCTTACCGAAATACGACCGTATCAAAAACTGCATCGTACGATTATGTCTTTTAAGTATCTCACCCCATTAAAAAATAGAAGCTTTGTGATTAAAACATAAATTTAAAAATCGCGTCGTAACTGTCATTTTTTGACATCTGACATATATGACAATAGCATGGGTGGCTCCGCCATAAGAAATTACGTATCTCCAGAAAAAATTGAGTTTCTAATCTCAAAGCTTCTGTTAATTCGGTGATAACAAAATCACCAACTTCGAAGCCTCGTATCTCCGGAACGGCTGAAAATTGAAAATGAAATTGACAATTATACATTTTTAATGTTGGAACAAATAGGCGAATGCAGCTGGCTTACTATAAGGTAGGGTTGCCATTTAAGAAAATCCAATATTGCGTCGTATCTGTCAAATTTGTAAACATAGATTTTTTTTGACATCAAATTTGGCTTCTTCACTAAAAGCTGTTAGGAAGTACATAATTGTTTTTTTTATTGTGGTCGATAGCAAAGTCGCCAATCGGGTGAGACACTTAAAATAATGTCCCTGTACATATTTCAATTCTGTTTAGATAATGTGGAACTGGAACTTTACCAGTCTGGGTTATAAAACCGACAACATCAAGCAGCACCATTAAGTAAGCTAGTCCATCTATACACAACTTACTGGCACTAAATAAAGCATTAAAATCCTAATTTGGGTTTTAAATGAAGCTTAACTTTAATCTTTTGCCGAAACTCTCTCTGAATGCATCAATTTAAAAAATCCGATGCCCTCGACACAAAGAAACTTATTAATGAAGATTATCACTGCATAACAAACTGTGCCAACATTTTTAACCTTATAATGATGTCCCTTTTTGGCTCTTTTATAGTTTTTATCTCTGTGGCTAGTTGTTTATCGCTAGAGAGAGATAGGAAAGAATTTTTAGGACCAAAATTCAAATAATACACAAGCCATAGGTACTAGAATCAAACAGCAAAGATATCTCACTACATACAACTAACATAAAAAAGATATTGCAACTAATATTAAAACATCATTCAAGAGGCATCAAGGTAAACATCATTCCCATCAATAACTTATGATATGATGATGCCACAGCTACATTGGGAGATAATATTGAACACTTGGGCGTAAGTAGGACATTTTTTTTTCTGAAGAAATGGACAGTCGTGATTACATGTATTTCATAATACTGTACCTAGTGAAGAAGGCGGAAAAGCGCCGCGAGCGAAAAATTTTCGGGGCCACGCCCAAAATTCGTTTAAAATTCACCTAACTACTATCAAATTTCGAAAATTAAATTATTAAAATTTGTTTTTGTATTTTTTTTTTGACTTTTTTTTCCAATACTCCTGGCTCTTTATTAAAAAAAACATTTTTTATATGTGTAAAAAATATGAATATGGGTGTCAATCCAAAATTTTAACATAAGACTTATGTATGACTCTAACCAGCGTTTTTCGGGCTCGGTTTTGCATGATTAAAAATAAACTAAATATTGCTCACCACGCCAAAATTGATGATTTTTTCAGAAATCATGTAATTTAGGAGCGTAGATCTAAGAGCAGTTTTTGGTGCAAATGCTTAGGTTTTGAAATACTCCTTCTTAAGTGCCGTTTTGTAATAAAGCATTCTCGTTTCTTCCCGCACAATTATTTTATTATAAAAAATGTTTCAATTAAAATTTTTACCTTAATTTTTCTCTTTAAAAATAAATACCTAATTGTTTTTTATTTTATTGCATTGGGTTATATTTTTGTTGATTTAAAAAAGCTCTAAAAAAGGGCAAACGGAACAGGCAAGTTTATTATAGAAAAATACTATTAAAAAATATTATTCTTTTTACTGGGTTTCCTATAAAATTACGTCATAAATCAATAACTAAAACGATATGCGTCCGAAACCTCAATCTCTATATAAAACAGGACTTTTAGAAGGAAAAGTTTAAAAACTAAACGTTAGGTTGCAATTAGACTTTTAGACCTGAGCTCCTAGGCTCGGGGGGGGAGGGGGGTGTCAACATGTGATTTAAAAATTCTGAAAATGGCTTTTCCTCACGAAAATTGGCTAGTTTCATGAGAAATAGACATACAATTTACCGTATATTGCGTTCGCATATCTCTTTCCGTACTTAATCAATCCGCGTGTCTTCTCTGCGTTCTTTCAATATCACATAGCCGGCATTCCTTCATTCGCGTGTTGAATAAGTGCAGTATTGTTGTTGTATTTGGTATCTTTAGAGTTCATTTTGATATTATTTTGTATATAGATTTTCTGCTCATAAACTTTTGAACTGTGTGTATCTTATAAAAAAGAAAGTAAATATATTGTTTATTCGGTAATTAACTATTACAGGAACACAAGTCCGGCCCTAACCAAACCTTAAGTTCTGTAAAATAAATGTTATTAGAAAGACGTTTGCATCGACGGCCAGTAAAAGCTTATGTGAAATACACTATATCACCCAATAAACATGTGAACGAGCTAAGTAGCGTATAGCACCATAAAAAGGGCACTAATTCCATAAAAATAATTCGGTTGTCCCTCCACAACGATCTTCTAAATACGGCACTGAAACTCAGACCTTCCCGAGTCGAAATAAACTGACAGAAAAATCCATACGTCCCGTCTGATGTCTGGAATAGAGCACGGCTCCCTCCGCGAATTAATTATTTAAGCGTTTGTGTTATCGAAAGTGACTTCGTTAAAAAATAACGACTTTATTTTTGAAAAAAAAAATGGCCATTCGCCGTCCGAGAAAGAATTATTCAATTAACTCAATCCATTATTTTCCCAAATATTTCTTCTGATAATCCAGTAGTGCCTATATATACAGGGTGTTACAAATTCCACGCTCACAATTTGGATCTCGTAAATGGTAAAAGATACAGCCAAGGTGAAATTGGGGTAAAGTTGCGCAATTTGGAGACGACTACCAAGCTCTTGACGGCGTTTCTACCCCCCAAAAGAGGGGTCAATTTAATTAAAGACGCGAAAAAGTAGGCCAAAGAAAAAATAAACGCAGCTGTAGTTCTGTATTTTTCAGCAAACAAAGAGGTTTCCTAATACTGAATTTATTCCAGTTAAAAATTCCACCCTGAAAACTTTGGAATAAAAAATAAAAATGATTATGACAGATTATTCTCATTAAAATATGCACTTAAAGTATGATAAGCTTTTTCCAATAATATATGTACAACCGTTTTTTTTTTCAATTTTACAATTTGATATTTTTTTAACGTAAGTACCTAAAAGATAATTTTAATTTTTTTTTTTTTTAGAATCATAAACTATTGACTTCTTATTAAAGCTTAAATACGCTTCTACTCAATCTGACGGGGCAAGGGCCTGTCGACATATTAAGCACCGGTTCCCGCAGATCACCGAAGTTAAGCGGTGTCGAGCGCGGTTAGTACTTGGGCGGGTGACCGCTTGGGAACACGGCGTGCTCTTGCCTCAGGGAAGAGTGTAAAATAAATCGACACCTAGCCATCCCATTCACGCCGGACAGGCCGGATGAGATCGGATATCTCGTAGGATGAAGGTGCCGTTTCACACTCCCCAGTCGGTAGATCACATTTGTAGTCGATGACCGGTTCAAGATGGCCTAGTACGTAGTCGGCGAACGGTAAAAAAAAAAATACTCAATCTGACTTGTATTTTAATGTAAAATTGAATTATAAACAATATTTATTTTTTAGTTTTTTTTTTGAAAATTGCAACAACTTTCCCACTTAGTAGAATTTCTTTTACCGTTTCAAATATTAAGGCATTTTCGTCCTGAAACTGCAGCAATTGATTCGCAAAAACTACGCGCCAAAGTTGTCTTTTGTTTTTGGTTCTCTGTTGGTGGAAGTTTTATAAAAATAATAATGGACTCCTCCGTGAAAAGGTCCCGGTTTCGGCTTTCGGGGCATTATGATCTCGATTCTTGAATCGTTTTGTTCTGTTTGTTGTGCGGTGTCTGTAGTGTATTTTTCTCGAGGTGTAAAGTGAAAAAAGTTTTTTCTTTTTGTTTTATTGGGTTAAATTAAGACTGACGGTGACCACAAACAGAACTAAAAAAAATGTTTATCAATAATACAAAATACAATAAAAAAAATTGTAATTCGGAAGGAATTTTTAACATTCACATACAGGGTGACAATTTGAAAACGAACAGTATTTAATATTGCCTCTACCAATGATAGTATAAAAATTTGGCGAAACACGTCAATTGATATATCGAGGGGGACATTTTTTAAGACATTTGTTGTCGTGTTACTTTCAACCCCCTAACCCCCAGGGCACCTACCCCTAAAATTTTAAATGGCAACCCCTATTTATTTTGCCATGTTTGTGTTCCTTATAAAATTCTACATAAACTGTATCATTTTTTTTTCAAAAAATGTAATTATATTATTTTTTCTAGTGGCGATATCGAAGACGAAATGTAAATAAATAAAGGAATTTGGAATGTATTTCTACCATCTTACAGTGGCGTCCAAACAATATTTTTTTTTCTGGAAAGAGGGGTATTCGGGATTACATGTATTTCATTATTTTGTACTTAGTTAGTAAGGCGAAAAAACTTCGGGGCCACGCATAAAGTTTATTAAAAATTCACCCAACTATTATCAAATTTCAACCCATGGTTGGATTAAATTTGGTTTTGTGAATGTTTTTTTTTACCTTTTTCTTGATATAATTTTAAGAGCAGCCTTAAGATTAAAATAAAATAACAACTATGGTTAGTAAAGTAAGTGCAGTGAAATAGTAGTTTGTGCAACAAGAGTGGATATGATGTCCATATCGCACGAGGAAGTAAACTAAAAAACCTCCGAGCGCAATATGGACAATCCACTCGAGTTGTACAGTATATTTTTTCTACGACTTAACTTCCGAACTTCATGCTAAGAATTTTAAAAAATAATTTAAATTAGGCATCATAACTTGTCTTTTAAGTTGGCCATTAACTTGTGAGAACGATAATAAGAACCAATTAAACAAAAATTCATTTTGATGGCAAACCTATTGACCAAATTACACTGTAACATATTTATCGATTTGGGTAAGTTCTTATATTTATACATACTCACTTTTGAATATATCTATCTTTCTCACATTTAACTTTTTGCAGAATAACAGACAAAAAGCGATACATGTATTAATAAACACGAACAATTTATTTTTTCAACCGTAGGTATTTTGATTTTACTGAATTGCACAGAAGAAAAAAAGGTTTGCGAGTTTATTTCTGCTTGCGTAAAGAATTTTAACTCCGAAAGTACAACAAAATAGCTGTAGAATTCGTTTTAAACAGTTAAAAATGGATTTTGTGCAATAATATGAATTGTTAACGTTCGCTATGGTCAAATTTTTCAAAATAATCGCCAATTTACAAACTAGCAACACTGTTAACTGGAAAGAGAAGACGAGAAGTGACAATAGTGTAAGTAGAAATAACCTTAAAAATTTTAATTAAAAAATGGATTGTTTTTCTAGAAATCTTGTAATTTCGTCTGTTTTATCGGCTTATCTTTATGTTCCACCATTTAAGGAAGAATTATCAGTTAATTTTCTATGTTTGTTGCGTATAATAAAAGTTTTAAGATCAATTGGGGTTGGATCCCCGTTCAAAATATATCGGAAAATATCCCCGTGCACAAATATTTATAATAATATATTATTTACATGGAAAAAAATAACCAAGGTTAGTAAGAAAACGTTTATTTGGTAGGTATATAGAACATTTTATGCAAAGCTTGTAGTAATTGTCTAATTGTCTAGAAATAAGTGGAAATAAAGATAATTTTGAAATAAGAAAGTGGGTCTGTGTGCAAATCTTTAGTTCGGTCAGAAAATAATAATTTGGTAGAAATATATTTTGGTATTAATTTTGTTATTATACCTTCAATTTTTGCACCATTTCGTGTACTCTTTAGGAACATATTGTGTATACATAGATTCTGGGATGTTTTGATTTAAATTTAAAAAGAACAAATTTCATCTGACAGATTTGCATATTTATGAAGCATATCAACTGTCAGATAACAAATTAACGACATGTAAACATGGCTTCTCTGTAATTGACTGTGATTGGTCAGTTTCATAACCTAACTAGGATGGATATGAAATTTTGCTGCACAGTTAACTGGAATAGCCTTATTATCTCCAAACATAGATCACTAGAATCCCCATAGATTGATGGTGACCGAATTATAAAACAGAAAGTCTCCGTCCACTATAATTAATATTTTTACCAAAAAAAACTGTATAAATATTTATTATAGAACATTTTTATTAAAAATGCCCACTTTAAATCTGGGCACAAGCCAAACGCCAGCAAAAAATCGACAGCCGCGAAACACACCACAAAATCGTATATATTAAAAAAAATTTAGTGACAGCAGATGGCTATATTTTTTATGACGATTTGATGAGTTGCACAAAAACTACTCCCAATCCAACCCTGTCTCCCTCTAATGGAACCCCGTCAGCCTGCATCGTATTCTTCTCGCAGAGTGCGTGTTATTGCCCAACACCTCTGGTGCCCCATGGGGCGGCCCAACAAAGGGCCAGCCGTGCTTTTTATGGCCTCTTGTAATTAAAGAAAACTGTAAAACAATATTGCTGCCGATGGCTCGGCCATGTTCCATGTCCCATTTATTGCATTTTTAGGTATATATGCATAGAGGTGTGATGTTCGGCGGTTATGGTCGAAGGACACGCAAATATTTCCTCGGAAATACCGAAAAACCAGAGAGGGATTTTTTACATGTCGGTGTAACAAAGTATAAACTGCTACCCAGAATATTAAGCGTCGCAGCGTCATTTCTACTCTCATTTCAAAAAAATTTAAACGACAAACATCTAGAAATCTATACCAAAAGCAGATCGGGTCAGTGGCGGCTCGTCAGGTGAAGTAGGTGAAGGGGCTCTTCACCAACAGAAATATAACCAGGAGGAAATTTTTTCGACAATATTAAATATTAATGTACCAATAAAACTATCATTTTAGCCCTTAAAAAATTATTATGTTTAAATTAATAATATTAATTTAATCCGAATGTAGCTATGCATAATAGGGCCACGGTTAACTCCGATGGACAATAATTTATAAACACTCGTGTATTTTGGTGCTCCCCAGCTGACCGCATCGGTGAGCTCAAAGCAGCAGTGAAGAGCAAACATACAGTCAAACGGCTTTGATTTTACCGTCGCTATGGTTACGTGACGTCAGTCATGCGCCAGCATGTAAGAATTTGCATTATGATGAAGGGCAATATAAAAAGGGGTCAGTCGTATGCGCCATTGTTCTGGCATTGGTTCGCGGTATTTATTTTGAAGTTTCGCGAAACTTACGGTTATAGATATCGTTTTTACGCGATTTACTGTGTGATTAAAAAGTTTTGTTTTTATTTTTCAGTTAATTCAGTAGTGTAACGTACGTACCTACTTAGTTATACTACTACCTATGTCGGTTCCTATCGACAACACCATAGGTGTCGATTTCAAGTTGCTTATGTGAGTGCGATAAAGATGGATATAATTTGAACCCAGTACTCACTTGTTTCGTTTTATAAACCTCTTCTGCAAAAGTTTAAGAACGCGAATAATGTTGTCCATTACGTCAGTCATGCGCCAGCATGTAAGAATTTGCATTATGATGAAGGGCAATATAAAAAGGGGTCAGTCGTATGCGCCATTGTTCTGGCATTGGTTCGCGGTATTTATTTTGAGGTTTCGCGAAACTTACGGTTATAGATATCGTTTTTACGCGATTTACTGTGTGATTAAAAAGTTTTGTTTTTATTTTTCAGTTAATTCAGTAGTGTAACGTACGTACCTACTTAGTTATACTACTACCTATGTCGGTTCCTATCGACAACACCATAGGTGTCGATTTCAAGTTGCTTATGTGAGTGCGATAAAGATGGATATAATTTGAACCCAGTACTCACTTGTTTCGTTTTATAAACCTCTTCTGCAAAAGTTTAAGAACGCGAATAATGTTGTCCATTACGTCAGTCATGCGCCAGCATGTAAGAATTTGCATTATGATGAAGGGCAATATAAAAAGGGGTCAGTCGTATGCGCCATTGTTCTGGCATTGGTTCGCGGTATTTATTTTGAGGTTTCGCGAAACTTACGGTTATAGATATCGTTTTTACGCGATTTACTGTGTGATTAAAAAGTTTTGTTTTTATTTTTCAGTTAATTCAGTAGTGTAACGTACGTACCTACTTAGTTATACTACTACCTATGTCGGTTCCTATCGACAACACCATAGGTGTCGATTTCAAGTTGCTTATGTGAGTGCGATAAAGATGGATATAATTTGAACCCAGTACTCACTTGTTTCGTTTTATAAACCTCTTCTGCAAAAGTTTAAGAACGCGAATAATGTTGTCCATTACGTCAGTCATGCGCCAGCATGTAAGAATTTGCATTATGATGAAGGGCAATATAAAAAGGGGTCAGTCGTATGCGCCATTGTTCTGGCATTGGTTCGCGGTATTTATTTTGAGGTTTCGCGAAACTTACGGTTATAGATATCGTTTTTACGCGATTTACTGTGTGATTAAAAAGTTTTGTTTTTATTTTTCAGTTAATTCAGTAGTGTAACGTACGTACCTACTTAGTTATACTACTACCTATGTCGGTTCCTATCGACAACACCATTTCGATTTCAAGTTGCTTATGTGAGTGCGATAAAGATGGATATAATTTGAACCCAGTGCTCACTTGTTTCGTTTTATAAACCTCTTCTGCAAAAGTTTAAGAACGCGAATAATGTTGTCCATTAATATTTTTATTCAAATATTATTAAGGGAGGAGGAGAGAAAAGAAATTATAACAGAAATTCGAACATAATTATTTTTTAAGGGCTAAAATGGTAGCTGTATTGGTACATTAATATTTAATATTGTCGAAAAAATGTCCTCCTGGTTTTATTTTTTTTGGTTAAGAGCCCCTTCACCTACTTCACCTGACAAGCCGCCACTATTTCCATGGTTACAAATAGATATTTTACTCACGAGATGACGTCACAGCCTTTGTAATCTTTGCAGCATAATATCTAATAGACTCTTAGATATAAATTCGTCTACAAAATACCAATTGATATAAATTCGATTGCTTTTATTTCCAACAATGATGACGGACCCTTAACATTCTTCATGAATTGTATTCTATAAAACATAATACGCCCTGTCATATAGATCGGTTAAAAGGAAATACGTCATTTTCAGTTAGGTGATGAAGAATTAAAAGTGATGGTTAAATACGGTGTAAAGTGTCGGTAGGTGTAATGGGATACGCGGGTTATATGAAGAAAAAAACATGGTGTGATCACAGGTGTGTATAATGGTACCTACACGTTTAGGGGCGGTACCTGGCCTAAGAAGGAGGTGATGACTTTGCGTTAAAAGTAACAAAAAAGCATTGTGAAAGTGTTTTTTACATAAGATATTTGCGGTGCATAAAACAGTATACAATATTATCTATCCAGATAGAGATTATTATTTAGACACCTTTATCCAACATTACCTCGGCTTAAATATCAGTTGTTGTTTGTTACTTACCGTTGCCACGCCAACCATTGTAACATTGTGTAAGGATTATCGAACTTACCTGAAACAAAAAGAAAACTGTTTAAAAAATGTAGGCAAGCAAATAAATACACGGAGATACTAGAAAGTATAATATTATTATTTTTTCTTTACTAAATATATAATAATAATAATACTAATAATAATTTAGTATTTTTACTATTACATAGTAATATTACTTCTAATGACTATTTAATACCATGTTGCAATGTTCATTATAGTTTTAATTAAGATTTATACATTTTTTAATTAAATATAAGGATATTTTCTTATAATAAATATATTTTTTTGTTAATTTGTGTGTACTAAATTTTATTGTTAGAAATATAAAATATTCTTATAGTTAATATAATTTCTTATATGGCTTTATATCGTTTATTAAAGTCTATTATCTGCGATTAATACCGTATTATAATTTTTATTATAAGATGCACCATTTGGATATTTGATATTATAAGGGTGAGTCAACGGTAGAGTATACTAGTTTGTACAACAAGAGTGGATATGATGTCTATATCTCACGAGGAAGTAAATTGGGATATGGACAATCCACTCGACTTAAACAGTATATTTTTCCTACAATCAAACTTACGAACTTTATGTTGACATTTTTTTAAAAAGTTTACAGGCTGTCGGGCTTGAACTCACGACGAATTGATTCAAAGTTCGCCGTTTTGCCGTTTCGGCCAAATGATCATGTTAGAAATTATGGTAAAACCAACTCAATAATAATACTACATGAAATTAATTTTTTATGCAAATTCAGCAGATTGTATATTGATAAAACTATTATAGATGCGTACATACATATTATGTTATATTGAACACATTATTAACATATTGTACCATATACATATAAATTATATAATTTAGTGGCTAAAAAAATAAACTACAATAAACTCTGATTGGTCAGTACTTTATAAGGACGCCATAGAGGAATCTAATTTTTTTTAACAATGTTGTCAATTTTTTCCAGATTCGTAAGAAATAAAGATGCAAAGCACAGAGAAATGATAGGTCGGCGTTGTCTCCAAAGGGAAAAGGAAAATTTTTACGCACAGTGTTACATTCGTAAGATATTCTTTAGGATCAATTGTGGTTGTGATCTGCTAAAATAAACTTTTTCGGTATTGTGTGCATTCGTGGAATTTTTCTTTAAAAATGGGAAATTTTATTTTTAAAGGTTGCAACACTGTGCAGCACTGACAATAATGAATATGAAATTTTTCCGTAGTTAACTGGAATAGCCTACTTATCCCGTCATTTAAGGTAAAAGAAAACAGCAAATATCCATATGGAAGTAGAAAAAGTACATTTTTCCTTTTATTTTAGAAATTAGATAAAAATGTTAAATACAAAAGTTATAGAGATCATTAAGAGGCATATTTTAAAATGATGCTGGAGCATACAGAGTTTCCCGTAAAAAACGTGGCGATTATAACCTATATTTTTTAAATCTAACTACCTAATACTTATTGCAGTTTTGAAATTTACTAAAAATTCTACATTTCTATATAGCACAATACAGGTCTAAATTAAATTGTGTTTGAAATATTAACATTACAAAATAATAACATTTATTCCTTTTTCCAGATGCTGCAGCAGTTGGTTCATCTTAGAAAAAACTGTGTTTACATTTTTTATTTCAGTTTTTTTATTTTCTACCCAAAAATACCAACTTTTTTAACCGAAAGAAAGGCAGTGATAGCGCACGGCAAAAAAGGATTTATTTAAGAATGTTGGTTAAATTTAAATTATGCATGTTGGGAGATTATTAATGTTTGAAAAAGTAGATATTGGGAAATTATTATTGGAACACAAAATATGTTCATTTAACACAATAGATGATTCTAAAAATTTAATATAAAAGTCGGAAAACGACAATAAGATTTAAAAAGTAATTTTGGTGGAAAGAGATGTCGGCACGCCATAGACTTTTTTTTTAGAAGTTTCTTTAGACCAGGAACCTTTTTTGTTATGTTTTGTGTTAAGTAAAAACAGTGCAAGGGTTACAATATCGGGAAAATCCAAGTCTAACTAAATTGAGTACAATAATGGGTATTTTAGTGGCGTAGCTAGAAAATATGTTCGGGGGGAGGGGGGGCTCAGTGGGCGTAAGTAGGACATTTTTTTCTGGAGACAGTCGGGACTACAGTCGTACCTAGTGAAAAAGGCGGAAAAGCGCCGCAGACAAACAATTTTTGGGGCCACGCCCAAAGTTCGTTTAAAATTCACCTAACTACCATCAAATTTCGAAAATTATATTATAAAAATGTATTTTTGTAAATGTTTTTTTCTTACTATTTTTTGATATTCCTAACTGGCTCCCTCTTAAAAAAAAAAACATTTTTTAATTTGTGAAAAGTATGAAAAACCACCATTTTAGGGCTCGGTTTTTTATGATTAAAAATAAAGTTAATATCGCCCACCACGCCAAAATTGTATTTTAGGAGCGGGGCTGCAGCCCGGCAGCTCCCCCCCCCCCCCCCCCATAGGCAACTAGGTATTTTACAACATCTTTAGGTATATAAAAGCGAACTATTTAAATCTACTTGATCGTTGAATATACAACAGGTCCGTATTTTAAAGTTTATTTAATTCCGTAGATTCTAAGAAATTTAGTTTTCCTCTGTGCATATTAAGGAATTTCTACATAACATCGGCTCGTAACGAGCGAACCTTCCCAGACCACCCCGATATTTCACCTTGGCTGATATTTAACAATCGAAAATTGCATCTCCCCGCCATAAATCGTCATTATCACTCCGAATCAAAAAGTCACAACAAATTCACCGTTCCTTGGCTGCTTTTTATGATAATTTCCCATGCAAATTTCCTTTATATTTACGCGCGTTCCGTGACTCGGAATGCCATTAGGGCCGAACACCCCGGCATTGTTGCTATTGCTCTAAAAATCTAACTTATTCTCTCCGCTTTCTTGTATAACCTTTAACTT
Source organism: Polydrusus cervinus (assembly GCA_935413205.1). Taxonomy (NCBI): domain Eukaryota; kingdom Metazoa; phylum Arthropoda; class Insecta; order Coleoptera; family Curculionidae; genus Polydrusus; species Polydrusus cervinus. Next base: position 6,114,933 of record OW284510.1, read on the forward strand.
TACAGTGCCGTATATCTGTATTTTTTTTATATCGTTCAAACACAAAAACAATAAATTATTCGTCGCCTTGGAATAGGAAAAAATCTATAATACTATTATTGTCAAGCGTTAGAGCTTTCAGTGAAGGATAGATTAATCTTTTATATGTATAAGGCGAAATTAACGACTCACTATGGACCCTGTGTCGATACTATGTCGATATATGTTTATGGATACGACAGTGGCGGCTCGCGGTCTTAAAAAATGGTGAAGAGCTAGGTAAAGTGCGGGTACTTAAACAAACATTGACTAAAAACCCGTGTAACAAAACGTCTCTCTTATCCTCATCTGTCCAACGACTGAATAGAGTTTCCTACAAATTACACACTATGCCATTAATTGGGTTCATTTTTAAATACACAACTAAGTAGTACACTACTGAATTAACTGAAAAATAAAAACAAAACTTTTTTATCACACACTACAATCACGTAAAAACGATATCTATAACCGTAAGTTTCGCGAAGCCTCAAAATAAATACCTTAAGGTTAGGCGAACCAATGCTAAAAAAATGGTGCATACGACTGGTCTATTTTTAAATTACCCTTCATCTTATTGCAAATTGTTACGTACTGTCGCGTGATTGACGTCACGTAATCATAGCAACGGTGAGAATCAAAGCTACTTGACTGTATTTTGGGCATTGGGTCTCCACTTGCTGCTTTGAGCTCACGGATACGGTCACCTGGGGCGCGGCAAAATGCACGAGTGTTTATAATTATTGTCCATCGGAGTTAACCGTGGCCCTATTATGCATAGCTACAGTAGGTTTAAATAATTCGAACATAATTATTTTTTAAGGGCTAAAATGGTAGCTGTATTGGTGCATTAATATTTAATATTGTCGAAAAAATTTCCTCCTGGTTTTATTTTTTTTTGTGAAGAGCCCTTAGAAATATCTTAAATGTGCCCATGTTGTATGGTTTTTCAACAGTTGGTCCATTAACCGATGCCTCAAAAGACGACAAGGGAGTAAGCTGCGCAGTTACGACCACAGAAACAACCATAGCAAGATACCTGCTTCCTAGGTTCTGCAGTATACATACCGGGGAATTATATGGAATACTTATGGCACTTAAAACCATTACAGGTGAGAATAAGGCGGTCACCGTATGTACAGACTCACTAGCCTCGATCTACTCCATAGAAAATATGTATACTCAACATCCACTGGCAGAAAACATACATATTATCTGCCAACAACTTTCGAACCAAAACATCCAGATAGGAATCGTTTGGACACCATCCCACGTCGGTATCAGGGGCAACGAAAAAGCAGACCAAGCTGCTAAGGAAGCTCTGAGTTTGAACCTGCCAATCCAAGAACTCCAGCTTCCAAAAGATCTGAAGAACCGCTTCAAACAAAACATTTTAAACAAATGGAAAAACCACTGGAACCAGGCAAATACGAAGCTATCAGAAATACAACCTAATACTGCATCTAACCTGCCCCCCATGAGCAGGAGAGATGCAGTCATAATCCATAGGTTAAGAATTGGACACACCCGCGCCACCCATGGGTACTTAATTGACTCTGGGGACCCACCTTTATGTGACTACTGCAACACAACCTTAACAGTTCGCCATATCCTTACGGTGTGTCCCAAATATACGGAAAGCAGGCAAACCAATCACATAGCAGCAGACCTCAAAGAAACCCTAAGTTCACCCAGTCAGCATCAACATGTGATCCAATTTCTAAAAGACATTAATATGTACAACTTGCTATAAGTCTTCTAATATTTTTGTTTTACACATCATATTTCGGTTAGCCACCATATTCAACAAACTATAGTATTTATATCTTTGTAAACGTGCCAATGGCCACAGCATAATATAATAAATAATTTTTATTCAGGTTAAAATAAAAATTACCATTAGGTTTGCATTTGTCAATATTTGATAGGGTTTTTAATTTGTTTTAAATAATTGTGTGTGTTGAATAGTTCTAATCGCCATGAGCTATTCAGTTAAGAATGAGGTCTAGTGACGTATTCGCCATTTGAGTTCTTGATCATTACTTCGTTACTTTTTCCTTTTATCCAAAAATCGGCCCAATACCCATATTTGAAGCATAATTATCTACAATTTAAAGCCAAGCAAGTTTGAATTTATAAAAATTCACAAATTTTCGTTTTTTGCTTCTATCAATATAATATAAAAATATATATTTTTTGCGACTAATCAAAATGTGTTTAGTTCAAAACTGTAGGCAATTGCTGGGTATTTGGTCCCTTTTTAAATAAAGCGAAAAGGATAAGAAATATTGATCAAAAAATGAAATGGCGAATGCATCACTAGACTTTACTCTTAAGGAAAAAGTTAGAATGATTAAATAGTACTACGTCGAAAATAGTTATCAAGTAGTATCCGATTTATTCTCAGTAAATATTCCTAATCGACCCATTCCCGGCAAGAAAAATAATTAATAAATTTGAATTTAAAAGTACCCTGCTAAGTCAATGCCGAAGCAAAAATGAAAATAGTAAAGCCGAAGAGAAGGATAATGATAGTGACCTAAATACAGGGTGTTCCTTAATGACGTGCTAATATTTTAGGGTGTGATTCCTCAAGTCATTTTATGAAGAAAAGTTCATATAAACATAATATATCCTAAACGGCTTAAATTTTTTGCTACAGGGTGTTGAATTCTTTTTTTTAATGCTTTTTTTGTAATATCTCCGAGAGTACTTTAGATAATATTTTCAATTTTGGCATGGGCTAATAGGACATAGAACCACATCTTTTAGTAATAAAACTTATTTTATTGTCGCACCAGTGACGTCCCTGCAGACATTTCCTCTGATATTTTTTAGAAAAAAAGTGGTACGCCACTGACATTTTTCCATGTGGATACTATTTCTGATTAGCCTGGTCAGTTCTGCATAAAAATGGTCTCTTGCGTTTTTCTCCTCAGGCACACCGTTCTTAATTAAAATAATTAAATTAACTCTACTATTTATTATTATTAACATTGATAATACAAAATTTTGTTTTATAAAAACTGTTGGAAATGACCACATTCATTTAATAGGCATGCTTCCGCCCGTCTAATTTAATTATTTTAGTTAAGAACGGTGTGCCTGAGGGGAAAAACGCAAGACGCCATTTTTATGCAGAATTGACCAGACTAATTAGAAATAATATCCACATGGAAAAATGTTAGTGGCGTACAACTTTTTTTCTACAAAATATCAGAGGAAATGTTTGCAGGGACGCCACTGGTGGGACAAAAAAATAACTTTTATAACTAAAGCATGTGGTTTTATGTCCTATTAACACATGCCAAAATTGAAAATATTACCTAAAGTACTTTCGGAGATATTACAAAAAGCGCATTAAAAAAAAATAATTCAACACCCTGTAGCAAAAAATTTAAGCCGTTTAGGACATTTATGTTTATATTAACTTTTCTTCATAAAATGACTTTAGGAATCACACCCTAAGATATTAGCACATCATTAAGGAAGAACTTGTATACTGCTTCATGTCGAAGAAAATAAAGGTATAGTTAGTACTAGGACGCTGGGAAAAACCGTCGGCAAACATTAGAGTACTGCATTACTAGTTTAACAGAAACACCAATACCAATAATACCATTTATTCAAGTACGAGAAACTACAAGAACTGCGAGAAGTTGATGAAGAACAAAGATCTTGTTACCCAACTTCAGAGTATTTTATGATTTCAAAAGAAGTAGGTATGACTTTTAAAATTGTAAAAACAGTGGAAAATAACGCCTGAGAAAATGAAGGCATTATTACATTGGCCATCACTAATGACCCCTTTGTAAAATTGATCACGAGCCGCCCCTGTCACTATCCTTATAAACAGTCAAATGCGCCGATATTCCTGTATCCTAGATCATACAACCTGTTATTTTAAGTAAATTTAAAAAAACGTTTAAAACATTTTTACAAGATAATTTTTAAAAACCACGAGAAACACAAATGAACACGAACAATTGTACGAAAATCCCCAATAAGTCCCCTTCCTCGGAAATAACATTATTATCGTCATATATTTTCATCTCTTGGAATCAAGAGATTTCTGCTCTCTCATTGAATTCGTTTCATTATTAGAATTTACCGGAATTTCTGTTGCCTGGTTTTAAACATTGTTATCAGAAATTAGTTTGTTAAAATGTGATCAAAATCGACGCGAAACTCGTGGTGTTTCAGGTGTATTTGCAAAGCGTTTACAATGAACATGGAAATATCACTGTTGGTGAAAAGGGTTTTAAAGGACATGTAATTAAAATCATTTTAAAAAGCAACTGTTTAGACCAGTTCCAGTGGCGTGTATTGACTTCTATCTAACTGGATAATTGTAAAAGTGGCAAAGGACACCTCACAAAGCTTATGGGAAATGGCTTTCGGCTAATTTTTAGTATTTTGTAGATTTTAACATTCTAATTAAAAGTGTCCATAACCGTAATCCAATCCTACGACTAGTTTTTGAGTTGAGGCCTTTTCTGCATTTTCCACTTGCTTCTTAACAACCATCAACTTTTTTATTTTTCTTTATTGGTGGAAAAGAAGGCCTAAAGTTTTCTTTCATTTATATATAATATGTAGTATGTATATTGAATAATTAGTAGACGGATTAAATAACTATTAATATTTGAGAATTATGAAAATCCAAAAAAAAATTATTATCCATTTTTTGAATATCGAAACCAAACGGCTAGACTTTGTATATATTTTGTAGTACCGAGCTATAAAGGAAAGTAAATGGGCATAGGTTCATGTAGGGTATATTTCCTGGTAGTTTAAAATGTTATAAAAGGTGATTCCTAAGTTGATACTACTATTTTTGCTGTGTATAGAAGGCATTAAAATAAACAACATTTTCAAATACCTTTTTTCAAAAAACTCAAAAATAAAATACTTATATTCATTTATTACACTATGGATCAAATACGGTCCTGCCTAAATTGCCCGTTGAATAACATCAAGAAAACTTTTGGGTGTAGGATGAGATCGTAAGGGAAAGCGTTCTGCGTATAATCTTGAAGCAGCAACCGCACTTTGACGACACTCACCGTAAATTAGCACCATATCTACTAGTTCATTGTTTTCAAATTTTACCATTTTCACGTGTCACCAATTTAAAATTAACTTGCTTCGGAAAAACACACTGCAGCATATTGCCAAATAAATAACTGACCACCGACCAGTAAATTGCATGACTAATAAGACAAAAACAACATAAAGTATAACATGCTACGTTTTGATGACCAGGCCCGCACTCAGATTTTCTACTTCTGTATCTCGCCTATTTTTGAGTTTTTTGAAAATGTTGTTTATTTTAATGCCTTCTATACACAGCTAAAAAAGAAGTATCAACTTAGGAATCACCCTGTATATTGATTCATTAATTTATTATCCAAGCTGTAACATTTTTTTTACCATAATTATTTTTACACATATTCTAATCTTAGATATACAGGGTAATTCAGTAATAATAATTTATACAAGTAAAAAACAGGAAAATTAAAAAAGTTTTTTCCATCATTCTTCATGACAAAATATTATTGTTAAATTATAAAATATTGTTTTTAGCATTCTTACCTTGGCTCTTATACAAGATGCATTTAAACCACCTTCGGGTTCTAACAAATTGTGATTTTTGTCCGTTTATGAAATAAAAAATTATTTACCAGACATTAAGACATTTCAAATACTTTTGGAAAAGGAGCCAGTGTGAACCTTTCAGTAAATAAAAAAATATATTCATAAAATTAAAACAAAAAAATGTTTTTATTGGGACTCTAAGGCAGTGGCGGCTCGTGATAGTCTATACAGGTGGGGCCAAAATATCAAGTCAAAAATCTTTGATGAGAGTACAGGGTGTTACAAATTCGATACATTGGTATTTATTTATTTATTTAAGTACCATCGCGCCGATAAAAAACTGGGACAGGAAATTTTTCTATTTTCTCCTAGACTATTAAGAATAATTTTACATCAAGCCTGGTACCAGTAAAATGTTATGAAAATTTGCATGTCAATAAAGATTGTCACTTTATGATTGACTCGTCAAACATACAATCATATATTATTTGTAAATATGCCACAATTAACCCCCCAGCAAAAGGCAATTATTTATAGTCGGTTGCGAGATAGTGTTGCTATTAGGGATATTGCAGATGAACTGGGAGTAAGCAAGAATACCGTGCTATTGGCAAAACAAAAAATAGCAAGACATGGGACTATTATTAGGAATGCAGGTTCTGGTCCCCCTAAAATTTCTACTGATGATCATGATAGAAGACTGGTTAATTATCTAAGGGATCATCCCTTCGAAACTGAAATCAAGGCAAAAGAAGAGACGAATTTTCCAGGTTCTGCAAATACCGCTAGAGACAGGGTTCGAAATTCCGATATACGAAGCCGTTGTGCTGCCAATAAAAATTTTTTAACGGAAATAAATAAACAGGGCAGGTTAGAATTTGCACATGAATATATTAATCAAATAAATTTATGGGAAACAGTTATATTTTCTGACGAGAAAACTTTTCAGTCATGCAATAATGGGAGAATTCGGGTGTATAGGCCTTCCGGCATGCGGTATGATGAGAGATACACCCACAAAACCAACCAAAGTGGGCGTTTCTCCATAAATGTTTGGGGCTGGATTAGCGCTAGAGGACCAGGACTTTGCCAAATCGTCGAAGGAAGACTAACTGCAGCAGTATACGTTAATATACTAAACGAAGTGATGATACCATCGGTAAACGCTGTATACGGTCAAAATTACACATTTCAGCATGATAATGCTCCAATACACACAGCGCGCATTGTACAAAATTTTCTCCAAGAAAATAACATAGCAGTTCTTCCCTGGGCTTCGAAGAGTCCCGATTTGAACCCGATAGAAAACATTTGGGGTGCCATGGTCAAATCTATGTATAAACATGATTTTCAACCTAGAAACAGGGATGAATTACGTCATAGGATAAATCAAGCTTGGGATGAAATAACTGTCGAATTATGTAGAAACTTAGTTTTAAGTATGCCACAAAGGCTCCAAAAAGTAATAAACAGAAATGGTTCTATGACCAAATATTAATTTTGTGTTGTTTTGACAAACTTTGTGTTCGCAATTTTTTTCTTTTTATTAAATGTATTTTATTACCTGTATTAGCTTTATTTATTATTTTGTGGTAATGGTAAATATAATACTTTATAAAATATTTGACTTTAAAAAAATCTAATAAATTTACTTTATCCATATTATATGATGTCTCTCAAATTTAACCACCCCGTATCGAAAAATACAAAACATTCCATTATGTAACCTAGGTTACTTTTTAAATTTTGAATGTTTTTCCTTTTTAGCTCTAGACACCTTTTATAGTCTAGGGGATATGTATTTCTTACATTGTTTTTGTAAATCTCTTGTCCCAGTTTTTTATCGGCACAATAGTACATGCCTTACAGGTTATTACATACCCAACTACAAGGCAGGACAAAACATGAATACAAGCCCTGTAATGTATAGCAATTAAATATTTCAAAATTAACTTTAATTTAACACTAATAAAAATTAAAGAAATAAGGATATTGCTATCTTAGTAACTATAAGAGAAATTAATTTGGTTAAATGGAGGCAAAGTTTCACATCTTAATGAATTATTTGTTAAAAAAAAAATCCGATGACTTCCGGAGCATCCGAAAAAAAAAAAGAAAAAATTAATTTGTTACGACAAAATATTGATTTTTTGGACAAACCAAGAGCACTTACTTAAGACAATTTTTTATGCTCTTCAAGAAAATAATCTTATTTTTTAGATACGACGTTTGCTTTTTAGATACCTAACTCAATTTTTTCAAAATTTTTGAGTAGCTTTTGACCTCTTAAAATTATTATCTTGTAAAATACTTAAGAAAGCCTTGGTTTTTAAAAATAATAAGTACTTTTGTCATTAAAAAATAAAAACAAGTTTTTCGTTTATTTTTTCGGATATCTCTGAAAGTCATCGAAATTTGATTAAATTTCTTTTTAACAAATTGTACAGCATTAAAATATGCAACTTTGCCAACTCTCTATCTCTTGTAGTTACCGAGATAGCAATGCTAGTGCATCGAATTTGTACAACCCTGTATAAAAAAAAATCGAAAAACTTACCGACTAATTAAATGGAGCATTTGCAATAGTTGTAACAAAAGATGTTCACAAAACACTCAAATTATCTTATAAGAAAACTCTATAGGTACGTCTTTTTGTTATTTGAAAATGATTCAATCACTTTTGTTCTTGAAGTCATCAATATTGTTTACAAAATGTTTTTCGGCAGGCTACATACCTAAAGCGCTAAGTCTTTCCTTTTTTATTTTATTTATTTTAAAATTGATAAACCGGATTCAGGAATATTATTATAATCCACCGACGGACTTACCTAAACCTAACCTACAAGAAAAAACTGTTTAAAATAAAACTATTTTAAAATTAATATCTCGACAGGGCAAACCGTATTCAAAATAGCCGCCATCTAGTATTAAGTAGTGGTAACAAAGACGAAGGCTTAATCCGATTGGAACGACAAAATAAAGCACGTGTAAATCCTCCAAACCCGGACGGATCTGAGGATCTGGCCCGCCACAAAATTTCTGAATTCCTTATGCGTCAGTAAGAGAGGGCGATATATCATTATCTCTTTCGTAAGCGATGAACCTTCAATGAACAGCATGGCCATACATAGAAATCGGCGGCGTTGGGTAGCGCGAAGGAATTTTCGCGGCATCGGGGAGTTTTTGCAAGGATTATGAGTGTGAGTAAAAAAATAACTTGGTGTAAAGGTAGGTAGGGCCATGGCACTGTGCCATACGAGCCGTCACTGCTCTAAGGTAATTTAAATGCGTCTTATTTAAGAGCTACGATAAAAATTCTACCTAAAAATAATTTGCAATTTAACAATAACATTTTTTAAATTTTATTTATTTATATCACAAAATTCCATTTTTGTATTTAAAAATAAAAAGAAGGAAGGGGAGGGGGCGCACTGTATAAATTTCCTAATTATGTAACTTAATAACGAAGCAGCTCTTCGTTTCGAGAAACTCACTGGCAATCTGCTCTAATATTTAGACTTAATACACATGCATAACCCTTATTTGCGAAAGGCCAAGTACTGGAAAAGTTGAAAAGATCAACATTAAAATCTGCATACCTTAATTTAATTGAAGGTGTGCTACCAAGTAACTAATTCATTTTACTGGTAAATCCTCTACGAACAAGTAGAGATGGGTGTAAATTATGGTTAGAGCTCTGCACGAGCCGGAATTTCACGACCCGGCCCGAGCCGGAATTTAGCGACACGGTCCGGCGCGCTCGTCTACCAAGACCGGAAGGCCCGACAAGACCCGGCAGAAAAGCCGGGCTATGGTTACGTGACGTCAGTCACGCGCCAGCATGTAACAATTTGCATTATGATGAAGGGCAATTTAAAAATAGATCAGTCGTATGCACCATTGTTTTAGCATTGGTTCGCCTAACCTTAAGGTATTTATTTTGAGGCTTCGCAAAACTTACGGTTATAGATATCGTTTTTACGTGATTTACTGTGTGATTAAAAAGTTTTGCTTTTATTTTTTAGTTAACTCAGTAGTGTACGTACCTACTTAGTTGTGTGTTTTAAAAATGAACCCAATTAATGATATAGTTTGTAATTTGTTGGAAACTGCATTCAGTCGTTGGACAGATGAGGAAAAGAGAGACGTTTTGTTACACGTGTCAATGTTTGTTTAAGTACCTGCACTATACCTAGCTCTTCATTATTTTCTAAGACCGCGAACCGCCACTGTTTCGGACATAATTAAACAAATAAAAATTATTATACAATAACCCAAATTCGCTTCCAAATCTAAACAAATTTATGCATAGAGAGATGTTCAAATAATTGCATATTAAACATATTACTCCATTGGCGCCAAATGTATATGTGGAAAATCCATATTTTATTTTATATTGTAATTTATTCATTATTTTGATTCTCGGACATCAAATACATAACATTGAAAGGGAATTAAAAGATTTAATTCTATTCAAATCCGCTTTTGAAATGTAATCCTTCCTCGGTACTAAGTGACCATTTAGTAGATAAATTATTCAATATAGACAGGTACATAATATGTATACAAAATATTACACGGGGATTTATAAACGACAACATTTTAATTCTCTCTTCCAATTAGGATTTTTGCCGACTTCAAAGAGGGTGGGAGATCCTAATTCGTATATTACATACGTTGGTAATTGTAAAAGTTCTGCTATACACAAAATCTAAACAGTGAAAAAAGTTTAATATATAGAATAGAATTTTCAAAGTCAATTGACATTTAAATAGAAATTTAAATAAATGTAAAGAATATTTATTATTATAATATTATTATAAACTGCTGGACAATTGCTTTCGAGCAAGAAAAATTTCGCCTAAATTTAACAGTTAATATTTTCTGAACCAGCTATGATATCGACCTACGGTTTTAAATGGTTGATAGATTCATCTCTTGGGAAACAATTGCCAATGTTGGATTTTCTTTAGCTGTCAGAAAATTTTATATACAGGGTGTTAAAGAAGACGATGATTTTTGCTCCAATTTTAATGGCGTGTAACTTTCACAATAATATTTTTAAATTTTATCACTCTAAGTCAATTAAATCACTGGTTCATAGCAAAGAAAGTAATTTGTCAAATTTTTGATATCTGCTATATTTTAAAAAATACCGATTTTTTTGGAAAACCTTGCTTTATTTTAACTTATTGGTAGCTAGATCTCACTGTGCGTTGTATTGTGCAAACTTTGGAAGTGATTATTATACCTTATGAAAAGCTTAATTATGTTCAGTATCTAACAATAGTTGTACCTAAATGTTAGGATGTACAGTGGCGTACTTATAAACGCCTATATGTTTTATGGTTTATGAGTATCTTACAATTTTTCACGATTGTTTTATATTGGAAAGTACCCGACCCTAGATTAGGTGAATTTTTTCTTATTTTTCAGTTTTTCATATCGCACTACAGGTATTTTATACAGTGTGTTTACAAAATTTTAACAAAGATAATTTTTTTAATTTAATTTTTGGAAATATGTAGATATTTATTAATTTCTAACACCATACTCATAAGCCATAGATATATAGGTGTTTATAAGCACGCCAATGTACATCATAACATTTAGGTAAAACTATTGTTACTGAACATAATCAAGCTTTTCATAAGGTATAATAATTACTCGCAAAGTTTGCACGATACAACGCACAATGAGATCTAGTTACCAATAAGTTAAAATAAGCAAGGTTTTCCAAAAAAATCGGTATTTCTTAAAATATAGCAGATATCAAAAATTTGACAAATTACTTTCTTTGCTATGAACCAGTGATTTAATTGACGTAGAGTGATAAAATTTAAAAATATTATTGTGAAAGTTACACGCCATTAAAATTGGAGCAAAATCATCGTCTTCTTTAACACCCTGTATATAAAATTTTCTGACAGTTAAAGAAAATCTAACATTGACGATTGTTTCCCAAGGATGAATCTATCAACCACTCAAAACCGTAGGTCGATATCATATCTGGTTCAGAAAATATTAACTGTTAAATTTAGGCGAAATTTTTCTTGCTCGAAAGCAATTGTCCAGCAGTTTAGATTATAACAAAATGGCAAAAATGACACTGTTTAAATAATAGCTGAGAACTATCAACAATGGGCTCTTTCACTAAATTTTGAATTTGGTTGTAGTGTATAAAAGAACGAAAAATAAAATTTTCTGTGTTCGTAAATTTTGCTATTTTTAAGCCATCACTTATAAAATAAATAAATAAAAAACTATTGGAACAAAAACACGGATTTTATTGAATATACGTCATGAAAACAGCATCTTGGTAATGTTGCCAATGTTCTCTAAAAATTTTACATTATAGTACAATGACAAAGTCTGAAAAGTAATCCAATAAAAATAATTATTCAAAACGTGGAAAAATAAAAAAAAATCATCATATTATTTAATGTTATCAATTATTTTTTTTTTAAATATATTATTTAACTAGCATAAAAGGCTTCATGTGTGGCAACACCGAAATTATTGACAGAAGACCAAGCTAATGAAATGACAGTTAAAAAAGTCTAACCTAAGTTATTTGTCTTTCTGCTTTATGAGCAGATAAATAAAAAGAACAGTTATTTTAAACAAAAATACATCAAAATTCCACAATAATTCGGATGTAAATCAAAACACTGACATAACAAGTGAAAGATCGGTAACGATGCTCACTGTGTTTTATCGGATCGATGTCATCGAGTAATCGCGCCAGTTTTGCGTTTTTAAAATTTGTGGAAATTGTGCATGTTTTCAATGAGCTGCAAAAAATTCATGGTATGACCTAGCAATAGTTTTATTGATGATAAACTCCTATTATAGCACCGACTTAACAATTTAAATGCCAAAACTATAAAATATGAGAATAGTAAAAGAGCATTAAATTCCTCTGATTTGTCAAAACTTGAAGTGTGAATATTTTCTTTTATTTAAAGAATTATTTTCAGTTTGGCAGTTCCAGAGATACCGACCCACCACTAATTTTGTCGTTCCCTAACTTTCGAAATTTAAAGCAATAATACGGTAACGTTCCTAAAAACAATATTTTTCTTCGCCCCGTATAAACTAAATACCGGATTTACGTTGTTATAAAAATATTATTTGAACGAGGGGATTTTAGATTTAATTCACTAGCGTTTCAACGTACCCATTGAAATATGAAAAGGGCCCTAATAGGCGTTATCAGTTTATTTTAAAATAATAATAAGCTTCAATTCAAAAGCTGAAAAGCAGTGTTTGGCGATTTTATATTTTGACGAGATTTTTTTAATGGAAATGCAAATAATGGAAAATGGAGAGGTGTATAATGGCCGGGGATTTATAATTGGCACCGCTCAGGTGAAAACGAAATTTTCCGTAATTAGCTGAAAATATAATGGAAACGTATCATGTAAAAGATACGTACATCGAGACTGTAAAAAGTAGAATTTATAGTTATAAATTGTATTTGATTTTTTATATCTAGTTTTTGGATCTGAAATCACTAATTAACAATAGTTATTATTGACCAAGGTTTAGATAGATACTATTATTGACCGAGTGTCGATTTTAAATCCCGAGGAGCGCAGCGACGTGAGGGCAATAATAGTTGTCTAAACCGTGGTAAATATATTATTTTTTCCACTACTAACACATTTTCAACATTAAATTATTAAAGAAGAAGATTTTCCTTTTCATTTCGCCAGATCCATCTCTAGACGCGTTTCGTCATATCATGACTTATCAGTAGAGCTAGGATCCGACGAAAAGAAAAGGGATCTCGAAGCTACTTAAGGCAGCACTTGGTGGGACACACCAGTAAGATATGGCACGGAGCGCCATCTGTGTCGTTGTTAGACACAGATGGCGCTCCGTGCCATATCTTATTAAATTATTAATTAAAGTTAACAGTAGTTATGTTAGCGTCTGTAAATAATTTTTAAATTGAAAAATGTTACTACTAACATAAAATTGAATAAGTTATATGACCGAAGTTGGTGAGAGAATTTAAGGTCCCCCGTAGCGCAATTGGCAGCGCCCTTGACATGTAATCGAGAGGTTCTGGGTTCGATTCCCAGCGGAGGCATAAAACTTTTTCAATTTTAATCGAGTCTGTACGCCGGCAAAAACATTTTTCAAATTAAAGTTAACATACCTTATTAGGGTTGCTTCTGTTTTTTCAGTCAAGTTACCTTTGCTTTGAAATTGTCAGATGGCATTTTTAGTTGTCAGTATTTTTCGATTCATAAAAAAATTCAAGTCTTTTTGATAAAATGAGCGACGAAACAATAATTAATGATACGTGCAGTCCTCCAGAAATGAGGGTGGAAGCACAATAATTTAATGATGAGTTGCTACCTCCAAAATCTAAGGTTTGTTCGAAGAAAGAAAGCTGGAATACCTGGTTGTCTAAACATGAAGTTTTCATATATTTTTAAAATAAAAAAAGGTCAAGTTGCCTGTTTTATATTGTTTTTGCCAGTAGCCTCTATTATTGACCGTTGTCAATAACGACGGTCAATAATAGAGGCTTCTGGCAAGGGGTAAAGAAAAACAATTTCTAAAGTTATTAATTTTAATAATAATGAGTGATTTTAAAGTTAGTAATGGAAAAAAATATAAATACAGTGATGGGCTAAAATATTAAACAAATTCATTTAAAAATCAGGTATTAATTTTTTGGAAAAACGCTCGGACAAGTCGATTATAATTTTTTCTTCCGGATTTTTTGCCTCAAAAAGAATTTTGAATTCTACGTCAAATTCTGTGCATAATTCATGTAGCATCCCATTTCCTTATCTATAACGGTTTTAGAGAAAAAGTCCCTACATCATAGAACGAAAATTATTTTATTAAGTGGGGAGAAATTACACTCTAAGTCAACCTTCACTAGGATATACTTCAATTTCAAAGAAATTTTTCTAAAAGCATTCTCTACATGTTTCGAACGTATAAACGTTCATCTTCAGGAGAATAATCAATATTAAAAGTTACACTAAGTTAGGAAATTGTCAGTGACATCCTAATGGAGCTCTCGAGGAGATTAGTTAAATAAAGAGAAAAGTTGAAAGACTTCCATAGAAGTACGAGATAAAAACATACTACCAAGTTAATAGAGTTGGGATAACCGTTGTTATTTTTCAATATGTAACGTGACGAGGTAAGACCTTTATGTGGAAATGATAATGAAAATGAAGAGACTTTAGAGGTGAAGCATATTGTTAAAATTGAGTTATTGAATCTTGCTATACGGTGTAAAAAGGAGAAGTTTTATGTGGTTACGGGACAGAAGCCTCATATGTGTACATAATTAGTTGGCGCACATATGGTATGAAAACGTAGTGGTGAAGTTATATGGTGGGTGAGCAAACAAGTACAAGTCAAAATTAGACAAGTCGAGAAAAACGCATTTTAATTATTTGCCGCTTAAATATTAGGGCTTCATGGCCGCTATTGCTTTAAAATCGACTTTTTTAATTGACAAAAATGTTTTTTATGAATTACTTTTATGTATTTAGCTGTTAAGAATTTTGTGTTTGGTATTAATCATAAAAAAAATAAGACTTATACTATTTTATCCGACCTAAGAAGTTGACTTATACTATAATGTCGGGCAAAAATGTGATTTTAGTAGGAATCATTGAAACTTAAATAGCATAAAATATAATAAAATAAAACAAATTTACAAAAAAAAGTTTTTATTTCAACATAGGTAGGTAGATTATTATTTTTTATTTAAGTTTTTCACCTAATCTTCGTCAAATTCAACCACGTCTGGGTAGGTATCACGTACATCATCATCTGTGGGTAAATCAAGGTAAAATTGACGAAAAGCTGGAGATATTAACGGCAGTAACTGTATTAAATCAGTTTTTTTTTTCTTTAGATATGGAGGGCTTTTGTAAGTAACACTTGTTAGGTGACAATACATCGGTTTTTCCTCGTCTAGCAAAACATATTTCCTTGAAATTTTCTTCGTTAATAAGGCTATTTTTAAAATAAATCTGGCCGGGTTCTCTGGTATAACGAAGCCATTGCACATCGTGCCATTTAAACGGGTCTCCAGAAGAATCTTTTTTCGCAATACCAAAGAGCTTTTGTATAAATCGGCAAAATTTAAAAACTGGTCGTATGTTAATTCCTTAACCATAAACTTTTGTTTTTCACCAACGCTTCTAACCAGTTGATACCAATCATGGGGATGTGAGATTTCAGTGCCCAACTTTTTTTTTTGTTTCTCTATAAGAGCATGATCAACGTCACATTCCATATGGCTATGACCACTAACCATAAATTTGTGCTCAATACTATCTAGTGATTTCTTTCGCTGCATAACGGTTAGAAACATTCCAGCAACGTGATAATTTTTATTCTACCCGCCACATGTATCTGAATACAGAATCACATTTTTTATGTTTTCTGGCAAGGACAATAGTTCCATAAAAAGACAAGTTGCAATTTGATTACCACCACGCCCCCCTTCTCCTTCATGCCACATAAAGCATGTGACTGCTCCAGTCCCCATATCATGAAGTGTTAGATTATAACCTCTTCATCGTGCACTGGTTCTAAGCCTATAAATAAATCATGGTTTGATTTCTTTGTACGAGCATGCCCATAGAAGGTAATCTTACCTAAATCCATTCGAGCAAGCTCTACTAATTTTCTGCACCTGCTTGAAGCCATTTGCACACTTTAATTAAACAAAAATCACCAACTTACGTACAAAAAACAAGTTAAAACAATTTGTTTACCGCTAACATAACCTAAAACTCTGGTTGTCAAAACGATACAAATAGTATAAGTCAATATTAAATAAAAATACGTATAGTATAGGTTAACTTGTACTATTTAGACTTTTCAATAGTAAATATCTTAATAGTACAACTGAACTTGTACTGTTATGGCCACCAAAATCAAATTATTTTGGAGTTGAACTAAGTAGATCACATTTAAAATATAAATATTTTAAAGACACCGACTTGTTCTATTTGAACCAGTCAATGTGGGATTCTAAAATAGATACAAAAAGTATAAAAACTCATTTAGGTAAATCTTGACTGATACCCGTTTGACCACCCACCATAGATATAAGAAATGAGTTGAAGGTTGAGAAAAATTCTATTATCTAATAAACATTATAAAGATTTCAGGAAAATGATTATTTTTGGGGGAAAGCAACTGAAGTGTTATGGTACCTGGAAAGAAAGAGGGGGTTTTTAGTCATGACTGCAGCCCGGCAGCCCCCCCCTCCCCCCTAAATACGCCACTGTAGATAATATTAGTATGCATTAATCTGTAGACATACTTATGCATAGGTCACGTGCTGAAATCACAAACTTTTGGTTTTATCAAGCGCTTAAACTATTAAATTTACATTATCCATTAAATATCTATTAAAATAATTTTAATAAACTCGTAATCTCAGGTTCGCGCGGAAGTCAATAATAATTATAGTTATAGATACCGTCGGACAGCTGAAGCAATAGATTTACCAGCCCAGGTAATAATGTTGCGAATACATTAATTGATAATAATTAATACGGATAATTATGTATATCGAAACCGGATACGCGAGATGTCTGAGACGCTTGACATAATGTACGGCACCACGCAGCTGATTTGAAGTTAATTATTTATTGACATAGGTTTTTTATTATTTGTATTTACACATACACTTCAAAATTTTATAAATATTGGGAGGTTTTGCTTGTCCCCCCCCCCCCCCCCCCCCGAGCCTAGGAGCGAATAGTCTCATTGCAAGAAGAAGTAATTGTTAGAGAAATTACTGCTGAAATACATAACAATATGCTTTTAGAATCAAAATCAGAAGCTTCAGGATTTACAAATAAATTAGGTTAGAAGAAAAACGCTAAGAGAATATAGTATGTAATATAATTTTCCTACGACCACCTATGAAAATGAGAAAAAAAGCACGGTTAACTTGGCTCGAAAGCGCCGAATATCACACGCGTGTTGAAAGAAAATATTTCAACTCTAGAGTGGAAATACAAGGCACACTATTTAATTTAAGCATATGATGCCAATTTGACAGACCGGAATTAAAAAGAACAAATTTTAGAAAGCAGTTTAGTTTATTTATCACGTATTTGTCGAGTGATTCAGAATTAGAGTGTGAAAATACGCCATCTGAAATTATAAAAAAGTTAAGAATAAACTGGAAAATCTATTACCAGTCAAAACAAGCCCCGGTCGCCATAGCGTAGACACTAGAGCCATGGCCTACGGATCGAAAGATCACAGGTTCAAATCCCATCAGGAGCACTTGACTTTTTTTATGAAAACATTAAATAATTTATAGAATTATTTTGAATTGAAATCTTCCTTGTTGCGTGAATTTTTTAAATTTATGTTTAATGCATCTTTCCTTGATTAAATAAAAAAAATCATTCAAGAAGGAAGATTTCAATTCAAAATATTTTTATAATTTATTTAATGTTTTTATAAAAAAAAGTCAAGTACTCCTGATGGGATTTGAACCTGTGACCTTTCGATCTATTAAATTGGCATCATATGTTTAAATTAAATAGTGTGCCTTGTATTTCCACTCTAGAGTTGAAATATTTTTTTCACAAATCAAAGGTTTTTTTAAAATAACTCTTTGTGGTCGTAGGAAAAATTGTGTACATTACTCGCGTGAAAGTGATTATTCTAAAACTCGGAGAATTTCCGCACTCGGCTGACGCCTCGTGCTAAATATCTCCTCGTTTGAAAAGTATCACTTTCATCACTTGTTATGTAATATACTAATATCATTGTGTATTAACTATATTTTTTTTTATCATTGACGCTATCAGTGGCACCCTATAGCGGTCAAGCTCTGGGCATTATATTTGGTTTAAAACCGCCAGTGGTCAACTTTATCAGAAAAATACTGCTTGTTTTTAAAAATAACACTTTAAATAATTTTGGCCAAAAAATAAGGTCCTAGAAACCATAGTTGTACGTATCGGCTCATTGAAAATATGCATTTTAGTAGACATAAATTTACTGTAATATTATTTACACTTATACGAGCCGATTTAACACTGTATTAATCCTTAATTCATAATTTTTAAAGCCCTTTTGAAGTAGGTTTCTTTTATTGAATTTAGGTTTTATCGTCATGTCGCAAATATAATTTTCTTAAAAATACAACCGCTCATACATAAATCATCCCGGAGGGAACCGTGACTTCTAAATAAACCCATTCAATCGATTTAATTGTATATATTTTATTGAACTGCTGATAAACCGCCATAATGCCATATATTTTTATTAATCGGTAAAATCATGACCCGTCGAGGTGGTCCCCCAAGACCCGCAGGGGGGACGCCCTGAAAATGGCCACCTGTAACTCGGTAACCGCTAATTTTTTAAATTAAAATATTCAGTTATTTTTTGATTGGTGCTGGGAATGTAATAATGATGGTTTTAGCAATGGTAAATTCCAGAAACAGATATTTATTTACAAATACTAATAAAAGTAAGCATTTCAACGCTTCTTGTCAGTGTCTAAACAGCTATTTATACAATTAGTTGCGAAATGAGTGTCTTTTAGGCACGCGACGTGAATTGTCCTACGAGGCGAAGCCGAGTTGGACAACACGTAAAAGTGACTAAAAGACATTGTTTCGTAACGAGTTGTATACAATATTTTTTCTACTGAGGTTTTATAATAAAAAACTTAATTTTACTAACATTTTATTACCTATGTTTCATTTACACCTTTCATGTCAAAAAAATCGACAGTTGTCAAAAAAAAATTCGATTTTTTTGTCAAAAACTGCGACAAATATAAAAGTAAAAATGAGTGATTTAGAGGACTCAGACATTGAAAATGCCGCAAATGACGCAATGGTGTACCTTGTTCCCAAAAAATCAAGAAGTTTGTATGAGGGCACATACGAATAATTCAAAAAATGGTGTGAAGAAAAAAAGGTAAAAAACTAGAAAAAGCCATCAACTTTGTGGAGTACTTACTCAATGCTTCGAACGATGGTTTATTTGAATAAAAATGTTGAGATGAAGACATTTACAAACCTAATCGAATTTTTGAAAAGAAAATCTACGGGGTATAAGCCCAAAAAGTCGAAAGTTTTTTTCTAAAGAACAAATAGAAAGGTTTGTCAAAGAAGCAGACGATAAGAACTATTTATTGGACAAAGTCATACTTATTATGGGAATCTCTGGAGCATGTCGCAGAGAAAAACGTACATATTTAAATATGAATAATATCGAAATTTCGGAGTCTTTAATTAAAATATCCATTCCAAACACTAAAACAAATATTGCAAGAAGCTTTGTAATTAGCGAAGGCTCTATTGACGGCATCAACTTTTTGAATATTTTCCGAAAGTACGCGCAGTTACGTCCAGCACACATAACCCATGAAAGATTTTTTATCGCATACAGAAACTCCAAATGTTCCAGACTTCCAGTGGGTATTAATACCATTGGAGCAACACCAAAGAAAATAGCTGAGTTCTTGGAGCTTCCAAACGCTAAAGAATATACAGGCCACTGCTTTCGAAAATCTTCAGCAACTTTTTTAGTTAACTCTGGAGCGGATATATTGATGCTAAAGCGACATGGAGGTTGGCAGTCAAATACTGTGGCTGAGGGGTATATAGAAGATTCTTTAGAAAATAAAAGAAAAATTTCCGAAAAAATTCTTGGTCAAAAAACTTTGGACGCTAACAACAAACGTGTTAAATGTAATGAATCCGAGTGTTCTACCAGCTCTACTAGTGGCATGGGTTAAATTGATATTGCTGTTGCAGATTCTATTACTATTCAAAGTTCAAATTCCTCATCAATTTTACAAAGAGAAATATCTCAACAAACTGTTTTAGGTTACCCCAGCATTAATTTTAATAATATAAGTAACTGTACTGTTAATATTTATAATAAATAGGTAAAACTATAGTCTGTGTTTATACTTGTTACTTTTAAGCACGTTGTTCCTGGTAACGTAATTAAAAAATTTTTAAGCACGCTGCGCCAAAAGGAGGTTATTAAAAAATCATAATGACAATCAAAAAGAGGTTATTATAAAACGTCAGTAGAAAAATATCACTTTGTGACACTAGTGTATTACTGTTAACACTATGATTAAAAATAAATACAAGGGTCTTCTTATCTTTGCCACTGTTGAGGACTCCACCATGTCTTTTGATAGTTCTTAGTAGAGGCCTGCACGGACCGGGTTTTCATCTCGGGCTCGGCTCGGACCGGACCACCAATAAATGTTCGGGCCCTAAGAATTTTTTCCGGGCTTGACCTCCGGATCAGCCTTGGTTTGCTTAAGTGCTTTTTTAAAAGTACTATTTCTGAAATACTTTTCAAGCCCTAATCATTTTTTTCGGGCCCGCCGCGTCTGTAGGGCTGTTCGGTTTTGGTTGACGGGCCGCGTCGCAAAATTCCGGCTCGGGCCGGATCGTGTCGTAAAATTCCGGGCACTGAAGGGCTCTAGTTCTCAGGTTTGCACCATAGTCTGCCAGTAAAGTTGCGGGAAGACCGAGGAAAATAGTAACAAGCAGGGTAAAGCTTTTGACCTGGGAGCTCCAATAATTCAGCTATAACAACCGGAAAGTGAGGTGTACAAAAAAGATTTAAAATAATAGAAATGAAATATACGATATGCAATGGAATATTTGCGCCAACCTGGAGACAAGCTTCGCTATTGCCTAGCTAACAATAACAAAAATGTAACTGAAAAATTTAGATTTTGTTCGATTTCTTAGTATTTCCTATTTTCCTGTATATCCAATTTGGTTTTCAATATTATTTTAAAGAATAAATCCATATACATTCTTTTACTTGTTATACCGGGTCCCCAACGAAGCGGGGATGGAAAATTCAATCATTATCGAGGAACTTATCAAAACTACTAAAGCAGCATGAGGTATGGACTTAAAAGCGGCATATTTTAAAAATATTTTACATTATATAAGGTGGCTCAAAAAAGTGTGACGGACTAAACTTATTTATTTCCTAATTCCCTAAAAAAATTCCACGTATATTTTGTATAAAAGTCATATGTCTAAATTTAATTGTTTGAGTTATTGACGTTTGAAATATGGCATTTTTAAATTTGGACAGGCTGTAGCATTGGCCCGGCGCATCTTAGAGAAAAATGTCTTTCACCTTCTTATCTTAGTTTTTTATTCTCAATCGAAAAGTTGCATTTTCCAGTTTACCATGTTAAACTGTAAAACCCTTTTTTTTAACCGGAAGTTGGTATCTTGGGATAAAGAATAAAAAACTAAATAGGGAGGTGAAAGTCATTATTCTCTAAGATGCGCCATTCCAATGCTACACCCTGTCAAAGTCTGAAAATGGCATATTTAAAACGTCAATATTGATATGTTTATACATAATATAATAATGTCGGGTTGCATAAGGATTTTTAACAATAATTAACTAACCAGCAACTTTGACTGTTGCATAAATGACATTGGCAGGAATAGATTGCTTACAATCGTACTGGCCCGGTTAGCTTAATTCTGAATTTATTAATCAGACATTGATTTTAACAAAATAATGACTGCCATTAATTCCACAGTCAAAGTTGCTGGTTAGTTAGGTAATTATTCTTAAAAATCTCAAAATCGCAAAATTTACGGGCGCGGCGTTTTTTAATAGAAATAACATTCGACCCTCTCCAATATGGGCCCAAATTAAAAATGTTTTTAAAAATCCACTAATAAACATGGCCAGGATTCGGGCCAAGAGAACACACTGTTTTTAGCCTAATTTTATTTTTATAGATATAATTTCGCATGAAGCTGGTAACCAGTGGCGTAACTATAGGGAGGCAGGACGGGCTAAATGCCAGGGACCCGACTCCATGCCAGAGGAGGCCCCCGACCGGAAGGGACCGTGAGCGCTGGAGGATCCTAATTAACAATATTTAATGGTATTGTATAAAATATTCTTTACAGTACACAATGCAAAAAGTACCCACCAATAAGAAATACATACGAAAAGCTTTTCTGTAAACGCGACTGCCACTTTCGAGGAAACATTGTAATTTCAGCTCATATGCAAATAAATAATTTCAGGTCTTGATACATTAAATGATCGTAAATTTATGGAAAAATACCATGCCGGCCGCATGGCTGAGTGGATTTTGAGAAAGTCAATGTTTTTTAAGTTTTCTGGGTAAATGCACACATCACGATCTGTAACACGACAAACTTTATGTATTGTAATTATATTTTATTATAGCTCTGTTTTCAGTAAAAAGTTAAAAGTCGGTCATAGACATAGTACGCGTGCATCATCGCGCGTTGGTGCACGAGGTAAACTATTGTTCACATGACGGACTTCCTTGAACGCGCGTGTATTATTAACATCCACAGACGTTAAAAGGCGTCGTCGACGAATGCGCGTTGTGAACGCGTACATATCTGTGTCCGGATTTAAGATATAGTGTTTATACAGGGTGTTCCTTAATGACGTGCTAATATTTTAGGGTGTGGTTCCTCAAGTCATTTTATGAAGAAAAGTCCATGTAAAAATATGTCGTAAACGGCTTACATTTTTTGCTACAGGGAGTTCAATTTTTTTTTCTTTAATTCGTTTTTTGTAATATCTTCGAAAGTAGTTTAGGTAATACTTTCAATTTTGGCATGTGTTAATCGAATATAAAACCACATATTTTAGTTATAAAAGTTTTTTTTTGGTCCCCCCAGTGGCGTCCCTGCGAACATGTCCTCTGATATTTTTTAGAAAAAAAGTGGTACGCCACTGACATTTTTCCATGTGGATAATATTTCTGATTAGCCTGGTCAATTCTGCATAAAAATGGTATCTTGCACTTTTTTCCTCAGACACACCGTTCTTAATTAAATTAATTAAATTAGCTTCATTTTGCATACCTATTAAGTGAACTAACAATTTTTTTAAAACAAAATTGTGCATTATCATCATGTTAATGATAATAAATAGTAGAGCTAATTTAATTTAATTATTTTAATTAAAAACGGTGTACCTGAGGAGAAAAGCGAAAGAATCAGTAAACGGGGAAACCAAATACGGTAAAATGCAAGCTTAATAACGCCATATTTTAATAGCAAATAGATTAAAAATTAAAATAAGCTGATAAAAATAATACAATGATAATAATAATAATAATAATAATAATACATGTCTTTATTAAAAAAAAAAAAAAACACAAAATATATAATTATACAAATTAGGTGGCGCTACTCGCAACTTGCGCTATTATGTAGAACCACCAGGAGAAAAAAAAAGAAAATACATACAAAACCAAACAATAAATATAACAGAACAAAAATAACCCAAAGCAAAACTGATTCTCCAGCTTTGACAAATCTATAAGGAGATACTTACACTTATAAAAATACAATAAGGGAAAAAAAAGATTATATTAGTAATATATGAGTAATATTCAATAATAATAACCAAAAAAAAAAATTTATAATAAAAAAGAAACATTTTTCCTATTTACCACCATGATACTTAAGGAATTATAATTGACAGGAAGAACATTCAATAAGGGGGCAAGCATGGCCAGCGCACAACATAACATACTACCTATCTTCAACCATATGTACCCTGTATCGTCTAGCGAATGTACCAAGGCTAGGAAGTACCCTAATTTCCAGAGGAATTGAGTTAAGTAACTTAACAGCATTATAACTAAATGACCTCTGGAATAGAGCAGTTGTATGACGAGGAATACTATAGTTGTTACAGTGACGTGTATCACAAGCATGAGTTACTCGACGTTTATGTATTTTGCAACTCAAATATTGAGGACGTTGAGATTTTGTCAACCTGAAAAGAAAACGTGCGAATTGAAGCTGAAAGCGTTCGTGTAGATTAAGCCATCCGGAGTCAGCAAAGCTAGGAGAAATGTGATCATATTTCCTCAAGTTATAACAAAAACGGATACATGCATTCTGCAGTTTCTGAAGACTTTCCTTATCCCTATTTACAATGGCGGGCCAATATATTATGCTAGAATAGGCAATAGATGACAAAATCAAAGAGTCGCAGAGTCTTAATTTCAGATCAGTATTTAACATATCCTTATGCATGTAAAGAGACTTTAATTTACAATAACAATTTTGAATTATTTTGTTCACGTGATTGGAAAAACGAAGATCAACATCCAACACAAGGCCCAGATTCCTACCAGAATCACTAGGAACTAAAACTTGGTTATTCAAAAACACCGAGAAATTGTTATCAGAGATAATTTTGTGTCTTTGACCGCCAAATACCAGCATTACTGTTTTTGACTCGTTAAGTAGAAGTCCATGAGCAGCTGAAAAAATAGAAATATTTTTTAGATCTGTATTAATCCTATGTACAGCCAAAGCAATGTCGGACAAAGAAAATGAAAAATACAACTGAATGTCGTCAGCGTATTGGTGGGATAGACACCAGATTAAGAACTTGTAAATATCAGCAGTATATATTAAGAATAAAAGTGGCCCCAAAATGCTACCCTGGGGAACACCCTTAGCGAGAACAACAGCCTCCGACTGAGAATTACGAAGTAAAACAGTCTGTGATCGGCCCGATAAACATTTTTTAAAAAAGTTTACAGCGTTGTTATCAAACCCAAAATATCTCAACTTAGTACACAAGATCTGATGATTAAGCGAATCAAATGCCTTGCTATAATCTAGTAAGATTAGGCATGTATTAAGCTTGGCATCAACAGCACTGAATATATCATCAGTAACCTTTAACAAAGCAGACGTAGTACTGTGATCCGGACGAAAGCCAGATTGGGTCAATGGCAATATACTATTATTGTTTAGAAATACGGTGACCTGCTTAGCAACAATTTTTTCTAAGAGTTTAGATAAAGTTGGTAGCAAACTGATAGGACGAAAATCACTAATAAGAGATGGGTTCGATTTTTTCGGGACAGGGATAACATACGCTTTCTTCCAAGCACTAGGAAAGACACCGGTGGAAAGACATTTGTTTATAATGAGAGTTATGTACGGGGTCAAGAATGGTATCGTCAATAAGATCATTTTAATATTAACCTTGTCTGGTCCCATTGCAGTAGATTTAATGGAGGATAATGTATTTTCAATCACATCTGCACCCACTTCACGAAAATGAAATCTACCAGCCAGGCCGGGAAAAAATCTATTTTCATAATTTTGAGAAATAAATTCATTATCATTGAGCACAGTACCAGAGCCAGCACTTGAAAAGGCCATATTGAAACTGTCCGGGCTTGCAACATTATCAGGACCATCTGACTCTTTGGGTATAACATTAAGCCAACGTAAGAATTTCCAGAAGTTACTCGGATCCGTTCTAAATTTATGGTTCAGAAAAGCTTTTTTTTCGGCACGAACGCAGGTATTAACAAAGTTACGCATCTCCTTATATTCCAACCATGCAGCATCAGATTTAGTTTGCCTATATCTTAGATAAGCCTTCCTCTTAAGTTTAATCTGTAATTTAAGGTTTTCAGTTAACCACGGAGAAGGTCGTTTTGTTATTCTAACTGTTTTTTCCGGCGCGTGGATATTAAATAAATTAATAAGATTATTATTTAAAAAGTTTACCGAGTCATCTACATTATCAAAGGAATGTATATAATTCCAGTTGATTAACCTTAAATCCGCAAGAAAGTTGTTAATTTCAAATTTGGAATAGTCTCGATAGGTCTTAAATATTGTAGGTTGGCGCTCTTTTTTAATCTTTAATCTACAGCCAATCAAGCGATGATCCGAAATATCGTCCATCTTAAGAACCTCAACGTGGTTACAAAACTCCGTTGACGTAGTGATGAGAAGATCAATCAAGGTACTAGAGGTATCTGTTACTCTTGTGGGTTCCAAAACTAATTGATGAAGACCGTATCTATTAAGTAAGCCCATAAGCTGCAAGTATGCCGGAGTATTTTTATTTAAGCAATCAACATTAAAATCACCCCCAAAAGTAACAAAGTCATATTCTGGAATTATTGAAGTTAAAACATTTTCAAGGTCATGCAGACAATTGATTAGGTTCGCTGAGGGAGGTCTATATAGTGTACCCATACAAATTTTTTTTCCAGCAAATTTTACACTTATCCACAACTGCTCTAATTCGCTAATATTATCTAGAGGCAATTTCACTATCTTCGGTTTAATAGTATTTTTAAAGTAAAAAGCCACACCCCCACCCCTAGTAGGTCGATCACAGCGTAAAATATTATAATCATTAATTTTAATAGAGCTGTCCGTAATTTGAGGATGTAGCCAGGTCTCAGAAAGGCCTAAAATGTCATAATCCCCGTCATGAACAAAGTCCGCAAACAGCCCAAAGTCCGCACACAGCGAACGGACATTAAAGTGACAAAAAGATACCCTATCTAAAGCCATGCTCACACCATCCAACCTAAACCTTCCCTCTCTACAATATGTCCCACAGTGAAGACTGACAATTAATTATGCATATATGCGCATACGTATTTAACACTAAAAATAAACAATAATCTACCTAAGTAAAAAATATGCAATCATTATTAAACCTTATACAAAAAACTAATATAAAATATTATATAAAAATACTAAAACAAAGACATTCGCAATATGTGTTCAATTTATTTTTTTAGTGACCGCAGCCGAGTTATAGGTCTGTGCTTAATTAAATCGCCCGGTGGGGTACCAGGAATAAATGCACTACCGATGGTGGAACCACTGCATTGTTTACTTTGTTCAGACCCAGAACTCGTAGTAGTTCGTAATCCGCCTGCCGACTTTGGATCCAGCGCAGACCTACCGTGCTGCTCTGTCGGGTTGGATGATGCTGATGCTGCTAGTGCTACAGGAGGCACGCGCTGAGCTCCGTCAGTTGATTCCTCGGCAACTATCGGCGATGTTTCGGTGGGGATATCACCGAATAGCTTGGTCGGGGTAGCCGGAGTACTTATGGACTTTCTAGGTGGTGGTGCGGTAAAAACCTCATCATCATCGGACCGAACCCTTCTGCTAACAAGCTGCTCATAAGTGAATACTTCGTCACCTATGAAAAGCTTAAAGTCCCTAATTCTAGCAACAAGCTTCTTCTGTTTAGCCTCCCTCAAATTTGATACTAGAACTTTATTAATTGCACGATCTTTTGTACTAAGATCATTGGCAACAAAAAATTTAGTGTTTTTTAACTTGTAGACATTTTTAAAAATGGCAACCTTTGTAAGGTATGAAGAAAGCTCCAACACCAATGGCGAATTCTGCTTTTGTCCAACAAAATAAACGTTGTTAAAGTCACTCAGTGAAAGTTTGACTTGCAAGAGGTTGTTAATTTGCAATATAGCCCAGTCAGCCAGATTACGAGTGGTGCAGTCCTGGGGACGTTGAAGCCCAAAGATGACTATGTTGTTTTTTTTGACATGGCGTTCCAGCTGCGTAATCCTTTCCTCCAATTTAGTATTGCAATTCTTTACTATCTCTAACTCGGCCGAAATCTGCTTTATCTTCAGTCCAAGATCGTCAGACAAACTGTTAATGATTTGTTTTATATCCTTGTTATTTTGATCAAGCAACTTTCTTATTTCTTCAAGTTGCGTATTATTGCTAATGTCATCAACATTAACCATCATATAATTTTCTTGATATTGTAAAGTTAATTTGGTAGAATCAGATCAGTCGACTATCCGAACCAGGAACTTTTTACTCTGCCCTCCCCTACTTAACTCAGGAATAATCTCAAAGATAAGGTTAACAGTCCGGCAACAATTAAACCTTTTGGCGGGAAATTGTGACAGTTTATAGACAAACCATTTCACAGGCAACCAAAATTTAAGTACAGTTTCCACATCTAAGCAACAAAAGTACTTACAGGAATAGGCTGAACATATTTAAACCAAGAAATATGGTTTCCACAATTTAATTAACACACTAACACCAGAATTACAGTAAATTATCACAGATGGAAACCCATAAGCAAACACAACGTTGCCAATACAATGCGCTGCATGCCGGTACTTTAAAACAGTGACGAATCCAGGAATTAGCTGAGGGGGCAAAGAAAAAAAGTTACTTCTAAAAAAAAATATTTCTTGGTGTTCCAAAAACCGTCTTCCTCACATAAAAAAAACGTTCCTTGGTGTTTTAAAAACCTTTCCTCTCTCAGAAGAAGTGACTTCCTCGTTTCCAAACGGAGGAAGGGGGGAAAATTCCTCTCGATTTTCAGGGCTCAAAGTTAACATCACACATTCACAGGGGAGTCCCTTATCAGCCCATGCAGTGGCGTAGCCAGAAAATATGCTGGGGGGAGGGGGGGGGGAGATTGGGCGTAAGTAGGACATTTTTTTTTCTGGAGAAAGGGACAGTCGGGACTACATGTATTTTATGATATTGAACCTAGTAAAGAGGGCGGATAAGCGCCGCAGGCGACAAATTTTCGAAGCCCCTCCCAAAGTTCGTTTAAAGTTCACCTAACTACTAACAAATTTTATCAAAATTATTAAAATTTATTTTTGTAAATTTGTTTTTACTTTTTTTTTATTTTCCTAGAGGGCTCTTTAATAAAAAACATTTTTTATATTTGTGAAAAATATGAATATTGGTGTCAATCCAAAATTTTAACAAAGACGTATGTCTGACTCTAACAAGCGTTTTTCGGGCTCGGTTTTTCATGATTAAAAATACAGTAAATATCGCTCACCACGCCAAAATTGATGATTTTTTCAGAAATCATGTATTTTAGGAGCGTAGATCTAAGAGCAGTTATTAGTGCAAATGCTTAGGTTTTGAAATACTCCTTCTTAAGTGCCATTTTGTATATTCATAACAAAGCATTCTCATTTCTTCCCGCACTATTTTTTTTAATTATAAATCATCACACTTCTTCAATAAAAAATGTTGCGATTAAAATTTTTACTGCTGCAGCCCGGCAACCCCCCCCCCCCCCCCCCAAATACGCCACTGAGCCCATGCTTTAAAAGTAAAATGTATCTCCTTATTGACAACGTTCCTAAATTGTACAATATTTCAAGATAAAAATGCTTGCCATATTCTCGTAAAACAAAGATAAACTTTGTAACGTTTTATAAAATTTTAGCCTTTTTGACCTAATATTATGGCGGTTCTTAGTAATAAATACCATTCAGTTGTTCGTCCGACCCTGCTTAATCAGTGAAATCGAAGAAACGACCCATCAGCTTCCCCTGAACGCTTCAGCAGTCCCGAACACTTCACACATGGCATCGTTTGTTCTTATTATTTTCACACCTCGGCCATTCAATATACAGGCGGCGAGCGCGGCAAAATAAAGAAAAAAAAACCCAAACTATTCCAGGAGTTTGTCCGGGCCAGCACATTTAATAGGGCCGACATTTTGCGTTGTGCATTCTGCATTGGAAGTTCATAATTGGAAGTGGCGGGTAAACAATGATGGAAAAATGGGGACGAAGGAATATGATCGCCAGTGGCGTGCGTTAAAAAACAAAGGGAAAAATATCCTAATAAATACTTATTTGGTTAATACACTATAGAAAATGAGTTGTTCAATAAATCTAATTTTTTCTGGCTTAGATAAACTTTTTTTTCATAAAAGTTTTAAATTTGTAATATTACTTACCCCTGGAAATATAGTTCAATGTCAAATATAGTAAAAAAATAGTTATATAAATGTAGCGTAGCAA
Organism: Polydrusus cervinus; assembly: GCA_935413205.1. Classification (NCBI taxonomy): domain Eukaryota; kingdom Metazoa; phylum Arthropoda; class Insecta; order Coleoptera; family Curculionidae; genus Polydrusus; species Polydrusus cervinus. The sequence continues at coordinate 6,145,198 of OW284510.1, forward strand.
ATATTGTGAAATTTTTCCATATTTTTTTACAGTGTAGCGAACAAAAAATTGTTGTTTTGTTATTGAAGAATACAAATTTAAATGGAAAGGCGGTCGAGTGGTACCTCATTCAACCGTGCAATTTTAATACTTCAAAATGGCGATTGGGGTTAAATTCAGCGTAAAAAGACCATTAAAATGAGGTTTCACTGGACCCCCTTTCCGTTTAAAAATAGTTTACACAATGACGGATTTCCGCCTTCTTGAATAACAATTATTTTTTTTCCGATGGTAAGTATTTTACTTATCATTTATGAGTACCAAATTTAAATAACATATCTCAAGCCATTTCTAAGATAGCAAAGGCAGTTAGTATGTATGTGAAATTTGCTAATTACAACGTATGTTGTAATTGAATTGACATATTCGGGAGAGTTGTATTTATTTTTTTTGAATGAATTTAATGATAGAGGAGGGTAGGTTAGGTTAGGTAAGAGTGGCAGACCCTTGGTTCTGACCAAACGGTCTCACGTAGTCCTGATTAGGTCCGTTGTGATACCACACGTGTTCCGTAGAACCCACCTTCATCAGATCACTGATGGTTTATGCGACGTAACCGCGGAAGGATTTTAACAACTCATTCAAACCAGCCACTACTGTTCAGAAATCTGCTCAGCCGTCCAAGTTGTAAGTTGTTTAGTTCCTCCAGGCTATCGAAAGATGATTCACCCAGAGTAGTGAACCTCCTTCTTGCGAGGCCAGGGCATTCACACAGAAAATGTTGAATACTTTCTTCCTCTTCCTCATCTCTGCAGCTTCTGCAGAAGTCGTTAGTGGGTATTTGCATACGTTCGGCATGTCTACCGAAGAGGCAATGTCCGGTAACAACCGCAGTAATATTTCTCACGTCTTTTCGACTGTGTCTCAATAGCTCTGCGGTTCTCTTTTTATCGAATGTGGGCCACAGTTGCCTGGATGTACTACAGGTTGTCAACCCTGTCCATCTGTTCTGTGCAAGCTGCTTGGCCGTGTAGTCAATCTCCTCTTTGACCAATCCCAGTGGTTTGTTCACTGTATTGTCTGCTAGATCAGCTGGAATGCCTGCGCCCTCTCTTGCGAGCGCATCGGCAGCCTCGTTGCCATCTATTTTGGAGTGTCCAGGAACCCAGCACAGAATAACCCGATGTTGGTTGCCAAGTGTGCATAGATTGTTGCGGCATCGCTTTACGAGCTTTGATTTGACGCTGCTGGAACAGATTGCCTTAATCGCCGCCTGACTATCACTGAAGATGGTGATTGACGAGGCTACTCCCAAGCCAAGGTGTTCTTGCAGGATATTGACCGCCTTCTCTACTGCCAGTACTTCCGCTTGAAAAATACTACAATAGTTGGGGAGTCTATACGATTTCTTTATTTGTAAACTTTCGGAAAAGACCCCGGCTCCCACACCAACGTCCATCTTTGAACCGTCTGTGAAGATTGCGTGATCTGTTTTCGTTATATTCTGATTGCCTTCCCACTCTTCCCTACTCGGAATGAGTATAGAATACCTTCTATCGAAGCATGTTATTGGGACAGAGTAATCAGTCGGGTCTCGTAGATTATTCCCCGGGTGAATCTTTAGTATACTGCTGTGCAGAGAGGAGGGTAAAAAAGGAGTTTGTTGTATTTCACATGCGGTGATGAATTCTTAATCTTTTTCCTACGACCACCTATGGAAATGAGAAAAAAAGCACGGTTAACTTGGCTCGAAAGCGCCGAATATCACACGCGTGTTGAAAGAAAATATTTCAACTCTAGAGTGGAAATACAAGGCACACTATTTAATTTAAACATATGATGCCAATTTGACAGACCACACCTATTTATTAAAACGCACAAATTTTAGAAAGCAGTTTAGTTTATTTATCACGTATTTGTCGAGTGATTTCGAATTAGAGTGTGAAAATACGCCATCTGAAATTATAAAAAAGTTAAGAATATACTGGAAAATCTATTACCAGTCAAAACAAGCCCCGCTGAAGAGAATGTCATATTAAACTTAAACAAAAAACGTTTATGGGCCGCCATAGCGTAGAAACTAGAGCTACGACCTACAGATCGAATGATCCCGGGTTCAAATCGCATCAAGAGCATTTGACTTTTTTTGATAAAAACATTAAATATTTATAGAATTATTTTGAATTGAAAACTTTTTTGTTGGGTGATTTTTTTAAAATTTATGTTTATTGCATCTTTCCTAGATTAAATTAAAAAAATTCATTCAACAAGGAAGATCTCAATTCAAAATAATTTTATAATTTATTTAATGTTTTTATAAAAAAAAGTCAAATACTCCTGATGGGATTTGAACCTTTTGATCTGTCAAATTGGCATCATATGTTTAAATTAAATAGTGTGCCTTGTATTTCCACTCTAGAGTTGAAATATTTTTTTCACAAATCAAAGGTTTTTTTTAATAATTCTTTGTGGTCGTAGGAAAAATAGTGTACATTACTCGTGTGAAAGTGATTATTCTAAAACTCGGAGAGTTTCCGCACTCGGCTGACGCCTCGTGTTAAATATCTCCTCGTTTGAAAAGTATCACTTTCATCACTTTTTATGTAATATACTATAACGTCCTTGAAACTTTCTGATTTATTTCGAAAACTAAGATGCGGATTTAAAAATTTAAAATAGATTTCCCGCATAAAATATCTGGTGCCAGAAACGAAACTTTATTAAAAAAGCTTTCAGATTTAACAAAGGAACTAAAAAGGAAATCATTTCTATCACATTATAACTTTCCGCGTCTTTAACTTTAAATCCTTTGGACCGTCCTAGATAGATAAATTTAATAGAGTTTTCGGAGGATTTATATTTCTGAAAGAGAGTTGTGTACCTAGCCTACTTTTCACGGAAATCACAAAGAATCTATATTTATTAGGTTTTCCTTAATCAAGAAATAGGACGAAAATTTTTCTTGAAAATACACCCGTCCGAAAATAGACAACGACGCGACGTGTCGTTATCCTGACCCAAATAGAATTTTAAAATGAAATACTACTCCTTGAAATTTTCTCTTACAACGAGAGTGATATGACTGGTTGCTTTCGATGTTAGTAAAGTTTGGTGTATTTAGAGTGGCATTTTTAACTGGAATAAATTCAGTATTAGAAAGCCTTTTTAATTGCTAAAGGAATACAGAACTACGTCTGCGTTTATTTTTAATTCGGCATACTTTTTTCGTCTCTTCATGAAATTTACCCCTGTTTTTGGGTTTGTTCGTATGTATTGTGAGCTCGTTGAAAAGGGCATACAAAAGGGAATACGGCCCACTATTTACTTTTATAATCTAAAAAATCAGAAAAAAAAACTAGCCCTTTTAGCAACAATTGATACTACAATTTGGGGGTTGCCAGCGCAGACTATTAAAAAAAAGAAAATATGTTATTGATAAGGTTGTTCCAATGGTCACTTTATTTTCGTTTTGAAAGAAGTGAATCCTTATTTGTTGTAGTATTTTGTGCTGTTACTGGATAGCAAGAAGTAATTTTTTTGCTTTACTAAAAAAGGTTATTTATAGGTATTTTAGAAAGGTGTAAAGTATCTAATAAAAGCTCATTAGGTGTGCAAAGAAACTCCAGAGTAACCCAACGAATATTTAAGCCACTTTCATAATTTTGCATTGATTTCATTGCAAAATTCTTTATTTTAATACCATCCGAGTTTAGGTCAATTTATGGGTTTTGCCTATTGTTATCCATTCACAAACACTGAAAATGGTGTGATTAGATAAGCATTATAAAAAAAATATAGAATACAAAAAATACATTATACAGAATTTAAATAATAAAAAAGCATAATTATCTTCGTCATCTGAGAAACTGTCATCTCCTCTTTACGTTATAACTAACGGTTCGACCGTCCCATCGATCAGGTGGTCAAGATTCCACATTTTCTCCTCTTCTTTAATGACATGATGAATTGCTTTTCGCCAGTTCTCTGGTATCACTTCCTTAATGGCTCGATCAAATAGTAGCTAAACGTCTTTCATTTTGAATGTGTTGGGTCATGCTACAAATCCTTTCGCTTGCGCCTATATAAGTTTTATAGGATTTAGTTCGAAACGATATGGCGGTGTGCGGTGTGCGCAGCACACTAACACTATGCTTTTCAGCTTTTTCCACGGCATATTTCATAAAACGATGTTTGTGTAAATTTGCTATAGTTAATAGTTAATTCTTTATCAAATTATCTTTTTTTTTGGTTAGTTATCATAAATAATTTAATGCACAAAGTTTACCTGCGCCTATGGCCGACACCGAAATTAAGCCGAACTGGACGGAATTTCCCATTTTATTAGTCTACACCTTTCTGAAATAGACTATAGTTAATAACAGCTGAAGAAGCGCCAGATGACAGCTGAAAGTTGTGCGCATGCCGAATACTACATTCTGACGAGTAAACTGACCGATGAACTGTGTGTACAAACACATTTTTTCATCTATAAAATGTAACTTTTAGTGCACACCGCATAAGAAGTGCTTATCCAAGTATAAAGATCGGTGGTTATATTCCAATTCAATAAAATCAAACCAACATCGCAATGGTAAACAGCTCGCAAAAATTTACACCCGTTCACAGCGAATTTTCGTTGATTTGAGGCAGTGGCGTAGCCAAGAGGGGGGGGGGCTCAGGGGACCCCCGAAACCAAAAAAAAAAGAAGATATAAAATATAATTGGGCAACATAAAAAAATCTTTGACGGCAACGCTATCAATAACGCGCCAAATAAAATAACAAATCATCCTCCCAGTAACTAAAGCTTCAGCAGAACGTAGTTTTTCCACTTTAAAAAGATTAAAAACATATCTGAGAAACCATTCAGGCGAAGCACAAGTTTAGCTCTAATAATAATCAAAAAATCCACATTAATATATGAAATAATTAATATATTTTGTCAAAACAGGCGACGAATTACGGTTTAGTTTTAGGCAAAAAGATATGTTGTACACTGAGAAAAATGAATTATAGCCATTATAAGAATTCTTATGGCCATTATAAGAATATTTAATACTATTTGGGACAGCAATACGAGCTAATACCAGTTATACACCAGATATTGCTAGGACCAGTGCATAAGGATACCTAAAATATGTTATACTGTTTATATGACACGTATTATAACCATAAAGGTTTGTTCTATAGCGACTGTAAAACGTACTTTTATGGGTATACACATTAGTTAAGAGCGATTATACTGTTTATATGACACGAATTATAAACATAATGGTTTGTTCTATAGTGACTATAAAACGCTTTATAACCAGTAAACAAAGTTGAAAAAGAATATAATCCAGTTTTATAACCGGTATAAAATTGTTTAGCTGCCAATATAAAACGTTTTTATACTGTTTGCCGATTCAAATTTTGCGCTTGCGCATTCCCAATATTAATATTTTATAAATTTATCGATCACTTATCTCTTTACGCAAACTCCAAGCAACAAACGAAATTTTGGATGATTGTATGTTTTAAGACCAAAAAACAATAAAGGTAAAGAAATGATATTTTACTATATTTATATTGGTATTGACAAATTTAATTTTTTGATCTTACCATGTAACTACTGCTATTTTTCGCTTTAAAACATGTGCAATCGTATATCCAGAATTTAAAATAAATAGATAAATGGCCGATAATAAAAAAAGAAGTAAATAATAAAAATAGGTTAACATTTTAAAGGTATTTATTTACCTAAAAAAAAACAAATAAGGGTATTTACCCTCAACACTTTCTAATCAAAAAACAACGAAAAATCTGAGATCATAAAGACAGCTCTTAGGTTACAAAATACTGATAATTTTACACCACCACAAATAAAGCTTAATAATAACCTCACAACACTGTTGACAAAAAACAACAAACATCTGAAACAACCCGCACAGCCGAATAAATGCAAATGACCTCGTAAAACACGTCTTGATACGTCGAAGTCTTCCCCACTCTTGCAAATTAAAAGTATGTTGCATAAGGGTAAATAAATGTTTAATATCAAATAATAATTTAATTAATACCCCCAAAAAAGCGTTTTATTGTTGGTATAATCTTTATGTTGTATAAAACCATTTTTATTTCCAAAAAGAATGTTTTATTAAAATACATTCTTACAATTCTGGGCTTATATTCACAATTATTTCGTTTTATTGTCCGTATAAATAAAGAGGTAGCAATTCTGTATGCTGTTCGTTAGTTAACTTTTTTGCTATAGTAATAGATTGTTTAATAGTGATTATTAAAAATTTTGCTACTGGTATAAGACTATTCTTAACAATTCTGTTTAACTAGTCGATTTTGCTGTGTGTACTTTTAGTTTATGGTTAATTTTAGTTTCTTCAATAAATAAAAAATATACCTTATTTTTAATATTTGTTTGTTCAATTATGCTTATTTCATGAAGAAGTTTTTGTTTACCCAGTATATTATCTGTTTTATATTACCTTTATTAGTGTATTTGTATAACTCACTACAAGGTTCTTTAAATACATGTATTTTTTTTTGTTTTGGAATTTTTTTTGATTGGCCAAAAAAAGGGTATTTTGGGCGTGGCGTCCAAACCATTTTACTAAAATTCTAACTACGCCACTGGTTTGGGGGATCCTTACTAGTCGTTCTAGCCCGCCTAATGCGACGCTTTGCTATCTCAACTCCACCGTTGCAGCTTAAACCTTTACCCTTGGTATATTATCGTTTATGTAGTTTATTTGGACATATTAAGTCTTGAATAGCACATTCCATTTATAGAAAATCTAATTTAAATCGTGGGTAATTGTTAATGAAACGAAAATTATACAGGAAAATCATTAATATACTACTCAGTCTAAAATTATTGCCATATACGTATGAATCTTCTAATTTTATGGCTTAATAAATCTCCATTTTCGGATAAACTGTTGCATTCAATAAACTGTAAAATACACTTTGCAAAAGTCCCATAACGGCAATGTTATGCAATAGAATTGAATATCGGAATATTTTTTAAAATTTACTTTACCCCTTAACTACCACCCCCCCCCCCCCCCAATGCTATTTTAAAAAATTTTTGCGGATTAACCTTTAACGTAACTTTGCATAAATGTAACTGCTAGAATTTGCCGTGTTAAATTGCGGTTCCTCATGACCCGAATTATAAAAAAACCAAGCGAGTTCTTTAATTTTGTTCAACCAATGAAAAAGTGGTAGCTGTGTATAAAATTATTATTTTTTTAATAAAAATAGCTTTTTTACACCCTCCAGCAGTGGCGTATTGGGGGCCCCCCTCCGAGTCTAGGAGCTCGGGTTTAAAAATCTAATTGCAACTTAATTTTTCGTCTCACGCTTGGACTCTTAATTTAAATCTTTAAATAATGTATTCTTGGCTTAGATTACAAAGTTCTTGTATAGGAAACGTTTAGTTTATAAACTTTTTCTTCTAAAAGTCCTGTTTTATATAGACATTAAGGTTTCGGACGAATATCGTTTAAGTTATTGATTTATGATGCAATTTTATAAGAAAACGAGTAAAAAGAATAACATTTTATAGTATTTTTCTATTATATACTTGTCTGTTCCATTTTCCCTTTTTTAGAGTTATTTTAAATCAACAAAAATATAACCCAATCCAATAATATATTTTTACAACAAAAACAAAAAAACAATTAGGTATTTATTTTTAAAGAGAAAAATTAAAGTAAAAATTTTAAGTGAAACATTTTTTATGAAAGAAGTGTGATAATTTATAATAAAAAAAATAGTGCGGGAAGAAACGGGAATGCTTTATTATGAATATACAAAACGGCACCTAAGAACGAGTATTTCAAAACCTAAGCATTTGCACCAAAAACTACTCTTAGATCTACGCTCCTAAAATACATGATTTCTGAAAAAATCATCAATTTTGGCGTGGTGAGCGATATTTACTTTATTTTTAATCATGAAAAACCGAGCCCGAAAAACACTGGTTAGAGTCATACATACGTCTTATGTTAAAATTTTGGATTGACACCAATATTCATATTTTTCACAAATATATCAAAATTTTTTTATGGGCCTCGCTTTTGTTATGTAAAAAAAAATTGGGACCCCAATGGGGAAGCGCAGCCCTAACCAACTTTTTTTTCAAATTAGAGGATACCACTTGTGGCACCTTTTTGGAAAGCTTGTCGAAAAGGGAACTTGGCCACATATTTTTTTATTTGTAAAACCATGTGTCAGAAATTTAATAAAAACAAATTTAAGGAACAATTATATTAACAATAACTTTAAAACTGTAATATCACTTTATTAGAACGGCAGTAGAGTTTTGGACTTGCATTATCTTTATTGAATGAATGAATCACCTGAAGACGACTGGAGATGCTTACCAGTTGAAACGTAGTGATTCTAAACAAATAAAGACAATGCAAGTCCAAAACTCTACTGCCGTTCAAGAAACGTCATTGTCTCCAACCTTTAAACAGACATCACTTTATTAGCATAGAATTTGTTGAAAATGTGCTCTATGAATCTGTTGGCACATACCAAACCGATGGTAGAATTCTCTCAGAAAAGTTCTGTAAAATAAATGGCACTAGAAATGACTTGAAATATACTATACCATAAAGTTTTTTGTGGAAATTGGAATAACTTTTAAAACTTTATTGTTATTTTCCGGCTTTTTCAATTAGTTTTCCGAATTATCTATAGTTTGGCATAAAACATATCTCGTAAGAGCAATTAATTAACCCCCCCCCCCCCCCCCCCCCAACAAACCTCCTTTTACGAAGGTTTTTAACAAAAATTTCTAAATCTTAAACAAAATCGCTGTCCCTACTGGTGTCTTTTATAATAAAGGATTTATTAGCTCGCCTTTACAAAAAAATATCCTTTGACATCCATTGTCACAAAAGCGAAACAGGAAAGCTGGAAAACGACATAAAGAAATTTAGGCTTTTCTATTGTCTAAAATCACACGCCGTGTCATTTTTCGCACAGCGGGGGGCCTATTTTCCCCAGACTTATTTCTTTTGACTTTTTTTTTTGTTAAAAGCTTTATTAATATTCAGAAGAATAATAAAATTACGTTGGCGACGGTTTGTTTTGACTATATTATTAACGTTTACAGTGCGGATTTCGATCGGATGGGATCGGTCACGGTCGGGTACAGCTCTCAAATACTAGAATTCAGAATTTTCTTCTTCTGAGGGTCCCTCCGGCTGACAGATTTGCTTCGGCCAGATTTGGCCTGTTGTGCTCTTCCTAGTTTGTTTTTACCCTTACTCGGTGATCCTAGTTCCTTGCACTAATGCAGGGACGGCGAACCAATGGCACACGTGCCATTTTTGGAACGCGAAAAAATAATTTTGGCACAGAATTTATGTGGCACATATCTATTATACACCCACTATGACAAAATTGATTATTTTTCAGAAATTATGTATTTTGGGGAGTAGATTACTAACAAATTTCATCAAAATTACTAAAATTTGTTTTTGTAAATGTTTTTTTTCACTTTTATTTTGATTTTCCTATTTAAAAAAAACCATTTTTTATATTTGTGAAAAATATTATATGAATATTGGTGTCAATCCAAAATTTTAACATTAGGGCTGCGCTTCCCCATTGGGGTTCCAATTTTTTTTTACGTAACAAAAGCGAGGCCCATAAAAAAATTTTGATATATTTGTGAAAAATATGAATATTGGTGTCAATCCAAAATTTTAATATAAGACTTATGTATGACTCTAACCAGCGTTTTTCGGGCTCGGTTTTTCATGATTAAAAATAAACTAAATATCGCTCACCACGCCAAAATTAATGATTTTTTCAGAAATCATGTTTTTTAGGAGCGACGATTTAAGAGCAGTTTTTGGTGCAAATGCTTAGGTTTTAAAATACTCCTTCTTAAGTGCCGTTTTGTATATTCATAATACTTAAAGCATTCTCGTTTCTTCCCGCACTTTTTTTTTATGATAAATTATCACACTTCTTCCATAAAAAATGTTTCAATTAAAATTTTTACTTTAATTTTTCTCTTTAAAAATAAATACCTAATTGTTTTTGTTGTAAAAATATTTTATTGCATTGGGTTATATTTTTGTTGGTTTAAAAAAGCTCTAAAAAATGGGAAACGAAACAGACAGGTATATAATAGAAAAATACTATAAAATTTGTTTATTCTTTTTACTGGTTTTCCCATAAAATTGCATCATATAAATCAATAACTAAAACGATATGCGTCCGAAACCTTAAGCTCTATATAAAACAGGTTTAGAAGGAAAAGTTTAAAAACTAAACGTTTTCTACAAGACTTTTGTAATCTAAGACAAGAATATATTATTTAAAACTTTAAAGCATAACACAAAAAATTAGGTTGCAATTAGACTTTTAGACCTGAGCTCCTAGGCCCCCCCCCCTAAATACGCCACTGGGTGTCAGCACACAAGCGACCTTTTTTTTAGAGGTTTGCATTTGGAACCAAAAACCTTTTTTTGTCCTGTCACATATCCATTTTTGTAAAATAATTATAATAAGATTTACAAACATAAATCCGATGCAGATAAAAACTTACCCGATTCCCTTGAACCGATCAGTTCCATCTACTCGACAAAAGACGATGAAACGTCTGTCTATCCGAGTTATTTCTTGGGGCATAAAAATGAGAAGTTATATGAGCCAGCAGCCACCGCCCACCAATAAAATTTAATTTATTTTTATTATTTTGTGTAACAGAAACTCGGGAAAAAATCGTCAAAAAATGTTTGACCAGCCAAAAAAATTCTTTGTTATATAAGCTACCAAATTTATTAATTTTTATTTTACTTTCACGAGTACTAAAGAAAAAAATAAAGTTCCACCTTGGTCGTGCCTAATGTAACAATATACATGTACTTACATTTATACCGAGTGTCTCTTTAGTGCGAGTAAAAGCACTTTTTTTTTGGTTTGAGTAACAAAAAAAAGTGATAATATGACAAAACGACACCTAAGCATTTGCACCAAAAACTGTTCTTAGATCTACGCTCCTAAAATACATGATTTTTGAAAAAATCATCAATTCTGGCGTGGTCAGCGATATTTACTTTATTTTTAATCATGAAAAACCGAGCCCGAAAAACGCTGGTTAGAGTCATACATACGTCTTATGTTAAAATTTTGGATTTTTCACAAATATAAAAAATGTTTTTTTTTTAATAAAGAGCCAGGAATATAAAAAAAAAAGTAAAAAAAAAACATTTACAAAAACAATGGAGAGGAGGAGAGGTAATAATTTAATTTTCGAAATTTGATAGTAGTTAGGTTAGGTGAATTTTAAAAGAACTTTGGGCATGGCCCCAAAAAATTTTTCGCGGCGCTTTTACAAGTTCTTCGCTGGGTGTATCTAATGAAATACATGTAGTCCCGACTGCCCTTTTCTCCAGAAAAAAATGTCCTACTTACGCCCACTGAGCCCCCTCCCCCCTCTGAGCATATTTTCTGGCTACGCCACTGAGTTAGAGGATAAAAAACTTTCACATCATGTTCTTTGAATCTCGTATCTAAATTGCCGTTAATAAAGGCAAAATCTTTAAAAAAGTACTATCTACATGTTTAAGTTTAAAAAATTTTAATCAAAGCAAAAAGTTAAATTTGGTCAAATTTGTATAAATCGAATTCATGTAAAAATGTAGCTGATGCCCTTAAGACCAAAAAAGAATAAGTTATTTTATAATTTAATATAAGTATAAATTTCTCCAACAACCGGAAACTAATTTCATTAAAATATAACCTCAATGTAATAATTACTTTAAGGGTGATTATTTGACTGCGGGATAAAAGGAGAGAGAGCAAAAAGTTTATGAAAATATGTCTAAATAAAAATGTCAAAATTTGTATGATTACTGCAAAAAGTGAACAAGAATTAAAAAAAAATATTCCGATTTTATGTATAAAAATTCACTTATTTTGTCTACGGAGTAGATGTCCATGGAGTCAAGGGCGTATATAGATAATCGTCCAGGGGGGGGGGGGGGGGGGGGCGAAATATCTAAAATTTTGCCTGCGGCGAAAATTTTTAGGGTTAGGTTAGACCTTTTTAAATTCATTTAAACCTACATTTTCTTCATGAAGTAATTTGACAAAAGTGTAATACGACAACTTGGACGTCAAATAAATTCATGAAGTTCTTCACTAAACAGGATATTTCATCCATTTTAATTAAATTCAAATATCTAACAGTAAATTATTTAAAAACGTCATGAAGTCCGTGTAATGTATAAATGTTAAAAACCTACAGCCTGCCTGATTGTCGTGGATTTCTTAATTTCTAGAATTTTAGAAAAAATATTGTTTTTTCGAAACAATTCGACCCATTGTCCCCAACCCCAAACCACTCGTCATGGGGGCCCCGTTATCCGCGCCAACCTGAAAAAAGATATTTATTAAATATATCATATTATATTATACTATTATGAAGATTAAATAGTATAAACAACAAACAAAAAAAATTATAAAAGAACGAACAATGGTGTAGTAAAAGTATCATGGAACATTATGTTGAAACAAGTAATAAGTTAGGCAAGTACCTACTGGTTAATTCTTAAATACGAATTGTAATTTGCGAGGATTTTTGCCGAATTTATTTATAACCTTATCAGCAAATTGCGCATCTTTAGCGACATGTTCTCTATGTATGCTTAGCATACACAGTCCATTGAGTCGGTTCTCAGATGTTGTAGCCCTCAACCAAGTTTTAACCCTTCGTAAAGTGGAGAATTTTATAATTTATTACAATATTCTATGCATTACCATTAAAATGTGTTAAAAAGTGTTTGCATCGAAATTACAGGGGGGGGGGCTTGCCCCCCCCCCCCCTATATACGCCCTTGCATGGAGTGGAAATATTTAAGCAATAACGTCTATCTTTTATAAAGAACAATAAATATTTAAAAAAAAATATATTTTAATTTTGGAATGAAACAATACATTACTTCTCCTCGAGAGCTTGCAGCATACTGGAAAAATAACCTGAACTTGGGCCCGTGGCGCTTGCGCAGTAGGGAAAAAATTAGGCAACCGGCACGATATTTAACAGATCGTAAACAGAACCGGCTCGCCGTTGTTTCTATTCTTATTCGTCGCCATCTTTAGTTTCGTTCGATCGTGTGTGGTTATAATTTCCAAGTTTTGGGTGTTAATATTTATAAAACTTTACTTTACACATTTTTTTTGTTAGTTTGTAACTTGTTAGTCGTTTCCATCTTTTTTTACGTTGTATTTGTTCGGATATTCCGTGTGTGATTGTGGATATTATTTTTAAGTTTTGGGTGCGAATTTAGGTATAAAACTTTACCAGACATTTTGTTATTGTTAGCGGCTCGTGCCTCAATATGCGTAGAAAAAAGTGAATGATCCTTTTTTGCACGAATCGCGGTTCAATACCAGGAATAAGGTATTTCAGGTATGTAAAATATTGGTTACTTAGTTTTATTTGATCATAAACTGAACAAACCCGAACAAACGGGTGAATTTAAATAAAAGCTTGTAAATATATTTTGAAAGTCGGTCCTGTCAAATGTTTACATAAAGAAGTAAATTTCCGAGCTGCGCAAACTCAACGGACCCTGATCATCTGCCTACATACAATATAAATAAAGATAAAATACAATTAAAATCAAGCACGATGATGACTAACTCAAGAGAGTTACAGTTAACGGAGATGATTTTTGGATCATCTTATAATATAACAGTTTAAAAAAAAAATAAAGAAAAAATCCCATAAATAGACATTACTGATAAAGGTAAATTTGTTTAAATTTATGTCACACCAAGTATTTTTTTTTTTAAATATGTTTAAGTTTTTCATAAATTTTATGGTCACATCATTTTATCCCAAATACCGAGAACGCCCGTAAATTACCAAAGTTAACCATGACCGATCCATCTCTGCAAATGTGCGGAACTCAGCCGAATATTAGAAACTGCTGAATGTCCTCCTCGCCAGTTCTGCCAAAGTTTTGTATTAGACAAAAGGACAAATAGACAGAATTTAATTTAGTTATTATATTTACCGAATCAATATTCGGTTAGCCATGTTTACACATAGAGATCGAGCTCCAATGGCTCTATATCGCATAACTTCAGGTTTTCGTGATGGAGTAGTTTTCTCCCCCATAGCATGGCCCCTTATAACTTTGAGAAATTTTGGCAAGGGGACATTTCTAAAGGTATATTATTACCAGAGGCACCAGAAATGTTTTCTTCCTGTTGACTTTCAAAATGTACATTAATATTCTCTTTCAATTGGTTATCGTTTGCAAAATGACGTCTCCTGAGGTGCTTTTTCAAATTTAGATCATCGAAATATTTAGATCTTATAGTCCCCCAGTTGTGTTTTGCCCATGGCATTGTTTTGATATGACATTGACACTATTGTGTTAATTTGATTTTTTGTATACCTGTTGTGTTGATTGTGTCTCTATTTGCTCGATTCTTATGATTTTCCAATAATTTATCAACTAAATGCATGGAGTAACCATTTATTGAAGTCGGTCTTGATGTAGTTTGTTTCTTTTTTGAGGACTCCATTTGAGTTACAGATGGTAATTGCTCTATCCACAAGGGTTCTTCTTACTATGCTATGTTTTGTGTTGTTTGAGTAATTTGAAGTGTAATTGAGATATTGACCTGTATGCGTAAATTTCCTGTACATACACTGAAGTTTGGATGATGTTGCAATTTTTTTTTTACGTCGACATCTAGGAAAGGTAGTTGATGATTGTTTTCCTCTTTCTCCATGGTGAATTTGATGTCGTTGTTAGGCATTAATGAGATGTAGAGTTCGTCATCGTGTTCATTCTAAATTAATGAGGGTGTCGTCTACATATATATCTCAGCCACGTTTTTGATTTCTTCTTTTTCCTTATTTTATTGCTTCAGATTCAAACCATTCCATGAAAATGTTTGCGATTATTGGCGAGAGAGATGAGCCCCTCGGTAGGTCGTCCACTTGGCTAAAAAACCTATATTTTTCTTGGAAGTAAGAGTTATTGAGGCAACATTTTAATAATTCTATGACAGCCTTAATAGGTAGCGGTGTTCTTTCCTGTATTTAGCATTCACCTGAAGACGAGTGGAGAAATTTACCAGTTGAAACGTTGTGATTTAAAACAAATAAGTCCAAAACTCTTCTATGGTTCAAAAAACATCATTGTCTTCAACCTTCAAACAAAAACCCTCCATGTCCAAGCGTCATATTGTCAAGAATAGTTTTGATAATTTTATCAAAATACTTACATAAGACATAGTCTGAGACATGCCTTACGGACAATAAGACACCCAAAAGCATTAAAGCCAGAAAGTTTTGAAGAACACAACAGTAACCGAGATGTTCGATATGGCGGCTCGTCTTGTACATATAATACACGGAACGAAACCTTACAAACTTTTTACAAATTGACATGACAGTCTGAAAAGAACTTTACAATAAGTATAAGATACAAATACGGCCTGATAGAATGCTGCGTTGCCACATCGTTGCCGTAGAACCAAGGGTGGGTTTAGCCATTTAGATTAGATATATAATACGTAGTTTTTTGAGTACTCTGGGATGATGAAGTTAAAGACACGTGAATTCTGGTATGTTTACTTTTCATAACACAATTCACAACGTGACGTGTGGGCTAATAACGGCTCATTTAAAATCTGGGGAAATTATAAGGTCCCGATATCAGCTGATCGATGACGAATTACTCCTGTAGTCTGTCGGAAAACGAAAGAATTGGTTGCGAAGACTATACAGGGTGTCCCGTAACTTATGGGCCGTAGAGTAACTGGAGATACTAGACATCAAACCATCAACCATCAAAAAGCCGATTATGTCATATACGTTTTTTTTTGATACTTAAAATATTAATTTAATTATGTACTGTTTTTTTATTGCTTTGGGATGTTTAAAGGGAAATATCTCGAAAACCGTTAAAGATATTAAAATCAATCAAGTACACCTTTTTGACTCAGAAAATGCTCTTCTTTAAGAAACTATAATTGAAAAACACCTAATATCACAGGTAAAGAAAAAAATCATAGATTTATGAAGCCCAGGGTATGCAACTAGCGCCCTCTAGTTTGAAACTTAAAAATTTCTACAAATTCTTATTTCTTGCTCATAAAAACATAATATTGCCACAAATCAATTCGATTCATTAAACCGTTTTAAAATTATGGCTTATTTTCGAGAATAAACTTTTACTTTCAACACCCTGTATCTCTAGAACGAGTAACAATCCGAAAAAACCTATATGACTTAATCGCCTTAGTTTGATGTCTAGTATCTCCAGTTACTCTACGGCCCATAACTTATGGGACACCCTGTATATATTATAATCCGAAAATGATGGTTGAAACGAAGGAAAACTCTCTGATGCATCAGAGTTGTTAGCTGTTGGGAGCTTATTGGGATACTTTTTTCTTGCGGAGTTTAAAAAATGCATTGTAAACAACAAACGCATATCAGTCACATTTTTGGTTGCTTTTTTGCTTGTTTTATTGCTTCAGATTCAAACCATTCTATGTAAATGTAGTCCGTCCACTTGGCTGAAAAATCTATTTTTTTCCTGGAAGTTAGAATTATCGAGACAACATTCTAATAGTTCCATGATGGCCTTGATAAGTAGCTGTGTTCTTTCCTGTAGTGTTTGGTCTTCCTCAAGTCTGATTTTGATAACCTTCAGTGCATCTTTTGCGCAGAATCCTGATTGTCACGGACAGTCCGTGACTGATGTGGAAACAAACCCAATACTTAGGCTTTATTCTAAAAAAAAACGACGTATACCTACTCGTATGCCAGGATACCCAAGGAGTCACCCATTTAAATATAGGGAATACTATCATTTAACACAAAAAAATGGATAACCATAATTTTTTTGTTTTCTAACACAGGTCACAAAAAGTTTAAAGCATTCTTATTACCTTTATCTACACGGCAACACTGTAATTTTCAGACGCGATCCTCAGGCCGTCCGAACAATAATATATCATCGTTACTCTTTTGTTCGGTCCAAATGGTATTGATGATTTTATTAACTGTAAATGGATTTCGTTTTTTTTTTTAATTTACCTCCCATTCTTCCATCTGGGATTGCGTTGTTGTACATCTTCGATTCGAGTTGGCCTCGCTATGTGGGTGATATACCGGGAAGGCAATGTCTATTTTTTTTATTGGTCAGTAAAAAAACACTCAAATTTTCTATATTTAAAATTTCACGATCTTTTTAACACCAAACAAACACTGGACATGGTCACTTTCGATACAAACAAAATTGGTGTTACATTAACACACATCAAGAGGAGTAAAAATTAATTTAATATACATGTGGTCAAGAACTCTTAAGCCACTGCATTTTTGCGAAACTCAGGGCGAAACTACATATATATACTGAAATAATTAAAACCTGATAAAGTTTTGAATGTATGTACAGTACATACACATTCCTGCAAATGATTATATTTCGACAGTTCGTTTTCCGTGTTTTTTAATCGCAACTTCCGAAAAGTTCACAAGTTAATAACAAATGCCGCCCGCGGTGGGCGGCGGCGGGCGGGGGCCGTATTTAATTTATCGCCTGCTCCAAAACCAATACGGCCGATGATAAAAACGTGTTAGAGCTTTATCGAGTTCGCAAACACTTATTAAAAGGGGGCGGTTTCAACTCGAATTCCATGGGTCGACGAGCTTGGAAATTTGGAGGTCGCGAGTTGCGAAACGGTTTTGATTTGTCCGACCTCATCGGGCGCAAAACGAACTTTTACGTTTTGATTTAATGGCGTAAAATGGTAATTTTAAGGTACAGGTTGCGCAGAAAGATTTTTTCTCTTGCCACAAGTAATATGTATATTTTCTGTTTCTTTTACAATTAAGTGACTGGATAAATGGGCCAGTTAACTGACCGGATATAATTATGAATCATCCTTGTTAGGGTATGAACAGTGTTACTAACCTTTGAAAATTAAATTTCCCGCCAACTAACCAGCCAATCGACAGTGGGGTAGCATTAAGCGGAGAACTTCCCGTACTGTTAAAGATAGTGTTAAAAGTGGTCGTCCTGGTTTACCTGAAGAGATAAAAAATATTATTATAACTACAGGAAGATTCACTCAACTTGAGCGTGATTACGATACTCACCAAACTACAGTATCTCTTTTTTTTTAAAAAAAAAAAGAGAAGTTTAATCCGTACAAACCAGTACTTGTATACGGGCGATTAGATGATGGTTCTGCTAATGTGAAATAATGATTGAGCTAACAGATAATTTTCATTGTTTTTCAGATGACGGTTTGTTTTCTTTAAATGGTCAGATTAATAGACAAAACTATAGATACTGGATACAGAAAAAGCCTAACTGGTTCATAAAAAATCACACCCAGTATAATGTAAAGGTTAATGTCTGGGCGGACATTGTTGAAAATAGGGTAATCCGCCCATTTTTCTTTGATGAGAGAGAGATATGCAGAACAGTTGGTGGAGGACATTTTCAACATCTTATAAAATAGTTTCTTTTCATACTTTGTCGTTGATCGATTTTGTATTAAAAGTTAATAAACGGTTGATAATAAAGAAGTAACGTTTTTCTAAAAAAAAATGCATTTCATTTTATGAATTTGCTAATGGTCCGAGAGCAAATATAAGATTTAATTTGTATGAGCTGTAAATTTTTACTTTCTAAATCCTTGTTTTCGTTGGCCGACTCCGTGTGAAAAGTAACAGTCACTGCCTAATTGAATAAAATAAACGTCATTATCTTATCTATCTCTTCGGGTTTGAATTTTTTGATGGTCCTGGTGGAAATATTCGAGTACAATAGCTGCAAATCAGTGGCGTGCTTGTGCCCGATCGGACCAGTGTTACCTAAACTGCAAGCATTTATTTAAAAACAATAGTTTCTTACTTTCCAAAATTTAAATTTCACAACCCTTATTTCTCAGAGATCGTTTGTTGATGAGAAATTGGTCATAGTTGATATAAAACGTTTAAAAAGGTAAATTTGGCATTTTAGTATTATTAGTATATTAACGACCTTCTAGTGAAAACCCAAAATCCAATTTATAGCTTTGCTGATGACAGCACACTTGTCTCATCTTTTACCTTGACTCCCCAAACATCCGCTGCCGACGTACATCTTCGCAGGCAGCATGAAGTATTGCGCCTCAACAATGGCCTGGAAGAAATCTTGGCTTGGGGTGACAGTAACCAAGTCGAATTTAATGCTAAGAAAACCCAGGCAGCAGTCTTCTCCAAAAAGGTTAACATTGCAGAACCGGATATAGTCATGGCAGGACACGCAATTCCCCTGGCACCGTCTATTAATTTGCTGGGGGTCAATCTGGGAGGTAATATGTCTTGGCATGATCACGTTGCCGCAATTGCCAAGGCAGCTGCACAGAAACTTGGTGTACTTTTCCGCACCAAAAGGTTGTACACACCTCATCAACTTTTGACACTCTACAAAGCCCAGATTCGACCATCATTAGAATATTGCTCTCATGTCTAGAGCTCTGCACCCAAGCACATCCTTCGGCTACTGGATTCCATTCAAAGGAGAGCCGTTCGTCTGATCGGCGACCCCGAGCTGACCAAGACCCTCGATAGCCTGGAGCATCGAAGACAGATTGGTGATTTGGCTCTCTTTTACAGATATTTCCATGGCAGGTGTTCGACTGACATTGCCCACTTGATTCCACCTAGAGCAATGCAAAACAGAAATACACGGCGAACCACTGCCGCTCATCCATATGTTGTTCAGCTTAGTACTCCTCGAACTTCATTGTTCAAGAATTCTTTCATCTGGAGAACGTCATCTTTGTGGAATGATCTTCCTGAGGTCGTGTTTTCCAATGAATACAATCTTCAACGTTTCAAGACCAACGTTAATCGCTTTCTTCGCACACGCACCGCTCCCAGAGCGCCCTAAAGGATTTTTCCTACAGTGCAGGTGTTTTATCATAAAAAAAAAAATATTCGTTCTGAAGCAGTCAGTGCATGAGCAAAATTTAGGTTTTTTATCCTCAATCATCGAGTATAATAACTATTTTGCGTTTTTGAGATGTATATGCCAAAGTAATTATAAAAATGTAAATTTTATAAGGGCAAAATGTCGAGGCCCCTAGTATTTTGTAAAATGGGGTTTAGATTAATATTAGGGGCTTCGACATTTTGCCCTAAAAAAATTTACACATTTTTATTAGTACTTTGGCATATTTATCTCAAAACGCAAAATAGTGACATATGCACTTCTTGTACCACGCCACAGAATGTATCCCAGTAATTTTGAATAATTGAGAAATTTAAGGCAGGCGGAGGAGGGAGGGGGATGATTACAGTAGCTACATTGTTTTGTTTCACCCATCAGTTTTAATTATGTCATCGAGTGCTGGATTTCGACTTTTCATTTGACAACTTGTCAAAATGTTTTCACAATACAGGGTCCTGCGCCTCACCTCCCTTCTTCTATAGCTCACTTATTAATTAAGTTAGGATTTTGATATTTTGCAGACTTTACCTGTATCCTAGGGCGCATTTCAGGAAAATATTTATGTTTATACAGGGTGTTCCAAAAAAGTGTAACGTCATTAGGATCTATTTTTTTAGATTACATGCCATTAATATTTTTACTTATTTGGATGCCTCTTATAGTTGCCTTCATACCCCTAAAATTTTAATGAAATCGGTTCAGCATTATAGGCCAAAAAAAAATAAAAACTATTGAATATTAGTTTTGCACCACTGGTTCTAAAAATTCATAAAAAATAAAAATAATGCCTCGTTAATAAAATTATACATAGGTACTTAATAAATAAGGTCGAACAGTCTCGTTAACCAAGTTTTATTAATACGAATTGTACAGGTTGTCCAAAGTTTAGTGTCAAACTTTGAAAACTTTAAATCAATTTATTTTTCTTATTTCAAATTGGAGCTCCTGTATATTATTATGTCGTTCGATGCAGAATTAAAAATCAAACATTTGTTCTAATTACAACCCTATCGCAATTTCTGACGCATCAAGACTTATTTGCAGAAAACTCATTTTATCAACTATTCCACCAGTCATTATTATAAATAAATATCGAAGATGGCTTTGCAAAACAATTTATTGGTATAAAAGTTTATTAAAACGACAAAAGCCCATTTTGACTTTAGTTTCAAATATTGTTAGATTATTATTATTAATTATTGCTATATTATTTCTTGTGATGGAATACAACCAAGAAGAGAGCGTAGATATGATTTTCATATTAGTAGCATGCGAAAAGAATTATTTTTTGTCACCTTAGTAAACGTTAATACTAGGGTTGCCAACTTTAAAGATCAGTTGACCGGGAGATTTAACAAAAAAAAAAAAAAACGAAAAGCACTCAGTAGGTGTATTTTATTTTCATGTTTCAAATATTATTCCATTGCTGTATTCATAACTTCAACTTTTTTAAGTATTTTTAAATATAAAGCTATATTTGGTATTCTTTTGGCATGCTATTAATAAAGGCTTTTGTTCGCCTTTCCCTATATATTGAGCAAATTCGTGACAGGTCATATTAAAATTTACTTTAGTGCATAATTCTGCCTTTACCAAAGCTACTCTCATTCGATTACGTTCATCAGTCCACAGATTAAGCATTAATGAGAATATCCTTTCTGGATAAGCGTTGCTTATAGGAATTGACAGAATGTTGCTTACAATTTTGAACAATTGAGGGATATCTGCATTTTGAAATCATCTTCTACTTCACTGTCTTGACTTTTAAAAAACGCCATATATTTTTATGGCAGTTTTCCTCACCTAGTTCTAAAAAATATTTTTTTACTGCTGGCCAAGATCGTATTAAACGTTCAAGAGCAGCATATAATGAAAGCCATCTTGTGGTAACGTGCCTTATCATTTTTTGATATTCAATGTCTAAAAAATCAAAACACTCTTTAAGGGATTCTTGTTGTTACGCCGCGTTGCCAAGAGTTTAACTTTTTCCTAGCATATGTATATAAATATAAATTAATTTATTTTCATTTTTCGTGAATGTGGTTTAACCCGGAGAATGTATCTAGTAAACCGGAGCCCGGAGACCCCATATCAATACCCGGAGTCTCCGGGTGAAACCCGGAGAGTTGGCAACCCTAGTTAATACCAATAAATTGTTTTTCAAAGCCACCTTCGATATTTATTTATGATAATGACTGGTGGAATAGTTGGTAGAATTTTCTGCAAATAAGTTTTGATGCGTTAAAAATTGCGATAGGGTTGTAATTAGAACACATGATTTATTTTTAATTCTGCATCGAATGACATAATAATATACAGGGGTTACAATTTTAAATAAGAAAAATAAATTGATTTAAAGTTTGCAAAATTTTATTAACGAGGCAATATTTTTATTTTTTATTAATTTTTACAACCAGTGGTGCAAAACTGATTTTTGTTAGTTTTTATTTTTTTTCGACTATAATACTGAACCGATTTCAATGAAATTTTGGGGGTATGTAGGCAACTATAAAAGGCATCTAAGTAAGTAAGAATATATATAGCATGTAATCTAAAAAAATAGATCCTTATGACGTCACACGTTTTTGGAACACCCTGTATATACAAAAATATTTTCCTGAAATGCGTCCTAACATACAGGTAAAGTTTGCAAAATATCAGAATCCTAACTTAATTAATACGTTAGCTATAGAAGACGGGAGGTGAGGCGTTGGACCCTGTATAAGTTCTTGATTGAAGTAGTGACTCTTTTAACAACCAATAGAGGTTAGAGAATACTCGGTTAAGCATAAGATTTTTTTTCCGTGTACCCGGTATACGAACAAAATCATTTTTTAATCGGCAGATATTTTTCACACTCTTTTTTGATCATTAGCTCCTACAAAGATTATTTATGCCCAAATTAAATTGCGATTTATAAACGTATCTACCCGCCGCTAATCTCCCATAATAAGACGAAATTTCTGTTTAAGACTTTTTAAACCTTTATGACTTTTATGGTCATCTTTTTATTAGTTTTTATGACACAAGCTTTATGACAATATGCGACGATGTGATATGACGCAGCTTTACTGTTACCTCCGGGAGTACTGACCCCATAAACGATAATAAAATATTTGAAGTTTGTATTTAAAACACACCCAGGAGGGGGCTGTAGCCTGCAACCCCCTCCAGACAAACCGTCGTGCACCGATTTAGCCATATTGAAACAAGATAAAAAAGACGACTTTTTTTTTTAGTTACTTTCGAAGATGCGTTTTTTTTAGCAGTCACTTTTGATCAAAGAAGTTTTGTGAAGGCATTACTTTTCAGTCCCCTTTCCCCATCAACACAAAATCCTGGATGCACCAGTATTTTATAAGGGTCTTAAACTCAATTAATATTTAAAATAATCTAAAAAGTTTTGGTTCTTTCACCACTCATATCATCTACAAGCTCTCGGGGCATAAAATTCAGTTTATCAACGACCCACATGATAAGAGAGTATTACATAATTCATTTTATCAGTGGCCTAGCCGGAAAATATGCTCGGGGGGGGGGGGGGGGGGGCTGAGTGGACGTGAGTAGGACATTTTTTTTCTGGAGAGAGGGATAGTCGGGACTATATGTATTTCATGACATTGTACCTAGCGAAGAAGGCGGAAAAGCGCCGCAGGCGAAAAATATTCGGAGCCACGCCCAAAATTCGTTTAAAATTCACCTAACTACTATCAAATTTCGAAAATTAAATTATTACCTCTTCCTTCTGCATGGTTGGGTTAAATTTGTTTTTGTAAATGTTTTTTTTTTTACTTTTTTTTTGATATTCCTAGCTGGCTCTTTATTTAAAAAAAAACATTTTTTATTTTTGTAAAATTTAACATAAGACGTATGTATGACTCTAACCCGCGTTTTTCGGACTCTGCTTTTTATGATTACAAATAAAGTAAATATTGCTCACCACGCCAAAATTGATGATTTTTTCAGAAATCATGTATTTTAGGAGCGTAGATCTAAGAGCAGTTTTTGGTGCAAATGCTTAGGTTTGGAAATACTCCTTCTTAAGTGCCGTTTTGTATATTCCCAATAAAGCATTCTCATTTCATCCCGCAATATTTTTTTTTATTATAAGTTATCACAATTCTTTCATAAAAAATGTTTCAATTAAAATTTTTTCTTACATTTTTTTCTTTAGAAATAAATACCTATATTTTTCTTTTTACTCGTTTTCCTTTAAAATTGCATCAAAAATCAATAACTAAAACGACATGCATCCGAACTCTTAATCTCTATATAAAACGGGACTTTTAGAAGGAAAAGTTTTAAAACTAAACGTTTCCTACAAGACCATTGTAATCTAAGCCAAGAATACATTATTTAAAGATTAAAAAATTAGGTTGCAATTAGACTTTTAGACCCGAGCTCCGAGACTCGGGGGAAGCTGCAGCCCGGCAGCCCCCCCCCCCCCCCCCTAAATACGCCACTGCATTTTATTAAGAGTCATTACAATTACTGCACTTGTTATGTAATAAATGATTCATTTTTTAATAAACGCTGGTGAACAAACCAACAAGTAGTGAAAATAGCTAATACTCAAAGTAATCCTCTGATTATAAAAAATGGTATACCCCAAGGAACATACTAGGACCAATTCTGTTTATAGCTTACATAAATTCATTAACAAAAATAAATATTAATAATGGCACAGTAATATCTTACCCAGATGACACAGCGGTAATTTTTAAAGGTACGACGTGGGATGAGGTAAAAAGAAACCGTCATTCTCTTGCTATAAAGTACCTATAAAAGTCTATAAAATAAACAATTTTGCTTTTCAAGAAAGTATTTTTATTACAGATCAAGAGCGGTTGTTATTGGCCCAAGAGCATTTGTTCTTGAGCCAAGAGTGTTGGTTCTTGTCCTAAAAGAGTTAGCTCTTGACTTAACATCGGATTTCCCAAATCATGAGGCAGTAATTACGCAGAGCTCCAAACAAAATGGAGTCACTAGGACAGGGTAAGACAATGACGGCCGTTTCGGCCTTATTTGGACTCATCGGACTGCCATAAACCCGTTGTACCTTTCTTGACTGTGAAAACACGCCAATTCAATACCGACCGTATCGTACGGTCAGTATTGAATTGGAACCGTAGGATACGGTCGGTATTAAACAAGCGGCCACGTTATCTTTAGGAATCAACTTTAATGCAGAAGGACACACACAAGGTGTGTGTCATAAGATGACGCGAAGAGAGCTATATCGAATAAATACTATAATTCCAAGGCTTGTAAAACAAGATAAATCGCTTTTGCAACAAGTTAAATTAAGAGATAAAGGTTCAAAAGAAATTTGAAGGGTTTTCGTAAACCAAGAGCTCTCCTGTGACAATAGAAATTCTCTTATACAAAGATAATTTTTCTTGTCTCTAAATTAACGTTCAAAACTTGTTTTTCTAGAGTACCTCTTTTTTCAGTGTACATCTTCCGTTTTTCTAATTTTGACATGTTACATTAAAAATTATTAAATGTTAGAAAAATGAAACATAACTTAATGATATTTCACGTTCTTAAGTAACGCTTAATCTTTCCTCAAAAGCCGTCTAACATTTTTTTCTGCATAATTAAAAACTGTCGCACCTAAAATAACACGCGCTCTTTCAAAATCGCGTCCATCTGTTTGTATACCGCTCTTATTTTTAGCCTTTTCCACTTTGGTAATAGAGGAATTTTTTGTTTTTTTGTCGTCGAAAATATGCGGCAAATTAATGCAACACAAACACGTAATGCGTCGCCAGTATTTGGTTAAGATGGAGAGTTCCTGCGGGTGTAACCTTGAGAAAACCCGTAAATTGGATCATTTGTCGTATTAAGGTCATCCGACCAGTATTTCCCAATTCTTTTCCAAGGTTATTAGCTCCATGCGAAATGACATCATATTAAATTAAACCAAAAACATTGCATTCTCTTGGACCGAATCCTGGCCATGTTTATTAATGGATTTTTAAAAACTTTTTTAAATTTGAACTCTACGTATATTGGAGAGAGTCAAAAAGTTAGATATTTATTTTTTTTAAATCAATACCGTTTTCTTCAATTTTTTTTCTACATGAAGATAACTTTCTTACGCCCACATACGATAAATATTGTAATTATTTTATCAGCGTACCTATTCAATAGAAAAATTTAGATTTAAAAGCACTAAAACCGAACATTACTTGAAAAAATGTGCACAATTATCAGTGGCGCAGTAAAGGGAGCAGCTGACGGGCTGTAGCCCCCCCTTCCCCCTAGCCTAGGAGCTCGGGTCCAGCGGCGGCGCCAAAGGGGGCATCCGGCCCACCTTAAAAACATGAGTGCCCACCAAAAATTGAGGGATTAGGTTTTGTAATGGAGTTTCCGTGGGGGACGGGGGATTTGGCAATGAAATTATTGATGAAAAAGGAGTGGTATTATAGAAGGATGTAAGTAATAATTTAATAAGAGATCAAGAGAACGATGATGACCTTTTTTGAGACGTCAGTTTGGTTCTTTTTTAGAAATAATTTTTGATTTGGGTAGTGCCTACCCTAAAATCATCGGGCCCACCCATCCCAAAATTCCTGGCGCCGCCACTGCTCGGATCTAAAAGTCTAATTGTAACCTAATTTTTAATCCCACGCTTGGACCTTTAATCTAAATTTAAATATGTATTTAAAAAATGTAAAACAAACACAGCACAAATCAATATATTAGTTTGCCTTTTCGTACATACGTATCTATTAGACGCTTACCACGGCAAAATTAATGTTTTTATAAAGAATAGATTACAAAGCTGTTTTTGTCGAGATCGCTTAATTTTTAAAAATGTTCTTCTAAAAGTCCAGTTTTGTATAAAGCTTAATTGAAAAAACAGGAGAAATTCTACTTTTTTATTGCGGGAAGGGACGTGAAATCGTATAAATCCAAAACCTAACCTTACAAAACGGCATCTTAGGAAAGAATATTTCAAAATCCAAGCAATTTCAACAAAAACGGCTCTCAGAGGCGCTTAGATACGCTTCAAAAATGCATGATTTCTAGAAAAATTATCAATTTTGGCGTGGTGAATATTTAAAAGATATTAACTTTTTTAGGAAGAAACGAGAATGCTTTTTATGAATATAAAACGGCACTTAAGAAGGAACCAAAAATTGTTCGTAGAACTACGCTCTTAAATACATGATTTCTGAATAAATCATATTTACTTTATTTTTAAACATGAAAAAAACGAGCCCGAAAAACCCTGGTTAGAGTCATACATAATAATATGTCTTATGCGAAAATTTTGGATTAAAATACAACATTGATATTTTCAAACAAATATGTAAAAAATGTTTTTCTTTTTTAAAATTAAAGAGCCAGGTAGGAATATCAGGAAAAGTGAAAAAATATTCACAAAACCTAATTTAATCCAACCTTAAGTTAGTTAGAGTTAATAATTTAATTCTCGAAATTTGATAGTAGTTGGGTTAGTTGGGTGAATTTTGAACGTACCTTGGGCGTGGCTCCGAATATTTTTTGCCTGTGGCGCTTTTTCCGTCTTCAAGTACAAAATCATGAAATACTTGTAGTCCCGACTGCTCTTCCATCCACAGAAAATGCCTTAGTTAAGCCAACTGAGCCCCCCTCCCCCCACTGATATACTTATATTGTTCTTTAACTTATCACTAAAGCTACAACGTTGAAGTTGAAATACCAAAGCGTCGGACAGGGCAGCAAGGATAAGCGGCATAAAAATCCCCCAAACTGTTGCGAACGGCCGAATGTTTTTGCGAGCTGTCTGTCTGTTATTTTGGTTTTATTAAACTGGGATGCAACTTACCTACTGAACAGTGTCGCGCGGCGAAAAAAGTTCAATTTAGAACGTTTCTTTTCAAAATGGGGGTTTGCACGGCAATATTACATGTCAATGAACACCACCTTTTCTTTTGTATTTTTTTTTCAGCTTTATTTATTACAAAAAGAAAGAAAACTGAAATAATAAATCGTTTTCAGTGTCGATGTCGGTGTGTAGCACATTATGCAGCTTCAACTATTTATAAATCGTACACTCTTAACAATGACTTGGTATTTGGTATTAATTTTTATTTGTTCTCGTGTTTGCGTTACCAAAAATAACTATTTTTAATTAAAAAAACAAAAAAGATTTTTTCTTGGTTATATTTAGCAAAAAATGATCAGAACAAAGAAAATATCTTGTTTTCATATTAGTTGGCAGAAATAAATTATTTTGTTTAGCTGAATTTTACTCTGTATATATCTTATTTAAATGTTACATCAAGGTTCCTACAAACTTGTATTTATCAATTAAGCTTGTTGTAATAACACATTATGAATTTGTAGTCCCTATCCCTTTGTTAATTTTGATTAAGATACATTCTTAGTTACCAGAACTAACTTTTCTTTTCAAGTAATATCATTCTTCATATTTATAACTAACGGCATCAACAGAGGCTCGACGCCCTTGCCCGGTGGGTGACATGTGACATCATTCTAGCCAGGACTGGCAGGAGGTTATGTTTATGTTAGGGTGCTTTTGCGGTTCCGTGTCCATTTTTTCGTGTTTTTAAGGCAATAATTGGCCATTTTTATGGCCGTGCCCGTGTGGAAAATGGATGTGACAATATTTGGTGTAATTTATTTGTGTTTATTATCTTTCTTGTGTACGTTCTTATTGGCAGAAGGAAGTTAAATCATAAGTAAGTAAACATTTTATTTTTTATTATTGCAGTTGTACATTAGAAAGTTTAAATGAGATTTTTATAGAGCATGGCAAGGTGACCCGATGAGAAATAACTTAAATATTATAAATAAAAAAAAATTTTTTGTTTTGTTATTGTTCTATGTTCTATGTTCCATTTCTATAAAAGAACGTCATATTGATGACTTTTTAATCTAACCAAGTACAACAAATTTCAAATAGCTGTATATTTTAAATAGAAAGTCCAGGGGATATTTTTTGTTTTTTAATAATCGTAGTTGCAGATAAGAAAATTTAAATAAAGACATTGAAAATAATAATTTAAAAAAAAAACCCATAATATCCCTGATAATTTATTCCAATTAGTTTACGGATACCTAATAGAGTAGTAATACCAAGGAAAGTTTTTTATTTAAATGGGGACCTAGGAAGGAATATTTTTTGTTACTAAGTATAAATCACATACCTATGACATTTTTTTTAGAAATGAAATATACTTTTTTTAAAGTTATTTCTATCAAATCAACTTGCTAATTTTGCCATGCGTTGTTATAGGCAGTTCTTCAAACTTTCTAATGTGCAACTGCAATGACAAAAATATAAAATTTTTACTTATTTAGATTCAACTTCTTTCTTACAATTAAAAAGTACAGAAAATAATAAATACAATGTTGTGACTACATACGTAATTGTTACTCTATGAAAATTTCAAGTTTGGCCCAAATAAATGATTGCATTGGCAATATTTGCAGATTGCATCATTAACAAAAACAATATATTCTTGAAAAAAAAATTTCAATTTTCCATATTTACACATAAGTGACAATTAATTTTAAAAGCGGGAGTACCATATAAATTTAGTTATCCGTATATAAAATTTCGTTGTGACAACTAAAATTTGTAGGTGGGGTTAGTTAATGTTATTAATTAGTTCAACAGTTCAATAACGACAATTTTTTTTGGTTGTACAAACTAATTTTTGGGTTGAGTCCGATTTCACGAAAATAAATAGTTGTCAGAACCAAATTTTAGTAATCCATACCATGTTATTTTTAAGAGTGATAGAATAATTCACATCGTTTTTAAGGGGCTCAGACCCCCGTACACCCGCTCTCCCCTTTGGATCCGCCATTCCACCAAAGTGATTCCATTAAAAACTGTCAAACAGAATAATGAACACACTTAAGAGATACGACGAATAAACTCGATGTTAACGAAATTGGGCCTTTTTGCAATACATCTCTAATAAACGCAACACGAACATAATTGCGGTGTCAACCGTTTTTATTTTTTTTATAACGAGTGTCTACAAAAACTACGTCGTTTGATGTCTTGATGTTCTTACAACGGTTTTACGCTACTCTGACAAGGGGCGTTAAATTAGCGGGAAAAAGAAATATATGTTGTGTTAAAAAGATGTTGACGGAGAAATTTCTTTGTTTATTGGATAATAAATGGCTTAAACCAATGTAGAATAGCTCCTGGTTTTCACTTTTTTGTAAAATAACTCGAATTTGTGTGATGCAGGTTTTTGCCGATACAAGGGGCAATAGAAAAGTTCTCCTTCCCTTCACTTTAACGCACGTGCGCTATTTGTGCCGAAGCGCATTGATGTGCGGTGAGATTTGATATGATGAGAAGCGCTTCAAAACCACTGAAGTTCTATGGCTTTTTTCAGTTATATTAAAAAGTAAAATAGTAATTGGTATACTACAAGAGTGGATATTATGTCTATAGTACACGAGGAAGTAAATTGAACATGACGTCGTAGATGGAGTGCTCAAACTTCCGACTGCGATATGGACAATCCACTCCAGTTAAACAGTATATTTTTTCTACGACCAAACTTACGAACCTTATGTTAAAAATGTTTTTAAAAGTTTACAGGCTGCCGGGCTTGAACTCACGAACATTGGATTCAAAGTTTGGCGCTTTACCATTTCGGCCACAATGCTCATGTTAGAAATTATGGTAAAACCAACTTAAAAATAATGCCACATGAAATAAATTTTCTATGCACATTTAGCAGGTTGTATTATTGATAAAACTGTTATATATGCGTATATATTTTGTTATATTGAACAAATTAGTAACATAGTAATAAAATATATAATTTGTAGTGTCTTGAAAAAGAAGGCGGAGCCTCAGTAAATCAGTAAATGCTAATATATAACTGTGATTGGTAGTGCTTTATAAGGACGCCACATAGGAATCTAATTTTAATAACAAGGTTTTCAACTAATGGGAAATTTCAGCATTCGTGAGAAATAAAGATCCAAAGCACAGAGGAATGATAGGTCCGCGCTGTTTCCAAAGGTAAAAGGGAAATTTTTACGCAAAGCGTTATATTCTTAGCATAATCTTTTTTCTACCCACTGAAGTGTTACTTTGTAATCTTTTGTCAGGGATATTAATTAAAGTTCAACCAGCCTAAGAAAAGGCGTACACTAATTTTTAAACAATAATTTTGTACAAATAACGGATTTATTTTATTATATTTATTTAAATTATTCAAACAACCTATTGGCCTGGACCAAATACCGGCGATATTAATATCGTAGACATAATATATAAAAAAAGAAAAAAATGAGTTCTTATATAAATATTAATTTTTGTTGAAGAGGTTAATACAGGGTGATTTCTAAGTTGATACTTCTTTTTTAGCTGTATATAGAAGGCATTAATATAAACAACATTTTCAAATACCTTTTTTTTTTTAAACTTAAAAATAGGCGAGATACAGAAGTAAAAATCTAAGTGCGGTCCTGGTAATCAAAACGTAGCCTGCTGTACTTTATGTTTTTTGTCTTATCTCTTATTTGGCATGCAATTTACGGGTCGGTGGTCAGTTATTTGGCAATACGCTGCGGTGTGTTTTTCTGAAGAAAGTTAATTTTAAATTGGTGACACGTAAAAATGATGAAATCTGATAACAATGAACAAGTAGATATGGCGCTAATTTAAGGTGAGTGTCGTCAAAGTGCGGCTGCTGCTTCGAGATTATACGCAGAAGGCTTTTCCTTGCGGGCTCATCCTACACCGAGAAGTTTTCTTAATGTTATTCAACGGGCAAGTTAGGCAGAACCATATTTGATCCATAGTGTAATAAATGAACGAATAAGGTACCTTATTCTTGAGTTTTTTGAAAAAAGGTATTTGAAAATGTTTTTTATTTTAACGCAATACAATTAATACAGCTAAAAAAGAAGTATCAACTTAGGAATCACCCTGTATATTTAAGGTATATCTAATATGCAATGTTTGTGACAACACCACTTGTATGTAT
Organism: Polydrusus cervinus; assembly: GCA_935413205.1. Lineage (NCBI taxonomy): Eukaryota > Metazoa > Arthropoda > Insecta > Coleoptera > Curculionidae > Polydrusus > Polydrusus cervinus. The sequence goes on from OW284510.1 coordinate 6,177,166, forward strand.
AATATTAAAGGAGAATTACAGACGCACAGGCGCACAACATTGACCGGAGGGTTCCATTTTAACCGAAATATCTCAAAAATCTGCGTTTAAAAATATGAATATAACCAACTATCCATACAAATTCAATGCCCAATAAAAAACTACTATTTTTAAATTGACCATTTGAGATTTTGCAGGAAAAAATATGTCCGAACCGGGATTAATAATTAAAAGCGTTGTTCATGTACTGGGATCAATTTTTTATAAAATTTACGATTTTTATTTGCTGTTTTATCAAGAATGCCTAAAATCCGCTTCCGCATAATATAGCGTGGAACACAAATTCGATTTTTGATTTCAGAAAGATGTAGAGTTATAAAATGGGAAATTCCGTCCAGTTCAGCTCAATTTCGATGTCGGCCATAGGCGCAGGTTAATTTTGTGCATTAAATTTATGCATGATAACTAATCAAAATTTTTAGAGAATTAGGTTAACGGGTATTAAGATAAAATAGTATTGTTTGTAGTATTAAAATTTCAAGTAATTGCGTAAGAGGATTAGGAAAGGTATGTTTTCTGGCCTGAAGTGTCAAATTTGAAATACTGTGTAGGGATTAGTACCATTTAACAGGTACCGTGTTTGACTCTGGCCTCTTTGGCTGGATCATATAAATAGGTGGTAATTTGGAATAAACTTCTTATATCGTGTGTGCGTATATGACCTTAATAAATTTGTTTAGTTTAACGCATCAGTATTTGCTGTTAAGTCGTATATATAGGGTTCATAGTATTATAAGATTAGTAATAAAATGGCGATATTTACACCAAAATATTTTCCAATAATCCTCCACTATCAGTGAGTGAAAAAGTTATTATTCTAAATGTACATGTATGATTGCATAAAATACGATTACCCGAATTTGAAGAAACTGTCGACCGATGTTCCCGAATGCACGCCTTTGTCACAATATTTTCAGTGTTTGTGAATGGATATCAAAAGGCAAAACCCATAAATTGACCCAAACCCTGGTGGTACTATCTGCACTTGATGATAAGAAAGAATTTTACAATGAAATCAATGCCAAATTTTGAAAGTGGCTTAAATATTCGTTGGGTCACTCTGTAGTCCCTTTGCATACCTAATGAGCTTTTATTACTCTACATCGTTCTGAAATAGACTATAGATTGGACATTTTCTGACAAGTATTGTCTGACACACGGTTCTAAAACTACGTAACGAATGCAGAAAAAAGTTTGTGATATTGTCAGCTGGCTCACTATTAAATATAGATTAAAAAATTACACAGAAATATGTTATTTTAATTTAACCTAGGTATATAGGCAAAAATAAATTAGGCCCGCTTTGACTTCAAATTTTCTTTTTGTGAAAAACCTTTATGATGCCGTGCAAACGCCTATTTTGAAAAGGAACGTTCTATATTGAACGTTGTTCGCCGCGCGACACTATTCGATAGATAAGTTGCATCTCAATTTAATAAAACCTAATCCCGCAAAAATGTCTGGCCGTTCACAACACTTTAGGGTATTCTTATGTCGCTGGCCCTTGCCCGCCCGGTCTGACGCTTTGCTATTTCAACTCTAAAGTTGCAGCTTTAATCATGGCTATAGGCTATTTAAGAAAAGTGTACAGTAATAAAAGCTTATTAGGTATTCAAAGGGACTACAGAGTGACCCAACGAATATTTAAGCCAATTTCATAATTTGGCATTGATTTCATTGCAAAATTCTTTATTTTCATCAACTGCAGGTAGTACCATCCGAGTTTGGGTTAATTTATAGGTTTTGCCTATTGTTATCCATTCTCAAACACTGAAAATGGTGTGACAAAGGCGTGGATTATGTACATAGTATTAGGTATATACACTTAATTTTTATTAAACATACAAAAAATACCAAAAATACATTATACAGAAATTAAATTATAAAAAATCATAATATTCTTTGTCATCTGAGAAACTGTCATCTCCTCTCGACGTTATAATTAACGGGTCGACGGTCCGATCGATCAGGTGGTCAAGATCCCACATTTTCTCCTCTTCTTTAATGACATGATGGACTGCGTTTCGCCAGTTCTATGGTGTCGCTTCCTTAATGGCTTGATCAAACAGTAGCTTAACGTCTTTCATTTTGAATGTCGTGTTGTGTCTTGCTACAAATCCTTTCACTTGCGCCCATATAAGTTCTATAGGATTTAATTTGCAATGATATGGCGGTGTGCGCAGCACAGATACACTATGTTTTTCAGCTAAATCTTCCACGACATATTTCATAAAACGATGTTTGTGTAAATTTGCTATAGCTAATAGTTCCTTCTTTATCAAATTATCTTCTTTTTTTCTATATATTATTCTTTATATAATACATTAATGCACAAAATTTACCTGCGCCTATGGCCGACACAGAAATTGAGCCGAACTGGACGAAATTTCGCATTTTATTACTCTACACATTTCTAAAATAGACCTTAGCTATATATTTTTGTTAGTTTCCTCCCATAAAAATTAGAAACAGAGAAACATAATAAATTTAAAAAAATGACTCAATCATCTAGAACTAGAAACCATTATGGAAAACTTCACCAAACAAATTTCAAATAACAAAATAACTTAGATTTTATGGTTCTTAAACAGCATTAGCAATAAAAATGTACCGTTTAGTTAATAAACACTTAAATGGTGTTACAAATACATAAATTCTTTCGAGTTTAACGATGATTTTACTATTTTATGGTGGAAATGATTTATTTTATTGTACCCAGATATAATTTGCATATGAGACATGCAAAGTGGTTTACTTTTTTTCCTTAACGCTTCCATATATGGCACAAACATTCATATGGTAGTGCAACGTGCCTGTTATAACACAAGTGATATAAGCATAATAATATAAAGCAGGGTTGCGACCATAGGCGCCGGAACTTCAGAATTGCTCTGAGGGCTTGGAGCCCGGATCTCAACGAATAAAAAAAAATTTCCTTTATTAAATATACACATAATATAATGTAATAGTTAATACATTTTAAATATAATAAGGCTCCCTCCACAGTAACTTCTAAAAAAAAAAGGTCATCGGTCCAAATTTTGGGGCCCCTCTCCACAGTAACTTCTAAAAAAAAAGGTCTGGCCAGTTAGTTCCGAATGATCCAATGTTTTTGTGTACATTTGTGAATTATGTAGCTTAATTACCTCTTTGGTATTAAAAAATTTTCAACAGGAGATTTGAGGGTGAAAACAGTAGAACAGTAGTTTAAGAGTGAAAACAGTAGATCTTCTGTTAAAACAGGAGATCTGGTAACACTGGCTCCAACTTGACCGCGCCGATGCTTGACCTCGCTGACTAGGCCGTGATGTCAGATCTGCATAATGCAAGTTTTCACTAAATCACTTTGGATTGGTTTCGAAATCATTAAAGCCAGTGAAATTTCACCAGACCTGGCAATCTTGAGACTTTGAGACCAGGGACTTTCCAAATTCTCTACGTGCTCTAAGCAAAGTGGCAGACCAGGGTTGCCAGATCTAGCATAATTTAATTTTCAAAGCCAAAATAATTTTTTCCTAAATATACCTGCTAAATTAAAAAAGGAAACGACAACTGTAGATAAATTTTATAGAAAAAAATTAAATTATCAAATCTCAAGTAACGCACGTTCGCAAACGAATTGCTATTAGTATCATTATTATGTAAACGTACTGTGAGGGTTAGGCTATGAGGGCTACGCCCCCAAAGAAATATAGCTCTGGGGGCCATAGCCCCCAGAGCCCCCATGGAATCGGCGCCTATGGTTGCGACGTATTAAATCATGATTTAAATCAACTGATCTTTTTAATTTTAATCGTAATTTAACTCAAATTATAAATTGCTGTAAAAACAAGTCGCCGAAGCAAATAACTCATCAGAAAATTCAAAAAAAAAGGAAGAGAGTTTATTTAACACGGAGTGTTGTATGGGCCGACTATAAGTTGAAAAATGATCCGTCTCGTGTCAATCGCATATTACAAAGACGAACGAATTTTCTTGTTCCGACAATTTTCATGTCAATACAAGTTATTTTGTATGTCGCCGAGGAGATTTTCTAACTGTAAATCTAGACAACAAATATTTTTGGGCGAATAGAAACAAAATAATAAAAATAAGTGAGTTTAAAGTTTATTATTGCCATATTTAAGAAAAAAATCAGTAAAAATGGATAAAAATTTAAAAAATCACGATTTAATGGAAAAAATCAGATTTATTGATTTTCCAAAAAAATCGTGGTATATTGCAACCCTCACTAAGAAAAATGAATTATAACCATTATAAGAATTTTTATGGCCATTATAAGAATATTTAATACTATTTGGGACAGCAATACGAGCTAATACCAGTTATACACCATATATTGCTAGGACCAGTGCATAAGGATAACTAAAATATGTTATACTGTTTATATGACACGGATGTTAACTATTAAGGTTTGTTCTATAGCGACTATAAAACGCTTTATAACCAGTAAACACAGTTGAAAAAGAGTATAATCCAGTTTTATAACCGGTATAAAATTGTTTAGCTGCCAATATAAAACGTTTTTATAGTGTTTGCCGATTCAAATTTTGCGCTTGCGCATTCTCAATATTAATTTTTTATAAATTTATCGATCACTTATCTCTTTACGCAAACTCCAAGCCACAAGCGAAATTTTGGATGTTTGTATGTTATAAGACCAAAAAATAATAAAGGTAAAGAGATGATATTTTACTATATTTATATTGGTATTGACAAATTTTATTTTTTGATTTCACCATGTAACTACTGCTATTTTTCATTCAACATGTGCAATCGTATATCCAGAATTTAAAATAAACAGATAAATGGCCGATAATATAAAAAATAGTAAATTATAAAAATAGGTTAACATTTTAAAGGTATTTATTTAACTAAAAAAAAAAACAAATAAGGGTATTTACCCAACACTTTCTAATCAAGAAACAACGAAAAATCTGAGACCATAAACACAGCTCTTAGGTTACAAAATACTGATAATTTTACACCACCACAAATAAAGCTTAATAATAACCTCACAACACTGTTCACAGAAAACAACAAACATCTGGAATAACCCGCACAGCCGAACAAATGCAAATGGCATCGTAAAACACGTCTTGATACATCACAGTCTTCCCCACTCTTGCCAATTAAAAGTATGTTGCATAAGGGTAAATAAATGTTTAATATCAAATAACAATTTAATTAATACCCCCAAAAAAGCGTTTTATTGTTGGTATAATCTTTATGTTGTATAAAACCATTTTTATTTCCAAAAATAATGTTTTATTAAAATACATTCTTACAATTCTGGGCTTATATTCACAATTATTTCGTTTTATTGTCCGTATAAATAAAGAGGTAGTAATTCTGTATGATGTTCGTTGGTTAACTTTTTTGCTATAGTAATAAATTGTTTAATAGTGATTATTAAAAATGTTGCTACTGGTATAAGACTATTCTTAACAATTCTGTTTAATTAGTCGATTTTGCTCTGTGCCTGTGCTGATATAAAGTAAGAAAATTCAACTAAATTATTTCAAAATAAAACGAAAATATTAGAGAGGAAGGGTTCACTAGCCCACAATAACAAATAATTCTTTTAAAAACATTTTTTTATGAGTAATTTCGGTTTACATGGGGCTTTTGGTAGAATTCTAGTTAAAAAGTATTTTCTTGACAACTGATGACGATAAAAATAACAGGGGGGAGTCTTTGGCAAACGCGGCACTGACTTAGGCATTTTCTTTAATTCAACATATCTCCGCTTCTAATGGACTACTTTTAAAATATATTAATTTGTTTTTGTTTTTTCGTCTTTCTGGGCTTTATAAATTATTTTATTATTCTTATTATAAAAGTTAAGAAAATGCTGAAAGTTATGAAGAACGAATTACAAGAAAAATAATAGAGAGTCCCGGGAAATTTAATACGAAACCAAAACATGATGAAAGAAAAGTTGGACAGCCCTTTTGTACGTAAAACTGCCGCTATCAACGCTTAAATTAAGGATCAAATAAAGGCCCTGTTTATTAGGGAGTTCTGGCAGAAATATTTCAAAGCGGGTCACAGTCACAACGTCCGTCGACACCTGTAAAAACTGCTGGTCCCTGCAGCTAGAGTGTAGCCATGCATTTTCGTTGCATTTACTTTACTTACCCATATCTGCTTTAAAATGTTGCTTACCTGAAAATAAAATTCACTTTATTAGAAAAAAAAGTATATACATTTTTAATCTGTGGCGCAGCAAGAAGAGGGAGGATGCCGGAGCTCCTCAAGTAAAACTTTTCAAAAACAAATTAGTGGTAATAGAAAAAAAAAACATATACAATGTCTAGAAAGTAATATTTTATCATAAACTTCTCAAACAATTTGGTTTAAAATATTTGATTTTTACTTTAATAACTACTAATTTATTTTTTTCAAGTATGTAATTCTATTATTTATTAATGATTCACACACATTTTTTATAATTTGTTTTGCTTCTAATGACATTGATTTCGATTTAATTAAATATAAAAAATGCTGCAGTTTTTTTCTCCTAATTCCTGTAAATTTTGATAAACAAATTTTCACCTGTGGCGCTTTCGTTACCATAACCTTAGATATAGGATAAACAAAAAATTGTTTAATAATAGATTGGACACTTTTACTCCCCCCCCCCTCAGAACAGCTTTCTCGAGAGCATTACCAACCCCTGACAAGAAGCTATAGTCGCCCTTGTAACAGGGGTGTCTCACCTGAATAACAATAGTAAACGCCATACATTTTTAATATTTATTTTACTTTATGTATTTAAAACTTTTCAATACCATCATCAATTTTTTTTTAAATACGGACCTGGATATTTGTTGACTTTTTTTTAATGCTTCAGTTCCAGTTATGTATTGCCGATATTGTTTTGCCACAACCGTGACGTATCATAGCTAAAACTCATTTTTAAATAATTTCTAAATATTTTTAATCCTGACCTGACTCTTTTAGTTATTCATTTATTTATTTTCAATGCTTTATTTACAAATTTAAAAAACCGATAACCTAATAATCAGTAATTCCCTAAATGTTCAAAAATATTTCCGTTCTCTCTAATACACAAGTCGATTTTTCTTCCAATTTTAGTTATAGCCCTTTCAAGGGACCTTCTTCTGACACTTTGAAATATATTTAACATGCTCCAACTGTGCCGTTCAGGATATTACTCCAAGTACATTTCGGACGCCCTACTTTTATTTAATTGACATAAATAAAAAAAAATTACGACCATATCAAATTTTTCTTCATTAGAAAATACCATTTTAAGTCAAATATTTTACCGCGGCAGTGGCTCAGAGGTAGGGCTCCTGGCTTTCGACCCGGGTTCGATTCCCGGAGTGGGCCTACAAACAATAAAAAAAAAGTATCGGGAATGGTGGCAGCGAACGAAGAGGAAAAAAGCCTAATTCGAAAGAAGGGCAGAACGGCAAGTCAAATATTAGATAGTACATTTTTAGACGATATTGTTACCGAGTTGGAGCAGCGCATACAGAATGCATTTCATAGTGTAAGAAGAAGGTCCATTATCTAAAATTGGAAAAAAATCGACTTATATTTACTGATTAATAGTTTACCGAATTTTTTTTTTGTAAATAAAGCTTTAAAAATAAATAAATGATTATGTAAAAGGGTCAGGTCAGGATTAAAAATATTTAGAGATTATTTTTGAATTTCTTTTAGCTATGATACCTCATTATTATGGGAAACCAATATCGGCAATACTGGGACTGAAGCATTAAACAAAAGTCAACAACTATCCAGGTCAGTTTAAAAAAAAACTTGATTATGGTACATAAAAAAGGAGACAAAAACTGTATGTATATATTATGGTATTCTAGAGCTAGAAAAAATGCCCTAAAAATATCCAACCAGCTTCTCTATTAATTCGAAATTAAAAGCGTAAAAAATTAAAAACAAATATTCAAAATTTCGGTTTATTTCAGTTTTTACGGATATCTCCCGAAATAAACGGAATTTTCTAAATTTTTCAACGATGTTTTATTTAACATCAAATTACGCAACTTTGTCCAAATTTAACGCTCTCTATCTGTTTTTAATTTCCGAGATTCCAATTTTTTTTGCTGGGGTTGGCGGAAGAGCCAGTATACTTAGGCCTATAAGGACCATTGTATCCCCCTATCGTCTGGGTTATATCAGCCGGACGAGACCTACAGCTTAACGTGGAATCCGAACCACGTGTATGCACTAGTTATCCTTTTTACGCCCCCAGAGGTCCATAACGCCCTTCTCGGTCTGTTCGTGTCTGTTGCACTCTCTTATCCACTAAATTTCGGACATACTTTTTTTATTATGCGTATGTCCTCTCCGGACCTCCGGGGATCGAACCCGGACCGCCACGGTCAAATGCCAGTACCTCACCTCTGAGCCACTGCCGAGGTTGGAGATTCCAATGCTCATATGTCGAATTTGTAACACCCTCTATACAACAATGACGTTTTATTAAAATAGATCACAGGTAGCCAAAAATCAAGACGATAAATTTTAGGACCTACTTTACCTAAGCCCCCGATAGTTGCTATGTTTTTACGGACATATAGCGGGCACAGAAAATACGCCGTTGTTCCCTAATAACGAACAAATAAAACGTCGCTATAATAGCTTTTGTAAAACGAAACATTGTACACTTTGCTTGAAACTAAGTAAAAAGAATCCCCGCTTGGCGAGGGAACATAATAGGGACATAAAAGTAGACAATACATTATTAAAATCAATAATGATAAAAGGACAGCAGCAACTGCCAGCCGAGAGACATTACGTTTTTTTTTTCTGCCTGGAACGATATTAAAAATGCCACTCGGAAAAAAATTACGCCGTAAAACACATTTTGTTAAGCGATTTGCGGTAAAAATTAATTATCTAAAAAAAATGACAGGAGCGTAGATGGCGGGGAGTTATAAAAATTGGTACCCTCTACTTATTCACTAAAGGGGTTTAAAATTATCTAGTCTAGTAATGAAAATAAAAACTTTTGGTAGGTCAAATGTGGTCCACTAAGAATGGCTGCCGGCCATATCTCAGAAACTAGTAATCGTACAGCATTCGGGTAAATATTTTTATGACAAAAAGGCCCAAGAAAAAATGCTGGAAATTATTTTTAAGTTCCGCATTTTGCCGCAAGAGGGCGTTATTGAAAAGTAAATTTTAAAATTTTACATATCTCCGAAAATTCCACATTAAGGTATATCTTTGATAACACCATTAAAAAGCTTGGACAATTATGCATCATTTTGGTCTTTTGCTCATTGGCGTACCGACTTTGTTGAAAGTGTAATCAGTTAAATCGCTGTAACTTTTAAACGACTTATCCGATTTTAGCAAACTAAAGACTGTTTGGAAGAGAAATGTATGCACTTTCACCAATTGTATTTAGTTTTCGATAATAGTTCTAAAAAAAAAATGCTAGAGGGCGCAACTTAGAATAATAACACATTTTTTGATTTTCCTCCGAAAAAATAAATCATGCGGTTTAATTATGATACCATAATCGAAAAGTAGATGAAATTTGCTGGAAAAAATATTAAAACCGCAGCTCGATATCTCCGTTCTTTTCAGCGTTATCGCTAATAGAATAATTTTTACAACTTTAAAAATGAAGAAGCGATTATATATTTTTAAGAAAAAAAGTGGTACGCCACTGATATTTTTCCATGTGGATATTATTTCGGATTAGCTTGGTCAATTCTGCATAAAAATGGTCTCTTGCGTTTTTCTCCTCAGGTACACCGTTCTTAATTAAAATAAATTAAACGGGCGGAAGCATGCCTATTAAGTGAAGGTGGTCATTTCCAACAATTTTTATAAAACAAAATTTTGCATTATCAATGTTAATAACAATAATAAATAGTAGAGGTAATTTGTAACATCAAATATGCATTTGAGAGTAGAAAAAAGCATATTTTTACTTTAATTTTGAAACCGCAATATCGTCAAAGAACTAAATTTTTGAAACCCAAAGGGCATATACATATACATTATTGCACGTAGGTAAAAAATACCCACAAGTAAAAACGGCTGAACATGTTTTTTCCGGATGCATCCCTTAAAACACGGGTTTGTTGAGTTCATACGCTTCAAAAAACAGGGTTAAAAATCATTTATTACAAAGTATAAACCAATTAACAAAGGATTACATGCTAGAGCATCTATCGTCAAACCTCATCAAGGATTAAAAAAGAATTAAAATAAGGATTAAAATCTCGAAAAAATTGGGGCACGCACCACGAGCACTGCCGTTACTTCTCTTCAGCCGTAAATAACGAAAAGATGTTCAATGTCCTGTTCAATTTTGTTTAGGCCGATTAGAAACGAGGAGCGACCCGTGGAAATTATGATAATGCGGGACCCCTATAAAATTCTTAGGGAGGCACCAGGCTATCGATGCACTCGTAGAATCGATAACTAAAAATAAGTTATTGACAGTGGCTATATAAAACTTAAATAAATAGAAGAAGCACTCTTAAGTGTAGTTATTTTTAACTGGCAGAGACAGTAACTACTAATCTAAAATCTAACCACGAAACGCTCGATGCGATCAGTACAGGACTGCAATCAGCTTTCGCATTTGAATAGGGTATCCGATTATATTGAAGCTCTATTTCGCACAAGATACTGTTCTATTATTTTAAAACTTATTTAGATTTTGGCATTTATGGTTTGCATGGTGCAGTGTCGAATTGTGTTTGCTTAAAAATCATGCAGTCGTAGGTATAAGTAAAATAAATAAATGCGAGCCTGTTCAGGTTGAATGTCTACGTGTATTTATTTTCATATTTTGCCAGTTGGAAATAAATAGATTACAATTCCTCCATTGATACATGTTTCGGAGAACAAATCGTAATAAAGAGAAGAAAATAGTAAATATCATCTTACTGGAACTAGATAGTACTGTTAACACGTTGAGTGAAGAAACATTGCAAGATACATACTACCGAATTTAATCAGTATAATGTAGAAAGGGAGTTTTCGTAAAGCTTACAGTATTTAACAGATTTGATCTGCCAACAGAATTTAATTCAGAAGTAAAATGTGCACTGTAAAAAATGGGTTGAATTTTACTTGATAGTTTCTTAAAATACACATAAATATTAATTAATTTTACACATAGATTCATGTGGTAATTAAGGATACATTAATTTTTTTGTAATATTAAATTTTGTTTTAAAATTACAATAAAACAATGAATTTTTAATACGCAGTTATGAATAAACCACTCAAAATACGTAAGTTTCAAAACAGTTTTGGAAAATTAAAACTTGACATTTAAATTTACAGCTTTTAATCAAAATTAATTTTTTTTTATGAAAATTTCATAACTATTAAAGGGTTTTTATGTAAAGGCACCGCAAAAATAATTCCTTCCATTATTTTTACATCTTCTACCTACTGTCACTGAAAACCCTAGTAATTTTCAATACACAATAATGGAAAAATATCTTAAAAGCCGTAAATTTAAAGAATATTTATTGAAAATTCAAAATATATATGAAAATTATGGAATTTTCATTTATTGCTGCGTAACAACGACACTGCCGCGCTTAAAGCATTTATCCGACGACGCTGGTCATACGTGCATCTTATTATAATCGTCCCTTCGGTGCTCATTTTTCGGCCATCCTTTGTAGTGGTTTGAACACGTTTGCTGTTAAAAGTGTAATAGGAATTAAGTAAGGTAGGTATTTACTATTTCAATAACAATGATAATTTGTTTCTTGTGTCATTTTAAGTGTTAAGATTTTGACAAATATGATAAACATTTATATTTACATAGAACCGTACCGAGAATGCAGTTTGCTTGTCGTCGCCAGGGGTGTAAGATACAGTTTTCAACCTACAATAAATATAAAATACATACCTTTCGAAACCATTCGAAAAGTCCAAGGAAGATAAACAGCATTTCATCACCGCTTATTTGCAAAGCTTGCAAAGAACAATTTAACAATAAAAAATTATTATTTCATCATTTAAATATCCATTTTACACAAGAAAGTTATACTACTTGTCCGGCTAAAAACTGCAAAGTGCATTTTAAAAAAAAATAAAAATTCAAAAAGTAGAGTCATTACCCTCATTAATAAATTAAGAAATATTTAAATTTGTAGTTATTACCTAGTTCCTATTTGTTAACATGTTTGTAAAGGTTAACCTATTGACTGCTAAAAAATTTTTTCACAACCATGGTTTTAGCGCGCAAATTATTGTTGTGAAAATACTTACAGTTTTTTAAGTTTTTAGTATCTCGTTGTTATACTTATACCTATTTAATAGTTTGACCTAAAAATGTTTTATTAGATATATTATGAATTATACTGATTTCGTTGCGTTAATACTGCGTATACTGTATATACTATACTATAACTACACTTTATTATACTTATTTAATCTGGACTAAATATGTACTATATTTTATACGTTTTAACAATAAAGAGTTGTGTTCTGTTTTAAATTGCAGTGTTTTTTTCTGTCCTGAAACAGTATTTTTACAACGTGTAATATTACACGTAATACTAGTGAAAACCATATGTTGTTAAATGAATATTGCATAACTTTCTACGGAATTTTAAGATTACTTTTACCAGCCAATCTTAATATTACCTAAATATTAACTGAATAATAGTATAAAATATCATAGGAAATTACATTAAAGTTAACTGAATTTTACATACATTATTATGTTATTTTAAATTAAAGTTTAAGGGATTACAATAAAAGTGCGTTACTGTTTATTGAATATAACATTGCATTTTAAAAATCGCATGATATATAACATAAAATCCTATGGAATTTTAAAAATAATTTTACGTAATACCATTATTTTTACCTAATGGTTTATACAATTGTCGTTTTGAAATTCCAAAAACTACATTTAATATTACGTTAATATTTATGTACTGAAAATTACGCCAAAATAAATGTATATGAATTTTACGTAAACTATCCATGGCAACAGGTTACCATGGATAGTTTAAGGAATTTTACCATATTTGTTTTTACAGTGTGGTGTAACAGGGGTGGATCTTAGTGGTGAGTCGGTATCTGTGTAACTGCTACCTTAAAACGGTATTTTTTAATAACCGTCGTATCGCGCTTCACTTTATACAAGCAAGCAGTTACTCTGGAACTATTAAGATTTCGCCCTTCACCTCTACACGCTGCGATGCGCGACAGTGGCCGGACAGAGCCGTTCGTTGCGGAGCGCGCAACGCCAAACAGTATCCGGAGGTTAACAGTAACAGTCTCGTGGTTGACGGTATTTTGTCAGGCCGGGGACGAAATGTTGCCAGTGGAACTGTTCGACAGCCGTTCGCTGGTATATATATGTCGTGGGACAGTTTGATTTTGACGCTGCAAAATCGTAGTTACGGTGCCGGTGTTTTGCTGGCGCGGTAACCAAGGTGGTATAGTATTTTTTAATTGGACGCGGCCTGAATGATTCCTTTGGCGTGTATCGATAATGAAAGAAATGATTATGTTTCTTTACTTGTGCGTCATTGTTCGCCGATTAAGCGCCAACGTGATTTACATATAACTCTATTTTTTTAAATAACAATCGTTTGGAAAATACAGGGTCTCCAAAGTTTTTTTAAAAAGTAGTAATTTTTAGGTAAAATTTGGTGAATTACATGAAAAAGGTAAATATAACTAATTTAAAATTACATGTATTCTCGGACATTTTTATGAAAAATCTTTTTGTTATCTATTTAATTTTTTTTATGAATTCTTGCTTTAATTGTAATAAAAACACTATCTTGTATTTTTTGATACGGGTGATGGTTTAAGAGCCAATAATTTTTTTTTATACATAACACTAATCAAAATTATTAGCAATATTTATGTCCCATTTTTTACTAGTGAGCCCTAGAATCATAATTTGACTATTATTGATGTAAATAATTATTTCTTGTCAGTATAAATGTTTTTTTACTATTTTGTCTTAGTTTTAACTTGTTTTCTGTATGTTTTATATTTTATATATTGATCAGTTAAGAATTAATGCTCATTTAGCCTACATGCATTTCGTTTTTAAGCCTAAACAAATTATTTACTCCTAAACCATTCCTCGTATCACGAAAATACGGGAGAGCGTTTGCATTACCATTTAAGTAAGAATTCATAAAATAATTTAAAAAAAAAAATCAGTGACGTACCATAATTTTCATAAAAAATATCAGAGAATAATTTTGTCCCGACGCCACTGATTATCTGAAACCTTTAAATTGGTTATTTTTATTTGTTTATTTAATAAACCAAATTTTACCTAAACATCTCTACTCGTTTATTAATAAATTAAAAATTGCTTTTTTTTTAAATTTTGGACACCCTGTATTTCCTAAACGAAGGCGTTAAAGAACATGGTTCATTAAAACGTTTCCTTTTAAAATAAGGTCATCAACCATATCCTGAGGTTTGTCAAAGTACTTTTGAATCACCCTGTATAATAAAATACCCTAAAAAAATAAACTAGTGCAAGACACGAAGCATTATTAAAACATTTAAACATGAATCTAAATTAGCCCATTCTTAAAAAATATATTATCTTATCGATTTATAGCCCGCATTTAGACCCTCCTAATTACCGGTTTAGGGTTTTTTGAGTGCCACCGTTTCGAATTAATTTTTGATGACAGCCGCAGGCAACTTTTCAAGCGACCCTCTTAGCACTATTAAGTGTTACTAAAGCATTAGAGGGTCTATTAAAAACCGGCCATAACCTTTCAATTTTAAAATTTATATATATTATGTCGTATAATACACAGTATGGTGGAGTGGAAAAACTGTTTTCTCCTGTCTTATTTCCAATAGTAACAAAAAATGTTTTTTTGGTCTTGTATTTACATTGGTCTATTGGTTTTTGAGGTTAAAAAATATCTTAAGGGTCCGCCGGGATTTTAAATTCGAGAATTTTTGACAAAACTCTTTGCTCCATTGTTAACTAATAAAATCTTTAAAAGTTACTGACAATGACGTTTTGCTTGACATTGTCAAGTAAAAAGTTGTCTTTTGGTCTTGTATTTACATTGGTCTATTGCTTATTGAGGTTAAAAAAATCTTGAGGGTCCGCCAGGACTTTAAATTTGAGAATTTTTAACAAAACTCTTTGCTCCATTGTTAACTAATAAAATCTTTAAAAGTTACTGACAATGACGTTTTGCTTGACATTGTAATAATTTATTTCTGAGGTACTTAATTAAAGGTGATACCAAGCTGGGCAGTACTTGCCTCGAAAGGGCTTAATGCACAATAGTGCTTCGAGCACAGTGTTGCAAGCACTCTTAAAGTACAGTTCTCGGTAATTGGTAACTGAAGCCCTTTATAAAAAGTGCTTGGTATTTGAATTTCGTATTTTAAGTCATTTAAACTGCTTGTATGCACTCAAAATTACTTCTTGCCTCAATATAATTGGTAATTGCTTCGAAAGTGCTTGATGCTGCCAGTTACTTTTCCAACGGGCTTGGTGCTCAAAGCACTTTTTTCTAGTGTTTTGTCCAGCTCTGGGTGATACTTAAAGGTATACGAAATCAAAGGTTACACTTTTACACAAATTTGCATTTCACATTTCAGTTTTATGGTATTTTGTTGTTAAATGAGTGACAGCGACCAGTGCGTAAGTGTTTCGTCAGTGTAAAGAAAATTGTCATTTTTTTCGACTTAATAATAGGTTAACATTATATTTTATTCATGTTTATCACTAAAAAGTTAGGTATTTAAATATTCGATAGTAGCTATCAGAAAGTATAGTGTAGTGAACAAATTGATCCATAGTTTCGTCAATTTTGGTTCATTTAAAAAAGTTAGGTTAACTTTATTATGCCGCTTACAAATGGGGCAAGGGGATCCCTTTAACGATGGGGCAAAATGATCCCCTAAAACAGTGGGCCCCGGGTAGCGGGGCAAAATGATTACTTTCAGGCATTTCATATTTTTATATTTTAAACGTTTTATTTAGTTTTTTCTGACTTTCTAGTTTCATATTCACAAATTTATTTAACATCAGAATCACGTGATATTACCAAAAAATGGAAAGTGCTTTTTCTGACAGTTTATAGATAGTTAAATTCTAAGCAAAATTTGTTATAACGGAGATATTTACATTTAAACGCATTTCCATTAAAAATCGCGAGTCTTTTTTTGTTGATATCACGTTTCAATTGTGTTTTTGACATCACCATAATCATCAACACATGAAACTACAACTCTTTACTTATTTGACCGACGTCGTATCCCTTATAATAAGAAAGTTAGCTATAGTGCCGACTTCATTTTGAACACTCGGTATACTACTAGAAATTATAATATAGTATATAATGTAGGTATGTGAATAGTAGATTCTGTAACGAGGTTGGAATGAAAATTTGATCCGAGTGGAAGATTCCGAACGCGAGCGTGAGGAACCACGAGTATCGAATTTTCATTCTAACCGAGTAGCAGACTATATTTTCTCCACGACCAAAAATACTATTCGCAATATTTGTAATTTCAGGTGGAGTATTATCCAGTTCCATATCTGATTCATCCGATTTTTAACTCATATTTTGACTTGCACTAAAATTTGTCTGCTGACAATGACAGTTTCGAAATTCATGGCAACCTATGTCGTTTAGATCAATTACAGAATATTCATTCCGTATCTTGTTATGGAATGAAAATACACGCAAAACGCATAAGAAGCAAGTGTTTCAGAATAAATATTCCAACTCAAGAGCGAGAATTTTTACATTCTATTTACATTCTAAAAATGATTTTGAAATTATTGCATTCAGTAATGGTCGTGGAGAAAATATTATTATATTTCTTACAGGTTGTATTATAAATTTCCCTCCGTGTAGTGTGTTTTTACAAATATTAAATAAAGTTTTAAGTACCTACATCACACTTTTAAAATAATAAATCCTAAAAAAAAGATGGTTTTCGGATTTTCCAGATATAAAGCTGGAAAGGGGGATTAACTAATGCAACTAATGGACCTCTAAAACTCTACATAAATGCAGTGCTTTTTAATTTTTAAGTGTTATTTCAGCCATTATGCATATTAAACTCCCAGATATAAAAGTTTTGTGCTTTTGTAAGGATGAGCTAAAATAAGCTTTTTCTTTAATCCTGGTAAAAGACAGAACGCAATTCTGAACCTAACTGGATCCCGCCAGGCTTTACGGTCCTGGACGTATAGGGGGAGAAAGGAAGGGGGGGGGGGACGTTAAAATTGGACAATTTGGCGTTACGTAATGTGTAAACGACCGCTTTATACATAAATTAGATGGGCTAAACGGTTGAAATTCCTTAGGTAGTGTAAATGGAGCAGGGAAGCAGAGTAAAAGTGAAAAATGATATTAAAACTGCGTATGTCGTGCATAATATTGCAGGGTTGATAAAAATCATAATTTAAAAAAAATCAAAAATTAATGATTTGTTTAAAAAAATCCTGATTTTTTTGATTTTTTTTTTAATTTACCAGCTTTTACAAATATTATTATTTTCAAATATTTCTAACTGCTTATATTTTGTTTTGTTTAGTAAACAAATACTTTTAAGTAGAAATACTACAGATACGAAGCAAAACTGGAGAAGTTTTAACTTTTAACATGCAAATTTCGTTCGCGTAGTTTTTGCAAGTTTGCGCCTTTGTCGACACTTGTAATAATTGGCAGAAAACGCTTGGCTATATAAACGATACGCATTTATTTCAGTTTTATTGGTAACATTTTTGCTTTGGGGGTTAATCTATTAAAACATTTGGAGTCATGACAAGCCGGGACAGAAAGGAATTTAGTGTTTGTCAGCATTTTATAAAAAAAAAGTGTTGGGCAAACTAGGTTGTAGAGCAGTATGTAAAAAGTGTGGTAAAGAATTGCGCAAGGTTAAGCGGACAGACTAAAAAGTCATTGGGAAACCTGCAAAAGTGAAACTAGTGATATTAGCACTATTAGCAGTGTGAAATTATCCAGTTGGCAAAGAAACAGAGAAGCGATAACTGTAAAAAGGGAAGTGTAGGTGGACGTGAAAATAGTGGAAGTAGCGGTCATTTGGATCTGGATTGAAAAGCAGCTAAACTAGTATTTCTATTTAAGCATTAAAACACTTTGGTTTTTTTATATATTTTTTTTTATTTAAATTAAGAATTTTTTTGTATTAAAAAGGTTTTTTTGGTTTTGATTTTTTTTTTTTAGTTTTATTTTTGTAATAACCAGCTGTTCTTTTCAATTATAATAAATCACACCAATTAAAAATGCGTCTGGGTCTTATTTTTTTAATGAACAAATACATTTTAAGTGTTAAAATTTTAAAAACCTTTATTTTTAATTAATCATGATTTCAAAAAAATCATACTGATTAAAATCATGATTTTAATGGTGATTTTAATCATCTCAACCCTGTTTGGGGTGTATATAATTTCTTGAACGGCAGTAGAGTTTTGGACTTGTATTATCTTTATATGTTTTGAATCACAACGTTTCAACTGGGAAGTATCTTCAGTCGGCTTCAGGTCAATACTGAATATTGTACCGTCATTGTCTCCAACCTTCAAACAGACTCTAATTTCTATTTTTACCAAAAAAACTTTATAAATACTTTGTAAATCTATAGGCACATTAATTTGACCCATCTAATTAATATATTTTTTAAAACAAATAAAACTTATTATTCTTAAAAAATATAAATATTCCAAAATGCGTCATGCGAAAACTCCCCAATACAGATCGAGGCATGCACGCCGCTCGACCGTCCGGGTCATTTTTTACCTGAGCTCACGATTGACCTTATGGAATTAGAATATTACATAAATGAACTGGAAACTAAAAGTGAAACAGACATACGCGCTCTAGGAAGTTAAAAAGAGACGGGAAATCGCCAAATCATGTCGGCGCCGGCGACTTCGCCACAATTTCAGTCGTACCGTTGGTCACTGTTCAATCGAATCTCGCGCGTTATATGCAATTAACCCTTATTTAGTTTGTTTCTTTGTTTGTTTATGTGTGTTGTCTTGTATTAAAGAACAAGGAGCTTAACAGTCCAAGAACTATTACAGTTTAAAACAACAAGAGACATTATTTTAGAAGTCATTTGATTAGAGTAGAAATTTTGGGAAGTGAGGAGAAATAGGGATTTTTTCAGAAATAACTCTTGATGTGAGAAGAAAGTTAGGTAAATGGGGATTTTTTTTTGAGAAGTGACTGGGTCTAACTTTAAGGTCCAATAATATAATGTGGTATGGGATCTCTATTTGAATCGCTTATTTCAGAAACAACACAAATCACTTTTTGGTAATTTACATGCGAACTGAGAAATCTAAGATTTAAAAAAACGTATTTACTTTAAATATAATATTTGTTATAATGTTTACAAACCAAAGAAACCACAAAAATAGCGAGAACGAGACGAGAGTGAAACACTCATTTTTATTAACATGCTGCGACATTTTGATAAATTTATGAGAAGGACTCTCCGATTGTTATAAAAAAAAACTTGAGTAATTAAATTGTTTTGATGAGATCGGCCGCAATCCTCTGGTAATGGAGTCATTACTCGTGGACACGAACCAGCAGTGAATATTAATTATTAATATTACTTAAAAGTTGCAGAATCATAAATATTTTACTACAAAATCGTAGTGATTTAACATTTAGTTGTTTCAATATAAGAGTACCTATTCGAGACTCTCTCCATAGTAAATAATGTCGTTACAACGGCAAGTGTCGGTCGGAGTCCATTGAATACGAGGTCGTTACCAGATACTGACATGAAAAATATATGTTTGTAAAATAGATTCTATGGGATAACAGATAGGAAAATATAGGCTCCATTTAAAAAGATTTTTCCTCTTTGAGAACAAGTCTCGGAAGAATATTTAGTGGTATTTAATATGCTGTGTGTGTGGGTTATTCTGAGGTAAGACGAGATTCGAACGTCTCCGTATGATTTTCTTCCTTAAATAGTAATTAAAAAAAAAACGAGTAGCCCACCACGGAGGGTTCGATTAATTTCAGTGTCGTCGCTAGGTAGGGTAGGTTACGCCCTATCCCACGCCCAAATAAGAACATAAAACCATAAATCTTGTTTGCGTTGGTGAACACCACCTATCTGAGAGCATTTTTCTTTGTAAACTGGTACAAAAATCGGGAGCTTTCAAAGTTTTCTGGGCGAAATTCAGCATATTGTCTCTATAGTGGCTTATACTTTCTATTTACTTAAAATGACATCGTTTTTTTTTTGTTATCAGGGATAATAAGTAAAAGTTTAGTCCTTCAGTCTCTAAACTCAAACCGACTTAAATCGATTATCACAATGGGGTGTCTAAACGACCTGAAAGACCTAGCATCAAGAAACAACAGGGTAGAACTCTTATGGGATCCTGGGATAGCGGGCAACGAAAAAGCAGATGAACTGGCTAAAGCCTGCTCAAAAACAAAGGGGCCCTGATCCCACCCCGTCCTTGGCATATCAAAATAGGCAAATAAATCAGACTGGTGGGCGCAACAACAACACCTCACCCTCACCTCATCTCACCTTGATGACACCGAATACCTGGTCAAACCCAAGCGAGGGCCACAATTGGGAAACCCTCAAAAAAGCTATAATCTGGAATGTTCCTTATAACGCGTACTTAGCTAAAACAAGTGGTTGACCTACTAACAGGCCACTTAAGAAAACGGCTACGTCGAATACAATGGACCAATTGAATACAAACGTTGCGGCGAAGGACAAAACTGCCTTAGATATTATATACAATTGAGAAGTACTGACCCGAAGAAGATTCAAAATCCAGGAATCCAATGTGGTGATAACCTCCCGCATGACAAAATTGGTAGAAATCTACTGGACAAAGTAAAAGGAACAAATCTTTTTTAGCAAGACAGAGGCGCACAATACGCCACTGGGTTGCAGTGCAAGAAGCTTGGGTCAAACGCCCGACCTCAGCCTTAAACCAACCAACCTTTAGTCTTTAGCGTCTTCTAAATGTATATGTATGAGATAGTTCCTCCCTTCCGTCGTATTGTATCATGTGATGCTTCTACTAAAAATTTGTGTATTTCTTTCGCGAGATGAAACCTTGAAGTGAAGTGATAAGTTAAAGGGAAAGAAATGAGACTCAAAGACGTTCTCCACGAATATAATAAAAATGGTTAATACAAGAAAACTCTATATGAGCGGCAGCAGAGTTTTGGACTTGCATTGTCTTTATTTGTTTTAAATCACAACGTTTCAACTGGTAAGTATCTCCGTCTTCAGGTGAATACTGTAATCAGTATAATACTTGATTGGTCTCAGCCACAACAGGCTGTTGCAAAACAATTTTCTTTTATTGCCGCTCGTCATCACCAGAGGGCTATTCGAGATGGCATAGATTGAAATGAGATTATTCTCTCTCATTTAGCTAAACGTCGTCCCTTTTAATTATGTTTATGGTAAAATTAATTTACTCAAAGTTATTTTTAATGGTTTTCTCGGGCCCAAAAATACCGTATTAGCTTGGAATTACCCTTTTAGTGGTATTTACGTATCGAGATGTGTACGTATGTATGTATTTATTCGAAAACTGGTTTGAGGTAGAGATCTCGGGTCCGATCCTTGCGTATAATAAGACGGACGAACAACGGCTCGGACACATATTCGTATGTCATACCAGCCGGGTACGACTATTTGTGATATTGTTATCCTGTATTTTATGTCCGTTTTACTGACCAGTGTCGGAGATAAAAAAATACTGAGAGATTTTTTTAGTCAAACGTCATTAACAACAAAGCTTTTAGATATTTTTCCTACGACCACCTATGAAAATGAGAAAAAAAGCACGGTTAATTTGGCTAGAAAGCGCCGTATATCACAGGCGTGTTGAAAAAAAATATTTCAACACTAGTGTTGAAATATCAAGGCACACTATTTAATTAAAACGTATGGTGCCAATTTGACAGACAACCCCTATTTATTAAAAAGAACAAATTTTAGAAAGCAGTAATTGTAAAGTGTTTAACTTATTTATCATGTATTTGTCGAGTGATTCAGAATGTGAAAATACTCTACCTGAAATTATAAAAAATGTTAATAATATACTGAAAAATCTATTACCAGAAAAAACAAATCGCGCTGAAGAGAATGTCATGTATTAAACAACAAATCTTTATTGGTAGCGTTAGCGTAGGGAATGGGGCTCTAGCCTAGAGATCGCAAGGTCTCAGGTTCAAGCTCTATTAGGAGTATTTGATTTTTTTTTATAAAAACATTAAATAATTTATAAAATTATTTTAAATTGAAATCTAACTTGTTGGTGGATTTTTTAAATTTATGTTTAATGCATCTTTCTTTGATTAAATTTAAAATTTTTGTATTCTGGTTAATCTAGAACTCAATCCAGGATTAGTTCTTCCCATGATATATAAAATATGAAAAAATGAAAAAGTTAAACTACTATTAAAGGAAAAGCCTATTGACAAACTATGAAACCAGATATTCAGTGGAACATAATCCTAAGTATGCTAATTTCAACACTACTGTTGATATTTTTTTTCAACACTAGTGTTGAAATATCATCAAATTGTTAATAATTCCTTGTGGTTGGTTTCAACTGGAAAGTATCTCCAGTGGTCTTCAGGTAAATAATGATATATTTGAATTTAATACATGTTAATAAGAATAGCTAAATTAAAAAACATTTATATTTACTTTAAACAATGTAATTTTAACATAAATTTACAACTACTTAACATTTTTTTAGAGTTAACAAACTGTTGTCACTTTAGCGAGCGCGTCTCGGACGTCTCTCCCCGTACGGGGGATCTGTCAAAAGGCCGTTTTGATGCGTCTACATATCTGTATTTTTCTTCTCTTTTATTTATTTATTTATTTCATACACTATTTTACAGTTTCCCAGTTACAAAACAGGTAGAAAACAGAATTTAATTAAGTAAAAATTAAAATAAATTATATAACAATTAACATAAAGATTAGCAATATTTAAATTTATGAAACTAACAATACGGTAGTAACAATAGGTACCCTACAACAAGAAATAATAATAATAAAAAAGTAATTACATACGTAGTATAGGTACTAGTGATAAAAATGTCTTTTGACAGCGCTTAAGCTACAATTAAAGACATCATAGGCATGGACATTGTCATTGTAACATGTACACATCCTATTGATGGGAGAATATTTGAAGACATTGGTTCGTGAAGGTGGTAAGTAGAAGGTATATAAGTTACGGGCATTTAGAGAAGGAATTCTAAAGTTCAGTTTGTGCAGCAGCTCTTCACAAATAATATTGTTATTGAGCAGTTTATGTAAAAATAACTGCGTAGAACATGTGCGTCTATCATGTAATCGGGCGATTTCCAACTCCGCCCGGCGCCAGGTACACGAGGACAGACAGTACCCATCTCCGCCCCGAAATATTTTCGCTCCCTTATCTAACTACCTTTGGACTACCCGTTTGGAGCTGAACTGAGGGTTCGGTAATCTGCTCTAATAGGTGTATATGTTATACAATACGTCGCGAAGCGATCAAGTTAAATTTATAAAAAATATATTATTATGAATTTGGCGAACAGCTCCAAACGGTGTATTGGGGCGGGTTAGAACTTGTTCAACAGGGCAATCTATATTAACAAACTCGCAAAAATAAAGTAAATACGCTCGGGGCGGAATTGGGGTGCAGGATTAACATACCTGAGAGGTCACTATTTTTGGAATAATTATGCGGGCGGAGTTAGGCACTGACAGACGAGAATCTTTGCAGCAGCTGGTCATGAGGAAAACCTCTGTCGGGATAAACTCCATCAGATCTATACCACAAAGCTTTCAAAAAACGTCTCTGAACGCTCTCAATATTGTCAATGTGGACTTTATAAAACGGAGACCAAATGATTGAAGAGTATTCCATTTTAGATACAACAAGAGAACCATATAAAATTACTAACGGGTCAAGTGACCTAAAATCTTTAGTAGTTCTAAGGATAAAACCAAGTATCTTATAGGCGTTGGATACGACGTGATCAATATGAGGAAGAAAGGATAGTTCTCTATCGAAAATAACTCCTAGATCCTTAAACACAGTAGGTCTATCCAGAATCTTACCATTTATGTTATAATTGAAATCAAAAGTGGTGTTTTTGTTTGTATATGTCATAACATTACATTTAGCAATATTTAAGTTTAATCTGTTTTTAGTGCACCAATCATACAATAAATCCAGATTACGCTGTAGCTTTAAACAGTCCATTAAACTTGATATTAAACAGAAAATTTTTAGATCATCTGCATATAGCAGACAACAAATAGTATAAGCCTATTGACAATATCGTTTATAAATAATGTAAAAAGAAGAGGACCAAGGATGGATCCTTGGGGAACTCCAGATGTTGCGAAATATTCGATAGACTTGACCCCGCCATAATAAGCTACAAACTGCCTCCTATTTTTTAAATATGAGTCGAAAAATGACAGTAAATTATTAGAAAACCCAAAGGTTTGTAGTTTGCTTAATAATATGGAGTGATCTAGCTGATCGAAAGCCTTGGAAAAGTCAGTATAAACAACATCTGTCTGCATGCGTTGATCAATGCCTTCAGCCAAAAATTGAGTAATACACATTAGATTCGTTGTTGTTGAACGACCTTTTACAAATCCATGTTGTTCAGGGGCAATAGCGTTTTTAACTTTATAAAAAATATTATTATGTAATAACACTTCAAAGATTTTAGAAAAATTCGATATTATTGATATAGGTCTATAATTTGAGATGTCCAATTTATCACCTTTTTTGTAGACAGGGCATACCATTCTCTTAAACATCCTAGACTCCTAGAGGACTATGTTTTAGCCATAGAGAAACCACACCAAGAAAAACCAATCAATGTAAATATTTTACCGCTCATCATTTTGGACGCGCGTCCAAAGACGTTGCCTCTATTTAACGAAGGCGAATCTCCCTCCATCTAAAGTCGCTTCTTAGCCTTATTTATATCGCTGTCGAGGTTCCACTCATTTCCTTTTTTTATGAATGGTTTAACTAATTAAAAAACTTATTTTAGCATTGTATAAAAAAATAATATAACAGTAGAACGCCACTGTCGGCATTTTTACCACGAAAAAAACATTACTTCTGTCTTTCCTGCGTTGACTGGTCGTTTGGAATATCTGGTATCATTATTGATTTTAATAAAGCATTGTCCTTTCTGACGAGCAGATTCTTTTTACATATCTTATGCAGAAGTATCGGTTTCATGAAAGCTGCTGCGGATACTTTTACAAAATGGGAAAAATACGCCGGCGTCTGCGTCAAGTCAGTCACAATTTTTACTGTTGTCAAATTGTTTTAAAAATACATTTTTTTTCTGATATGGTTGGTGAATAATATGCGAAAACGAAAACTAAAGGGAGTTAGCGGGCTGTAATTCGCAACAAAAAAAGATAGATTAATTATACAGAGTGAGTCCTAAGTTGACACTTCTTTTTCCGCTGTGTATAGAAGGCAGTAAAATAAACAACATTTTCAAATACCTTTTTTTTTAAAACTTAAAAATAGGCGAGATACAGAAGTAAAAAATCTAAGTGCAGGCCTGATCATCAAAATATAGCCTGATATACTTTATGTTGTTTATCTTATTAGTCATACAATTTACGGGTCGGTGGTCAGTTATTTGGCAGTTGGCTGCGGTTTGTTTTTCTCAAACAAGTTAATTTTAAATTGATTACACGTAAAAATGGTAAAGTTTGAAAAGAATGAACTAGTAGATATGGTGCTAATTTACGGTGAGTGTCGTCAAAGTGCGGCTGCTGCTTCGAGATTATACGCAGAACGCTTTCCCTTGCGGGCTCATCCTACACCTAAAAGTTTTCTTAATGTTATTCAACGGGCAAGTTAGGCAGGACCGTATTTGATCCATAGTGTAATAAATGAATGTAAGTACCTTATTTTTGATTTGATTTTGTTTATTTTAATGCCTTCTATACACAGCTAAAAAAGAAGTATCAACTTAGGAATCACCCTGTATAATATCAGATAATAATACGCATATATCAGATCCGGTATGGAAAGCTTCATTTTCGGCTAAATAAATTAACTAAAATTTTTTGTCAGCACCACGACCAGTGGCGTAGCCAGGTGGGGGCCCGGGGGGCGCCCCCCTTGCGCTCGGCACCCCTTACCGCTTCGTGTCCGTTTACATAACCTTATTATTTGATCAAGTCTATGTTTGCAAGAGGAAGTAGGAGGTTTGTGGTAGATGTATCAACCTTTTTTTTTTAGAAGTCACTTTTTATGAAGAGGGGAGCGCCCCATCATAGGTTTGCCCCTTCCGCCCCCAAAGGCTGGCTACGCCACTGACCACGACGTACGGTACTTCACAAACCATGACTTCTAAGCCATTGTTTTAACGTAGCCACACTTTACAAGTACGCGCAAATTTAAACCAATAAAATAATTTATTTCTTCCTCAAGAAAATAGCGATTATTACCTAAAATAATACTCAATAATCTAACCAATGGTTTCATATCAAATCTATTACAATATTGTTTTCAGTATCATAATAAGCCCCTTATAAAACTGTTCTTTAACTTTTTAAAATTTGATAGTATGTATTATCAATCAAATTTAATGTTTTATTCTGTGGACGTCTGTTGTGACCTGTTAATGAAATATCGGAGAAAAGACCAGACATTTGGCACAGCAGAATGATTGGTCAATGCATGTCGCTGGACCTTTGATAAAAATGTTATTTCAGTCTCATTTATAAACTTATTAATGTAATCTAAATTTAAAATTAGATACTTTTTGGGTTTGTAGCTTTCGGATTTGGCGGACAATGGCGGACACGGATAACCAATTTATTTATTATTATCAAGGCTACTATGATAAATAATTTAATAGTATTACCAATATAAAATTTAGGTATAAAAATTTATAAAACTCGAAAGGCGTCATATTTTCTTGTATTTTCTCATTCAAAGCAATGCAAAATAGAAAAATTAGTATAAGGTGCATATTTTCTAAAACGATTAGAGCACTTGTCCCGTTAGAAAACGAGTGCTATAAAGTGATACTGTAATATACAGGGTGAGTCAACGATAGCGTAAAGTAAATTTTCTCCTTTATCTTAAGAAATTAGATAAAAATTCGAAATTCAAAAGTTGTAGAGATCATTGAGGTGCACATTTTAAAATTATATTGGGGTATACGGGGTGGCCCAAAAAAACGTGGCGACTATAAATTGTTCTTTTTAAAAAGGAACATTCGATATATTGTATTATTATCTGATTCCTCACAAAATTCTACACTTATTTTGCAAATGTCATATGTCTAAATTCAATAGTTTTTGAGATATTGACGTTTAAAATATGGCATTTTCAGACTTTGACAGGTTGTAACATTGGGACGGTTCATCTTAGAGAAAAATGGTTTTCAACTGCCCATCCTATTTTTTTATTTTCTATTTTAAAGGTTCAACTTTCGGTTTAACATGTTAAACCGTTAAAACAGATTTTTTGGTTTAACATGGTAAATCGGAAGTTGGTTTCATTGGATAGAGAATAGAAAACTAAGACAGGGAGGTGAAAACCATTTTTCTCTGAGATGAGCCGTTCAAAGTTACAGCCTGTCAGAGTCTGATGGAAATGCCATATTTCAAACGTCAATATCTCAAAAACTATTAAATTTAGACATATTATATTTACAAAATAAGCGTAGAATTTTGTGGGGAATCAGAAAATAATACAATATACAGGGTTTTCCATTTAAAAAAACTCAAGTTATATTCGCCACGTTTTTTGGGCCATTATCTGTAAGAATATTCATTACAAAAGCCACAAATCGATTGGTTATTTTACTCTTAAACTGCTTAAAACGGCTTAAATAACATTTAAAATCGGGACAGTGGATATAAGAACTGTCAATTTTCTTAAAAACCTTTCGATAGGACGACATATCGGGTAAAACTGTTACTTGACTTTATCGAAGGAGGTGGCAACACGGCGTGGCTTGTAGCATTACATTAAAATTTGTGACAGGTACGCTTTAGACGATTAAGAAAAATACCGCATTGTTTCCCAACAAGTTATGTTGACGGGTGACGTTTGTTGTCGGCGATGCTAACAAACTTTATGCTGTTGTGTATATGTATAAGTTTACCGAGAAATGTGAAATTTTTCGGGAAAGGAATAAAAATACTTTTATGCCGAGAATTTAAAAAAACGTAAAATTCATACATTGTAAATACGCGTCTTTTAACATCTTTTCTTTATCGCTAAATTGTAGAAATTCGACGGTCAAAGTTAAAGTCAGAATAGGGAACTTGCATTTAAATTTCGCACCCACTTTTTATAAGCAATCAAAAGATTTCATTTCCATGCTCTTTTAACTTCCGGCGGCCAAATTACACTTTAAATGTCAAAATAATGAGAAAATTTAATTATTTGTCAATGTAAAAAATGCATATTTTTTTATTTGTTAAGGAAACAACTAACGTTTTATTCATTGATCACTATGTTATTTGAAATGTTTTTTATTTACAATTAAAATGTTAAATCTTAGTGTAGTTATTTTACTAGTGTGAAATTTTCTTACCGAATCTCCCTCGAGCTTGAATAATAAATTCCGGGAATTTTTGTTTAATCGCGAATTTTTTAAAAAAATTTCCACGAGAGACAATCTATTTTTTTTACTACAACAATTTCCTTTACCTTAAAATGAGTAGATAAATGGACTATTTCAGTTGTAAAACCATACCATATCTCAGTGGGCGTAAGTAGGACATTTTTTTTCTGGAGAAAGGGACCGTCTAGACTACATGTATTGTCCCTAGGAAAAAAAAAATTTAATGCCACGCCCAAAGTTCGTTTAAAATTCACCTAACTACTTTAAAATTTCGAAAATTAAATTATTACCTCTTCCCCTCTGCATGGTTGGATTAAATTTGTTTTTGTAAATGATTTTTTTTTTTACTTTTTTTTGATATTCCTAGCTTGCTCTTTATTAAAAATTTTTTATATTTGTGAAAAATATGAATATTGGTGTCAATCCAAAATTTTAACATATGACTCTAACCAGCGGTTTTCGGGCTCGGTTTTTTATGATTAAAAATAAAGTAAATATCGCTCACCCCGCCAAAATTGATGATTTTTTCAGAAATCATGTGTTTTAGGAGCATAGATCTAAGAACAGTTTTTGATGCAAATGCTTAGGTTTTGAAATACTCCTTCTTAAGTGCTGTTCTGTATATTCGTAAAAAGCATTCTCGTTTCTTCCCGCCCTATTTTTTTTATTATATAAATTTTCACACTTCTTCCATAAAAATTGTTTCAATTAAAATTTTTTATTAATTTTTCTCTTTAAAAATAAATACCTAAGTAATTGTTTTCTGTTTTTGTTGAAAAAATATGTTATTGCATTGGGTTATATTTTTGTTGATTTAAAATAGGTCTAAAAAAGGAAAAATGGAACAGACAAGTATATAAAGAAAAATACTATAAAATAGTATTCTTTTTACTCGTCTTCCTATAAAATTGCATCATAAATCAATAAATAAAACTATATGCGTCCGAAACCTTAATCTCTATATAAAACAGGACTTTTAGAAGGAAAAGTTTAAAAATTAAACGTTTCCTACAAGACCTTTGTAATCAAAGCCAAGAATACATTATTTAAAAATTTAAATTAAGAGTCCAAGTGTGAGACGAAGGTGGCAATTAGACTTTTAGACCCGAGCTCCTAGGCTCAGTGGGGACTGCAGGTAATAACTTTTTAAAAAAAATAATATAAAATAATATCTATAGTTATTTAATTCAAAAATGTACTACATTCATTTGCCCGTATTTCCGAAACAGTTGAATTTAATCATATGGTATGCTATATGAAAAATATTTGAAATTTATTGAGGATTTAGAATATCTGATAATATACAGGGTGTTCCATTTAAAAAAATTACGTCAACACTTGACAGTTGGTGACATTGCTGACATATGGTATAACAGTCAAACAGTAAAATTTTAGTCCTATAGATTGCCCAAAACCCCGATTCGATATCACTTTTCGTTCGCTTGTAATTAAGCCGTTCCGGAACATTTGCCCAACCCTGTATATATAGTGTTTACGGTAAATATTATAAAACCAAAAATGTTATTGGGACACTTTTGTGTAGAAAATATTAACCTTATAGCCATCCTCGGAGTGGGCATACGCACAATAAAAAAAAAGAATGTTCGAATTTCAGTAGGTTTAAGAATGCAGGGAAGGGTGTAAAATGTATCATTCCCCAACCCACCCCATTCATGCCGGTAACCAGGCCGGATGAGATCTGACATACACCTCGTGGGGTGCGGAAGAAGGTACACACTCCCCAATCGATAGGTCATGCAATGACAATAAACCAAGGGTTGAGAGCCCTTAGGGGGTGTCGCATGGCTGAGGATCGTGGTTCGGAACCCACGTTAAACTATAGGTCTCCTCGGGAATGGCCCTGGCAGCGAACGAAGCCAAATTCGAAAGAAAGAAAGCATAAATCTATATACATAAATATATAAATATAGAAACATCAATATTTAATCCATGTAGAATCTAAAAGTATTTTTTAAAGGTCATTAACCTCTTAGCCATAGATATAGCTTTAATTAGTCAATAACATGTCGTAATTATGAACCATAAAAACATCATAAGATTCTAATCATACAATTGTTATATTTAACGCCACACGTAGCGGTAAAAAAAAACTAAAATAACAGAAAAAACTCAAGACCCAACTCAACTAATTTAAAATATGCCTCAATCCGTCAGACAGTCAGACGGACGATATCAGTCCGCACAATAAAAGAATAAATTGTGACTATACAAATTCTAAATGACTTTTCTTTTAATTGCAGCAGCGCCACACTGCGATAATTACCGAAGGTAATTAGTCAAATCATCAGTTTAATCGAAATGTAAATGAGGTAAACACCAGCACCGCGTTCGAACGGCGCCTCGGGGTCCAACTTTGTTTTATTTTGTAACAATGTAGAGTGTGATATTGAGCGATTGATATACCTACCTACGGTTGCGTTCATTTTTGTACCGTTCAGTGGAAAAAGTCGCTTTCGGAGTTGTCCAGAATCAAAACCCGGTTATTTGCATTTTAAATCATTTTTCATGAAGAGCAAAAACTTACACGTTGTAATAATTTAACAAAATTTGTATGTTGTCTTTAACAGAATTGATCTTTATTAGAGTTAGTTCTTATTTACCTTTAAATGATAAAGTGTCGACAAAGACTGGGAAAAGGTAAACACGCGACCCGACAGAAATAACAGGCGAGGCTCGGCGGAATACGTAGTCTATCTCTGTGTCTACCAAATCCCCTGCGGAAGTGACCGACATGACAGTAAAACCACTCGAACCCATGATCAAGAAATAATAGAAGGAAGAAACCTTACTGTGCATTAAATTTTTATTGAAATTGCAGAGCGCTTTCGGCTTATTGGGCCATTATCATTGCTTCCTAAGTCAGGGAGCAGTACATTACAGGACTCCGGGGAGAGCCAGAGCTGTGAGTAACTTAAGTAACTAGATACTTTTTAGTATCTAGTTACTTAAAGTAACTATATACTTAGTAACTTAGTTCTTTTTTGAATCGTGCCAAAAGGAACTGTAACTTCGTTACTTTTGAAAAGTAACTTGTATCTAGTTACTTTTTAGGAGTAACTATACACTTAAAAAGTAACTAGATACTTTAAAAACAACTTAGATACTTTTAAAGTAACTAAGTTACTTTTAAAGTAACTAAGTTAGGTACTTTTAAAGTTCCTCTAGGATACCAATAATGCACACGTGCCGTCCATCAGATGATGACCAAGGGACGATCGGCGGCCGTTAATCAGATTTTCACGAAGGGACGAGCGGCAAGTCGCGACAAAAATATCCTGATATTAACAAGGTTTTTCTCAAATATAATAACCCGTTGCCTTCTTCAGCTCCCGTGGAGCGTTTGTTTTTATATGCTACTTTCATTAATGCTCCTCGCAGACATGCCCTCTTAGATGAGAATTTTGAAAGGTTGGTACTTTTAAAAGCCAACGGGGCCTTTTAAAAACGTTTTGAATTTTTTTGGTTCCTTATAAAAGTTCCTACTATATTTGGATTTGTTACTTCATTTATATTTATTTAGTTTTGTCACTTATATTTATTTAATAGGTTTTTTGTTACTTATCTTTTCTTTCTACTTTTATTAGAAATGTATTAAGTTTGTAAGTATAATAAATTCGTATTCATTATACACTTTTCATTTATATGTTATCACTACCTGGTAAATTTATGGTATCTAAATAGTTCAAAAGCATCTTAGTTACTTTTAGAGTTTTGTAATTAATATAACTAGTTACTTAAAAGTATCTTAGTTACTTTTAAAGTATCGTAGTTACAATCAATGTAACTAGTTACTTTAAAAGTATCTTAGTTACTATAACTAGTTACTTTAACTAAGTAACTAAGAACTAAGTTACTTTTAGGTAAAAGTAACTATTCCTTATAAGTATCTAGATACATTTGTACAAAAGTATCGAAAAAGTTACTAGTTACTTTTCTGAAGTAACTTTCACAGCTCTGAAGAGAGCATCCCTGCACAGATAACAAATTAAAATAACCGAAGGTTAAAAAACAAACAATCACATATTAATCAGATATTTTACATCCGCCAAGAAACGTTGTGATGTAAAAGAAATAAAAACAATGCAGGTCCGAAACTCTTCTATCATTCAAGAAACATCATTACGGGCCGAATATATAGGGTACCTACTTCTTTTTAATATAGTTTTTTTTTAAATATATACCTACATTTTTACATAACATCTAAAATAAAAAATGAAGGCCCAAACGTTGCGTAGTTATCTACTTAATGTCTTTGACTTTTGTGTCGACGGAACTATTTCAAGAATGACCACGATGTTACGCACATATTCGTTGTTTTAAATGGTATAATATAAAATATTTTATGCCTTCTTATCGACGCATTTGATCTGGGCCAGCAAAGGATAAAACAGGCCCATCGTCTACGAGGTTACAGCGAAATTTACCGGGTCGCTTTTATATATGTTTTCAATATCATTGCAAATAACAAATTTATAATTGAAATAAAATAAAAAACATAAAGTCTTTCTCCACTGGTTTATTAAAAATAAAGTTAGAAGGTGGTAGATATTCTACATGTTTCGGGTGTAGCAACACCCATCATCAGGAACAAAATATAGAGAAAAATTCATAGAAAGGAACAGACGTAAATGGTGAGTGATAATGAACCTCGATGGAGCTCTCATCGAGCCATGGAAGATTAAATGTTGAGAAATGGGATAGTGATTAGAAGAAAATTGACATATTTAAGTCTTAACACTGACCATGGGCAACAGGTAACAGTGGTAAGAAGGGGCCCGTTTGGGTAAAGAGAAAAAAAAAAATTAAGAAATGTAAAAAATGGAGATTCACAGGTCAAGAACCTTCATCCTGGGAACCGTGGAGAGAAAGAAAATTTGTTAATTTAGCCCTCTTTTTAAGGGAAAAAAAGAAAATATTTTAGTTAAGAAAAGTAAAAGGCATAGAACTGATGTAGAATCTTAGTTCATAGCCAAAAAATTAAAAAAATTTAAAAAAAAAAATTTATTTAGGGGAACAAGCCCGAAAGGGCTGGAACCCCAGTGGGCGTTAATTTTAACATAACAACCAAAATTAGACTTTAAAAAAGAACTAAAAAAGACTAGAGAGTCGGAGTACTTTTAAAACTTTTATTAGGCACGAGGTCAAAACGGTCCGTTCGGGTCTGTTCTATGCCTTTTACTTTTCTTAACTAAAATATTTTCTTTTTTTCCCTTAAAAAGAGGGCTAAATTAACAAATTTTCTTTTTCTCCACGGTTCCCAGGATGAAGGTTCTTGACCTGTGAATCTCCATTTTTTACATTTCTTAATTTTTTTTTCTCTTTACCCAAACGGGCCCCTTCTTACCACTGTTACCTGTTGCCCATGGTCAGTGTTAAGACTTAAATATGTCAATTTTCTTCTAATCACTATCCCATTTCTCAACATTTAATCTTCCATGGCTCGATGAGAGCTCCATCGAGGTTCATTATCACTCACCATTTACGTCTGTTCCTTTCTATGAATTTTTCTCTTTATATTTTGTTCCTGATGATGGGTGTTGCTACACCCGAAACATGTAGAATATCTACCACCTTCTAACTTTATTTTTAATAAACCAGTGGAGAAAGACTTTATGTTTTTTATTTTATTTCTATAAATTAACTCCACTTTAAGAATGGACTACTTCTTCAAAATTTATAATTATTATGGTGATAGAACACGGATCAAAGTGGTAAATATTTTTAGTCTATTTCAGAAAGGCGTAGAGTAATAAAAGCTCATTAGGTATGAAAAGGGACTACAGAATGACTCAACGAATATTTAAGCCACTTTCATAATTTCATTGCAAAATTCTTTCTTTTCATCTAGTGCAGGTAGTACCACCCGGGTTTGGGTCAATTTATGGGTTTTGCCTATTGTTATCCATTCATAAACACTAAAAATGGTGTGTCAAAGGCGTGCATTATGTACTTACATAGTATTAGGTACACTTATTTTTTATTAAACATTATAAAATTACCAAATATAAAAAATACATTAGGTACTTATACAGAAATTAAATTATAAAAAATCATAACATTCTTCGTCATTTGCGGAACTGTCATCTCCTCTTGACATTATAATCGACGGTCCGATCGATCAAGTGGTCAAAATCCCACATTTTCTCCTGTTCTTTAATGACATGATGGACTGCTTTTCG
Organism: Polydrusus cervinus; assembly: GCA_935413205.1. Taxonomy (NCBI): domain Eukaryota; kingdom Metazoa; phylum Arthropoda; class Insecta; order Coleoptera; family Curculionidae; genus Polydrusus; species Polydrusus cervinus. Next base: position 6,212,024 of record OW284510.1, read on the forward strand.
CCAGTTCTTTGGTGTCAATTCCTTAATTGCTTGATCAAACAATAGCTTAACGTCTTTCATTTTGAATGTCGTGATTCGTATTGCTACAAATCCTTTTTGTTTTGGACTTGGATTGTCTTTATTTGTTTTACATCACAACGTTTACACAGCTTCACTATGTTTTTCAGCTATATCTTCCTCGGCATATTTCATAAAACGATATTTGTGTAAATTTACTATAGCTAATAGTTCCTTCTTTATCAAATTATCTTCTTTTTTTTCCTTGGTTAGTTATCATAAATAATTTAATGCACAAAATTAACCTGCGCCTATGCCCGACACCGAAATTGAGCCGAACTGGACGAAATTTCCCATTTTATTACATCTTTCTAAAATAGACTATAATAAATTTCATACAGATCGAGACCCTATCTCTAAATCAACCGTTTCCAAAACATTGCAGCGTTTCCATGAAATCGTGGAGGTGTCAAAGAACGAAAAAAAGTGGAAAGTAAGCGTTACCAATGAATAACATTCTTTAAATGTCATGTTAGATGCAGTAGTAGAAAATTCAATAAATTCGATACGATATAGATGTTTTAATGATCGAAATATAGAATTTTGTTCTTGCTAATAATATGGGAAGGCCCTCGTAGCATGGAAAACACAATAAGGTATGAAGGCACAGCCAAGACGAGAAATATCATAATGCCTGTATTTATTTCTATTCTCTTTGACATTGCACCGGCCAGTCCGGGCGGATTCCTCATCAAAACTCTACGCGTTAGTGATGTATATCTTTATCGATAGTATATAATAGTTCGGGGGCTCGATACTTGAAACCCTTCTAATTTTAAAGTCTGCGACCGGAATGGTTTTCAATATGGTTGACTTATTTTCGATAAATCAGTGGCGTATTCCGTAAAGATTTTTTAAAAATTATTTTTTGTGTTTTTATTGATAATATAATTTGAAGGCAAGTTCTTTTCTTCTCTTGATTTTTCATTGCTTGAATTTAATCAACGAATAAAATTGATCTATTTTTCTCAGAATAAATGACAAAATTAATTACTGGTTATTTCGTTTTCTTGTTTTTTGTGTTTGGTCCTGGAACGCACACACTGTAAAATTATTTCATGTAAAATTACTTATTTTGTAATAGGTAATCTTTCTCCTTGTGATTTTAGGAGTATTTACTATGTGGTTCAAATTAATGGTAATACTACTAACTAAGAGGGAAGTGAAAACCACTTTTTTCTAAGATGCGACGTTCCAAGCCTGTCAAAATCTGAAAATGTCATATTTCAAACATCAATATCTCATAAACAATTAAATTTATAGTCTATTTCAGAAAGTGGTAGAGTAATAAAAGCTCATTAGGTATGCAAAGTGACTACAGAGTGACCCAACGAATATTTAAGCCACTTTCATAATTTGGCATTGATTTTATTGCAAAATTCTTTATTTTCATCAAGTGCAGGTAGTACCACCTGGGTTTGGGTCAATTTATGGGTTTTGCCTATTGTTATCCATTCACAAACACTGAAAATGGTGTGACAAAGGCGTGCATTATGTACATTGTATTAGGTAGGGTAAACCCGGTAGAGATGGCGCAGCGGGTTAGATGGCGCAGTGCAATATATCCCTAAACAAAATAATATCCGGCGACGTGGCCATCGCTACATACCTTCATTTGTAAGTAAACGTCTATACCGTTCACCTCGCGCCCATCATTTGAAGTTAAGTTATTTTAATTTTCCTTTATATATTTCAGGCATGTCCTTTTTTTTTCTAGATAATACGTAATTTAATAATTTGGGTGTGAACCTAGCCAAAGTTTTTACTAGTTGTAACATTGTCGCTTTGAAATGAGAATAAAGTTTGTTTTCTAACCTTAAAATCATTCACACTTTTATTTGTTCCCGAGCACGTCACCGAGCCATCTCACCCAATGCAAGTTGGGTTAGATGGCGCGCGCCATATCACCCTATGTTGGTGCGCCATCTTACCCAATCTATTAGATTAAGCTGCTAAAATAATTAGCTTGCAGCTTGCTGAGATATTTACATCTCCCGAAAATATGTTAAAAAAGAAAACTCTAGCAGAAAACAAAGTTAAATTGTTCCACAAAAAACACGAGAGGAAGCTACGAGAAATTTAAAAAAATCAGGCGGAAAAAGTAAGAAGCTACAGCGACTCTTCTTCAGAAAGCGGTACACCGGTAGCAGAACTAAAAAATAAACTGTTGATACAAAAGGAAAAGAAAAAAGGGAAAAAGTATAGCAGGATCTTAAAAATGCCAGGATCTAATAGAGGCATCACAAACAAATTTAGAGACTACTGTAGTATTTCTTCGTCAAATAGTGATGTAGCTGTTGGTTCACAAAGCGATTCACACAGCAGCATCCATGACAACGATATCGAAACTGAGTGTGTTAGCTGTGGGGATACCTACAAAACCACTAGAAGTCAAGAAGACTGGCTGCAGTGCGTTTTTTGCAACAAATGGCTTCATGAAAGTTGCACAAAGTTTTCGAACTGTTGCTTGCGATGTTGCACAAGACAATTTGAATATCTAGTTATTTTTTTTTATATTTTGTGTGAGCGCCATCTCAACCAGAGATGGACTTTTCTCTTATTTGGAAAGTTTAATTAAATGAATTTTTTTCGTATCCTCTACTTTTATTTTTCGCAAAAAAATTGTTTTTTTTTTACATTATGTGTTTACGCCGAGGTTTACGCCATCTCACCCATACCCATGGGGTGAGATGGTTTTTTTCTGCTTTTTTTAAAATACATTTTATGGTCATTAAAATTAAATTTAGTTTTGTTTTTTTTATCATCTACTTTTATTTTACGCAGTATAATCATATAAAAAATAATTCCTACCTAAAATTTGTAAATCTGATTTTTTGTGCGACTTTGAAAAAATGTGCGCCATCTCTACCGGGTTTACCCTATACTTACTTATTTTTTATTAAACATCAAAAAAAAAATACAAAATACAAAAAATACATGATACAGAAATTAAATTATTAAAAATAATAATATGCTTCATCATCTGAGGAACTGTCATCTCCTCTTGACGTTATAATTAACGGGTCGACGCGACGGTCCGATCCCACATTTCTCCTCTTCTTTAATGACATGATGGACTGTTTTTCGCCAGTTCTCTGGTGTCACTTCCTTAATGGCTTGATCAAACAGTAGCTTAACGTTTTTCATTTTAATTGTCGTGTTGTGTCTTGCTACAAATCCTTTCACTTGCGCCCATATAAATTCTAAAGGATTTAGTTCGCAATGATATGGCGGTGTGCGCAGCACAGTTACACTACGTTTTTCAGCTATATCTTCCACGGCATATTGGATAAAACGATGTTTGTGTAAATTTTCTATTGCTAATAGTTTTTTCTTTATCAAATTATCTTTTTTTTTTCTTTGGTTAGTTATCATAAGTAATTTAATGTATAAAATTTACCTCTGCTTATGGCCGACACCGAAATTTAGCCGAACTGGACGGAATTTCCCATTTTATACAAAATATACAAGGTGTTTCGTTGTTGGATATGCCCTGACTACTTGGGACACCCTATATAATTTAAAATATAGATCCAATGCCTCTTCATAACTCTGTTTTTGAAAATTGTTACAAAGCTTATTAGTTTAGATCAGGGGTTTCCAAACTTTTTTCTATGGCGCCCCCTTTTGGGAATCAAGAAATGGTCGCGCCTCCCTCCCCTCCATTATACATATAAAAGTTAAAAATTTGTATTAATTTTGCAGTCTTTCAGAGCTCTCGCGCCCACCCCTAATGCTGCTTTGCGCCCCACCAGGGGGGCGCGCCCCACAGTTTGGGAACCACTGGTTTAGATGCCATGGAATCCTACGTTGAGAGCGAGCCACCTTGCATATTATAAAACCGCCGCCACTGCCGCCTGTTACCGCCGCGCTTTTTACAAAATGTTCATTTACAATCGAAATTCTATAATTATATCTCTAAAAGTATCGACTTTCTAATACATATCGCCACATCTCTAGTTCCATCATTTATAATATCCGACAATAAAAGACCATTACTCGGTTATGGTTACTCAGAACTTAAAAAAAAAACGAAACGACTACAATAATACTTACAAAAATATAATAAGTTTTGTAATTTTCCCATGAAGAATTCCTGTAGGTAAATATTTTTAAGGAATGCTCCGTCATATTGATCCTACTTACTAAAAAAGTACATTGCGACTTCTTTTCTTTGAAGTAAGTAACTTTAAAATTCTCTCCTTTAAATTGAATTAAAATATATATGTGTATAATACGAGGGCTGATTGAAATGTTTCCGAGATGAAAATGAAAAGAAATCTGACGGTATATTTTGTTTTTCTACACAATCAATCCGAACTTGCCCCAACTCAGTGGCGGCCCGCGGTCTTAAAAAATGGTGAAGAGCTAGGTATAGTGCGGGTACTTAAACAAACATTGACTAAAAACCCGTGTAACAAAACGTCTTTCTTATCCTCATCTGACTAAATAGAGTTTCCTACAAATTACAAACTATGTCATTAATTGGGTTCATTTTTAAAACACACAACTAAGTAGGTACGTAGACTACTGAATTAACTGAAAAATAAAAACAAAACTTTTTAATCACACAGTAAATCAAGTAAAAATGATATCTATACCCGTAAGTTTCGCGAAGCCTCAAAATAAATACCTTAAGGTTAGGCGGACCAATGCTAAAACAATGGTGCATACGACTGATCTATTTTTAAATTGCTCTTTATCATAATGAAAATTGTCACATGCTGTTTGCGTGACTGACGTCACGTAACTATAGCAACGGTGAATATCAAAGCCATGCTGGGGCGCGCCAAAATGCACGAGTGTTTATAATTATTGTCCATCGGAGTTAACCGTGGCCCTATTATGCATAGCTACATTCGGATTAAATTAATATTATTAATTCGAACATAATTATTTTTTAAGGGCTAAAATGGTAGCTGTATTAGTACATTAATATTGTCGAAAAACTTTTCTCCTGGTTTTATTTTTTTTTTTCGTGAAGAGCCCCTTCACCTACTTTACCTGACGAGTCGCCACTGCCCTAACTAATTTCTATTGTCTTAAGGCCTTTTTACATTAGGTGGGATTTCAGGAAAAATTGCCTGAAAGCATGCGCTTTAACGACGTTTCAATCAGCTGGTGCAAGTTTTAAATTGGAAAACTTGCATCAGCTGATTATAACGTCATCAAAGCGTATGCTTTTAGGCAGGGTTGATAAAAATGATGACTTAAAAAAAAATCAAAAATCTTTTTTTTTAAATCATGATTTTTTTGATTTTTTTTTTAAATTTACCAGCTTTTGTAAATATTATTTTTAAATATTTCTAACTGCTTATAGGTATTTTGTTTTGTTAAGTAAACAAATATTTTTACAGATACGAAGTAAAACTGAAGAAGTTTTAACTTTTAACATGCAAATTTCGTTCGCGTAGCTTTTGCAAGTTTGCGCCTTTGTCGAAACTTGTAATAACTGGCAGAAAACGCCCGGCTATATAAACGATACGCACTTATTTAAGTTTTATCAGTAATATTTTTGCTTTGGGGGTTAATCTATCAAAACACTTGGAGTCATGATAAGCCGGGGCAGAAAGGAATTTTAGTGTTTGTCAGCATTTTAATAAAAAAGAAAGTGGTGGGCAAACTAGTATAACACTTAGGTTTTTTTTTATATATTTTTTTTTTTAAAAAAAGTATTTTTTGTATTAAAAAGGTTTTTTTGGTTTTAGTTTTTTTTTTAAGTTTTATTTTTGTAATAACCAGCGGTTCTTTTCAATTATTATAATAAAATAATAAATAACACCACATAAAAATGCGTCTGGGTTTTATTTTTGTATGAACAAATACATTTTAAGTGTTAAAATTATAAAAAAATTTTTTTAAAATTAATCATGACGTTTTTAAAAACATCATACTGATTAAAATCATGATTTTAATCAATTGATTTTAATCATCTCAACCCTGCTTTGAGGTAATTTTTCTTGAAATTGCACCTAATGTAAAAAGACCTTTAAGGATCAAGGAAGCTTTTGAGTATTCCACATTTGCGTCTTGCATTTATAATCTTCTTGCTTAACTATAAAAATGTCCACTATTTTAAAATAAAAACATGATATGTTTCGCTTTAAATAAAAATATTTGATTACTATTGCCATATTATCGAATATGGATTGGCATCCTTAAAGATGAATTATTTAACTAAAACTTAACTGCGGTGTAAAGACTCTTAATGAGTGTTAAGCTTATTAAACAAAGATGTAGTTGGAAAATAGTGTATAGAACAAAGACATTTCTAGTATCGTGTACGGAAAAAAAGCAACACTACATTAAGAATAATACGCTTAAATCAAGTATATACAGAAAATCCCATAACTTATAGGCCGTAGAGTAACTGGAGATATTAGACATCAAACTAAGCCGATTAAGTCATATAAGTTTTTTCGGATTGTTACTCGTTCTAGTGATACAGGGTGTTAAAAGTAAAAGTTTATTTCCGAAAATAAGCCATAATTTTAAAATGATAATGAATTGAACTGAAAGTTGGCAAGAAATGAGAATTTGTAGATATTTTTAGGTTTCAAACTAGAGGGCGCTAGTTGCATACACTGGGCTTCATAAATCTATATTTTCTTTTACCTGTAATATTAGGTGTATTTCAATTAGAGTTTCTTAAAGAAGGGCATTTGGCATAGTTGCGGGAAGCATCTTCAGTTGTGTTTTTAGTCTTCGAGTACCATTGCCGATATTTGTGAGCAAAAAAACACTTGTTATTTTATCGTTCATTTTACGTCAATAGAAAAATATGGACATTCGCTTTGAGAAAGTATAGTTTTTCACTGATAGTATATTTTTTCTTGAATACAAGTATTGATATTGATTAAAATATATTTAAAGCTCTCTATAATGTATATCGTATTTTTAAAAATTCACCTAACTTTACAAAATGGGCGCAAAACATACTGATACCATATGGTATCACTGGACGATTACGCTATATATATATTTTGACAGGCATGGATTTTCATTGTCTGAAGCTTTAGACACAGTATACGCTAATGACGATGCGGAAAATCAAATAGACGAAATATTTATCGAGCCCCCTGATTACAATGTCGACACCAATGAAGAATCCGCTGACGAAGATGACGGAGGCATGCTAAATAATTTAACAGGTCGACAATTACGTGCACCTGTGGAAATAAAATTAACAAATAATATACGTTTAGGCAATAATTATGACGACTTTTCTGCAGAAAGTCCTAACCAATCATCTTCAGCGCCGGCTAATTAATCCGTAACCGAATCATCTTCTGCATCGACCTCAAAAGATACGTATTGTCCGGTATCAGAGAACAACCACTGGATTCGAAATCGTCTAGCTCAGAAACCAGATACTGTCTGGATTGAAGGCGACATTGAACCTGGAGCCCGTTCATTTCCAGTAAAAGATTACAAGCGGTTCGAACAAATGTCTTGTACAGATATTTTTGAGCTATTTTTGTCAACGATATCATGCAGCAATAAACAATACATGGTTTCTGTATAGGACGAATCACAACAAAACCTCCAACATAAAGTTTAAAAGAAAGTTAGTCCAAGTATACTTAACACGTTATGGTGTACCGGCAAAATCAGCAGGTCCTGCAAAAACGTCTGTTTCACACACACTTCTGCCAGGTATTCGATATGACGGTATGCATCATTACATTGCTTTATGTAATAGACGCCGTTGCGCTGGAAATGAATGCAAGAGTTTTGGTAGAACAATGTGTTCTAAGTGTGATGTAGGTCTTTGTGTAGTCTGTTTTGCCAATTATCACACAATGTAAAAATTTACTTTTAATAATTCCATAAATAAATATGTATTTTAAAATTGTAAGTATTTGTATTTTACAGTATCATATGCGCCCAGTGATACCATATGGTAGCAGTCATTTTCTTAAAAACTGACGTAAGACATTTTGTAAAATATTTTTTTTTTGTGCATTCCTACTCATATTAACTCAGAAACGTAATAATAATATAAAATAACTAACAAAAAATAATTCTGGGCGTTAATGGGTTAATCAGGATGTCAAAGATCTACAAAATAATAAAAATTTCGAAAAACTAGTCGAAAGCCATTTTCCATAAGCTTTGTGAGGGCTCCTTTAGCTTTTTTTTTATAGTTACATACTGGACTAAAAGTTGATTGTATAAATTTCATCCGATTATATTTTATAGATGATCACCTCGCCCATTGAACAGTGTGAAGCATTTCTTTAATTCATCTAAAGTGTTCATTTTCGGACTCCATAATTTGAACTATTTCCGCTTCAGACACGACACGGCCAGTATGCAAAAAAGAAAAATCGAAGCCTGGAAAAGTGCTCCGAAAATGTGAAAAACAAGCAGACCTGCTGGGCATATGAAAGTGGGCGAGGCTGGCATTTCCATTTTCCATTTCGCATTACAAATTGACCGGACGGGCTTGTCTGACCTGCCCACCTGCAGGACAACGATTTTCGAATTCACCATTTAAATGTCATTTGACTACGTCATCGGAGAGGCATTTTATTCGCCTGCGGGAAATTTGAAAGAAGTAATTTCAATTATACAGGGTCCTGCGCCTCACCTCCCGTCTTCTGTAGCTCACTTATTAATTAAGTTAGGATTTTGATATTTTGCATACTTTACCTGTATCCTAGGGCGCATTTCAGGAAAATATTTTTGTTTATACAGGGTGTTCCAAAAAATTGTGACGTCATAAGGATATGTTTTTTTAAATTACATGCCATATATTTTCTTACTTATTTGGATGCATCTTGTAGTTGCCTACATACCCCTAAAATTTTAATGAAATCGGTTCAGTATTATAGGCGAAAAAAAATAAAATCTAAAAAAAATCAGTTTTGCACCACTGGTTTTAAAAATTAATAAAAAATAAATATAATGCCTCGTTATTAAAATTATACAAAGGTACTTAATAAATAAGGTCCTAAAATCTCGTTAACAAAGTTTGATTAATACGAATTGTACAGGGTGTCCAAAATTTAGTGTCAAACTTTGCAAACTTTAAAGCAATTTATTTTTCTTATTTCAAATTGAAACCCCTCTATATTATTATATGTCATTCGATGCAGAATTAAAATTCAAGCATTTGTTCTAATTACAACCCTATCGCAATTTCTAACGCATTAAGACTTATTTACAGAAAACTCGTTTTATCAACCTTTCCACCAGTCATTATTATATAATAAATATCAAAGATGGCTTTGAAAAACAATTTATTGATATTAAAGTTTATTGAAGTGACAAAAGCCCATTTTGACTTTAGTTATTTTATAGTATCATATATTGTTAGATTATTAATACTACTAATAATTTAAGCTATATTATTTTTTGTGATGGAATACAACCAAGAAGAGCTCGTAGATATGATTTTGAGAATTTTTATTTGTCCTTTTAGTAAACTTTAATATCAATAAATTGTTTTTCAAAGCCACCTTTGATATTTATTATATAATAATGACTGGTGGAATAGTTGATAAAATGAGTTTTCTGCAAATAAGTCTTAATGCGTTAGAAATTGCGATAGGGTTGTAATTAGAACAAATGTTTGAATTTTTATTTTGCATCGAATGATATAATAATATACAGGGGTTCCAATTTGAAATAAATATAAATTGCTTTAAAGTTTGACACTAAACTTTGGACACCCTGTACAATTCGTATTAATCAAACTTGGTTAACGAAACTTTGAGACCTTATTTATTAAGTATCTTTGTATAATTTTATTAACTAGACATTATTTTTAATTTTTATTAATTTTTAAAACCAGTGGCGCAAAACTGATTTTTTTTAGTTTTTATTTTTTTTCGCCGATAATACTGAACCGATTTAATTAAAATTTTAGGGCTATGTAGGTAACTACAAGATGCATCCAAATAAGTAAGAAAATATATGGCATGTAATCTAAAATAACATATCCTTATGACGTCACACTTTTTTGGAACACCCTGTATAAACAAAAATATTTTCCTAAAATGCACCCTAGGATACAGGTAAAGCTTACAAAACGTCATAATCCTAACTTAATTAATAAGTGAGCTACAGAAGACGAGAGGTGAGGCGCAGGACCCTGTATAATTTAATAATTGGGTAATTCCATGTCACTAATATCGTTCATTTTATAATTTCTGGAATAAACGGGAAAAAAACTAATCCGTAACACTTGTATTATTATAATTTATTGGGTGTAAAAAGAGCCAATATTTCAATCAGTGGCGTAGCTACAGGGGGGCTAACCCCCCGGCCCTCCCGATTCGGCGCCCACCCGCCCTGTATTGCCTTTTTTTTTTTATATTCAAAACTATGATGAATTTTGATTTTTTTAAAAATGCTCATTTATTTCACTAAGAAGATGCGATTGATTTGCCATATTGAGATTTTAAGGTGCCTCAAGTGACTCAAAGTATTGAGTTGGTTCGCCGACTACGGAGGCCATCTTGAACCGGTCATCGACCACAAAATGTGGTCTACCGACTGGGGAGTGTGAAACGGCACCTTCATCCTACGAGCAATCCGATCTCATCCGGCCTGTCCGGCGTGAATAGGATGGCTAGGTGTCGATTCATTTTACACTCTTCCCTGAAGCAAGAGCACGCCGTGTTCCCAAACGGTCATCCGCCCAAGTACTAACCGCGCTCGACACAGTTTAACTTCGGTGATCTGCGGGAACCGGTGCTGAAAAAATAAATAGATAAGAAAAAAATAATAAAAGGAAATATCTTATAAAGGGTCTGTCCTATACCCTTTTACAATAACTAACCTTATGTACCTTTCATAGAATGTTGTCACTCTTTGTAAGATATTTACAAGACATTCTATCATTTAGAACGAAACCAAAAATTAGAAGGTTTTCTTAATAAAAAATGATCTTACTGATAAACTTTATTTAAGAGTATGTTGTAACTAAATTTAGAAATAAAGTTATAACGTCTTTAATTTAGGAATCTGGACAAATGAATCCACCAATTAACGTTATTGCCGTTTACAGTGTACATTTCTTTTTAACTTTATACGCTATGGTAACCAAAATGCCCAAGAAAACCATAAAAATGATCCCATTTCTTACTAATTCCACCCTCATATCTCGTAGAGTGTAAATGGAAAAATCTGGATTAAAATTAACGATATATTAGAGAACGAGCATTGACTTGCACTTCGGTCGATATTCTCCCTTTGTAGCGGAACTTCAAATTTAAATAAAAATGTTTTATAAGAGCATCAGAGCTTTCAAGAATCTCGCCGGCATAATAATCTAATTTAATTTAATGGCGATTCCATTCTTTAATTTTTCTTTATAGCCTCACGGGGACAAAAGAAAAATCGTCTCCATTGTTTTATCCACTATGGAGAGTTATTTTCGAATCAATTCACCGAAGGTCGTAAAATTGGTCGGTTCTATCAATATAATGTACAGGATGTCTAGTTTTCGATGTTTTTATAGGGCCATCTTCCTTATCAGTGAAGTTGAAATGATTTGGTTTTCGTACTCATTTTTTATTTAAAAGTGCTAACCTTTACACTGTAAAATTACTTGGTTTGTAATATGTAAATTTCGCCTTAAAGCTTCAAGTCAAATTGCTAGTATGACAGAAGAGTTTTAGACTTTAGGCATAGTTTTTAATCGCACAACGTTTCAACTAGTAAGTATGTTTGTGAGCTGTCTACCATTGTGGTGTTAGTTTGGTTTTATTAAATTGGGATGCAACTTACCTACGGAACAGTGTCGCGAGGCGGACAACATTCAATATAAAACGTTTCTTTTGAAAATGGGGGCTTGCATTAAAGACAGAGTCGAAATTGTCAAACTTCCAATCAGTGGCGTATTTTTAGGGGGGGGGGGGCTGCCGGACTGCAGCCCCCCCCCCCCAGCCTAGAAGCTCGGGTTTAAAAATCTACATGCAACCAAATTTTTCGTCTCACGCTTGGACTCTTAATTTAAATCTTTAAATAATGTATTCTTGGCTTAAATTATAAAGGTCTTGTAGAAAATGTTTAGTTTTTAAACTCTTCCTTTTAAAAGTCCTGTTTTATATAGAGATTATGGTTTCGGACGCATGTCGTTTCAGTTATTGCTGTATGATGCAATTTTATATAGGAAAACGAGTAATATTTTATAGTATTTTTCTATTATATACTTGTCTGTTCCGTTTTTCCTTTTTTAGAGCTATTTTAAATCAACAAAAATAAAACCCAGCGCAATAACATATTTTGTCAACAAAAACAGAAAACAATTAGGTATTTATTTTTAAAGAGAAAAATTAAAGTAAAAGTTTTAATTGAAACATTTTTTATGAAAGCAGTGTGATAATTTATAGTACAAAAAAATAGGACAGGAAGAAACGAGAATGCTTTTTATGAATATAAAACGGCACTTAAAAGAAGAAGTAGGTATTTGCACTAAAAACTGTTCTTAGATCTACACTACTAAAATACATGATTTCTGAAAAAATCATCAATTTTGGCGTGGTGAGCGATATTTACTTTATTTTTAATCATGAAAAACCGAGCCCGAAAAACGCTGATTAGTCATACATACGTCTTATGTTAAAATTTTGGATTGACACCAATATTCATATTTTTCACCAATATAAAAAATGTTTTTTTTTTAATAAATAGGAATATAAAAAAAACTTTTACAAAAACAAATTTAATCCGACCATGCAGAGAGGGAGAGGTAATAATTTAATTTTCGAAATTTGATAGTAGTTAGGTGAATTTTAATCGATCTTTGGGCGTGCCCCGAAAATTTTTCGTCTGCGGCGCTTTCCGCCTTCTTCACTTGGTAAAATATCATAAAATACATGTAGTCCCGACTGTCCTTCTTTCCAGAAAAAAAATGTCTTACTTACGCCTACTGAGCCCCCCTCCCCCTCCCCTCCATCCCCGAGCATATTTTCTGGCTACACCACTGCTTTCAATACATATTGGTAATTTAAAATTTTACCATGTAGGAAAATCACTTAAAAAATTATTTATTTTTTTTACCGATTATCACAGTAAAAAAATTAAATAATTATGGATTATCAAATTTATTTATATATTATTTATGATCTTAAAGTGCTTTTCTGTGCGATACTACAAAATTTTAATTTTACGTTAATTGTATATGTACATACAATATGCAATTAGCTCATTGAAAAGTGTGTTGTATAGTTTTTTTTTCGGTGTGGTACGTCGTATGGAACATCACGCGAGTTCGACTCGCACTTAACAGTGTTCTTCTAATGGAGAGGATCAATTTTCCTATTAAAACTTCACGCCCTCTCCCTTTTAATTTAATTAATTCGCTGCTTTTACAAAACGATTTTTCTCAAAGAATTAAATTAATTTACGAAGCCCCGCAATGTTCTAACTTATTCTCTAACATCAGCCAAAGTAATAATTAATAAAGCTATTAGGTTATTTCTGGCAGTTCGTAACGTTGTTATTTCGTTGGCTTCGCCACCAAAAAAGGAAAACATGGCGGCACGATCCGTTCCCGAAATTAATCGAAAAGCGGATTAGGGTTCGATTAGCGCGTGACAGCCGCTGACGAAGGCATAATACTTGGGGGAGTTTTGTACGATATGTTATTTAAATGTTACTGTACTTAGTATACTACCTTGAGAGTATTCGACCAATATTTATAAATTCGGCGACATTACATCTATACAGTGATGGGCTAAAATATAGAACAAATTCATTTCAAAATCAGGTATTAATTTTTTGAAAAAACGCTCGGACACGTCGATTATAAGATATAAGTTTTTTCGGATTGTTACTCGTTCTAGAGATACAGGGTGTTGAAAGTAAAAGTTTATTCTCGAAAATAAGCCATAATTTTAAAACGGCTTAATGAATCGAATTGAAAGTTGGCAATATTATGTTTTTATGAGCAAGAAATAAGAATTTGTAGACATTTTTAAGTTTGAAACTAGAGGGCGCTAGTTGCATACACTGGGCTTCATAAATCTATCATTTTTTCTTACCTGTGATATTAGGTGTTTTTCAATTATAGTTTCTTAAAGAAGGGCATTTTCTGAGTCAAAAAGGTGTACTTGATTGATCTTAATATCTTTAACGGGTTTCGAGATATTTCCCTTTAAACATCCCAAAGCATAAAAAACATAGTAAATAATTAAATTACCAAAAAAAAAACAAAAGTAACAATCCGAAAAAACTTATATGACATAATCGGCTTAGTTGGATGTCTAGTAGTTACCGGACACCATGTATTTAAAATACTAAAAATGTTTCCTACATCTACTTTTTGACACACCCTGTATAATTTGTTTTTGAGGCAAAAAATCCGGAAGAAAAAATTATAATCGACGTGTCCGAGCGTTTTTTCAAAAAATAAATACCTGATTTTTAAATGAATTTGTTCCATATTTTAGCCCATCACTGTATACAGGGTGTCTCAGTTAAGAATGCACCCTACAGGGATCTGGCAAACCATTTAAGATACAGAGATGGTTAAATTAGAAAAAAGTTACGCCCTACTAAATTCTGCAATATTGTGTTTTCAAATTTAAAAAACTCCGAATTCTTGTGAAGATATTTGGACATTGGAATTTTCGCGACTTCGTTTTTATTTTTTTCTCACTATATTTGAAAAGATATGTTAAAATAAAGTTTATATTCTTATTATTATTTTTCTCCTCTACAAGTCGGTGTAATTAGATTTTTAATAAGACGTTTTGTTTTCTAAAAACCATTATCAACTTTGCTTTTTTAATTGTCCGGAAATTTTATTTTATTATTTTTAAATTTCCCTCCTAGTTTACATTTCAATGACGTATCACACCTAGTATTAATAACACGTTTCAGACTTAAAAACCCATCATAAATAAGAATAAGCGCAAATTGATCTTATTTAAAACTATTTTATTTTTACTCTCCGTAAACTAATCTAATTTTCATTGATCTCAACTGCATAAGGGTGTGAGAGGCACTTCTTTAAATAAATTATAAATACTTGCCAAATGACAGATAAGGTTAATGAAATCGTGTAAATGAACTATTATCTCATTTCTTTGAAGTAATAAAAATTTTATGTTTTTTGTGTGATTTTTGTCTTCAGACAACTGAAGATACTTACCAGTTGAAACGTTGTGATTCAAAACTAATAAAAACACTGCAAGTCCAAAATTCTTTTATCATTCAAGAAACATTATTGTCTCCAACATTCACTCCCATACAACTTTTTAAAAGTTTAGCATTATTAGTTTCAAAATTACTGAACTTTATTCTCGGCAAGGTTTCTACATAGAAAATTAATTTTGTAATTCATATCTCAAAAACTGTTATATAGATATAGGTATAGATTATTATTAACAAAAGTTACTTAGGTTTTAATACGGTATCCAAAAATCCACTGGAACAGACACCAGAGATTGAACCACAGTAAATCTTTCATTGGGGATCCAAACCCGAACCTAAAGAAACAGCTACTTCTGATAAGTAGAAATTAGCTGAGCCGCATCACAGGTAATCTGGCTCTGCAGACAAAACAGCGCAATGCAATGGTACAGCATATAATCATTAAATCGGAACAGAATAGAATATCGGAGTTAGAAGAAATATGGAACAAACACACATTATGGTCGTTAAGAAGAAAATAAATACTACACGAAAATTAACTTGCATTGCATTTGTAGACTTAGCAAATGCATTTGACGGTGAAAAATGTGAAGCTAAATGTATTGCATAGCTAAAATTTCAGGAAACAAATTTAAAAAAAAAACAGAATTGACAACGAAGTGGTAAGAAAGTAAAATCGAGATGTAGTTTATCGCCATCAATAAAAAGGGAAGCAAATCAGATCCAAGAAAACCTTATACCATCCTAATTCCTAACTATTTATACAAACATAAATTACTGTTTATCTTGAAAATGAAAGTTAAATCTCAATATCCCAGAAATCCCGTACATAAGATACTCAGTTTAAAGATGGGCCTCTCAAAATCCTACAACTAAAGTCAATCTTATCTTTCAATTTGGACAAATTGAGAAAAAATCAGTTTATTTTACGTACAGGGAGAAGTCAACTTGCAAAAAAACAGAAAAAGTGATGGTTAAGGATAGGTTACACTGAAAAAATAGGCGGTTTTGGCCCAAGGTAGTGATTGTATAAGAGAATTTCTATTGTCACGAGAAAAAAGCGCTTTCTTTACGAAACTTGATTGAAAAGCTTTTAAATTTCTTCAAACGCCTCAGAATTATACTTATTTTAGGAAATTTATTAATTAATAGTATATTAAAACATAAGTTTTATAAGACAAATTTTAGAGCACGCGTTGGTTTAGGACACGAGCCGCGTAGTTAATAGTTTCCAGTCAAAATTTTTATTTTTTTTTGAGGTTGGCAACACTAACAGAAACAGAAAGTTGGTGTGGTCACAGAAGAGAAAAGGGATCAGTATGGTGCACAAAACACTTACTTTTAGTATGGTGTGCCATGACTTTCAAAACGGTATTGTGTTGTTACCAACAGGAAGAAAATAAAAAATGCGTGTTTAAAATTAATAAAATAATTGCTTATGCAACCCAATGGAAACCCATAATGAAGACTTTATGGTTCCCAAATAGAAAAATATATTTATATAATTCTCTTGACGTGAGATATATATCTCTTCGCGTCAGCGGCGGCGCCAGGGGGGGGGGGGGGGGGGGAGGGAAAACATGAGTGCTCACCCTGGTGCCCCCCCAAATTTGAGGGGTTCGGTTTTGTAATGGGAATTTCCAGGGGGAAGGGGGACTTGGCTATGAAAGCTTTGATGAGAAAAGAGTGGTGTTGTATGTTATTTTCAACAGAATGATGACCTTTTTTTAGACGTCATTTTGGACAGGAGGAAAGTTTTGTTTGCCCCTGCTTATGGCGTTTTCGAACGTGGGGGAGGCGACGACATTTTTTTTCTTCGTTTTTTCGTTTTAAAAATCTTATCTACTATAACTGTAACTAATAATTCAGATCCATTACCTTTGTCATTAGGCTGTGATGTCAACGAAAAATTGGTAGTGTTAGTTTATTTTTTATACAGGATAATTCAAATAAGTTGAATTAGCAGACTAATATCCAGATAACGGATTTTTGACCTACTTTATAATGAGATAAAAAACAAAATTATTGGACAAAGCTTATTTGGGTTTAAATATTAAACCTTTGTCATGTTTACATTTACAAATTGTTGCCCTTCAGTCAAGACCGTTTTTGTTGGAAAAATTATGTTTTTAAGATCCGGTTGTACAACAAGAACTTAAGTTAAGTACGAGTTTCGTAAAACTCTACTTAAAGTTGAACTTGATTCAAAAAGGTATTTTTGTTGTATAATGAGTTCCTAAACACAGGTCTGCACAGGTGGGATCAATAATTAAATTACCATGCTATGGTTACGCTGTCAAAAAACCAACAAACTTTATTTGTCGTCAAAGTTTGGGGTATTTACATATTTGCAGCTACTTTTTCCATGTATTCTACCACAAAACTATATGCAAATTTTACTTTCAAAGAAGAATGTCTGCTATTAATTTTTGTTAAGGAGTTTAAAGGTACTTTAAAAAATAAAAAAAACAGATAATATTACTAATAAAGAAAAAATAGAATGTTAATTTAATTACGAAAATTTGAATATGATCAGGTCCCGGTCTGTAGTTAAGGGGCCGTCTTCGAACGTTTTCTATAGCTCCTAGTACATCCATAAAATCTTTATCATCTGATTCGTCTGATAAATCCAGAAAGTGTTTAACGTCATTATTCGCATTCATAACTTTAAAATATTATTACCACAAATTTTAAAGTCAAAAATGCTTTTTTATAAGGTTTATTGAGTTATATGTCATCACACTCTTAAAAATAACATGGTATGGATTCCTAAAATTTGGTTCTGACAACTATTTATTTTCGTGAAATCGGACTCAACCCAAAAATTAGTTTGTACAACCAAAAAAAATTATCGTTATTGAACTGTTGATCTAATTAATAACATTATCCAACCCAACCTACAAATTTTAGTAGTCACAACGAAATTTTATATACGGATAACTAAATATTATATGGTACTCCCGCTTTTAAAATTAGTTGTCACAACTAATGTGTAAATATGGAAAATTGAAATTTTTTTTCAAGGAAATATTGTTTTTGTTAATGATGCAATCTACAAATATTGCCAAAGCAATCATTTATTTGGTACAAACTTGAAATTTTCATAGAGTAGCAATTACGTATGTAGTCATAACATTGTGTTTATTATCTTTTTTCTGTACTTTCTAATTGTAAGAAAGAAGTTGAATCATAAATAAGTAAACATTTTATATTTTTGTCACGGCAATTGCACATTAAAAAGTTTGAATGAACTGCTTGATTTGATAGAAATAACTTTAAAAAAAGTCTGTTTCATTTCTAAAAAAAATGTCATACTTAGTAGGTCCCCATTTAAATAAAAAAATGCCTTGGTATTACTACTCTATTAGGTATGCGTAAACTAATTGGAATAAATTATTAGGGATATTATAGTTTCTTTAAAAAAAATATTTCCAATGTCCTTGTTCTCTCAGGTTCTTTATAATACATACTCATGCAATACAAAACAGAAACACTAGATTTTTAACTTATTTTACTTAACCTTTTGGGTTGTTCAATTGCCTATAGGACTTAATTGTCCTTATTTAAATTTTCTTATCTGCAACTACGATTATTAAAAAACAAAAAATATCCCCTGGATTTTCTATTTAAAATATACAGCTATATGAAATTTGTTGTACTTGGTCAGATTAGAAAGTAATCAATATGACATTCTTTTATAGAAATGGAACATAGAACAAAAACAAAACAAAAAAAAAATTTTTAAGTTATTTCTCATCGGGTCACCTTGCCATGCTTGATAAAAATCTCATTTAAACTTTCTAATGTACAACTGCAATGATAAAAAATAAAATGTTTACTTACTTATGATTTAACTTCCTTATGTCAATAAGAACGTACACAAGAAAGACAATAAACACAAATAAATTACACTAAATATTGTCACATTCATTTTCCACACGGGCACGGCCATGAAAATGGCCAATTATTGCTTTAAAAACACAAAAAAATGGACAAGGAACCGCAAAAGCACCCTAACATCAACATAACCTCCTGACAGTCCTGGCTAGAATGAATTCACATGTCACCCACCGGGCAAGGGCGTCAAGTCTCTGTTAGTGCCGTTAGTTATAACTATGAAGAATAATATTACTTGAAAAGAAAAGTTAGTTCTGGTTACTAAGAATGTATCTTAATCAAAATTAACAAAATGATAGGGACTACAAATTCATAATGTGTTATTACAACAAGCTTAATTGATAAATACAAGTTTGTAGGAACCTTGATGTAACATTTAAATATGATATATACAGAGTAAAATTCAGCTAAACAAAATATTTTATTTCTGCCAACTAATATGAATACAAGATATTTTCTTTGTTCTGATGGCATAATTTTTTGGTAAATATAACCAAGAAAAAATCTTTTTTGTTTTCCTAACTAAAAATAGTTATTTTTCGTAACGTAAACATGAGAACAAATAAAAATTAGTACCAAATACCAAGTCATTTTTAAGAGTGCAGTCATTAATATCTTGGTTTAATCCTAGAAAATTGACAACTTCAGTCAGCAGAACCTAGTTTAACTTTAAGTAGAGCTTTACAAAACTCGTACTTAAGTTCTTATTGTACAGCCGGATCTAATTAACTAAGACGTTAGTGTCATATTGTAGTTTTTAAAAAACTAAACTGAAAATATTACTACCAGTTTGGTTTGTTAAAAAGGTCAATTATGAACAATAATTTTTTATAGCTAGAAAAGGCCCGTCAGGCCCGACAGGCTTGGAAAAAATTGTTAATGATCGAAAACCCGAACCTCTATTGATTGCCCGGCCCGACTCTCGGCTCGGGTTCGTAAAGGCCCGACATGAAATGCCTCTCAGAAATTAATGGCAAAGGAATTACGGTTTTAGGCCAAGAGCGATCGCATTTGGATCTATTTAAAAGCGCGAATTTTCCCGATTCTCCAAATATAGTGTGAGATATAAAAGAGATAATTTGATAAAAAAGGCTGTTCTTCTTCTCAAGTTAGAGGGCTAAGAATTCCTATTCCGGTAACTTCCTGTATCACCGCGCAAAACTCCCCGATAAAGTTCGATACTGGCAGAACGTCACAAGTTCGTCGTCGACGTTGCCACGTTATCCGATTAACTTCCCAGCGTCGTCAAACCATCACCTGATGGCAGTAATTAAAATCTTCAAGATTTGCACCAGCCATGCTGCCGGAAAGATGATTGGAATTATTTTCTGCGGCTTATTTCCATTTAGCCGGCGAGTGATGACGGTGTGCTAGAGGGTGATTTTCACGAAATTTATGCATGTAAATCACGTCCTTTGCTTTAATGTGGGATTTTATGTACCAGATTTTTGGTTAATCGCGTTTTAAACGTCTCGCTCGCTCATCAATATGAGGCCGAAGAAGTAATAAAGTTTCCTGAAATTGACTAATGCAGAGTTGAAGCGAACAGGACTAAAGTATTTAGAGTTTAGTGACGCATTCGCCATTTCAATTTTTAATCAAAATCTCAATCATTTTCAAAATTTTCATCATTTTAGTTCTAGATCCACAGTTTTATTTTAAAGAATGTTTGATTAATGAATTAGTTAAGTAAAAACTAAATTTTGTGAAATTTGTCCATATTTATTTTTTTGCTTTTATTATTTCATTTAAATTAAAACTTTCTTTAAATTATAATTATGTCACACATATTTGGTAGATTTTTGGATAAAATGAAAAAATAACGCAAAAGTTTTTTTAAAAACGAATTGGCGAATGCGCCACTACTAGCCTAAATCTTAAACAAAATTTAATAAATGTTGAATTCAATAACACTCATTATTACATTATGCTATTCCATTTACTACCATGACGGCCATTATAACATGTGGGCAGTAGCCGAAATCCTGCATAAAGAACTCTAACAGTAGTTTGTACAACAAGAGTGGATATGATGTCCATATCGCACGAGGAAGTAAATTGAGCACGACGCCGTAGGCGGAGTGTTCAAACTTCCGATAGCAATATGGACAATCCACTCCAGTTGAATAGTATATTTTTTCCAGGAACAAACTTACAAACCTTATGCTAAAAAATGTAAAAAAAAGTTTTCAGGTTGCCGGGCTCGAACTCACGCCATTGGTTCCATAGTAAAACGCTCTACCTCTCGACTATCGAAACGTTAAACTAATTATGGGAAAACCAACTGATAAATGATGCTATATGAATTAATTTTCTATGCACATTCAGCAGGTTGCATTATTGATAAATCTATTATAAATGCGTCTAGATTTTATTTTATTGAACAAATTAATAACAAATTGTATCATATGCATGTAAATTATATAATTTAGTGTCTTGAAAAAGAAGGCGGAGCCTCAATAAAAAAAATATACTGTGATTAGTCACTACTTTTAAGAACAACAATGGCTTCTCTGTAATTGACTACTGTGATTGGTCAGTTTCATTACCTATCTAGGATTGTTATAAAATTTTGCCGCACAGTTAACTGGAATAGCCTACTTTACCAGCCACTTAAGTGTAAAGGAAACAGCAAAGTTCCATGTGGGAGTAGAAAAAAATTGTAGTGTTATCGGTTAACAATAAAATATTGTGAAGCAAAATATAGTTACATCTAAAAGGCTGTACGGGCTGGGTTTTCATCTCGGGCCCTAACGCGTCCCGGCCTGACTCTCGGGGTCGGGTCGGGCCTCTTACTCAATGAAGGTTCGGGTTTTCGAGTCCTATCAATTTTTTCCAGGCCTGTCGGGCCTGACGAGCTTGCCAAGCCTGTCGGGCTTTACGAGCCTGTCGGACTTGATGGGCCTGCCGGGCCTATCGGGCTTAACGGGCATGCCAGGTGATCCTTGGTTTGCTTATGTGTGTTTTTTTTTTTAATATTTTTTTATTATTAATACTTTACAGAATATTTTTTACAAGAGATATTGTCTGTGTTTTATTTGGGTAAAATCGATAAATCTTTAAAAAAACAAAAATATGTTTTCCACTTTCTATTATTTACCCCACCTTCACATCCCTTTAGGATATACTACTGCTGCAACTTTTACGATTATCAGATCTTTGTATTTATGAGCACAAAAATGGAAATATAAAAGGGGAACACGAGATAACGTTGGAAAACATAAATAAAGTAGTCGTCAGTTTCGCGAAAATCAATAGATATGAATCTAGTTCAGTTTGGAAACGTTCCTTCTAACAAGTGCCATAAACAAACTTTTCAGCAAACAATCAGGGCTCCTAAGTGCATTAATAGAACGGACCGACTTTACGACCTTTTGTGAATCGAATCGAAAATAACTTTCCATAGTGAATAAAACAATGGAGACGATTTTTCTTTTATATTCGCTAGGCCATAAAAAAGAATTAAATAATGCACGATAAAAATGTTTATAAGTATGTTTTTTTTTAAAACTATATAGAGCCTGAAAATTAGATATACATTTTTGGAAGATAGACATGTTAGCGGCCAACGGACAAAGTCATGCATCTTTTGCATTAAAGTACACACACACTGAGAAAAATGAATTATAACCATTATAAGAATTCTTATGGCCATTATAAGAATATTTAATACTATTTGGGACAGCAATACGAGCTAATACCAGTTATACATCAGATTTTGCTATAGGACCAGTGCATAAGGATAAGTAAATTATGTTATACTGATTATATGACACGGATGGTAACCATGAAGGTTTGTTCTATAGCGACTATAAAACGCTTTATAACCAGTAAATACAGTTGAAAAAGAGTATAATCCAGTTTTATAACCTGTATAAAATTGTTTAGCTGCCAATATAAAACGTTTTTATACTGTTTGCCGATTCAAATTTTGCGCTTGCGCATTTCCAATATTAATTTTTTATAAATTTATCGATCACTTATCTCTTTACGTAAACTCCAAGCAACAAGCGAAATTTTGGATGATTGTATGTTTTAAGACCAAAAAATAATAAAGGTAAAGAAATGATATTTTACTATATTTATATTGGTTTTGAAAAATTTCATTTTTTGATTTTACCATGTAACTACTGCTATTTTTCGCTTTAAAACATGTGCAATCTTATATCCAGAATTTAAAATAAACAGATAAATTGCCGATAATATAAAGAATAGTAAATAATAAAAATAGGTTAATAACATTTTAAAGGTATTTATTTAACTAAAAAAAATAAATAAGAGTATTTACCCTCAACACTTTCTAATCAAGAAACAACGAAAAATCTGAGATTATAAACACAACTCTTAGGTTACAAAATACTGATAATTTTACACCACCACAAATAAAGCTTAATAATAACCTCATAACACTGTTCACAAAAAACAACAAACATCTGAGACAACCCGCACAGCCGAACAAATGCAATCGGCATCGTAAAACACGTCTTGATACGTCGAAGTCTTCCCCACTCTTGCCAATTAAAAGTATGTTGCATAAGGATAAATAAATGTTTAATATCAAATATTAATTTAATAAATACCCCCAAAAAAAGCGTTTTATTGTTGGTATAATCTTTATGTTGTATAAAACCATTTTTATTTCCAAAAAGAATGTTTTATTAAAATACATTCTTACAATTCTGGGCTTATATTCATAATTATTTCGTTTTATTGTCGGTATAAATAAAGAGGTAGCAATTCTGTATGATGTTCGTTAGTTCACTTTTTTGCTATAGTAATAGATTGTTTAATAGTGATTATTAAAAATGTTGCTACTGGTATAAGACTATTCTTAACGTTTAGTTTTTAAACTTTTCCTTCTAAAAGTCCTATTTTATATACCAAAACAAATTTAATCCAACCATGCAGAGTGGGAGAGGTAATAATTTTATTTTCGAAATTTGATAGTAGTTAGGGGAATTTTAAACGAACTTTGGGCGTGGCCCCGAAAATTTTTCGCCTGCGGCGCTATTCTCCAATTTAACAGGGCATGGCACTAAAAAAATGCAACTTTTTTAAATTTAATAACCTATACCCCCCCCCCCCCCCCATGAATAACATCTAGCTACGGCCGTGAATGCTATAATATGGTTAAGAGCAAATAACAGTAGTCGATAAGTCATCACGAACCAATACTGCGTGCATACTGTCCCTGCATCTGGCATTAAAATTTTTTTTTGTATAGAAAATATTATATAAACGAATTTCACGAGAATTAAGTGGGGCGGCGTCAGTGGAGATTTCAAAAAAAATATCGGGGCATCGTTTGTAATTTTAATGGCAAAGAAGAAATCAACATGAATAGACGTAATATTTCTATTTTTATGTTCTGCATGGTAGATGATACAAGTTAAATCTATACATAGAATTGAAACTTTAAAAAAATACGGTATCATCCGCCAAACTAAAAGTTCTTGTGAACCCCTTATTAAAATTTTTGTATTCAATTTTCAATTAGACAAGCCAGGAAACGATGTCCCGTTTTACGCTGGTACGGAAGGCTTCCAAAACTAAAGAATTTTGTTTACATCAACCAAGTAATAGCTAAAATTGGTTTGGGAAACTAAAAATTATATTTCTATAAGTTTGTTAGAGGTGCTGGTATGCTCAAGAGTGTCTAACAACGACACAGATGGCGCTCCGTGCCACATCTTACTGGTGTGTCCCACCAAGTGCTGCCTTAAGTAGCTTCGAGATCCCTTTTCTTTTCGTCGGATCCTAGCTCTACTGATGAGTCATGATATTACGAAACGCGTCTAGAGATGGATCTGGCGAAATGAAAAGGAAAATCTTCTTTTTTAAAGATTATTGTTAGGTATACTTAAGTCTATCTAGCAAGAAAAAATCAGCTTAATTGATTTTTTTAGTGTGCAGGGACGCCAAAATAATGAGTTAGCTGGGGTACAATGACCTCCTTATAAGGACTCTACGGAAAGCCATAACCTGAGGAGCAACTCCAGAAACAGCTAAAGCGCGTTTTCAAGACTTACTTAAGAATAAAATAAGTAGCGAAAACGTCGCATCGCCATCTGTAGGAATCAATTCGAATGCAGAAGAGGACACTTCTGGTTGATAATAAAATGTTTATTAATATTATTATTATATGGATGGTCTTTCTGCAGCTCTAAAACCTGGTTCCTTCCACGCTTTTTAGGGTGGAGAATACGAAAAAAATTCTTAAAGTTCTCCACATTTTCCGCAACCATTGAAAACAGTGAAAAACTACCTCTATCAAGGCAAGAGGTACGTTACGATTGGTGGATTATTACTCCCATGGTCGAAACCACCCCCTATTTCGTTTTCTCGTGTTAAATCGTATTTAGACGGAGAAAATAAAGTGGGTACTTGGAAAGGGTTTAAAGGTGGCAGCGGGTCGAAACGGGTTGATGTTGCTGTCAAACTAAGAATAAAAGTATCCCTACTAATTTTTTTACTCTTGCCTTAAATAGACTGAAAACTATTTTCACAAATAATAATTTAAAAAAGTTAAGTGAGGGTTAAATACTAATGCCCCTGTGCACTTTACCTTATTTATAGCCACCACTATACCCTTAAGACAGGTTTCTGTGACCCAATTTTTAAAAATTAAGTAAATTATGCAGAAGAAAAAGAAAATAAGAAAATTAGCTATAATTTGACAAAAGATACCTGCTTATTTCTTATTTCATTCCTTTAAATAATAGATGAGCCAATCACCGTCAGAGCTCAGTCAACTTTATAATTATCTTTCGCTTAAATTATTTAACGGCAAATAGTGGATAGTTAGCAGTGTCCATTTACCCTGGTTAAAATTTAATCATTCTGGGAATAAGTGGAGAAAGGCAAATTATACGCGACAGGACTGTGTCAGACTACGTTCTTAAATTATTTAAATTTTTAATCGCCAATGAGATAATTTTGTAAATGACGTTTCTCACTATAAACGAATTAATTAAGAAATTATAAACTCTTCTAGTAGGGATAGATGGAGAGTTTGATGCGGAATCCCATATTCTCTTAAGTATAAAGTTAGATTTTTTGTCAATAGAGGGCGCTATGTATAATAAGTCGTCATTTAAATATTATAATGTTGAATCTTAAGAATGCGTTTTAAATGTATCTGGGAGTCGGCCAGCATACGGCCGGTGAATAGTCAGGCAGTCATAGCGGCCCGCATACGGCCGAGGAGAGCCAAGAGATTCTAGCTCCTAAATCCGACTCCGTCAATTCTTGACCACAGATTGATGGTAACTTATTTAAGCGGATGAGTTAGATATCTAATAATCAAAATATCGAGATCCAAATTAGCAAGATCTCGCCGACTCCGAAAGAAATTCGTTTATCATTGGAAACCTGTAACGCCTAATCAAGAACGTATAATTGTTTCATTTAAAAGCTTGCCTACATTTCAGGACGCCAAGAAACCGGCCGCTGCTTAATCGCTGGCAGCCGGTTTACTTTTAAATACCGATATAAGAAGACACAAACTGTGACCGAATCCAGGGCAAAGTGGCTTGCCCGTATTTCCGACGCCTAGAGATGTACCAAGACTAACAACACCGAAAACCAGACGCCTGGACGCGACGCCTTGCGTCCCCGGAATTTTAGAAGTTTTTATCGAGAATCGATATTTGTGGACTGGAAATTTTTATTTTTCCCAATAACTCGAGAAGGAGAGGCGCGCCATCAATTTGACAAGAGGACAAAGTTGAAGGGAATAATATTCCCTAACTTTGGGTACGGGAATCAGGTCTCTAACTAGCCGGCCTCAAAAGTTAGCCAGATGCTACAAAATATCAGTTTTGGGGTTTTTCAACTCTAGAAAGCTCCTGGCGCCTAAATAACGAGGAAAAGCATTCGTCCCGAGAGCAGAGATCGAGGGACTTTACGGGATGCCTCTAACCAAGCATTCGCCGACGAAACCGGCCCGGACATCAAGAACGGCAGGCATAGACAATATGAATCCCGAAGAAAAAATAAAGACAACCTTACGTACAGACCAGGCTGGCCCAACAAAAAAAAACAGAACAGTTTATTCAAGGTACTCCTTTGCCTCATGGAGATGCGGAGTCCACTCTGTTCCAGGAGCACATTAGCCGAGGCACACATGGGCTGGAGCCCGAGAAAGCAGGTAAAGGGCAAAAGACACCTACCTTGGATAACAAGTTCTGCATCAATTTGCATACACCCTTCTAAACAAGAAAAAGGTCAGATGAACTTTTAGTAGAAAATGTGCGGGAATATACTATACGGGTGTCCGGTAACTTATGGGCCGTAGAGTAACTGGAGATACTAGACATCAAACTAAGCCGATTATGTCATATAAGTTCTTTCGGATTGTTACTTGTTCTAGAGATACAGGGTGTTGAAAGTAAAAGTTTATTCTCGAAAATAAGCCATAATTTTAAAACGGTTTAATGAATCGAATTGAAAGTTGGCAATATTATGTTTTTATGAGCAAGAAATAAGAATTAGTAGAAATTTTTAAGTTTCAAACTAGAGGGCGCTAGTTGCATACACTGGGCTTCATAAATCTATAATTTTTTTTCTTACCTGTGATATTAGGTGTTTTTCAATTATAGTTTCTTAAAAAGGACGTTTTCTGAGTCAAAAAGGTGTACTTGATTGATCTTAATATCTTTAACGGTTTTCGAGATATTTCCCTTTAAACATCCCAAAAAAACATAGCACATAATTAAATTACCAAAAAAAAAAAACAAAAGTGACGATCCGAAAAAACGTATATGACATAATCGGCTAAGTTTGATGTCTAGTATCTCCAGTTACTCTACGGCCCATAAGTTACCGGACACCCTGTATAGGTAGTTAAAGTTGCTCACAAAAGTGTAAACGGCTGCTGAAAACAAACTGAAAGTGCCAATTCAGTTCGCGGCAGACGTTGCCATGTCGATCGTACCGTACCAAGCCGACCAACCCGAGCCAATTCGGTGTGCGCCCTACCGGAGTATCGGTATGATAAATTAATATATTTAGCTTGAAAGAGCTATATGATACGAAAAATTTTATCTAGTCGTATTCTTAAATTTACTTATTTCTATAAGTTTGTTAGAGGTGCTGGTATGCTCAAGAGTGTCTAACAACGACACAGATGGCGCTCTGTGCTACATCTTACCGGTGTGTCCCACCAAGTGCTGCATAAGTAGCTTTGAGATCTCCTTTCTTTTCGTCGGATCCTAGCTCTACTGATGAGTCATGATATGACGAAACGCGTCTAGAAATGGATCTGACGAAACGAAAGGAAATTCTTCTTCTGTATTCTTAAATATTTACGCACAGGTTCATTTCAACAATAAGACTAATAAGTATTATAATGTAGGGCCGCACACCGAATCGACTCCGATCGGTCGGCTAGCTACGATACGATCGGCACGGCAGTGTCGGCCGCGCCTATGGGCATAAATATACATAATCTCACATATTCCCGCTGCCGATGCCGAGACATCTCAACCGGACCGAAGAGATGTGCGGCGATCCGAGTCGGTTCGGTGCACGGCCTGCTTTAATACGCCTAAAATGATATTGTAAAATTCCTAATTATTTGTAACGTACGATACTACGCCTAGTCATATTAAATTAAAGTCTATGCCATATTCTACTATATTACAACCTCTAAACATTTAGCCTCCATGAACATCTCCCTTTCTTTTAAAAATAAACCAAAGCTGTAGCGGCACTAATGAAAGTTTGACACAGACACAATGTATGTTATTTTTAGGGAACCGCCATAAAGGGTTTAAAAAATTAATAAATTTCATGAATATTTATCCAAAATGGGGTCGGTTTGACAAAGAGGGGAGTCTTGCGCCCTTGTCAATCTCGATTTACTAAGGTATTAAACGGTGATTTTCTGTCAAGCCATCAGACAATTAATATAATATGTCATTTAAAATGGAAATTAGTATACATATTTCTATTTTTAGTATTTTACATCTGGGCCAGAACAAAGTAAAAATGATTCCTACAGCAGTGGGCTTTTTCACTAAATTTTAATTTTGACCCTATCGTATAGAGCAGGGGTTCCCAAACGTATTTTGTCTACTGCCCACTATGAGAATAAATAATTTTTTTGCGCCCCCATTTTTTCACCTACTTAAAAACCACTATAACTTCAAATTAAACTAATTAATTATTGTGAGCTATATTAGCGGAGATTAAACATTCATTCTAAACGAGACTTTTACTATAACCCGCAAGAGTTAACTTGAGACCTGAGCGTAGTAGGTAGTACACAACGGCGCTCAGGTCTCAAGTTTACTCTTACGGGCTACACCTGCCAATGAGAATGATTATTGAAACGCAAATTTATAATATTTTGACAGAGTATCTTTTATTCAAAATAAAACAAACATAATCGATTCTTATAAAAAAAACTAATGTGAAGGATTAATCTGATGCTGTTTAATAAGTTTGTTGATATCAGGTTCCAATTTACTCAAGAACGACCGCATTGATACAGGAATGCACAAATCGGGTTATTTAACAAAAACTTGTTAAAACATGATTGCCTGCGGTCTATTATCTACGAAAATTACCTATCTAGGAATACTAATAACTATTAAAATGCGAAAGTGTGTCTGTTGCCTTTTTATTTGTTTGTTTGTATCTACTTTTATTTCGAAACGGAGCGACCGATTGACATGATTTTTATTTTATTTATTCAAAAAAACAGAGAAATATCGAACCTAGTTTGAACAATCTCTTAATTAATATAAATATATCAACTAATAGTAGTTGAAGTTTACAAGCTCAGTCGGTGTCTAAGAGTCCTCCTAGCTAGATGAAATTACAAATCGCCCCCCAAGCCTCTACACTATGCCCTCATTTTTTTTCTGGGTCTCTTACCGCCCCCCTTTAGCCCTGCAGCGCCCACAAGGGGGCGTTATCGCCCACTTTGGGAAAGACTGGTATGAGCAAGAAGAAATAAACAAATTTACGGTTTCAGTTATTAAATTGTTCAAATATTTACTGAGAAAATAATTAAAGAAAAGAAGCTCTCTAATAAAAACACGCGAAACGACTTACCGCTGTCACAACAATTCCAAGCAATGGAAGCAGCTGATCGCTCTGTATACGAAGCACTCGCACCTGACTTGCGGTTTCGAGTCTGGTCTCCTGCTTCTAACCTGTCTTTTTCTACTTAAGTTATCGAAACAAAGAGAACAATATAATTAGTCGCACGATTGACAAAGAAAATAGTTGGTCGGATGCTCTTAACAACAAAGTTGGAAATAAAATATGTATTATTAAATGTAATGTATATTTATAAACAATATCCTGATGTGAATCAACTTGTTTCAATATTTAACTTATACACAAGTAAATAACGTCAATTCCACTATCAAGATAATGAAATTTTCATAATCCTCTAATCATTCATTGTCACTTATTTCAGTATTTATCGAACAAATTCGACAAATTTGTACCAGTTAAATATTTAACACTCGCAGTCAAATCAAAGATAACAAAAATAAATAAAAAATGCAAGCGATTGCATCAGGTAAATATACCCCTGCAGTCGGTTTAAGCTCAGTTGACAAAAATGTGACCTAGTTTGAATGCGAAATAATATTGTTTTTTTTTTTAAATAAAAAGTTGTTTTAGTTAAATCCGGCCACAGACACAGAGAAATGTATGCGTACATCAACGCGCGTTCGTCAACGTCTGTGTGTAGATATAAATAATGCACGTGCGTTCACGGAAGTCCGTCATGTGAACAATAGTTTATTTCGTACATTAACGCACTGCGATGAACACCCGTATTCACTAAAGGGTTTTAAATTTAGATCATTGAAATATTTAGATATTATATGTATGTTGGGTTGCATAAAAAATATAAAGATTTTTATCCACAATTAACTAACCCGAAAGGTTGACTGTGACATAAATGACACGATAGGCTTTACTTACAATCAAGGGTGCCTGATTAGCAAGTTAAAAATTAAGGTAACCGGGCCAGTATGATGATTGTAAGAACATTATTTCTGCCAATGTCATGTATGTCACAGTCAAACTTGCGGGTTAATTAATTGTGGTAAAAAATCTTTATACAACCTGACATTACTCTCTCATTCTTGAACGGCAGTAGAGTTTTGGACTTGCATTGTCTTTATTTGTTTAGAATCACTACGTTTCAACTGGTAAGTATCTCCAGTCGTCTTCAGGTGAATACTCAGTACCAGTTGAAACGTAGTGATTCTAAACAAATAAAGACAATGCAAGTCCAAAACTCTACTGCCGTTCAAGAAACGTCATTGTCTCCAACCTTTAAACAGACATTACTCTCTCAGTTGTGATTTTACTGTGGCTATTGTGATATGACTTATGACGCTCTTGCGTTAAGTTTTTTTTTGTAATTGAATCGTTTTACCGATGAACAATTTTATCGGGACGTTGTTGCAAATATAGTTTTTGTAACAAAATCATATCAATCATATCTACTCTCCAGAAGGGTCACTATTAACTGAATAAGAATGTAAATATAAACAAAACAATTGCCTACGCGTTTCGGTTAAAAAACCATCATCGGGATAGCCTGCAGTAAATAAAGTGGTGTCCTTTGTTTACTGACCTGTGCCAGTGTTGTGTTTTGATTGATTAAGTTTTTTACCTGTAAGTAATGTTAACATTTTATTTATCATTTTTTAATTACTTTTTATTTACTGCAGGCTAGCCCCAATGATGGTTTTTTAACCCAAACGCGTAGGAAATAATTATTTTGTTTACATTAAAGAAGGTGAAGGACAAATTTGCATTCTTATTCCGTTATAGTTTTAGTTCTATTAAAGAACACAGTACCTACGTAATAAGAATAAGTTTACAGAAATAGCAAAAAAAAAATGTATCATGCAAAACTTAGTTGACTTATTCTGACACTTGTAATTTTAAAACCAAAACTGTCAATTTAGGACGGTTAGACAGTGAATACAGTTAAAAATGTCACACTTTTATTTAAGTGTCAGGTAGAAAACTTTTTTTTTCTCCTCGTATATAAATTCTTACCAACGAAACATTTTTTATTTGTTTATAAGAAGCACAACGTTCTTTTGTCGTCAATCTTCGGACAACTAAGCAACCTTTAGGCAAATCCATTATACATAAATAAACGAGAAAGGACAAATAATTTTCACAAAATAAATTTTTTATAGATTGTCATCATCGTCAATGATGTGTCCGCTATAATAAAAATTCCGATCGAACGATAAAAAATTAATAAAGCCAAAAACAATTCCGGGCATAATTTGCCAATTTTTCAATCACGACCCTCGACAATGACAAGACACCCCTAATTTTCCATCGTACTTTTTGATCCATCATCGTCATCGTCATTATGGCACAGCGCCGGCACCGGTGACGCTTTCAACACTTTTTTAACCCTGTCATATAATTAATTAGGACGTATAAAAACCAATTAAAATTGATACGCACGCACGCACCCATTTCTTGCGCGCTGGGGAAATTATTTTGCGATTTTTTCGATGCAGATAAATATTCGGGTATTCGACGAGGTTGAAGAAATAGAGTCAGGAGCCACCCCGACCACTTATAAATAATGACAATTCCGCACTCTAACGACTGACCTAGTATACCATACTAGAATTTTAGTTCCCGTGACAAGAAAAGTTAGTTAACCCTTTCACTATTTCTGTACATCACCATGTACACTAAAGTGTATTGCGTTATATAAAATTCAGAATTATTTTGCTCTTAATCTAAATATGTACATCAGCATGTACAACGTATATTGACCATTATAGGTTGGTAGCAAACGCACTAAACTTTCCCAGAGATAAGTTTGGCAACATTTTAAACGTGAGCGGCGTGTTGTACGAACAGGTGGCTTTGAGGTTAAGTGATATATTTAACGTTTTTTTGCAAATCCTTTGGAATTAGTGGTTTTGGAGTTTGTTAATGGTAAGTACATATTTCAATCTTAGTGCTCCATAATAATTTTAAAAGTTTGATGCCCTAGCAAGTCCAGAAATGTAGTTTGAATTATGTGTACATCAGGATGGACAAACGCAGTTTATGGACCATATATTATACCATTATTATTGTGATAAATTTTATTTTTGTTTGATCTTAGTTGGGTCGATATTATGGCAGACTCGTAGCCAGGGGGGATGAGCACCCCCTTGGGCTATGCTGAGCCCTTCTTAGAAAGTTTATTTTTGTACTATTTCTCACCAGTTGTCTACTAAATATAAATATACCGCCCCCTCTAAAATAATGTTTAGAATTACTAATTTTGTTTTTGATAAGATTGTTTTGCATTGTAGATAATGGCAAACGCAAGAAAAAATCCAAAAAGAGCGCTAACCGAAGATGAGATTCTTTATTATCTTGACAACGATGTTTCAGAGATTGAGTTTCTATCAGATGATGATGATGATGATGAGTTGCAGTCAGACGAAATAGCTAGAGAACAAACAAATAATGATATTCTAGATATGATTATAGATCAAAATAATGAAGATGAAGTTCAGCCTGAAATAAGCGACGTTGAAGATGTAGAGTTGGCAGAAGAAGAAATCTTGGAGCAAATTGGCAATGGAAAATGATTTTTTTACATCCATGAACTATAATTGTCCATCGTGATGGACATCCTGTACTGGGTAGGAGGGGGGTAGTTATTTTTTTTATACGACTTTTTTTGATCTATAGTGCAACTATACTTTGTATACCAAAAATTAGAATTTTTGAAAAGCTCCAAGGGGTAGTGATAGTAAAAGGGTTAAAATAGCATCAAGAGGAAATTTAGTAACGGATGCTATATGGTACTGCTAGACCGACTCCCGCATTGGTCACTAGCAAACTACCTGCAGTGGCGTATTTGGGGAGGTTGCCGGGCTGCACCCCCCCCCCCCCCCTAAAAGTCTAATTGCAACCTAATTTTTCGTCTCACGCTTGGATACTTAATTTAAATAATGTATTCTTGGTTTAGATTACAAAAGTCTTGTAGAAAACGTTTAGTTTTTACACTTTTCCTTCTAAAAGTCCTGTTTTATATAGAGATTAAGGTTTCGGACGCTTATCGTTTAAGTTATTAATTTATGATTCAATTTTATAGGACGACGAGTCAAAAGAATAATATTTTATAGTATTTATCTATTATATACAAATTATTTATTTAGTCCACATTTCGACCTATATTAGGTCATCCTCAGGACTATAAATCTAGATCCTCCGTGTTAAAAAAGTTCAAAAAGTACATGCTGGGCATGGGTTAATATGTGCCTATTTTGTTGGTAAAGGCAAACATGAACAAGTCACTTGTTCCAAATAATATTAAATAATCATATAATGGTAATAAGAACTCTTATAAGGGTTATAATGCATTTTTCTCAGTGCATAACACCCAGTATTCATTATATCAAGGTTGAGAACTGTGTTGGGAACTGTATCTAAAAGTTTCTCTCTTTATTTTTGCAGTAACTTTTTACCGCTATCTACTACCCGGGACGATGACAATCCATAATACAGTGTACCCCACAAAAAAATGACCCCAATAAAAATATAGGCAAACAGGGATCTTCCGAAACGCATCGAAAGAAAATTAATCATTCGGTTTGTGAGCAGAGGACTCGGAGATGTGTCAGTCGAGTGATTGAAGAGCGACTTAGCTTGAATGACAAGAGATCGGGAAAAGGGGACTCGCAGGGATTTCGTTCCAGGAGAAACATAATAATATACGTATAATAATAATCTTGTCGTATTAAGAAATGGTCTTATAGGGTCTTACACTGTGATGTTTATGCTATGAGTGTACCACGTGTTTTTAGTTCATGCAAGAGAGCGTAAGCTTTTAAAGAAATTGAAACTGCTGGATGATTAATGTCTAGTGCACATGGACATCATTTGCGTTAACGTTGAGGTAAGGATGCGTCCATTGAGCCACTGACATGTTGTTAACAACCTTTTTGACCCGATCAATGCAACGGTCTGTTGCTCAGCCCGGTAAAACTTTCTATTGGAGGGATCGAAGCTAGTGACGTAGACTTCCAGACTAGTCACTAAAGTTAGGACCTACGTTTACCCGTAGCGTTTATGTGTCAATACTACACCTACGTATATATTTCATTAAAGAGAATTACAAAATGCATTTAAATGTCCCGCTTCTTGACTCAAACAAGGTTCTCGCCAGACACAATGGTGACCCACTTGTTTTTGACGTTTCTTTGCTTCGACCAATTTACAAGTTTGTCTGTCTTCTTTCTTTATTCGTCTTCGTTGCTGTTGCTCACTGGCATCATTCGTAACGAGCAGGTACTCTTTTAGGTTCGGCAACAAAAATAAGTCGCAGGGAGATAGTACACACCCCGGTGAAACTTTAAATGAGAGATTTTGCATCACAAGGTCATTTTTGATTGAAGCTTTGCCACGGCCTCATCAGGGAGAAATTGGCGCTATCGGCGCATTCAGTATCTTCATTTGGCAGAGTGAGAGTAGGTTTTTGTCGCATATCGCATACTCTTGACGCATAGAATAGAAGGACAGTCCTATTCCAAACTACTTTATGAAACCATAAATTATACCCGTTGCTAATCGGATCAACTCGCCGTGTTAAGCTGTCAACAGAGTCAATTTATTTTTTCCACGTGTTTTTTGCTAGTTTATTAAAATTTTCTAAAATTCTAATGATTTTTGACCATAAAAATGTCTAACATTTATAATTTCCTAAAATATTATTCCAGCCTACCATACAGGTAATTAAAATTGTGTATCATATAGTTAGGTTTGTTTATTAACTTTATTTGCATTATTATGCACACTTTTTATATTATATAAATTTACAATTTAAAATAAGCAAATAGAGATGAAACTTTGTTGTAGTTCTCTGACTTTATACATATTATGTTATCGATTAGAAATGTATTTTATACTTAAGACTTATTTGGTTTTAGGGATTTTTTTAACATTGACCAATGTTAAAGGAATGGACATGAGGACAAGGACAACGAGCTAACTGAGTGAGTATTTTTATATATTATAACAAACTTTTACCACTTTGTTATCAACATGGCATAGTGTTAATCGCAGTGTTGGAGGCAGACAATATATTCTTGTATTTCTCCAGGTTGCACTAATTCTTACTTAGTCCCTGTCACAGATGAGGACTCTAAAAACAAACACTTCAATTTCCTTTAAAAGATGCCCAACGTGTGCATACGTGGAAAGATCATTGCAACATTAATGCTAATACCGAGTGTACAAATTTACGATTCTGCGAGGATCTAACATAGAAAAAAACACATATTCAAATAGTCTTAATGTAGAGTTGTACCCTAACTATAAGATACAAATTATTGATAAAATCATACGTTTGGATATATATAAATACATCAAAGACACTACCAAAAAGAAATTATAGTTCAGGTCACAGTGAAAAGGTTTAAAAGTTTAAAGAGACCAGTGCAAAATAATTTCATTGCTTCTATAGATATCCTTTTTCTGAGACATTTCTAACATGGACGAAGAGATCTGACAAATTTATAGTGTTTTCTATTTACTGCTCTCGGGCACTCTGAGAGTGCTCTCCCCGAGATTGTATGTATTGCATGTTCAATTATCAAAATCGAGTAATCTCACTACATGGCTATGACAGATTTCGGGCAGATCTATGACGTCTCTTAGCGCTCTCGGAGTACTGGTAATTGAAAACGCTATTAGTTTCGAGCCGATACTGCTTCTTTTTCTTTTGTTTCAGAGACTTCTCTAGAAATTCCCCATGGATTTAGACATTATTATTAGTGAGACCTGATAGACTGAAGAACATTACTTTATTTTCGTTAAAGTTGTTATTTTATTTTACACTGTTTTGTGGTCCAAGAAATTGTACAAATAGTTCTATTATGCATAGGAGAAAAGGCATTGTAGCTTAGACTGTACTACTTATACGATTTTCTTTTAATTTTTTTTTTTGAAAATAAACATAATTTACTTTGTTAATATAAAAATGTGTTTTGATTTATTTCATAAAATAAAAACTTTTATGCAACTTTTTATTGAGTTAACTCGTGATTCATTACTTTTGAATCACGATTTAAATCAATAAAAACTAAAAAAATT
Source organism: Polydrusus cervinus (assembly GCA_935413205.1). Classification (NCBI taxonomy): domain Eukaryota; kingdom Metazoa; phylum Arthropoda; class Insecta; order Coleoptera; family Curculionidae; genus Polydrusus; species Polydrusus cervinus. Next base: position 6,249,194 of record OW284510.1, read on the forward strand.
AATAAATCCAAAATCATAAAACCGCCGTTTAAATTTCCCGCCATTGCGCCTCTGATAGCGCCGTGGCAAACTAAAGGTCTTTCTCTGTCTCTTCTTTCTCTCTCTTTTATGTTGCGTTTGTCTAACAAGGAGTTAACATTTCTAACCCTATAAATTTTCTTTGATAGTACAGATCTGTCTGGTAGATAGTAAGCTTCTTGAGAGCCGCCTTAAAGGTCCGCTGGCGCAGGTGCTGGCCTAAATCCGAAATCTGACTTAAGACTTTAAGCAATTTATTGTTTGTAAATTTATATCAATTGCCAGTAGTAAGTTAAAACTTGAAGAAGTAGTCCATACTTGAAGTGGAGTGGATAATACGAAGGAAAGAAATAAGAAAACTCAATGTCTTCCTCAACTGTTATATTAAAGAAAAGCTTGTTTAAAGATAGAAATTATCTACATGTTTCGAATGCAGAAGCATTTATCTTCAGGAGAACGAATAAAATTAAAAAGAAAGGGGTAGATATCATTCTAACGGAGCTTTAAGATTAAAATATTAGATAAAATAAAGGTTCAATAAGTAGAATAGAGAAAATTATTACCAAAATATACGTCACACTTCGATGGGGTTGGAACCCAGTTGAAAATATCAAAAAATAGTCGGAAAATCGTGGCGAAAAATTATTTACATCACAATCATTTTGAGCAAGCAATAAGTATATAAATTTAATAAAAATTGGAAACAAGACAAATGTTTTAATTTAAATAATAAATAACAAATGTAATAGATTTGCATCTTTTTAGAATATATTCTTAACCTCACTTTTGCTTTAGTGTTATGACACCACGAGTAAAATATAGGTGTAAATTGGGGTTCTTTGTTATCCTTCTCAAGTTTTAATGATCTGACCACTGTGATTGGTCAGTTTCTGATACTAACAAGGATGGATATGAAATTATATCCATTTAGTTAACTGGATTACCCCATTTATCCAGTCAATTGGTTATAAAGGAAACAGACAATATCCATTTGGGAGTCGAAAGATATGTTTTCATAACGGCTTATCTGCAGTAAAAAAAATATTTGTACCTACCTTAGAATTGTGTCCATAGGCGAAAGTTATCCTTACAAAAGTGAGTCAATCAAAATCAGCCACATAACACCTAAAAAGAAAAAAAAATGTTTTTATTAAAATAATGGATTGTAATTTATTTGTTTTATGTGTCTTAATTATTCTTTTTTAACTAGTTCATTACTTTTTCAGAATGGGGTTATCAATTTAAAATTCTTGTGTTTTTCAAGCAAAGAAAGAAATTTCAACTTCCGGTTTAACATGTTAATTGTGAGCGACCCAGTCTCCAAGTATACAGGCTACTATATACTTTTTCTTTTAAGTTTCCCCTTGTAACGACTGTCTAAAATACAAATAACTTTGTATGACAAATTGGAGTAAAAAAATTATTAAATTCCCTTCTATAAGCAAAAGGTAAATGACTCCTAAAGAAAAGAACGAAAAAAAAATGGTTGTAATAACTTAATGATACCTGAATACCAATTTAAAAAAAATGTAATAGATTTTTTATAAATCATAATGGCTAACCGGTCGGAACTTGACCGCAAACCCTTATTATATTCAAATATTACCTCATTAGGTTTATAACAAGCACGTTATTTGATACAATGTAAACATGGTAAAAAAAAATTTTCAGAAAAGTTCAAAGTAACCGAACAAATATGCATTTTACAATTCGCGTTAGGAATTTATGTACTTCCTTACAATTAGTATATTTAAAAGATTTAACACAACAAAAGAAGGATGTCGATTGTTTAAGCCGAGCCAAAATAAATATAGGTGAAATTTTGTTAAACAGGATGGCAAAAGTAAATAGGGCATGGTTCATTTATTTATTATTACGAGAAACATGTGTTGAATGAGAATTCTCAACCAATATCTATTTAACTTAGAACATTTGAAATTTGGACTAATACAATAAAATTAAATAATAACTTTCAGAGCAAACGGTAGTTGATGAGTCATCACGAACAAATACTGCATTTCCACCACATCGCGCATATTGTACCAATTTATTTGCAAAATAGGCCAAATTAGCTTCTATTAAATTTTTAAAAAAGTTACATAACAAACTAAACAAAATAAAATCAAACAACGAAGTCGTAACTACTCTCCAGAAGGGACATTGTCAATAAGGGGTTAGGAAAGAAAGCCCTATCTTCCTTCTTACATTTATTAAAAATAAAATCAGTGCCTACGCGTTTCGGCCAAAGGGGCCATCATCAAGACATGCTGTAAGAAACAAGATATATGATGTATAAAATGAATACAATAAAACAAACTAAAAACTTACAGGCAATAAGGTCCATAAAATGCAAGGACAAAGTAGGGCGCACTTTGGTCAATTAAAAATAAATTAATTATTACAAAAAACACTGTTATTAGTTACATATTTTTAAAAATATTCTACAGAAAACAATTAAAACACATCTCGACTGTCGTCAGAGGTACGTACAACTGGCGAATTATTTATATTTTATTAAATTGGTTTATTGTGTTTTATTTCGACGTTCGATAGTTTTTACAATAAACCAATTCAATAAAATATAAATAATTCGTCAGTTATTTAAAAATGTTGTTTACTTTAATGCCTTCTATACACAGCTAAAAAAGAACTATCAACTTAGGAATCACCCTGCATTGGCGATGTCGAAAACTTTTCAATTTAGCCTCGTAAACATTGTGTTATAAAAACATTGTCAAACAAGACTTTAAAACATCAAATCTTAACGCGGTCAATAATTGGCAGCCACATTTTTCTGCTCTTTCGCCCAAACGTGTGGAGACGGCAGCGAAAATACATAATAAGAATAAGATCCGTTCTCCGGTTACAGGACCAACATTGTTTACAAACGGGTCTCCTCACGGATGACCGGAGAGCTCCAACGCGTTGCAATCTTAATTTTTTTCACTTCGACACACCTGTCACTTGGCATCGTGTCAAACGGAATGCACCTTATGGTGTGGAATTCGGGGCTACCTCTGTAATATTGTTGTTGGGAATATGATCTTTTAAAGTCTTTAAAAATAAGGAAACTTGTAAATCGTTTAAAGAGTCAAACTTTTTTTTATTAATTATAAATAGTTTTAATTGACGATGAGTAGCGAGAAAAAAAAATTAAATACTGACTATACAAAGTTTTAAACTTTAATCACAGACTAAATAGTTTTGTGCGGCTAGTTAGTGCAGTGTGCTATGTATAGACGTGTTCGGCTTAATTTCGGTGTCGGCCATAGGTGCAGGTACATTTTGCGCATTAAATTATTTATGATAACTAACCAAAGAAAAAAAAAAGAAGATAATTTGATAAAGAAGGAACTATTAGCTTTAGCAAATTTACACAAACATCGTTTTATAAATTATGCCGTGGAAGATATAGCTGAAAAACATCGTGTAACTGTGCTGCGCATACCGCCATGTCGTTGCGAACTAAATCCTATAGAACTTGTATGGGCGCAAATGAAAGGATTTGTAGCAAGACATAACACGACATTTAAAATAAAAGACGTTAAGCTACTGTTTGATTAAGCCATTAAGGAAGTGACACTAAACAACTAGCGAAAACAGTCCATCATGTCATTAAAGAAGAGGAGAAAATATGGGATCTTGACCACCTGATCAATCGGACCGTCGCCGTCCACCCGTTAATTATAACGTCAAGATGTCAAGAAGTTCACAGATGACAAGGAATATTGTGATTTTTTGTATTTTTTATTTTTTTATAATGTTTAATTAAAAAATAAGTATACCTAATACTATGTACATAATGCACGCCTTTTTCTGTGTTTGAGAATGGATAACAATAGGCAAAACCCATAAATTGACCCTACCCCGGGTGGTACTATCTGCAATTGATAAAAATAAAGAAATGTGCAATAAAATTAATGTAATAGATAAAACATCCAAAGATCATGACATGATATCCAGTTGATGGTACTAAAATCTACTACTAATACTAATCAAGATATCAAAATACATTCAAATTGCATAGAGCTACCAAGAAGTCTACTTCCTTATGGGTAGGGTAGGATATCATCACCTACCAGACTGGTTTATAAATTTTTATATCGTCATTACTTAAATGTAATCATATATCAACCTTCTTGGGTTGTATATATCCGAAACTGCCTTCGCCCCTAAACCCGCCACTGCATGGAGTTTATACGAGAGACAATCTGCAACTAATTTTTAAAACTTTCTTACGGTGAATGACAATTATTGTTTAGAGTATTTATTAAATCCTGTTTCTTTTTGATATTTAAACCTTTTTAAATTCCTTTCTGAATGCATTTTTCATATCATTTATGTATGTTCCAAAGACAGTAGCTTCATCATCTACTGTTTTATACAGTAAATGTTTTTCTTCATAAGCCTTCGTTCGCAAGAGTTCTGTTGGTGTATGAAGTATTTTATTTTTTTAAAACATTTATATTTTCGGTACAAATCAATAAAATCTTTTATATTTTAACCATTTTAAGAAGTTTTTTCAGCCATTTTCAATAACAAAAGTTTTGTCAGAAGTAAAAGTAGGCCTGCAGTTCAATGGGCCGGGCCAGCAAACGACTCCACACACTTTTAAAAATGACTTGGTATTTGGTACTAATTTTTATTTGTTCTCGTGTTTACGTTATCATAAATAACTATTTTTAGTTAGGAAAACAAAAAAGATTTTCTTGGTTATATTTACTAAAAAATGATGCCATCAGAACAAAGAAAATATCTTGTTTTCATATTAGTTGGCAGAAATAAAATATTTTGTTTAGCTGAATTTTACTCTGTATATATCCTATTTAAATGTTACATTAAGGTTCCTACAAACTTGTATTTATCAATTAAGCTTGTTGTAATAACACATTATGAATTTGTAGTCCCTATCATTTTGTTAATTTTGATTAAGATACATTCTTAGTTACCAGAACTAACTTTTCTTTACAAATAATATTATTCTTCATATTTATAACTAACGGCATCAACAGAGACTTGACGCCCTTGCCCGGTGGGTGACATGTGACATTATTCTAGCTAGGACTGTCATGAGGTTATATTTATGTTAGGGTGCTTTTGCGGGTCCGTGTCCATTTTTTCGTGTTTTTAAGGCAATAATTGGCCATTTTCATGGCCGTGCCCCTGTGGAAAATAGATGTGACAATATTTGGTGTAATTTATTTGTGTTTATTGTCTTTCTTGTGTACGTTCTTATTGGCAGAGGGAAGTTAAATCATAAGTAAGTAAACATTTTATTCTTTATCATTGCAGTTGTACATTAGAAAGTTTAAATGAGATTTTTATAAAGCATGGCAAGGTGACCCGATGAGAAATAACTTTAAAATATTTTTTTTTGTTTTGTTTTTGTTCTAAGTTCCATTTCTATAAAAGAACGTCATATTGATGACTTTTTAATCTGACCAAGTACAACAAATTTCATATATTTTTTGTTTTTTAATAATCGCAGTTGCAGATAAGAAAATTTAAATAAGACAATTCAGTTCTATAAGCAATTGAACAACCCAAAAGGTTAAGTAAAATAAGTTAAAAATCGAGTGTTTCTGTTTTGTATTGCATAAGTATGTATTATAAAGAACACGAGAGAACAAGGACATTGGAAATAATTTTTTTTAAAGAAACCATAATATCCCTGATAATTTATTCCAATTAGTTTACGCATACCCAATAGAGTAGTAATACCAAGGCATTTTTTTATTTAAATGGGGACCTAGGAAAGAATATTTTTCGTTACTAAGTATAAATTACATATGACTTTTTTTTAGAAATGAAACAGACTTTTTTTAAAGTTATTTCTATCAAATCAACTTGCTAATTTTGCCATGCGTTATAAGCAGTTCATTCAAGCTTTCTAATGTGCAACTGCAATGACAAAAATATAAAATTTATACTTATTTATGATTCAACTTCTTTCTTACAATTAGAAAGTACAGAAAAAGATAATAAACACAATGTTGTGACTACATACGTAATTGTTACTTTATGAAAACTTAAAGTTTGGCCCAAATAAATGATTGCTTTGGAAATATTTGTAGATTGCATCATTAACAAAAAGAATATTTCCTTGAAAAAAAATTTTCAATTTTCCATATTTACACATTAGTTGTGACAACTAATTTTAAAAGCGGGAGGGAGTACCATATAAATTTAGTTATCCGTATATAAAATTTCGTTGTGACAACTAAAATTTGTAGGTTGGGTTGGTTAATGTTATTAATTAGTTCAACAGTTCAATAACGACAATTTTTTTTGGTTGTACAAACTAATTTTTGGGTTGAGTCCGATTTCACGAAAATAAATAGTTGTCAGAACCAAATTTTAGTAATCCATACCATGTTATTTTTAAGAGTGCAGGTTCAGTTTTAACAACCGATAATTGCCGGCCGACTCTGGCCCGTCGGTAAACTGTGTGTGTGTAAATCGGCCGGCCGGCCATTATCTCTCCGGTCGATTTCGGCCGGCCGATTAAACGTGAGTAGACTAGAATTACAAAGTGGTGTCATAAATAAATGTCATGTGACTTGGCTTGTTCAACATCTCGCGAGACCTATCAAAATTCTTAACTCCAGTAAAAAAAAGTAAAATTAAACATATCCACATGTTTTTTTTATTGTAACCGACAAATTATTGTTGCCTTGTTGTTTTCGACCTCCCGACCTCCGTTGTTGGTTCCTCGCGGAATGCAGTCCCATAAAGAGCCGGTCACATTACATCACCCTGTAGATTTCCAGACTTTATACGACATGACGCAACATTTTAACGTGGTAAGTTACACCGCACTAAACGTCGTATTACGATGATTTAATGTGGTTAGGGCGTGTACACACCGTATGGGAATCAGACGGGTCACAATGGAAGACGATACACAGTCGAAATATTTACAAGGCAGGGACTTGTTGGAGTGCAGGTTATACATACAAAGCGACAGACGTGCATAGTTCTAAGCCTAGATTATGCAAAATACAAACAACATGTTATATGGGTAAGTTGGCAAGTAATATTATGGATAAAGCAGTTGTGTCGAATAAGAAATAATTGTTGACAAGCATAAAATTTTTTAACCACAATTAACTTACCAGCAAGTTTGACTGTGACATATATTATGACATTGGCAGTAACATTTTTGTCACAATTACAGTGGCTTGGTTACTTAACTTTTAATTTACTAATCAGGCAGTTACGATTGTGAGTACATAATGCCTGTCAATGTCATTTATGTCACAGTCAAACTTATTGGTTGGTTAATGATTATTGTTAAAAACCTTTGTGCAGCCTAACGCAAGAGTATAAAGGAGTCCTTTTTAACTATAAGTAGTTATTTTTACCTTTGAGATATTATGTATAATTATAACCTGTTTTTTTTTAAAATTTAAATCTTTGCCTAAATCAAAATACAAGGATTTAACCAAATTCATGGTCAGTTTGTTTTAATTATCTGGATTCATAATTTCACAATAATTATTCCAAAAGCCTATGAGAATTATTCTCCCACGGTCGAAACATATATCTATTTTTACTAGGAACTTTAACAGGGGTCCGGTTAACTCACTCACCATACGAAATAAAATGATTACATTTTTTATATAACCAGAACATTGAGCATAAGTATAGAGGGTATTATGGAATTGATACATTATATTTAAACGCGTAAATCTTGACATGACATGAACATTCGAGGGAAAAATATTTTTAAATGTCACATTAAATAAAAGAGAAAATTCACAATCTGTTTTTTTGGTATTATGGTTGACCAGGTCGCCACTGGATGATTTCTAAAGAAAGAGTAATAAGACAAGAGTGAAGTGTTTGTTTTTATTTGGAATGTCAATTGATTGAAGTCAGTGTCCCGTGATTACCTGTTCTAAGGTAAGAAAAAAATATAAACCTACCCCGTCAAAATATACAGCACAACCAATGGCCCTAAAAAAAACAACTTACGGTTAAAAGTTTTGCCGAAATTCATTACATCACAACAAATAAACTTACAAAACACCACTGTGCCAAAAAACTTTATAACCTGTTATTAAGCAACTAGACATTAATAATGATTTGTTTAACCACAAACATTTAAATAGTGCAAAGGCAAAAAAAACAAACCGAACGGCGCCAGTAATTCGTGTAAGTTTTTCCTATGGATCGTCCGGAAAATTTGGTCTGGTTTTAGAAGAACTTACTCACCTTTTTATAAAGTCGTTTTAAAACAAATAACGTATGAAGTTTTTTTAAGAAATAAATTTAAAGGACAAAAAGTACTTGAATATATAAGTAACTAACAAGAACTGATAACAAAGCGGACAAATGCAAAAATAATAACTTACTAAATCTGTGCCATGTAAGCAGTGCCAATTTTTGGTTATAGAGGGCCTCAGGCCCGTTACGCAATTTAAGGCCCCTCGCCCTTTCAAAAAGTTACTCTACTCCCTATATACCAAAATATTAGTATGGTGTCATTCAGAGTTAAGGGCGGGACCTTATTTTAGTGGGAAAATAGGTCCGGCAAGTAAGTCGTAATCAGTAGCATATGCTCGGGGGGGAGGGGGGTGGGGGCTTAGTGGGCGTAAGTAGGACAGTTTTTTCTGGAGAAAGGGACTACATGTATTTTATGATATTGTACCTAGTGAAGAAGGGGTGTGTGTTTTTGTAATTTTTTTTGATATTCCTAGCTGGCTCTTTATTAAAAAAAAAACATTTTTTATATTTGTGAAAAATATGAATATTGGTCTCAATCCAAAATTTTAACATAAGACGTATGTATGACTCTAACCAGCGTTTCTCTGGCTCGGTTTTTCATGATTAAAAATAAAGTAAATATCGCTCCACACGCCAAAATTGATGATTTTTTCAGAAATCATGTATTTGAGGAGCGTAGATCTAGCAGTTTTTGGTGCAAATGCTTAGGTTTTAAAATACTCCTTCTTAAGTGCCGTCTTATATATTCATAATAAAGCATTCTCGTTTCTTCCCGCACTCTTTTTTTTTATTATAAATTATCACACTTCTTCCATAAAAAATGGTTCAATTAAAATGTTTACTTTAATTTTTCTCTTTAAAAATAAATACCTAATTGTTTTTGTTGTAAACGTATTTTATTGTATGAGTTTAATTTTCGTTGATTTAAAATAGCTCTAAAAAAGGAAAAACGGAACAGACAAGTATATAATAGAAAAATACTATAAAATATTATTCTGCAGCCCGCACCAACAACCCCCCCGCTTAATTACGCCCCTGGCCGTAATACTAGTAGAGTAGAAAGTTATAGTCTTATAAATTCGCCAGTACATCAAATTGAATTTTATGTGTCCGCCCGAATTTGATTCAATTGTTTTAAAAAGGCACGAGCCACAACCCAGCAAAAAATCGCCAAAGAAGAAAAAATCATTGTCATTGTCCCTTTCGGAACGTATTCCTTAAAAATTTAAAAACTACTTTTGAATTAATATTACTAGTAACAGTGGATGGTACGGAATACCTATCACGCGAGATTTACTCGCACTTGACGGCTTTGTTGTGGTTTAATATTGAATGTTCTCAGTGAACGGGTTTTAATGAAACCACCAAAGTGAATAAGCTAACGTAAAAAGGAAGAACCCATAGATAATAACAGGTCTTACGATTACGATTACCATCTCGGCAAAAATAACCAAAGCAGCATACCATGAAAAGTTTCCTTATAAACGGAAGAGCCTGTACACTATAATAAGTGATATTTTTATGTTAATACATTAAATTAAACACTGCGCTAATTCCGAGCGAAATAACAATGTAACAGAATGAGAGATTGACGGAACCGTAGTTAGTCCCGACTATAGCTTTTTCCCTCTATTACTTTCAGTTTGATGGCATAGGAAAGGTAAATTCACGGGAGTTAACTGGTTTGGGTTATTATTACGTTAACGTATGATTAGACGCGGCCTACATTTAAATAACCAGGAACTCTTTTAGAGGATTACCGTTGGTATCAATTAAAATAACGTTCGTAGCTATATATGCGGGTAGTGTGATTTCATGATTGAAATTAAGATCCAGGGCGTACTTTGAATTTCAATATTTAAAGAACGACGGATCAGTGCAAAAATGTGGCAACCGTTTCTGGAGACAAACTAATGTTTGTCTCCATTTTCGATCGATTTCAGACACAAGATATTGTATCATTTTATGCAATAAAAGACGGCGCGCTCTGAAGTCACGTCGGTTCTTACGTAGCAAATGAATCATAGTACGTCTATCTATTCGGCTTTCTTTAGATGTTGAAATTCAAAGGGGCGTATTTAGTAAAAATTCCATTTTATTTTGTGGGGCTATCATTGATATTTTAAGAAGTTTCAGTGGTGTGTCCAGGATTTTGCCAAGGGGGGAGGCGACTAAAGAAAAGAAGTGATCTAAAATCCTTCCTCCTTTTAAAAGTGACTTCTTAAAAAGCGTTCATCGTTCCTTTCTCTTTTATCTCCTCTTAGGTTCAAATGATGCTTTTTAAGAGGTCCATCATGGCCTTGTTTTTACCATTTACCTTGATTGATAGGAAACAAAGGAAAATTGATCTAGGCGGCCATGTTTAAAACAAGTAATATGTCGTTGAAAAGAGAATTTTTTTATATTGAACCATCGATCAAAAGTGGCGGGTTTTAAAATTCAAAAGTTGACTTCACTTCCGGTGAAACTGAAAGTTGAAAAACAAAAATTTACATACTTATTAACTTCTTAAAATTATTAAATCTATACTTCTAGAATTAAAGAAGAAATTTTGGGTGGGGGGAGGGGGGAGTACCACCCTGTGGATCAGAACAATATTTCTAAATTATTCTCCAAAGTTACCAGCTCCATGCGAAATTACATCTATATACATTAAAAACATTGAGTTCTCTTGAACCGAATCCTGTCCATGATTATTGACATATTTTTAGAGAACGTGAAAAAGTTATTTTTATTAAAAAAAAAAATAATTCCCAATAATTTTTATAATTCAATGAACTTAAGTAATATTGAGGTATTTTTTTAGACTTTCATTGACTTTAATTTTTTTCTGCATGAAAATAACTTTCTCACACCCACATAGATACCACATTTTTATTGGTGAAAACAGAAATTTAAATCTTGCTTAGTTTTTTTGTAATTCGGTTTAAAAAACGCAATTTAACATGGGACATTTTAGCGCGTTCGGATTTACTTAATGGGGACATTTTGCCAACCAAAAAAATCCCGCTAATCAATTTTTCAGACGCTTAAATCTCCGCACTGGCTGACGCATGAAACAGGAATTTCGATTCGCTGGAAAGAATTATATTTGCCGCTGTATATGAAACAGGCTTTTACAAAATTAAATTCTGTATGTGGATTCCAAGAAAATCACGTTTGAAATATCGTTTAGCGGGTTTGTTATTGTTTGGCAAAATGTCGCTATAGTCTATTTCAGAAAGATGTAGAGTAATAAAAGCTCATTAGGTATGCAAAGGGACTACAGAGTGACCCATCAAATATTTAAGCCACTTTCATAATTTTTGATTTCATTGCAAAATTTATTCTTTTCATCAAGTGCAGGTAGTATCACCCGGGTTTGGGTCAATTTATGGGTTTTGCCTATTGTTATCCATTCACAAACACTGAAAATGGCGTGACAAAGGCGTGTATTATGTACTAATTTTTTATTAAAAAATACAAAATACATTATACAGAAATTAAATTATAAAAATCATAATATTCTTCGTAATTTGAGGAACTGTCATCTCCTCTTGACGTTATAATTAACGGGTCGACGGTCCGATCGATCAAGTGGTGAAGATTCCACATTTTTTCCTGTTCTTTAATGACATGATGGACTGATTTTCGCCAGTTCTCCGGTGTCACTTTCTTAATGGCTTGATCAAACAGTAGCCTATCTTTTTTTATTTTGAATGTCGTGTTATATCTTGCTACAAATCCTTTCACTTGCGCTCACATAAGTTCTATAGGATTTAGTTCGCAATGATATGGCGGTATGCGCAGCACAGTTACACTATATTTTTCAGCTATATCTTCCACGGCATATTTCATAAAACGATGTTTGTGTAAATTTGCTATAGCAAATAACTCCTTATTTATCAAAATATCTTCTTTTTTTTTCTTTGGGTAGTTATAATAAATAATTTAATGCACAAAATTTACCTGGGTCTATGGCCGACACCGAAATTGAGCCGAACTGGACGGAATTTCCCATTTTATTACTCTACACCTTCCTGAAATAGACTAAGTATAGTAATATCCGATATTTCAATACATTATGATATATTGAACTTTCGATTTAAAATAGTAACCTAGAAAATACGCGAATCACCGGCACAGATTAATATATTACACGCACATCTTAAACATACGAAATCCATAATACGAATACATTAATTTTCCGGTAGCGCGGCCGTAACCACGCCATTTTGAAAATTGAATTTTATTTATTCCGCGGTGTTCATGTGCCGTAACAGTTCGGGCGAAGAGGTCGTTAATCATCGCCCGACTTGACAGCACGAATCTTTTTTAACAAAAACTCGGTAATTTTATGAAAAGTTCCGTATACAGCACGATGCTGCATTCATGCCGGGTTTTTTGGTCAAGGTTTGGATGGGCGTTTTTAGCCTTTGATAAAGGGAAAAGGGATTTTTCATCTACAAAGGGCAAAAACCTTGGGGGTTAATGTTAGATATGGTAAAATGCATACTGTCATCGGCATAGTATACGTCTGATTTATTGATATTTTCTCGCGAACTGACAAGTAACAACACAGCAATAGCAAGAAGAATAAAATGTTAATCATTTCTCGTCTCTGCATGTAAAAATATTAGCGACATTTTACCAAACAAAAAATTCCCGCTAAACGATATTTCAAAAGTGATTTTCTCCGAATCCACACAAACAATTTTTTCTACTCCCACATGGAAATTTTCCATTTCCTTTACACTTAAGTGATTGGAAAAGTGGGCTATTCCCGTTAACTGAACGAATATAATTTCATATATTTATATATATCCTAGTTAGGCCCAAGCTTCTTGCACTGTAGCCTAGTGGCTTATTGTGCTCCCCTATCTTGCTAGAAAAGGTTTGTTCCTTTTATAAGGTCCAGCAGACACCTACCAAGTTTGTCATGTGGGAGGTTATCCCCATATTGGATATCTCCGAAGATTCTGAGTCTTCCTCGGGTCAGTGCTTCGCAGTTATATATGATATGTGAGGCGGTTTCGTCCTCATCGCCGCAAAGCCTGCATTCAATGGGACCATTGTAAATTCCTACTCGGCGTAGGTGTTTTCTTAAGCAGTGGCCTGTTAGTAGGTCGACCATTTGTTTAAGCTGGGTGCGCGTTAGAGGCATCATTCCAGTTGATAATTTTTTGGAGGGTTTCCCAATTGTGGCCCCCGCTTGGGTATGACCAGGTATCCTGTTCCATCGGGATAGGTGTTGTTGTTGTGCCCACCTCTCTGATTTTGCTCTGGTTGCCTGTTTTGATATGCCAAGGGCGGGTTCAGGGCCCCTGAGTTTTTGAGATGATCCGGCTCTTGCCAGTTCATCGGCCTTTTCGTTGCCTGCTATCCCCGAGTGGCCAGGAACCCATAGGAGTTCTACCTTGTTGTCAGCCAAAACGATGTTTGTGTAAATTTGCTATAGCTAATATAGTTCCTTCTTTATCGAATTATTTCCTTTTTTTTCTTTGGTTAGTTATCATAAATAATTTAATGCACAAAATTTACCTTCGCCTAAGGCCGACACCGAAATTGAGCCGAACTGGACGGAATTTCCCATTTTATTACTATACACCTTTCTGAAAAAGGCTATATGGAGAAGACTGCCACTTTACTTTCCTGTATTATAGTAATTGCTCGTCCCAATCCGGGCCTCCCCTTTCAAATAATCCTAAATAATGAAAATGATAAACAATAATTAAAAAAATATTATCTTTAGCCGCGTTTGGTGCTCAGACAGCAAATTTCAAAATTTCAAATCTATAAATTTTCGCCTCGCGGCGCGGGTAGAAGCCATTTATCACCGCTCAAGTGATGTGTTAAGACTTAATAAGCATGTTGCTTATTAGAATTTCCTAATTTTGCCTTATACAGGCATACGTTATCGGTGCCTGCTGGTTTAAACATTTTTCGCGTCAGTTTTTAAAGTGCCATATTCGGTTGTGTTTGGGATCGGTATTTAATTTTCAGTGTTTATTACCGCCTACAAATAACTTCATTGCGAAATTAAACATCAATATCTCTACACAGAGCAAAATCGAATAATTAAACAGAATTGTTAAGAATAGTCTTATACCAGTAGCAACATTTTTAATAATCACTATTAAACAATCTATTACTATAGCATACAGAATTACTACCTTTTTATTTATACGGACAATAAATAAAAAATAAATTTTTCTCATCTTGCGTTACATCTTGCATCGAGAGCCGTCGCATTAGCCAAGCTTTGATAAATTTTTCTCATCTTGCGTTACATCTTGCATCGAGAGCCGTCGCATTAGCCAAGCTTTGATAAATTTTTCTCATCTTGCGTTACATCTTGCGAGTTACAGAGATGCGCTTTAGACAGGAAGTAATTAGTGATATTTACAATTACAACAAAATTTGTTTAATTATTTACCCAAGAATTTCTTTTAAACAAATAATTGTTATGAAAATATACTCATAGAACGCACTTGCCCCAGGTACTGGGGTAAGTGGGTTTTCAACTTATAAATCGCGTTTGAGTAATGTTATATTCAACTGGAGCAAATGGGTTAATCTATTGCGACTTCACCAACAACAGGCTTGTCAAAGCTTGGCTAATCCTCACTTACCTCACTAACAAAAAAAGCGGGGCAAGTGGGAACTATGTACCTTAAACTGAAAACCTGAAAAATTGAAATGTTAAAAAAATACAAGAGATAACGTTAGTGATTACAACTTTGAGGATGTAAAAACTTTGAACCTAAGTTTTAAATTAGTACAGATTAAAAATTTTAAACATTTTTGCCGTAACTCGTAACTAGACGAAGTTTAGATACATTTGACATAAGCTGTTACTTTAAAAAAAAATATTAAAATTTTTTTAACAATATGTTGGGGTATATAAGAGTCCAAAAACCCATTTTATTGTAGTTTCAGTTTTTAAAAGTAATTTTTTTTACAAATATTACAAAAAAACCCATTTGCCCTAGATCCTCACTTACCCCACTTCACCTTACTTAATTATTGTCTATTTAATACCTAACAATGCCTACCTGATTTCACAAGTGTTTTCTTCCTTTTCTAATTTTTAAAGAACCAATCATTTATTTAATTTTTTTTGCATAAATCTATTATTTTTTTTTTTAAGGGATCATTCAAAATAAAAATAAATGTATTTTTTCTTACTAACTCTGTACAATTACAAATACGGGTTCATCTTTCCTGAGTATGCCGTTTTTAGTTATTATTATGGAGGCACCAATTTTCAAAAAATTATATTCAGTAGTTTTTGAAATATTTGCAATATTACACACTTCTTCGAAACCCTAATAATATAATTTTAAAAGAACTAATCTAAATGACGTTTCTGCTACTTTATGTAAAACCTGATATCTCATTACGTTTAAATGTTTAACTTTATCATCAAAATTAAGTAAGTTTTCCTTTTTAAAAAATCCTTATTTCCAATTAAAACAGGAAACCTTTTTATCCCGATAAATACTTACAAATTCAATTTGGCATTAGCAAGGACGAGTGAGGAAAATAAAGAACTATAGCCAGGTTTCTGTAAAAATATCTTTAAACTTCAGAAAAAAAAGCTTATGACAACTCTTCATGTTCAGGTAGTCGTAAGGGTATAATATAACAGGTAAAGTATTAAAATTAAAAGTTTTGTTTCCGTTTCTTCGTCAAACTTCATTCCTAGACGCGTTTCGTCATATCATGGACTCATCAACGGACTTCCCTAGTCCTATAATTCAAGCGTTGTGCCGCTTACTAGTTTAGCAGGTGAAAGGCGGAAATCTCGATTTGTTTTTTGATCTATGTCTGCTTCTTTGTATGCCATACTTATTTAAAAATATTTTAAGGTGAAGTGGGGTAAGTGGGGTTCTGGGGCAAGTGGTTTTTTTTGTAATAATTGTAAAAAAATTACTTTTAAAAACTTAAACTACAATAAAATGGTTTTTTGGACTTTTATAGACCCCAACATATTGTTAAAAACATTTTAATATTTTTTTTTTAAAGTAACACAGCTTATGGCAAATGTATCTAAACTTCGTCTATAGTTACAAGTTACGGCAAAAATGTTTTAACATTTTTTATATGTAGAGTAAAGTAGCCGTATGTGGAATACTGCCTTAAATGTGGAATACCTCCTTTGCGGCCAAAATAATATTGTCATCTATCTTCCAATAGCCTAATTAGAAGCTCTTTGTATTATGTTTCACCCCTACCAACACCATGGAGGATTTCGCGGCTGTTGCTTGCCAGTATTGGTTGGAATATGAGTTGTAACGGTGGCTATATTTTTGCACGTATTTAAATAAACATCTATTGTGACTACATTTATAGAATTTATGAAAGATTGGTGTATAAGCGTAAAAGTAGGTAGTGGATAAGTGTGAAATGTTTCAAATATTTTATTAATATTTTGTTTTTAATGTTGTACAACCATTTTTTATAAATATTTAAAAGGTCGGTATTGTGGAATACTAAGTAGGGTCTGAATGTGGAATATTCCACATAAGAGGCTTCTTTGAAAATATTTTTCCTATTTCAGAAAATGCACTCACCTGAAGACGACTGGAGATACTTACCAGTTGAAACGTTGTGATATAAAACAAATAAAGACAATGCAAGTCCAAAACTCTTCTATGATTCAAGAAACATCATTTTCTCCAACCTTTAAACAGACACCAGAAGACATTGTTCCGGTACCCACCATGAAGAAAAAAATAGCAACGAGAGGTAGAAAACCTGGAAAGGCAAAAATAATAACTTCTACAAATAAAGAAGATTTGGAGAAGTATATTAATTCAGTCATAGAAAAACGGGAAATGGTAAAGAAAAAAGTTACGCAGAACCAGGATGCAGTGGAATGCATAATAAACTAAAGAAACAAAAGAAGATGAAAATTCCTGCTAAAAGTCAAAAAAAAAATCATCTTCATCGAGCTCAGAGTCTAACAAAAGCATTTCCTTGCAAAATTCTTCAGGCGATGAAGAAAACTTTCCGCTAGAAACGTGTCCTGATGACGCAATTTGTTTTTTGTGAACAAAGATTTTCAAATGATACTCACAGTGAAATATGGGTTATGTGCGTCATGTGCTGGGCACATGAAGAATGTGCAGGTCCCGAAATAGACCCATACATCTGTGATTTTTGTTCTTAGTATTTTAATATTAAAAATGATTTGAAATAAAAAGAGTTTATTATTATTAAACCTATTCCACATTACCGTATATTGGTATTCCACATTACCCACCCATTTTTCAGCTAAAATAAAAGTGCACTTTTTTGTAAGTTGTTTATACATACATTTTTAATTTATAATTTTTATTTTTTCTGTTTTTTGTTTATAACACTTAAAGCTATTTATTTTCCAAAGTGTGGATAATAATGTTATAGTTTTCATTTTTAGTTTTCTAAAAAACAAAACAGTATTCTACAATCGGCTACTTTACTCTACTAATTTAAAACTTCAATCAAAGTTGCCCCGCTTTTTTTGTTAGTGACGTAAGTGGGGATTAGTTCCCACTTGTCCCATTTAAATTTTTTATATTAATAAAATTGAAAAGTGAGATTGTGCGTAATCTGCAAAAACTATAAAGTAAATAAAAACTTAAGAACCGTATTACGTAGTTTTAAAAAAAGGTATAGAAGAATAAATCTCTAACATAAACTTCTTTATTTTTAGGAATTTTTTAAATCTGAAAAAAGCCTGGTGTTGGTGAAGTCGCAATAGATTAACCCACTTGCTCCAGTTAACTATAATATTACTCAAACGCGATTTATAAGTTGAAAACCCACTTACCCCAGTACCTGATGGGGCAAGTGCGTTCTATGGGTACATTTTCATAACAATTTTTTGTTTAAATGAAATTCTTGGGTAAATCATTAAACAAATTTTGTTGTAATTGTAAATATCACTAATTACTTCCTGTCTAAAGCGCATCTCTGTAACTCGATTTTTAAAAAAGTTACGTAGTTTCGACCTTTTATATTTTTAATCCCCACTTACCCCACTTCACCTTATGTTTAAGTATATTTTATTTTCCCCCATTTATAGGTTTATAGGTCTATACATAGATATGCCCTCGCACATATATACGATACGAGTCTCTGGAATGTCATGAACTTTCCGCGCTCTATACTACTGTATTGTATATTGACCTTGTCTTTTCACAGTTAGGCCGGCCATAACACTCAATTTCCGATTTTGAAGATTTAATTATTGCGACTATAATATTTCCAGCGACTTCGTATTATCGAATCGCCCCGTCTCCAGAAAAAGCCCCCAGGAAAGCTTCTCTTTTTCCTGTGGATTCCCTGGGGAACGGGCGAAAAGGAATTAAAGCTTATAATTACATCTAGGACGCGAGAGATTTTCCTTTATGCGATCTCTCTCCGGGACAGAGCCAATCGAACGAAAGTATTTACGGGAAATATGTGTTGGTTTCCGGTTACGGTGTCAGTTAGCCTCTGACTTTTCCTTACTTTGTACAATAAATGGGGAAATGTTAATGTCAAAAATGGTTTTGTAAAAAATATTTTTTGTTTAATCACTGCAAGAGAGTTTAGCAATATACTTGTAATCAAGTTTTTAGTGCATTGACGGTCCTCTTGTCGTAAGGGTTCTCTCCTGCCCCGAGAGCATGTTGTATTTGGTAAAAAAAATGATACCAGAGTCGTATTTATTTAAAAGTAATTATGAAATTCCTGATGATGTACAGATGACATCAAAACGTCTAAAAATTATTAACTGTGATACATGGTTGAATTTAGAACTTAAAGTGATTACAATAAATAAAATAAAAAATGCAGGTCCAAATAAAAAAGTCGATAGCAGTTCCACAAAAACGAAACGTTGTACCGAAATTCTGAAATCACATTAATATAAAGCTAAAAAAGTAGCTTTAACAATGTTGTATTTGAACGACAGAAGAGTTTTGGACTTGCGTTGCTTTGAATCACAACGTTTAAACTGGTAAGTATCTCCAGTCGTAATCAGGTGAATACTAAAAAAAATGTTGTATTTGTTTACCTATAGCGGTTAAAAAAAAATTTAAAAAAACTCATAATTTTAGTTTTTTGTTCAAATGTTTTTTACGATATTACTGGGCATAAAATTCCGCAACTTTGCCACCATTTGATCGATGCTATATATCTCATAGTTTCCGAGATACCAATGATGATTCAAAGAAGTAGTCCATTTCTCAAAGAAACTTTATTTAATTTTTAAAAATGGGGAAACTCAAAGTCAAAAAGTCTCAATCATGCATTAAAATTTAATAACTTGGTGACATGTTTCGCCCTAACATATGGGCATCATCAGACCTAAAAACTATACAAATACAGTAACCCATTAAAAATTCTGAATGTTAGGTAGGAAGAGATTTTATATTTTTAATGGGTTACTGTATTTGTATAGTTTTTAGGTCTGATGATGCCCATATGTTAGGGCGAAACATGTCACCAAGTTATTAAATTTTAATGCATGATTGAGACTTTTTGACTTTAAGTTTCCCCATTTTTAAAAATACCAATGATGAGGCTTAAATTTGGGTCACCCTGTACAGTAAAAAAGTGAAATATAATTTTTCACGATGTCATAATTTGAAAAAAAGGTTTTTGACAACTTCAACTCGGCATCATCGCCAGTTGAACGATGCCATTATTTACCTATCATTTTATTTTGTTGTGGTGCGGTCTGTATTGTTTTATAAAATATACAGCGTGTTTTTTGTAAACAAAAACGAGTTTTGTAGGACTTTGCGTTTTAATGATAATTAGTTCTGATTTACATTTTCATTTTTTCCAATTTATGAAATTCAGTTTTGACGGGTATAAAGGTGTTTACCGTCAATTTTTTCAAATTATTAATTAATTTAATATCCAAGTGCCACATCTAGTATATTAAATCGTTCACGCTGCTCACTAAAAATACAATACAGTAAAATGTTTTAAAGTATGTCTATTATTATACGTTCAAAAATAAATTTCTCCTTAAGTTATAAGGGGGAAACTCTCGGGGAAAATAGTATGAATTAAAAGGACATAAAAATTCAATTTATTTTTTAGATTTCGCACAAAATCCCCTGCATATACATATAATTGATGTAAATTTACATGAATCTAAAGAAATAGAGGTAACTACTCAATTATTGTAAATTAAATATTCAAAAACATGTAGTTTTATAAACAGATTTACCATGCCTTTATCAATAATTTTACCCACATAGTAAATACCAGTAATTTCACTTGAAGCTTGAAGCCTCAAGGCGAAATATTACCTATTGCTTTACACGAAATAGATTTACTGTACAGGGACATTATTTTAAGTGTCTCACCCGTTTGGTGACTTTGCTATTGACAACAATAAAAAAACAATTATGTATTCCCTAACAGCTTTTAGTAAAGAAGTCAAATTTGATGTCAAAAAAATCTATATTTACAAATTTGACAGATACGACGCCATATTGGATTTTCTTAAATGACAACTCTACCTTATAGTAAGCCAGCTGCATTCGCATATTTGTTTCAATATTAAAAATGTATAATTGTCAATATTTATTTTCAGTCGTTCCGGAGATACGAGGCTTCGAAGTTGGTGATTTTGTTATCATCGAATTAACAGAAGCTTTGAGATTAAAAACACAATTTTCTCTGAAGATACGTAATTTCTTATGGCGGAGCCACCCATGCTATTGTCATATATGTCAGATGTCAGAAAATGACAGTTACGACGCCATTTTGAATTTTTTTAAATGGCAACCCACATTTATAACTACATCAATGTAATGCATTTCGCGGTCCGATTTCAAAAATATATAGTTGTTGATATTTATTTCCAACCCTTACTGAAATACGACCGTATCAAAAACTGCATCGTATGATTATGTGTTTTAAGTATCTCACCCCATTAAAAAATAGAAGCTTTGTGATTAAAAAATCTATTTTTTTTGGAGATACGTAATTTCTTATGGCGAAGCCACCCATGCTATTGTCATATATGCCAGATGTCAAAAAAATGACAGTTACGACGCCATTTTGAATTTTTTTAAATGGCAACTTACATTTATATTTACGTCAGTGTATTGCATTTCGCGGTCCGATTTCAAAAATATATAGTTGTCGATATTAATTTTCAAATTTATGGAAATACGACCGTATCAAAAACTGCGAAATGCAATACACTGACGTAGTTATAAATGTGGGTTGCCATTTAAAAAAATTCAAAATGACGTCGTAACTGTCATTTTTTGACATCTGGCATATATGACAATAGCATGGGTGGCTCCGCCATAAGAAATTACGCATCTCCAGAAAAAATAAATTTTTTAATCTCAAAGCTTCTGTTAATTCGATGATATCAAAATCACTAACTTCGAAGCCTTGTATCTACGGAACGGCTGAAAATAAATATTGACAATTATACATTTTTAATGTTGGAACAAATAGGCAAATGCAGTTGGCTTACTATAAGGTAGGGTTGTCATTAAAGAAAATTCAATATGGCGTCGTATCTGTCAAATTTGTAAACATAGATTTTTTTTACATCAAATCTGGCTTCTTCACTAAAAGCTGTGAGGGAATATATAATTGTTTTTTTATTGTGGTTGATAGCAAAGTCGCCAATCGGGAGAGATACTTAAAATAATGTCCCTGTACAGCGCAGGACCAGCACAGAAAAAAATAGCTTCATCAGGATAAGTTATTTAAAATAAGGAATAATTTAAGTAGCTACGAATCATTTTGAACGCACGAATCAAAAGAAGAGTTCACCTAAAAAGAACCGAACTTTCCAACTTTAATGCAAAAGGCATCGAAACGAAACGTTGCAATTAATAAACAAATATTTAATGATACAAGTTTTTTTATTATTTTTCTTGCTGTCATTTCAGAATTATTTCATTTACAAAATGAATCCAAATATATTTGGATACCGACCACACAAAACCACCGTCCGGCGGCGGCGCCCCCTCGTGAACTTTATATTATTCTCTGGAAAATATTAAAGTTATAGAGATACAATAGCCGCAAAAATGCTTTAATGAAATACCTTCTCTAATTATTTATTATTGGTCCTCTCATGTTGGAAAGAATGTTCTGCTTTATTGGCGCCGATGTTACATTGATACAGGGTGGCTAACTTATTTTTTACTGTCTTCATCCATGATCATTTTACACGGAGGGAAATTTATAATACAACATATAAGAAATACAATATTATTTATCACAATTTCTAGTAGTACAAAGGACCCTGATCCAGTTTAATATCGTTTACAATAATATTATTATAGTTCATGTAGTGACGGGTATTATTTTTGGTAATATACATTGTTATATTATTTTGTAATCTTATTTAATAGTTTCTATTAAAATTTATGCAAATTTTGATTACCTTATTATTATATTTTTATTTGCTTTTACTAGATTTTATTGTAAAATAATATAAACTATTCTTATAGCGATTATTAATTAGTTTCTTATATGGTATTATATCGTTTCGTAAAGTGTATTATCTGTTATTAAGTGGTTATATTATAATTTATTCTATTTGGATATTATACAGGGTAAGTCAACGATAGAGTAAAGTAGGTACATTTTTAAAAAAATTTTAAAAACTAGATAAAAATGTTAAATACAAAAATTATGGAGATCGTGAAGATGCATATTTTAAAATTATTTTGTAGCATACAAGGTTGCTCACAAAAACGTGGTAAATATAACCTGTTTTTTATATTATTACTGCATTTTAAAATTGTACAAACAATTCAACATGTGTTTTATATGACCCAGTACATGTCTAAATTCAATTGTTTTTGAGATATTAAAAAATTACATTAATTCCTCTTTGATGAGGATGCAGCGTCCAATGGTGTATCTTAGGAAAAAATGGATTCTACATTACTATCTTCGTGTTTTGTTTTCCACCCAAAAATACCAACTTTCTTAACCGAAAGTTGGTATTTTTGGGTAGACAATAAGAAACTAATATAGTCATGTAAAGCCTGTTTCCTAAAATGCGCCATTTGGAAGAGGCAGCCTGTAAAAGTGGGATTAACTTAATTTTTTAAATGTTCATATCTCAAAAACAATTGAATTTAGACATGTAGAGCGTTATATAAAATAAGTGTGGAATTCTTAGTACAATTCAAAAATGCAATAATATATTTAAAAAACAGGTTAATTCGGCATGCATTTTTGGGAAATCCTGGATGCTCGAATATACTTTTAAAATATCCATCTCAACGATCTCTATAACTTCTGTATTTTTTTTTTATCTTATGTTTTTATCTAGTCAAGAGAAAATGTAGATACTTTACTCTACCTATGCGTTACCCTGTACAGATTAGTCGCACGGGGACCAAAATTTTCAGTAGTCACATTAGTCAATGTTATTGATAAAATATTATGTCCATCGCCAATCCAATGAAGATTTTCTTTTAACGAAGAACCCTTACGTCCGTTGTAGCATCGATCCTCTTCCAAGTCTGTGTGTAGACTGAAGAACACCGTTCCCGTTGATGCTCGCCTTTAAACGTAGACGAAATGAACTAGGTGGTTTAATAAACAGTACCTACATGAGATTTTAAACCGTGAAACATGACGTGTTCTGTTATAAATATACCTTGTTTTTCAGAATAAAATTTAATAATTTTCCATTGGTAGTGCTGCTTATTATATTTATTAAATGCACACTTTCTTACGTCGTCATTCAATATAATAAGAAATTGTTGTACAGAGTATTATCTTTCTATTAAATTGTATTTAATGTAATTTTATGGTCCCAGGTAATACTTAATGTGATTTTATATTTTATGATAATTATTATACAGAATTCTAAAAAAAATTTACATTCAGTTATAATAAAGTCAGTTTGCTCCATGTAGTACATTGAAAAAATAATTACTCTTGGTCCAAGGTAGTGATATGTTTTGAATTATAAATTGAATAAAAGAAAAGTTTTTCATTTAAAAAACATGATTCTCTTGAAAATTCTTCAAATTTCGCTCTGCTCCTCGTGATTTAAACTCGACGCTCGGGCATATTCACTGTTTAAATTTTGGTTAATAATATATTATTATTATTATTGTTAGTTAAGTTTTTTAAAACCTGTGTCAATAAAGATGTTCTTTTTACCAATAAAGCATATTTAAACTTTGACTTTAAGGCAGTCCTCACAAGGGGAAACTTAAAAGAAACTATAGTAGCGTGGAGACTGGGCGACTAGACATACAGTCGCGAGCTTAAGGCCGCACATTCATGAGTTTCAGCTTAAAAATTTGCTCCATATTTCTTATTTTGCGCCACTTAAGAAACTGGAGTGCGCGTTGCGACCAGCATGCAGAGCGCGGACACTCGGGTTGCCGGGTCTCCTGGTCGCCGCAACTAAGATAGCGCCGTGTGGGTAGTGCCATTTAAATGTACATGCTGGGTGATCCAGTCAACCAGTCTCCTAATATCCAACTACCAGCGGCGTATTTGGGCGCCTAGGAGCTCGGGGTCTAAAATTATATTCTAATTGCAACCTAATTTTTCGTCTCACGCTTGGACTCCTAATTTAAATTTATAAAAAATGTATTCTTGTCTTAGATTACAAAGGTCTTGTAGGATACGTTTAGTTTTTAAACCTTTCCTTCTAAAAGTCCTGTTTTATATAGAGATTAAGGTTTCGGACGCATATGGTTTTAGTTATTGATTTATGATGCAATTTTATAGGAAAACGAGTAAAAAGAGTAATATTTTATAGTATTTTCTATTATATACTTGTCTGTTCCGTTTTCCCTTTTTTAGAGCTATTTTAAATCAACAAAAATATAACCCAATGCAATAAAGTATTTTTACAACAAAAACAAAAAACAATTAGGTAGGTATTCATTTTTAAAGAAAAAAATTAAAGTAAAAATTTTAATTGAAACATTTTTTATTGAAGAAGTGTGATGATTTATAATATAAAAAATAGTGCGGGAAGAAACGAGAATGCTTTATTATGAATATAAAAAACGGCATTTAGGAAGGAGTATTTTAAAATCTAAGAATTTGCACTAAAAACTGCTCCTATATATACGCTCCTAAAAAACATGATTTCTGAAAAAATCATCAATTTTTGCGTGGTGAGCGATATTTGCTTTATTTTTAATAATGAAAAACCGAGCCCAAGAAACTCGTGTTATAGTCATACATACGTCTTATGTTAAAACTTTGGATTGACACCAATATTCATATTTTTCACGAATATAAAAATGTTTTTTTTCATAAAGAGCCAGCTAGGAAAATAAAAAAAAAAGTAAAAAAAAAAACATTGACAAAAACAAATTTTAATAATTTTGATGAAATTTGATAGTAGTTAGGTGAACTTTAAACAAATTTTGGGCGTGGCCCCGAAGATTTTTTGCCTGCGGCGCTTTTCCGCCTTTTTTACTAGGTACAATGTCATAAAATACGTGTAGTCCTGACTGTTCTTTTTTACCAGAAAAAAAAATAACATATTTTCCGGCTATGCCAATGCAAGCTACTACAGTTTCTTTTAAGATTCTCCGTTTGAGGACTGCATAACTCCTGCAATACGTATAAAATCAAATAATGCTTTTGTTGGCGGAATTTGCATGCGCACTCTGTATGACGAGACCTGTATTAAATATCATCCCCGGAGCGGCCCTTAATTGGCGAAATTATTCGGGTGCGTCATATTCGTTGTTACGGCAACTTCAATTAGGACGACTCCGCAGCGAAACTGAACCCGACGATCTGCCGAACACAATTTCGGCTGAATTATGTCCGTACAAGCCGCCTATCATCGTCCTCATCGTCTCATAAGCCTTATTATCGAGATTCAGTGGATTCTTGTTTTTCCCTTTATTAATTTATCATTAAAAGTATCCTATATTGTCGAAACATTTGGAGATTCGAGATTTTAATCTACTCGAAAACAAGAAAAAACCAAGAGATTATTATGACGAAGATAAAGATGAAAGGATGTACGTACGAAATGAAATACTGCTTGGTATTTTGATTGAATTTGAAAATATTGAAATAATTAATAAATGATTTGAAGAAGTAGTCCATATACTTGAAGTGAAGTAGCAAGTTAAATGGTGAGAAATAATACTCTAAGTCAGGGGTTCCTAAAGTTTTTTCTATGGCGCCCCCTTTTGGGAATCAAGAAATGGTCGCGCCTCCCTCCCCCTCCATTATACAGATACAAGTTGTATTAATTTTGCAGTTTTTCAGAGCTCTCGTGCCACCTCTAATGCTGCTTAGCGCGCCCCCCAGTTTGGAAACCCCTGTTCTAAGTCAATCTTCACTAAGATATAATCAACAAGAAATCTTTACTTTGTTCTACGTGTTTCGAATGTTTAAACGTTTATCATCAAGTACAGTTATATAGTATAGGAAATTGTAAGTGACACCCTCATAGAGCTTTCGAGGAAGTTAGATTTTATTGAAGAAAATTATGCTCCCATAGAAGTAGGGGAGAAAAATACTACCAGGTTCTATAGATAAATATGGGAGAATAATTGTTAAATGGTATTTTGGAGTGACGATATGAGAAACGTTACGTGAGAATGATATTGAAAAATGAACAGCAACTTCAATGGTGGAGTATATTGTTTAAAAATTATTGTTAAATGGAGAAAATGAAAATTATGTGTGTTGGCAAGACATATGCACTATTGCTGTCGTAACATGTATGTATATATGAACTGTGATGCTCCAAGACTTCTAAGATGTTATGGATGTTAATTTTCAATAAGATCGATTTTAAATAGTACACTCTAAAAATTAGTTCATCGCTGAAGCCAATTTTTTTTTTATTTATAGTTAGACATTATCTAACAATATAATCTTTAAAGGCTGGAGACAATGACGTTTCTTGAACTTGACTTGCATTGTCTTTATTTGTTTTGAATTACTACGTTTCAACTGGTAAGATCTCCAGTCGTCTTCAGGTGCTCACTCTGTAGCTGAGTACATATAATACAATAAAGACAATGCAAGTCCAAAACTCTACTGCCGTTCAATATAATCTTTAGTTTCTCAAATTTCAGCTATTATTTGATTGGTTAATTATATAGAGTCAACTTGTTTTATCATTTGCCATGCAAAACATAAAAATAGAAATATGGCGGCTATTCATGTTAATTTCTTATAATCCATTAAAATTACAAACGATGTCTCGATAGTATCTTAATAATCTCCATTGACGATGTGCCACTTAATTCTCGTGAAACTCGTTTATATAATATTTTGTATATAAAAAAAGACATTTTATTGCCATCGCCAGACTCAGGTACAATATGCGCGATGTGGTGGAAATGCTCTATTTGTTCGTGATGACTCATCGACTACTGTTTGCTTTTGACAACATTTTATTAGATTCTGCGAAACACTGACACAGCACGCACCCACACTGCTCAAAAACTCGATCGAATACTGTCGATGATATGATTTAAAATACAACATTACAGTCAACAATGGCCGAATATTGGAAAGAGTGGGGGTACCCGAATATGCCTCTATACCCGGTTCTGCCCCGCATTCCCCTACTTGGTAATTGAATTTCGCATTTTAAGACATTTAAAGTGCTTGCAAGTACTCAAAATCATTGAAAATGACTTTCCTCGGTAAAGTCAAATTTTTTTAAGAAAACGCCAAGTCACTTGTCATTTATGACACCCTGTTGACGTCTGGTCTATTTTACGTTTAGAGATTGGCTAAAAAGACAGGACCGGACTATTTTTATGTTCCATTAACAAACTAAAAAATATTTAAATATTAAGTTCCTTATCTCCCATTTGAATTTATCAAAGAAGACTTTACAAATTTTTCTATTTAAATCATGGTTCTTAACTAAAGTTGTCAAGAAACTTTTGGAGATGTTATCCAAATTGGAACAAAAGTCAAGAACCTATTAGGTCTCCACTGAATACTACCTAGATATTGTGATAGGAATTACTTACAATAAAGTAATGTACTAGTAACATAAATATTATCGAAAAAGCTTTTAAAAAATTTAACTTATCGACACACTACTCTCCTTTGCTCGTGAATATTAAAGAATGTAATAAATGCCGGTAATACTGCACCAGCTAGGTAAAATACGTAAAACATGGTATATATGGTTAAAATATTGGTATACAAAACAATCACTATGCTTCATTTTAGTTATGACTCTAACTTTCAACCAGAAAACTCTATATACACTATATAAAAAACAGCCACAAAAATACTAAAAGACACCAAAAAACAACGAAAATAATAGGACGCGAACTGACATGTGAACTTGTTACGGTCCACACTAAATCTAGTAACTTTTCGGCGGAACTAGAATCAGCTGTGAATGTCATCTGTGGCTTTCAACTGTCGAAACGCCGTTTTCTATCGCGATATGATCTCTGATTGGTAATTGCAAGCACTTAGAATTTCCAAAGTGCTTTGATGCTTGATGCTGGCAATTACTTTTTCAAAAGGCTTGGTGCTTGAAGCACTTTTCTCCAGTGCTTTGGCCAGCTTTGGTACAAACTACTATTCTTTATTGAAGCGGATGTTGACCACGACATTACACATTCTCCTAACCTCAATGCCTTGCTGGCGTTGGCTATACCCTCAAGCCCTCAAGCGACAATTTACACATTCGTCCTGGAATGTATTGCTTTTACTCTTAGATCCAAAATAATATACTATTGATTCTACGATAAATATTACATGTTTGTTTTTTCTGAGAAAAAACAACAGCCTTGTTACAATTCAAACAATTTGTTAAAAATCGCCGTCATTTCTTCTTTTTCCCATTTGGGGTAATACTAAACGCATAAAGCAGCTTTCATTCGGCATAATAGCCCTGAAAAGCTTTCGACTCGAGATTTGTTTGTTTTCCTTTGAAGATGGATTTTCCGACCTTATTAGATAGTGCATGCTTTTACTTGGATCATACGTCAAACGTTGGAAATATTGTTTGTGTATTTTTCAAAGAAACGGTCGTTTTTCCGGAAGTATTTACGAAATGTTTGGCCCCCTTAAATCCCCTTGTGGTGACTTTATTTTCTTATTCCATTTTGGAATTTTCTGATTTTAAGTTACCTTATTTCGTGCCGTTCTCCAAATCAAAAGTATACATTTTAATTATATCAATATTTTTTGTATTTTATTTTAATTTTGCTAAAAAGAGCTATCATGTATTATACAGGGTGATTCCTAAGTTGATACTTCTTTTTTAGCTGCGTATAGAAGGCATTAAAATAAACAACATTTTCAAATACCTCTTTTCAAAAAACTAAAAAATAAGGTACTTACATTCATTTATTACACTACAAATCAAATACGGTCCTGCCTAACTTGCCCGTTGAATAACATTAAGAAAACCGTTTTGCGTATAATATCGAAGAAACATCCGCACTTTTACAACACTCACAGTAAATTAGCACCATATCTATTAGTTCATTGTTTTCAAATTTTACCATTTTCACGTCTCACCAATTTAAAATTAACTTGCTTCAGAATAACACACCGCAGCGGATTGCTCAACACTACCCGTATGACTAATACTAATAAGAGATAAGAAAAACAACAGAAACTATAGCGGGTTATGTTTTCATGACCAGGCCCACATTTAGATTTTTTACTTTCTCTATCTCGCCTTTTTTTATTTTTTTTAAAAAAAGGTATTTGAAAATGTTGTTTATGTTAATGCTTTCTATACTCAGCAAAAAAACTTAGGAATCACCCTGTATTTGTAAAGCAAGATCTCTAGATTTTTGATAATAATTTGTCATAATTATTTGCATTTTTTAATGTAATATTTTAATTTTTACTCTATTCTATTTTAAGTGGATCCGATAGCGCGAAAATGTGTCGTGTTAAATTGCGGTTATTCTTAACCAAAATTACAAAAAAACTAAGCAAATTATTGAATTTTTTTTCACCAATAGAAAGGTGGTGTCTATGTCGATGTGGGAAAGTGTTTTTCAAGCAGAAAAAAAATTCTGAGAAAACTATATTAGCCATTGCAAACTAATTCTTAAAGTTCATTGTATTGTAAAAAATATTGGCCAGGATTCGGGCCAAGAGAACCCAACGTTTTTGGTTTAATTTAATGTACAGGGTGTCCATTTTTCGTATGTTTTACGGGTTATCTGCGTTATTAGTAAAGATAGAAGGTTGCAGTTTTCGCGGCACTGTGTTACTTTTTTGAAAAACAAACAATGCCATAAACAGAATTTTTATAGCCCCCTTAGTTTTTTAGATACGGGGTGTTTTTAATATAAATAAATCATTTTGTTGAAAAAAAATAAAAGTTGATTTTAGCTTCTGGTTCAACCGGAAGTAAACAGAAACATAACAGGTCATTATCAGTTCAAGTACTACAAATTTGTTCTGTAGGATAAGCCCACCAGTTTCCGAGATTAAGACCATTCACCTCGAATCACTCTGTACAGTTAAATAAAGGATACATCTATCTTTTTCATATCATGACCTCTTGTCTCATATAGCATTACCAATTCCCAAGAACTCGCTTATAGGAATCGTGTTCGGTCGTGTAATTTCCTAAAAATATTCCAGTGACTTATGACGAAGCAGGAGAAAAGACAGCAGCAACGAAACAAAAACGCTAAATACGGAAAATACTGTATAATATTACTAACATGTGACGGGCGAATCCTGACAGCTTCTCAAGTAAGCTGGAATATTAGCATTAGAAATGTTGCATCAGTAAGAAAACGAATAATACTTAAGATTGTATACAGACGTAGGTCACATAGGTGATGTGCACTTCTTTGAATGGTATAAAGATATGTTTGGCTGTTTTCTTGAAACAGCGATGTATTTTTTTTATTTAAAGAACGAAAGAATATTTAAAAAAAAAGTTTTGTGTAAAAGTAAAACATTTTAGTCTGAACATATTTTCTTAATTTTAACAGTAGGTAAGTCCATATTGTGCAGGATTACTGTTATTACTTACAGTCAATAGAAAAAAATCTGTGCATTTCAATCTCGAAATTCAAAATGCATGTTGTGGGGTTTATTGAGACCAATGATTGATGCATTGATTGATTAAGACTTATTTAAAACTCGATTTGCGGGATTCAAAAGTCAGTAGCCCGTCCGCCCTTTGGAAAAAGGGGGAGAAAATGGTTGTTCCTTATATTTCGACTTCTATCAACTTTACACAAAAACCAAAAGAATAGTATTTTGGGACGCAAAAAAAAACACACTTTTTATATAAAACTTTTTCCGTCCGTATGTAAAATTTTTTTAAGAAATATATTATTTTTCATTTGCGTCGTCATTTTTCTTATATAGTCAAATTTTTTTAAGAAAACGCCAAGTCACTTGTCATTTATGGCACCCTGTTGACGTCTGGTCTATTTTACGTTTAGAGGTTGGCTACAAAGACAGCACCGGACTATTTTTATGTTCCATTAACAAATTAAAAAAATATTTAAAAATTAAGTTCCTTATCTCCCATTTTAATTTATCAAAAAAGACTTTACAAATTTTCCTATTTAAATCATCGTTCTTAACTATAAAGTTGTCAAGAAACTTTTGGAGATGTTATCCAAATTTGAACAAAAGTCAAGAACCTATTGGGTATCCACTGAATACTACCTAGATATTGTGATAGGAATTACTTACAATAAAGTAATGTACTAGTAACATAAATATTATCGACAAAGCTTTTAAAAAATTTAACTTATCGACACACTACTCTCCTTTGCTCGTGAATATTAAAAAATGTAATAAATGCCGGTAATACTGCACCAGCTAGGTAGAATACGTAAAACATTGTTATACAAAACAATCACTATGCTTCATTTTAGTTATGACTCTAACTTTTAATAAGAAAACTCTATTTCACAAACTACTAAAATAGTATAATGACTTAACAAAAGACATTACAAACTCTGATTCTTTAAATGCATTAGACGAACTCCAAGAAAATTGCAATGTAAAAGTCTAAAAATATCTCAAATGTTTTTGAACACACACTATATAAAAAACAGCCACAAAAATACTAAAAAACACCAAAAAACAACGAAAATAATAGGACGCGAACTGACATATGAACTTATTACGGTCCACACTAAATCTAGTAACTTTTCGGCGGAACTAGAATCAGCTGTGAATGTCATCCGTGGCTTTCAACTGTCGAAACGCCGTTTTCTATCGCGATATGAACTTTAGTAGGCCATGTATACACCGCGGTAGTGGCTCATTGAGTTAATGGCAATAGACCGTGGCGACCCGGGTTCGATTCCCGGATTGGGCATAGGTACAATAAAAAAAGTATGTCCAAAATTCAGTGGATTTAAGAATGCAGTATGTCACTAGTGATTCCTAATAACTGAACCAAGAAGAGAGTCATGGACTGGACCATGGACTGGATTTCTGGGGCAAAAAAAAATATATACATTTGGGATCATTGGAAATGTACACGGAAAAAACATAGTACCAAGCAGGCAATGATACTATTCACACTGCACTCGAAGAAACATCCTTGAAAAAAAGAAAGTTTTTTAAAGTGATTTCCCTTGGATGCCTATTCCACTATTTTTTTCCCCAAAATTATCGAACTACTTTATTTTTGCTTGTTGCTTCGAGTGCAGTGTCAGAGTAGCATCGAATGCTTCGTATAATAGTATGTGTACTCGATTTTCCGCCAATAAAGACTTGGTATACCAATACAGAATTTAAATGTAGTACAGTCAGTATCTAACGAAAAATATAGAAATATTAGAATGATTCTTTATTTATTGTAAAGGTATGTATTGGAAAGGGATTACGACTATCAATTTACTTTTTTCTACTCCTCTATTAATATACATTGTTTTACGTACAGTTTAATCCATAAGCATAGTAGATTCTGTAACGAGGTTGGAATGAAAATTTGATCCGAGTGGAAGATTCCACACGCGAGCGTAGCGAGCGGGAGGAACCACGAGTACCGAATTTTCATTCTTACCGAGTAGCAGACTATATTTTCTCCACGACCAAAAATACTATTCGCAATATTTGTAATTTCAGGTGGAGTATTATCCAGTTCCATATCTGATTCATACGATTTTTCACTCATATTTTGACTTGCACTAAAATTTGTCTGCTGACATTGACAGTTTCGAAATTCATGGCAACCTATGTCGTTTAGATTAATTACAGAATATTCATAGATCTCATTTCTCGGTGTCAAAATTGATGGAAGGCTGGACTGGAGGGCTCATGTCGAGGACGTAGCGGCGAGTGTGTCCAGATATTGCTATGCTCTTAGAATTATAGCTGTAAATGTTGGCATGGATGCAGCTCTCTCAGCCTATCATGCTTTTATTCAGTCAAGAATAAGGTATGGTCTTGTCTTTTGGGGTAATTCTACTGAGAGTGGCAGAATACTAGTATTACAGAAAAGGTGTATAAGGGGTATATTTGGAATGAAACAACGTGATAGTTGTAGGGATGTATTTATTGGTAGGAGGATACTTACACTTATTAGTATGTATATATTGGATTCTTTTATGTTTGTATATGATAACAGAGATTTGTTTGATGATGCCGGTAGTGCACACGGATATTCAACTAGACATAGGTCGGACCTGGTGCCAGAAAGATGTAATTTTACTTATATAAAAAGGAATGTTGTATGCTCCGTCATTAAAATATATAATTGCTTTCCGGAAAGAGTACGAATATTACGTCATAATCAAGTAAAAAGTATTATAACTAAGTATCTAATAAGAAAGGCCTATTATTCTATTGATGACTTCTTCAATGATCCTGACAGGTCGGGGCTGGGGATAGCTTAAGCTAAATTCTGATGCCTGTTTCGATTTTGTTTTATCTGGGTGAGCTTCTCACATGGTGCAACCCTACTATGATATCTATTAGACTACAAAATGTGATAATGTTTTGACTTCTTTGGTTACTATCTTAAACTGTCTGGTCAACGTTATGTGCTGTTGATTATATTATGTTATTGTTATATAATTTTTTTACTTAACATTGTTCAATGCCATTGGTTTCTGAATAAAAAACATTTATCTATCTATCTATCTATCTATTCATTCCGTATCTTGTTATGGAATGAAAATACACGCAAAACGCATAAAAAGCAAGCGTTTCAGAATAAATATTCCAACTCAAGACGGAGAATGTTTACATTCTATTATCAAAAATGATTTTGGAATTATTGCATTCAGTAATGGTCGTGGAGAAAATCCATTTTAACGCACAACGGTGCGTACAGAATAAAAACAATTATATAACAATCAAGTTAGCCTTGAACCACTCAAATCGTGACATTTAACTATCTTGCGTTTTTATTATTTGACAGTGACATTGTTATTATTTGAGATTTGAAGTTCAAATCGATACTTTATAAATTATAAACCGAGAGTCGTAGAAAAAGTACAGTACGTATTGCGTGGTGGTGTAAAGCAATTACGCTTATGTAATTACCGCTATCGCACATACTTTGCATTTTGGTAATGTAGACGCAATTCGTTTTATTGTAAAAATTGTTGAAAATGTTGCACATTTTTTCCTTGACACCATATCCGGCTAATCTAAAGTAAAATTCATTATATACCATATCCGGGGTTATTTGGCAAATTTCGTGTCGTTGCCTAAGTTTCTCTAAAAATTGTAGCATTAATTGTTGCTAATATGGCCAGTTTTTTTTCTGACCTATTTTTAATTTATGGTATAAAAGCCTTTTTACATTAGGTGCAAGTTGCAAGTGCAAGTAAATGGTCGTTTTAAATGGGAAACTTGCATCACCTGATTAAAACGTTGCACGCTTTCAGGAAATTTTGCTTGAAATTCACCTAACGTAAAAGGCCTTAGTTAAATTTACGTCCACTGAAAAACACACTTCATCCCGTGACATGCAATACCACCGACCACCATCGTTTCGGTTGCAAAATTCAAAGTGGCAATTCTTTACTTGCAACGTCAAGATAAGCCCAAGAAACATTAAAACAGAAACAGTATAGTTTCGTGTAATATGCCTTGTAACACTAGCACCTATCATTTCTAGAATTACATTAGAATACCCGGTGCCCGGGTGGGTTATTTATGAATTTGTCCCATTTACCAACCGCGGGCACTGTGGTAACTTAATACCACGTGATACTGAAATGAAGAGTTTTCTTGGTGTTTGAAATATTAACGAATGTCAAGTTTATACTATGGTTATGTCCCGAACAAATAGATGTGACATCACAGGCAGGCAGGTGCGGATCCTTGGGAGGGGCGGTCATTTTTACAAAAAAAAATTTGTTTTTAGTTTATTACTTGGGACGCCTAAAAAAAAACCTTCTTTTGGATTATTAATAAATTTCAAGTCAAAGAATATTATAGAAATTTAGCGACCGCCGACGGCAAAAAGTGGGTTTAATTTACATGCGGTAATGACTCCTTATAGTCTATTTCAGAACGGTGTAGAGTAATAAAAGCTCATTAGGTATGCAAAGGGACTTCAGAGTAACCCAACGAATATTTAAGCCACTTTCATAATTTGGCAATGATTTCGTTGCAAAATTCTTTATTTTCATCAAGTGCAGGTAGTACCACCCGGGTTTAGGCCAATTTTATGGGTTTTTTATTATTATCCATTCACAAACACTGAAAATAGTGTGACAAAGCCGTGCATTATGTACATGGTATTGGGTACACTTATATTTTATTAAATAGTATAAAATACAAAAAATACATTATACAGAAATTAAATTATAAAAAATCATAATATTCTTCGTCATCTCCTCTTGACGTTATAATTAACGGGTCGACGGTTCGATCGATCAGGTGGTCAAGATTCCACATTTACTCCTCTTCCTTAATGGCTTGATCAAACAGTAGCTTAACGCCTTTCATTTTGAATGTCGTGTTGTGTCTTGCTACAAATCCTTTCACTTGCGCCCATTCAAGTTCTATAGGATTTAGTTCGCAATGATATGGCGGTGTGAGCAGCACAGTTACACTATGTTTTTCAGCTATATCTTCCACAGCATATTTCATAAAACGTAAATTTGCTATAGCTAATAGTTCCTTCTTTATCAAATTATCTTCTTTTTCTTCTTCCTTGATTATTGGTCATTAATAATTTAATGCACAACATTTTCCTACGCCTATGACCGACACCCAAATTGAGTCAAACTGGACGAACTTTCCCATTTTATTGCTCTACACCTTTCTGAAATAAACTATAAAATATATTGTTGCGAATGCAATTGCCGTGCAAAAAGTCCCCAGTGACAAAAACCAGCTAAAGTTTCAACAGAAGTAAGACATAACAAATTTTCTTAAGAAAAATTTGATCTATATGTAGGTAGCACACTAGTTTCATAACATGCATGTATAAGTACATGATATTATATTGAATTACGGTGTTCTAGGCACAGTGGTATTTAAATATTTAATGGTTGAGTCAACGAATGGTGTAACCAAAAACCTAGTGGATGCTTGGCAAGAGTGGAACGTGTTGTTAGTGCATTAGCCCAAATCTTTTTTACGAAATTAATTTAACAAAATGAGATTTCTTGCAGTCGGTTTTTGAACTCTCCCAAGTCGGACAAATTCTAATTATTGTATTTATTGTTTACGTTTTTTTTTTCACCGCGGCAATGGCTGAGTGAGTTACTGGCATTCGACAGAGGCGACCCAGGTTCGATTCCCGGAGTGGGCATACGTACAATAAAAAAAGTATGTCCGAAATTCAGTGGATTTAAGAATGCAGTATGTGACTAGTGATTCCTAATACCCAGAGGAGAGTCATGGACTGGACTTCTGGGAGGGTAAACAGGATAACTTGTGCATACACGTGGTTCGAATTCCACGTTAAGCTGTAGGTCCCGTCTGGCTGACATTACCCAGACGATAGGGGATACAATGGGCCTTATATAGGCCTAATACTGGCTCTTCCGCCAACCCCGAAAAAAAAAACGTGTACTTTTTTACTTTTTATTGATATTTCGTAGAGGAGACAGGAGCTGATAGTAACAGAGAAGTGATTGATGCTAGCACAGTAGAACATTAAAAAATGCAGCTCAGGCGTTGTTTCCGAAACACAATTTTATAGCACTTCTTGTCCACCACTGGCATTAACGTGGGCGCACAGAAAAAAAAAGTATCTCAATCTCAAAACTTTCTATGGTCAAATGTTCTTTAATTAATTATCAATTTCTTAAAATTAGGGTAGTTTCATTGAGACCAAAAATTATGACACTTTTATTTTTTAGGAAAACAAATCTAACAGTATTTCATTAAATCTAAAAAAGGTATTTAATCCAAAAACAAGTTCTTAATTTGATTCATTACTATATCAAAAATTGTTAATGATCTGATATAAAATCTCCAATATTTGTAGTTTAAACCATCATTATTTAATTGGTTAGTCAACCCAAAGAGGTTGATATTTTAATTTTTAATATGAGGACTTTCGGTTTGTAAGATAGGAACACCTACTTCGGTAATGATGAGAACAAAAATACAACAAATTATAAAAAATCATAATAATTATCGTCATCTGAGGAACTGTCATCTCCTCTTGACTTTATAATTAACGGGTCGACGGTCCGATCGATCAGGTGGTCAAGATCCCACATTTTCTCCTCTTCTTTAATGACATGATGGACTGCGTTTCGCCAGTTCTATGGTGTCGCTTCCTTAATGGCTTGATCAAACAGTAGCTTAACGTCTTTCATTTTGAATGTCGTGTTGTGTCTTACTACAAATCCTTTCACTTGCGCCCATATAAGTTCTATAGGATTTAGTTCGCTAATATATGGCGGTGTGCGCAGCACAGTTACACTATATTTTTCAGCTATATCTTCCACGGCATATTTTATAAAACGATGTTTGTGTAAATTTGCTATAGCTAATCATTCCTTCTTTATGAATTTTTTTTTTCTTTGGTTAGTTATCTTAAATAATTGAATGCACAAAATTTACCTACGCCTATGGCCGACACCGAAATTGAGCCGAACTGGACGGAATTTCCCGTTTTAATACTTTACACCTTTCTGTAATAGACTATAACAGCAAAGTAAAAAACTGAGCATTAAGGAAAATTCAAGATGAATAGTAACGTATTAATTAAAGGTCGTTAATCTTAACTTTAAAAGTGTAATGAATAATATTCGTCTGCTGGAGAAAAATACAAAACAATTGCTCTATTGAAAATCATCCAATCATTTCGGCTTACAAATTTCCGTCGAATCCCGAAATGCAGCAGATCGTCTGGCGATAATAATTTTGGTCGATCGAAAAATCCAAAATTTAAAAATCGCTCGTCAATCACCGCTTTCGGACAGTTTGATCAATCGGGCGGTGTTTCGGCTTGTCCGCTGATGTTTAATTCACAACGGCGCGACCAGCGACTAGGAAAGAACACAAAAATACGAAAAGTCACAGGTACACAGGTCTGCTAGTGAAACAGGTAAAAATAAAATGGATCAAATTGTTAGACATCAGGTCCGTAATATTTATCTGGCATAAAACAAACATTTATTGTTTTAAAAATTATATTTATATTGTATTACTAAGGGTCGCTTTTACAATATAAAGTTAACTATAAACCATGGATTATTTTAAAATAATTCACTTTTACAACCTATGGTTATCTTAAAACTGCTTAAACCTAAGTTTAAGTACTAGTTAAGCCATACCCAAGGTTTAAACTCATCGTCATAACCTTAAATACGTGATTTTTTGATTGTTTTCTTTCCATGAAAAAGTGTATCTTTTCTTGCATTCTATTACATTTTTATGCAGTATTACTATATCCAAAAGTAGTGTAACTTCATGTTCTGCAACATTTGGTGCTCTTTTCTTATATTCCATTGCTATATCTTCGTACAGAACACTAACAAACAAAGGACAGGAAAATAAAGTTTCAATGTACGGGTTAGGTACGAATAAAAATTGTAGGTTAGGAAATTAACTGCACCGAAGTTAGGTATAATTAATAGCACAGAGTATATGGTGGTCGCCGCTGTCGTTGGACATAAAAGATAACAAAATATTGTAAAGCCGAAAATTTTGAAGTGCAGGATAAACTAAAGATTAATCTTTGGTTTAAACTGCAAAATAATCTTTAAATAAACTATATGTATATATATTGTAAAAGTGATATTAATATTCAAAATTCACAGTTCGAACATTAATCATCTTAACTTTACTCTATATTTTTCTTTTTTTTTGCAGGTCGGTAATGAGAATAAGGTAACTTAACAAAGATTAATTTAAAACGGCTCTACATTTTTAGACAGGCCTGTAACCTGTAATCTTTATCCAGTTACAACAGTCCATGCTTGAAGTGGAGTGACAAATTAAATAGAAAGAAATTAGATACATCAAATTGAGAAGCCTCTACATCCTTTGTATTTGATTATTATAAAAAATACTTGATTTATAATAAATACATGTGAGTTTCTCTAAAATACATATTTACCAAAAGGAGTAACATTTTATTTATACAAAATATCGTTGATATGTAGTAGCTACCTAAATAGAGGTTCGCCCATAAATGCATTGTTTTTTTTAGCAGGTGAATTTGGGGTTAGAGTCTCCTTGCAGCAGATTAACCTCGATGAATAGACGAATTTCACTCTTCTTGCGATATCTATTTTGGCACAAGATCTGCGCTTTTCCACAGCTACTGCGTAACTGCATTAACGGATTTGATGGCACGCAAAATAAAATATTCCAGGAGCGGCCGCTTTATGATTATCACCTGGCACCATTTTTTCTTGTCGTGTCTTCTACACAAATACATTAATAATAATTTTTTTTTAGCTTTATTAGGAAACATTAGACTTTAAAAAGAAATAATTATAATAAATTATGCTTAAAAGTTTTAAAAATAAGCAGCATACTTTACATATTACACTTTATTCGAATTACCTAATTTTCAAATGTCTGAGGAAATATTGTTTTATTATAAAGCTACTGTAGTTACACCAAATAATTTGGTAATTAATAACCGCCTCCGTTCTAGAAAGCCTTCCACCAAAACAGCAGCATCTGCCATAGAGGAGGGCTTCGACCTTACCACCTCCTGGCACCAAGAATGGACCTCCAAGCATCAGAACAACCTAATGCCATGTATTACCCAAAAACCCCCAGGGTACGACTTACCAAGAAAGACCTGGTCCATCCTAAACAGAATCCGAACTCAGCACGGTAGGTGCGCCTACTTCTTACACAAATGAGGCAGGATACCATCTCCTCTCTGCGAATGGGGCGAAAACCAAACAGTTAAGCACATTACAGAAGAGTGCCCTAGATCGGCCTACGAGGGGACACCTGAAGATTTCCTGTTGGCGACTCCGGAATCAATATAAACTTAATGCAAATTTGTTTGTAATACGAATGTATATTATAACTGTAAGATGTGTCTTATGCCATACGCTAAATAAATAA
This sequence comes from Polydrusus cervinus, assembly GCA_935413205.1. Classification (NCBI taxonomy): domain Eukaryota; kingdom Metazoa; phylum Arthropoda; class Insecta; order Coleoptera; family Curculionidae; genus Polydrusus; species Polydrusus cervinus. The sequence continues at coordinate 6,289,838 of OW284510.1, forward strand.
ATTATAAACAAAACATATTTTTGAATAGACGGTTATGTTAATATAAACAAAATAATTATAATATAAATCTATGGTAAAGTAATAATAAACTCTGCATTTTTATTGGTGTATTGTTAGGGAGGCTCGCGCCCGCCCTTGCTATGACCTATATTCATTAATATATTGATATAGTCCTATAAAAAATAATTTTTTCCTTTTTTTTACATGCGACCCATTAGGGAAACAAAAAATAGTAATGAGGTAAGTCGGGATTTTCTCTCCTAATACGCAATCCACTTAGATCTCAGGTGGCATCGCTTATTACCTAATCAAAATCGCATTAATTGGACATTTTTGTATTAATAGGGGTATTTGAGACCATTTAACGTAATTATGAACGGAAATAAAGTTATTGGTTGATTTATGGCTTCGATGAAAAATAAAACTGGTGAAACATGGGTTTGATTGTAACAAAAAACTCAATTAAATTATTTTTTTGTTATAGGTGCCAATTTTATGAAGTTGATTTAAACCGAGGTCCAGTTTATATCATATATAGATTGTCATTTTGTAACGTGGGATCTACCACAAAATTCGAATTTAAAGTGATTTTAACAAGTTATGACTAAGTTGATCACTCTTAACTTGAACTTTGCTGTCAATCCCACATTATAAAACGACCATTTCTGACAATCCACGATTTAAACTGGACCTCGGTTTAAATCGAGTTTATAACATAAGTTCTTAATAAATAAAGCAAAGGTAACATTTTTTTTCTACTCCTATCTTAGTAAACATTGTTTTAAGTCCAGTTCACTCTATAAGTAAATCCAATCTTACGCACAACTGTGCATCAAAACTTATAACTGTGCGTTATGATGCCTAGTATAACAATCCAGTTAGCCTTGAACCACTTAAATCGTGACATTTATCTTGCGTTTTGAATATTTGACAGTGACATTGTCATTATTTAAGATTTGAAGTTTAAATCGATACTTTATAAATTTATAGACCGATCTTTAATTTATTAGTAAGAGTCGTAGAAAAAGTACAGTACATATTGCGTTTTGTAAAGCAATTACGCACTCATGTAATTACTGCACTCGCCGCTACGCGGCTCGTTTTTACCACACACGCAATATACTATAAAAAATAGGTTTTAGGGTTATTTTGTTTTATGGAAATATAAAAAGAAATAAATCGATCTAGAACTACAAATAGTTCTCTTGATTTTTTAAAATAGCATTTTAAGTAAAGTTGAAACAGCAGCACATTTGTCACTTTTCTCAGATTCTATTCAAATGAATGATGGAAATGGAAAAACTGATATGAATTTTGATTTTATAGCATCAGTCATTAGCGAGTAGGAGGAATCCGGTCAGTATAAGGGGTCATGTAAATGCACATCAGAATTCTCACATCAGTATTTAGTTTGTCTCATGGTCGCGGCACGGGGCATTAAAAGCAGACAACCTGTATTGGTATAAATAGGTATTACCTATTATACGCCTGGTTACTTAACTAGCAATGAGAAAATAGTAGTTTGTACAACAAGAGTGGATATGATGACCATATCGCATGAGGAAGTAAATTGTGCACGATGCCGTAGGCGGAATGCTCAAACTTCCAAGCGCAATATTCAATTCAGTTAACCGGAATAGCCCACAATTACTTAAGTGTAAAGGAAACAGCAAATTTTCATGTGAGGTAGAAAAATATTGTAATCATAATAAATAATATTTAAGATATTTATTCTACACAGCATTATTTCACTTTTTAACACAATGAAGGTACTTAAGTAATGTTAAAATAAAGTTACAAACACACACAGATTCTGTGTGTGTGCTTCTTTATAGTGCCAAATAGTATTAAAGCAACAATATTGCAGTCAGTATTAGTATCAGTAATGCTGTCAGTATAAATTTTAATGTCAAGATTACTAGTAGTAATACTGTCAATAATACTGACTGTGTTTCGTTTAAGGTTCGATTGAAACAAAGCCATACTGATGCGATATTGACGTTACAAAGAACTATCAGTATTACTGATCGTATAATGACGTTTTACTTATAAATAGTTAACGTATCCGACAACGTTAGAGGCGATGCTAAAACAGAATCTAATTTACGTCAAAATAAGGCCAAGTATCATCCAGTTGCAAATGTATTTAATATTACGGACGCGCGAGTGCGTGCACACAAATGAAATTGTCAATATCAGGTTTAATGGCGGAACGTAATTTGATTTGAATCGGCAAATAAAGTCGTTAAATCGCGAATTAACGTTTTAGAGTAGGAACTGAGACGGGATAGACAGGTGGCGCTATAATTATTATTGTGTCATTTGTTTGGCGGGAGGCCCTTCGCGTGCGTTGTTGCGAGGAAGACGTTAAATAGTTTTCCAAAATGGAAAACTTACCCAGTGGCGTAGTCAAAAAATATGCTCGGGGGGGCTCAGTAGGACTTGTTTTTTCTGGAGAGAGGGACAGTCGGAATGATATGTATTTCACGATATTGTACCCAGAGAAGAAGGCGAAAAGCGCCTTAGGCGAAAAATTTTCGGGACCACGCCCAAAGTTTGTTTAAAATTCACCTAACTACTATCAAATTTCGAAAATTAAATTATTACCTCTCCCCCTCTGCATGGTTGGATTAAATTTGTTTTTGTAAATGTTTTTTTTTTATATTCCTAGCTGGCTCGTGATTAACAAAAAACCGCTTTTTATATTTGTGAAAAATATGAATATTGGTGTCAATCCAACATTTTAACAGACGTATGTATGACTCTAACCAGCGTTTTTCGGGCTCGGTTTTTCATGATTAAGAATAAAGTAAATATCGCTCACCACGCCAAAATTGATGATTTTTTTAGAAATCCTGTATTTTAATTAAAATGTTTACTTTAATTTTTCTCTTTGAAAATAAATACCTAATTGTTTTTTGTTTTCGTTGTAAAAATAAATAGCTCAAAAAAAAAGAAAACCAAACAGACAACTAGGATAATAGAAAATAACTGTAATATTTTATATTAATAACTAAAACGAAATGCGTCCGAAATCTTAATCTCTAAATAAAACAGGATTTTTAGAAGGGAAAGTTTAAAAATTAAACGTTTCCTACAAGACCTTTGTAATCTAAGCCAAGAATACATTATCTAAAAATTTAAGAGTCCAAGCGTGAGACGAAAAGTTAGGTTGCAATTAGGCTTTTAAACTCCCCGGGGGCTGCATCCCTATAGCCCCTCCCCCCCCTTAAAAACGCCACTGAACTTACCTAATTGTATTTTCAATTGACGTCTGAAAATGAGGTTCTCAATTTGTTGGATACCTATATAGATACCACTATATCTATATCAAATTAAAATGTGGCCATCCATTATAGGGGGAGAGGTGACCTTTAAAATACTACACTGATTTCGAACAGAGAACACTTTTCGTGACGATCCTTAAGCGCCCAGATGGTTTTAGGAACGGCAAGAAGGGAAAGAGTTTCTCCTCTGTAACTTTTAGTATCATAAAACCTATAAATAGTTTTTAATAATATAATAACATATATAGTAATATATTTAAGATGGAAAGTTCTTGTGTATAAACACCAAATTTGAAATTCAGAAAAAAGTATTTCCTCGAGCCGGATTCGAACCGACAACCTCCGTATATCCAGTACAGAGCGCTAACCAATTGCGCCATCAAGGAAGTAGGTTCACAACGGCAAATCGGGAAACACTTTCGTCCGAAAATTTCATATATAGTAATACAACTGGGTTAAAAAATACGTAAATAAAGTTAAAAAACTCATTTCAGCAAAGCACTTGTCACTTACCCACCATGTTAGTCAACGACATATAACTTAGTGCGTTGATTCTGATCGAACACTTACCTGAAAAATAAAAAAAAATTGTGTAAGAACATTATATTGTAAGTTTTACTTCATAAAGAAAGATCGCATTAGTGATATTGATATTATGAATATAAACGACTCTGCTGTAGTAATGCCTTTAAAATAAATTCTAGATTTTCAGAATATAAAACGAAAATATGCGATTAAAAATATGGCTAACGCGATAGCGAAACTCTATGTACAATGCGGTAATTAAAAATTAAAAAGTCTAAAATTTAGAGCCTTTCTTACCTTAATTTTTAAAGGATAAGAGAAAATCTAGGTCAAAAAATTATATTTCGTTACTTCGATAAAAGTGTGGCAACACCTCGGGCAACACTGTTTGAAAATTTATAAAATATCCCTTCTTTGAGACAATTAATGGTGAGGGATGGAGTATAGTAAAAAATTACTGTCATCAGGTGTCAGTGGCGACACCTATATAACCTTCCTAGGCATATAAATCAACGTTGATTTCGTCATATTTAAATCAGCCATTTATTAATTATTATTCCTATGCATTATTGATAAACAAATGCTCAATATTCCGAGTGCGATATAAACAATCCACTGGAGTTGAACAGTATGTTTTTTCTACGACCAAATTGGCGAAAAATATGTTAAAAAAGTTTTCAGGCTGCCAGACAAAGTTCGCCGTTTTACCGTTTCAGCTAAATTATCATGTTAACAAGTATGCCTACCAACCCAATAATAATGCTACATGAAATTAATTTTCTAGTGTCTGTTCAAAGGTTGGAGACAATCACGTTTCTTAAATGGCAGTAGAGTTTTGGACTTGCATTGTCTTTATTTGTTTTGAATCACTACGTTTCAACTGGTAAGCATCTCCAGTCGTCTTCAGGCGAATACTAAATTAATTTTCGAGGTACATTCAGCAGGTTGTATTATTGATAAAACTATTATAGATGCGTATACATTTTGTAATATTGAATAAATTAATAACATATTGTACCATATACTAATAAATTATATAATTTAGTATCTTGAAAAAAAAAAGGTGGAGCCTTAGTAAATACAATAAACTATGATTGGTCAGTATTTTATAAGGACGCTCGTAAACCGATACGAGAGTTTTTTGAAAAGTACGAGATTTCTCTTCTCGTGAAACACCACGCCTGATACTGCTGATGGTAATCCAACTGATCCTAGATCACGGTTTCCGCAAAAGGCTCATAGGTAGATTTAGTCAAAACTTTAAATACGGTTCTGTATTCTTGATATAATATTCCCTCATTCCCAAAGCCGTCCAAAACTGCCGAGGCTCGCGGCAGGCCGAAAACGAGGCAACATTCTTTTACGGGAAAGATAAAATACAATTGTGCGCGGTTTCGTAATAATTCTAAATATTTAAAAAATGCCTGAGCGACGAAAAAATTCACCGCTGCGACTTTTTTCAAACAATTTAATTTTAACAAGGTAGAAAAACTTATGAGAAAAACGCTGCTGGCTGGCCTGTCACTGGTAACGATGTGGGCCCGTGAAACGTTGACGGGACTAATTGTCTTTTTTTATTGTTATTGTTCTTGCAAATATTGTACTTGAACATACTTGAGAAGAACTAAGTTCTTTAAGTCATTAGAAAAAGCAGTTGTATAAAATACATAATTTTACATGTCTTTTTTTCGCGTGGTTATATTTTTGGAAATAATATTTATTTCTAGTTTTTCAATGTTGCTGTTTGCGATATCCATTTGCTAACAAATGTTAGTTCCTTTTGCGCCAAATGGAATAGAAAATTGGGTAGATCAAATTTGATCTTAACGATGACGTAACGAATTTAGTTTATGAGTGAGGTCTAGTGATGCATTCACCATTTCGTTTTTTGATCAATATTTCGTTACTTTCTTGTTTTATCCAAAAATTAGCCTAATACCTACATTTGAAGCATAATTACCTACAAATTAAAGTGTGAATTTATAAAGTAATAAAAGCAGAAAAAGAAAAATGGACAAATTTCGGAAATTTTTGTTTTTTGCTTTTATTAATTCATTGATAAAAATTTCTTTAGTTCAAAACTGTAGGTAATTGCTACTAAAGGACGGGTCTTTGGCCCCTTTTTAAATAAACCGAAAAGGATAAGAAATATTGATCAAAAAATGAAATGGTGAATGCATCACTAGACTTTACTCTTAAAATATTATCAAGTCCTGTATTCTTTTTTGACGAAAATATGAATCAATAGCTTTATTATTTTTTTAGTATATGATACAAATACAAGGTGCATGCGGAAAATACCCAAAAACGATAATTAAGCTTAAAAGTCATATTTTATCACCAATGTTATATTTTGTCATAATGTGTGTAATCATGCAAATGATACACAACACATCCAAATAACATCGCCGTAACAACGATTACTAATTAACTAATGAGAGTAATTAGTTCATCTAAACCAATTATAGTTATAGAACCACGGTATTATTTCAATTGGAAAGACAAATTAGTAGATTAGTCGAATTAGCAAAATTATTATCATTTGGCAAATAATACCGAAATAATTATCTAATTCTAATCTCTACTAACAAGCTTGGGTATACTTTCTCCTAAGCGCATCGCAACATTTAAAAATCAAAGTTTCCCACTTAAATATTTCAAAAAATCAGTTATTTTCGTCTTCTCCTAGGAAGACACGTCAAAGATATGTCGTCTTTACGGCAAAAGTCTGTGTTAAGGTATTAGAAATAACTAATTAAAAATAATTTTAATTCAAATTAAATTTTAGTATAAAACTGGAAAGAATACCAAAATAATAACTGTACGGCCAAATTTCATATTAATTACTGCACAGTGTTGCAACCTTTAAAAATAAAACTTCATAATTTTAAAGAAAAGTTTCACGAATTGACACAATACTGAAATAGCTATTTATACAACAAGTAACGAAATAAGTGTCTTTTAGGCACGCGACGTGAATTGTCCTACGAGGCGAAGCCGAGTTGGACAACACGTCAAATTCTCGTTGGAATATTTATTCTGAAACACTTGCTTCTTATGCGTTTTGCGTGTATTTTCATTCCATAACAAGATATGGAATGAATATTCTGTAATTGATCTAAACGACATAGGTTGCCATGAATTTCGAAACTGTCAATGTCAGCAGACAAATTTTAGTGCAAGTCAAAATATGAGTGAAAAATCGGATGAATCAGATATGGAACTGGATAATACTCTGAAATTACAAATATTGCGAATAGTATTTTTGGTCGTGGAGAAAATAATATAGTCTTCTTGGTTAGAATGAAAATTCGATACTCGTGGTTCCTCACGCTCGCGTTCGGAATCTCCCACTCGGATTAAATTTTCATTCCAACCTCGTTACAGAATCTACTATTCACATACCTACATTGAGGGGATTAAAATGTTGACGACCCTGTTAAATAAATCACGAGCCGCCGCTGGTCGCCAGGCATAGTTAGCCCTTGAGACTCTCAAACAAACAAAAAATTAAATAGTAGCCAAAGATTAATCTTTTAAATTCATCCTTGGTAATATACATCATGAATCAGTAGTTGCTTTAAATGTTCTGGTACTTATTGGTAATGTTATATAAAAATTTTTACTGTATGCCGACTACCGGATCGTAATATTTAACCGGTAACAGATACCGACGTTTACAAATGTAATTTCGGTTAGTTGGTAAATGGTGCGCATTTTTAAATTAAGTCGTATGCATCTTGATCAATAAGTTATGGCATTCATTTTTCCTTGTCCTTTAGCGGTAGCAGTAAAGATTTTTTAGGAATTCCTTGCACCTGAGGCAACCAATTTTTAACGATAATGGTCGAACTTTAATCAATTTAACGATAGAGCCATATATAACATTAGACATGGAACAGTCACATAATACTCGTAATACTACAGGGTGTCCCACCGTGAACCGAATCGATCTATATAGCAAACTATACATGGGAAAATTTTAGAAATTTGACAGTATGCTGATGCTGATGGGGGCGACCGGGCTAAAATATTTTTATAATGGTGTCACTTCCGGTTATACCGGAAGTAAGTGTGAACTTGCTTATTTTAAATGGGACACCATATATATTATTATATTTTTGCATTCTACGCAAGATTCTAGGCAGATTTTGTATACCATGTCCTATACCTATGTCTAAACGTTTTTGACATATTTGAATTTTTATGTCAAAAATTACGTTTGCAAGCCTTAGAATAATTATCAATTTTTTCTATAAAGAAGCTTTATTTATTTAATTTAAGTGGGATTCCTTGTTATAAAGGACCTGCTTTAATAGATTTTTATAATATTTTGATAACTATTAATACAGGATGTTTAAAAAATAAGATTAAAAATGAAAATGAAAAAACTGCATAAAGTCCAAATTTTCAAATGGAAACACCCAAATTTTATAATTATTTCTTATTCAGACATAGAACATAGAACCTTGCGTAGAATGCAAAAATGTAATAATATATAGGGTGTCCCATTTAAAATAAGCAAGTTGACACCTACTTCCGGTATAACCGGAAGTGCCACCATTATGAAAATATTTTAGCCCGGTCGCCCCCATCAGCATCAGCATACTGTCAAATTTTCCTATGTATAGTTTTCTATATATAGATCGATTTGTTTCCCGGTGGGACACCCTGTATATAAGCTAAATTTCCACGGGTAAGTAATATTTCCTTACGACTTTTATGAAAATTTACAAGTAAACAATATTTTTTCCTCTGTTTGTTATGCAAAATTACTTTCTTGCAGTATTTATAATGAAAATATATTTTTGAACTAATAATTTTTTGGGTTTTTGGTATGGAACTACCAAGAGATATCGCTAAGGGCTATAAACAACCTTAGAATGTTGATAGCATAGGCTTTAATATAGAAAACTTTCGTTTGGTATGGTATGAACACATACCTCACCTACTAAAAGTATCATTTATGGTATAACTTGGAAAAAATGCTAGCACATTCCTATCTATTTTTTAAAATTCTTTTGCCAATTAATGCAAACCTCTGGTTTAATGGTTTAGTACAGTGTAAAACACTAAAAATATAGAGAACTTTTGGACTTGTGTATATTTATTTTAAATCACAACGGATCACCTGGCATTTTCCAGATATGTCTTATATCCAATAAAGGCTTACTAAAACAACCTAGGTGCTGGTAAATGGTAGCAGCTTCCTTCAACCTCCTCTTCCTCCAGTATGGTTCTTTATGCAGGATTTCATCCACAAGATATGATGGCCCTGTGTCCAGACATGGTCATTTGCTGGTTCCTTATGCAGGATTTCATTTCTGTTCACATGATATTATGACAGTGTGTCAAGGCATGGTTAGCTAAACCTGATTTTTCCGTCCAGCTGACCATGCCTGGACACACGATCATCATATCATGTGGACAGAAGCTAAAATCCTGCATAAAAAACCACACAGGTGGAAGCTGCTACTATATACACTGAAACCTAGGTTATTTTAGTAAGCCTTAATTGGATATAAGAAGTATCTGAAAACCTTTGTTAAGCAGATGTAATCTTAGAATAATACGGCGCGCGAACTTAACTCATGACTGCACATATCTCAGTTATGCTCCAGGGTACGTGTACAGCGTACATAGCTAGTATAAATAGAACTGTAGTTACTGTATTTATTACTATTTATTTAGTATTCACCTGAAGACGACTTATCAGTTAAAACGTTATGATTTAACAACAGTTAAAGACAATGCAAGTCCAAATACTCTCTACTATTCCAGAAACATGATTGTCTTCAATCTTTAAACAGACACAAAAAATATATGTATATTAGCGAGGAAAGTGCAGGGAAAAAGTATTGGCCTATTTTCTTTAGTTGGAGAAAAATTCTCCAATACCTACCGAACGTTTAACTGTGAAAAAGAAGTAACCAATAATACATTATTTCTGACGCTCATCAATCAATATAATCTATAACTGGCACTGTTATTAACATTGACAAATTATGTTATGCCCTTTTACAAATTGTGGTTAAATTCAAATACATAACTACTAGGAATTTGCCATATTTGTTAGGGCCATTTGTATTCGTTGACATTAATAAATACAAATACATCATATATGTTTTCTCAACACCCAATTAAATGCGAATCCCGTGTAGTTAGAGGGAGAAAGAAAAAGTGCGAGTCACGTTAATCTTGTAGAATCAGCAATATCGACAGATTACACGCATTAAAACTTATTAAAAAGCGCCAATTACCGCCTCGGCCAGATACAACATCCTGTATAAAGTCGGGATTTGCATAATGAGGTATTAGGGATCAAATTCTTGGGATGTTATTGAAGATATTTGATTTATCTGAGTTATATCCTTTCTTTTGTTAATGTTTTTGCATATAGTTTATCTTGCGGCGACGGCGCACGAAAGTAATCCAACACAGGTTTGTCGAAACAAGGACGCAATATCCACAAAAAGTTCATGTTTGAGCTGAGATTTTCGGAGAAAATATTATCGGGCCATTATTTCTTACACGAAATTTAAATGCAGAATATACTATATATATGATATACTTGAAGATCATATTTTACCTACTTTACATGATGCCGCCAGGGAAAATCAGGAAGTTTGGTACCAAATGGATGGCTGCCCGGCACATAGTACCCTGGCTGTCCGGGAATATTTAAACCGTGCTTTTAATGGAAATGTTATTGGCTTAAATCATACAGTAAATGGGCCAGCCAGGTCTCCTGATTTATCGCAAAATGATTTCTTTCTCTGGGGCCATTTTAAAAACAGGATATACAAAGATAAAAAATACCCAAATCTGGACGAGTTAAAAATTGCTATTTCTGCCGAATGCAATAGAATTTCAGTTAACCAACTAGCGAATGTAAGAAGAGAATTTTATGATCGCCTCGGTTATTGTCTAGCGAGGAATATTTGAACATCTTCTTAGATCCTAAAGTTCTAACAATTTAATAGTACCTACCTATTAATAAGTAAAATATTGAAACATGTAAAATGTCATAAGTAACCTTATAATTGGATACTTTATTTTAGTTTTATTCAGATTAATTTGTACTCATAAATACACCTTTAATATTTTAGATGTACGAGTTTTTATAACAATAAAGCACACATTTCAAAATGACAACTTTATTCGACAGTCATCTTTTACCTTGACTGGTGCCCGCAAATACGGGCCCATAAAAAGAGGAAATAGTTAAAAAGAAATCGGCGATAACCCGTAAACGGGCTCATCAAAAATATCTAAAGTTATTCTTTTAAATGTGGGTTTTAGTGCTCTTTAATAAACCTAAATAGAATTTTATAGGGAAGCCAATAATTGACCCCATTAAAAATTACATGGGATTTCCTATGTCCCGCTCGACGATGCAACACCCGGTAGTTTATCTTACGGCGAAGGCACACGAAAGTAATCCTTAACTAAGTCTATCTTTTTGAAATACATTCTTAACCTCACTTTTGTTAAGTGTCAGCAAAAATCCATGTGGAAGAAAAGAATGTATATAGGTAATATTGTAATTTTTACTACATTATATTTTATTGCAAATTAAAATTCGTAAAACCTTTGTCGTTAAAGATGTTTCTTTATATTGCAGTTAGAACTTCACTAAACCAGCAAATTGTGGGCATTCGACATTTTTTCCGGAAACATTATTTACCCTCAATCGTGTGCCATGTTCCGTTCAAACGCCTTAAATTTTTCATGAACCAATTTAAAAAATCCAAAGCGAATTCCATTATTTTAAACAAGTTTTCAATTTGGACCAATTAAAACGCAAACTGGCTCTATAATTGGGACCAATAAAATACAAAATTGAAAAAAAACTAGATGAATTATTTTACGAAACGGGAATTTAAAAACTGTAATGGCGCTTTGTCAGAAATGACAGTAGAAATATAAGCCCAATAATGACAATATAAAAAATTAAAGTCGGATGGGAATGAAAATTTTAATAATATAGAGTCTATTAGGAACGATAATGTAATTTTTATATTGAGAAATGTCATGTATCGCTACGAGGATAATAAATAACACTATACAGGGTGTGATGGGATTGCTTAGCTTTGCTTTACTAAGTGAGAAAATTCGCCTTTTGTGTTTTTGGTAATTTATCAACCGACGCCTTCACTGCTCTTGCCCGCATGGATGTGTTTTGAGTTTGAACTGTCACAGTAATAGAGGTTGTTCAGTGATTTTGCAACGTTGCTCCCTTATGTCATGTTTACAGATTAATAGTTTAAACTTTTCGGAAATTAAAATTAAACATACCTCCAGCAATAAGCAAGAATCCAAGAGTGGTACAATTATAATTTGTACAACCATAATAAGAATAAACCATCATTTCAAATTCAATCTAGAACTTAACTCTATTATTCTATGTTTATTTTGACTCCTGATGATGGACGTTACTACGTTCGAAATACGTTTTTACTAGCTAATTCCTTTAATAGTGGAGAAAGACTTTAAGTATCTTATTTCTTTCCTTTATAATGTTAAAATTAAGAAACATTTTCGAAAAAGAGGCAATCTTGACCTGGTACTCGGCCAGTAGAACCAGGTGTAGGAAAGGCAGCCAGCTTAACCCAGCTGGGGCTCTAAATAACTGAAGACCCTCAGCGAGTCTTATTTTATAAAGAAAAATGCAAGACAATATTTCTATAAGCTTAAGCTTGAAAGTTTGTTCCAATAAAGTAAAATAAAATGGTTTCCATGCTATTTTAGATGCTAAGACACTGCTATGTCCCAAGATACAAGAGTAATTATTGTTCCAAGATATAAGAGTAATTATCTTGCTACTTTTCACACAGAAGGCGCACAAAACAAGGGCGTCCGTAGAACGGTGGTCAGAGAGGGGCTAACATGTATTTTCTTTTTTAGAAATAATGTTATTATTAATAACAATAATATAATATTTTAACGTTTTGTCGTCAAATAACACTTCACTAGCATTTCAAAGTATCCTTTCTATACTATTACGGCCCTGTCAATTATTTTTAGAACTACTTTAATATTAAAATTACATTACATGACATTATGGTGTTTGGGCCGTTTATTTTTTCAATAAGATTTACCGTCACAATGCTCTAGGAAGTAAGCAAGTTTTTAAGGCATGAGAAGTAAATTTATTTTCTATTAGTATTTAATTTATTTTATTAATATAATGTATATCTTAAGTCCGATGGTTTTTTGCCTTAAGGTCTTTTTACCTTGGGTGCAATTGCAAGAAAAATGGCCTGGAAGCATGCGCTTCGACGACGTTTTAATCAGCTGATGCACGTTTTCCCATTTAAAACCTGCATCAGCTGTTAAAACGTCGACAAAGCGCATGCTTTCAGACAATTTTTTCTTGCAATTGCACCCAATGTAAAAAGGCCTTTACACCTAGACCAAAATACTGTAAAACAGAAAGAAATAATGCTCCCGAATCAAGAAAAGGTAACTGGAGTGTTAGTCTAAATAAATAAATAAAAATAAAAATTCTTTATTTCCTTTTGACTACTGTATAGGTAGTATAGGATATTGTCATTATACATTGATAATATATAGGTATAAAAAATAAAACAATATTTAAAATGAACAGGTAAACAAATACATACAATAAAAAAAATCATACACAATCCCATCAGTTTGGACATTATTGAATAAATAATCAAAATTTAAATTTAAGGTACTCATTAGTGGAGTAAAAAGCGTTTTCAAGTAGAATACCTTTAACTAACTTATTAAACTTTTTTGGATGATGTAGTTGCTTAATTCCTTGTGGCAGTTTATTAAATAACTTAATTGGTAGGACTAAAGGACTGTGAGCCACAGCAGACAATCTATGACGTGGTATGTCAATATTAAAATTCTGTCTAAAATGATAATGTTCATTTGATTCACGGGTCAGAGAAAATACGTCCAAGTTTGCCTTAGCATAAGTCAGACAATTCAATATAAACAGGGAATGGAATGTTAAAATACCTAGCCGGGGAAAAAGTTCACGGCATGAAAAAGTACGTCTTTTAAATGTCATGGTTCTAATTATTCTTTTTTGCTGAATAAAGATTTCGTCAGCCTTAGAGCAACCTCCCCAGACCGAAATTCCGTAACTCAAGCAAGAGTGGACATATGAAAAATAATAAAGCTTCAAAAGATTTATATCATTCTTATCGCGCAACTGCCAAATGACAAAACAATACACAGCGAGCTTCTTCAGAACAAAGTCTATTTGCTGACTCCACGACAGCTTAGAATCAATAAAAACTCCCAGAAACTTTACAACATGGGACTGCTCAATGGTTTGATTATTTAATTTTACTAACAGGCTTTTATTTAGGTCTCTAAGACAAAAATAAAGTAATTCAGTTTTACCTTCATTAAGGATTAACCCAATTTTATCGCAATATCTCTGAACTAATGAGACTGCGTCACACGCACTCTTGCTAAGCTCATCGACTGTAGATCCAGCACAAGCGATCGAAGTATCGTCGGCAAACAACGAAAGATAAAGATCTTCAAAGTTATCAAAGGCAATGTCATTAATAAAAATTATAAACAACAATGGTCCCAGCAAACTACCCTGCGGCACGCCACTGGTAACATTTCTGCTACTGGAAGAATAAGATTTGTGAAGATGCTTAGGTACTACCTTCTGTGACCGACCTGTTTGATAAAAAATCCCCTAGCCAGTCTAATGCTTTACCACGAATACCATAATTATTAAGCTTATTAAGTAGAAGATCTATGTTAATTACATCAAAAGCCCTTTTTAGATCAAAAAATAGACATGCTGTATGCTTGTTCTTATCAAGATTTCCCATGATTTTATTATATAAAGCAACAATTGCGTGCTGAGTCGACAAGCCCCTGCGAAACCCGAATTGCCGTGGGGGAAAAAAAATTATCTGTTCAAGGAACGCAACAAGACGTTTATAATATGCCCTTTCAAAAATTTTCGAAAAAACTGACAAGAGCGCTATACCACGATAATTAGGAATACTATGTTTATCGCCCTTTTTAAAGATTGGCTGAATTATTGTGTTTTTAAGTATACTAGGAAAAGATCCCTCTATGAAAGACACATTAATTAAATAAGTAATCGGGTCAACAATGACGTCCATAACATTCTTTAACAGGGAACAGGGAATCCGATCAAATCCCGATGAACTCTTTTTTGTTACCGAGAGGATTATTTCACGTACATCTTGTTCGGTACATGGTTGTAAAAATAGAGAATTAAAATCACTACTTGATGAACTTATCATTTCAATAGCCTTAATTTCAGAAGTCAGTACATTTATGGAATCAATAAAAAAGTCTAGTTATGTCACTGTGATGCGCTTATGTTTATTTCAAAAAGAAACACTTTTTACTGTTTAGAAAATCTGGTGGTGCTAGTTTCAGGCGAAACAAGTAACAAAAATAAACAGACAAAAAAATATTTGAGGCCGAGACTTTAAGTCTCTTTTCTTACAAAATATCAATTATTAGGCCTCTTTCAGTAAAAATGAATGGATTTTTCAAATCAGAAATCTTTTGTTTTTTAGTTTGGCTCTAAATGTTCAGGACCGTAATGAAATAAAAAAGATAATTTGAATAATGTGTTATTAGATGATAAAACGTTTTAAAAGCTGGTACATTGTATTAAATTTCTTAAGCTTAGAAATCCCTAAAACTATATTTAAAATTCCAGGTCCGTATTTAAAAAAATTAACTTGAGGTTGGCAACTAAAAAATGAAACGTAGAATTTGAAAACTAATAACGCCATCTTGTAGAACATATAAACGGCTATAAAAAAGTGTTTTTTATTTTTTTTTCCAAAGTCAAAAATGAAAGCGCAAAAAATTAAAAACCAAAAATGGAAATTTCTGTTTTTTTCGGATATTTCCGAAAGCATTCGAAATAATTACAATTTACAAGAACCTATACTCTCTCCGACAGAAGAACTACCGTCCGCAAAGTTAAGTTTCGTGCTAGAAATAGTACGCCACAATTATAATATCTTTATATCTATAAAATTATTACACCAGTGCCTCATTTGCCTCCTATACAGGGTGTTCCATAACTTATGGGCCGTAGAGTAACTAAAAAGTTTTTTTTTGATAATTAAAATATTAATTTAATTATGTACTAGGTTTTTTTATGTTTTGGGATGTTTAAAGGGAAATATCTCGAAAACCGTTAAGATATTAAGATCAATCAAGTACACCTTTTTGACTCAGAAAATGCCTTTCTTTAAGAAACTATAACTGAAAAACCCCAGGTAAGAAAAAAAATCATAGATTTATGAAGCTCAGTGTATGCAACTAGCGCCCTCTATTTTGAAATTTAAAGATTTCTACAAATTCTTATTTCTTGCTCATAAAAACATAATATTGCCAACTTTCAATTCGATTCATTAAACCGTTTGAAAATTATGGCTTATTTTCGAGAATAAACTTTTACTTTTAACACCCTGTATCTCTAGAACAAGTAACAATCCGAAAAAACTTATATGACTTAATCGGCTTAGTTTGATGTCTAGTATCTCCAGTTACCCTATGGCCCATAAGTGATGGGACACCCTGTATAGAAGCCCTTAGCACAAAATACTTTTTCTACTCCCACATGGAAATTTGCTGTTTCCTTTACACTTAAGTGGCGAGTAAAGTAGGCTATTCCAGTTAACTGTGCGGGAATATATCATATCCATCCTAGATGATGAAATGAAACTGACCAATCACAGTAGTCAATTACAGAGAAGCCTTTGTTGTTTATAAAAGTACTGACCAATCACAGAATATTAGTTTTACTTAGGCTCCGCCTTTTTTTTCAATACATTAAATTATATAATTTAAATGCATATGGTACAATTTGTTATTAATTTGTTCAATATAATAAAATCTAGACGCATTTATAATAGATTTATCAATAATGCAACCTGATGAATGTGCATAGAAAATTAATTTCATGTAGCATCTTTTATCAGTTGGTTTTCCGATAATTAACTAAACGCTTCGATAGTCCAGACGTTAGAGCATTAGACTCTGGAACTTCAATTCCAAAACACATAAGCATGCGTACTCTGTACCGATGTGCATTACCCTTTAAATTTATACTATTTTCACTTATTCTTATTCTGTAAATACGTAACACCTGTAAATATACTGTAAATATTGTAAATAACACACTAGGATTAAATAGTGCGCAAGAACAAGTATGAATGCCGTTTTAACAATAGAAAACCTGATCTATGATCATCACATCTACCCCATTTCGTTAAGGTTGGTTTTTTGAGTTATCTTTCCCAATCAGCTTATATATAAAACTTTAGTATATACAACTATTTCCTTAAACTTTTCCTTGTGAAATGATATCCCTGACAGTCCTGTAAGGTCACCACCGGGAAGGACCCTCTAAAAACAACTTTAAAACGTCAACACTACCCAGGGCTAACACCAACCCCGGCCAATCTGGACTGGCTGCCTTTCCTAGGTGGTAGTTCACATCATGAACGTAAACCTAGTAGTTAGTAATAAATTATTTTGTATTATAGTTGATGTTGTAAAATATTAAACCTAATAAATAAAGAGCTTTAGAAAGAAAGAAAGAAATACTATGGAACCAAGGGTCGTGAGTTCGAGCCTGGTAACCTACAAACTTTTTTTTTACATTTTTTAGCATAAAGTCGTAGAAAAAATATACTGTTCAACTCGAGTGGATTGTTCATATTGCCCTCGGAAGTTTGAGCAGTCCGCCTACGGCGTCGTGCTCAATGCTCGTGCGATATGGACATCATATCCACTCTTGTTGTACAAACTACTATTTTCATTTCCAAAAAACCAAGACCCGTCGTAGAACATCAAATATTAGTTTTAAAGCTATCATACAAACCCTATTACCTTAATCCTTCCTCCTTACCGAGAGGCTTAAGATATTTTAGACCCCGTCATAAAGTCGGAGGTAACGAAGTATAAAAATGATGGAAGGCCGGACTAATATCTTAAAATTTGGTAGTGGCTGGAGCCTCGTTATCGGAAACCGCATATGCAGCCGGCTACGGGTTCGGTATCAGGCATAAAGCAATTAATTAACACGGTGCGATAAATTAGCATAAATTTGCGTTAATATAAATCAACAATTATAATCGTCTTCATTGTTTATGTTAATTGGGTGTAAGAATGTGTGTGAGTTTGTATGGGTCAGATTTTGTTTGCGGATGCACTGATTAGCGCAAAGCGCCTTTTGACATCAAAGAGCTGTATTTCATTTTCTCCTTTGTTAGGCGCTGTATGTATGCACCTAGTAGGAATTAATTTTAGAAAGAAATAGGACAAGGGCAGAGGCGTCCTAAAATTAGTAGTTTATACCAGACGCCGGCTCGTGAGTGGGACAAATTTTGATGACAGTAATCTAACAAGCAAAATGCAGTTTAGCAAAGGAATAATTATTTATCTAATAATAAACATAAAATACTAAAATTTCGTTTTTGCTGACTTTTTTAAAATTACATCGATTCGGCATTCCTAATGTAATAAAAGGTTTATGCAAATGTTGCAAATATAATCCCCATATTTTATATTTCTTTGTCTAACGCAAAGTTTTGATTGCAATAGCATGCATGAGTCACTTTGACTGTGTTTCCATGAATGTCCAATGAACCACTGATCGATTGAAGGCGAAGTCCACGGCCGGATTTGTCTCTTTTCACCTTCCGAAAGTGCGTATGTCTGTTTCGCTCTTAGTTTAAATTGTGGTCTAAAGAGAGTTGGTTTAACATATTTATCTCATCGTTAAGCAAATTTAAGGCGTTGATATAATCTGCATATGCCTGAACCTTACAGTGCTTTAGAGATTTTAAAATATCTAAAGTATAAATGATAAAGAGAGAAGGTTCCAGGATAGATCCTTGAGGCACACCAGAGAGCCTCGCGCAACTTTGCCCCAATTTAATATTCGCTGTATCTCTTACCAATTACAAGATCTCAGTGGTAAGCGACGATTCTGTAACACCCTGTATATACTTGTTATACCCAATACCTATGCCATTTTCTGAAATTTTGACTAATTATTGGTATATAGAGTATTCGTTTTTTATTGGCAATTGACCGTTGGGTCAGCGACTGTAACAAAAAAAAATGCATTTATCGCATGCACGTCCCTGCCCATCTGTTTCATTATTAATTTTTTACATGATCTGCCGGCCACCACTGGCAGCATCTGAAGATCTTGCGTTTCCAATTTACTTCTATTGGATTTTAATGTGCCGTAAATAAAGAAATAAGTTTGTATCGAATGTGCCATTTTTGTACTTTGTATATTTCGAAATGCAATAAAAGCTCTGACATTGTTATCCTTTATAGTCTTTATTTACCTGTAAACCATGAAAAATTTCTATCTCGAAGTGGTTTGCGCCTTAATGCAATTATATTTATCTATCCTGTACATGCACCCACAGCTTCGCCCGCGAACAAATTTCAGAAAATAAAATTGTTATCGTAGTCAAATTATGTAAATCGTCATATATTAACCGGTACACTATTTTACACTAATTTACTTTAACAAACCTAGTTAGTTAGAATTGTGTATTCGTGCATTTCAATCTAAACTATAAAGTAACTAAAGAAACTAGTTTACATTAAAATAAGAACTAACTTGAATAGTTATCGAGACAATCAAAAACGTTTAAGTGTTTCGATGTCCTTAGCAACAAACACCAGATCCAAGTCGGTCAAGAGATGGCGCTAAAAGTTATATAAAACCAAAGAAGGTTGATATTACAATTTTAAGACTTTCGGTCTGCAGGTCACCTTCAGGTGGTGACATGACATCCTACCAACAGTAAAACTTATTTACTACTAGTATTATGAAATCCGATAGGTATTTTGGTATCTGAATAAATACGACAATCCTTACAGTATAACAACATTTTTAGGTGCTTTTATGGTATTTTTCAAAATAATTTGTATTACGGCACTGCATGACTATTTTAACAATATTACTTTAGTTCACTATACCAAATAGTTATCTTGGCAAAATCATATTGCTTCTTTAGCGATATCCCTTGTTGTTAAAAGTAGCAAAAGGATATTGTTATAGTAACAAAAAAGAAAATGTTCTTGAATTAAGAAAGTGCATTTGCGCACAAATTTTTAGTTCGGTCATAAAACAACAAAAGCTACAAGATGTGGCACGGAGCGCCATCTGTGTCGTTGTTAGACACTCTTGAGCATACCAGCACCTCTAACAAACTTATAGAAATAAGCTAATTGTTAGGAGTAAATCACCTGTAAAGACATCCGTCACAATTACAGGAGTCCAACTAGGCAGCGCTAACCCGTAGACCAGTTCCGAAAACTAATGTCAAAACAAATAATATTTTCTGCTGCATAAGCAGCTTTGAGTTGTAATTGACCACTGTGATTGGTCTATTTCATATCCTAACTAGGATGTATATGAAATTATATCCGTTCCGGAATTGTCCACTTATCCAATCATTTTAGTGTAAAGGAAACAACAAATATCCATGTGGGAGTAGAAAAAAATTAATAATTGTTTTTATGAATCATCGTGCAATCACATTACGTGAACATCGGATACGACTATCAGATTTCACGATGGAAGCAGCTCTTCTACCCAACAGATGTGTTTTCGTATCGCAGTTTGATATATGACACCTCGAAAAAAATCGGTAAAAAAGTCTCGAAATCACGGCCCGGTTTTTTTACGTCATTTTTCATACTCAGTTTACCTATTTTATATTTCAAATTAGCTGAGAGTGCATGGAGCTCGCGGATCCGGACGGGATGCCGTTAAAAAGGAATAAGTTAGTTAATAAAGTGACACACCCACTTCCTTTTTATAATATTACGTTTACAGGCCATTTTTCGCCGTGTTTCTAGGGGAAGGGGGACAATCCAACTCTCACCCGTTCGACAGTGCGGTCTCTAGGGTAGGCGATCACCCCACCCTCCACACTATTTCCTTTTTCTTTTTTGACTCGGTAAAACCATAATCTCTTTTACGAAAAATCCATGTTGGCGCCCCTTTTTTATGTTCAAAAATATTTCAAGACCCTACACGATCATTCAGACAGTATTTTTAAACTGCCCTTGCACGATCAGTATTACTATCATCCTTATCAAGACTGTCAGTATAAATGATCGTGTGAAGTTTGCATATACGTCCAAACTTGTTGAAGGTGTAAAAAAGTCACGGTATTTTTTGGCTCCAGGAGAAATATCCTACTGACCTTTTGTGATGTGATAAAACTCACTCTGCCTGGGGAGCAAAATACTTCCATTCCTTCCTAGTTTTATTCTAGGGGGTTTATACAACCTTGCCCCTAAATGACTAGGAAGCCTGATAATGATACACATTGAAAAAATTGTATTGTTATTCGTTAACAATAAAATATTGTGAAGCAAAACACACAATTTTAATTATTATATCAAATTTCAGAAATACATATCGTCATATTGTAACAATATATTATTGTATACTATAACAAGATTAAATGACAATAGTAAGGAAATAACTATATTTTACATTTACTTTAACAAACCTAGTTACACTCACACTCCAAGAAGGGGGGGGGGGGGCTCAGTGGGAGTTAAATAGGACATTTTTTCTGGAGAAAGGGACAGTCGGGACTACATGTATTTCATGATATTGTACCTGGCGAAAAAGCGCCGCAGGCGAAAAATTTTCGGGGCCACGCTCAAAGTTCGTTTAAAATTCACCTAACTACTATCAAATTTCGAAAATTAAATTATTACCTCTCCCCCTCTGCATGGTTGGATTAAATTTGTTTTTATAAATGTTTTTTTTGATATCTCTCTTTATTTAAAAAAAAAAACATTTGTTATATTTGTGAAAAATATGCATATTGGTATCAATCCAAAAGTTTAACATAAGACGTATGTATGACTTTAACCAGAGTTTTTCGGGCTCGGTGTTTTATGATTAAAAATAAAGTAAATATCGCTCATCACGCCAAAATTGATGATTTTTTCAAAAATCATGTATTTTAGGAGCGTATGAGCAGTTTTTGGTGCAAATGCTTAGGTTTTGAAATACTCCTTCTTAAGTGCCGTTTTGTATATTCATAATAAAGCATTCTCGTTTCTTCCCGCACTATTTTTTTTATTAAAAATTATCACACTTCTTCCATAAAAAATGTTTCAATTAGAATTTTTACTTTTATTTTTATCTTTAAATATAAATACGTAATTGTTTCTGTTTTTGTTCGGGGGTTATTTTATTGCATTGGGTTATATTTTTGTTGATTTAAAATATGTAGCCCTAAAAAAGAAAAAACGGAACAGACAAGTATATAATCGAAAAATGCTATAAAATATTATTCTTTTTACTCGTTTTCCTTAAAAATGTCATCATAGTTCAATAGCTAAAACGATATGCGTCCGAAACCTCAATATCTATATAAAACAGGACTTTTAGAAGGAAAAGTTTAAAAACTAAACGTTTCCTACAAGACCTTTGTAATCTAAGCCAAGAATGCATTATTTAAAAAATTAAATTAGGTTGCAATTAGACTTTTAGACCCAAGCTCCTAGGCTCTGCACTTATTGTAAAAAGTACCAAAAGAATCTTGTTTTAGTAACAAAAATAATTTAACAAAAGCTATGTAGTTCTAATAACAATATGCGTGACTGCGCCTATACTACTAATCAGGCGGTATTTTTAACTTTACCATAAATATGTATACATTTACGATGCCAATATATTTTCCGATTTTTTCGGTGTAATTTAAGCAATATTATAAACCGTGGGATGAACAACTGGATTGGCAACCATTTGTTAACTATTTTTTTAATACCACAAGGCTTAAGGCTTTCTGCCGCCCCGGGGACTCGCCCCTGCTGCCCACCCTCGTGGAAACGGCCCTGCTCGCCGCCCTTCGCGCCCCGAAAGACGGCAATTGTTGATGCGTGTAATAGTTGAAAGCTAAAACGCTCGAAACAATTTCATATCTTTTATTAGAAATTTAAGGACCCATTATTAACACAAAATGGTCGTCAGTTCTTCCATTTTAAAGCCAAAATACCGTCTATAATATTTTGTAAACAGTGCAGGCAATAATTTCTCAAGCTAAACGTCCCATTTATTTCAAAATTGCCCCAATATTAAAGCATTTCCAAGACTGAAGATATAAATGGGACAAATTACATGAGGCGTTACTAATTTTTCTCTTTTCTCAACTCCCGAATGCCGGGAGAATATTCTTGTGTTTTGTGTTTCTAAAATAATACGCATTAAAATTGTGCCATTCATGTTTTTGGGGGCCATGTAGTTTACTTAAATGATTGTATTTAAAGAGACAGATTTTGTAGTGCTGAATGGATTTCTGTGTTTTGATCTTGTTTCGTGTTTCTTTTCGTGCAAGAAATTATCTATAATCTTAAAATGTTTTCGAAATAATACAAAATTAAAGGTTAAAAGAACATTTGGTTGGTATACCTGGAGGGTGCAATAAAATTTGAGAAAAGGGAAGCAATTTTAAAAACAGATCCTACTAATAGTGTAATCGGATTCTTCTATCATTTTCTACAAACATCTACCTACCTACCCAGGGAGGCTGCAATGAAAAACATATCTACATTTTTCATTGCAGGCTTAGAACTACCCTTGTTTCAGTGGCGTATTTAGAGGGAGGGGGCTGCCGGCTGACCCCCCCCCCCCCCACACCCCCTAGGAGCTCTCGTCTAAGTGGGATTTATTATTTATACATGGTAAAATCAAAAAATAAAGTTTTTCAATACCAATATAAATATTGTAAAATATAATTTCTTTACCTTTATTATTTTTTGGTCTTATAACATACAAACATCCAAAATTTCGCTTGTGGCTTGGAGTTTGCGTAAAGAGATAAGTGATCGGTAAATTTATAAAAAATTAATATTGGGAATGCGCAAGCGCAAAAAATCGGCAAACAATATAAAAACGTTTTATATTGGCAGCTAAACAATTTTGTACCGGTTATAAAACTATATTATACTCCTTTTCAACTGTGTTTAACTGGTTATAAAGCGTTTTATAGTCACTATAGAACAAACCTTTATCGTTATAATCTGTGTCATATAATCAGTATAAGATCATTTACTTATCCTTATGCACTGATGGTCCTAGCAAAATCTGGTGTGTGTATAAATGGTATTAGCTCGTATTGCTATCCCAAATAGTATTAAATATTCTTATAATGGCCATAAGAATTCTAATAATGGTTATAATTTTTCTCAGTGTGATTGCCAAAAAGCTAAAATTTTAAAATCATATTGATGTCCGTAAGAAAAAGATCGCCAGAGGTTGCTATGCTGTTAAAGTTGTGTCTAATCAGTTAGGGATCAGTTTCCAGGTCTGTTTACTTTTCCCTAATCGTGAACCACCTCAGATATGGTATTGCGTTTTGGGGATTTTGTAGCCAATTACATTTTCACTCAAGTTTTAACACCAGCCTCTATAAAAGATTGCTCTCTTGACTTTGACCCTTTAAAATTGTGTCACAAACGAGTAAACGCGTCCGAAACCTAACCTTTACAAAGCGGCCTTTTAAGAAGAAATATACCTACCATGTATATGAAAAACTAAGCGTTTTCAAAAAAAGATAGTCCAGAGTCGTAATTTTCGCCTCCAAATATTTCCCTCATAAAAAATCATCAATTTTGGGGTAGTGAGCTATACGCGGTATTTATTATTTAGGTTTTGTTGATGCTCGCGTAATAGACAAACAGTTTGTTGGCACGTCATGACCATATTAAACATTTCTTTGGCGAAATGGCACGTAAATGTATAAAGGTTTGCCGCCATCCCCGACCCAGTGTGTCCCAAATTAAAGATTTGACGACTTTCATATTTTTTTTTAATGACAACTCTAGTTTAAATTAAATCACCAGAATAGTTACTACTTATAGGTTACAAGAACAACAAAAATATTCGTATGACAATTTAGTTACAGGTAGTAATTTTTATAATTCCTTCTAGACAGCAAAACCATCGTTTTCCCATCGATCGAGGCATGTCAATAGGGCGTCATCTTCTTAGCGTCACATGATTTAAAGGCATCCTTCAGTGCTGTCAGAAAATTGCCGCTTATCATCGGCACGATCTCATCACACCGACTACAACAATAAAAAAGTGTGAAATTTGTGTTTTTCGAAAATCGACGGCGGCGACGCGAGAAAATTGAGTGTAATTTAAAAACAAAGGCCGCTGATGGGTTGTTCTCGGAAAAATATTCTTATACTTACACTGAGAAAAAAGTTAAGAAACATATGAAAGAGTTTTGGTTCAGAATTTAGATAATGGAAATAAAATAAGAACAATTACGATAGTGCGGTTCTCACGAATTCTAAAGGCCTTTTTTCTACTCCTATATCAGTAAAAACATTGTTTTACGTACAGTTCACTCTATAAGTAAATCCATTCTTACGCAACACTAGTGTTGAAAAAAATAATATCAACACTAGTGTTGAAATTAGCATACTTAGGATTATGTTCCACCTAATATCTGGTTTCATAGTTTGTCAATAGGCTTTTCCTTTATTTGTAGTTTAACTTTTTCATTTTTTCATACATCATAGGAAGAACTAATCCTGGATTGACTTCTAGATTAACCAAAATGAAAAATTTTAAATTTAATCAAGGAAAGATGAATTAAACATAAATTTAACAATCCACCCAACAAGGAAGATTTCAATTTAAAAAAATTCTATAATGTTTTTATAAAAAAAAATCATTACTCCTGATGGGATTTGAACCTGTGACCTTGCGATCTTTAGACTAGAGCTCCATTCTCTACGCTATGGCTACCGATAAACATTTGTTGTTTAATACATGATTTGTTTGTTCTGGTAATAGATTTTCCAGTATATTATTAACATTTTTTATAATTTCAGATGTGTTTTCACACTCTAATTCTAAATTTTATTTTTTCGTGCCGGTCAGCGGGTCAAATTCAAAATTTAGTGAAAAACCCTATTATTTGATAAAATATATTTTATATCATTCATAAGTTTAATGGGAAAACAGAAAATGACAAACGAAATAAAATTATTATTAAAATATTTAGAAAAACTGCGAAATTTAAAAAAACAATCTTTTGTATAAGTAATATTTAAAATTTAAAGTAATTTTCAATAAAGAGGTTATATTTTATGCAATATTTTTCACAATAAAAAAAGTAAAATAAAAGGTTAAAATAGCACAACAGTGAATAAAAAAAGCTTAAAATTCTCCTTAATAAAGTATTAACATCCTATTTTCTCGCCTCTGGTTAATGCTTTTAAGTCCTTATTCTCAGAGCTTCGCTTTGTCACTGGCGACACGTGATGTGATCAATAGAAAATGAGTATTGGAGTCACATGTCAAAATACTCATTTTCTATTGGTCACAATCACAACTCACAACACGTGTCGCCGCCAGCGACAGAACTAAGTTCTGAGAACTCGGCTTAATTCATTTTAAAATAAGATACTTAATGTGTTGCCTAGGGCACACTTATGTACCAAATTTTGTGAAAATCCTGACTGAAAAAAAAGTGGATAGGTTTTTTTTTCAGGTGGTCAAAAAACGGGTTTTTTACTACAATTCGCGTAATTTTAATTTGAGAAAATACTTTTAAGTTCTTGAATATATTTGTCTATTTGCAAATTTTTTACTGTGTAAATATAACAGGCTGCTAAATACATAAAATAAATGCAAAGAAAACAAAAATTTTTATATTATGGTAGAACAAAAGTGCAGTCGGCATTACAAGCAGATTCTGCTCTTGATGGGATGTGAAATATTAATTTAATGCTGAGATTGCTGAGAATATTTAGATTTAAAAAAATGCACATTGTTAGTTCTTAATCATAGAAGGTGACCAGACATTTATTTAATATTTATTTACAGTATTTATTTCTTTCCCACATCTTCATTTAAAAAAAAATCCTGAATGACCTGTGTTATCAATCAGCTGATATAGGAACATTTGGTAAAAAGCTATTGATTGAGACTAAATCAAAAAATTTTATTAATAAACAAACCAATGCCCATGTTAACGTCTTCTCAATCTGACTTTGATTAATGAATAGTGGTGGGTCGGTATCTCTGGAACTGCCACTTTGAAACGGTATTTTTAAATACCGTCGTGTCGCGTTCCACCTCATAAAAGCAAGCAGTTACTTTGGAACTTTTAAGATTTCGTCCTTCGCCGCTACACGCTGCGATGCGAACCGAGAGGCAGCGACAGCGGCCGGCCTCTTCAGTCGTTTGTTGTGGAACGCGCAACGGCAAACGGTATCTGGGAGAACAGTAACCGTCTCGTGGTTGACGGTATTTTGTCGTTGAAGATATTTTGCCAGACCGGGAACGAAAGGTTGCTGAGAGAACTGTTGCCGTTCGTGAGTATGTATATGTCGTGGGACCATTTGATTTTAACGCTGCGATTCGTAATTACGGTGCCGGTGTTTTGCTGGCGCGGTAGCCACGGTGGTAAAGTAGTTTTTAATAGTCGCGGTCTTGAGGATCCCTTTGGCGTATATTAATGATGAAAGAAATGACTCAAGAAGTTAAAAAGCGTTGTTGGCAATTTGACTAAAATATTTTAATATTATAAAAAACTTTAAATAGTTTTGTGCATGGGGATAGGTACTAAATTAGGGAACTTTTATCAATCATTAAATTAGTTTTAATCGAAAGAACATTGTCAGAAACCAGCGAAAAAAACTTTTTAAATAAAAGAAAACATTCACATTTTCTCGGTTATTTTTTCCAATATAGTGGAAATAGAACTGAAAAATTACTCTCAGAAATCTTTTAATTTAATTGACAGGCGATTTCAATATTATCATTTATTAGTTTGAGATTTTAAGGTCACAGATAGGACTGATCGATTATTTTTTATTTTGACAAAATAATGATTTATTTTTGTTTTGCAAACCTTACACGTTTCCAAGTAACAGTTATTTAGTCGCGATATTTTTCTGTCGCGGTATGAAATGGAACATTCCTTATCGGTAACAGTATTTCCCACCTGTAATAACGAACTCATTATTATCCTTTAAACTCGCCGCTGCGCAGGATGTCTTTTGCCATGGCCTCTGAGAATCATTTCTTTGTCTTGGTGTAAAGATATTCTATATACATTATTCATATATAGGTATAAGCGGCAATATTTATTCTGAAATGTCTGTCTGTTGTCTTAAAATTTAAACAAAAAGTCAAAAAAGAATTTAAAAAATACTTTTTCAAGTAAATATGGCATACAAAGAAGCCGACGTAGATCAAAAAACAAATCGAACTTTTCGCCTCTCACATGCTAGACTAGTAAGCGGTACAACGCTTGCCGGGCCCTTTGATCCGTTCGCGGCTATTTCTATTTCATAATATTTTTAAGCTAATAAGATAATTTTGGATAATTTCTTTTGAAGTTGAATTTTTATTCTTGATATATTTAAATCGAAATAAAAAATCTCCCTAAAATAATTATTTAAAAAAATATTAATATCACATTTTCTCAGAAACTATAAAGAAGCAGCACCGTCGTCGAGGCGTGTGATTGAACGAATACCATCAGCAAGTGTACGTCGGTGACGAGTTCTTTATCATTCACAGAAAAGAATAACATTATTATTTATTAAGATATACAGGGTGTCCCATAACTTATGGGCTGTAGAGTAACTGGATATACTAGACATCAAACTAAGCCAATTATGTCATATAAGTTTTTTTTTTGATAATTAAAATATTAATTTAATTAATGTTTTTTTATTCTTTGGGATGTTTAAAGGGAAATATCTCGAAAACCATTAAAAATATTAAGATCAATCAAGTACACCTTTTTGACTCAGAAAATGCCCTTCTTTAAGAAACCATAATTGAAAAACACCTAATATCACAGGTAAGAAAAAAAATCATAGATTTATGAAGCCCAGTGTATGCAACTAGCGCCCTCTAGTTTGAAACCTAAAAATTTCCTAAAATTCTTATATCTTGCTCATAAAAACATATTATTGCCAACTTTCAATTCGATTCATTAAACTGTTTTAAAATTATGGCTTATTTTCAAGAATAAACTTTTACTTTCAACACTCTGTATCTCTAGAACGAGTAACAATCCGAAAAAACTTATATGACATAATCGGCTTAGTTTGATGTCTAGTATCTTCAGTTACTCTACGGCCCATAAGTTATGGGACACCCTATATAATTCAAAATAATTTTTATTTGTAATTTTTTGCCATTCTTTCGAATTAGGCTTTTTACCGCGTCGATCACTGCCAGGGCCATTCCCGAGGGGACCTAGAACTTAACATGGGTTCTGAACCACAATCCTCAGTCATGCGACATCCCCCTCCCCCCTCCTCAGGGACTAACCCTTGGTTTCTTGCCATTGCATGACCTATCGAATGGGGAGTGTGTACCTTCTTTCGCACACCACGAGTTATCCGATCTCATCCGGCCTGGTTACCGGCGTGAATGGGGTGGGTTGGGAGATAATATATTTTACACTCTTCCCTGCATTCTTAAACCTACTAAAATTCGGACATACTTTTTTTATTGTGCGTATGCCCACTCCGAGGATCGAACTTGGAACGTCACGGTCGAATGCCAGTGACTCACCGCTGAATCACCGCCGCAGTTCTTTTATTCAGCTTTGTTTTATTTGTATTATAAATGCAGTTTACTTTGTTTTTAATTATCGGCTTATAGACTTTCTTGCGGTAGGTATTATTTTGGAGCACGTTTCTTACTTTATTTAAATTTTGTGGCCTTTTCTGTATCAGTTAGTATAACCGCTCTATCAACAAGAAAACTATTTTTAAGTATAATCTTGATGGGATTGTTCTTTGGGTAGAATAACGATGGTAGAATTACCCCTATATCCACGGATTAAAAATAAAAGCCGGCGCTAATTCGCCACGTCCGAGACATTACAACATCGGTGCCCGCGAACGAGCGGCCAAATTATAGGCCCGGCCCGTCGATGGTCCGTTACCTCGCCATCATCATCGCCCCGGAATATACAAGGTGTTAGTGGACGCGTCGAAATTGTCCGCTGAACCGCCATCTTACATGTATTAGGGAGGAGGATACACATTTTTACAGGTCCCAAAGAGCTACGGTACGGTAGCTCAGTGATGGAGCTGCTGCATTCATCCGTAGACGACCCGAGTTCGATCCCTGGACGGGTGTACGCTTAATAAAAAAAAGTAAATCTACCCAAAATTTTAGAGGTAAGAATGTAGTGTGACACTGGTCTATTCCCGAATAGGACCTATTGAAACGGATACAGGGCCGTAGCTAGAGGGGGGCTGGCCTAAAAAAATATTGAGCCCTGGTAAAAAAGATTTTGATTTAATAAAATAAAATTATTTAAATAATTTCGTCATACGGGTAGAGTCCTATCCTGCCCCTGTCTGTTCCGTTTTCCCTCTTTTAGAGCTATTTTAAATTAACAAAAATATAACCCAATGCAATAAATTATTTTTACAACAAAAACAAAAAATAATTAGGTATTTATTTTTAAAGAAAAAAATTAACATCTTAATTGAAACATTTTTTATTGAAGAAGTGTGATGATTTATAATAACAAAAATAATAGGGAAGAAACGAGAATGCTTTATTATGAATATACAAAACGGCACTTAAGAAAGAGTATTTCAAAACCTAAGAATTTGCACCTAAAACTGCTCCTAGATTTACGCTCCAAAAATACATGATTTCTGAAAAACCATCAATTTTGTCGTGGGGAGCGATATTTACTTATTTTTAATTATGAAAAATCGAGCCCGAAAATCGCGTGTTAGAGTCATACATACGTCTTATGTTAAAATTTTGGATCGACACTAATATTCATATTGTTTACAAATATAAAAAATGTTTTTTTTTTAATAAAGAGCCAGCTAGGAAAATCAAAAAAAAAGTAAAAAAAACATTTACAAAAACAAATTTTAATGATTTTGATTAAATTTTGTTAGTAGTCAGGTGAATTTTAAACGAACTTTGGACGTGACCCCAAAAATGTTTCGCCTGCGGCGCTTCCCCCCCCCCCCCCCACCCGGGAGCATATTTTCTGGCTACGCCACTGCTTATAATTTGGTTTTATGCGCCCCTGTCTTGCTAAAAAAGATTTGTTTCTTTTATAAGGTCCGGTAGGTTTCTACCCAGTTGGTTATGCGGCAGGTTGGCCATCATCACATTGGATTCCTCCGAAGATGGTGAATCTTCTTAGGGTCAGTGCTTCGCAGTTGTATATAATATGTGAGGCGGTTTCGTCCTCTTCGCCGCAATGTCTTTAATGGGTCCCATGTAAATTTCTATTTAAAAGCAGCATTGAAGTTTATAACTTTTTTAAGAGTTTCCCAGACTTTGCAGGACCGACGGATAAACTAGTCCATACGGGTAATTCGGATCTCATGTATAAAATTGTAGGTCCCATTTGGCTGATATTACCCAGGCGTTAAACAAAACGAATAAGCAGTTCGGCTGCAGTATCATAACAACATGTCAACTTTCCTTTAAATCACTACCAAAGAGGTATTTAAAAGGTGATTGGTTCGGCCGGGTTTGTTCGAAACATTTAACTAACCAACGACCAGACCAGTCTATTCTATGCATAATAGTAGTTGGTACAACAAAAGTGGATATGATGTCCATATCGCACGAGGAAGTAAATTGAGCACGACGCCGTAGGCGGAGGGCTCAAACTTCCGAGGGCAATATGGACAATCCACTCGAGTTGAACAGTATATTTTTTCTACGACCTTATGCTAAAAAATGTAAAAAAAGTTTGTAGGTTGCCGGGCTCGAACTCACGACCATTGGTTCCATAGTCCAACGCTCTAACGTCTGGACTATTGAAGCGTTTAGTTAATTATCGTAAAACCAACTGAATAATGATGCTACATGAAATTAATTTTCTATGTACATTCAGCAGGTTGCATTATTGATAAATCTATTATAAATGCGTCTAAATTTTATTATATTGAACAAATTAATAACAAATTGTACCATATGCATTTAAATTATATAATTTAATGTCTTGAAAAAGAAGGCGGAGCCTCAGTAAAAATAATAAACTGTGATTGGTCAGTACTTTTAAGAACAACAATGGCTTCTCTGTAATTGACTACTGTGATTGGTCAGTTTCATTACCTATCTAGGATGGATATGAGATTTTCCCGCACAGTTAACTGGAATAGCCTACTTTACTCGCCACTTAAGTGTAATGGAAATAGCAAATTTCTATGTGGGAGTAATTTCTAACATAAGCATCTGGCCGAAACGGCAAAATGGAAAACACACAAACAGGCTGCCTGCAAACTTTTAAAAATATTTTTCACCTAAGGTTCGTAGAACAAATGCACTATTCAACAAGAGTGGATATGATGTCTATATCTCACGAGAAAGTAAATCGAGCACGACGCCGTAGGCGGAGTGCTCGATAAGGACAATCCACTTGAGTTGAACAGTATAATTTTTCAATGAGCAAATTTACGAACCTTTCTTAAAAATATTTTTAAAAGTTTGCAGGCTGCTGGGCTTGAATTCACCATCATTTTTGTAATTTGTATCGTTTTGGAACCGTTCCATGGGCCACCCATCACTACGGGGTCCATCTTGATTGTCGAACCGAGGCTGAAAAACAGCGGCCATCAGTTGGTGATTGCTTGTAAAACTGGCAAAGTACTCGGCAATTCTTCGGTACTTAACAATATTGCACACTCGGTTTAACGAGCACCATTATAAGCACCTCGTAAAAGGCTTAACGGCAGGATAGCAGTTTTAAATTTTGTTTATGTACCAAAAACTAACAAGAAAATGTACCAAAATAATAATAATTTAATTGAGTTAATTATTTCCCGTAAGGATAAGTCGGACAATATCTTGCTACGACGGGGAAGAATAATTTTTTTAAATATTGAGAAAACAAGATGCATGATAAAAATAGGTTTTCACAAAATAATAAAAATCCTAATGCAGTTCAGTAAGTAAGTCTGTTTATGTTTAGTTTTCTAATGAATCACGCAGTGTACCGGTCAGTTAGCTGACAACTAGTCGCGTGGTGTTCATGTTATGAGAGTATTTTTTTTTCCGAGGGCCCGTCTGTGCGCCGGATGCACTTAGGCCAGGTTTGGCCCATTGTGCTCACCCTGCCTGGTTGTTACACCCACTCTGTGATCTCACTTCCTTGCACTAGTTTGTGTAGGTCAACTGGGGAGAGGGTAAGGATGTCCTCTGGTTCCAGTTTTGATTGCCCGAGTATTTGTTGTCTCTTCCGATCCAGTGACTCGCAATGGCAAACTATGTGCTGTACAGTTTCTCTGTCTTGTCCGCATAATTGTCTCCCCTAACTTCGTACAACCCACTACACTCTATATGAAAGCCATAAATCACTGACTATTATTTCCGACTCATACACTGATAAAAGACAGCTCTTGCCATAAGAGAATACATTATCTTGACTGTAAATTACTTAATCTGAAGGTAATAATCTTATTTGAAATGAATGTGTTCTTAAAACATGGTTTTTTATATCTTTGGTAATTTCTGTTTATGTTCTTGGCAGCAAAATTCCTTATTTAAAAGCTGGCGTCCTTGGGCCGTTAAAATTTTAAAATAGTATATTTTACAAAGGTAATATTCTTTGTGGCAAAGTACTGTGTGCTTGTCCCAAGAGTATGGTATGCAGCAAGCAGTTTGGAAGATTCTAAGCATCCCAGCCCGCCAGTCTGCTCTCGTGCCTTGATTAAACTGGTCATTTTTACAAGTACTTACGCAAAATAATAAATAATTAATTTAGGCGTAGTTGTTACTAGTCTTTAGAATTGTGTCTAAGTGGAAGTGATGTATAAACAATGAGTGAGATTAAAGATTTTCTAAAGAAGTTTAATCTTGAACACAAGCGGCAAGTTTAATGGTATGTATTATATAGGATTATATTAACATATTTGTCTTTATAGAAGTATAAAATATATATTTTTACATACTGAACTAGACGTTAGCTCATTATAATCTTGTAACTCTAACTATCTAAATTTACCCTGAATCTACCCGTATTGCACAAGGTATTTTTTTATATATAGTGTGTTTCTCGATTACACAATAGAAAATACTTTCTTATTTGCATTTGGAGTAAAAAAGTTACTCTGAATTTTAAAGCTGCTTTTGTTTTAGATAACTTTTTTGTTCGGCCATTGAATGAGTCTCCAAGAAGGTTTGCAATATCCATTTTAGAGAAGACGGAAACGATTTTATTTCTGTTATTAAATAGTATGCTTTTTACGTTTGTTCCCATTAATTTATGTTTAATAACTAACATTCTTTCTTTCTTTAATATGAAATATATTGGCTTATCTAAAGACAAACTCGTTTTTTATACTAATCCTACCATAATTACAGGTCAAATAGCAAAGAAATGTGTTCTTGAACTAAAGTCACATTTACTTGAGCTAAGTATGCTATCTTTGATACCAGTATAATAACAATTTGCGTCAAAGACAGGTTCTTTAAGGTAGGTACTAAAATTCTTGAATCAAAGTAACAAAAATAATCAACCTTATCTTAGTTTAAGACATATTTTTTTCCGCCAAGATAATTACGGAACTTGCTTTCAAGGACATGACTGACTTGTACCAAGTAAATATTCATTTGAACATATCGAAAGACATGGCGGCCTTGTTTTAAATGCGCTTTGCTTTACATTAAGATATCCTTTTTATAAGTGTACTATAATCGAGTTTACCAAATTAGGTAATCGAAATATTACTTAATGGAAAAGTCGATATACCGAAAAATAACTATTTAAGAAAATTATTTAATCGATTGTAATTGCCCAGCTCTACTGTGTTCTTGTAATCGAGTTTACAAAAGTACAGAGCGGTATATGATTTCCGTAAATAACTGCTTTATCGATTGATCATGGTCAACATGAAAATGTACCGATTTCTTAAAAAATTTACAAATACGTTAGGCATAAAAATATGTACCGAATTTAGTACTATTTTATTGTACTTAAACTCACTGCTTAACAGTTAGTATTTCGGTTTGTAGGTAGTTAACATAATGACATATTTTCTATTTGTCTTCATATTTGTTTATTTTATTCCGTTAGTTTTACTTTATTTATTCAATGATTATTTCAAAGTGGCAAATTGGAGGACGACAAAAATTATTATTTATTAAAAGGGCTCGCCGTCTCGGTAACATTCCATAGGCGTAGATTTTCTAAACAGTCAATATCAGGGATGTTAAAATAATTTATTTTTTACAAACATTAAACCTATTTGCTTGCCAATGGGTCCTTTTTTTTTGTCGACGCCCGTCATGTAAACAAAACACAAAACATTTTTTTTTTTTTTTTTGAAAGGTTGTAACGTT
Organism: Polydrusus cervinus; assembly: GCA_935413205.1. Taxonomy (NCBI): domain Eukaryota; kingdom Metazoa; phylum Arthropoda; class Insecta; order Coleoptera; family Curculionidae; genus Polydrusus; species Polydrusus cervinus. The sequence continues at coordinate 6,325,025 of OW284510.1, forward strand.
AGTGACGAATATAAAATTTTGCCTTACAATTAATTGGAATGACCTACTTTTCTCCTTACTTAAGTGTAAAGAAAACAGCAAATATCAATGTGGGAATAGAAAATAGTATATTACATAATAAGTGATGAAAATGATATCTTTCAAACGAGGAGATGTTTATCACGAGGCGTCAGCCGTGTCCGGAAAATCTCTGACTTTTAGAATAATCACTTTCACACGGGTAATGTACACTATTTTTCCTAAGACCACAAAGAATTGTGTTAAAATTAGCATACTTAGGATTATGTTCCACTTAATATGTGGTTTCATAGTTTGTCAAGGCTATTCCTTTATTTATAGTTTAACCTTTTCATTTTTTCATATTTTTTATATTATAGGAATAACTAATACTGGATTGACTTTTAGATTAACCATAATAAAAAATTTTAAATTTAATCAAGGAAAGATGCATTAATCATAAATTTAAAAATCCACCCAACAAAGAAGTTTTAAATTCAAAATAATTCTATAAATAATTTAATGTTTTTATAAAAAAAAGTGAAATACTCCTGATGGGATTTGAACCTGTGACCTTGCGATCTGTAGGCCAGAGCTCTATTCTTTACGCTATCGCTACCGATAAAGAATTGTTGTTTAATACACTCTCTTCAGTGCGATTTGTTTTTTCTGGTAATAGATTTTCCCGAGATTTTCCAGTACATTATTAACATTTTTTATAATTTCAGATGGCGTATTTTCACACTCTAATTCTGAATCACTAGACAAATACATGATAAATAAGTTAAACACTTTACAAATTACTGCTTTCTGAAATTTGTTCTTTTTAATAAATTGGAGTTGTCTCTCAAATTGGACTAGGATCTTCATTGATTAAAATTTTAAGCGAGGCTAGGCCTATAACTCCTGTTAATTATTGATAAAACATTAGCTAAAAACTAGTACATTAAGTTCGTGTTGTGTGAGGGGTTTGAACCTGGGTCCCTCATTGTCGTGGTAGCCTGTATGGACCTGCCTGGTGTTGTGGTTGGTGGGAATGGCGGATTAACGGGTTCTGGCTTTGTTCTGCTCTGTTGAAGTAATTGTTGCTGGTGTTCGTGATGTAGTCTTGGATCGTTTCCATTTTAAGGTCTCTGTGGTATTACGTACAAACCATGGTGCGTTAGTTATTATTCGTAGCAATTTGTTTTGATATGTTTGTATTTTGCTTTTCCCCGTCATGCAGAGTGTTGACCATATGTTTAAATTAAATAGTGTGCCTTGTATTTCAGCTCTAGAGTTGAAATATTTGTTTTCAACATGCGTGTGATATGCGGTGCTTTCTAGCCAAATTAATCGTGCTTTTTTTCTCATTTTCATAGGTGGTCGTAGGAAAACAATATTTACAGTATAGGTACCAGAATATTTATTAATCCATAATATTATTAACAATGTGCTAATTTTATTATAAGCGATTCCCGTTAAATATTAACGTTATATTAGTTTTAATTAGCTCTCATACTTTAATTATATTTTGTAAAAAATCTAGCTTTTTATACGATCGATAATATATGACACCTATACAAAATTTAATATTTTAATTGTTAAAATGGCTATAAATAATAAAATTTATCGCAAAATGTTAATTAATATAGATTTATTTTATCACCTATAAAATATTATAGATAGTGGGTGACAGGCTCTAGACGCAGGATTTCATAGCATCTAAACTACTTTATCGTATCATTGAAGATTAAGTCATTTTTATATGATATCTTTATTAATAATTATTAACATCATAAACGTACTAATACCTACATAACACCTTAGTTACTCATAATACATTAGTTACCATAATTTAATACGTTAGTTACGAAAGCATAATACGTTAGATACCAAATAATATTAGAACTATTTTTCATGAATATGTAAAACAATATTTTGATAGTTTTCAAATTTGATGGATACACCTTTGTCTTTAACGTCCACGATCTTAGGTATGCCCTCTGAAGACTGATTAATGACCGAGCAAGCACTCCTTTCGATTTCGTGCAGTTCCCCAGTGCTTAATCCACTGCCGGAAACATCGCCGATTTGAATTTTGCGAGCAATGGAAACATTCTTGGTCACACTTTCTTCTAAATACCCTCTAGCAACCTTCGCCGATTCCCATCCACCAAGTTCTTGTAGGTCTAATATATCTCCTCCAGCATTAACAAGACAATTTGCCGAAGCTAACGCAGTGACCAGTATACAAATTAGGATTTTCAAGTGAGAGATACTTAGCTATTTTTTGAGGTATTTTAGAGAAGAAGTGAATGCCGCAGGGCTGTACCGTACATTTCCCTTTTCTATATGATACAAACAATCTTTGGTGAGTGACATGGTCTGGCCTTAACATTGCGTACTTTTTAAATAAAAGCACAGGATTGACTTCGCCGTCAAATATCACAGCGAAAATACGTTTCTTGTGGGTTTTTGAGTCGGGAATAGCTTGTCCTCTAAAACGTCAACATCTTTCGTGGTCATCTTCGCTAATTCATTAGTTCGACAGGCTCCTCCAATTCCAATTAAAAAAGCCACTCATCATTAAAAACTTCTCGTCTGAGGCAGAACACACAAATTCGTTGACTTGTTCTCTTGTAAATACTTTTGATTTTTTTGCTCTATATCCAACATTTTTCTTCTTGATGAAACGTATTAAGGCGCCGTATTTGTCCATTACCACTCTTTCCTTCAGTTCTAAAGTCGCTCGTAACATGGAATATTTCGGCCATAAGGATGAAGCAGATTATTCCTCAGAGAGTTTTGCGAAATACGCCAGCAATACCGATTCTTCTGCACCTTGAACATGTACTTTGTTTCGCCACGCACAAAACTGCCGATATTCTTTTTCATAATGGATTTTAGATTTGTCCGGAAGCAAGTTCAACCTTATAATGTTGGCTGCAGCTAATATATCGTCAGGAATATCAAAATCTTGCATGATTTTAATGATGACTTTTTGAAATGCCAAAATGAAATGACAAAACCTTGTTTTTATTTTCGCATCGCCGTTGTCAATGATACGATAAAGCTTTGAATACAACTCGATTATTAGCGATTTAACACCGTCTCGGACATTGCGGGTGACTCGGCTGTTGCCTCGTCACCTAGTAATGTCCTCGACTATTATAAATCGCATAATAATCTCGTTATATTAATAGCTATAATTTTTTATTATTTTTTAAAAACAGAGTTAGAAGGAGACATTAGATCTACAATTTAAAACTATTTTAAATTATACAGGGTATCCCAAATAGTCGGGGCATATCCAACACACTTTTTTTTAAACGGCAGAAGAGTTTTGGACTTGCATTGTCTTTATTTGTTTTGAATCACAACGTTTCAACAGGTAAATATCTCTAGTCTCTTCAGGTGAACACTTTTTTAAATAGAACACCCCATATATTATATTATTTTCTAATTTCCTATGAAATTCCATGTTTATTTGGTGTAAAATGTCATATGAATGAATTCAGTTGTTTTTGAGATATTAACGTTTAAAATATGGCATATTCAGATTTTGACAGGCTGTAGCATTGGAACGGCGCATCTTAGAGAAAAATGGGTTTTACCTCCCTATTTTAGTTTTTTATTTTCTATTTAAATAGAACAACTTTTGTTTTAACATGTTGTGTGTGTTAAACATTTTCTTTAAAAGTTTCGATAGTGCATTGAAAGAGCGAAAGTCACAGCTAGTACCAACCACTTTGAAATTGGAAACACGTGCAAATGAGCCATTTAAAATGTATATTTTCGAAAATATTTAGATATTTGTTGCCAATAGTTTCCAATTTATGTCTGAAACAGAAACGATAAGAAAATGTATCTTTTCGTAACTCTTAAGTTTGGTAGAAACATATTTTAGCATTATAGCTTCAATTTTTGCACCATTTCGTGCACTCTTTAGAAAAAAAATTTGTGAGCATTGACTCTGGGATAAAGGTTTTGATTAAAATTGAAAAATAACAAATCTGACAGATTTGCATATTATCAAAGTATATTCTTAACCTCATTTCTGTCAACTGTCAGAAAACAATTCGTAAAATTTACAACAAGTAAATTTGGTTTCTTTGTAATTGACCACTGGGATTGGTCAGTTTCATATCCTAACTAGGATGGATATGAAAATCCGTTTAGTTAACCGGAATAGCCCACTTTTTCAATCAGTTTAGTGTAAAGGAAACAGCAAATTTCTATGTACGAGTAGAAAAATGTTTTATTATCGTACATGAGAGGAGTTTCTATAAACCTTTTGAGTGTACATACCAAAACAGTCAGGTGTCTCAACAAAAAATGTAGATTCTGATAGATTCTCATTGGACATATTATTATGACACACTCAGCTAGCATTAATTGGGACAATTAACAACAATAACAATATTTATGCTGATGACGGTACTTAGTTTTCCACGGTTAATATTTCTGAATGCTTTAACACGCAACCTGAGATAATGAATAATAGAAATGTGCTTCTTTTCAAACTGCTTATTTTCACGATTTCTTTATTTGTTTTCTGGTTATTATTGTGAATGCCGATTTTTGCTGAATACGTCGTTCACACGAGGTTACATACCTTTATCAGAAACGGTCGATATTGTGTATTATTTAAATGAATTAATGGATATTATATCAACATTGAATTTATTTGAAAAGTACCTATCCAAAAAAAAATTTTTTTTTAGGTTTTTATTCACTTCGTCACGGTCTTCTTAGACAATAACGTAAGTATTTTATTTTGGCCTATTATGCAGAAGGGCCTATGTAAATTTATAAAACATTAAATCGTGAGATATTTTTTGAGAAGAAAAACGAGCTGATTCTGAAAACAAGAACAATGACATTTTTTAAAATGACGATTGGATTTTTTTATAACACATTTTTCAAATTGCTCAAATTTCATTAAGGTCCTGAACATTTAGAGTCAAACTAAAAAAACAAAATATTTCTGATTTGAAAAATCCATTCATTACTCAAAGAGTCCTGATATTTGATATTTTGTAAGAACAGAGACCCAAAATCTCGGCCTCAAATATTGTTCTGTCTGTTTATTTTTGTTACATGTTTCGCTTGAAACTAGCATCATCAGATCTTCTTAACAGTAAAAAAATGTTAAATTGATTTTGAAACAAGCATAAGCGCATCACACTAACATAACTAGAATAACACTTCAGTTACCTTTTCTTCACTCGGGAGCATTATTTTTGTTTTTGTTTTACAGTACTTCGGTCTAGGTCTAAGGCAAAAACCATAGGACTTAAGATATACGTTATATTAATAAAATAAATAAAATACTAATAAAAAATAGAATTACTTCTTATGCCTTAAAAACTTGCTTACTTCCTAGAGTATTGTAACAGTAAATCTAAACCTAAACACCATCATTTCCTGTTATGTAATTTTAATATTTAAATAATCGTAAAAATAATTACCAGATCCGTAATAGTAAAGAAAGGATAATTTGAAATGCTAGTGATGTGTTATTTGATGACAAAACGTTAACATTTTAAAAACGTTTAAATTGTATTAAATTTCCAAAGCTTAGAAGTCATTAAAACTGTTTTAAAAATTCCAACAGCGTATTTAAAAAAAAATGAATTGAGGTTGGTATCTAAAGAACGAAACGTCTAATTTGAAAACTAATAACGCCATCTTGTAGAACGTAAAGAACAGAAAGTTTCTTTGGTTTTTTTCCTAAGCCAAAAATGAAGGCGCAAAAAATTAAAAACCAAAACTAAAAATTTCGTCTTTTTTTCGGATATCTCCGAAGGTATTCGGAATATTTACAATTTTCTTTTACCAAATTATTAATCCCCAAAATACGCAACTTTGCGTATCGTAACCATCTTCGAATCTCTTGCCGTTTTCGAGATCCCTTGTACGCGCACTAATTTATAGCACCCAGTACTAGATATGATATTCTATGATTCAGGATTTTCTTGTGCCGGGTTTTGTCTATTAACCTGGCATTTATTGAAAACGCAGCAAACAATTATTTTACCAAATCTGCGCCTGCCAATCATCATCAGGATATATTGCAGCCTGGCTTAGTTATTTAGTTTGCCATGCCATCAAGTTGTTGCAAAAATATCAATCCATGATTCATGCAAAGAACACAATAATTTATTAGAAACCCGACCACGAAAAAAAAAACAAAAAAATATTATCTTTTTTCTTCCGATGAAATCTACTTCTGCAGGCCATTCAGGTCTTCGGGTCCGTGCAAGATTCGGTCGGCATCTCGGTCGGTCGTTGTTGCTTCTTGCGTCGGTCCCTGACCTCGACCCGAACGAGGCGATGATACATTATACGTTCACCTTGAAGAAGGTGTTGTATCGGCGAAGACCTGGGGAACAGAATCTGCAGGTTGCCAAGTTGCACCAGGTGCTTTTCAGAGGAAACATCTACCCTTCAATATTATTATTTAACCTCTAAAAGATTTTAGGTTTAGGATACAGATGAATAGCTAGAAAGTATTTAATGCAAACACAGCGGTCAAATGTATTAGAAGAAGCGGTTTACTTCTACTTTTTTATTATTTTTTGTTTTTGCAGCAAGATCTTAAAAAGGTTTGGATTTTTAATTACTTCATAAAATTATTTGTACACCTTCGTCCCTTTAAAGTTTCTTTAAAAGGTTCGTCACCTTCGGTGGATAGCCATTTCCCTGTATAATCTGGAATCGCATTATATTTAAATCAAAGAGTAAGCTAGTGGCTGCATTAATTATTCAATTTTACACAAGAGGAAAATGCCAGAATTGTTCGAAAAAAAGGGTAGTAGGGAAATTATTGCAAAAATATAACTGGTTGGTTTGACAGATGTAAAAAAAATATATGAATAAATTCCTTTTTCGATAATCTTTTTAAAAAGGTGCTACATGTGGTAAGCTTTAATTTGAAAGGTTTTTGGTTTGAGCTGCGCGTCCTTCTTGGTGTTTCAATTTTTTTTTACAAGACAAAAGCGAGGGAAATCAAATTCCCAGAGTTGCTATAAGCAGCGTTCCATTTAAAATCCCCACCCTGTATAAATAAATATTTTACACAGTTCCTTTCTATGGAACTAATTACAATAATAAATACTTGATATAAAATTAACAATTTTATATATACACTAAATATATAAAACTGTTCATTCTTTATGCGACATCATGTCTACGGTTCAAAAATCCATTCCATTAAAGCATGAATAATTGAATTTATATGAAAAAAGTCATTCTTGTCAAATTTTAATATCTGGATGAAATTTTTATTACACCATTGCTTTCTTTAAAACACGAAACTGTCGACTGAAATTGTATTATTACATTTTATGGGGTTTTGCCTATAAAATAAGCTGCCAAACCACTATTTTTTTCTTAAGTGTATCCGAACTCCCTAAAATTTCACATGTTAAATTGCGGTTTTTTTTTAAGTGAATTACAAAAAAAAAATAAACAAATTATTGATTGAATTGATTAAAGAAAAAATCAATGGAAAGGTGGTATCTATGTGAGTGTGGAAAAGTTATTTTCATGCAGAAAAAAGAATCGAGGGAAAAGATAGGACAATGAAAAACTTTAAAAAATTCATTGTAATCTAAAAAATATCATTATATTGTTTTATCATTTTGGTAAATTATAATTAATGAAAATAATAAAATTTAATTCAAATTTTGTCTTTTTACTCCCAACAAGATCTGAAACAACTTTTTTATTTGCCGTTTTGCTTAAAAATTAAAAATAGGGGTAGTTCTACTGCACCTTTTTTACATTCTTGTACTTTTTGAGAACCCTGTATAATATAATTGTTTTTCTTCGTAAAAAGTATAATAAATAAGTTTCCTATTTATGTAGAACTTTCTTGGACAAGTTGTACATATACCGGGTCCGCCAACGAAGCGGGAACGGAAGATTAAATCATTATCGAGGAACTTATCAAAAATATTAAACCAGCCTAAGGTATGGACTTAAAGCCGCATATTTTAAAAATATTTTACATTATACAGGGTGGCTTACCAAACTTGCATTTTTTTAAATGGAACACCCGATATATTATATTATTTTCTAATTTCCTATAAAATTCTACGTATTATTTTGTATAAAATGTCATATGTCTAAATTCAATTATTTTTCAGATATTGACGTTTAAAGTATGACATTTTCAGACTTTGACAGGCTGTAACACTGGAACGGAGCATTTTAAAGAAAAATGATTTTTACCTCCCTATCTTAGTTTTTTATTTTCCCTGTAAAAGTTGCAATTTCTGGTTTAACATGTTAAACCGTATAACCATTTTTTTGGTTTAACATGTTATATCGGAAGTTGGTATTTTGGAGAGAATAAAAAACTAAGATAGGGAGGTGAAAATCATTTTTCTCTAAGATGCGTCGTTTCAATGCTAGAGCTTGTCAAACTCTGAAAATGTGATATTGTAAACGTCAATATCTCAAAACCTTAAACACATTTTTATAGGGAATTAGAAAATAATATAATTTAAAAAAATGCAAGTTTACTTAATCCGCCATACTTTTTTGAGCCACCTTATTTTATGTAAAATATTTTTAAAATATGCCGCTTTTAAGTCCATACCTCATGCTGGTTTAGTCTTTTTGATAAGTTCCTCGATAATGATTTAATCTTCCGTTCCCGCTTTGTTGGCGCACCCGGTATAACGTGTACAATTTGTTATTAATACAATCTTTATTCTGTTACTTCTTCAAAAAAACGCTCTACCAGTGGCATCTCGCGGTTTTAAAAAAAGGGGAAGAGCTAGGTATAGTGCGGGTACTTAAACAAACATTAACTAAAAACTCGTGTAACAAAACGTCTCTCTTATCGTCATCTGTCCAACGACTGAATGCAGTTTCCAACAAATTACAAACTATGTCATTAATTGGGTTCACTTTTAAAACACACAACTAAGTATGAAATTAACTTTAAATTTAAATTTAATTAAAAATAAAAACAAAACTTTTTAATCACACAGTAAATCACGTAAAAACGATATCTTTAACTGTAAGTTTTCTCGAAGTCTCAAAATAAATACATTAAGGTTAGGCGAACCAATGCTAAAACAATGGTGCATACGACTGATCTATTTTTAAATTGCCCTTCATCATAATGCAAATTGTTACATGCTGTTTGCGTGACTGAAGTAACCATAGCAACGGTGAATATATCAAAGCCATGTTGGGCGTTGGGTCTTCACTTGCTTTAAGCTAACGGGCACGGTCGCTGGGGCGCGCCAAAATGCATGAGTGTTTATATATTGTCCATGGGAGTCAACTGTGGCTATATTATGCATAGCTACATTCGGATTATATTAATATTATTAATTCAAACATAATTATTTTTTAGGGCTAAAATGGTAGCCTGTATTGGTACATTAAAATTTAATATTGTCGAAAAACTTTCCTCCTGGTTTTATTTTTTGGTGAAGAGCCCCTTTACCTACTTCACCTGACGAGCCGCCACTGCGCTCTATATGCGGTGCTGTTTCCCCCTAGCTGCTTAAAAATTAATAAACGCGGCAACTTCGCCTTAGTAACCGACCGCGAGCATTACAAAACAGCAGATAACAACAATAAAAAGGAGAAAGATATTCGTAAAGGCTCAAAGCAAAAAAATCAATACAATAAAATACAATATAATAATTTCCAAGAAATGACCCCATGGAAACGCCGATTCGGCGTTCCTACAACTCCCTGAACAATATTAGAGACAACATCAGACATGGAGGTATTGATGGCATTCGAAAAAAATAAATGCATACTCGGAACATCTGGTAAAAAGATTCAATTAAGAGGTGGTCGATTAATAACTTTTTGTATCTGATTTTATGAACACATACAAAGAAAAGGATTCAAAAATTTTACATGGTATTTATTATTACATTTTATAAGTATTTTTTAAGTGACAATAATTTGCTACTTTGATAATGGGCTCTCTATACAGGGTTATGATAAAGTAACGCATAGAATAGCGCCCACTTAATCAAGAATCGCTTGACATAGGGCAATAGTAAAAAAAAATTATACAGGGTGTTCCTTAATGATGTGCTAATATTTTAGGGTGTGATTCCTAAAGTCATTTTATAAAGAAAAGTTTATATAAACATATGTCCTAAACGGGTTAAATTTTTTGCTACAGGTGCTAAATAATTTTTTTTTAATGCGTTTTTTGTAATATCTCCGAAAGTACTTTAGATAATATTTTCAATTTTGGCATGTGCTAATAGGACATAAAACCACATCTTTTAGTAATAAAAGTTATTTTTTTGTCCCACCAGTGTGCGTTCCTGCAAACATTTCCTCTGATATTTTTAAGAAAAAAAGTGGTATGCCACTGACATTTTTCCATGTGGATATCATTTCTGATTAGCCTAGTCAATTCTGCATAAAAATGGTCTCTTGCGTTTTTCTCCTCAGGCACACCGTTCTTAATTAAAATAATTAAATTAGCTCTACTATTTATTATTATTAACATTGATAATACAAAATTTTGTTTTATAAAAATTGTTGGAAATGACCACCTTCATTATTTAATAGGCATGCTTCCGCCGCCCGTCTAATTTAATTTAATTATTTTAGTTAAGAACGGTGTACCTGAGGAGAAAAACACAAGATACCATTTTTATGCAGAATTGACCAGGCTAATCAGAAATAATATCCACATGGAAAAATGTCAGTGGCGTACCACTTTTTTTCTAAAAAGTATCAGAGAAGATGTTTGCAGGGACGCCACTGGTGGGACAAAAAAATAACTTTTATAACTTAAACATGTGGTTTTATGTCCTATTACCACATGCCAAAATTGAAAATATTATCTAAAGTACTTTCGGTGATATTACAAAAAACGTATTAAAAAAAAATAATTCAACACCCTGTACCAAAAAATGTAAGCCGTTTAGGATGTTTATATAAACTTTTCTTCATAAAATGACTTTAGGAATCACACCCTAAAATATTAGCACATCATTAAGGAACACCCTGTATATACAACCCGACACATATGATTATCAAAATATTCGTTAGGTTTTTTTTAAAAATCTAAGTACAGGACAAAAAAACTTTTAAAGCCATTTATATTCTGTGAATAAAAGGAGACAGTAATAAAATATTGATAAAAATAGTACATTATTCAACAAACATATAATGATGTTTATGACACGAGCCGTAGGCGAGTCTTATATCACCCGAGTGTATAACAGCCATTATATGCCATACTTTGTCCAGGCCTATCAAATAATTTTAGCTACGATTACGTAGTACATATCTTTAGTTCTAAATAACTAACATTGAATCAATTAAAAACAAAAGCGCAATTGTCAAAACAGATAAATACATTACGGTCATGGCATGTTCTGTTTTTTATTATACATACAAAATCGTATTGAAATCATATAAATTCATTATTCACTAGTGAATAATGGATGTTATACACTAGTGACGTTGTGACGCATTTCTGAATTAGTTGGTATAAATAACCTGAAAGTCCAAGTTTTTCCAAGTTGGGCTTGAAATTTTTCGTCATAGCTCCCTTCACCGATATTATGGTCGGAATGATGTCTATTTTATCTATATTTTTTTTTATATCTATCGCCAAATTCGAGTACTTGGTCTTCTTCTCCGATTCGGTTTTAGAGAGGTTGTATGTTAGTGGGCAACCTATATCTATTATGAAAGCTTTCTTGGTCGTCTTCTGGATATGAAGAATATCCGGACGGTTGTGTTCTACTGTTCTGTTCGTTATTATTGGCCTCTAAGAGATATTCAGGGGATTCAAGGACTGGCTCGGGCGAGTATTGGTAATGTGGGAGATTTTCCCTTAGACGTAGTTTATGGACCAGTTCCTTGTGAATGATCTTTGCCACCTGATTATGTCTCCCCAGATAAGCCTTGGGTGCCATAGCACCACAACCCGCCGTAATGTTCTATCGTTTCTCCGGGGCAATTGCATTTTCTGCACACATCTTCTACATTTCTTTTCAAGATGACCTTTTCATAGTTTCGAGTTCGAATAACACGGTCTTGGATAGAAATTATAAAACCTTCTGTTTTAGCATGAAGCTGTCTCTTTTCTAACCAATTCAGTGACATTTCTCTATCTATGAGGGGATTTTGAAGTGTAGTATGGTATTTGCCGTGTAGAGCTTTCTCTTTGGCTAAGTTTCAAGCTGTTGACTTGGCAGCGCGCGGATGATGTTAGGTAATCCGTTTTGCTTTAAGTTAAGGGCTGTATATCCAGCGTCTACTGCTACCACTTTTTGAAGAATTTGCCCATTCGATTCTTGGAAGTATTTTCTCATAGAGGTCTCTTGCGACTTGCACACACTCTTAAAAATGACTTGGTATTTGGTACTAATTTTTATTTGTTCTCGTGTTTACGTTACCAAAAATAACTATTTTTAGTTAGGAAAACAAATAAGATTTTTTTCTTGGTTATATTTACCAAAAAATGATGCCATCGGAACAAAGGAAATATCTTGTTTGTTTTCATATTAGTTGGCAGAAATAATATATATTGTTTAGCTGAATTTTACTTTGTATATATCTTATTTAAATGTTACATCAAGGTTCCTACAAACTTGTATTTATCAATTAAGCTTGTTGTAATAACACATTATGAATTTGTAGTCCCTATCATTTTGTTAATTTTGATTAAGATACATTCTTAGTTACCAGAACTAACTTTTCTTTACAAGTAATTGTATTCTTCATATTTATAACTAACGGCATCAACAGAGACTTGAGCCCTTGCCCGGTGGGTGACATGTGACATCATTCTAGCTAGGACTGGCAGGGGGTTATGTTTATGTTAGTGTGCTTATGCGGTTCCGTGTCCATTTTTTCGTGTTTTTAAAGAAATAATTGGCCATTTTCATGGCCGTGCCCGTGTGGAAAATGGATGTGACAATATTTGTGGTAATTTATTTGTGTTTATTGTCTTTCTTGTGTACGTTCTTATTGGCAGAAGGAAGTTAAATCATAAGTAAGTAAGCATTTTATTTTTTATCATTGCAGTTGTATATTAGAAAGTTTAAATGAGATTTTTATAAAGCATTGCAAGGTGACCCGATGAGAAATAACTTAAAAATATTTTTTTTTGTTTTGTTTTTGTTCTATGTTCCATTTCTATAAAAGAACGTCATATTGATGACTTTTTAATCTGACCAAGTACAACAAATTTCATATAGCTGTATATTTTAAATAGAAAGTCCAGGGGATATTTTTTGTTTTTTAATAATCGCAGTTGCAGATAAGAAAATTTAAATAAGGACAATTCAGTTCTATAAGCAATTGAACAACCCAAAAGGTTGAGTAAAATAAGTTAAAAATCTAGTATTTCTGTTTTGTATGGCATAAGTATGTATTATAAAGAACATGAGAGAACAAGGACATTGGATAAAATTTTTTTTAAAGAAACCATAATATCCCTGATAATTTATTCCAATTAGGTTAAGCATACCTAATAGAGTAGTAAGGTAATAAGGCATTTTTTTATTTAAATGGGGACCTAGGAAAGAATATTTTTCGTTACAAAGTATAAATTACATATGACATTTTTTTTAGAAATGAAACAGACTTTTTTTAAAGTTATTTCTATCAAATCAACTTGCTAATTTTGCCATGCATTATAAGCAGTTCATTCAAACTTTCTAATAATGTGCAACTGCAATGACAAAAATATAAAATTTTTACTTATTTATGATTCAACTTCTTTCTTACAATTAAAAAGTACAGAAAAAAAGATAATAAACACAATGTTGTGACTACATACGTAATTGTTACTCTATGAAAATTTCAAATTTGGCCCAAATAAATTATTGCTTTGACAATATTTGTAGATTGCATCATTAAAAAAAACAATATTGCCTCGAAAAAAAATGTTCAAGTTTCCATATTTACACATTAGTTGTGATAACTAATTTTAAAAGCGGGAGTACCATATAAATTTAGTTATCCGTATATAAAATGTCGTTGTGACAACTAAAAGTTGTAGGTTGGGTTGGTTAATGTTATTAATTAGTTCAACATTTTAATAACGACCATTTTTTTTGGTTGTACAAACTAATTTTTGGGTTAAGTCCGATTTCACGAAAATAAATAGTTGTCAGAACCAAATTTTAGTAATCCATACCATTATATTTTTAAGAGTGCAAGTTATATAATATATTAATCAGATCTCTTCCTCCCTCTTTTCGTTTTAGGTATATTATTATTATTATGATTACCTATTATTATTAAGGAAACACATCTATAATGATCATGTTATAAAGTAGTCGTGTACAAAATTAAATAGAGAATGCATCACCACATTATGTCAACTCCAATATAATGTCACAAGATTTAAAACTGCAATAATAAATAGAAAACATTTAATAGGTAATTTATTATTCATAGCAGTTCGAGTAGCAGCTTTTGTCTCCATTTTCATCATCCATTGTAATAAAATATATGGTAATTCATTATTTTGCACTTTGGAAACATAATCATAATCAAACATAATAAGCCCGCAGATGAAAGGGTGTACGAACAGAAAATAATTGGAACCAAAGCAAACATTAATTAGTGTAAGTGCTACTACAACTATATAATTGTAAGTTCGTTGGGTGATAATAATTAAATTAAATAATATTAATTAAATGTAAGTGACGAAAAAAATGTGTAAGTAATAATTATTTTTTCTAATCCCACATGGATATTGTCTGTTTCCATCATAACCCAGTGACTGAATAAATGAACTATTCCAGTTAACTAAAAGGATATAATTCCATATCATATCCATCCTTGTTAGGATATGAAACTGACTAATCATAGTGGTCAGATCCAGTGGCGTATTTAGGGGGAGGGGAAGCTGCCGCCCCCCGAGCCTAGGAGCTCGACTCTATAGCTCTAATTGCAACCTAATTTTTCGCCTCACGCTTGGACTCTTAATTTAAATTTTTAAATAATGTATTCTTGGCTTAGATTACAAAGGTCTTGTAGGAAACGTTTAGTTTTTAAATTTTTCCTGTTTTATATAGACATTAAGGTTTCGGACGCATATCGTTTTAGTTATTGATTTATGATGCAATTTTAAAGGAAAACGAGTAAAAAGAATATTTTATAGTATTTTTCCATTCTTATCTGTTCCGTTTTCACTTTTTTAGAGCTATTTAAAATCGACAAAAATATAACCCAATGCAATAAAGTATTTTTACAACAAAAACAAAAAAACAATTAGGTATTTATTTTTAAAGAGAAAAATTAAAATAAACATTTTATCTAAAACATTTTTTCCGCAAGAAGTGTGATAATTTAAAAAATAGTGCGGGAAGAAACGAGAATGCTTTATTATGAATATACAAAAGGGCATTTAAGAAGGAGTATTTCAAAACCTAAGCATTTGCACTAAAAACTGCTCTTATATCTACGCTCCTAAAATATATGATTTCTGAAAAAATCATCAATTTTGGCGTGGTGAGTGATATTCCTTTTATATTTAATCATGAAAAACCGAGCCCGAAAAACGCTGGTTAGAGTCATATATACGTCTTATGTTAAAATTTTGGATTGACACCAATATTCATATTTTTCACAAATATAACACATTTTTTTTTAAATAAAGAGCGAGCTCGGAATATCAAAAAAAAAGGAAAAACAAATTTAATCCAACCATGCAGACGGGGAGAGGTAATATTTTAATTTTTGAAATTTGATAGTAGTTAGGTGAATTTTAAACGAATTTTTCACCTGCGGCGCTTTTCCACCTTCTTCGCTAGGTACAATATCATAAAATATATGTAGTCCAGAAAAAAATATGTCCTACTTACGCCCACTAAGCCCCCCGAGCATATTTTCTGGCGCCGCCACTGGTCATATCATTATAACTTAAGAAAGAAACCCAATTTACACGCAAATTTCACTCGTCGTTTTATAACTCTTACACAAAAGTGAGGTTATGAATATATTTGAAAAATATGCAAATCTGTAAGATTTTCTTAAATATTATTGGAATATACGGCACTTTTTATAAAATTTATATGTTTTGTCAAAATTAACGTTTGTTGTTGTAAATAATTTTACACTACGATATTTCTATTATTTTTTGATATTTTCAACGAGGCCCCAACACCAATTCAAAATTAGACATAGAAATAGACAAATATCTGGTAAATCTTCCTTTAATGGTAAAAAGTAAAATACATAAAACCAGATAACATAAGAGACAAAACTATGAGATTGTCAAAAAAAATCTCGTTTTATCTTTGTCAATTTCATAGGCGATATTTATTGCCACTTATTCTATCATGTTTACACCTTTGCTGTTATGCTATAATGGAATTATAGAATATGATTATTATTTTTTTTAAATTACCCTCGGAAACGGTAAAAGTTAATGCACAAAAGCTCTTTTAAATATTTTAAAACGAATTTAACAGTCATTTTGCCTATATTCGGGCCAAAATATGCAACTAACATATCATACCAACAAATTAAATTAGTTATGGTTTAGAAAACGACATTGTTCATTTTCTCTAATAAATATATCGCTGTTTGTTTTTATGTAAAACGCCGAATATGAAAGAGATAGAAATACTGCCGCAGGTTTCCATAGTTTCTATATCAATTAAGTTAGGAATTTAATTTATATGCTGACTTATACTGTATGCTAGGGTGTATATTTCCGGAAAATATTTTCCCATATACTTACAGAGTGGCCCAAAAAAGTTATATTTGTTTTTTAAATGGAAGACCCAGTATTTTTTTGCATATTTAGGTTTCCATTAGTGTCCTTTATAATTGTCCGAAATTTCATTTAATTTGCTTTGGGTTTTTAAGAGCAATAAATTAAAAACTAAAAAAAGTTTTGCAGCCCTGGAAAAAAACATTTTAAAATCATTTGTAGTAATAATTTAATAAACCAATGGCAATGGTTTCAAAAAGACACATTTTAAAATAACTTTTCCTTAGTTTCTCTATTTGGCGATTTAATATGTAGATTTTATAGGCGATACAAGCATATTAGTTATTTCCAACCATTTTCGAAATACTTGAAAAAGTTCATAATTTATGATGTTAAACAAAAAATTTATTAATAAAATAAGCATGGGAGACTAGATTAAACTACAGTAAATGTTCAAAATATCTATGGTTTGTGCACAATTTAACACGTTCTTGAAAATATCTGTTTACATCGCTTAACTTAACATAACCGCGGCAGTGCTCAGTGGTGAGTAGCCGGCGTTCGACCGCGTCGGACCATCGATCCTCGGAGAGGACATACGCTTAATAAAAAAAAGTATGCCCAGTACTTTAGTGGATAAAAGAATGCAGTATGCTATTAGTGTTTCCAAATAGTAGAACCAAGAGGGGCGCCATATACCTCTGGGGGTGTAACAAGGTTAACTAATGAATAAATAAATAAATAAATAAATAAATAAAGCCTTTATTAAATTCAACAGACAATCAAAAAAAAATGTTAGATTACGGCGAGATCTAGCACTGCTATTCATCTAACCGTCTTAAAATAAATATTAAAGTAAATATAAAAATAAAATAACAATCATAAAAAAAAATAAAAAATGAAAATTAAAAGTCATTAATTCTTTACTAGGGTAAGACCAGCCCCATACTGACATTGTCAGTGCGCATGTCCTAGCTAGTAAATAATTAGTTAGAGCAAAATGTGAATAAGTGAGAAATGTGACAATATGTAATTAACAAAAAGGCAAACAAATAAAGGAAATTTTTAAATAGATAAAAAAAAAAATAACAATCCTATGTATTTTAAGGAAAGGAAGTTATAAGCATACAATTTATAGTAATAGGAGCAGAGCGAATACTATAAGGACCTTTTGACGGCCTTCTTGAAGCCCGCCACTGCGGTAAGCGACTTTACACCTGGTTGCAGAGAATTATAAATTTTTACGGCATTATAAGTAAAAGAACGCTGGAACTGTGCGGTTCTGTGCTTTGGAACACTGAATCTTTGGCAGTGACGTGTAAATCTATCGTGGATACCACTCCCACGAATTAGTTTTTTAAAGAGATATTCTGGATTATTAGTTAAAACAATTTTGTGCACCAAAGTGGCTAAATGCAAAGAAAATCGCTTTTCTAAATTCAGCCACCCTGAAGCATCAAATAGTGGAGTCACATGATCATATTTTCGAAAATTGTACGAGAACTTTAAGCAAGCATTTTGTAATTTTTGTAGGGTATTCTTTTCCCTAACAGTCAATGCAGGCCAGTAAACAACATCACAATATGACAAGAGAGAAAAAATAAGTGAATCGCATAGTCTTAATTTGATTTCAGTAGTTAGAGCATCTTTATGCATATATAGAACTTTTAGTTTATAATAAGATTTTTTTACCAATTCAGATACATGGCTTTCAAATCTCAACTTTGTATCAAGAACGAGACCCAAATTTTTGGAACTCTCAGAAGGAAGAAGTGGTATATTATTAATATTTACATTAAAAACATCTTTAGTGGTCAACTGCTCGCTATCCTTACCAAAAAGCAAGAGCTTAGATTTTGAACCATTTAACAAGAGCGAATGGGCGCTTAAGATATTATAAATTATTTCAAGGTCATTATTTATGTTATCTAATGACGGAATCATATCTGCGCAGTAAAAAGAATAATATATCTGAATACATGTGGTTCGGATTCCACGCTTAGCTGTAGTATCTATTAGATTAGAGAATAGTAGTTTTTCTACTCCCACATGGAAATTGGCTGTTTCCCTTACACTTAAGTGGCGGGTAAAGTAGGCTATTCCAGTTAACTATGCGGGAAAATTTTATAACAATCCTAGATAGGTAATGAAACTGACCAATCACAGTAGTCAATTACAGAGAAGCCATTGTTGTTCTTCAAAGTACTGACCAATCACAGTATATTATTTTTACTGAGGCCCCGTCTTCTTTTTCAAGACACTAAATTATATAATTTAAATGCATATGGTACAATTTGTTATTAATTTGTTCAATATAATAAAATCTAGACGCATTTATAATAGATATATCTATAATGCAACCTGCTGAATGTGCATAGAAAATTAATTTCATGTAGCATCATTAATCAGTTGGTTTTCCCATAATTAGCTTAACGTTTCGATAGTCGAGAGGTAGAGCGTTTGACTATGGAACCAATGGTCGTAAGTTCGAGCCCAGCAACCTGAAAACTTTTTTTACATTTTTTAGCATAAGGTTTGTAAGTTTGGTCGTAGAAAAAATATACTGTTCAACTCAAGTGGATTGTCCATATTGCCTTCGGAAGTTTTTACTTCCTCGTGCGATATGGACATGGACTCTTGTTGTACAAACTACTTTTGTACAACAACAGTGGTGAGTAGCCGGCGTTCGACCGCGTCCCGCGTCGGACCATCGATCCTCGGAGAGGACATACGCTTAATAAAAAAAGTATGCCCAGCACTTTAGTGGATAAAAGAATGCAGTATGCTATTAGTGTTTCCAAATAGCAGAACCAAGAGGGGCGCCATATACCTCTGAGGGTGTAACAAGGTTAACTAGTGAATACATGTGGTTCGGATTCCACGCTTAGCTGTAGGTCCGGTCTGGTTGACATTACCCAGACGATAGGGGATACAATGGGCCTCATATAGGCCTAAGTGTACTGGTTATTTCGCCAACCCCAGCAACAATTTAAAAACAAATCCTTAGCATATTAGACCACTCTCGTCTCGAGAAAATGAGACAAGACCGAGAAAAATGTGGGTCGAGATTTTTTTACAGAATTACAACAAAGCATCCTGACGACATTTTTGTAGGGGGGGTCAACAACCTTTTATAATAAATAAATATACACTGAGAAAAGGGAATTATAACCATTATAAGAATTCTTATGGCCATTATAAGAATATTTAATACTATTTGGGACAGCAATCCGAGTTATACACCAGGTATTGCTAGGACCAGTGCATAAGGATAAGTAAATTATGTTATACTGTTTATATGACACGGATGGTAACCATGAAGGTTTGTTCCATAGCGACTATAAAACGTACTTTTATATGTATACCCATTAGTTAAGAGCGATTATACTGTTTATATGACACGAATTATAACCATAAAGGTTTGTTCTATAGCGACTATAATAGTATATTAAAACATAAGTTTTATAAGACAAATTTTAGAGCACGCGTTGGTTTAGGACACGAGCCGCGTAGCGGGGAGTGCCTTATTAGACGAGTGCTCTAAAATTTGTCTTATGGAACGAATATTTTATAATACTTTTTCTATTTGGGTCATGTTTGCCGATTCAAATTTTGCGCTCACTTATCTCTTCACGCAAACTCCAAGCAACAAGCGAAATTTTGGATGATTGTTTTAAGACCAAAAAATAATAAAGGTAAAGAAATTATATTTTACAATATTTATATTGGTATCGACAAATTTAATTTTTTGATTTTACCATGTAACCACTTTTTCGCTTTAAAACATGTGCAATCGTATATCCAGAATTTTAAATAAACAGATAAATGGCCGATAAAACTACCAAAAACTAATACAACAAAACAAAAGCTCAAATACCAAATATATGTGATATTTGAAAGGATTACAAGAAAAAATAAAGGTATTTATTTAACCTTAAAAAAAACAAATAAGGGTATTTACTCTCAACACTTTCTAATCAAGAAACAATGAAAAATCTGAGACCATAAACACAGTTCTTAGGTTACAAAATACTGATAATTTTACACCACCATAAATAAAGCTTAATAATAACCTCACAACACTGTTCACAAAAAAAACACAAACATACAACCCGTACAGCCGAATAAATGCAAATGGCCACGTAAAACACGTCTTGATACGTCGAAGTCTCCCCCACTCTTGCAAATTAAAAGTATGTTGCATAAGGGCAAATAAATGTTTAATATCAAATAATAATTTAATTAATACCCCCAAAAAAGCGTTTTATTGTTGGTATAATCTTTATGTTGTATAAAACCATTTTTATTTCCAAAAAGAATGTTTTATTAAAATACATCCTTACAATTCTGGGCTTATATTCATAATTATTTCGTTTTATTGTCCGTATAAATAAAGAGGTAGCAATTCTGTATGCTCGTTAGTTAACTTTTTTGCTATAGTAATAAGATTATTATGTTATTAAAAATGTTGCTAGTGGTATAAGACTATTCTTATAACAATTTTTAATTAGTCGATTTTGCTCTGTGTAGGAATCTTGTACTGCCGTCTAAAGATTTTCTGTTCCCCCAAAAATTGACTTCTAAAAAAGGTCGTCAGTGCATGTCATGTGGAGATCTCATCAGCGGCGGGCCAGGGGGGGGGGGGGGGCAGGGTGGGCACCGGCATACCCTAGAAACATGAGTGCCCACCCTGGTGGGGGGACATTGAGGGGTTCGGTTTTATAAGGGAATTTCCTAGGGACTCAGGTAGGAAAGCTGTCAGGAGAAAAGAGTGGTGGTATGTAGAGAACGAGGACCATATTTTTTTTTTAGACGTGGCTTTGGACAGAGGAATGTTTTGTTTGCCCCTGCTTATTGCTTTATAGAGCGTGAAGGTGGAGGACCACCTTCACGGGTTTTTTTTAGAAGTCACTTTTGATTAGGACCTATTCCAAAATACCTAGCGCCGCCGCTGGATCTCATACTCCTTGGTTCTTGTACTTGAGTAGGTACTCCCATCACTATCTACGGGAGGGACCTCCTTTCGGATGGCTTAGAATAACATTATTAAATTTACATTTTACAGTGTAAGTTTCATGTAAAAATTACATAATAACAAAATAAAAATCGGCCCTGATCAAACATATCTACAGAGGCAGCACCTCAAAACATTGCAAGCCCAGTTACAAAATCAGCGTAACAATGGTGAAAATAATTTAACCATCAAATATCTCAAAGGCGTGCCGAGGATTGTCTCTTCCACTTTAGCTCAGTCAAAAGAAAAAAACTAGTTTCGACGGGCAAAACTAATTTAAACATATATTATCAAAACGTAAGAGGTATAAGGACAAAACTGAGGGAGTTACTGTTGAGTATGATCGACTGTGACTATGATATTATAGTGTTCTCAGAGACATGGTTAAATCAAGACATACATGATGCTGAAATAGGTATGAAGAGTTATGTAATATACAGAAAGGACAGATCACGGATGACCAGTCTTAAATGTTGGGGTGGCGGTGTGTTGATTGCAGTGCGAAGTCATTACCAATCGTTTCTTATCAATGATGATCAAAATCATGTAGAGCAATTATTTGTTTCTGTTTGTAATGGCTCAGAAAAGTTGATCATAGGAGCAGTGTATATGCCTCAACCTTTATCCATCGATGTTGTCCAGGCTCATTGTTTCACTATTGATTCCGTGCTGCAAGAGTATCCAGACCAAAAACTGTGCTTGCTGGGTGATTACAACTTACCACACGTCAACTGGGTAAATGATGATTTGGGTGTCTGTGCACCACTTGACAATAGAGAAGTTGTTAGATCGCTTAGTGACTGCCTTGCCTATAATCAGCTTTTTCAAGTGAATGGCATACCAAATGCCAATAATGTAATGTTAGACTTAGTGTTTGTGCATGATAGGTCTGTTTCTGTGAACATTGCGCATGAGTGCATACTTCCCTGCGATCAGCACCATCCTGCTTTGGCAGTGGAGGTGCCGTTTTTAGTTCGATCTGAAAATCTGCAGTACGATACTTATTTCTATGACTATAATAGAGCTGATTATTTCTGCTTAAATAACTTTTATCATTCAATTGATTGGGATAGTGAGATAGGACACATAAAGGACATAAACGCAGCAAAATGCATTTTTGATGAGTTACTGTATTGTGGTATTAGCCAGTTTGTTCCTGTTTGCCGTCATAAAAATGCAAAGTTTCCTAAATGGTATTCGAATGAACTTAAAAATATAATTTTGGAAAAAAAGAAATGTCACAAAAAATATAAACAAAATGGCTCGTGGTGCCACTATGAAAAGTTTTCTCTCTTGAGATCACAATGTAATCTTTTAAAGCATACCTGTTACCTAAATTATATAAACAATGTTGAAAATAATTTAAACGTTAACGTAAAGGAATTTTGGAAATTTGTGAGCTCAAAGAGGGGAAGCGATGGTATCCCGAGTTGTGTACGTTTGGATGGGCAGACAGGAACTGATGGGCAGGCAATAGTGGACGTCTTTGCGACACATTTTAAAAATGTATATAAATTTGATGTAGATTGTAATGACTTGTCCAGCCAAACTAAAAATAATGATTTGAATTTGGGTTCCGTCTCAATCACGCTGGGGGAGGTCTTTGAAAGTATTTTGGATCTGAATCAAAATAAAGGACCTGGCCCAGATGGCATAACTCCAAAATTCTTGATCAACTGTGTTTATTCTCTGTCAAAGCCTTTATATTTGCTTTTTAAGCTCTCGCTCGAGAGTGGTGTTTTTCCTGAGCAGTGGAAATACAGTTTTGTAACTCCTATATTTAAGTCTGGAGATCAATCAGATGCTAAAAACTACAGACCAATTTCAATTTTAAATACAATTCCTAAGCTTTTTGAGAAAATAGTTTGTAATCATATTAAGAATTCAGTAATGTTTTATATTAATCAGGAACAGCACGGCTTTTGTAGGGGTAGATCCACAGCTACAAATATGGTAATTTTTACTCAAACGGTTTTAGATGCCTTGGAAAGTGGATGTCAAGTTGACACCGTATACACTGATTTTAGCAAGGCATTTGACACCGTGAATCATCGTATTTTGGCACAGAAACTGAAGTGCTTTGGCTTTTCCGGATCCTTACTTAATTGGCTAACATCTTATATAAGTAATAGAAAACAGTTTGTTAAGGTTAAGGGTTTTGTTTCAGGGGAAATATCAATTACATCTGGTGTGCCGCAGGGCAGCCATTTGGGTCCCTACTTATTTATAATCTTTATTAATGACTTGAGGTTGGAAATATTGTTTTCACAGTCTCTGTTTTTTGCTGATGATCTAAAATTGTTTGCCATAGTTAAGTCAGTGTATGATGCTTTAAGAATCCAAGATGACCTGAACAGAGTGTATGACTGGTGTGTTAGAAATAAAATGGACTTAAACATTAAAAAATGTAAAATAATGACTTTTCATCGCACGGTGCATCCACTTAACTATGACTATAAAATAAATGATTGTATTCTGGAAAGAGTTACCACTGTGTGTGACTTAGGTATTCACCTAGATGTTAAACTGGATTTTCATATTCACTATGAATACATTGTCAATAAATCTTTAAAGTTATTAGGTTTTATGTGTAGAAATACTAGAGATTTCCAGAATATTATTAGTTTGAATACGGTTTACAAGGCTCTCGTCAGGTCATGTTTGGAATACCTTTCTTGTGTGTGGTCACCATCCTATTTAATACATATCCAAAACATTGAAAAAGTTCAAAACAAATTTCTTAGATACATTTCATATAAATTTAAATTACCTGTTGACTCCTGTGATGGTCTAAAGCGAAGACTGAGCTTGGACTCACTTTCTGATCGTCGGATCAAGTGTGATATATATTTTTTATTTAAATTAGTCAATGGAATAATCGAATGCCCTGACCTTTTATATCGGATTAATTTTCGAGTTCCACCTAGGGACACCAGAAATCATTTTCTTTTTGCTCTTGACCATCACAGATGCAACTATGGTAAATCTTCTCCTATATCGAGAATTGTTAACAACGGTAATAGAATTGGCTATGATTTTTTTAATACTTCCCTCGCCTCTTTTAAGCGAAATGTTTCTCGACTTTTGCTGTAATTATTGTTTATAATTTAATATAGATAGAGTTAGTTTCAATCTGTTACATTATTAAGTAAAAAAAACTAAAGTTAGTTTGCTATGTAAAAACTGTAATTGGGTTTGCCCGTCAATAAATAAATAAATAAATAAATAAATAAATAAACAATTTATTTATTTCAAATTTTACGTCGTATATTTTTTTTTATAAAAATAATTGCTGAGCGTTCATTTAATTAAAACGCAAGCCAAACCGTTTTTCACTACGTTTTATCCATATAAAGAAACTTATTTTAAACGGATTATCATGTTTAGCACTTTTAATGAAATCCGTAAAAAACTCGCATTGCTGCACCGGGGGTCACTTACCACCACTTTTTCCACTGTCCTCTTTTAACGTATCCTTGGGTGCATTCATGAATATGGGATAAACGGAAGTCCTGAGCGCAGTGCCGTGTATAAGAATAATATCTAGATTAAGGAGATCGGTGCATTTTATTATGTACCTATAAGTATCAGATTTACGTCCGTTTTCCATTTTCCTACTATGATATTGTCCTGTTATTATATGAACATTTTTAAAAAACTAGCATTAGAGTAATTATTTGTACATAAATTATGTTATAACACTCTATAAGCAATTTGGAAAATTTAATGAAAAAGGTGGAAAATTAATTTTTTTTAAGTTTGATGATGGGTTTTTAAGTTCGAAACATATTATTAATACTAGGTGTGATACGTCGTTGAATTATAAAAGAGATGCGGAAAGATTTAAAAAAGCAAATCTGATGATAGTTTTAAAAAAACGAAACGTCGGATTAAAAATCCAATTACACTAACTTGCAGAGGAGAAAAAGTAATAATATGAATGTAATTTTTATTTTAACATATCTCTTTAAATAGAGTGAGAAAAAAATAAAAACAAAATCGCGAAAATACGGTTTTGCCCAAATATCTTCGGACGAATTGTTAAATTTGAAAACACAATGTTGCAGAATTTAGTAGCATGCAACTGTTTTCTAATGTAACCATTTCTGTATCTTATATGGTTTACGACATCCCTGTAGAGTGCATCCTTATCTGGATTACACTCTATAATAGTTTTTAGAAATTAAACAAAAAATATTGGAAAGTCCTGTTGTCTTGTCATAGGTATATTTAAATAATTTGTTTTTTAATTTAGCAACACCAAATTGACTTTACGATATTTTGTTTTTAATTTTAAACAACTTTTATTAAAATAATTTTGTAAAAACAATTACGGTTTTTTAAACGAAAATTCAATTCGTCGTCCACTGATACTCTCTCTTTCTAACGTCAGTCGCGAACTCTCGGAGACGCGATACGCGTCGGCCGACCACTGGCTTCCATGGACCAAACATTATGAAAACTGTAAATGCTTAAAGCATATTTTTCGGAAACTACTGGCTCTAAAAACGAATTTTGGTATTGGCTGGAAAGCCAAGTGTTTAACATGATGTGTGTGTTGACAGAATTTCGTGTAACTCAAAACAAAATCAAATCAAAAATCCATATCATTTTAAATTCCAAAAACATTGGATTCTCTTGACCCGAATCCTGGCCATGTTTATTAACGGATTTTTAAAAACTTTTTAAATTTAGAATCTACAGATGTTGAAGTGTCAGAAAGTTATTTTTAAAACAAGAAAAAGGGTTAATTTTTTTTTACAGTACTACCTACAATGAACTTTATTTATTATTATTTTTAGGGTATAAATATTAAGTATTAGAGAATAGTAGTTTTTCTACTCCCACATGGAAATTTGCTGTTTCCTTTACACTTAAGTGGCGAGTAAAGTAGGCTATTCCAGTTAACTATGCGGCAAAATTTTATAACAATCCTAGATAGGTAATGAAACTGACCAATCACAGTAGTCAATTACAGAGAAGCCATTGTTGTTCTTCAAAGTACTGACCAATCACAGTATATTATTTTTACTGAGGCCCCGTCTTCTTTTTCAAGACACTAAATTATATAATTTAAATGCATATGGTACAATTTGTTATTAATTTGTTCAATATAATAAAATCTAGACGCATTTATAATAGATATATCAATAATGCAACCTGCTGAATGTGCATAGAAAATTAATTTCATGTAGCATCATTAATCAGTTGGTTTTCCCATAATTAGCTTAACGTTTCGATAGTCGAGAGGTAGAGCGTTTGACTATGGAACCAATGGTCGTAAGTTCGAACCCAGCAACCTGAAAACTTTTTTTACATTTTTTAGCATAAGGTTTGTAAGTTTGGTCGTAGAAAAAATATACTGTTCAACTCGAGTGGATTGTCCATATTGCCCTCGGAAGTTTTTACTTCCTCGTACGATATGGACATGGACTCTTGTTGTACAAACTACTTTTGTACAACAACAGTGGATATGCTGTCCATGTCGCACGAGGAAGTAAACTGAGCACGACGCCGGTAGGGTTTGTTCGGTTTAAGAATGATATCTCCAAAAGTATAGCAAAATAGCTGTTGAATTATAATAATAATAATATAGCTGACAATTATAAACAGCGTTTATGCATTCATATTTTAACGTTCGCTATGGTAAAATTTTCTAAAATAATCGCCAATTTACAAACTAGCAACGCTGTTAACGTGAAAAGAGAAGTTGCATTACCACTGTAAGTAGAAATAACATAACCTTAAGTAGAAGATGAATTTTTTTCTAGAAATCTTATAATTTTATCTGTTTTATCTAATTTTATGTACTCATCTTCATGTTCCACCATTAGAGGAAGATTTACCAGTTATTTCTGCGCGTATAATAAAAGTTTTAGGGTCCATTGGGATTGGATCCTTGTTTAAAATATATCAGAAAATATCGCGGTGGACAAATATTTGCATGACAAAAAACTAACCAAGGTTAGTAAAAACGTTCATTTTGTAGGTATATAGTAAATTTTATGCATTTAATCTTGTAGTAATTATCTAGAAATGAGTAGAAATTTTTAAAATAGAAAGTGCATCTGTGCAGAAATATTTAGTTCGGTCAGAAAATAACAATAGTTTAGTAGAAATATATTATGTAAATTATGTAAATTTGTATGTAATATTTGTAATTGACCACCGTGATTGGTCAGTTTCGTATCCTAACTAGGATGGATATGAAATCATATTCGTTCAGTTAACGTATCCCACTTTTCCTATCATGTTACTGTGAAGAAAACAACAAATTTTCACGTAGGAGTAAAACAAAATAATAATAAAAACTTCCTCTTCCCCTTATATATCTTGCCCCGTCACTGTATGTAACGAAATCCCAATCGTGGCGTTTGTTCAAAAGGCTTTTTACGTTGGTGAGAATGAATTTGCATGTAAAGCCTTTTAGCTCTGGATTTTCCCTAGAAATGCAGTTTTCCGGATATACACATTTCTTTTTTAGGGATTTTCCTTTTTCGGACCCATCTAAGCCAGATAACTCTGCTCGGATGTGGTCATCGTGTTTAAAATGTTATTCTAAGAAAATACACACCTCGGTATTTTTCCTGAAATTAGTGACCAGATTTGTGTAATTTTACAATAAAATAAATTTATTTGAGTTTTGGTAGGTACTGAAACTAAAATGATTTGTTTTTTGTTACATACTAGTGGTGAGTCGGTATCTGTGTAACTGCTACTTTGAAACGGTATTTTTAATACCATCGTGTCACGCTAAAGAACAGTAACAGTCTCATGCTTGAAGGTATTTTATCGTTGAAGGTATTTTGTCAGCGGGGACGAAAGGTTGCCGATGGAACTATTTGACTAAAATATTTGAATATTATTAAAAACTTAAAATAGATTTCAACTTGAAGAAATAGTCCATACTAAAAGTGGAGAGGAAATTTAGAAGGTATGAAATAAGAATACAAAGTCTTCCTCCACTGTTATATTACAGAAATATTTTAAGCAACTTCTCTACATGTTTCGAACGCAGAAGCATTCATTTTCAGGAGAATAAATAAAAGAAGAAAAACCAGTAGATATCACCCTAATTGAGCAACACAATTGTAGGTTCGATGTAAAAATGAGTAGAACGGTGAAAAAACAGGTTCACACGTTGCATTTTGAGAAAAAAAAATATGCTGGTTTGAGGCTTAAGGCACTATAAAAAATTTAAAGGTAGAATGAAAAGTTTGACATATTTATGTAAAAATAATTGTTGAAAGATGAAACTGAAGTGAATGGGAATAATCATTTAAGCAAAAGAAAATTGTTGGCTAGTCATTTTAGAAAATATGGAGGAGAAGTGGATGTAAGTGTGAGGAAGATGACTATTAAAAATTTATTAAAATGTGATCCTAACTGGATGGAAACCTCATGTAGGTTTACGAGTAAAAGTAGTAGAAAAAGTGAATTTTATTAGATTTATTCATTTTAAAAGACTTTTTAGGGAAACATTTTTCTAAGATCGACCGCTACCGCGTTCGTTTCTAAAAAGACAGTTCTTTATTCCGATATACACATTTCTAAATTCGTCTTTACATAGTACACAAGACACGAAAAGGAATTATTCATTCCAAGATAAATATTGTACAGCGATTTGTGAAAGTTTCGCTCAAAAGTCCGCCATTAAACCATCCGTCATGTGTCAGTCAGCATATACAGCGTTGCTAGTAACGAAAATAAAGATGTTGCCAGCTTTATGAAAATCTGTGTCTTTACCACGAAAAATTACAACAAAAAGCCAATAGATCTTACACTATAAAAATTAATTTTGATTTTTTTATTATCAGAAATCTAATATTTTATGTTATATGGTAAAGAAAAAAGTATGGTTATATCACCCTCATAAATGTAATTGCCGAACAACAAATAAAAAAATCTCATCCCATTCTCTTCCAATACAGTCATTCATATTTCATTTATTTTTATTTTCATCTTGGAAACATTTCTATTCACCCTCGTACACGACTGTTGTATGCGTTAAATAAATGCTAAGCACTCCAATCAACGGATTTTTAAACACGGCATCATGCAAGTTCTACTTTAGCTCCCGCCCTGTATAACAGCGTAAATGATCTTTATTTCAATGAGATGAAAACAATGTTCTCGTATTTAGACAACAAAAGAGCGGCAGTCTGTTCCCCTTTTTTCCGACTTGCCAAAAAACAATAAACTGGATGGAATCTCGACCCCTCGTTTTTTAATTTACTTAACTTTTTAACCGCGTCCGGGAATAAAACAGTTTTGGGGAGTTATTTGAGGGAAAAGGTCGAATAAAGCTTTTTTATTACCTTTATTTCGACGTCTGATAAAATCAAAATTCATAGTGCGTGCTGAAATTCTGTTGGAATGGCGGATTCAAATGGCAAACAATATTTATTAAATCATACTTACATTATCGTAAGAGTTAGAATGTATGCATTCTATTATCTAAGGGTGTACCGCGATGGGGAGGGAAAAGGGCGTTAATATTACCTCCTCCCTTCGGTGTTATACAGGGTGTCCTTGAAATGACTGTACAACGCTTCACCACTAATTTCTTAACCAAAATAAGGCGATCTAGGCTTACCTATATGCAATGTTGCTTCGTTTTGCCGCTACAGGGCGCTAAAGTTTTCAAATTAATATCGTTTTTTCGGAAAAATTTCCAAACGCCTTTATCGATTTCCACTAATTTTGGGACTAAGAGTGACTATTTATTTATAGCGTGTTTTGATGTATAAGCCATCTTTTTTTAATACCTGCAAATTTAAAAATGGCGTGTGATTGGTAAATAAAAGTTTGTCTTTTTGTTACACCCCCCCCCCCCCCCTCGTATTAATGACTTTAATTATTTCTTTGACACCAGCTGACTTCATTTTAAAACTTTTTTGTCTCTAATTAATATTTAGCCAGACATGCAGTTTCTCTACAAAAAAAAATATATATTTAGGAACACGGTGAACATTTTGTACAATTGTTATAAAAACCACACTAGGTAGTTGGTAGTTATTTAGAATTTAACATTTTTTTATGTTTTTCGTTCAGAATTAACAGCAATGATGAATTACAAGGTATTGTAAATATTTTTTCTGTAGAGAAACTGCATATCTGGCTAAAATTTAATAAGAGACAGAAAAGTTTTAAAATGAAGTCAGCTAGTGTCAGAGAATTTAAGTCATTTGTACAGGGGGTAACAAAAAGACAAACTTTTATTTACCAATCACACGCCATTTTTAAATTTGCAGGTAAAAAAAAAGATGGCGTATACATCAAAACACGCTATTAATAATAGTCACTCTTAGTCCCAAAATTAGTGGAAATCGATAAAGGCGTTTAGAAATTAAGTATTCCAAAAAAACGACATTAATTTGAAAGCTTTAGCGCCCTGTAGCGGCAAAAAGAAGCAATGTCGCATATAGGTAAGTTTATCTAGATCGCCTTATTTTTGGTTGAGGAATTTGTGGTGAAGCGTTGTACAGTCATTTCAAGGACATCCTGTATAATGTTTTTTTAAAGATTTCCTGTCTTAATTTACTAGTTCATGCAATTCAATTTCTAAAATACAGCCTGCCACGTAAGAGGTTTTCCTGTTGCTCCTGTTAACTGGGTATGTTCTCTTCTTATTTCCCAAAGTATTCTACCGTTTACGGTTCTCATCTCAAATAAGAAACTTTTAATTTCATTAAACCGGATCGGATTTTTATTTCTTTCTCAAGTAGGTACATTAAAACTCTTCGAACGATAGGTTCAATTATCTCTTTTCACACTCATATCGGAGTGCTAAACCTCGGTAAAATTCGATCTCTAACGATTTCTGCGGATTTCTGTTAATATGTAACTGATATTTTTAGCAGTTAACAGCTAAAAAAATTGTAAAACTGTTAAGAAGATTGACTATGTTTCTTTAAACAAAAAAAAATAGCCGTAGAATTTCGTGAGGAGTAAGAAAATAATATAATATATAGGGTAATCCATTAAAAAAAGATATGTTTGATATGCCCTGACTATTTGGGATACCCTGTATAATTTAAAATATTTTCCGATTGAGGAACGAATCACTGAGAAAATAAATAAATGAAAAAACTATGGAACAAAAACACGAACTTTATCGAATATACGTCATGAAAACGGCAGCTTGACAATGTTGCCAATGTTCTCTAAAAATTTTATATTATAATACCATGACAAAGTCTGAAAAGTAATCCAAAAGAAATAATTGCCGAAAACGGACTTACAAAATATAGATTATTTTTTCTTAAAATAACTTAATAAAGTTCTGGGAACCAAATATATTACTTAACTAGCACAGTGGCAACACCGAAATTATTGACAGACGACGAAGCTAATGAAATGATAGTTAAAAAAGTCTAACCTAAGTTATTTGTCGATCTTTCTGGTCTATGAGCAAATAAATAAAAAGAACAGTTGTCTTGTCTTGTATGTTTTTATTTTAAACGAAAATACATCAAAATTCCACAATAATTAGGATGTAAGTGGGATATAAACAAAAACACCGACATGACAAGTAAAAGATCAGTAATGATGCATGTTGTCAATGAGCTGCAAAAATTCATGGTATGACCTATTAATAGTTTTATTGATGGTAAACTTCTATTAGGGTAATTTAAGGAGAGATGACACACATTTTTTAAAGTTATTTAAAAAATATGTACGAATAAAATAAATTAAAACGAATACGGATTTTCATAAGGCTTTATATTAACTTCAAATACATAATTTCAAAATTATTAAAAGAACAGTATTTTGTAAGAAAAATAATGTTTATTTTTTTATAACTGCGTCATCTCTACTTAGGTATATAGGAGAGATGACGCGCTATATTAAGTTAAATGACGCATTTATAAATCCCCATAAATTTACGCAAAGTATCAAAAACCTTAAATATTATGTACGTAAATAAACCTATAGATAACAAGAAAACACAAACAAATGCTTTTATCAGATTTCTTGCCGCAAAAATCACAAAGATCTAAAAATTTAGTGCAGCCTTCATGCATCGAGTGTTGGCATTTTATGCATTGAACCCAGTCTTCACTTTTTTTCATCTGATTGTAACCTTCTCTACTTCCCACACAAATATTTGATTCATCCTTACCACTTGAAGAACACCTTCGGATTTCCTTACTGTAAGTTTTTTATTTCTTCTTAAAAAAGATGCAAACCAATAATAGCCAGCTTTTCGAGAATCTTCATTAAATTTGTGTTCCAATTTTAGTTTTTCTGCCAGTTCAAAAGCCATAGCTTTTTAATGTGTATTTTGATTTAGTTTTCAGTCCCTAACAAAGAAGGCTTCTTGTTTTAAAGATCTCTGCTTTTCATTCGACGTCGTAAGGTTCCTTCAGCTTGCAATAATTGCTGCGGATAATTGTTGTATTGCCCATTTACCCCTTATAACGTTTCCTTTTCTTTTGTATTCGGATGTTGCTAAAATGTTGATGAAACAGCTGCTAAAATGAATTACAGTAAGTGCGTCAACTCTCCTTGATTCATAGTGCGTCATCTCACCTGAAGTTATTAGGAGAGACGTCGCAGCAAATTTTAACGACATTGTTCGCAAAAATGTGAGTATTTCAGATAAGAAGTAATTACACAATCTAAGCACCTACAATAATCCACTATAAAATATGAAAAAATACGACCAAACATACCTGTATAGGTTATTATTCCTAACGACACAAAAAAATTTTGGCGGCGAAATAAACAAAAATCACACACCTCCTTATTACAATCATGACTGAACTAAATTGTAATGGTCTGCTGGTGCTACAGATAAAGTGCAATCGCTGCCCGATTTACTCATTCATAGTATGAATGCGGGTTATCAGGTAGACGCGGTTTATACTGACTTCAGTAAGGCATTTGACAAAATTGACCATAATATTTTGATACATAAACTTGCTGACGTCGGTGTTCATGGGAGTCTGCTTCGATGGATGTCTTCTTATGTCAGCAACAGAACCCAAGCCGTCAAAATAGGTATGTTTACGTCGGCTCCTACTGAGGTCAGTTCTGGGGTGCCTCAGGGGTCTCACCGGGGGCCACTTTTATTTAATATTTATATTAACGATATTATCAGCTGCTTTAAATTTTGTTACTTTTTAATGTACGCAGATGACTTAAAAATTTTTCATTTGGTCAATAATCACTCAAATGCCTTGCTCATTCAGCAGGACCTAAACAGACTTTTTTCATACTGCCAACGTAACTGCCTTTTTCTTAATCTTAAAAAATGTTACACTATTACGTTTTCTAGAAATATAAATAAAATTTTATCAAATTATACTATCAACAATATACCACTAACAAGAGTCTCCATCGTAAAAGACATAGGTATTTTTTTTGACTGTTAAATGTTATTTGATCATCATATTCAGCAAATTACTACCAAAGCAAAAAAATCACTAGGTTTCATTATAAGAACTTGTAGGGGCTTTAAACAAATAGAATCTATTCGTACATTATACATGTCATATGTTAATAGTGTACTTTCATTTGGAGCGGTGATCTGGAATACTCAATACGATGTATATATTAGTAAAATCGAAAGAGTCCAAGAAAAGTTTATAAAATACCTTCGCTATAAATTTTATTTAAACGACAACTTGACTTTAATTAAACAAAATCTTAAGTTATTATCACTCGAGGATGACATTAAATTTGCCCACAAAATTCTCAACAACATGATTGATTCAACGCCAATTATTAATTTACTAAATATAAACGTTCCATCCTATAACACGCGAAATAAGCTTTTTTTTCATATACAACCTACTACTAGCAATTATCACTCTAACTCGCCTCTGAATCGTTGCTGTAAATCGTACAATACACTTGGTTCCACTGGATATATGTTTTCTTTCCCTAATGGCACTGACCAGTGCACTCAAAAAGTTTTATTTTGATCATATTTCATAAGAAATATATTTGTAAATTTATTTATTATAATAATAGCACTTATTTACTAGTATATTGTTTATTGTTTTATTCAAAATTATATATTTATATATCTTACAAATTTTTTTTAACGAGATAATACTACTATTACATTAGAACTATATGTTTTTTTATTTAGTGAATACTGTTTTTGGGTTAGTCCCGTTTTGTATTCCTTAATGTAAAATAAATAAATAAAACTCGATTATCGCGGGAACTATGACTGCGTCATCTCACCTGATTAAGAATTTAAATGCCAAAATTATCAAATATGAGAATAGTGAAAAAGCCCATTGCAGATTATCAATTAAATTTAACGAATAATACGCTATAATTTATGCACCCCAATGCACTCAGAGTGGTAGGTAACCAAAGTAAAAGGCACATTAGAGAATATCAGTAAAAGTCGATTCGATTTCCTCTTCACAATGAAGGTTAATTGCCGATAACGTCATAGCCACAATGTACGTATCAAGAGTATCGTCTGCATTAAAATGCTTCTGTTTCTGACGCAAGATTAATCTGCAAGTCCCGATGGCGGAAATTACGGACAATGATTAATTGGTCACATTTATTAAGATTTTAATCTAAACGACATTGTAGTCGGTGTTACGTACAAGTAGTGTATTTTTCGTACGTTAAAATATTTAAAAAACCATAGAATGGCAACGCAGGTGTGGTGTCAAAATCTGG
This sequence comes from Polydrusus cervinus, assembly GCA_935413205.1. Taxonomy (NCBI): domain Eukaryota; kingdom Metazoa; phylum Arthropoda; class Insecta; order Coleoptera; family Curculionidae; genus Polydrusus; species Polydrusus cervinus. The sequence goes on from OW284510.1 coordinate 6,360,361, forward strand.
CAGCTGTGCTAAAATGATGTCCCATTTCTGACAGTGTTCATCACCACTTTACGTACAGAATATCTGCTAACTGACTTAAGTAAAATTCCAACAAGGAAATATACATATAATCCCCGCTTCCAGCGTGTCAGTATAGGTAAATATTTACGGGGAATGACTCCCGTCTTAAATACCAGAAAAACAAGAAAATTTTTCGCAGAATGAACATAATTTGCACCGGCTAATTATCATAAGAAAACCTAATTACGAGACACATTACAACCATAACACCGTTTCACGCAAGAGATTGCATACCATACGTAAAACGTCTGCATAATTATAATTATTTTATATAAGGGTTATTCGCAGCTAATAAAACCTTAGTATGTCTCTTTGAATTGTTTCTTTTGAATAATACTCTTTGAAGAATCTTCAGTTGATTGCTGATTAAGGCTAATTCCAAAACACAATTTTAGTTTCTGTTTGAAGGTTGGAGACGATGATGTTTCTCGAATGATAGAGCAGTTTTGTATTGTCTCTATTTGTTTTAAATCACAATTTTTCAACTGCACAGAGCAAAATCGACTAATTAAACAGAATTATTAAGAATAGTTTATACCAGTAGCAACATTTTTAATAATCACTATTAAACAATCTATTACTATAGCAAAAAAGTTAACTAACGAACAGCGTACAGAATTGCTACCTCTTTATTTATACGGACAATAAAACGAAATAATTGTGAAGAATATAAGCCCAGAATTGTAAGAATGTATTTTAATAAAACATTCTTTTTGGAAATAAAAATGGTTTTATACAACATAAAGATTATACAAACAATAAAACGCTTTTTTGGGGGTATTAATTAAATTATTATTTGATATTAAACATTTATTTACCCTTATGCAACATACTTTTAATTTGCAAGAGTGGGGGAGACTGCGACGTATCAAGACGTGTTTTACGATGCCATTTGCATTTGTTCGGCTGTGCGGGTTGTCTCAGATGTTTGTTATTTTTTGTGAACAGTGTTGTGAGGTTATTATTAAGCTTTATTTGTGGTGGTGTAAAATTATCAGTATTTTGTAGCCTAAGAGCTGTGTTTATGATCTCAGATTTTTCGTTGTTTCTTGATTAGAAAGTGTTTTTTTTTTAGTTAAATAAATACCTTTAAAATGTTAACCTATTTTTATTATTTACTATTTTTTATATTATCGGCCATTTATCTGTTTATTTTAAATTCTGGATATACGATTGCACAGGTTTTAAAGCGAAAAATAGCAGTAGTTACAGGGTAAAATCAAAAAATTAAATTTGTCAATACCAATATAAATATAGTAAAATATAATTTCTTTACCTTTATTATTTTTTGGTCTTAAAACATACAATCATCCAAAATTTCGCTTGTTGCTTGGAGTTTGCGTAAAGAGATAAGTGATCGATAAATTTATAAAAAATTAATATTGGGAATGCACAAGCGCAAAATTTGAATCGGCAAACAGAATAAAAACGTTTTATATTGGCAGCTAAACACTTTTATACCGGTTATAAAACGGGATTATACTCTTTCAACTGTGTGTACTGGTTGTAAGGCGTTTTATAGTCGCTATAGAACAAACCTTTACGGTTATAATCCGTGTCATATAAACAGTATAATCGTTTTTATCTAATGTGTATACCCATAGAAGTACGTTTTAGAGTCGCTATGGAACAAACCTTCATGGTTTCCATGAGTGTCATAAAAACAGTAAACATAATTTACTTATCCTTATGCACTGGTCCTAGCAATACCTGATGTATAACTGGTATTACCTCGTATTGCTGTCACAAATAGTATTAAATATTCTGTTAATGGCCATAAGAATTCTTATAATGGCTATAATTAATTTTTCTCAGTGTGGTATCTTCAGTCGTCTTCAGATGAATACTAAAGGAGACTGAAGGAATTGACATTGAAATTAAATTTGACACAAATAGAAAAAGGTTATTTAGGTGAATGGAAGTAAGAAATGTTTTATTTTACTAAAAATGTACAAGAATGATATATTCAACTAACCAAGATAATTTTGAACGTTATAATTTATATAGGTCACATAAGTATTAAAATGTATTAATTTTTAAGAAAACTTGGTATTAAAATGGCATTTAGAACTAATAATTTATTAGGCAAATTCATAAAAAATAATAAGTCAAAAATAGGGAAAAATAATAAATCAGGGGTATATAAACTAACATGTGGAGATTGCCCCAAAACCTATATAGGCCAGTTAGGCAGAAGTTTTTATATAAGGATTAAGGAGCATTTTACAAGTTTCATAAACCGACAGAATGATTCTAATTATGCTTACCATCTTTAAGAGACAAATCATAATTTTAATAATAATTTAAAAATTTTTAATATATATAATAAAGGTATTAAATTATATCGGCTTGAACCTCTAGAAATTAACAAACTTAAAAGCTCTGGTTGTTTACTAAATAATCAATTAGATTTAAATAGATCCCCATTGTTAAATCTTTTCTAGTAAGGATAATGTCAGTAAAAACCCATTTTTAGGTACACTGTCATTATTAGGTATTAGATAATATGTATAAATATTTAATCCATGGTTATATTTTCACACCTGAAGAAGCTGCCGTGCAGCGAAACATGTCGTAAAAATTCATTTACAGTATTTTAAACATAGTGGACATTTTTAGTAAAATAAAACATTCTTTACTTCCATTCATCTAAATTTAAATGGATTTCCACCAAGTATCGACCGATGAAATCAAATCTAAAAAGGTTATTATTTTTTTATCGTTAGTAGGCAATGGACACTCAGTTATTTCTATCATGGCTAGCTAGATATTTTTCTAGTTTTTCTCGTGTGGGCATGACAAGAAAGGTCCTATTTACTTTTCTGATGATCAAAATAAAATTGAATTAAAAAAATGTTGTGCGAAAAAGGCTACATTAGCTCAGAATCACCCATAAGTACATGCCTATTTTTTTAAACTCTTAAATATCTGGCTTTATCTTGATTAAAATTCTAGACAAGGTCGAGCGAGGATATGAAATACATGTAGAGCGAGCACAGAGTGTTTAGTAAACCATGTCAGGTAATCTGATGGCGATATGACAGGTATTATCCTCTGACATAAGATAAAACTAATTAAAAATCTAGGTAAAACATCTTTTTGAAAAATATTCTTTCATTAAAATTGTATTATAAAAAGTAGGATGGTCTGCTGTCTCGGAATTTTTGTGTAGCCGTGAAATGCTTCTCAAATTACAAAGACTCAAAAAAAAGTCTTTGAAATATTTTAAATTATTACAGAATTACATGGGCGTAGAGTCTTTTTCATTTCTAAGGAAGTTTGCAAATCATGAAAATTAATAGCAACATCTAAACGAATTATTAAAAATAAACTGAATAAATATACAGGATATTTTTTACTGTATCGCTAAATAAAATAAAATCATTTTTACCGTAAAACCGGTTTTACAGATTTAACAGTTAAACCGGAAGTTGTCACGCGAATAGTTCCGAATCGGTTCAGAATCCTTACGGCGAACAAGTTTATTAAGAATCTACGTAAACTACAATCTTTCCTTCAAATTCCATTTTCCGCTCCTCATTGACTCAGTTTATTAATTAATATCACCATGCAAAAGTCGACCAATCGACAGTATTTTTGATTGCTGGTAGCCGAAGCGCTGATACGGCCTTGCTGAGTCAAATATTAATGTAGCGTATTATTTTACTATTTACTTAATATATATACAGGGTGATTCCTAAGTTGATACTTCTTTTTTAGCTGCGTATAGAAGGCATTAAAATAAACACCATTTTCAAATACCTTTTTCAAAAAAACTCAAAAATAAGGTACTTACATTCATTTATTACACTATGGATCAAATACGGTTCTGCCTAACTTGTCCGTTGAATAACATTAAGAAAACTTCTGGGTGTAGGATGAGCCCGCAAGGGAAAGCGTTCTGCGTATAATCTCGAAGCAGCTGCCGCACTTTGACGATACTCACCGTAAATTAGCACCATCTACTGGTTCATTGTTTTCAAATTTTACCATTTTCACGTGTCACCAATTTAAAATTGACTTGCTTCAGAAAAACACACCGCAGCAGATTGCCAAATATCAAACTGACCAAATTGCATGACTAATAAGAGCTAAGACGAACAACATAAAGTATAGCAGGGCTATTTTTTGATGACCAGTCCCACACTTAGATTTTTTTTTCTGTATCTCGCCTATTTTTAAGTTTTTTAAAAAAAGGTATTCGAAAATATTGTTTATTTTAATGCCTTCCATACACAGGTAAAAAAGAAGTATCAACTGAGAAATCACCCTGTATAAGCAATTTTCGCTAATGTTTTAAGTATTAATATGTATTAATTTCGGTAACCAGATTTTTTATGAGAAAATAACTTTTGTTCTTTTAAACTAATTAAGTTAAAAATATTATAAATTAAGAAATTATTAAAACCTGAATTTCTGCACTCCACTTCGAGGCATAAGGACACTAATCGCAAAAAACTATATCTTCCGAACCAGTTGACCGATCGACTTCGAGTTTTCTCTAAACGACTTGTTACGTCATCCTGAAGACAACCCTCATGTTGGATTTCAATTTTGACATTTGACAAGTGACAGGTGACCTTGACATGCCCCAATTGACAGGTGCCAGCCTCCATCTTTCCTTAAACATAATATGACGTCATCCTAAACATGTGGCCTATAATAAATATTATTGCCCAAGTAGCTAACGCCCAAGTAGCTAATGCCTAAGTATCTAACGCCCAACAGTGTGACATTTGACAGATGACGTATGACAGATGACGCACGCATGCGCACTACCTGAGCATGCGCCTAAGGGACCTCCGCAAATTGATGTGAAAACCCTCTTCTCCCTCTACTCATAACTTTATTTGATAGCTGTGCAAAATATAATAAAGATTAAACAATATTGTTATATTATTTGTGGCCTATACTTTACCGACAGAGCAGGGTTCATGCCTAAATCACATAAATAATTCCGGTCAGTCAGCCAAAAGCAACTAAGGGTTATACCAAAAATTAGTCCTAATGTGCATAAGCAAAAACTTAAATACTTGTTATATCGATAAAGCATTAAAAAAATAGTGCCGCAGACAAATTTCTTTGTAAGTAAAAATGTATCATTATGTTTGCGGTTCTGGATGGCAGTGGCGTGCATACAATATAGGCAACCCTGGAAACAATAAAACAAACTCCAACCAAAATTATTTCTTTATATTTAAATTTTTATCCTATCCGTGTAATATCCGGCAATATTTCTGTGTATATAGAAGACCGGGACCGAAAAGTTAATCGTATAACATTGAAGATCATTTCTACGAACGCATTCGTTGCCAATTAATCGTAAACTCGATCGCTGTAAGAGAATTTGGAAAGCAATGATTTTACATTGCATTAACCGCTTATGGGAGAACAAAAGCACTGCTTTTATACGAGTGGAAGCGAGCGAGAGCCGGTAGGCAGTAAGCTAGAAAGAGAACAAATACACGTGACTTTCTAGATGAGCCTCCGTCGGCCCGCGTTGGTAAAATGCATTGGTGCCAATCTTCCAACTTTATCGTAGTTTCAAAAAATACTACGCGTTCTCCATATAAAACATGTCAGGTTAGTTTTTTTTTTTACGGTTCGCCGACTACGTAGGCCATCTTGAACCGGTCATCGACCACAAATGTGATCTACCGACTGGGGAGTGTGAAACGGCACCTTCATCCTACGAGATATCCGATCTCATCCGGCCGGTCCGGCGTGAATAGGATGGCTAGGTGTCGATTCATTTTACACTCTTCCCTAAGGCAAGAGCACGCCGTGTTCCCAAGCGGTCACCCGCCCAAGTACTAACCGCGCTCGACACCGCTTAACTTCGGTGATCTGCGGGAACCGGTGCTTAATATGTCGACAGACCCTTGCCTGTGAGGTTAGTTAAGATCTTTATTTGTAACGTAAAAAAGAAGTACTTTTATGATGATTTAAGATAATTTTTGCTAATAAGTATCTTAAATTATAATTTATATGATAATTGACTTGGGGTTCAATCAAGTGAATGTTAGATTTAAAATCTGAATATAAAACGAATGTGAATGAAATTTATTTATAATAATAATATATATTAGTGTTTTCGCCCAGTGTTTACTTTTGCTATTAACCCGCGCGTCGCCGTCGGTTGCGAAAAAAAATGGACATGTCCACGTACATGTAATTGAGGTAACGACGATGTCAACTGTGTTGAAAATTTTTAAAGTCAATTGTTTGGAAATTAAATGTTTGCCTACCGTGTTCAAACGGCTTTGCACGCCACTGCTGGATGATTTACTACCCTTCTCCCATCCTTCTCTACGTCTTTGCAGACTTGACGCTAAATTTATCCTAAAACAATGCATTTAAAGTATTTCTCTTTCCTGTTCTTGTTTCGTCTATTTGGTAAACACAAAAAGGGAGATAACATACAAATCAAACCAAAAGTTTGTTGAATATCAAACACAACATAAAATACATAGAATACAGAGACTGTTTGTAATAATGGGTTTGTTTCACCCAATTTCTTTAAATAAAATTGGTAGTGTCTGTTTGAAGGTTGGAGACAATGATGTTTCTTGATTGATAGAAGAGTTTTGGGCGTGCATTGTCTTTATCTGTTTTACATCACAACGTTTCAACTGGTAAGTGTCTCCAGTCGTCTTCAGGTCAAATAAGTACAGTAAATACAGCTCTATTTATACTAGCTAGATGCATTGGAGCTTAACTGAGATGAGTGCAGTCATACGTTCAGTTTCTTCAAGCAATTATATTCGTAAATGTAACAAAATTTACAAATCTATCTTGTAGTTTTTTCTATAAAGAAAATAATTATTTTTAAACTTAATATACTTTACCCATGTTTTGTATTATTATAGCTGATTTCTGTTTTTAAGCATCTTCACTTTACCTAAAAAAAAAAGAGAAATAATTTAAGTACTGATTTACAATAGCTTTGATTTAAACTAACAATATATATATTCTTTTTTAATTTATTCAATTACCTAATTTTATAACGTTTTTTTACCCTTCACGGAAATGATATTTTTTTTTGAACACCGTTCAAATACTCATTTTCGACTTTACACTGCAAGGTCTAAAGTCAAATTTAAAAAAGTAATTTTTAAATAAATGTTATCGTGTTTGCGTTGTAATACACCGACAATCCGTAGTGAATTATCCAAAATACTGGATCGACGACTGCCAGCGGTATCCATATTTTTTATTGTAAATTAATTGTGTATGTTTTAAACCAAAATATCAACACCAATGAATAAAAAATAAAATAAAAATGTTTTTCTGATGTTCGATCCTATTCTCAATTCCCTTTAGTGTTTTTTGAAATATTATATTAAAGTTATTAATGTATAATGTGTTCCTTTCTAAATAAAAATTATTTTATACTTATTGTACTTATACTTTATTGTATAGTGTGGAAATTGTGAGTGACACCCTCATAGAGCTTTTGAGGAAGTTAAATACTAAAGAAAATAATGCTTACATCGAAGTAGCTGAGAAAATGGTACTACCAGGTTCTGAAGATAAATTTGGGAGTTTAAATGGTATATCAGAGTGAAAAATGAGAAACGTTATGTGTGAATGACCTAGGGAAGTAACTGTAACTTGAGTGGTTGAATATATTTTTGAGAAGTGAAAAGATGAAAACCCACAACCACAACTTCTTAAGTATTATTTCTTCCTATTTAACTTTTTTTTTTATTATAAATTATCACACTTCTTCCATAAAAAATGTTTCAATTAAAATTTTTACTTTAATTTTTCTGTTTAAAAATAAATACCTAATTGTTTTTGTTGTAAAAATATTTTATTGCATTGAGTTATATTTTTATTGATTTAAAATAGCTCTAAAAAAGGGAAACGGAACAGACAAGTATATAATAGAAAAATACTATAAATATCATTCTTTTTACTTGTTTTCCTATAAAATTGCATCATAAATCAATAACTCAAACGATATGCGTCCGAAACCTTAATCTCTATATAAAACAGGACTTTTAGGAGGAAAAGTTTAAAAACCAAACGTTTCCTACAAGACCTTTGTAATCTAAGCCAAGAATACATTATTTAAAAATTGTAATTAAAAGTCCAAGTTTGAGACGAAAAATTAGGTTGCAATTAGACTTTTAGACCGGAGCTCCTAGCTCGGGAGGAGCTGCAGTCAGGCAGCTCCCCCCCCTAAATACGCCACTGAAATATACTATACAAAGCAAAAAAATGTAATACTAAAATTATTAAATTCCAGCATTACCGCTCACTAATACAGGGTTCTATGGAATAATCTAAAAATCCATATAGCATTTAAGAAACTTGAACACCTTCTTATAACACCAATCATTGGGCTATTTTTGATAGTACACTATTTATATGCTTCGACCTGGTCAATCCATCGTTCTATTATAAGTCCTAAGTATTTATAGTGGGTAACATTTTTTAATTTCACATTTTTTAAGTATAAGTTTAAGACACAACCCGGCTTATTTTTTTGTTTAAACGTCATATACACGGTTTTTTCAGCATTTAAAGTACTTACGTTTATTTTTACACAACCATTTATAATAGATCTGCAGGTCTTGATTTATCTTTGATTCTAAATTATTTATATCACTATCTGAATAAACAAGCGCAGTGTCATCAGCAAACATGAAATACCTAGCTTTAAGTCCAGCATGTTTTAGATTATGTACATAAAGTAAGTATAGTAAGGGACCCAGTGTAGATCCTTGAGGTACTCCAACATTTACTGTGGCAGTAGAGCTTTAACAAACCTATATTTAAATAATTAAGTTTCACACAACTTTAGTTAAAATTTTTGTTTATTATTTTTTATACAGGGTGTCCCGAAATTAGGTGACAATATTTTAAGGGGATAAAGTACATCCAAAAATCCTTCATTAATATACCTTCAAAAACGCTTCGTTACGGGGCTAGAGCCCCCCGAATGGAAACTATGATAAGCGGTTTTTTCACAATATCTCAGAAACTGATTGAAGTATCAAAACAAAATTTGATACATGTTTTACCCATGACGAGACTCAATAAACGGTTTGTTTAGCTTAGGTGTATTTCTTCCAGTGGCGTCCTACTGGGTAGGTATTGACGAGGATGCATATCTCAGCAAACACTTGATATTAAAACATGAAATTTATTAGAAGTTCTACTAGCGACAAGGCATATTTATTAAAGGATGTAACATTAAAATATTTTTCCAGTGGCGTCGCACGGGGTGGAGCGTAAAGTAAATATTACAAATTTTTTTTTAATTTGAGGGGCTTTCATACTTTTATTGTCATTTTTTAAATTTTTTGTTAATAAAACCTTCCATTATTGTAATTTGACAGAATATAAGATTTTTAGACCTTGTTTTTTAAATATTTATTTGTATAAGAGACTTAAAATAAAACAAAAAAGAATAACAAATTGCAAATCAAATTTAATTGTAAAACCACACGGGAAACTAATTCTTAAGCAAATGTTCGAAATGATTTCATTTTGTTGGATGCAAAATCTAGACCTGCGTGTTTTGTTTTGTGAGGAACGGAGAATTTGAAAAGGGTATAAAAGGAAAGCCCCTCAAATAAAAAAAAATAGTAATATTTACTTTAGGCTCCAATCCGTGCGACATCACTGAAAAAATATTTTAATGTTACATCCTTTAATAAATATGTCTTGTCGCTAGTAGAACTTCTAATAAATTTCATGTTTTAATATCAAGTGTTTGCTGAGATATGCAAAAAAACACCTTAGCTTGTAAAGAACCGAAAATTTTTAAATCGATTTTACTGAAAAATGGTGAATCCCACCGAAATGAAGCAAGAGTATCTTTTTTCAATAGAAGACTTTAGTGCTTTTAAAAATTGCACCTGGCGTTAAAAAATCTTTCAAATAAAAAAGTTAGGGCAATATTCTCCTCACTACCTACCCAGTGGGACGCCACTGAAAGAAATGAACCTAAGCTAAACAAACTGTTTATTGCGTCTTGTTATGGGCAAAACATGTATCAAATTTTGTTTTGATACTTCAATCAGTTTCTGAGATATTGTGAAAAAACCGCTTATCATAGCTTCCATTCGGGGGGCTCTAGCCCCATAACGAAGCGTTTTTCAAGGTATATTAATAGAGGATTTTAGTCCTATTTTTGGATGTACTTTATCCCCTTAAAATATTGTCACCTAATTTCGGGACACCCTGTATATGATACAACTCGTGTTTATTAATTTACAGCAGCAATCACCAGTAACTCTGGCTTTGTTTTATTGTAGCAATATTTTTACAAAGTGTTTTGTGAATTTACTGAAAATGAAATTCACAAATTTAACATTGTATACATTACACGTATTCTCGAACTTTTACAACATTAGCTCTATAATCAAGGAGTTGCAAACATTTTCCAAGTGGATGTAGCGTATCAGGAGCGTCGAAGGAGCGAATTGTATACAGTTCCATTAATTGCCATTTGGCTGTTTGCTTAGCAGAGTGGCTGCTTGCACTTGTCACCACTCCATCAGTTCGATCCACTCGAAATTGCGGCTAATTGAGAAATTTGCCCGAAGGGGGAAAACGTCTTGTCTTTTGATGCCGAAGACGGCGCGTCGAGACGGCCCCGAATTAGGATGTTGACTCAAGACGATATCGTCTTGTTGTTATAGACTTGCTACAGGAAAATGCACTTTTCTCGATACATACTGAAGGAAATGTGTTTTGGGTAAAGAAAGCTCTTGTAATCGTAATTTTCGATTTACAACTTAAGAGTTTTTGGGGGTTAATGTTGTGTTTGTAAACTAGACTACAGACTGCAGTCGGGAACCAACAGGTACTGTAATTTTTATTTAATTTCTTATAAAACCTGTGTGCCGTAAATGGCCGTAGGAAAAAGTTTTTCATTGAAAAGGGAGTGGTTTCAAATTCAAAAAATAAGGTCGTCGCTTTAGTGTAAATATCTACCAAAACTAACTTCTGAAAAAAATTACGAGAACAAATAAAAACTTGCAGCTCGGCGTATCCAGAAATTACGCTCCGGGGGGGGGCTGAGTGGGTGTAAGTAGAACATTTTTATTTTTGGAGAGAGGGACTACATGCATTTTATGATAATTGTACCTAGTGAAGAAGGCGGAAAAGCGCCGCAGGCGAAACATTTTCGGGGCCACGCCCAAAGTTCATTTAAAATTCACCTTACTACTATCAAATTTCGAAAATTAAATTATTACCTCTTGGATTAAATTAATTAAATTTTTTGTAAATGTTTTTTTTCCTTTTTTCTTGATATTCCTAGCTGGCTCTTTATTAAAAAAAAATTTATATTTGAGAAAAATATGAATATTGGTGTTAATCCAAAATTTTAATATAAGACGTATGATGACTCTAACCAGCGTTTTTGAGGCTCAGTTTTTCATAATTAAAAATAAAGTAAATATCGTTCACCATGCCAGAATTGAAGATTTTTTCAGAAATCATATATTTTAGGAGCGTAGATCCAAGAGCAGTTTTTGGTGCAAATGCTTAGATTTTGAAATACTCCTTCTTAAATGCCGTTTTTTATATTCATATTAAAGCATTCTCGTTTCTTTCCGCATTTTTTTTTATTATAAATTGTCACACTTCTTCCATAAAAAATATTTCAATTAAAATTTTTACTTTAATTTTTCTCTTTAAAAATAAATACCTAATTATTTTTGGTTTTTGTTGTAAAAATATTTTATTGCATTGTGTTATATTTTTGTTGATTTAAAATAACTTTAAAAAAGGGAAAACGGAACAGACAAGTATATAATAGAACAAATCTATAAAATATTATTCTTTTTACTCGTTTTCCTTTAAAATTGCATTAAAAATTAATAACTAAAACGATATGCGCCAGAAACCTTAATCTTCATACAGGGTGGCCCATTTGTCTGACAAAGTAATATACCGTCTCTACTATTAAAGATATCAAAAAAAAGTTTTTATAAAAGTTGTGAGGTATAAAAAAATATATGTTCTAAAATTATTTTTAAACATACAGGATGGTCCAAAAAAGTAGGACAATAAAAAGATACATTTTTTTAAATGGAACACCCTATATATTTTAGCATTTTTTGTTTCCTTACAAAATTGTCCATATGACGCCATATATAGTTTTTAAATTTTTTGCAACGTTGCCAAACAAAATGCAAAATTCTTAAAATTTTGGAAAAAACATGATAGTAAACAATTACCTGTATTTCTCAATAAGAGTATCGAAAATCGTAAATTTCTTGTAAGCTCTTAAGTTTAGGGCTAGATAAACTGTCTTAAATCTTTAAGTATAGAAAATTTTGTACAGGGTGTTGTCTGTTGACATCCAAATATATAAAATTTTAAAATACAATAACTCGGTTTTTTCAAATGAAACACCCTATAATTATTAGGCTCTTCTGATAGATATTGTAAGTATCTTTTATTATTGTTAAGTCATACCTATACCTAAATTGACTAGTTTTGGCAATATTTCGATTTTTATTTAAATTTTGGTAAAAAAAACTATAATTTTTATTTTTCACGTAAGCCATGACCAGCAAACTAAAAATATATGTAATTAAATATTATCCCATATTAAAATAAATTGATAACCATAGTTAGTTACGTATTTATTTAATTTAATAAAATTTTGTTTTTATTACGCAACTGGATATTGAAAATAAGTTTACAAACATTATAAATATAAATATAATAATTATAAATATGACATTATATTCAATTACATTTGTTTTGACTTTGCTGGTCATGGCTTACTAGAAAAATAAAAACTATAGTTTTTTTCACCAAAATTTAAGAAAAAATCGAAATATTGCCAAAACTAGTCAATTTAGGTATAGGTATGACTTAACAATAATAAAAGATACTTACAATATCTATCAGACGAGCCTGATAAATATAGGGTGTTTCATTTGAAAAAACAGAGTTATTGTATTTTAAAATTTTGTATATTTGGATGTCAACAGAAAACACCCTGTACAAAATTTTCGGTACTTAAAGATTTAAGACAGTTTATTTATCCCTAAACTTAAGAGCTTACAAGAAATTTTCGATTTTCGATACTCTTATTGAGAAATACAGGTAATTTTTTACTATCATGTTTTTTCCAAAATTTTAAGAATTTTGCATTTTGTTTGGCAATGTTGCAAAAAATTAAAAAAACTAAATATGGCGTCATATGGACAATTTTGTAAGGAAACAAAAAATGCTAAAATATATAGGGTGTTCCATTTAAAAAAATGTATCTTTTTATTGTCCTACTTTTTTGGACCATCCTGTATGTTTAAAAATAATTTTAGAACATATATTTTTTTATACCTCACAACTTTTATAAAAACTTTTTTTTGATATCTTTAATAGTAGAGACGGTATATTACTTTGTCAGACAAATGGGCCACCCTGTATAAAACAGGACTTTAAGAAGGAAAAGTTTAAAAACTAAACGTTTCCTACAAGACCTTTGTAATCTAAGCCAAGAATACATTATTTAAGAGTCCAAGCGTGAGACGAAAAATTAGGTTGCAATTAAACTTTTAGACCCGAGCTTCTAGGCTCGGGGGGAAGTTCAGCATTTCCGTGATACAGAAAACACGTTAAAATAACCAGAGGTTAATAAATTAGTACAAAATACAATTTTTACATGTTTATTTTGACGACGATATTTCAGGATTGTCAATCCAACTAATCGTGTATGATCTACATTTATTTAAAGAATTTTTTACATGTTGGTGTTTAATCAAGTAACTACATAGTTAGACTAACTTGAGTTAGGTGGACGACCAGCCCTTATTATTAGCAAGGGATGCACTTTGCCACTCCAGAAAACATTAACTAGAAAACTAACTGTATTTCTCCAAAATGTATACTACAATGTTCATCTGAATAAAGATTGCTTATTATGCTCAGTGGAGGATCCAGGATTTTGCTGAGGAGGGGAATAAACAAAAGTGACTTTAAAAAAAAGGGCATATCCCGGCTCTAAAAATCTTTCTACTCTCAAAACAGTGGCGGCTCGTCAGGTGAAGTAGAAGCGAGAACCAAAAAAAAAAAAACAGGAGGAAAGTTTTTCGACAATATTAAATATTAATGTAACAATACAGCTACCATTTTACCCCTTAAAAAATTAATTATGTTCGAATTAATAATATTAATTTAATCCGTATGTAGCTATGCATTGTAGGCCACGGTTAACTTCGAAGAACAATAATTATATACACTCGTGCATTTTGGCGCGCCCCAGCCGACCGTGTCCGTGAGTTCAAAGCAAGTGAAGACCCAACGTCCAACATGGCTTTGATATTCACCGTTGCTATGGTTACGTGACGCCAGTCACACAAATAGCATGCAACAATTTATATTATGATGAAGGGCAATTTAAAAATAGATCAGTAGTATGCACCATTGTTTTAGCATTGGTTCGCCTAACCTTAAGGTATTTATTTTGAGGCTTCGCGAAACTTACGGTTATAGATATCGTTTTTACGTGTGATTAAAAAGTTTTGTTTTTATTTTTCAGTTAATTCAGTAGTGTACGTACCTACTTAGTTGTGTGTTTTAAAAATGAACCCAATTAATGACATAGTTTATAATTTGTTGGAAACTCCATTCAGTCGTTGGACAAATAAGGATAAAAGAGACGTTTTGTTACACGGGTTTTTAGTCAATATTTGTTTAAGTACCCGCACTATACCTAGCTCTTCACCATTTTTAGGACCGCGAGCCGCCACTGTCTCAAAAGTAACTTCTAAAAAAATACAGACCCTTCATAGGCCCTATAATTTTCAAGGCTCGAAGAGTAAACAAAACACCCATTTTGTAAGGCTAGGGGGGGGCGAAACGCCCCCCCCCCCCCCAACTGGACCTGCGCCTGATTATGCTTATTAATTAATAATTCTGTCTTTGTTTTCTGTAATAAATTATAAGAAGAACGGTAACTTTTATCAAATATATTTCTGACAGTTTGTTTGTCTCACACATAAATTTAAATGAGTTTAAAGTTAAAATCGGTTTTATTGCTCAAACTCTAATTTCGTAAGTCAACAGCAAATTTAAATAATCATCAATCACCTCATAACCGTGTTTTTCTAGAGCTTTTCTAATTTCTTTAATGTTAAAACAATTAGCCTTCTTTAATGGAAATCTGTTTGATATTTTAGCAGTAAAATCGAATGAATACGGCTCGACTTGACAGTTTCAGTGTCTGATTCGTCGAAAACCCTTTACGGCTTCCTGTCACGTTTTAAAAGTTAGTCCCGATTTTAAATACGCCAGACATCGGCATGAGCTAAGAAAACAAATACATCCAGGGAGGCCTGGAATAACATAATAAATAATAGAAAGATATGGGACCGCTAATGCTGATGAACTTCTTGAGAATGATTGGGAAATTTTTAGTTGGATGGTCGTTACTATTTTTGGATTTTGTTAAGTACATTTCGAAAGTTTCGCGGTCTTTCATGGCTCTGCGTGTGGGCTTTATATTTTGTTGGATATCCTCTGATTTACAAATCGAATACAAAATGTGATATGTGCATAGGTCTCCAAGCCGTACAGAGGGGCTGAAAAGAGGAGTAATCTTTTCACCAAGAATCTGATCTGCAGGTGACAGTTGGTCGTTGGATTTAAATGTTGTCTTGTGATTATGTGTGGCCTTTGTCCTAGAGTGTTTCTGAGGATAGAGGAGAGAAGCAATTTAGAATGGTATGATGGTTAGTTTGATAGCGCCTTTAAAAGTGGTTTATGCTAGTTCAATCTATATGTACAAAAGCATAGGTTAAGAAAGTGATTTATTTCTTCTTTTTTCTTTTCCCTTTCTTTCAAACATATCTCTGAATACCCCGTATAAGCTTTATACTACAAAGATTTATAAGTAATATTAATACTATAAGCTTTATAATACAAAATTATTTAAGGAATGATACCCTAAAGCGATTAAATATTATTTAGGATTAAAAAAAATATGATTAAATTATCGAAGTAAATTTAATCATTATTGATGCAAATATTTAATAAAAATTGATTAAAATATAATCAGTAATATTTCTTATGTTAATCAGATTTCAATAAGGTTTTGTCAATCAATTTGGTTTGGAACTGAATTTAATCAGTACTGAGTTTTGAGTTTAATTTAAAATTTAATAATTTTTTTATACACAGTAAAAATCTTTGGTGTTAGTTAGCTACCCTAAGCGGTGTTCATAAGTAACACCTAATGTACTCTAAAGCAGTGTGAACACCTTTACACAGGCATTATTTTACATCGATGAGAATGAAAATGAACATAACACCCCAAGAAACTAATTTTTGTGATTTTTAATTAAAATTTTTACTTAATAATAAATAATCAATATTTTAGCATTAAAAGAGGATAGTTGTCATCTGCTTTTGAACTGTCACCACCCAGGGCGTCTATGGGAGGGGGAGGAGGGGGGATGAGTACTTGGCCCCCCCTCCCCCTGGCCTAGTATATAATAATTGTTGGTGTTATAATATGGATATCCCAAAAGTTAGTTGTTTTTATTTTGAAGTCATGGTGGAGAGAACACAAGTTACTTTTTTCTCTTTTTTAGATGTCATATTGGAAAGCGAAGAGGTCACTAAAAAAAGACGGAGGGGTTTTAGCACACCATTCTCTATAAATAATTGCTCTTTTTACTTGTTCTTTCTTTAAAATTGTATTACAAGCAAGCAAATACAAAGGTATGCATCCGAAACCTAACCTCAACTTCAAGAAAAAATATTTGAAAAACTAAGCATTTCCGAGAAAAAGAGTTTTCAGATTCGTAATCCTCGCCCCAAAATATTTCCTTTCATCATCAATTTCGGGGTACTGAGCGTATTTTGATACTCGCGTAACAAACAAACAGTTTGTTGGTACGTCATGATGATCATATTAAACATTTCTTTGGGAAAATGGCACGTAAATGAAAAAAGGTTCGCCATCCATGGTGTAGTGTATAGAAAAATTGCACCGAAGCAAGGTAGTTCGCACAACGACGGCCGCGATATCAGTATACCAATTTTCATGGTTCAATGGCATAACAGTTTGCTTAATTGCTCCTTTTGTCAAAACAAAAGCTCGATTCACACAATAGTAATAACCAGGTAATCTAAATAAAATAGATCTTTCATATTGTCATTTTACTATTTTAACAGTTATGTCTAGTTTTTTTGCCCTCTCATCGGACATAATAGTAACGAAACTGGGACGATACCGTGAGCGATTTTTTGGCGAGAACTTGCAGACAGTAGAGAGCAAGTCTAAAATACAACCGTTTCTAAAGTTGAGAAGCGATGAAATTATAGAGATGGGCTAGGATGTCGACAATTCGCGAATACAGAAAACAAAAATTTGAAGCGTTAAAAACTGCAGTAATAAAAACGACGATTTTATTATATTTTGTATTGCATTCAACACCTTGTTAATTTGTACCATTAAAATTTTACTTAGCTGTGTCATCAGCGGATGACTGTCAAAAATTACAAGCGGACCTTAACAGACTTGTCACTTGGTGCGAGCAGAATGGTATGGACCTTAATGCCTCAAAATGTCATGCATTATGTCTCTTAAGAAATCGTAACCCTGTACAGTTTGATTATGAAATCGGTGATACCATGTTATCAAAAGCTTCCTCAATTAAAGATCTTGGGGTAATCATTGATTCTTCACTGTCATTCATTCCTCACATTGCTGAGGTTGTCTCTAGGGCTCTTAAAATGCTTGGCTTTGTTAAAAGATGCACGCAGGACTTTAGCAACCTGTCTGCCATCCGCTTGTTATATTTGTAGTCTTGTCAGACCTCACCTAGAGTATGCCTCCTCTGTCTGGAATCCCTTGTATGCCTGCCATATCCATAAACTCGAGCAAGTTCAGCGTAGATTTTTGAGATATATCTCATTTAAGGCAAATATCAACCCAATCGATTACACTTTTGACTTCAATATGCTTCAGGAAACATTCTCTTTAGAAACTTTAAAAAAGAGAAGAGATGATAGGGATCTTAAACTTCTATACAAGATCATTAATGCGCATGTTGATTGTCCTACTCTCTTGAGCTCAATTGGGTTAGCTGTTCCTGCAAGAAATACGAGATTCTACAGAACTTTTTATCAACCCCTTTGTCGTACCAACTTTGCGTTAAATTCTTTTGTTCTCCGTGTTACCAAACTTGCTAATCGACATCCTGAACAACTAGATTTTTTTGGCGCATATCGAGGTTTTATTTGTCAGCTGTTATTAAACTTTATAGTGTGTGATAAGTTATGTACCTGAGATTTGATTGTTTTTTTTGTGACTTTTGTATTTTTCTTTTATATTTATGAATAGGAAAGTTTTTGTTTGTACTGTACTGTTGCACTGATTTTAATTTTAATTACTAACTATTATTTTATTTACTGAGGTTTACCATTTGTTTTTGTAATTTTATGGGCAAGGCCCGTTAATAAATAAATAAATAGAGAAACCAAGCCAAGTGGAACGGTCCAATGTAAAAATGTTAGCGGTCATAAATTGAGGATGAGATCCAAAACGGTAAAGGGTTACGTCAAACGTCTAAAGTCACTTCTCTTCTCGGCATTTACGTCGAGGGCGTGAGTCACATTCTAGCCCACTTACATGGGATGTCTAGGTTTACTTAGTATATTGTTGTACCTTTAAGCTGGCATATTACTGGTAGTTGTAACTGGGCAAAAAGAGATTTCCAGGGTGTATATGCTTTGGTTTAGTACACCGTAAAATTCCATAATTTTTCCTGTATTTTTACGCGATACAGGATCATTCACGCTATTCGTCACGACATATTTTAGCTAAATCCAGCTTTAATATATTGTTTTATTGCAGTTGTTTAGCGTGTTGTGTTGAAAAATTTAAAATAAAGACAACACTACTTTTAATATTACGGCAGTAGAGTTTTGGACTTGCATTGTCTTTATTTGTTTTTAATCACAACGTCTCAACAGGTAAGTATCTCCAGTCGTCTTCACTATTCACTATATCAATAACAACACTAAAGCAGGGCAGGTGTAATACACCTGTAATTTATTCAATATGGATTAAAAAAAATTTAGATATCAGTATAAAATATGTCTTAGGAATGTATTAGTTCATTTTCCTCAGTCACATAAGACATCGATATAACAGCACAATCCTAAAAATAAAGAACATTTATAGACCAACTGTCGGGATTGAATCAGTGCTGTCTCTCGTAGCGATTCTCGGCGCTTTTCTTTGATCTTTTACGACGTGGTATGGAACAAACCATTTGGTTACACTGGGCGGCATTATTTGGCACCAACATCGCGGTTATGTTTTGTTGTTATTATTATTTTATTTTTGCTTCCTACTGACGTCGGAAATATAGAACTCTGCGGTGATAAATTAATTATTTCTGAAAAATGATTGTGCTCAATATTAAAATGTTTATTCCCGAGAAAATACTCGCTTTATTGAAAGGTCACAAGAAATATTCTTTTTAATTTGTGAATCCAGTGACGTAGCTAGAGATGAACCGTTTGTGCCTTTATTGACAGCGCCTTTTCGCACCCCAAAATAAGGCAACAAAGTATAGACTAGCAACACGGTTTTAGAGTACCCGAGGAGGCAAGGAGCTAAAAAGGACAAATGAAAATTTTTAATTCTACAGTAAAAAATAAAAAAAGTGGCTATATTCAGGGGCGGTTCTAGACCCGACATATTGGGGGGGGGGGCACCACATTGGCGTAGCCAGAAAATATGCTGGGGGGGGGGGGGGGGGGGGGGGGGGGGGGGGCGTAAGTAGGATATTTTCTGAAGAGAGGGATAGAGGCGAAAAATTTTCGGGGCCACGCCCTAAGTTCGTTTAAAATTCACCTAACTACTATCAAATTTCGAAAATTAAATTATTACCTCTCCCCCTTTGCATGGTTGGATTAATTTTTTTTGATATTCCTAGCTAGCTCTTTATTAAAAAAAAAACATTTTTTATATTAGTGAAAAATATGAATATTGGTGTCAATCCAAAATTTTAACATAAGACGTATGTATGACTCTAACCAGCGTTTTCCGGGCTCGGTTTTTCATGATTAAAAAAAAAGTAAATATCGCTCACCACGCCAAAATTGATGATTTTTTCAGAAATCATGTATTTTAGGAGCGTAGATCTAAGAGCAGTTTTTGGTGTAAATGCTTAGATTTGAAAAGACTCCGTATATTTATATTCCTAATAAAGCATTCTCATTTCAACCCGCACTATTTTATTTATTATAAATTATATTAGGGACTGAAATGGCTTTTTTAGCTACAAAGTTCAAAAAATTCAATATATGCAGTAATATCATAACGAAAAATGATAAAATCAAATATCGGAAAATTAATAAAATTCGCGATACCTTGGCTAAATGAAAAATGGAGACGACGAGTTAAATCCAATTTGTCGACTACTTATAAGACGAATTCCAATAATTCCATCAAATTTATTCATTTTTACGGGGAAACGAGAAAATTTTCTTTTATTAAATAATATTAGGTTTTACAGACAGGAAGGCGAAAAGGGATCATGCAGCACATATACGTAAAACGTGACATTTATTGTCAGAATTTGTGTAAGGCTGAAGCGTTATTTTTATGACAAGTCGACAAAAGTACTTTACTGACACCACCGAAGACTGAAAAAAAAAATGAACACCACGAAGTCTGTTAATAATGTAATTTAATTATTATATAACTTAAACTAATACCTGGTTTGGAGCAGGGTTAATACCCGGTATTCCCAGTCAAATAGTTTTAAAATTTTTGAACCAACAGAGAACCCGACAGACAGGGAAACAGACGGAAATGAGAAACTTGCTTTTTGTGATATTTTTTTTAAATCATAATATTTTCCTTTCTGAGAAATAGTAGTTTGTACAACAAGAGTGGATATGATGTCCATATCGCACGAGGAAGTAAGGCGGAGTGCTCAAACTTCCAAGGGCAATATGGACAATCCAATCACTTTCTACGACCTTATGCTTAAAAATGTAAAAAAAAAGTTTGTAGGTTGCCGGGCTCGAACTCACGACCACTGGTTTCATAGTCCAACGCTCTAACGTCTGGACTAGTGAAGCGTTTAGTTAATTATCGGAAAACCAACTGATAAATGACGTTACATGAAATTAATTTTCTATGCACATTTAGCAGGTTGCATTATTGATAAATCTATTATAAGTGCGTCTAGATTTTATTATATTGAACAAATTAATAACAAATTGTACCATATGCATTTAAATTATATAATTTAATGTCTTAAAAAAGAAAGAGGAGCCTCAGTAAAAATAATATACTGTGATTGGTCAGTACTTTTATAAACAACAGTGTCTGTAATTGACTACTGTGATTGGTCAGTTTCATTACCTATCTAGGATGGATATGAGATATTCCCGCACAGTTAACAGGAATACCCAACTTTACTCGCCACTTAAGTGTAAAGGAAACAGCAAATTTCCATGTGGGAATAGAAAAAGTAATATTCACCTCTTGTGCTATACATACCCGGTTTGAAGCAGGGTTAATGTCGGACATTCCCAGTAAAATAGTTTTTTAAATTTTCGAACCAACAGACAGTCGGAAAGATCGATAGAGAAACAGACGAAAATGGGGAAACATGTTTTTTGTAATATTTTTCTTTCTGAAGAAAATAATATTCACCTCTTTCTACTATAACTACGTTTACTGAGTTATAGAACACATCATTTACAGATAACGTAGGATATTATGTTAAGACCAAACAATAGTCGATGAGTCACCACGAAAAATACTGCATTTCCGCCACATCGCGCATACTATACCTATGTCTGGCATAGGCAATAAAATTTCTTTTTTTATATACAACATAATATCGGGGCATCGTTTGTAATTTTAATGGAAACTAAGAAGTTAACATGAATAGCCGTAATATTTCTATTTTTATTTTCTGCATGGCGGATGATATAAGTTAAACCTATATAATTGAAACTTTAAAATAAAATTTCAATTTTTTTTTTGAAAAAAAATAAGGTATCATCCGCCAAACTAGTTCTTGTGAACCCCTTAGTAAAATTTTTGTATTAAATTTTCAAATAGGCAAGCCAGGAAACGATGCCGCGTTCCAGGCTGATATGAAAGGCTCTTAACTTAATTTTAAGAATTATTTTAACTTCTTAACTTAACTTTCGCAAGTCAACTCCTTATACGGCAGTTTTTATCGGTCAATCAAATTACTACAGATTTAACCGACTAATCTAAAAGCCCTATGAACATAACAAAAGTTTATGCACCTATAAACTCAAACTCCTTTAAAAACCTATTACTTACATCAACCAAACAAATTCCGTTTCAGTTTGTTCATAAACACGATAAATTCAAAGTTCAAAAGTGGTGGAATATAAAGTTTTACATTTGGCATGCATGCCATAGACTTCAGGGCGTTTTAAAAGCTATAAAGGACTTCCAGCAATTTTAAAGTTTGTTTATGGTTTCTTTCAAGCTTGTGCAGGAAACAGTATTAGTTCTAGATAAGAATAACGTTTAATTGGGTTATTTGATGTGATTTATGGTTAATTATAAAACACAGTAATTGATTTATTCCCCAGTTATCTGAAAATATAATTTTCCATATTTTCATGAATTATATTAAGTCCGGCAACAGCGCACAATTCATCGTCGCCATTCCTGCGCGAATAAACTCTATTGCAATGTTGCCAGGTCTGGTGATTTTTCACCAGATTTGGTGATTTTGAACCCCATCTGGTGATCTGGTGAAAACTTTAAAAAGTCTAATTTCTGGTGATTTTTCGGCACTGATGATAAGCTTATATCAAAAAAAAAGAGAGAAAAATGGCTTGATTGTGTTTTATTCTTCTTTGTTAAAAATTGTGACATCGATGCAAAAACTTATTGGTTTCAAAAGCGAAAAGCGTTTGTCTTTGTCTGGAAACTCTCTACTTCTCTGTGCCGAATATTTTTTAGTAGCGGGGGATTTACAGAATTTGTATCTGTTACTGTTTTATATATAGTGATTTCTAAAAAAAAAAAAAGGTCGTACCTCGGAAATAACACACATCTCATTTAAGGTCTTGGCACCGGGGTGCGCACTCATGTTTATAGCTTAAACAACATGAGTCAAAAGCTTAAATGAGAGGTATGTTATTTTCGAGGTACGACCTTTTTTTTTTTTTTTTTTTTTTTAGAAATCACAGCACAGCAATATATTTGATTTTACATTAATTATATAGTGTTGTATGTGATAATGCGAGAAATTAAGAATCTGGTGATTTCTGGCAACTTTTAAAGCAAGGGTCTGGTGATTTTTAATTTTTTGACCTGGCAACATTGCTCTATTGCTCTCGGACAACACTGTGGTGGTCTTGTCATTTATTAATATGGTATTGAAATGACGGGAATTTTTGATGCGCTGATGTTTCTCTTGCCAAACACATGTGCCAACTTTTGATTTAAAAGTTACTTTATTCTGAAAATAGTTTCCCAAAACGGACATTGACCGTATTAAATAGAGATGAATATAAAACTCGCTTTCTATTTATATGTACACGACACAGATACATATTGAACGCCCCTCATACCTTGGGCCTCTAATCAGCTAGAAATCACCAACATATTATACTTAATGCGCCTCACATAGAATGCAGTGGTGGCTCGTACAGTAGGGCCACAGTGCCGTGCTACCCAACGCCGGCAATTTCTATGTATGGTCATGCTGTTCATTAAAGGTTCATCGCTTACGAAAGAGATAATGATATATTGCCCTCTGTTACTGACGCATAAGGAATTTAGAAATTTTGTGGCGGGCCAGATCCTCAGACCGTCCGTGATTGGAGGATTTACACGTGCTTTATTTTGTCGTTCCAATTGGATCACGCCTTCGTCTTTGTTACCACTACTTGATACTAGATGGCAGCTGTTTTGAATACGGTTTGCCCTGTCGAGATATTAATTTTAAAATAGTTTTATTTTAAACAGTTTTTACTTTTAACATAAATTATTCTTGTAGGTTAGGTTTACGTAAGTCTGTCGGTGGATTATATTTCTGATTCCGGTTTATCAATTTTAAAACTGAATAAAATAAAAAGGGAAAGACGTATGTAGCCTGCCGAAAAACATGTTGTAAACAATATTGAAGACTTCAAGAACAAAAGTGAAGTGAATCATTTTCAAATAACAAAAAGACGTATAGAGTTTTCTTATAAGATAATTTGAGTGTTTTGTGAACATTTTTTGTTGCAACTATTGCAAATGCTCCATTTAATTAGTCGGTAAGTTTTTCGATTTCATAATATAATATTATCAGCTAAAAAACTATTAACAGATTACACTTAATGCTGAATGCACCTCGCATAGAATGCCGGTATTATGTGCATCTTTTTCCTATGCCTGTCTGCATATATCTATTTTTTCTACCTATACTCTTATTATGCCGAGCCCTTAGTACCTTTTAAAATGGAATTAATAAATTTCTACCCAGATTACTCTTCATTTCTCTTAAAAATTCTTTTCCTCACACCTGGTTGTTAAAGCTTTTATTCAGCACTTAAATTCTGACAGTACCCAGAGCTAAAAACCTTACTGTGATTTCTCTTTTTACGGTGTGACGTGTATTTTGGTAATAATTCTCTCTATTCCACCCATTGAACCTTTCTTTTATAATAATAATAATAATATTTTAATCTTAAAGCTCCGATAGGATGATATCTACCCTTTCCTTCTTAATTTTATTTGTTCTCCTAAGGATGAATGCATATGCATTCGAAACATGTAGATAATTTCTATCTTAAAATAAGTTTGTCAGTATTATAACAGTGGAGAAAGACTGAGTTCTTATTTCTTTCCTTCTAATTATCCACTTCATTTCAAGTATGGACTACTTACTTCAAGTTTTCACTTTTTACTTAAATTTACTGATATGTAGTCGTACTACTGGTAATTGATATAAATTTACAAAAAATACATTGTTTACAGTCTTAATTAAGTTAGATTTCGGATTTATGCCAGCACCTGCGCCAACAGACATTTAAGGCGGCTCTCAAGAAACTTACTCTCTACCAAACAGACAGACCTGTACTGTCTCCCTGCGACTTATTTTTGTTTCCGAACCTAAAAGAGAAAACCTGCTCGCTACGAATGATGCCAGTGAGCAACAGCAATGAAGACGAATAGAGAAAGAAGACAAACAAACTTGTTAATTGGTTGAAGCAAGGAAACGTTAAAAACAAGTGGCGTCACCATTGTGTCTGGCGGGAACCTTGAGTCAAGAAGCGGGACATTTAAATGCCTCAAGCTTTGCAATTTTCTTTGTTGGCAATATTTTAAAGTAATATTTAGGCAAAAAAATTCAAAATCTCACTAGTTGGTAGTGTAGTAATAAAGTGATAAAAACGAAATAGTAGGATTCTGAATAAACTTTTGGGTTTTAAATATTACTTTAAAATAATCCATTCAGTACTTCGTTATGACTTTTCCGCATTCTTTCAATTTTCATAGAACCCCATTGCCTTATTCGCATAGCTTCAATGAAGCCATATTGGAAAAAGTTTCTTTAAAATACAGAATATTAGCCTGTAAAAAGGGCTATAAAGAAAAGAAGAATATTTTTCTGAAAAATACTAAATATGAAAAATTTAAGAGTGAAGTCTAGTGATACATTCGCCATTTCATATTTTGATCAATATTCCTTATCCTTTTCGCTTTATTCAAAAAGGGACCAAATGTCCGTCCTTGAGTAGCAATTATCTACAGTTTGGAACTAAAGAAATTTTTATTGATGAATTTAACGAAATTTTGTGAAATTGGTCCATTTTAATTTTCTCTTTTATTACTTTATAAATTCAAACTTGTTTAACTTTAAATTGTAACGAAATATTGACCAAAAAAAGGAAATGGTTAACGCGTCGTTAGACCTCACTCTTAACAATTATCTAGATTATTTAATTATTATCTTACCAAGAACATATTTTCTGAAATATCACTGACGAGCCCTATATTGTTTTATAAACCTTCAACAAACAATTATGAATAATTTTTTAGGTCAAAATGAAGTCGCTAAAAAAATCTGGCAACAGTGCATAGCTGCGTTGCATTATTTCATTCGGGTTGTCCAACACGTGGTGAGATTAAACAGTGTTGTTTCGTTGTTTTTGGTGTTTTCATGACAGTGTTCTGCTATAATGTTGATTAGTTTGTGCTTATGATATTTGATTATATTCTCTTGGACTGTGTGTAAATCTGGAAAGTAACCTTTTAAATAAAAAAGAAGTAAACATTATTTTCTCTCTTGCAGGAACACCAAGATTCAGAGTTAATATATTTTCTACCTTTGAGAGCTTGATTCGATTAAAATTAATAATATAATTTGATTATATTAGCTACTCTTTTTTTTTTTTACGGTTCGCCGACTACGTAGGCTATCTTGAACCGGTCATCGACCACAAATGTGGTCCTACCGACTGGGGAGTGTGAAACGGCACCTTCATCCTACGAGATTTCCGATCTCATCCGGCCTGTCCGGCGTGCATAGTATGACTAGGTGTCGAATCATTTTACACTCTTTCCTGAGGCAAGAGCACGCCGTGTTCCCAAGCGGTCACCCGCCCAAGTACTAACCGCGCTCGACACAGCTTAACTTCGGTGATCTGCGGGAACCGGTGCCTAATATGTCGACAGGCCCTTGCCTATTTGATACTCTTAAAGGATTATTTTTTGTTTAAATCAAAAATTTTAGGTAAACCTTTGTTTTTTTTTTATTTACAAAAATAATATTTTTTACGTAATATCTTTATTGGAAAATATATACAATTTAATAATAACTAAATAAATTTAATTGGTATTTGCCTTTTATTATAAAATGAAAAGTTTTGATGGTTTTTGGTTGGACATGTCCATTAATTATTGTGCAAATTGGTAGGATTTACAATTTAAATATTTTTATTTAATAAAATTTTATTAACATTTATTCTATTGTTAAAGGTAAATACTTTATGCACCAAATATATTATATAATATTACTGGGTTAAATTCAAATATTTTGAATTGTAAATTTTAAAACAAATTTTGAAGGGTTTATACTAGGTCTGTCACCCGTCCCGAATAATACGGAAAGTACCGTATTTAGGGTTCCACGTCCCGTATGGCATCCATAAGGAACGCGGTCAGTAGTGACAAATTTAAATTAATCTAACGATATACCGGGTGCTACAAATTCGTGTGCGTACAAGGGGAACTCGAAAAGAAAGAGATACGAAGATGGTTAAAGTAAGGCAAAGTTGCGTATTTTAGAGCTTAATAATTTGGAGATAGAAAATTGTAAACATAAAACCGAAATTTTTAGTTTTGGTTTTTAATTTTTTGCGCCTTCATTTTTGACTTGGGAAAAAAACAATAAACACTTTCTCAGTTCTTTATATTCTACAAGATAGCGTTATTAGTTTTCAAATTGGACGTTTCGTTCTTTAGATATCAAACTCAATTATTTTTCTTAAATACGGACCTGGAATTTTTAAAACTGTTTTAAGGACTTAAGCTTTTAAAATTTAATACAATTTAAAGGTTTTTAAACTTTTAACGTTTTGTCGTCAATAACTAATCACTAGCATTTCAAATTATCATTTCTTTACTATTACGGCCCTGGCAATCATTTTTAGAATTACATAAATATTAAAATTACATAACAGGAAGTTATGGTGTTTAGGCCGTTTATTTTTCAATAAGATTTACCGTCACAAGTTTTTAAGGCATAAGAAGTAATTCTATTTTTTATTAGTATTTTATTAATATAACGTATATATCTTAAATCCTATGGTTTTTGCCTTAGACCCAGACCGAAATACTGTAAAACAGACAAAATAATGCTCCCGGGTGAAGAAAAGGTAACTGGAGTGTTAGTCTAGTTATGTTACTGTGATGCGCTTATATTTATTTCAAAAACAATTTAAATTTTTTTAGTTTCAGGCGAAACATGTAACAAAAATAAACAGACAGATAAATATTTGAGTCCGAGACTTTGGGTATTTTTTCTTACAAAATATCAAATATCAGGCCTCTTTGAGTAAAAATGGCCGGATTTTTCAAATCAGAAATCTTTTGTTTTTATAGTTTGGCTCTAAATGTTAAGGACCGTAATGAAATAAAAAAAGATAATTTGAAAAATGTGTTATTAGATGACAAAACGTTAAAAATTCCAAAAACCTTTAAACTGTATTAAATTTCTAAAGCTTAGGAATCCCTAAAACTGTAAATTCCAGGTCCGTATTTAAAAAAAATTGACTTGAGGTTGGTAACTAAAGAACGAAACGTCGAATTTGAAAACTAATAATGCCAACTTGTAGAACATAAAAAACGGCTATAAAAAAGTGTTTTATTATTGTTTTCTCAAGTCAAAAACAAAAGTGCTAAAAATTAAAAACCAAAAATGGAACTTTCTGTTTTTTTTTAATATCTCCGAAAGTATTAGGAATAATTACAATTTTTTTTCGCCAAATTATTAAGCCCCAAAATACGCAACAACTTTGCCTTAATTTAACTATGTTCGTATCTTTTACCGTCTTCGAGATCCCCTTGTACGCACACGAATTTCTAGCACCCTGTAGATATATAGTAATATTTACACCAAACTATTATTATTAAAATATCGTATAATGTTTTTACATAAAGCCCTTAGGCGCTTTTGACTCTCTCCCTCCCCCTCATATACAGTTTATAAAATATTCTCCATAAAGAAAAATACCTTAATTCCCTCAGGCATTGTAAAGAACGTTTCTCCTGCTTTACCATTTGTTTAGAGATTCTTTTAAATCCTACAGACCCAGGCAATGTTAATTAAAGTTAAAATGGGTAATCAATCTTAAATTCTAAAGTAGTCCAATAATGGACTGTCAAAACATATCAAGAGAAAACACAAACACATTTTAATTGTTTGAAATTTAGTCCAAATATTCGAAAACTCTTTGTCTTAATTGGCGTTTTAATATATCGCGTTTATACTATGCTAAACAAGCGTTGACACATATTTTTAGGAGAATGCGCTTTTTCACTCAATTTTAATGATGCTCGTGGTGTATAAAGCATTAGATCAAAAGACTAATGTTGGGTTGCACAACAAGATTTTTAATCAGAATTAACCAACCAGCAAGTTTGACTGTGACATAAATAACTTTGACAGGCATTATGTACTCACAATCAAAGGTACCTGATTAGTAATTAAAAATTAAGGTAACCAGGTCAGTATGATAGTGACAAAATTATTTCTGTCAATGTCATTTATGTCACAGTCAAACTTGCTGGTAAGTGCAGCGTTGTACCAAGCTCAAACTTCATTTTGACAATCGCTTTACCTTCTTGTTGGTTGTCAAAATGAAGTTGAAGCTTGGTTCAACGTTGAACTAAGTTTAAGCAACCGGATCTGAAAGGAACGAGTATTTAATACATTTTCATAATGAACGACAGTAGAGTTTTGGACTAGCATTGTCTTTATTTGTTTAGAATTACTACGTTTCAACTGGTAAGTATCTCCAGTCGTCTTCAGGTGAATTCTGAATAAGTACGGTAACTACAGCTCTATTTATACTAGCTGTAGTTACCGTACTTATTCAGTATTCACCTGAAGACGACTGGAGATACCAGTTGAAACGCAGTGATTCTAAACAAATAAAGACAATGCAAGTCCAAAACTCTACTGCCGTTCAAGAAACGTCATTGTCTCCAACCTTTAAACAGACACATTTTCATATTGCTAAGTTTATTGTATTTTCATCGGTATAGCTCATTTTTGCAATTTGAAGAAAAACCGCTTTATACAGGGTGATTCCTAAGTTGATACCTATTTTTTAGCTGTGTATAGAAGGCATTAAAATAAACAACTTTTTCAAATACCTTTTTTCAAAAAACTTAAAAATAGCTGAGTTACAGAAATAAAAAATCTAAGTGCGGGCCTGGTCATCAAAACGTAACCAGCTATATTCCATGTTGTTTGTCTTATCTTTTATTAGTCATGCAATTACGGGTGGGTGGTCAGTTATTTATTTGGCAATCCGATGAGGTGTGTTTTTCTGAAGCAAGTTAATTTTAAATTGGTGACACGGAAAAATGGTAAAATTTGAAAACAATGAAATAGTAGATATGGTGCTAATTTAGGGTGAGTGCCGTTAAAGTGTGGCTGCTGCTTCGAGATTATACGCAGAACGATTTACCTTGCGGGCTCATCCTAAACCCAGAAGTTTTCTTAATGTTATTCAACGGGCAAGTTAGGCAGAACCGTATTTCATTTGTAGTGTAATAAATGAATGTAAGTACTTTATTTTTCGGTTTTTTGAAAAAAGGTATTTGAAAAAGTTGTTTATTTTAATGCCTTCTATACACAACTAAAAAAGAATCACAGAATCACCCTGTATAATCCTAATTAAAATATTACATTTTATGTGTTCATTAGCAACTAAGAAACTTTTATATCTTTCTATTTTTAGATGTAAAAGCTAACTTTAAAGATACCATAAAATATAAGAGAAAATACCCTGTTACAACGAAACTCCGTGTATACTTTCTCCAGGCCAAATAACAACTTTCCTTGGAAAAACTTTTAACAAATAATTTTCCGCCGTCGAGTGGAACTGTATACGGGAGATCCGAACGAAACCTGAAAAATACAGTAAGTTCTTTTAATTAAAATTAATTAATACGAGGAGCAACTTTATACCTTTGTCGAAAATCGAAACGGCAACGGCGAAAAACACGAGAGAAAAATAAGCGGAAAAGTCCGGCAGACCGGACATCAAATTATAACTGGGGAAGCTTGGAAAAAAGGAATTAGGGTTTTAGTCCGTGATCACTATTAAATTCTGTAGTTTTGTAGAATATAATCACTTGAAACATCATTTTCTAAATTGCATAATATACTAAAAAAAAACAATCATTTGGGAGAAATGCAAAAGCTTCAAACAGACCTACGCGCAATCGCTCCGTCCGGGCGTTTCGCGGGCGATATTTGCCATTTGATTACATGGCGGCCAACGCGCCGCTGACGCGTGGTCGAGTAGGTCTGTTTGATCCTTAAAAGTACGCCGTTAATCTAGGTTTGGGTTACGTAAGAGTGGCAGACCTTTGAAAGTAAATGTGTGGAGTTGGTTGTACACTGTGTTCTGAAGAAAGGAAAAACGTTGTATTTCAGTGTAAGAGCGTTTTCACACGGCACCATATATCGCGCGCGACAAATGGTCGCAATATTGCTTTTACATCAAATTATGTGTTTTCTAATGAGCCATTTTTACACACAAGCGATATTAGAGAACACATAATTTGGTGTAAAGCGATATTGCGACCATTTATCGCGCGCGATATATGGTGTCGTGTGAAAACGCTCTAACTGTTTATTTTACTGACGCCTTTCTTCTGGCAGACCTTTGGTTCTGCACTCTTAAAAATAACTTGGTATTTGGCACTAATTTTTATTTGTTCTTGCGTTTACGTTACCAAAAATGAATTTTAGTTAGGAAAACAAAAAAAAAATTTTTCTTGGTTATATTTACCAAAAAATGATGCCATCGGAATAAAGAAAATATCTTGTTTTCATATCAGTTGGCAGAAATAAAATATTTTGTTTAGCTGAATTTTACTCTGTATATATCTTATTTAAATGTTACATCAAGGTTCCTACAAACTTGTATTTATCAATTAAGCTTGTTGTAATAACACATTATAAATTTGTAGTCCCTATATCATTTTGTTAATTTTGATTAAGATACATTCTTAGTTACCAGAACTTAACTTTTCTTTTCAAGTAATATTATTCTTCATATTTATAACTAACGGCATCTACAGAGACTTGACACCCTTGCCCGGGTGACATGTGACATCATTCTAGCCAGGACTGTCAGGGGGTTATGTTTATGTTAGGGTGCTTTTGCGGTTCCGTGTCCATTTTTTCGTGTTTTTAAGGCAATAATTGGCCATTTTCATGGCCGTGCCCATGTGGAAAATGGATGTGACAATATTTGGTGTAATTTACTTGTGTTTATTGTCTTTCTTGTGTACGCTCTTATTGACAGAAAGAAGTTAAATCATAAGTAAGTAAGCATTTTATTTTTTATCATTGCAGTTGTACATTATAAAGTTTAAATGAGATTTTTATAAAGCATGACAGGGTGACCCGATGAGAAATAACTTAAAAATATTTTTTTGTTTTGTTTTTGTTCTATGTTCCATTTCTATAAAAAAAACCGTCATATTGATGACTTTTTAATCTGACCAAGTACAACAAATTTCATATAGCTGTATATTTTAAATAGAAAGTCCAGAGGATATTTTTTGTTTTTTAATAATCGTAGTTGCAGATAAGAAAATTTAAATAAGGACAATTCAGTTCTATAAGCAATTGAACAACCCAAAGGGTTGAGTAAAATAAGTTAAAAATCTAGTGTTTCTGTTTTGTATTGCATAAGTATGTATTATAAAGAACATGAGAGAACAAGGACATTGGAAATAATTTTTTTTAAAGAAACCATAATATCCCTGATAGTTTATTCCAATTAGTTTACGCATACCTAATAAAGTAGTAATATTTTTCGTTACCAAGTATAAATTGCATGACATCTTTTTTAGAAATGAAACATACTTTTTTTAAAGTTATTTCTATCAAATCAACTTGCTAATTTTGCCATGCGTTATAAGCAGTTCATTCAAACTTTCTAATGTGCAACTGCAATGACAAAAATATAAAATTTTTACTTATTTATGAATCAACTTCTTTCTTACAATTAAAAAGTAAAGAAAAAAAAATAATAAACACAATGTTGTGACTACATACGTAATTGTTACTCTATGAAAATTTCAAGTTTGGCTCAAATAAATGATTGCTTTGGCAATATTTGTAGATTGCATCATTAACAAAAACAATGTTGCCTTGAAAAAAATTTCCAATTTTCCATATTTACACATTAGTAGACAACTAATTTTAAAAGCAGGAATACCATAATAATTTAGTTATCCGTATATAAAATTTCGTTGTGACAACTAAAATTTGTAGGTTGGGTTGGTTAATGTTATTAATTAGTTCAACAGTTCAATAACGACAATTTTTTTTTGTTGTACAGACTAATTTTTGGGTTAAGTCCGATTTCACGAAAATAAATAGTTGTCAGAATCAAATTTTAGTAATCCATACCATGTTATTTTTAAGAGTGTGACCAAACAGTCTCACGTAGTCCTATTAAGTTGATACCACACGTGTTCCGTAGAACCCACCTTCATCAGATCTCTGATGGTTAGTGAGGCGTACACCGCAGAAGGATTTCAACAGGTTATTCAAACCAGCCACTACTATTCAGAAATCTGCTCAGTCGTCCAAGTTGTAAGTTGCTTAGTTCCTTCAGGCTATCGAAAAATGGTTCACCCAGAGCAGTGCACCTTCTTCTTGCGAGGCCAGGACATTCACACAAAAAATGTTGAATACTTTCTTCCTCTTCCTCATCTCTGCAACTTCTGCAGAAGCCGTTAGTGGGTATTTGCATACGTTCGGTATGTCTACCGAAGAGGCAATGTCCGGTAACAACCGCAGTAATATTTCTCACGTCTTTCCGACTGTGTCTCAATAGCTCTGCGGTTCTCTTTTTATCGAATGTGGGCCAAAGTTGCCTGGATGTACTACAGGTTGTCAACTCTGTCCATCTGTTCTGTGCAAGTTGCTTGGCCGTGTAATCAATCTCCTCTTTGACTAACCTTTAACTAAAAGCTTCGCACTTTTAAGCAGGTTCAAGAGCAATCGCTCTTGGCTCAAAACCGTCATTCCTTTGCCATAAATTACCTATAAAAGTCTAAAATAATAGTACAACAAGAGTAAATATGGACAATCCACTCGAGTTGAACAGTACATTTTTTTCCTGATTTAAAATTTTTTTTTTAAAAGTTTGCATGCTGCCGGGCTTGAACTCACCACCATTGGATCCAAAGTTCGACGCTTTACCGTCTCGACCACTGGATTATCTTAAAAATTGTGTTAAAATCAACTCAATAATAATGCCACATGAAATTAATTTTCCATGCAGATTCAGCAGGTTGCATTATTGATAAATCTATTATAGATGCGTATATATTTTGTTATATTGGACAAATTAATAACATATTGTACCATATACATATAAATTAAATAATTTAGGGTCTTGAAAAAGAAGGTCAATACAATAAATTGTGGTTGGTCAGTACTTTATAAGAATGCCAGATAAACCTAATTTTTAAACCAATGTTGTCAACTAAGGGAAAATTTCTGGATTCGTGAGAATAAAGCACAGAGGAATGATAGATCGGCAAAGGGAAAAGATACATTTTTACCAGAGTTATATTCGTAGGAAATTCTTTAGGATCACTTGTGGTTGTGATCTGCTAAAAAATTACTTTTTCAATATTGTGTGCATTCGTGGAAAATTTCTTTAAAAATAGGAAATTTTATTTTTTAAGGTTGCAACGCTGTGCAGCACTGAACAGTAAGAATATGAACTTTTGCCGTACAGTTAACTGGAATAGCCTACTTTTCTCGTCACTTAAGTGTAAATCTGGAAGGGCTTAACATTATCAGCGACCATCAATACGGTTTTCTTAAGTCCAGATCAACAGGTGACCTTCTGGCATATGTCACCCATCTTTGGAGCAACACCATCGAACATCATGGAGAATCCCGGGCTGTTACATTGGACATCTCTAGGGCTTTTGATCGTGTTTGGCACGATGAGCTTCTAAGTAAATTGCGATCCTACGGTATGCCTAATGGATTTTGTTTATGGTTAACCAGCTTCCTTAAGAACCGTTCTCTGCAAGTGGCGATTGACGGGTTTCTCTCAGACACCTTCACCATTAATGCCGGTGTTCCTCAAGGGTCCATATTGTCGCCTACCCTCTTTTTACTGTATATTAACGACCTTCTAGTGAAAACCCAAAATCCAATTTATAGCTTTGCTGACGACAGCATACTTGCCTCATCTTTTTTTTTTTCTCTCCCCAAACTTCCGCTGCCGACGCACATCTTCGCAGGCAGCATGAAGTATTGCGCCTCAACAATGACCTGGAAGAAATCTTGGTTTGGGGTGACAGTAACCAAGTCGAATTTAATGCTAAGAAACCCCAGGCAGCAGTCTTCTCCAAAAATGTTAACATTGCAGAACCGGATAAAGTCATGGCAGGACACGCAATTCCCCTGGCACCGTCTATTAATTTGCTGGGGGTCAATCTGGGAGGTAATATGTCTTGGCATGATCACGTTGCCGCAATTGCCAAGGCAGCTGCACAGAAACTTGGTGTACTTTTCCGCACCAAAAGGTTGTACACACCTCATCAACTTTTGACACTCTACAAAGCCCAGATTCGACCATGTTTAGAATATTGCTCTCATGTCTGGAGCTCTGCACCCAAGCACACCCTTCGGCTACTGGATTCCATTCAAAGGAGAGCCGTTCGTCTGATCGGCGACCCCGAGCTGACCAAGACCCTCGATAGCCTGGAGCATTGAAGACAGGTTGGTGATTTGGCTCTCTTTTACAGATATTTCCATGGCAGGTGTTCGACTGACATTGCCCACTTGATTCCACCTAGAGCAATGCAAAACAGAAATACACGGCGAACCACCGCCGCTCATCCATATGTTGTTCAGCTTAGTACTCCTCGAACTTCATTGTTCAAGAATTCTTTCATCTGGAGACGTCATCTTTGTGGAATGATCTTCCTAAGGTCGTATTTCCCAATGAATACAATCTTCAACGTTTCAAGACCAACGTTAATCGCTTTCTTCGCACACGCACCGCTCCCAGAGCGCCTTAAAGGATTTTTCCTACAGTGCAGGTGTTTTATCAAAAAAAAAAAAAAAGAAAACAGCAAATTTCCGTATCCGAAAATATATGGGCAAATCGATTTATTTTTTTAGTAAACTCTTCAGTGTAATATTGTTCCTACAAAACACCCTTAACAAAAACGGTTTATGCTCTTGGATTATCAAATCGAAAGCTTTCAGACTGGTACAATCGTCCCTTTTGGAAACAACATGAAAGCCACTCCTGAAGCTGGATACAATTTCTTTTTGTGTCGATGTTCTGCGTGCGGACTCACCTTTTATGCGCTCTTCCTCTTTACAAATAGATGACTTTCTATATAATATACGATGCTCTGACAAAACTTTTTCAAAAGTTTGTTATGAAGTCAGGAGCAAAAAACATGAAAGCAAACCTATTCGTTGCAATAAGTGTTTGTATCATGACTGATGACAGGATAACTTTATTTTAATTTTATTCCAATTTTAATGACTGCGAATGTTTTTGTCAAAACCAAACTTTTTTGGAATACAAAACAAATGGTCTTTTTCGTATCACAAACCTTCTCCAGAAACATTAATAAACACGGCGCGAAAACAGGAAGTTAAAAATCATAAGATTAGAAGAGATGTACAATAATGTACATACGTCATCCTATTAACCACACAATTATTTTATTTGCCAGTCGTGCGACCAATTAAACTGTTATAGTCTATTTCAGAAAGGTGTAGAGTAATAAAATGGAAAATTCCGTCCAGTTCGGCTCAATTTTGGTGTCAGAGCAGGTAAATTTTGTGCATAAAATTATTTATGATACACTCTTAAAAATGACTTGGTATTTGGTACTAATTTTAATTTGTTCCCGTGTTTTCGTTACCAAAAATAACTATTTTTAGCTAGGAAAACAAAAAAGATGTTTTTCTTGGTTATATTCACCAAAAAATGATGCCATCAGAACAAAGAAAATATCTTGTTTTCATATTAGTTGGCAGAAATAAAATATTTTGTTTAACTGAATTTTACTCTGTCTATATCCTATTTAAATGTTACATCAAGGTTCCTACAAACTTGTATTTATCAATTAAGCTTGTTGTAATAACACATTATGAATTTGTAGTCCCTATCATTTTGTTAATTTTGATTAAGATACATTCTTAGTTACCATAACTAACTTTTCTTTTCAAGTAATATTATTCTTCATATGTTTAACTAACGGCGTCGCTGTACTCACTTTACACAGAGACTTCACGCCCTTGACGATGGCGGTGACATCATTCTAGCCAGGACTGTCAGGAGGTTATGTTTATGTTAGGGTGCTTTTGCGGTTCAGTGTCAATTTTTTCGTGTTTTTAAGGCAATAATCGGCCATTTTCATGGCCGTGACAATATTTGGTGTAATTTATTTGTGTTTATTGTCTTTCTTGTGTACGTTCTTATTGCCAGAAGAAAGTTAAATTATAAGTAAATAAACATTTTATTTTTTATCATTGCAGTTTTGTACATTAGAAAGTTGAAATGATCTTTTTATAACGCATGGCAAGGTGAACCGATTAGAAATAACTTAAAAATTTTTTTTTTGTTCTATGTTCCATTTCTATAAAATAACGTCATATTATATTGATTACTTTTTAATCTAACCAAGTACAACAAATTTCATATACCTGTACATTTTAAATAGAAAGTCCAGGGGATATTTTTTGTTTTTCAATAATCGCAGTGGCAGAGAAGAAAATTTAAATAAGAACAATTCAGTTCTATAAGCAATTGAACAACCCAAAAGGTTAATTAAAATAAGTTAAAAATCTAGTGTTTCTGTTTTGTATTGTATGTAACATAAGAGAACAAGGACATTGGAAATATTTTTTTTTTAAAGAAACCATAATATCCTGGATAATTTATTTAAATTAGTTTACGCATAAAGTAGTTATACCAAGGCATTTTTTTATTTAAATGGGGACTCTAGGAAGGAATATTTTTCGTTACTAGGTATAAATTTTACATATTATGACATTTTTTTTAGTAATTTCTATCAATTATTTTTTAAAGTTATTTCTATCAAATCAACTTGCTAATTTTGCCATGCGTTACAAGCAGTTCATTCAAACTTTCTAATATGCAACTGCAATGACAAAAATATAAAATTTTACTTATTTATGATTAAACTTCTTTCTTACAATTAGAAAGTACAGAAAAAAAAATAATTAACACAATGTTGTGACTACATACGTAATTGTTACTCTATGAAAATTTCAAGTTTGTCCCAAATAAATGATAGCTTTGGCAATATTTGTAGATTGCATCATTAACAAAAACAATATTTCCTTGAAAAAAAATTTTCAATTTTCCATATTTACTTACACATTAGTTGTGACAACTAATTTTAAAAGCGGGAGTACCATATAAATTCAGTTATCCGTATATAAAATTTCGTTGTGACAACTAAAATTTGTAGGTTGGGTTAGTTAATGTTATTAATTAGTTCAACAGTTCAATAACGACAATTTTTTTTGGTTGTATAAACTAATTTTTGGGTTGAGTCCGATTTCACGAAAATAAATAGTTGTCAGAACCAAATTTTAGTAATCTATACCATGTTATTTTTAAGAGTGTAACTAACCAAAGAAAAAAAAGAAGATAATTCGATAAAGAAGGAACTATTAGCTATAGCAAATTTACACCAACATCGTTTTATGAAATATGCCGTGAAAGTTATAGCTGAAAGACATAGTGTAACTGTGCTGCGCACACCGCCATCTCATTGCGAACTAAATCCTATAAAACTTATATGGGCGCAAGTGAAAGGATTTGTAGCAAGACACAACACGACATTCAAAATGAAAGACGTTAAGCTACTTTTTGATCAAACCATTAAGGAAATGACACCAGAGAACTGGCGAAAAGCAGTCCATCATGTCATTAAAGAAGAGGAGAAAATGTGGGATTTTGACCACTTGATTGCTCGGACCGTCGATCCGTTAATTATAACGTCAAGAGGAGATGACAGTTCCTCAGATGAAGAAGTATATTATCATTTTTTAATAAATTTAATTTCTGTATAATGTTTTGTATTTTTTTTTGTTTAATACAAAATGAGTGTACCTAATACTATGTATATAATGCACGCCTTTGTCGCACCATTTTCAGTGTTTTTGAATGGATAAAAATAGGCAAAGCCCATAAATTGACCCAAGCCCGGGTGGTACTAACTGCACTTGATGAAAATAAATAATTTTGCAATGAAATCAATGCCAAATTATAAAAGTGGCCTAAATATTCGTTGGGTCACTCTGTAGTTTCTTTGTATATCTAATAAGCTTTTATTACTCTTTCTGAAATATACTATAACTTGGTTTCGATAACTTAAGAGCACCCGAATAATATTTCTAAATTCTTCTCAAAAGTTACCAGCTCAATGCGAAATTATATACTATAATATTAAAAATATTGGGTTTTCCTGGCTAATGTTTATTAATGCATTTTTGAAAGCTCTTTAAATTTTGACTTACAGATATTGAGGAGTGGGAGAAAGTAATTTTTAATAAAATAATAATTTCAAATATTTGTTAACAATACAATAAAATTAAACAATAATTTTAATGGGCTTATATTTTTTCCTGGGATATTTTTTCTGCATGAAAATAACTTTCTTTTATTCTTTATACTGGGTCTCCCAAAAGTCCCGCATAAAATTAATATCAATTAAAGGAAAAAGATCTAGGAAAAACGCTCGGACCCGTACATTTTTATTTTTAATTGTGCATTTTTTGACATAAAAAAATATTATAGAGGGCGTCTCATAGAACTGTCGTCACGTCTTTGACAATTCTTTTTAATGGAACACCCTATATATTGTATTATTTTCTGATTCTATTTTAGTTTTTTATTTTCTATCCAAAGAAACCAACCTCCGATTTACCATGTTAAACCAAAAAACCGGTTTTAACGGTTTAACATGGTAAATTGGAGGTTTGTTTCTTTGGATAAAGAAAAAAAGAAGGTGAAAACTATTTTTCTTTAAGATGAACCGTTCCAATGTTACAGCCTGTCAAAATCAAAAAATGCCATATTTTAAACGTCAATATCTCAAAAACTATTGAATTTAGACACATGACATTTACAACATAAGCGTAGAATTTTGTGGGGAATCAGAAAATAATACAATATATAGGGTGTTCCGTTAAAAAAAAGTGGTCAAAGACGTGACGACAGTTCTATGAGACTCCCTGTATAATATTTTTTTATGTCAAAAAATGCACAATTAATAATAAAAATTTACGGGTCCGAGCGTTTTTCCTAGATCTTTTTCCTTTAATTGATATTATTTTTAAGCGGAACTTTTGGGAGACCCAGTATATTATTTTTTAACATAAAGTTTGTAAGTTTGATCGTAGAAAAAATAGACTGTTTAACTCGAGTGGATTGTCCACATCGCACTCAGACGTTTGAACACTCCGCCTACGGCGCAGGGCAATTTACTTCCTCGTGAGATATAGACATCATATTCACTCTCGTTGTACAATCTACTTTTTCAGTGTAGACCCTTAAAAATCCAATTCTTTCGAAATGATTCACGAATAGCTGGTATCTTATTAAATTATGTCTTATATTGTTGGTATTTACATCAATCAATGTTAAAGACATTTGGACAGAAATTGAGCAAGCAAGAGTTGGCGTTCTGAATAATACGGATAAAAAGTAAGATTAGAAAAAAATTGGGTACGATGACATTGACCATAAAAAAATTAACACAATCGTTTTTAGCCAGCATGAGTATTACATTATTTTTTAACCCAATTAGATAATAATATTTTACCATATCCATCGCGCAAGGTGGAGCTACAACTTTTATTTTTAAACATGCATCCTTGGTATAGACAGGATAATTTTACAAAATCAAACATTAAAAAAAAAACTAGTCTGACTACCGTTCAAAATTAATGCGATTTCAATATATTTAAACAATAAAAGTCGATGGTTATCAGGTACTTGCTTGACAATGTTCCAATTTTTTATAGGACAATTTCGTTGTTATCAACTAAGATTGCTTGAAATCCGGTTTTGCAGATTTAATGGGATATTTAAATAAATTTTAGAATAATTTCCAGTGGCGCAGTTAGAGATAAATAAGGACAGTGTGTTCTCCACCCTCCCCGGAGTTAGAAGAGTTCAAAGTTTTTAAAAATCTATTAATAAACATCCTTAAGAACCGTTCACTGCAAGTGGCGATTGACGGGTTTCTCTCAGACACCTTCACCGTCAATGCCGGTGTTCCTCAAGTGTCCATATTGTCGCCTACCCTCTTTTTACTGTATATTAACGACCTTCTAATGAAAACCCAAAATCCAATTTATAGCTTTGCTGATGACAGCACACTTGTCTCATCTTTTACCTTGACTCCCCAAACATCCACTGCCGACGCACATCTTCGCAGGCAGCATGAAGTATTGCGCCTCAACAATGACCTGGAAGAAATCTTGGCTTGGGGTGACAGTAACCAAGTCGAATTTAATGCTAAGAAAACCCAGGCAGCAGTCTTCTCCAAAAAGGTTAACATTGCAGAACCGAATATAGTCATGGCAGGACACGCAATTCCCCTGGCACCGTCTATTAATTTGCTGGGGGTCAATCTGGGAGGTAATATGTCTTGGCATGATCACGTTGCCGCAATTGCCAAGGCAGCTGCACAGAAACTTGGTGTACTTTTCCGTACCAAAAGGTTGTACACACCTCATCAACTTTTGACACTCTACAAAGCCCAGATTCGACCATCATTAGAATATTGCTCTCATGTCTGGAGCTCTGCACCCAAGCACACCCTTCGGCTACTGGATTCCATTCAAAGGAGAGCCGTTCGTCTGATCGGCGACCCCGAGCTGACCAAGACCCTCGATAGCCTGGAGCATCGAAGACAGGTTGGTGATTTGGCTCTCTTTTACAGATATTTCCATGGCAGGTGTTCAACTGACATTGCCCACTTGATTCCACCTAGAGCAATGCAAAACAGAAATATATATAGAAATATATTCAGCTTAGTACTCCTCGAACTTCATTGTTCAAGCATTCTTTCATCTGGAGAACGTCATCTTTGTGGAATGATCTTCCTAAGGTCGTGTTTCCCAATGAATACAATCTTCAACGTTTCAAGACCAACGTTAATCGCTTTTTTCGCACTCGCACCGCTTCCAGAGCGCCTTAAAGGATTTTTCCTACAGTGCAAGTGTTTTATCATAAAAAAAAAAACATGGTCGGAATTCGGGCCAAGATAACGGAATGTTTGTGATCTATTTAATATACAGGGCCCTGCAATAGTGCGTCAGGCTTCTATAGGTCCCATACGAATTAGGTTAGAAATTTTATTCATATGCAGACTTATGCTGTATTATAGGATGCATTTCAGGAACATATTTTTCCATATAC
The DNA here is from genome assembly GCA_935413205.1 of Polydrusus cervinus. Classification (NCBI taxonomy): domain Eukaryota; kingdom Metazoa; phylum Arthropoda; class Insecta; order Coleoptera; family Curculionidae; genus Polydrusus; species Polydrusus cervinus. The sequence continues at coordinate 6,402,625 of OW284510.1, forward strand.
AGGGTGGGCCAAAAAAGTGTGAAAACAAAAAGTTGTCTTTTTTAAATGGAACACCCAGTATTTTATTGCATAATTAGGTTTGTTGTTTAATGACATGATGGGCTGCTTTTCGCCAGTTCTCTGGTGTTACTTTCTTAATGGCTTGATCAAACAGTAGCTTAACGTCATTTTGAATGTCGAGTTGTGTCTTGCGACAAATCCTTTCACTTGCGCCCATATAAGTTCTATAGGATGTAGTTCGCAATGATATGGCGGTGTGCGCAGCACAGTTACACTATGTTTTTCAGTTATATCTTCCTCGGCATATTTCATAAAACGATGTTTGTGTAAATTTTCTATAGCTAATAGTTCCTTCTTTATCAAATTATCTTCTTTTTTTTCTTTGGTTAGTTATCATAAATAATTTAATATGGCCGACGCCGAAATTGAGCCGAACTGGACGGAATTTCCCATTTTATAACTCTACACCTTTTTGAAATCTTCCTTAAATGGTGGAAAACAAAGATGAGTGCATAAAATCAAATATAACAGGAATTTATAGGATTTGTAGAAACAAATTAAATAAAATTTTTAAGGTTGTTATTTCGTTTTTGTCTTGTCAATTTCGTAGCCGATGTCGTTACAGTATTACCACTTTTCTTTTCTAGTTTACAGCATTGCTTTTACGTAAATTGGCATAGAATGTGTTTATTTTGAAAACCTTTGTTCCTAAAGTTTTTTGACGACAATCTTTACGTTTGGGCTGGGGCCCTTAAAACTATTTAAAAATTATAATGAGTTGTAAACGAAGTCGCACCTTGTTCCAACTAAAACAAATAATAAATACCGATCACTTAAAAAAAATTATCTAAAACGGGCTGGTATGATAATTCCAGTATCTTGAGTTTAAAATGCAAATAAGCTTTTTTAAAAGAGACGTGAAAACAAAAAGAGTGTTAAAAGGCCAATAAAAACAAAACGACGGCATTTTAAGAAGGCGCGAGGAGAGTACAGTTATTTCTGTCAAGAGATATGGACCTTTTAGTTGAGTAAACTAGTAAAGTGTGTGTCCGACAAGGATGGAGAAAGTTGGCATTAAGGCTGGACATTCGGATGATAGGAGAGTTAGCTTTTTAGCCGCTGCTGATGGTTAATAATATTAACGGTTGAAGACATACTCGTAAAGGGACTGGACTAATATTTTATTTTCTCGTGTTGTTTTCGCGAGACGAAAGTAGTCCGGTGTTCTGCAAGACGAGATTTTTTCTGCGAGAATCGCGAGACGAGACATTATATTTTAACCGGTAAATTCTGATAAAATTTATTTTTAAATGTCGCATCAATATAGTAAACTTGTGTTTTTTTTTGTTACTTTAGAAATAAAAAATAAACCAATCTTAGAAATCCCAAGATTGGCACAATCTTAATAAAAACAATTGCTATAAATCCAATTTCCAACTCATCCAAGCGAAAAATCTATATGAAAATGTTGCCGGTTGCGTACAAAGCAGAGAGAAAATGCATTCGGAAGAAAAAAGGCACGATACGCGTGACTGATCGGTATTTTTTAGATAGTACCTACAATCCGGTGAAAAATGTATGTTGTGTGTTGGATTTATTTTAAGTAAGCAACCAAACATCAATTATAATTAAAGGATCATAAAGATTAAGAATAACATGGTCGTAACTTATGGTACTAATAAAACTATCATATGATGATGATGATGACGACGATGACGATGACGACGATGATGACGATGACGACGATGATGATGATGATGACGATGACGACGACGACGATGACGACTTTGACGATGATGACGATGACGACGAGGACGATGACGACGATTGATATTAATTTTATGCGACTTTTGGAAGACCCAGTATAAGTACTTTATTCAAATTATTACTACAAAAAGTCTAAAAGGTATAATAGAAATAATTTAAAAATATTTTTTTCTCGAATCAGGATTTGCGGATTCAAATATAATAAGTCAATTCCATAAAGGTATTTTTACATTAGGTGCAATAAAAATAGTGGAATTTAGTGTCCGTTAAAATATGTAAAGAAAAGAAGCTTAGCGGCAAGCGGACAGAGTAGTGCGTCTATATTTTGCATTAAAGTATACAGGGACGCCAAAGGTAATGGCATCCCTGGGGCACAGGTAGACAATGACAGGCTGTTTCGTTCTTGTTAGAACTCATCAAACTCATCTAACTAAAAAATTAGATTTATTTATTTCTACGTTTTTACGATAGATGGCTATCTTTTGCATTGAGTTGATTCCTACTGAAGGCGTTACTGGGTTTTCATCGCGTTTTTATTTCTTAAAAACGCCTTGAAAGAACAGGCTCGCTGTACTGGGGGTCGCTTATGGGTTATGGCTTTCTGATGAGTTCTAACAAGAACGAAACAGCCTGTCATTGTCTACCTGTGCCCCAGGGATTCCATTACCTTTGGCGTCCCTGTGTACTTTAATGCAAAAGATAGACGCACTACTCTGTCCGCTTGCCGCTAAGCGTCTTTTCTTTATTAGGTGCAATGTCAAAATGCACTTTGACGACGTTTTAATCAGCTGATGTAAGTTTTTCCATTTAAAACGATCATTAGGTTAGGTTAGGTAAGAGTGGCAGACCCTTGGTTCTGACCAAACAGTCTCACGTAGTCCTGATTAGGTCCGTTGTGATACCACACGTATTCCGTAGAACCCACCTTCATCAGATCACTGATGGTTTATGCGACGTAACCGCGGAAGGATTTTAACAACTCATTCAAACCAGCCACTACTGTTCAGAAATCTGCTCAGCCGTCCAAGTTGTAAGTTGCTTAGTTCCTCCAGGCTATCGAAAGATGATTCACCCAGAGTAGTGAACCTCCTTCTTGCGAGGCCAGGGCATTCACACAGAAGATGTTGAATACTTTCTTCCTCTTCCTCATCTCTGCAACTTCTGCAGAAGTCGTTAGTGGGTATTTGCATACGTTCGGCATGTCTACCGAAGAGGCAATGTCCGGTAACAACCGCAGTAATATTTCTCACGTCTTTTCGACTGTGTCTTAATAGCTCTGCGGTTCTCTTTTTATCGAATGTGGGCCACAGTTGCCTGGATGTACTACAGGTTGTCAACCCTGTCCATCTGTTCTGTGCAAGCTGCTTGGCCGTGTAGTCAATCTCCTCTTTGACCAATCCCAGTGGTTTGTTCACTGTATTGTCTGCTAGATCAGCTGGCATGCCTGCGCCCTCTCTTGCGAGCGCATCGGCAGCCTCGTTGCCATCTATTTTGGAGTGTCCAGGAACCCAGCACAGAATAACCCGATGTTGGTTGCCAAGTGTGCATAGATTGTTGCGGCATCGCTTTACGAGCTTTGATTTAACGCTGCTGGAACAGATTGCCTTAATCGCCGCCTGACTATCACTGAAGATGGTGATTGACGAGGCTACTCCCAAGCCAAGGTGTTCTTGCAGGATATTGACCGCCTTCTCTACTGCCAGTACTTCCGCTTGAAAAATACTACAATAGCCGGGGAGTCTATACGATTTCTGTATTTGTAAACTTTCGGAAAAGACCCCGGATCCCACACCAACGTCCATTTTTGAACCGTCTGTGAAGATTGCGTGATCTGTTTTCGTTATATTCTGATTGCCTTCCCACTCTTCCCTACTCGGAATGAGTATAGAATACGATCATTAACTTGCACTTGCAATTGCACCTAATGTTGGATAACTGGAGCGGTCACGAATCGTCATGATTTTTTTTTTAATCCTCCAAATTTATACCTATTTTTAAAAGTAAGAATGCACTTAAGGTGCCATTATATTGTATAACCCGCCTTAAGACGTTAAAGATAGAAAGAGTATATCAGGTAATAAAATTTAACTAGTAAAAAGAGACATTTAAGTAAGGTGTGTGTGTTAAAATGTAAATTGGAAGTATGACATTCTTTTTATTTGCTTGTTTGCTTTCGACTTAATTTTGTTGAATTTTTAAATGTTTTACTCGTATATCAAGCACTGTTTTAGAAAGGCAAACAAAGTAAAAAAAAAGTATTACAATTGTCTGTCACTTGTCTCGTTTGCTTTAATCTTTTAAATAATGGGAAGTGCACATGTAAATAATAGTTTAGGCCTTTATAGAGGAAAGGTGGATTTACTTTAATTCTTGTAATTTACTAAGATAGATGTGAGGCGGGTCACTTTTACTCAGGCTTATGGGAATAGCTTGTTTGGTCTTTCACAAAATGATTAAATTAAGCAATTATACTGAAAAAAACAATAAAAGTTTTTATGATACTCGCCCATGTAGGGTGAACAAACCATAGACAAATGAATCTTAGACCCGCACGGAAAAAATACTAAGTCTCCCAAAAGTTCCGCATAAAATTAATATCAATTAAAGGAAAAAGATCTAATAAAAACGCTCGGACCCGTAAATTTTTATTTTTAATTGTGCATTTTTTTTATTGAACACCCTTAATATTGTATTATTTTCTGATTCCCCACAAAATTCTACGCTTATGTTGTAAATGTCATGTGTCTAAATTCAATAGTTTTTGAGATATTGACGAATATGGCATTTTTTGACAGGCTGTAACATTCTAACGGTTTATCTTAGAGAAAAATGGTTTTCACCTCCCTATCTGAGTTTTTTATTCTCCATCCAAAGAAACCAACCTCCGATTTACCATGATAAACCAAAAAACCGGTTTTAGTACATGATAAATCGGAGGTTGGTTTCTTTGGATAGAGCATAAAAAACTAAGATAGGGAGGTGAAAACTATTTTTCTCTAAGATGAACCGTTCCAATGTTACAGCCTGTCAAAGTCAAAAAATGCCATATTTTAAACGTCAATATCTCAAAAACTATTAAAATTAGACATATGACATTTACAACATAAGCGTAGAATGTTGTAGGGAATCAGAAAATAATACAATCTATAGGGTGTTCCATTAAAAAAAAACGTGACGACAGTTCTATGAGACACGCTGTATAATATTTTTTTATGTCAAAAAATGCACAATTAAAAATAAAAATTTACGGGTCCGAGCATTTTTCCTAGATCTTTTTCCTTTAATTGATATTAATTTTATGCGGGACTTTTGGGAGATCCAGTAAACCTTAACCAAGTACATTTATTAAATAATTATTAGGTATTGCCTTTATAATGGTAAAAAAATTACAATTACAATGTAACTTACTACAGCTAAAAAATTACATACTATATCAAAAATGGGGAAGTTTACAATATTTGTGCTTTTGACACTTTCCCAAGACATTTACATTTAACACAAGTGTTATCTATTTGGATCAAGAACTTATAATAATGTATTGACTTTCATCGTTAAATTGGGCAAGAGCAAACAGTAGTCGATGAGTCATTACAAACAAATACTGCATTTCAGCCATATCGCGCATACTGTACCTGTGTCTAACAATGGCAATAACATTTCTTTTTTATATACAAAATATTATATAAACGAATTTGACGGGAATTAAGTGTGCGGCGTCAGTGAAGATTTTTAAGATCATATTGGTAATTTTAATGGCAAATAAGAAATTAAAACGAATAGCCGTAATATTTCTATTTTTATGTTCCTTATATGGCGGATGATAAATAAGTTCAAACTATATAATTGAAAATTTATTATGTAACCCTCTTTTTACTGTATATTAACGACCTTCTAGTAAAAACCCAAAATCCAATTTATAGCTTTGCTGATGACAGCACACTTGTCTCATCTTTTACTCCCCAAACATCCGCTGCCGACGCACATCTTCGCAGGCAGCATGAAGTATTGCGCCTCAACAATGACTTGGAAGAAATTTTGGCTTGGGGTGACAGTAACCAAGTCGAATTTAATGCTAAGAAAACCCAGGCAGCAGTCTTCTCCAAAAAGGTTAACATTGCAGAACCGGATATAGTCATGGCAGGACACGCAATTCCCCTAGCACCGTCTATTAATTTGCTGGGGGTCAATCTGGGAGGTAATATGTCTTGGCATGATCACGTTGCCGCAATTGCCAAGACAGCTGCACAGAAACTTGGTGTACTTTTCCGCACCAAAAGGTTGTACACACCTCATCAACTTTTGACACTCTACAAAGCCCAGATTCGACCATCATTAGAATATTGCTCTCATGTCTGGAGCTCTGCACCCAAGCACACCCTTCGGCTACTGGATTCCATTCAAAGGAGAGCCGTTCGTCTGATCGGCGACCCCGAGCTGACCAAGACCCTCGATAGCCTGGAGCATCGAAGACAGGTTGGTGATTTGGCTCTCTTTTACAGATATTTCCATGGCAGGTGTTCGACTGACATTGCCCACTTGATTCCACCTAGAGCAATGCAAAACAGAAATACACGGCGAACCACTGCCGCTCATCCATATGTTGTTCAGCTTAGTACTCCTCGAACTTCATTGTTCAAGAATTCTTTCATCTGGAGAACGTCATATTTGTGGAATGATCTTCCTGAGGTCGTGTTTCCCACTGAATACAATCTTCAACGTTTCAAGACCAACGTTAATCGCTTTTTTCGCACTCGCACCGCTCCCAGAGCGCCTTAAAGGATTTTTCCTACAGTGCAGGTGTTTTATCATAAAAAAAAAAAATTATACATTTTTGAAAAAAAAAACGAGGTCTCATCCGCCAAACTAGAAGTTCTTGTGAACCCCTTAGTACAATTGAAGAGTGGAAGTAACAAAGGTGGTAAGTGCCATATTTTCTGAATTTGAGTTATTGCTGTAGAACGATGTTAAAAGACATGCTTTGTGACCCCACAAAGGAAGTAAGTGCCATGAGTCAGATTACGCTTTTTATAATAAAAATAAGATGGCGCCACCGGTAAGCGACCACGGGTATTTCTTATCAAGAGGGACAAGTGCCAGAGTTACAAAGTTAATTATTGTGGCACTTACCTCGTTTCTATTTTTTTTATGAAGTTAACTATATTTTCAGCTTTGTTCCATAATATACATCAATGTATGTTTGAATTATTGGTTTTCCGATAGCCTTTAACATGATTTTTAATGCTAATAAACAGAAAAAACTAATGTTGACTCTTTATTAACGTTTTTCTTGAATATCTCGAAACTTTGTTTTTGGTACTTACCACCTGCACGATGCAGCATTTCACTCTTGTATGGAAAGCTCTTAATCGCATGACCTAGCGACATTTTTTTTTAAACCCCTTTTAAAACACCGACAAAAAATAATTGAAAGGACAGCTAAAAATCCATTCTTTATGCTTATATAACCTTGAATAAAACAATTTAATTATAAAGTTGTCGATATTTTAGTAGCCTGTAAACGCCTCGCACCAAAACAAAAATAAGTAACCCTTTATATCACCCTCTCTTCCACCCCACAAAATAAATACAAGATAATAAATATACATTATTAAACATTTAAAACAATCATAAAGTCCATTTTATCACTTTGCCTTATTAATGACAAACATATTTAAATTTTATTATTTTAATTTTATTTTACTGTCATAAAATTGGTTTTTATTTTTATTGCGTTCAACGATGCGTGTGCGATACGTACTGTTTTTAATATCGCTAAAAGTAATGCATTTTACAGTTGGCAGGTCATACTTTTAATTATTTTGTTTCGCTAATTTGTGAAGTATGTTGAAAATTAAACATCGAGGGGGAAAATAATGTTTATACATGGTTTCATCTAACGATTATGGGAAAACGATTTAATGTTATGACGTTACAAATTTATAGAACTATTGCGAAAAGTAAGGAAGGGTGTTTTGCTAACGGACATATTGCACAATTAATTTATACAGGGTGTCCCGAAATTAGGTGACAATATTTTAAGGGGTTAAAGTACATCCAAAAATAGAACTAAAACCCTCTATTAATATACCTTGAAAAACGCTTCGTTATGGGGCTAGAGCCCCCCGAATGGAAGCTATGATAAGCGGTTTTTTCAAATCATCTCAGAAACTGATTGAGGTATCAAAACAAAATTTGATACATGTTTTACCCATGACAAGACGCAATAAACGGTTCGTTTAGCTTAGGTGTATTTCATCCAGTGGCGTCCCACTGAGTAGGTAGTGAGGAGACTATTGCTCCAACTTTTTTATTTATAGGATTTTTTAACGCCAGGTGCCATTTTTAAAAGCACTGAAGTCTTCTATTAAAAAAAGGTACTCCTGCTTCATTTCGGTAGGATTCACCATTTTTCAGTAAAATCGAGTGGCGTCGCACGGGGTGGAGCTTAAAGTAAATATTACTATTGTTTTTTAATTTGAGGGGCTTTCATACTTTTAATGTAATTTTTAAAAATTTTAAATTTTTTGTTCATAAAACTTTAGATTATTGTAATTTGACAGAATATAATGTTTTCAACAGATTTTTAAATATTTATTTTTATAAGAGACTTAAAATAAAACAAAAACGATTAACAAATTGCAAATCAAATTTAATTGTAAAACCACACGGGAAACTAATTCTTAAGGCTCTACCACGCGCAAATTTAGAGGATGAAAAACACCGTTTCGCTACTGCAGGATTCTGCAAAGGCTATTTGAAATATTTGTCGGGACAATTCAAAATTTAATAAAGGAATGTTTGTATTTCTAAGGTACAAAGCCCTTTTTTGAAAAAAATAAGAATATGTATAAGAAAATGCCCACTAAAGGTGCGTATTTTTAGGCACTTTTCCAAAGTTAATATCGTAGCTAAGAATTTTTTTTTCAAAAAAATAGCCATGTACCTTAGAACTTCCATGTCTTATCTTTAAGACTTCAAAAATTGAGACAAAACAATGTCGTAATAAGTCCGTTATCTTGCAGCGCGCAACTCATGTTTAAGGTAAATTTTGTTGTCATGTTATAGAAGTTGCCTATATACAGCTGAATTTATTCTCGGCTGACGTGAAACAATTTACATCCAGAGAGAATAATGATACACTGAAAAAAATTATAGGTGGTCGAACAAGAAGTAATTTTGGGCTAAATTTTATGTTTTCCTTTTTGGATTGTCTGTGCCAATAACAGAATATCTAAGCGTTAATATTAAAAAGACGTAACTAGTAGTTGTGCTATTAACTCCGGGTTACCATACATTTTTCGGCTTAGACCGGGATGGTTTATAATGCGCCGCAGGGCAAAATGTTCAAGGCGCGTTCACCATTTTGTCAAAACTGGTGTTTGGGCTTTCAAAATTTCTTTTTCATGTTAGGTAAGGATAAGAATTGAACGAAATCCAGTCGATTTGTTGCAATCAAAAATGGGCTATATTGAATTTTTTGTTTCGTTTTTTATCGAAATGGGTTATTCTCTTGATAGTGAACAAAATATACTAAGGTAAATAGCTTATCGGTATTAGAGGCCCAAACTGGGTCACCGGGAACTTACGACAAATCCCAGGATGTATGGTAACCCTGGTATATTAACTCTTAGATCTAAAATTAAAGTTTAATTTGTCTTGGTAAGGGGTGATAAGTGCAATAAAATAAAGCCATTTATGAAGGTTCTTAGTGAGTAAAGAAACCAACTGTTACATAATGAATCTATTTCTATTCGATTGTTTTTATATTTTATGCTTATTATACAGGCTCTATATATTTTGTAGGAATCACTTTTGATAGAAGTTCTTGAAAACGCAAAGGTTTGTTTTTTTTGTAGCCACTTTTGAACGGTGGAGAAAGTGTAGAAAAGGCTGCGAAGTATTTTATTTTATAGAATTAACTTTTGAGAACTTACACGTTTTTTTGGCTACCCCCCTATCACTTTATGTTTATAAGAAACATTAATACCGTGATTTTGTATCGGATTGGCGCGACGATACGGTACTACCTCCTGTTGTTTCTGTGTTACTAAAAAAAAATCTAGGTACTTACTTTTTTTTCTTTTGAAGGTGCAGCGCAACTAATCGTCAAAAACATACCACTTTTTAAAAAAATTAATTATAATGGCACGGAACGCGACGGACAAAATACTGCGCGAGTTAGTAACCACAGTCAACAAATCCTGGAATCAGCGGGACTTATCTAATAAACATGGTGAAAAATTTGTAATATAAGAAAATTTTGATTGACAAACTATTGACCTTACGAAGTATTTAATAACCAATGCTGAAAACCTTTAGTTTCAGGGTAGGCCTGTGCCTCCGCCTCCCAATTTTAAAAATTTGACAGGATATGCTAGTGCTGATGGGGGCGATCGGGCTAAAATATATTTATAATGGTGGCACTTCCCGTTATACCGGAAGTAAGTGTCAACTTGCTTATTTTAAATAGAATACTCTATATATTACTACATTTTTGCATTCTACGCAAGAATTTAGGCATATCTTGTATACCATGTCCTATACCTATGTCTAAGCGTTTTAGATATTTTTAATAGATTTTTTATAATATTTTGATAACTATTAATACAGGGTGTTTAAACAATACGATTAAAAATTAAATTGAGAAACTGCAAAAAGACTAGATTTTCAAATGGAAATACACAAATTTTATAATTATTTCTTATTTAGCATTAAAAATAAGGGTAAGTTTGTATATTCCAAAAAATTTTAGTTTTAGAAACATTGCCAACTTAATATTTTTATATGGCGATTTTGCTGCAGATTTTAAGTTTAGTTACTTTTAGTTGGCTATAACGGCGTTGAAAAACAATCAAATGCGAGAAAAATTTATGAAGCTGTCACTTACCATTTAAACATCATTAATTATCATGCCTGTGCGCTTAAATTGTACATACAAACGAAGATTATTTAAATTTATTTATTATTTATGGAGAATGTGTTAAAGTTATATCAAGAACATGGGACACATTTGCCAATCGATATCCGCAAAACAGAAGTCATCACAATGTGCTTATTAATAATGTTCAACAGTTTTGGGATATACAAACTTACCCTTTTTTAATGCTAAACTAAAAGTAATTATAAAATTTGGGTGTTTCCCTTTGAAAATTTAGACTTTTTGCAGTTTTTTCAATCTTATTGTTTAAACACCCTGAAATAATAGTTATCAAAATATTATAAAAAATCTAATAAAGCAGGTCCTTTATAACAAGGAATCCCGCTTAAATTAAATAAATATAAGGCTTCTTTATAGAAAAAATTGATAATAATTTTAAGGCTTGCAAACGTCATTCTTAACAGAAAAATTCAAATATGTCAAAAACGCTTAAATATTTATAGGTATAGGCATACAGGGTAGGGACTTTAAATGGAATAAATTCGATATTATTAAACCTGCTAAAGTTGCGCCTACAAAATTTGGTATGTGGGGGTTTTAGAGCATGCGGAATTGGATTATGATGTCGGCGCAGTTGCCAGATTTCTCAGCTTTGCGCTACACGTAGTAATTTTGTTATTTTAAATAGAATGCCTTATTTATTTTTATTGAAGTGAATTGGTAGTGTCAAATTTAGTAAGATCTCAAATTTACAAAATTCTATCTTCACTAATTGCTGAGCTATGGCAACACTGAAGTTCCCTTAAAAAGTACCGGGACGCTTGTCTACCTCCATAGTTACTAAGTTATTGACAAGATTCAAGAAAAGTTCTTGTCTTTTCAAAATGGCTTATTTAACTTAAACTTTAAAAATAGAAATTCTCATGGTACTTTTTAATGGAATTACAGTATTGCCATAGCTCAGCAATTAGTGAAGATAGAATTTTGTTAATTTGGCATCTTATTAAATTGGACACGCCCAATGCACTGCAATAAAAATAAATAGGGCATTCCATTTAACATATTAAAATTACTACGTGTAGCGCAAAGCTGAGAAATCTGGCAACTGCGCCGACATTATAATTCAATTCCGCATGCTTCAAAACCATACATACTAAATTTTGTAGGCGTAACTTCAGCAGTTTTAATAATATCGAATTTATTCCAATTAAAGTCCCCACCCTGTACAAAATCTGCCTAGAATCTTACGTAGAATGCAAAAATGTAATAATATATAGGATGTTCTATTTAAAATAAACACGCTGACACTAGGGTTGCCAACCCTCCCGATTTAGTCGGGAGGCTCCCGCTTTTTTACTTAACCTCCCGCCTCCCACGCACTTAAACAAAACTCCCGCTTTTCCAATAACACGACGGACGCCTAATAACTGTACAGCTGCCTTAGAGAGGGGCGACCTTTTTTTTTAGAAAGCACGTTTGATGATAGGAGGAAGAAATATAAAAGGCACGCCACAGCGTAAGGTCAACGGGGTATCGACCTTTTTTTTTTAGAAATCATCAATATAATTATTTTAAGCACCTCAAAAAAAACTTGTCCTCCAGGCACTATCCACTTCCCGCTTTTCAATTTTTAAAATCTGGCTACCCTAGCTGACACTAACTTCCGGTGTAACCGGAAGTACCACCATTATGAAATTTTTTTAGTCCGGTCGTCCCCATCAGCATTACCACGATGGCAAATTTTGAAAATTTTCCTATCTATAGTTTTCCATATATAGTTCGAAGCGGTTCCCGGTGGAACACGAACACCCTGTTTGCAGGTGCTTTTATACCTATTATTAATTAACACTTCAAACTTTTTGCTCTACCTAATTTTATTTTTTGTAAATATTCTATAGCTTTAATAATAAAATAAGACAAAATTTAAAAGATATATCCGTATAACGATTAGATACCTACATTATTTTAACTAATACAATAACAAGTAAAATACTTATTTTCCACAAAACAAATTTCTCATCTTCGAAATAAAATCAATCGAAACTCATTAGCATAAGAAAGAACCTGCCGGCTTGTCTCGTAGTTTCAGTGTGTGTCGATGTTTACGGAATATTTTTCACCACGTCATAAGCTCGCTAGTATGCCCACTTCGGGTGAGACTCTCTTGCAAATAAATTTCTTGCTGCACAAAGTTCCGCCTTAAGCAAATGTTCGAAATGATTTCCTTTTTGTTGGAAGCAAAATCTAGACCTGCGTGTTATGTTTTGTGAGGCACAGAGAATTTGAAAATATTATGAAAGGAAAGCCCCTCAAATTAAAAATAAATTGTAAAATATTTACTTTAGGCTCCACCCCGTGCGACGCCACTGGAAAAATATTTTAATGTTACATCCTTTAATAAATATGCCTTGTCGCTAGTAGATCTTTTAATAAATTTCATGTTTTAATACCAAGTGTTTCATGAGATATGCACAAAACGCCTTAGCCTTTCCAACGGCTTGTAAAAACCGAAAATTTTAAAATCGATTTTACTGAAAAATGGTGAATTCTACCGAAATGAAGCAGGAGTACCTTTTTTCAATAGAAGACTTCAGTGCTTTTAAAAATTGCACCCGGCGTTAAAAAACCCTACAAATAAAAAAGTTAGGGCAATATTCTCCTCACTACCTACCCAGTGGGACGCCACTGGAAGAAATACACCTAAGCTAAACGAACCGTTTATTGCGTCTTGTCATGGGTAAAACATGTATCAAATTTTGTTTTGATACTTCAATCAGTTTCTGAGATATTTTGAAATAACCGCTTATCATAGCTTCCATTCGGGGGGGCTCTAGCCCCATAACGAAGTGTTTTTGAAGGTATGTAACGCCTTTTTATTTTTAATTGTAATTATTTTTAATAAAATATCTAACCTTCAAAGAAAATAATAAAGTATTACTATCTGAGTTTACTTCGCAAAATCGAGGTATATTATGCACCTGAACATTGACGGCCGTTAGCTTTTCGACAGTGGAGAAGGGGGGGGTTTAATATAACCAAAAAGGGCGCCACGCGATTTAGTAAATTAACGTCAAGTCAGTTATTTGTTGTTAAAAGTAGGAGCACCAATAAATCGCGAATTGGTATCACCTACACCTGCAATCAGCTTAGTAATCTCCTAAAATATCAGTCCACACCTATAGCGCATGCGCACAAATAAAACAAAATAATTTTCCCTTAAAGAGTTGGAACAATATTTATTATTTAATTCAATGTGGATAAAATCTTAGGGAAAATCTAAATGAGTTTCAGTTGAGAATAAGGATATCTTATTGGCTTGATTACGCCCAGTATCTAGTTGCTTGGTTGATTACTATTGTTGACAAAATGGCGGAAGTAAATTCGTAAATATATTTTTAAATAAATTGGTAATCACTTATCAGTATTAAGTTAGCCTCGGGCCAAATTAACCGGGCAACTAGTATGGGGTAACGGCTATCTAAAAAGAACACAACTGAATAATACGAAGGTAAGTTACTTAAGGTAGTTCATAAATCAAAAGTCATAACCTTAAACCTGTACTCTTAGATATCATGAAATATAATATATACTGTCAGCGCAGGATATGATCATATACCTTTACATAAACGCTAATAAATTATCAAAATGAAATTTCTGATATTCAGAATGCAACGTTACCAAATCAACAGCAGTTTAAGTACGATAAAAATAAAATAAATATTATTAGAAGAATGTACTTCTTCCTCACCAATACAAAATCAAAACTAAAACATCTTGTGCTTTATAAAGCTCATTATACAGTTACTTATTTACAATTACTTACTAACATATAACATGAAACGCTAGAAAATACAATGCAAAAATAATAGCCCTCACTATCCCTCTCTTAATTCTTATGCACATCAGTGCAGCCCCTGACTTGAGTCTCAACACGGTTAATCAATGCGCGGATATCAATACGAGTAATTCACAATGAGTAATTTTCAATCAAAATATACATGGGTGCAAGTAAATGTTCATACGGTTACTATTAGCAACTAGGAATACCAACACGGATAATACACAACGAGTAATCCTCAATGGAAATATATATTAGTGCAGGTAAATGTTTATACGGATACTATTAGCAACTAGGAATACCAACACGGATAATAAACACGTGTAGGCTTTAATTAACGTATGTCTATAGAACTCTATCTAGTAGCTATTTGTGTCTGCATATTTTTATGCATTTAATAAGAAAAAAAATATAACATGTTCAAAAACTTGCGCTTTTCCTGAATAATTTTGAAGCTAGAACGTGGAGCTCAACTGCACTGGGTCTGCGGGTTGATTCTTCCAGCGGGCAGTGTCAAGAGATAGGCTATTATGGACAGGACAGACACAGGTGGTACCATCAAATACACCAAAACCACACAAGAACCTCTTCACATCGGCTCCTCGAGACAACAGGAAACCCAAATTATATGTGAAGACAAAATTAAAAGGTAGGACTTAAAGCCTAAAGCCTAAAACCTAGAACCCTGAAAAGAAAAGAGATCGTTAGACTCATTTTCCGTCCAGTAGCACGTGTAATAGATACTATTACATCAATCGATAACCATACAATTTAATATACATTTATACGGATAAACATGAATCGAAAAATTAGCGAAACATACCTTAGTTGTTGTGCGGGGTTACTGTGTTACGATGTAGGGAAGACCTACTCCAAAGAAATAATCTCCAACCACGTGGATGCGGGGCCAATACCATAAAACAGACCATCAAGCAAAGCTTCCCAAAATTGGCATAAATCCCGCTTAAATTCACTGAATAATAATCCCTTTTCTCCAAGGCGCCACACTACTTTTAGTGGCGAAATATATTCAGCAAAATACTTTGGAAAAAAAAAATTGGAGGACTTCCTGTGTCTTGGGCTTACATCTATAAGAAGGAAGGAAGGTATCCTTCCGAGGTACCAAGAGATCTTCTTAGGAATAAAAGCGACGTTGCCGCATTTCGGCCAGTTTCCCCACAACTAACGATGAATCGCCGAAACTACCAACCAGAATCGACGGGTAAAACCATTATTTTGCTCAAATACACACGTCCAGGGTAGCACATAACCCTACGACCCTAATAACTCAAAACTACCAGCAAAACCCAGGAATTCCCTAGATTCCAGTTCTTAATAAGCATGCGACGTCATGTGACGTCATAACTGTCTTCGCCTAGGAATTTCAAGATCACGACCCGGCAACATTGCATCGGCTGATAAAATGGCTGATCCATGAGATAGTAAAATGACCTGACTGCCATAGACCGATCGATAATGTCGGCCCTCTGCATTATCGGCCGAACGCCAATCACAACATCCAAATCTTGAAATTCACCTACTCGTCCGGTCGAAACGTCATACTTTGACGTTATACGTCAAAGTCCGACAGATAAATAAAAATTAACCTGTAAATTTTTCGAAAAGAAATGGAAAAATTTACCACAAAATCTATCATCGATGTCTGTAGGTAAGTACTCTCTTCGATTATCCATTACATATTACCTAAAAACAATCCCAAAACCTTGCTATCTTATATTTTCCAACCTCGAATTGTAAATAGACACTTATTGATTAGCGACTAATTAGTCATTATTTTTAGCTAGAATCACCACACAACAGAGCAGCTCGAGGCTTGAAGGATCCACCAGACTGTCACGCCTGTATTCCAAGGAAAATTCATGCCTAGCATGCTTCAAAATCACTGCTATACTTAGGGAGAAGAAAGTAGTCCTGTCAGTGGAAAATCAACGCCTGAGGCTCTAGAAATATGTTAGGGCGACTAAAACATGCCTGAGGTAGGTCCACATAGACAAATTATTCTATTCCATAGCAATCTAATCTATTTTTCTCTTTATTTTTAGCATAAACTTAGCCTTCGGAGGCTTATCGAGCTAATGATGCTTGAAAGTTAAAAGGGGGCCCAAATAGTAGCAAGGCACAGGTCCAGTGATGCCTTCTAGAACTTTGCAATGACCTGAGAAGACAGGAGAACCAAAAATCACTACAACACCACCTTTTAATAATAAGAAAACATAAGAAGTTCCATGAATTACCTAGAAAGCTGTAAGTACAATGAAAATATCATATCTAAGGGAAGGCTGTGCAACTTTTAAGCAAGAAGGTATTGTAAAACTAGACTATTATGTAAAATTCCATTTAATTAAAACTACTTCTCACAATGAATGTGTAATCTTTTAATTGCAAATCCTGTAGCTTTCTGCTAAAGAAATATTTAAAGTATTTTTAAGATTGGATTATTCTATTGAGAAAATGACACGTTACAAATTCCCCCCTTAGCTTCAAGATGATTAACCTCCTGAGGTTAATCGACGTGATAGGGTGCTTCCTTTAAGTCCTTAAGATGCCACACGCCCTGGAGATTACCTTTCTCGTCTTTAAGCTCGTAAGTCCATGGCGAAACGCGGCATTTGATGATAAATGGTCCAACATACTTAGGTGCTAGTTTCTTATTAAAATGTTTAGTCGCGTCCGAAATAACGTAGTTCTTCCGGAAAACTTTCTGACCCACTATTAACTCTGCATCTCGCTTCCGCAAATTATACCTGGCAACACCTTTATCACCGGCAATTTCAAGCCGTCGTTTAACTTCAGTATACAAGTCCATAAAAGCTTTATTTCTCGAAGTCTGTAGCTGGTCTTCTGTACTATTCGGGGCTTGGACATTCGGGGTATAATCTTTCCCTGATAAACACATATTCCGCCCGAAATTCACATAATACGGCGAGACACGTGTGACTTCCTGTCGTGCCGTGCGCAATGCACAAGCTAAGCTATGAATGTTGGTATCCCATAACCTGTGATTGTCTTTAATATACATAGAAAGCATCGTCTTGATCGTCCTATTCTGTCTCTCGGTTGGATTTGCTCTAGGGTGATAGTTGGCATTAAACTTGATAGTACAATCATACTTTTCGACAAAACGTTTAAATGCAGCGCTACGGTATTGCGGTCCATTATCGCATAAAAGCAGACGAGGGACTCCAAATACTAAGAACACACTCTCTTCTATCCGCTTTATGATAGTCTCCGTCGTCGCCTTGCGAAGAGGAAATACCAAAGAGAACTTGCTCAAATAGTCTGTGACGACCAATATAAATGAATTGCCTTTTGTGGATCTTGGTAATGGACCCATTAAGTCTGTCGAGATCATTTCCCACGGTCGTGATGGTTTGGGATGAGATACCATGTGATCTCTGTTTCCGGTTGAGTCACCCTTGTAGGCAATACAGGTATAGCACTTTCTGATATAATTCGCTACGTCACTACGCATCTTAGGCCAGTAATATTTCTCAGTTATCCTTGAATAAGTTTTATAAACGCCCATATGACCTGCTGAAGGAGGATCATGTGCCGCCTTAATCACTTCAAATCTATCTTCCTTGGGCACCACAATCTTCCAGCAGTCATTATCTGACGATAGGGCCGGATAATCTTGCTGTACATATTTGTATAAAATACCGTCTTGGCATCGCCATTTCAAAAATCGTAGAGGAGTATCTTTCACATTCTTTTTCATCTTTAAATACCATTTATCTACAACAATCTTTTCTGGTTCTAGACGCTCCCGCACGCTATCTATGACGGGTACAGTTCGGGACATCATATCTGGGAGAGCTAAATCTCGACCTTTCCTGTGTTGCACTTTAAAATCGTACATCTGCAGTTTCACTGCCCAACGGCCCAGACGACCAGTTGGATCCTTTAAATTCAGTAACCACTTTAAACTAAAATGATCCGTGATGACCGTAAATGGAATACCTTCTATATAGGGTCTGAGCTTGTGAATAGCCCAAACCAACGCCAACATCTCTCTCTCTGAAGTAGTATATAGTCTTTCCTGCTTGGTTAGCGAGCGGCTTAAATAGCAAATAATTTTATCTCCTTCTTCGTGGGGCTGGACAAGTACGGCGCCTATACCATAACCAGATGCATCAGTTTGTATAATAAATTCTTTACTGTAGTCGGGGCAGCTCAATATTGGGGCTGATACCAATAGTTCCTTTATTTTCATGAAAGCGCTTTCACACGCCTTGGTCCAAATAAATTTATTGTTCTTTTTCGTAAGTGCAGTAATTGGAGCAACAATACTAGAAAATTCAGGGACGAATCTTCGATACCATGAGAAACTTCCAATGACTCTTCGCACTTCAGTAACGGTTTTTGGACGGGCAAGTTCTAACATAGCCCTGACTTTATCTGGATCCACGTGAAGGCCACGCCTATCGACCACATAGCCTAAATACTTCATCTCGGGCCTACAAAACTGACATTTATCCCAACTTACAGTGATGCCGGCTTCACGCAGTCGTCTAAAAACTTCATCTAAAATTTTCAGGTGATCTTCGAAATTTTGCGATACTATTACTACATCGTCTAAGTAAACAAATACTGAGGGTTCTAAGCCTGCTAATATCTGATCAACCAAACGTTGCCAAGTCCCCGGCGCATTGTGAAGGCCGAATGGGAGGCGCTTAAATTGAAATAGTCCTCTGTGACAAATAAAAGCTGTCAATGGTTTAGATGCCTCATCCATGGGGACTTGCCAATACGCACTTTTTATATCTAGGCTGGACAAGTATTTTGCATCTTTCAGTTTGTCCAAGGTCTCAGATACTAGGGGGAGGGGATAGCTGTCTCTATCCGTTACGGCATTCAATCGTCTGTAATCTACACAAAATCTCATTTTATCAGTGTTTTTCTTCTTAACAATCACTACAGGGGAAGCCCATGGCTCAATAATATCCTGCATTAACATCTGGTCAATCTCATCATCGATATGCTTCTGCATGACTGGTGACACCCGATAGCTCCTCTGTCTAATCGGTTCTGAACTCGTGATAATCTTATGTTTCACAAGGGTAGTGCAACCAATTTCTGTACCCATTAACTGTTTATGTCTTAAAATAAGCTCTTCCAATTCTAGCTTTTCATTTTCACTTAAGACGGTCTGAAGCTGTTCCGTTTCCAGGCAGCAAATAGAATCAACATTCTCCGAAAAATGCCACTCATTATGCCTCAAATCTGGTACGATACCCATAACAATCCAAAAATCGTAACCAAGAATCAATGAGTGCGGCAAATCCGGTAAAACAATAACCTCAACAATCCTTATTCTATCTCGAAGACGTATGGGTAATTCCAAGGTCCCAATACTCTTAGTTTGCTGTCCATTAGCAACAGTGCAGACCGATTTATTTTCTTTATTCAAAGGTAAGTTTAGGTGCTTCAGTATATTCCATCCTTTTTGTCCAATAAACGTTCTGGATGCTCCAGAATCCAATAATCCTAAAAACTTATAGCCAAGGATATCAACTTCCAAGTAGGGTCTTTCGTCTCGTTGTGTATGGTTAAGTATGTAGTCCAGGATATGTTTATAGCCGGTGGGACGGTTTGGCTTACTCCAAGGCCGACCTCCTAAGAGTGCCGTCGTCCGTTTCCCGAATTACACGTAGGACAGGTGCGTTTTGTAAATCCTTGCTTTTTACACCTATAACAATATATGTTGCTATTTTGTGCTGCACATCCTAATGCTCGGTGACCGGGCTTTTGACATTTGTAGCATATTATTTCTCTTTGGTTCCCGTTCGAGTTCCTACTAGTTCCCGGAACTGAAATTCCAATTTCGTCAACTTGCTCTTCCAAGCTTACATATGCCAAGTCAGGCTCCAAGGACTGAACTTTCTTCGGTGGCATTACATAGTCACCAGACTGCATTCTTTGTTCAATTCTCTTACATAATGACTTCAACTGAGACAAACTCGTAATCTCCAATGCTCCTAATTGAGTCCGATACAACGGTGCAACATTCCTAAGCAAAATATTCAATTTTGCATCTTCTGAAATAGGGCACTGTAGTCGTTGGAAATATTTCGACATTATCGCCATATAAGTACCTATAGTTTCGTCTGGACCTTGCGTCCTTCGCTTTATTTCTTCTAATAGTCGTTCAGTATAAAACGCGGGCTGATATTCTTCTTTAAATTTTACAACTAATTCATCCCATGTTTGAACTTCTGTTCGGAGATCCTGGTAAAATTCGTAAGCTCTACCCTCAAATAAATCTATGCCAGATTCTAGCAAAATATCTTTATTGACATTCCTGGCGCGACGTAGATCCTCTACTCTTTCGAAGAACGCTGTCACCGACATGCCTTTCCTCTCGCCAGAAAATTTCAAATTCCACTTATGCGGTAAGATCGGATTAATTCCAGCTATAGGATGTGACGAAGAGGGGGTCTGACCAACAATGGGGGACTGAGGTCCAATAAATGAAGAACTGGAAAGCGGAGGTCCAACAGTAGGATTGGTTGGCTGAGGTTGCACGGGAGTTGGCTGTTGGGTCTGTAATCCACCTTGAAGAACACTTAGGTTAGGAGGAACTGGTTGATTTTTCCCTTCAGCTAGTGCAGCTTTAGTATTTAATTGGTCGATCAGAGTTAGCGTCTGCGCCACTAGTATTCCTCGTACACTACCTTCCTCTGGTGTACTACTCGTCATATTATCAATCCGTCCCAGAAGATGTTGTAGTCTTGTATAAAATTTCAAAAACTTGCCACTCTTCCTTGTATCGGCGAATACATCGATTTCAGGAACAAGGTCATCCAATTTCTTTGTCACCGCTGCGGCATCTTCTGCGAATGTAAACGGATAAGTTGGATAGTGTAGACTTTCTCCAGATTTTTCCATTTGCCTCGCCAGCACCAATCTACTTCTCATCTCCTCGACGGTTCCAGACGCGATTCCTCGAAATTCCAACTCATAGGTAAGTTCATCTTTATCCAGTCGATTTACTTCCATCTTCCTCGACATCTTGAAAGTTTCACTAATTAAATCACACTTCAAAAAAAAAAAAACAATTGTGTAGTCACTCGTCACTATCTAAGTATAATCTACCACTAACTTCACTGCACTATAACACCTATTGCAGCAAAAGGAATGGGCTCTATACGCTTCAACTAAACTCACTACTAGTTGTCACTTGTAACTACCACTCAAAATCAAAACTTTTTTTTTTTTTTTTTTTTTTTTTAATAAATATCTTTAAGTTTTCCCAAATTAAGACCTAAAACGTACTAATAGTACTCCCACAATAATAAGAAACCCAAATCCGACCAAAAAAAAAATTCCCTAAATTTAGGGATTTTTCGGAAAATGGCAACGTTGCAAAACGAGAGGCCCCACGTTGGGCGCCAAAAATTGTAACGCCTTTTTATTTTTAATTGTAATTATTTTTAATAAAATATCTAACCTTCAAAGAAAATAATAAAGTATTACTATCTGAGTTTACTTCGCAAAATCGAGGTATATTATGCACCTGAACATTGACGGCCGTTAGCTTTTCGACAGTGGAGAAGGGGGGGGTTTAATATAACCAAAAAGGGCGCCACGCGATTTAGTAAATTAACGTCAAGTCAGTTATTTGTTGTTAAAAGTAGGAGCACCAATAAATCGCGAATTGG
This sequence comes from Polydrusus cervinus, assembly GCA_935413205.1. Classification (NCBI taxonomy): domain Eukaryota; kingdom Metazoa; phylum Arthropoda; class Insecta; order Coleoptera; family Curculionidae; genus Polydrusus; species Polydrusus cervinus. Next base: position 6,424,790 of record OW284510.1, read on the forward strand.
TATCACCTACACCTGCAATCAGCTTAGTAATCTCCTAAAATATCAGTCCACACCTATAGCGCATGCGCACAAATAAAACAAAATAATTTTCCCTTAAAGAGTTGGAACAATATTTATTATTTAATTCAATGTGGATAAAATCTTAGGGAAAATCTAAATGAGTTTCAGTTGAGAATAAGGATATCTTATTGGCTTGATTACGCCCAGTATCTAGTTGCTTGGTTGATTACTATTGTTGACAAAATAGCGGAAGTAAATTCGTAAATATATTTTTAAATAAATTGGTAATCACTTATCAGTATTAAGTTAGCCTCGGGCCAAATTAACCGGGCAACTAGTATGGGGTAACGGCTATCTAAAAAGAACACAACTGAATAATACGAAGGTAAGTTACTTAAGGTAGTTCATAAATCAAAAGTCATAACCTTAAACCTGTACTCTTAGATATCATGAAATATAATATATACTGTCAGCGCAGGATATGATCATATACCTTTACATAAACGCTAATAAATTATCAAAATGAAATTTCTGATATTCAGAATGCAACGTTACCAAATCAACAGCAGTTTAAGTACGATAAAAATAAAATAAATATTATTAGAAGAATGTACTTCTTCCTCACCAATACAAAATCAAAACTAAAACATCTTGTGCTTTATAAAGCTCATTATACAGTTACTTATTTACAATTACTTACTAACATATAACATGAAACGCTAGAAAATACAATGCAAAAATAATAGCCCTCACTATCCCTCTCTTAATTCTTATGCACATCAGTGCAGCCCCTGACTTGAGTCTCAACACGGTTAATCAATGCGCGGATATCAATACGAGTAATTCACAATGAGTAATTTTCAATCAAAATATACATGGGTGCAAGTAAATGTTCATACGGTTACTATTAGCAACTAGGAATACCAACACGGATAATACACAACGAGTAATCCTCAATGGAAATATATATTAGTGCAGGTAAATGTTTATACGGATACTATTAGCAACTAGGAATACCAACACGGATAATAAACACGTGTAGGCTTTAATTAACGTATGTCTATAGAACTCTATCTAGTAGCTATTTGTGTCTGCATATTTTTATGCATTTAATAAGAAAAAAAATATAACATGTTCAAAAACTTGCGCTTTTCCTGAATAATTTTGAAGCTAGAACGTGGAGCTCAACTGCACTGGGTCTGCGGGTTGATTCTTCCAGCGGGCAGTGTCAAGAGATAGGCTATTATGGACAGGACAGACACAGGTGGTACCATCAAATACACCAAAACCACACAAGAACCTCTTCACATCGGCTCCTCGAGACAACAGGAAACCCAAATTATATGTGAAGACAAAATTAAAAGGTAGGACTTAAAGCCTAAAGCCTAAAACCTAGAACCCTGAAAAGAAAAGAGATCGTTAGACTCATTTTCCGTCCAGTAGCACGTGTAATAGATACTATTACATCAATCGATAACCATACAATTTAATATACATTTATACGGATAAACATGAATCGAAAAATTAGCGAAACATACCTTAGTTGTTGTGCGGGGTTACTGTGTTACGATGTAGGGAAGACCTACTCCAAAGAAATAATCTCCAACCACGTGGATGCGGGGCCAATACCATAAAACAGACCATCAAGCAAAGCTTCCCAAAATTGGCATAAATCCCGCTTAAATTCACTGAATAATAATCCCTTTTCTCCAAGGCGCCACACTACTTTTAGTGGCGAAATATATTCAGCAAAATACTTTGGAAAAAAAAAATTGGAGGACTTCCTGTGTCTTGGGCTTACATCTATAAGAAGGAAGGAAGGTATCCTTCCGAGGTACCAAGAGATCTTCTTAGGAATAAAAGCGACGTTGCCGCATTTCGGCCAGTTTCCCCACAACTAACGATGAATCGCCGAAACTACCAACCAGAATCGACGGGTAAAACCATTATTTTGCTCAAATACACACGTCCAGGGTAGCACATAACCCTACGACCCTAATAACTCAAAACTACCAGCAAAACCCAGGAATTCCCTAGATTCCAGTTCTTAATAAGCATGCGACGTCATGTGACGTCATAACTGTCTTCGCCTAGGAATTTCAAGATCACGACCCGGCAACATTGCATCGGCTGATAAAATGGCTGATCCATGAGATAGTAAAATGACCTGACTGCCATAGACCGATCGATAATGTCGGCCCTCTGCATTATCGGCCGAACGCCAATCACAACATCCAAATCTTGAAATTCACCTACTCGTCCGGTCGAAACGTCATACTTTGACGTTATACGTCAAAGTCCGACAGATAAATAAAAATTAACCTGTAAATTTTTCGAAAAGAAATGGAAAAATTTACCACAAAATCTATCATCGATGTCTGTAGGTAAGTACTCTCTTCGATTATCCATTACATATTACCTAAAAACAATCCCAAAACCTTGCTATCTTATATTTTCCAACCTCGAATTGTAAATAGACACTTATTGATTAGCGACTAATTAGTCATTATTTTTAGCTAGAATCACCACACAACAGAGCAGCTCGAGGCTTGAAGGATCCACCAGACTGTCACGCCTGTATTCCAAGGAAAATTCATGCCTAGCATGCTTCAAAATCACTGCTAAACTTAGGGAGAAGAAAGTAGTCCTGTCAGTGGAAAATCAACGCCTGAGGCTCTAGAAATATGTTAGGGCGACTAAAACATGCCTGAGGTAGGTCCACATAGACAAATTATTCTATTCCATAGCAATCTAATCTATTTTTCTCTTTATTTTTAGCATAAACTTAGCCTTCGGAGGCTTATCGAGCTAATGATGCTTGAAAGTTAAAAGGGGGCCCAAATAGTAGCAAGGCACAGGTCCAGTGATGCCTTCTAGAACTTTGCAATGACCTGAGAAGACAGGAGAACCAAAAATCACTACAACACCACCTTTTAATAATAAGAAAACATAAGAAGTTCCATGAATTACCTAGAAAGCTGTAAGTACAATGAAAATATCATATCTAAGGGAAGGCTGTGCAACTTTTAAGCAAGAAGGTATTGTAAAACTAGACTATTATGTAAAATTCCATTTAATTAAAACTACTTCTCACAATGAATGTGTAATCTTTTAATTGCAAATCCTGTAGCTTTCTGCTAAAGAAATATTTAAAGTATTTTTAAGATTGGATTATTCTATTGAGAAAATGACACGTTACAGGTATATTAATAGAGGATTTTAGTCCTATTTTTGGATGTACTTTATCCCCTTAAAATATTGTCAACTAATTTCGGGACACCCTGTATATATTTATATATAATATTGTACACGTAAAAACTGTATAAAGAAAATAAGGTAATTTAAACCTTTTATTTTTTTTTGTTGTTGCTGGGGTTGGCGGAGAGCCAGTATACTTAGGCCTATAAGCCCCATTGTATCCCCTATGGTCTGGATAATGTCAGCCAGACGGGACTTACAGTTTAGCGTGGAGTCCGAACCACGTATATGCACTATCCGTTTTACTCCCCCAGAGGTCCTCGGCGGTCCTCTCTAGGTTCCAATATTAGGATTCACCAATTGCATACTGCATTCCTTTATCCACTTAAGTTCCGAGCATACTTTTTTTATTAAGCGTATGCCCACTCCGGGTATCGAACCCGGACCGCCACGGTCGAATGCCAGTAACTCACCATGGAGCCACTGCCGCGGTTTAAACTTTTTATACAGGGTGTTACACGTCCGACGTTAACCATTGGGAGCTAGTTAACGGTTAGAGATAAGGTTAACAACCCGTAGACAAAGGACCCCTCACAAAGTTTATGGGAAATGTCTTTGGGCTCATTTTTCTGAATTTTTAATATTTTGTAGATTTTGACGTTCTGATTAAAAGTGTCCCTGGCCGTAATTCAATGGTTTGAGTTGTTATGACATTTTAAAGTTCGCAATTTTTTACTTTAAGATTTTCTGCATTGTCTGGAGTTTCCACTTGTTTCTTAAAAACTATTAACTTTTGTTAGGGGTGCAAGTACTTTGTCGAACATAGATTAGATGTCGTGACTTGTAAAAGCGCACTTCTTGGATACTATAAAGACTGTATACAGTAGACCGTTTCCCTTCACTCGTCCCTACTGATGAGCCATGATATGGCGAAACCCGTCTAGGAATGAAGTTTGACGAAGGAAGGGAAATAACACTTTTTAATTACTTTTTGACTCATTCTAATCTTAGATATACATGGTGACCCAGTTACAATGATTTTTTAAAAATTGCCTACTTTAAAAGGTCACAACTAGCCATAGAAGAATTGGATTACGGCCATGGATAAATTTAATCAGGATCTACAAAATACTAGAAATTCAGAAAAAATAGCGGAAAGCCATTTCCCATATAAGCTATCAGCATAAGCAATCAAAAGCTTAAGAAATATCAGAAAATAGTGCTGCAGCGAAATACCATTTACTGAGCTCAGAAAGTATGTTTTACTTATTTTATAATTTTAACTCTGTATATTTATCGATTGGCAATCATGAAGCAGAAACCTGTTAAAAATAATAGTTCCTGTTAAGATCCATTTAAACGCGAAAAGTAACCATTAAAATTCTCTGACCCAAGGAATTAGCTCGGAATTGCCCAAATTCACGTAATACCGTGTTTTTAATAATTTATACCCAGCTTTGACGATATAATAGCGATAAAGATCTATTAATTCCTTAAACGGGGCTTTATCGGCCACAACAATCGTAAAAATTGGGGTGCACACCGTAAAAAATAAACCTTGAAAGAACGGCCGTAAAGAAACTGTTTGGGGTGCTTTTTCTTGTCGTTCCTAACATAAATTATGTTTGGGATTTATTGTACTGTGTTCTCGTTTTGTCTTTGTTGGCTACGAATATAATTTCCCTTCCCAAGCCGATGTAAAAACAGAGCGCCAGTTCCAGTTCGCAAATACACAGTAGTACGGCCATTAATAAACTACATACGATTATTACTTTTTGCATTAAAAGACCATTCTTCTATTTTTGTATTGAGGTAAATAATAAAATTAAATTTTAAAAAAACCGCCAAACAATAATACTACTTTAAAAAGGCACACTTAACACAAGTGAATTGCTGCCACCTGCAATGGGAATATCAGTTAGGCTTGCCCGGCGGACTGATCAGAGCCCCAGCCCTACTATAACAAGCGTCCCCACTAGAAGTTCTTTGTGTAGCGCGGGTTGCCACGACGACCGCGGGTATAGACTTTAGGCCGAATATGTGGAGCCTATTTCAACGTTTTTACAGGCAGTTCGCAAATTAAATAATCCGCAAGGGGGCAGTTTATTTTTTATTACCTTTTAAAAATATTTCCGAAAGCTAGATTATTGAGATATGAGCGATTGGTATTTACTGTTATTTTTTAATTTGGCAGGGAAGGCGGCGCCAAAGCTCTCCCGCACCGGCCGACACTGTTTAATAATAATATGATGAACCATGATCCAGGATATTCAAATAGTGCCAAGTCGTACACGATGAGCGGCGACGAGATAGTGAGGTGAGTTGTCGTTCAGGTAAAGTAGTGATAATGATTTAGAGTTATCTACTGAAATTCTATTAGTCCTTACAACTCTGAAACTATTTTTTTCAAAATGTATAATTTTTTTTTAAATCTATATAAATTAACAGTCTTAACAATGAAACAAATCGTAACGCCTTATTGCAATTGGGTATAAATTCTTTTTTCTGGCGAAATGAAAAGGAAAATCTTCGTCTTTACTCATTGTTTTCGGTTAATAAACCGATTTGAGTTAGCGCTGCCTAGCGGGACTCCTGTAATTGTGACGAATGTCTTTACAGGCGATTTCCTCTTAACATTTACTTATTTCTATAAGTTTGTTAGAGATGCTGGTATGCTTAAGAGTGTCTTAACAACGACACAGATGGCGCTCCGTGCCACATCTTACTGGTGTGTCCCACCAAGTGTGGCCTTAAGTAGCTTCGAGATCCCTTTTCTTTTCGTCGGATCCTAGCTCTACTGATGAGTCATGATATGACGAAACGCGTCTAGAGATGGATCTGGCGAAATGAAAAGGAAAATCTTTGTCTTTATAAATTCTTTTGTTAAAAAACGTGTTAATGTGGCGCCATCTTTATCTTAGTTTAGATACTTAGCTGAAATGAGTTGGTTTTTCCTTGAACTGTAAAAATGTAGTATAACTTTCTGCTGATATTTATTTAAATAAAAATACATCGCGAACCGTGTACATATTTGTTTTATGGTAACAATCTCAACTTAAAAATCAAGTAATTTTTTTTTTAAACCACAAGGTTTCAACTGGTAAGTATCTCCCGTCGTCTTCAGGTGAATACTAAATAAGTATAGTAACTACAGCTATATTTATACTAGCTAGGTGCACTGAAACATAACTGGGATGGGTGAAGTTATGAACTTAATTCGTGTGCGGTATTATTGTAAGATTACATTTACTGAACAAAGGTTTCCGGATATTTCTTATACCCAATGTGAGTTTACTAAAACAACCTGGGTTCTGGTGGCAGTTTCCTTGAACCTATTTTTCCCTATTCTCCAACACGATGCAAATCCAAAACTTTTCATTCAAGAAACATCATTGTCTCTAATCTTTAAACAGTCACAAGTAATTTTTTATCAGCTGTTTCAACCAGAACAAATGAATTGAATAGAAGGTCAACTATTTTATGATTGCGCATTACGAAGGACTTGCAAATTGTTGGAAAACTGTTTGTAGTTTTAGAATATTGCTCTCATGTCTGGAGCTCTGCACCCAAGCACACCCTTCGGCTACTGGATTCCATTCAAAGGAGAGCCGTTCGTCTGATCGGCGACCCCGAGCTGACCAAGACCCTCGATAGCCTGGAACATCGAAGACAGGTTGGCGATTTGGCTCTCTTTTACAGATATTTCCATGGCAGGTGTTCGACTGACATTGCCGACTTGATTCCACATAGAGCAATGCAAAACAGAAATACACGGCGAACCGCTGCCGCTCATCCATATGTTGTTCAGCTTAGTACTCCTCGAACTTCATTGTTCAAGAACTCTTTCATCTGGAGAACGTCATCATTGTGGAATGATCTTCCTGAGGTCGTGTTTCCCAATGAATACAATCTTCAACGTTTCAAGACCAACGTTAATCGCTTTCTTCGCACACGCACCGCTCCTAGAGCGCCTTAAAGGATTTTTCCTACAGTGCAGGTGTTTTATCATTAAAAAAAAAAAAAAAAAAGTTGAAGACCACAGGAGAAAAACCTGATAAGTCACATTTTTTGTTTTTGACAGTAGAGCGTTTTTTAATACCACCACTTATCATATTATTAATTTTAATTTCCGTATATTCCTGGACAGGCCATGTTTTTGCCACAACAATAAATTAGTCCTTCTTAGCTATCGAATGCCATTAAAAACAGAAAATAAAAAAAATGGACTTATCAGGTTTCTCCCATGTGGTCTTTATTTGAAAGTTGCAACAACCATGTTGCTAGGAAGTAATAAAAAAACGTCAGTCGAATTCAATCTATAAATTTTTACTTTACTATTATACATCTTGCGTCTTGACATAGTGGAACTCTAAAAATCTGTGAACGCAGCAGCTTTCAGTAGCTTTTTCTTGGCAAAGGAAGCCATAAATTCGGGTCCTTATGCAGCACAAATGTAATTCTGTTAGACACGATTTCGAGTGGCTTTTTGAGGTGTGCTATACAAGTGCAGTAAAAGGGCCTTTTGAGCACTAGACTCGATGATGGCGGCGGGGCGTGCGGTGTCCGGTAAATAGGTTAGCGGGAATGAAAGGATTGCAACAGGGCGGGCGAGCGAACTATGCTACTTTACTAGTTCTAATTACATGAAATATCTAAATATTTAAAACCCGAAGTTAATATTTCGTCCTCCTTAATTTGGAGTTTCTACATAACGTAGCTTGATGATTCTTTTTTTAAAACAAAGGACTTTTTTTAAAATGAAATTAACGTTAATTAATAAGTAGCTATAAGAATGTGTGAAAAAGAAAAATAATATGCCCAATGTCACAGTGGCGTGCATTTAAATTTCAAATTTTGTCATAAAATGTCCTGTTTTTAAGTTTGTGGAAAGAACACTGGCAGAAGAAGAATATAATGATATTATTTGTAAATTAGTTCAACACAGCGGTCTTTACGTAAAAATTCTTTTAAAACATCGTCATAAAAATTGGTATTGCGCTTTAAATCCTGCAAAAGGTCGCTCTCCAGAGATATTATTGTTGTTAAGCGTGTCTCTCCCTGTGTGTTTCGTAATTAGGTATGAATTCTTTTTAATCCAGAAAAGGATTGTTCCGGTTCTGCAGATGCGCTGCTAACCGGTATAGTAACAATTAACGCCCCCATATTTCTTTTTGTCCCAAAACTCGCCGGCGCCAAGTCTAGCAAAAGGGCGAAAACGCTAATTATAAATTAAAAATCTATCATCCACCAGATTGAACCAATGTTGCCAAATAAATTATTATGTGAAATATAATGATAAGCTTACCGATTATTAAATATTATGAACCTATCAGCAAAAATTATTTTAATTGTCACAAAAGTGTTTCTTATTTTACGATACCTAAACTAATTAATAATAAAACTTATAGAGGAGTGTTTTATATTTTATATTGAGAAAGCGAATTATTTTTCAAACTACGGTAAAACTTAAAAATTGGCACCGATACGTACTTTCTTGGCGCGGGCTGATAGATGAAGGAAGGTCGAAGGTTGCGAAGGTTTATTTGTTACATCTCTTTCTACCCTACTGCCTACCGGCTCTCTCCCTTGGTTCCACTCGTACAAAAGCAGCGCTTTTGATTTTGCATAAGACGCTAATGTACAGCGAGATCTTTGCTTTTAGAACGGTCTTACGGAATGCTTATACAGGGATATAGTTTACGATATAATAAGCAAAGAATGTGTTTGTGGAAATGATATAGGATTCATTTTTCGGTCCTATATTATTATTTATTATATTATCGTAGAGATAAATTGTCAAAAAACTGTTTCTGTTTGTTTTATTGTTCCCAGGGTAGGCTATGCTTTTTTGCCTATATTTATGCACGCCACTACAATGTAACCTTTGAAGTAAATGTTTATACAAGCAAATAAAGAGAAAAAGCAGTTATAAATAAAAGTAGAATATATAAAATTGAAGATTCTCCAAGCAGTGCAACGCTAGCACGGAATATGACCCGCCAGCAAACGCTTCTTTACAAACCTGCAAAATACAGCTGAGCTGGGAGCCATCCTGATGCCGTCAGGCAAGGAATTAAAAGCAGGAACGGCCGTATAGCTGAACGAATGCTGGAAAAAAGCACGAGTGACACTATACATATCCCTGTGGCTTGTCAAAAGGCTATGCACATTGGAACTCATAGTAAAATTACAAAAAATATAAGAAGGAAGTTCGTTAATTCATTATTTAGTATTAACCTGAAGACGATTGGAGATATTAACCAGTTGGAACGTTGTGATTCAAAACAAATAAAGACAATGCAAGTTCAAAACTCTTCTGCCGTTCAAGAAACATCATTATCTCCAACCTTCAAATGGACACTAAACAAAAGAAATTATGAATTTTTTTTTTCGAAAAACTGAATATTGCAAATGTCTAAAAACTTTGTGTAAATTAATAGATTTTTTTTGACATTAAAGCATATTTTTAATTTGATTCCTGGTGATTTGTGTAGAATATTTTGAACATCCATTTAAGTAATAGTGTTTTAAATTTTTGTTTTGATAGCATCTTTCTTTCTCTCTCTCTTTTTCTGTGTATCAGGGAACAGTGACGGCTGGTACATACGCGCTGCAGAGCTCCCAAAAAGAGGTAAAAAAAAAACTGAAAAATAAAAAATTATAAACTAAAATATTTTCTAATACCAAAAAGCAAATATCATTAATTATTAAATTATTAATTATTAAAATTAAATATCACTCGCGATGTAAATGATAAAAACCACAAGTAAACTCGACCACGCTATCGCAGAGTTATTATTTATCTATTTATCTGGGCCACACGAACGTGCTCTGCGAGCTTCTTGAAACACCCGCGCGGAACTCCGCTTCTCCATGTTCGTTTAAAAAACAGCCGTGATTTAAGTGGAGAGTTCGCTGCATTTAGTCCAGCGTAGTATTGGGTATTATCGGTTGTTTGTATCGAGTTTTTACGTGACTTTCTAGTTTACGGCGAGTTCAAAAACAATAATATAGTGCGTGCATGTGATTCTGTTTTTGTGTATCGTTGATAATAATTAACTGTGTACTGTGGACGTGGTCTTTAATTTAATTAATGTAAAGAGATTTTTTTAAATATTCATACGAAGGAAAGATCGAATGAAAAGGAGAAGGTATACCATTACCAGATATATTATTATTAAGAAAAATCTGATGTAAGTAGAGGGAAAAGTTACACACGCAAATTTATTAGAGACATTTGTTTAAAAACTGAAAGGATTTGTGAATATAACAAAAAAAAACGCTCTATACTGTTTTCAAAGCTTACTTTTTGGTGGCGATAAAGCTTGGACGGAAATAGGGGTCATCAATCTAGAGCACTTGAGTTTGAAGATAAAAAGACACGAAAACTCTAAAAGCCTTCTTCATTGTTTCAATTGTTAATAAAACTTAATTTCCGAAACAGACAATTTTAATAACAAAGTGATGACAAAATTTGCGAATAGAAAAGAACGTAGGATAGTCTTAGTTTATAAAAAAAAGTGTTTTTTGCAAAAATCGCAGAACACCTTAAAATGCTTACCAGGAGCAGCCACTGTCAGGGAATTAAAGTAGAAATAAATTAAATTCAAATTTTTATTTTAGAAATGAAATATCGTTAAAAAATGTAATTTTTATTCCCATAGTGCATGTACCTAGATAATAGAATACCCTTAAGACCATGTGTAACTTATCGGAAAAAAATTTCCCACCGAACTAATCGCTACCTACTCAACCCGCCAACCTTATGGGATATGTTAACTAATCCTTAACAGTTTACGCTACCGATAATCATCGATGTAGGCCTAAACGGCCCCCGAGGCAGTTAACATGGCATTTTATTACAAACAACTGTCAAGAGAGGCGACGCGGGGCGCGCGGCAGTTCCGAAGAAAGCTCGTAAAATCGGCCATTTTCGGGTGCTGTTTCTGTCAAGAAAGTTGTAAATTTTAAACGCATATCCGTAAAAACATGAAAAGTTACCCGCAACATGCAACCGTCTAACCAAATGTGAATTATGTATCGACTATTGTCCTTTTTAACTTTATTACGTCCTTACTAAGCACAGAGTCGGACTGGGGCGAGAGGTAGCGAAAAAATATTTCATTAGTATAACAGTGGAGGAAGACTTTGTGTTCTTATTTCTTTCCTTCTGAATTTCCACTCCACTTTAAGTATGGACTATTTCTTCAAGTCTATTGGATTAGTTTTCAGATTTTGTCATTGTATTATAATATAAAAACTCTAGAGAACATTGGCAACGTTGACGTATAATCAATAAAGTTCATGTTTTATTCCAATAGTTTTTTTATTTATATTTATTTTCTCAGTGATGGCTTAAAAATATCAAAAAAAAGTACTAGTAGTTATTGTAATAATTATTTTTTGTTCCTTTATACACTACAACCAGTGGCGTAGTTAGGGGAGGGGCAGCCCCCCCCCCCCGAGCTTAGGAGCTCGGGTCTAAAAGTCTAATTAATTGCAATCTAATTTTTCGTCTCACTCTTGGAATCTTAATTTAAATCTTTAAATAATGTATTCTTGGCTTAGATTACAAACGTCTTGTAAAAAACGTTTAGATTTTTTTACTTTTCCTTCTAAAAGTCCTGTTTTATATAGATATTAAGGTTTCGGACGCATGTGATGTATGATGAAATGTTATAGGAAAACGAGTAAAAGAATAATATTTTTCTATTATATACTTGTCTGTTCCGTTCTCCCTTTTTTAGAGCTATTTTTAATCAACAAAAATATAACCCAATGCAATAAAATATTTTTACAACAAAAACAAAAAACAATTATGTATTTATTTTTAAAGAGAAAAATTAAAATGAAAATTTTAATTGAAACATTTTTTATGGAAAAAGTGTGATAATTTATAATAAAAAAAATAGTGCGGGAAGAAACGAGAATGCTTGATTATGAATAAACAAAATGGCACTTAAGAAGGAGTATTTCAAAATCTAAGCATTTGCACCAGAAACTGCTCCTAGATCTACGCTCCTAAAATACATGATTTCTAAAAAAATCATCAATTTTGGCGTGATGAGCGATTTTACGTATTTTAATCATAAAAAACCGAGCCCGAAAAACGCTGGTTAGAATCATACCTACGTTTTATGTTAAAATTTTGGATTGACATCAATATTCATATTTTTCACAAATATAAAACAGGTATTTTTTTTAATAAAGAGCCAGCTAGGAATATCAAAAAAAAAGGTACAAAAACACATTTACAAAAACAAATTTAATCCAACCATGCAGAGGGGGAGAGGTAATAACTTAAGTTTTCGAAATTTGATAGTAGTTAGTAATTTTAAACGAACTTTGGGCGTGGCCCTGAAAATTTTTCGCCTGCGGCGCTTTTCCGCCTTCTTCACTACGTGCAATATCATGAAATACCTGTAGTCCTAATTGTGTCCCTATCTCCAGAAAAAAATTGTCCTATTTACGCCCACTGAGCCCCCCCCCCCCCCCGGAGTATAATTTCTAGCTACGCTACTGACCACAACGAGAATCAAAATTTAGTGAGAAAGCCCATTATTAAAAAAATCAAATTGAACAACAAATTGGTGACTATCTGTAAAACATTGGCTTACTCTGAGTGAAATAATAAGTACGGACAACTCGAACAAAGCAAACGTATACTTAAAAAACATAAGAGCGTCTATCTTTTATTAGGACACAATAATATACATAAATTCATTAGTCGCCTGGCATTGTGTCCATATATATCTCGGTGTAATAAAATTCATTTAACGGGCCTTTATAATTGAGAAAAGTCCAAATGGTCTGGGTGTGTTTTCGACTGATAACAGAATGACTCGGCCAAGATAATACGGTCATATAGTCGACTCATACTGGTCCACTTATGGTTCTTTATGGAGCTTTAAAATGCCTTTTGTATTTTTATTTCAGACCAGTTACCAACGATTCGAAGATTGTATGCATATCCTGTTTTCAATATAGTTCTGGACTGTTGGAAAGATAAGTTGTAACTGCTCTTTTTTAAGTCGAATTTTATTGGGGACATTTTGCCACCAACAAAATCCCGCTAAACGATATTTCAAACGTGATTTTCTGGGAATTCACATAAACAATTTTGTAATAGCATATTACATAACAAGTGATGAAAGTGATACTTTTCAAACGAGGAGATATTTAGCACGAGGCGTCAGCCGAGTGCGAAAATTCTCCGAGTTTTAGAATAATCACTTTCACACCAGTAATATAAATATACTATTACGACCACAAAGAATTATTAAAAAGCCTTTGATTTCAGAAAAAAATATTTTAACACTAGTGTTGAAAAAAAATATCAACACTAGTATTAAAATTAGCATACTTAGGATTATGTTCCACTTAATATCTGGTTTCATAGTTTGTCAATAGGTTTTTCCTTTATTTGTAGTTTAACGTTTTCATTTTTTCATATTTAATATACCATAGGAAGAACTAATTCTGTATTGACTTTTAGATTAACCAGAATAAAAATGTTAAATTTAATCAAGGAAAGATGCATTAAACATCAATTTAAAAAATCCACCCAACAAGGAAGATTTCAATTCAAAATAATTCTATAAATTATTTAATGTTTTTATAAAAAAAAAGTCAAATACTCCTGATGGGATTTGAACCTGTGACCTTGCGATCTGTAGGCTAGAGCTATAGTCTCTACGCTATGGCTATCCATAAACATTTGCTGTTTTTTTTGTCTGGTAATAGATTTTCCAGTATTTTATTAACATTTTTTATAATTTCAGATGGCGCATTTTCACACTCTAATTCGAAATCACTCGATAAACACATGATAAATAAGTTAAACACTTTACTATTACTGCTTTCTAAAATTTGTTCTTTTTAATAAATAGGGGTGGTCTGTCAAATTGTCATCATATGTTTAAATTAAATAGTGTGCCTTGTATCTCAACTCTAGAGTTGAAATATTTCTTTTTAACACGAGTGTGATATTCGGCGCTTTCGAGCCAAATTAGCGGCAAGTATAATTCTGTCCATCGAATCGAAAATCTTGTTTCAGGCGTCAGCCACTGCGGAGATCTTAGCGTCCGAAAAATCGAATATCAAACTGAATCCATTCATCTTTGGAGATAACAGAAATCTTTTTCTTCCAAACCCCGCCCCGATTTTTTTGTAATTAAAAACAAACCCTTTTACAAGCATATTTTATAGGAATGCCTTTGTAAATAAAAATGGCCAGTTAACACACCGATGTACATCAAGACTGAACGGAAACCCACAATGGACACAGCACGAGTGACGTGAATGAATTCGGCCACGCGTTACATGCCCGTTTTGTAATTTATAAAAATGTTGCATTTTTACGCTGCCAGTGAGTTTATTTAATTTTAAAAATTCATCACGCTTGTGCGGAGTATTAAGACATCAAGGCTAGGGTCACCAATTTCCTTTACTTTACTTATACATTTGTTTTGTTTCAGCTGATGATGGACTTCCCTACGTTTGAGACCTACAGAATACATTTTCTTCACGACCATTACTGAATTCAATAATTTCAAAATCATTTTTGATAATAGAATGTAAAAATTCTCGCTCTTGAGTTGGAGTATTTATTCTGAAACACTTGCTTCTTATGCGTTTTGCGTGTATTTTCATTCCATAACAAGATACGGAATGAATATTCTGTAATTGATCTAAACGACATAGGTTGCTATGAATTTCAAAACTGTCTGGATAATACTCCACCTGAAATTACAAATATTGCGAATAGTATTTCTGGTCGTGGAGAAAATATAGTCTGCTACTCGGTTAGAATGAAAATTCGATACTCGTACAGGATCTCACTCGGATCAAATTTTCATTCCAACCTCGTTACAGAATCTACTATTCTATATTGGTGGAGAATGACTTGAAGTGTCTTATCTACTCATTTGACTTACCACTCCATTTGAAGCATGGGCTACTTCTTTTATTTAATAATGTACCTATTTGTTTTGTAATGGAGACTCTACATGATCAATAAGACCGTCTTGATAATGGAATGACAGATATACGGATAGTGTAAGGTCAGATTTCAAAAAATTATGGGGTTGATATCATTTCGGACTGTCAGTAATACTGATCGTGTAGGGCGGATTTGCCTTTGGCGGCAGGAATTCTAATTAAAAATTTAATACAAAAATGCTACTAAGAGGTTCGCAAGAACTTCTATTTTGGCGGATGATACATTATTTTCTTTTTGGAAAAAAAAATTGAAAATTTAAAGTTTCACTTATATAGGTTCAACTTGGGTATATCATCCGCCATGCAGAACATAAAAATAAAAATAGTGCGGCTATTTATGTTAATTTCTTATTATCCATTAAAATTTCAAACGATGCTTCAATGTTATCTTAAAAATTTTCACTGACGCCGCGCCACTTAATTCTTATCAAATTCGCTTTTATAATAATATGTAGATAAAAAAGACTTTTTCCGAAAATCGATCGAAAATATTGAAATTTTTGATAACATTTCTGAAAGAAAAAGTCAATATTTCCTTAATCTTAGTCGTCGCTAGGCAACGGAAAATAACTGTTAGGAAATATTTATTATTGTACTGTAAGGATATATTATTTTTCTACGCCCACCTATGAAAATGAGAAAAAAAGCACGGTTAACTTGGCTGGAAAGCGCTGAATATCACACGCGTGTTGAAACAAAATATTTCAACTCTAGAGTGGAAATACAAGGCACACTATTTAATTTAGGCATATGATGCCAATTTGACAGACCACACCTATTTATTAAAAAGAACAAATTTTAGAAATCAGTAATTGTAAAGTGTTTAACTTATTTATCATGTATTCGTCGAGTGATTCAGAATTAGAGTGTGAAAATATGCCATCTGAAATTATAAAAAAGTTAAGAATATACTGGAAAATTTATTACCAGTCAAAACAAGCCCCGCTGAAGAAAATGTCATATATTAAACTTAAGCAGAACATGTTTATGGGTCGCCATAGCCTAGAGACAAGAGCCATGACCTACGAATCGAAAGATCACAGGTTCAAATCTCATCAGGAGCATTTGACTTTTTTTTATGAAAACATTAAATAATTTATAGAATTATTTTGAATTGAAATCTTCCTTGTTGGGTGAATTTTTTTAATTTATTTTTAATGCATCTTTCCTTGATTAAATAAAAAAAAATCATTCAAGAAGGACGATTTTAATTCAAAATAATTTTATAATTTATTTAATGTTTTTATAAAAAAAAGTCAAGTACTCCTGATGGAATTTAAACCTGTGACCTTTCGATCTATTAAATTGGCATCATATGTTTAAATTAAATAGTGTGCCTTGTATTTCCACTCTAGAGTTGAAATATTTTTTTTCAGCTCTAGAGTTGAAATATTTTTTTCACAAATCAAAGGCTTTTTTAATAATTCTTTGTGGTCGTAGGACAAACAGTGTATATTACTCGTGTGAAAGTGATTATTCTAAAACTCGGAAAATTTCCGCACTCGGCTAACGCCTCGTGCTAAATATCTCCTCGTTTGAAAAGTATCACTTTCATCACTTGTTATGTAATATACTATTCTGTACGGCAACTTGTAAACTAAAATGTGTTAAGGCTGACAATTCAATATTACTGTGTTTCCATAGTTACAACACAAATATTTAATTGCAATTAGTGAACAAAGTTAATAACATTTATTTCAAAATTTTAACAAGTTGATTGTAATAAGTTACGTCCTTTTAATAATTTTCGATTTACGTAAAAATAGTATGTATACCTCGTAGAAAAAGCCACATTCCCGGACTCCGTATTGTCAGTCTCGGCTTGCGCCTAGACATACAATATTTACGGTCGTGCGGGAATGTTCAGCTTTTCTACTATACAGGGTGTTTTTTAATTGAGTGCCGATACTTAAGGTTGTGAATCCTTGGATGATTTTAAGAAGAAAAGTTAATATTAACATATATCCTAAAGCTCTTCACTTTTTTTTTCAACAAAATATCGAAAGCAGTCTCAATGAATCAAAAAAATAAAAAATTTTGGTTTTTATTTTTTTATGCAAAAAGGGTGCATCATACGAAAGTAAGTCTATGGACCAAATTTGCAAAATAAATCAGGATTTTAAATATAAGTTTGGTTTTTAAAAAATCAGTGGCGTACCATTTTTTTCTTTAAAAATATTCAGTTCAAACCCCGTACGGACGTCACTGGTAACAATTTAAAAAGTCAAAAAGTTCTCCTTAATGATTAAGAGGTGTGTACAAAATTTCATAAAAATATCTAAGAGTGATATAATAATTATCATAAAAAAGTTATATTTTTAAAAAAATGTTAACACCCTGTAGCTCAAAAATAAAGAGCTTTAGGATATATGTTAATATTAACTTTTCTTCTTAAAATCACCCAAGGATTCACAACCTTAAGTATCGGCACTTAATTAAGAAACACCCTGTATATACATTACATACCTAATGTACTATTTTGTCATCGCCAGACACAGGTACAATATGCGCGATGTGGTAGAAATGCACTATTTATTTATCGACTACTGTTTGCTCTTAAAACAGTCAGCATAAGTATATTAACCTCTTCACCTAGAGACCTTCGCTAAGAAACAAGATCTTATACTCTCACCTATTCCGCGTCTCCAATAAAGAATTAAATTGTCTCAGAAAACGGAGTGACACAACTGACACCGTTGGTAATTCCCTCCGGGATGGACCTGAATCTGCAATGAAATCAAGAGCTTAAACAGGCGCAAGTGTTGTCTACTTGTCCGGAATTACGTGGACGCCATTTTAAGGTGCCTGCACCAAGCATTGTTTATCTATATATTTTAGTTGTGTATATTGATTTGTATGCTTACGGTTACCTGGAAACAGGGTCGGACTGGAACGATTTGACCCTGTCAGGGCTGCGCATCTAAAGTGAGTTGGTCGCCAGAGTGAACAACAAAAACGAAAATTATTTAGAAAATGTCCCTCATGTATAAAAAATGCCATAAGAGGTATGCAATTTCCACTGAATTACAGTGGAAATTGCATCACTGGAAATTTCACTGTGGCAACCATAGCAACAAGTAATAAAGAAGTCAACTTTGACGTTTCTATTTTAATAATAATTATTTGTATGTTTAAATAAATCAGATTGTTTAACTTGCTAAAATCAAAACGAGAAGGTATTGAAAACGATCGTATATTTTTAACGGTCAATCCATTTTGGAAAACTGGAAGTCGATGGTATAAAAACAGTCCTGTTGGGCGAAATGAAATAGCAAAATGGACTACTACTCAAGCAAAAGCAGTGGGACTAGACGTTAAAAAAACAAAAAATAATAATCACTCACTTAGGGCTTCAGCCGTGTCAAAACTTGAAAAAAGCGGTATTGCAGAACAGGAACTTATAAAAATGACTGGCCATGCTAGTTCCAAATCAATTGCCAGCTACCTTTAAATGGATCAAGAACATCATGAAGCCATTGTAGAAAAAATTAGAACAGATAGCACCCCAAAATCCAGTGAAAAAACATCAAGCACTCAAGAGAACCTATGTATTATGGACTCAAATAAGACCACACAATATATAATAAATTACAAAAATTGTAATATTACTTTTAAGAAATAAAAAACTAAGATAAAATGTTAACGTGTTAGCTATTTTTTCTGTAAATTTTCTACCGAATACCATTCGTGCATAAAAATTTCCAGAAAATTCTGAAAAATTAAATGTTTTTTTTTGGAAACCGCATTCGTTTATTTTCATCGTTGTTTTAAAAAATAGCCCTCCTCCTTCGGAGTCGGGCAATTTATAGTTTGAAACAACGATGAAAATAAAGTCATGCAGTTATCAAAAAACATTTAATTTTCCAAAATTATCGGAAATTTTTATGCACTTATGGTATTATCCCCGAAAATACCTCCAATTGGGTTTTTATCATATTCAGCACCGACATCATGAATTAGAGGGTAAATATACTTGTTGTAGTGGGCTTTTTCACTATAATAGAATTTATCATATTCAACACTAACATCCTGAACTTAAACCTACTGAAAATACATCTCAATAATAAAAATTCTCGTAGAATTTACAACAGTAAATAATTGAAGAATTTAAAATCTGACAGCGTAAAAAATTTCATTTTTTCTTGCTCTATATGTGATAGGGTCAAATTCAATAATCAAGTGAAAAACCCATTTTCGTTTATGGTTTTAAAATATGTTATTTATTTTATAATTTTTTTTACAACCAACTGTTCCTCAAATTAAATATTAAATGTTTAAGTTTAGTATAATACATAATACAATAAAATTACGACTTTGTTTATTGTTAGTCCCCTGGTTGTAATTTTACTCAACTTTTATAAGTTCTAAATATATTTAGGTATTCTTCAAAAATGATAGATTTATAAATTTTATTTAGTTACTACAGTATTTAGTATAAAATTAACACATTTAAGAGCTTTACATGCCAGCGTGAAACGCGGCATGGTTTCCTAACTTGTCTAATTGAAAATTTAATACAAAAATTGTATTAAGGGGTTCACAAGAGCTTCTAGTTTGGCGCATGATACCTTATTTTTTTTTAATTGAAAATTTGTTTTAAGGTTTCAATTATATTATATAGGTTCAAATTATATCATCCGCGGTGCAGAACATAAAAATAACAGCTATTAGTGTTAATGTCTTATTTTCCATTAAAATTACAAACAATGCCCTTATAAAATCTTTAAAATCTCCACTGACGCCGTGCCACTTAATTCTCGTGAAATTCGTTTTTATAACATTTTGTATATAAAAATAAAGACATTTTATTGCCATCGCCAGACACAGGTACAATATGAGCGATATGGTGGAAATGCACTATTTGTTCGTGATGACTCATCAACTATTGTTTGCTCTAAAATAGTTAAAATTTACAATAATTTTGTTGCTACAACATTAACCCTTATGCTTATTCCTGTCTAATTCCCCTGGCACTACAATAAAATTCCTGCCCGTATTACTATTGAGAGTAGGCAATATCTGCAGTATGATTTACTATTTTTGTAACACTGTAATTAGTACTATTTGTAGCACCCTGTACAGGGTGCTACAAATAATTATTTGGTTTTTATTTTTTTAAGCCTTCATTTTTGATTGGGGAAAAAAACAAAAAACGCTCTTTTATAGCCGTCTCTTATGTTCTACAAGATGGCGTGATTAGTTTTCAAATTCAACGTTTCGTTCTTTAAATACCAACCTCAAGTCAATTTATTTAAATACGGACCTGGAATTTTAAATACAGTTTTAGGGACTTCTAAGCTTAACAAATTTAATACAATTTAAAGTTTTTGAAATGTTAACGTTTTGTCATCTAATAACACATTTTTTCAAATTATCTTTTTATGTCATTACGGTTCTGAACATTTAGAGCCAAACGAAAAAAAAATAATTTCTGATTTGAAAAATTCGTCCATTATTACTCAAAAAGGCCTGATATTTGATATCTTGTAAGAGAAAAGACCAAAAGTCTCGGCCTCAAATATTTTTCTGTCTGTCTATTTTTGTTACATGTTTCGTCCGAACCTGGAATTATTAAACCGTATAAACAGTAAAAAAAAATTTGAAATTGCTTTTGAAACAAACTTAAGCGCATTACAGTAACATAACTAGACTAACACTCCAGTTACCTTTTCTTCACTCGGGAGCATTAATTTGTGTCTGTTTTACAGTATTTCGGTCTAAGACAAAAACCATAGGACTTAAGATGTTATATTAATAAAATAAATAATATACTAATAAAAAATAGAATTACTTTTCATGCCTTAGAAACTTACTTACTTCCTAGAGTATTGTTACGGTAACTCCTATTGAAATAAAACGGCCTAAACACCATAATTTCCTGTTATGTAATTTTAATATTTAAGTTATCCTAAAAATAATTGCCAGGGCCGTAATAGTGAAGAAAGAATAATTTTAAATACTAATGATGTGATATTTGATGACAATCGTTATAATTTTAAAAATCTTTAAATTGTATTAAATTTACAAAGCGTAGAAGTCCCTAAAAATGTTTTTAAAATTCCAGGTCCGTATTTAAAAAAATTGACTTGAGGTTGGTATTTAAAGAACGAAACGTCGAATTTGAAAACTAATAACGCCATCTTGTAGAACATAAAGAGCGGCTATAAGAAAGTGTTTCTTGTTTTTTTCCCAAGGTAAAAATGAAGGCGCAAGAAATTCAAAACAAAAAACAAACAATTTCGGGTTTTTTCTCCGAAGGTATTCGGAATATTTACATATTTCTTTTATCAAATTTTTAAGCCCCAAAATACGCAACTTTTCCTCAATTTAACCATCTTCGTTTCTTTTACCGTTTTACCCTTGTACGCACACGAATTTGTAGCACCCTGTATAGTAATTGAAAAATAACAAAAAAAAATGGGCATCCAAGTTTATCAAAACCAAACTAAGTAATTAACAGAAAATTTACATTATTTTTGTTTAGACAATTGCACCAACCTACTTGATAGTGCAACAACATTAAATCACTACATCTATCGGCGATTCATCTCTGTCCCTCAAACACATCGTCCTATTTAGCAGGCACTAGATATAGGCCTATCGTTCCATTCTGACAATTTTTCGTCTCTATCTCCAATTCCGTGCGCTTTGTCTCTAAAATGGATCTATTAGTAAAACAGGTCGAAAACAAATTGCTTTTGGTAATTAAACTGCAATCAATATATCTCTGAAAGTACCGCATCAGACACCGAAAGTGTTGGATATGAGTGGTGTCTGTTGTGGAGCTTGTTCAACGCGAATCAGGGCGCTGCGAAACTGCATTAAAAATATTTTTTTCTATTTCACGTTCATAATAAGCTCATTACGATACGCAAAGCTGTTTCGATACGCGATTTTTCTTTATTTGATGTTGGTATCACATTTTGTGTTTCAAAGCCACCTTTGTTTGAATTCCATCTTTTTACCTCTTCGTTCGCTCTATCTTGTGTGCGGCATGTAAATGAAAATTTAACCTAGAAATATAAAATATTGGAAATACCTTCCCATTCACATGGCTTCGGTGTAAAGGATAAAAACACCTTTCACAAACGTTACCCCTATTCATAGAAATCTGTAAATTTCAAGGCTGTCACCTTCTACTTAAAAAATATGACAATTATTTTACTTTAAAACAACAAGATCTAGAGTTTAGTGTTTTGTGATGAAGAATACAAATATTGCTATAATCAAAACTATATATTTCTACTTCTGTTGAATAGTACAATTAGTATAAACATTTATAGTAACTGTGGAAGTGTCTTGGGCACTAAACTTAATGTCTGGCATATTTTGATTTGAAACAATGTTTTGCTCGTAATTATTTTCATGTTCAATGACTTTCTCTACTTCATGGGTTGTTGTAGAGGTATGTCTTTGTAGCAGACCTTCATTAGAAATGTATTGGCTTGTTGAAGGTGTGGGAGCAATAGAAGAGCCAGAAGCTACTATAGGTGAGTTTGAAAAAGGGCTCGATACAGAAAGCATTTGTGCTACCTCTATTTTCCTTTGCAGTGACGTGTCAATATAGCACATCTGCAACAGCTGAGGACTTCCAACCTCCATGTTTCTTAATAGTCACCAAGTCACTTCCATTATTAGCTAAGTGAGAAATACTGGAACGTCTAAAACAATGCCCTGTATAACATTCTGGATTTGGGAAATTGAGGTATTTAGCGATCAAACTAGGAATTTTCCCCATAGTATTTATACCTATGGGTGAATTTATGCAATACCCATTGCGAAAAGTAAGGAAAAACCGTTTATGTGTTGTGTTTTTAGGCCTTAAATTTAAATATTTTTTTATTAAGTCCATCCACAACTTCTCGACTATTACAAAGTGCCTCGGAACATTTGTTTTGGTTTTGGGAATCTTCACTAGAATAATATCATTTTTAATTTCAATGTCTTCTATTAATATATTAGTTAGTTCTTCCCGTCTGCATGCTCCATTATATCCCATAATTAGTGCTACCTTAAATAAAGATAAAATATAAGTACATAATTAATAAGTATTTTAGTATTAGTTTATAAGTATAAGGTAGGTAGGTAGTGTTTTTCTGGTTATTTTCTTTATTGTATATTTAACAACATTCATATTTTAGATTTGTAGATGTGTAAATATTATTTCAAAATAGGTACTTACTTTTACAGCCAAATAAATATTGTCATCCGCTTTAGTTAGGAATGCTTTTAGATATTCA
Organism: Polydrusus cervinus; assembly: GCA_935413205.1. Classification (NCBI taxonomy): domain Eukaryota; kingdom Metazoa; phylum Arthropoda; class Insecta; order Coleoptera; family Curculionidae; genus Polydrusus; species Polydrusus cervinus. The sequence goes on from OW284510.1 coordinate 6,448,228, forward strand.
TATTCCAAAATTTTTGATTTTTTAGGCTCGTAACCTTCTGATTGCCTTTTTAAAAATGCCTGAAGTTTAGCATATCTTGAAGTATCAATGTTTTTATTAATATTTATACAGGCCCGTAACTTGGAGTATAGGGACCATAGTGTTAATGGCTTATTAATTTTACTCTTCGCATCAAAAAATGCTAATAAAACATTTTCTGTAAGGTTAGTAACGCCTTTTTCTTCACACCATTTTAGAAAATTTTCATAGTCCTTTTCATATACCTTCTTGGACTTTTTTGGCAAAAGGCTGTTTAAAGTAGTTTCTGCCACTGCTCTTAATTCTGGAGGAGTTAAACTGTCCATTATTTAATATATTAATAAAAAAGTACTTAGAGTAAATTTTTAAATCGAATTGAGAGTCGATTTTATTAATTCTTGTTAATAAAATGGCAGCTAAAATTAAACCGCGATTTTCAAATGTTTCTACATTTAAATTTGTTATCAACCTTAAGATATTAAAATTTTTCGCGGGATTATTTTAGGAAATAAATGTACATTTTTCTTGATCATAAAAGGTGAAATAGAAAAAAATGTATAAAGCACAAGTTTCATAAGGCTCGTTTTTTAAAATAGACGCGTGCGCTAAAACCGCTTCTTATGAAACTTGTACTTTAATATACTATTTCTACAAACGTCAAAAAATGACAAGGTTCGCGCATTGATAACAATATGCGAAGTGATCCTTTTTTCATTTTCCTAAGTTACCATGACACCGTGCGCGAAAAAGTGTGCGAAATACATATTTTGCGCACTGCATGTAAACTATATGAGATTTTTGTATTTTAAACGTTATAGTCCTAAATCAAACAAAAATCAAAAAAATCGTTTATTTCTAAATGTTTAACAATAACTACCACTTTTCTAACACTTTTCAGAGTATGACAAAATTTTACATTACCTATTTTTATTGATTTTTTACAATGTTAACATTAATGGTACAGCCAGTACACGAACCAATATTTATTTCTAAACCAGATAATTCAGATTCAGCTATTGAAGTTTTGGGGGTTAAAAGACTATCCATTTTTGACGTAGAGGCAATTGCCGTAAAGGTAATAGCACTTGATGGTAAAATTTCACAGTCTAAAATTTTATTTGATATTTGAATTTTATTATTGATAGAATCTTCCACGTATCCTTCGGCCACAGTCGAAGATTTCCAACCTCCGTGTCGCTTCAAACTACATATTTATATCGCCTCCCGCATTAGCAAGAAGTGTAGCTAAAGTTCTCCGAAAACAATGACCAGTGTAGGCATCAGAATTTGGTAATTGTAGGTATTTTGCTATTAAGCTAGGCATTTTTTCAATACAATTTATTACGACAACTTGGTTAAAATATCTCTTATTTTTATACTTCAAAAACAATCGGCGACTGGTAGCATAGTAGAACAATTTTAACAAATATACACATTTTGACATTTGTAGAAAAAATGTTGTTTGCAACTCATGCGCGAAATATTTTGGCGATCTCGACTACGCCTTGTTAAAAAAAATCAGTTCTCGACCACCAAAGTAGCATTTCGCGCACTAGATACAAAAATAACTATTATCTACAACAGAGATAGATAACTCTGGTCATTTTTGGGATTTGGGTCACCGGATCCAGATCACTGCGAACATCCGACTCACTGACCAGCTAGTGGATCTATCGCTTTAAAAATCACAAAAGCAAATTTGTCTTTTCGTTCCGCTCCTGTTGGATTGTATTCAACCCGGGATCGCTACAGGTAGGTTGGGTCACTGGCGCAGAAAAACCATTGTATGTACATGTCTTGGCGAATCAGTCGTCGCTACTGGGTCATAGTCGCTAGCTTCCGTGAAAAAAAACTTACTTACCATACGATCAACGTCATGGAGTTTACTCGATTCGTGCAATACACCCTAAAAAAGTCTCCTTACAACCCCGCTCTAAAGTCAACAGGGGAGCAAATATTTGGACAGTCTAAAGCCTGCATGGAATTTCCTATGTCTCCAACCACTATGCTCTACCCGGTATAGGTTTTATTTAAATTTTACATAATGGTATATAGTGTGCAAGGGTCGAAATTATTTAATTGTTACGATTCACTCTGAGCGGTACGACACGTATTTTCGTAAGGTCCTTATGTATAGATCACTCGAACTGCAGACACGGTTATCGTGAAAATTGAGTGGACCACCCTAGAAAAAGGTAGATAATCGACACTCTACGGAGTGTTCCGGAAATGAAAACCTTTCCTTCAAATTTATGGGAAAAGATAAAATAGCATTAAAAGTTTTTTTTTCTGCAGGTGGTCATCGCTGCATTTACAATAAACCCATTTTGTGCCTTTCACTGTAAATTAATTTTTGTAAATTGGAATTTACTGCAGTAGATGTTGAATATTATTTATTCTTGCAGTTTTTCTATTTGAAAAATTTTACTTTATTATTTTTGATATTTCATAAAAATCGATGATAGACATTATGTCAGACACCTTGATACAGTGGCGTAGCCAGAATTTTAGTTTGGGGGGGGGGGAGGGGGGGGGGGGGCAAAAGGGTAGGGAAAGCGACGAATCAGCACCGTAGGCAAATCGCCGAAGAAGAAAATAAATTTTTTGGGTGCCACGCCCAAAAAAACATTTTTTTGGACAATCAGAAAAAATTTAAAAATAAAAAAAATACATAATATATTTAAAGAAACTTGTAGTGAGTTATATAAATACACTAATATAAGTAATATAAAACAGATAATATACTTGTTAAACAAAAATTTCTTCATGAAATAGACATAATTTGAGCAAAAAAAATATTAAAAATAAGGTATATTTTTTATTTATTAAAAAAAAATTAACTAAAAGCACAACATATTTTTTTGCCTAAAACTACATCGTAATTCGTCGCCTGTTTTGACAAAATATATTGATTATTTCATAATATATCAATATGGATTTTTTGATTCTTAAAGCTAAACTTGTATCTACGCTCTTCGCCTGAATGGTTTCTTAGATATGTTTTTAATCTTTTTAAAGTGGAAAAACTTCTTTCTGCTGAAGCTGTAGTTACTGGGAGGATGATTGGTTATTTTATTTGGCGCGTTATTGATAGCGTTACCGTCAAAGATTTTTTATGTTGCCCCCCAATTATATTTTATATCTTCTTTTTTTGTTTTGGATTTCGGGAGCCCTACCCCCCCCCCCCCCCCCTGGCTACGCCACTGCCTTGGTAGATAGCAATACATAAAAAATATTCTCGGAAATGCGTTTAAACGTTAGTTTAAAAAACAATAATTAATTGAATGTCAATCAATGAGACACCAACGCAGAGTAAGTAAGCGGAAAATAAATATACATATACCTACCTATAGTATGCCAATCCCAGTTTATTGTCTCATTGTTTGCGTAACGTAAAAACTATTTTTTTAAGTTCCACCCGCGTCTCGATAGATTTCACCTTGGGGTGGAACTTTATAACATCCAAGTTAAGAGTAAGCGCAACAAATATAGCATTATTGTTTACATTTATGTCTTCTGGATAAAACTCCAACAAAATATTCTCCTTGTGCACAAGAAGCATATGGTAAATCATGGTAAAAAGAAATTCAACAATTTATAGCAGACCGTAACTACACTATTATTCAGACTGACAGTAGTTTCCACAAAGGAATGCCAGTAACACTGGTCCGAAATGTTTGTCAAAATCACGACGGAGGAAGGGTTTGTGTATATTTTTAAATGTTCTAATATAAATTTGGATGGAAACGGGTCTCAACCCGTGAGACGGTGGTTTCACCCCCTGATGGAGTGAGACGGAGGTCAAATTCGGATTTAGCGACCTTGAAAACATATAGGCTGGGGTTCTAGTTCAGTAAACATTTTTTTTCGAGTCCCACGAAAACTTTGGCGAAATTTTTAGGAGTACTGGCCTTTTCCAACATCCTGTATAATTATAAATTCATATTTATATATGTATATGTATATAAAAACCGTTATTCTGGGAAATATCTTTTGAAAAAACTGGTTTCACCCCCAATAAACCTAATAGGGTAATATGTCTTGGCATGATCACGTTGCCGCAATTGCCAAGGCAGCTGCACAGAAACTTGGTGTACTTTTCCGCACCAAAAGGTTGTACACACCTCATCAACTTTTGACACTCTACAAAGCCCAGATTCGACCATCATTAGAATATTGCTCTCATGTCTGGAGCTCTGCACCCAAGCACACCCTTCGGCTACTGGATTCCATTCAAAGGAGAGCCGTTCGTCTGATCGGCGACCCCGAGCTGACCAAGACCCTCGATAGCCTGGAGCATCGAAGACAGGTTGGTGATTTGGCTCTCTTTTACAGATATTTCCATGGCAGGTGTTCGACTGACATTGCCCACTTGATTCCACCTAGAGCAATGCAAAACAGAAATACACGGCGAACCACTGCCGCTCATCCATATGTTGTTCAGCTTAGTACTCCTCGAACTTCATTGTTCAAGAATTCTTTCATCTGGAGAACGTCATCTTTGTGGAATGATCTTCCTGAGGTCGTGTTTCCCAATGAATACAATCTTCAACGTTTCAAGACCAACGTTAATCGCTTTTTTCGCACTCGCACCGCTCCCAGAGCGCCTTAAAGGATTTTTCCTACAGTGCAGGTGTTTTATCATAAAAAAAAAAAAAAAAAAAAAAATAGGGTGAAACGGAGGTGAACTAAGCAAGATTTTAAATTTCTTTTACATAGAGATAGAGCCATGTGGGTGCGAGAAAAGATAATTGTGTTGTAAAAAATATTGGGAATTATTTTTTTTTAAAATAAAAATAACTTTCTCACATTCTCCAATATCTGAGTGCGAATTTGAACAGTTTTTAAAGATCCGTCAATAAACATGGACAGGATTTGGTTCAAGAGACCGCAATGTACAGGGTGATTTCTAAGTTGATACTTCTTTTTTAGCTGTGTATAGAAGACATTAAAATAAACATTTTTAAATACTTTTTTTCAAAAAACTTAAAAATGGGCGAGATACACAAGTAAAAAATCTAAGTGCGGACCTAGTTATCAAAACGTAGCCTGCTATACTTTATGTTGTTTGTCTTATCTCTTCTTAGTCATGCAATTTACGGGTCGGTGTTGAGTTATTTGGCAATACGCTGCGGTGTGTTTTTCTGAAGCAAGTTAATTTTAAATTGATGACACGTGAAAATGGTAAAATTTGAAAACAATGAACTAGTAGATATGGTGCTAATTTACGGTGAGTGTCGTTAAAGTGCGGCTGCTGCTTCGAGATTATACGTAGAACGCTTTCCTTTTCGGGCTCATCCTACACCCAGAAGTTTTTTTTAATGTTATTCCACGGGCAAGTGAGGCAGAACCGTATTTGATCCATAGTGTAATAAATGAATGTAAGTACCTTACTTTTGAGTTTTTTGAAAAAAGGTATTTAAAAACGTTGTTTATTTTAATGCCTTCTATACACAGCTAAAAAAGAAGTATCAACTTAGGAATCACCCTGTATATAGATATAATTTCGCATGGAACTGGTAATTTTTGAGAATAATTTAGAATGTTCGGATCCACTAATACTTGATATATTTAACATTAGTGCGTTCATGTGAAATTAATTTTTTTTTCACGCCGGGCGGTACTGGCCCTAAGCAGTCACCCGGCCTGGTTCTTTCTATTGAAACGCAAATATAGCATATTATTTTTTTAAATATTAGGAAAAATTATAAATCCATGTGTGTTAGGGAATTGACTCTTTATTATAACCATGCCAAATTTGACCTTTCTATGTCAAATGATTTTCGAGAACGGCTGACTGATTCCATAAGTAATACGTTTTTAAAATTTTGTACATGACCACTATAAAAATAAAGCCAAAATTTACTCCTTTCCTATTTTTGAGTCAAGAATCATTAATTATTTTTCTTAATTTTCCTGTCTTCTGTCGCCGCGGCATATAACAAATAAAAAAGCATTTAATTTTTATTTATTCTTTGTAACCAAGAGAGTCAAATTAGCCTAAATTAACCGTATTTACAATTTAGTGAATTTTTATTAATTCATAAATACCTTAAATTATTTAACTTGGAAATAATTTAATTTGAATAAGAACAAAATTATTTAAATAAGGAAAAAAGCGTTATGACAGGGAGCTTATTAAATTTAAAATTATGTAAATACAAAATCGGGTACCTACTTCACACCTTCGCTGGCCCTGAATATTAACGGGATCGGCCGCGAGTGCGCGGCCGTTTATTATTTTGCAGGAAGGCTAGGCTAAAGAAAACCGTGACTTTTTTTCACTCATCGATCAGGTGGTCAAGATCCCACAGTTTTTTTTTAATGACATAATGGACTGCTTTTCGCCAGTTCTCTGGTGTCACTTCCTTAATGACTTGATCAAACAGTAGCTTAACGTCTTTCATTTTAAATGTCGTGTTGTGTCGTGCTACAAATCCTTTCACTTGCGCCCATATAGGTTCTATAGGATTTAGTTCACAATGACATGGCGGTGTGTGCAGCACAATTACGCTATGTTTTTCAGCTATATCTTCTACGGAATATTTCATAAAACGATGCTTGTGTAAATTTGCTATAGCTAAGAGTTCCTTCTTTATCAAAAATCATCTTCTTTTTTTTCTTTGGAAAGTTATCATAAATAACTTAATGCACAAAATTTATCTGCGCCTATGGCCGACACCGAAATTAAGCCGAACTGGATGGAATTTCCCATTTTATTAGTCTACACCTTTCTGAAATAGACTATAACACGGTAAATTTTAGGTCGGTCGGATCCACATAAATTTTAAAATCATATATAGTTTGTAGTCAAAATTTGTTTATGACTGAATTGTTTATAATTTCTTCTAAAAGTCAAAGGTTTTCTAAAAGTCGATCGCTGCGCGCAATTGATATGCACCTGAAACAACCGGCTATTCTCACGAACTGTTTACAAAAGAGGTGCCCATAAGGAGCAAATGTTTATGGATATTTTCAAAATTTAATGAAAATTGTGGGAAGGCTGAATGTTTTGGTTATTGCTTATTGGTTCAAGACAAAATTTCTAAATTATTCAGCGAAGAAGTTATTCACACCCACCGACTTACGCAATCGAGGATAATTTAGGTTGACATAGGAACCAAAAAAATGTTTGATATATAATTTTTTTTAATGTAGAAACAAGTTTTCTAAATTAAACAAGAAACATAAATACACTGAGAAAAATGAATTATAACCATTATTAGAATTTTTATGGCCATTATAAGAATATTTAATACTATTTGGGACAACAATACGAGCTAATACCAGTTATACACCAGATATTGCTAGGACCAGTGCATAAGGATAACTAAAATATGTTATACTGTTTATATGACACGGATTATAACCATAAAGGTTTGTTCTATAGCGGCTATAAAACGCTTTATAACCAGTAAACACACAGTTGAAAAATAGTATAATCCAGTTTTATAACCGGTATAAAATGGTTTGACTGCCAATACAAAACGTTTTTATACTGTTTGCTGAATCAAATTTTGCGCTTGCGCATTCAGAAAATTAATTTTTTTATAAATTTATCGATCACTTATCTCTTTACGCAAACTCCAAGCAACAAGCGAAATTTTGGATGATTGTATGTTTTAAGACCAAAAAATTATAAAGGTAAAGAAATTATATTTCACAATATTTATATTGGTATTGACAAATTTTATTTTTTGATTTTACCATGTAACTACTGCTATTTTTCTCTTTAAAACATGTGCAATCGTATATCCAGAATTTTAAATAAACATATAAATGGCCGATAATATATAAAATAGTAAATAATAAAAATAGGTTAACATTTTAAAGACATTTATTTAACTAAAAAAAAACAAATAAGGGTATTTACCCTCAACACTTTCTAATCAAGAAACAACGAAAAATCTGAGATCTTAAACACAACTCTTAAGGCCTATTTACATTGGATGCAATTGCAAGAAAAATGGCCTGGAAGCATGCGACGACGTTTTAATCAGCTGATGCACGTTTTTCTCTTTAAAACCTGCATCAGCTGTTTAAAACATCGACAAAGCGCATGCTTTCAGGCAATTTTTATTTGCGATTGCACCCAATGTAAAAAGGCCTTTAGGTTACAAAATATTGATAATTTTACACCACCACAAATAAAGCTTAATAATAATCTCATAACACTGTTCACAAAAAACAAACATCTGGAATAATTCGCACAGCCAAACAAATGCAAATGGCCTCGTAAAACACGTCTTGATACGTCGAAGTCTCCCCCACTCTTGCAAATTAAAAGTATGTTGCATAAGGGTAAATAAATGTTTAATATCAAATAATAATTTAATTAATACCCCCAAAAAAGCGTTTTATTGTTGGTATAATCTTTATGTTGTATAAAACCATTTTTATTTCCAATAAGAATGTTTTATTAAAATACATTCTTACAATTCTGGGCTTATATTCATAATTATTTCATTTTATTGTCGGTATAAATAAAGGTAGTAATTCTGTATGCTGTTCGTTAGTTAACTTTTTTGCTATAGTAATAGATTGTTTAATAGTGATTATTAAAAACGTTGCTACTGGTATAAGACTATTCTTAACAATTCTGTTTAATTAGTCGATTTTATTCTGTGTAAGTATCTAAAACACGGTAAATATCAGAGAATATAGTTATTTTTCTAACAAGTGCGAAAATGTTACTTTCCCGCACGCAAATACAGTTGGATGAAAGACGCGTAACAGCAAATCCGATCAGTTCATTCTGCGCGGAAGGGTAGTTAACTAAACTCAGAAGGGCAGCTGTTTATATGGCAAGTAGTTCGCCGCAGCGCCGTGAACTTGTGAGAAAGGTAATAAAAACCAATTGAATAAAAATTCATTTCGTTGGCAAATCCATCCTTTGCCATGTGTAAATTTTAGTCGAATTTTTGGAATTATTGGACCCATGGCAGATACAAGGGTGTTTCTTCGAGTTAAATCTACCCCGTGTTTTCTCTCTCTAGCATTTGCCATCGGAACTCCAGTCTTAACTACCTTATTATTAAGAAAATGTAATGCCAGATAAGACTTTTTGCTATGTAATCGCATTTTAAGAATAATAGAGGTACAAAACGAGATTGTCCCAAGTGTACAGTTACGACAAAGATAGGTGTGGAATGTTGGTTGGGACAAAATATCTTAGTATGTAATATGATTTTGTAGATAGGACAATATTAAATATATAAATTCACGGTCTATAAAATGAGATAGGACAATTTAGTTTTGTAAATTAGTTAAAACAAAACTGTAGGTATCCAAAAATGCATTTAGGACAAAATCTCAAATTTTGTCAGTTAGGACGCTTCAGTTTAGCACGGCAGTATGGTCTCACTACTCAATGTTGAGAACTATGATTTCAGTCAAGAAAAATCAAGATATATTTTAATTAATAATTGGTAATTAATTTTATAATTATTAATAACAAATCATTCTTCTAAAAAGTGTGGTTTTATTTAACAGCAAAATTTTAATAAAACCGGTTTTACTCCATTACAGCACTAGTGCTGTATTAGATGCCCTTAAAAAACGATTTACAGAACTGGAAAATTCATATTACTAAATGAAAGTAGATAAAAAAATATACCCACATTTCTCGTACATTATTTTTTTATACAGTCAGTTGTTTGAAGAACATGATTTCCTTAAAACGAGGCCATTTATTTCTTGTTTTTCCGTTATATAATCCCGTAAATTTTACCACCACCGCATTTTTTTCCAGAGTTTTCCTCGCAAATAGGCCCTTTATGTGCTCTTTCGACGCCGAGTCTATTTCCCTTTTTCTCTAAATCCGTTTAGTATGCCTGAAGAATTTCAAAATAAAATTTAGCATCAACTTTATCAAGCCGAAAACCGAACGGTGGTCTAGCACACATCAGTGTGTACGTTTCTGCAAAAGTGAACATCAAAGCGGGACGATCGCGGAAAGGAAAGATCGAGATAGCATGCACACACACGACGACGACGTATATTGTGTGGATGCGGGTTGGTTCAGAGTTGGATTTGGTGGTGAAGTCGAATGCAGTATGACCTCTATTTACCGGAAATTTCGAAATAGTCAACTTAATTTTACATAATATGGTCCTCATTTTTTGTTGCTTCTTTATAGCTAGAAAATGCCATGTTGATTTTTTTCCTTTTAGATCATTTTAATCAGAGTAAACCCCTTGGTTAATTTAACTGATTGTGTATCTGGACCAGTGGCGTAGCCAGAAAATATGTTCGGAGAGGCTCAGTGGGCGTAAATAGAACTTTTTTTCTGGAGAAAGTGACATGTATTTCATGATATTGTACCGAGTGAAGAAGGCGGAACAGCGCCGCAGACGAAAAATGTTCAGGGAAACGCCCAAAGTTCGTTAAAAATTTACCTTACTACTATCAAATTGTGAGAACTAAATGATTACCTTCTTCCCCTCTGCCTGGTTGGCTTAAATTTGTTTTTGTTAATGTTTTTTTTATATTCCTAACTGGCTCAATAAAAAAAATCATTTTTTATATTTTTGTGGAAATATGAATATTGGTGTCAATCCAAAATTTTAATAAGACCTATGTATGACTCTAACCAGCGTTTTTTGGGCTGTTTTTTTTTATGATTAAAAATAAAGGAAATATCGCTCACTACGCCAAAATTGATGATTTTTTCAGACATCATGTATTTTAGGAGCGTAGATCTAAGAGTAGTTTTTGGTGCAAATGCTTAGATTTTGAAATACTCCTTCTTAAGTGCCGTTTTGTATATTCACAATAAAGCATTCTTGTTTCTTCCCGCACTATTCTTTTTATTTTAAATTATCACACTTCTTCCATAAAAAATGTTTCAATTAAAATTTTAACTTTAATTTTTCCCTTTAAATATAATTACCTACTTAATTGTTTTTTGTTGTAAAAATATTTTATTGCATTGGGTTATACTCAGAGCTGTGAGTAACTTAAGTAACTATATACTTTTTAGTATCTAGTTACTTAAAGTAACTAGAACTTAGTTCGTTTTGGAATCATGCCAAAAGTAACTGTAACTTCGTTACTTTTGAAAGGTAACTATCTAGTTACTTTTTAGGAATAACTATACACTTAAAAAGTAACTAGATACTTTTAAAGTAACTAAGATGTTTTTAAAGTAACTAAGTTCCTCTATGATACCAATAATGCACACGTGCCGTCCATCAGATGATGACCAAGGGACGATCGGCGGCCGTTAATCAGACCATCAAGATTAGTAAGTAAGAGTGGGAAAGTATGTAGATCGTAGGTGCATGTAGGAGTTAATTTTTGTGTTTGTTAAGGAAATCAATGAAAGGGAAAAAACGTGTCCTCTTAGATGAGAATTTTGAAAGGTTGGTACTTTTAAAAGCCAACGGGGCATTTTAAAAACGTTCTGAATTTCTTTGGTATATTTGGATTTATATTTATTTAGTTTTGTTACTTATATTTATTTAATAGGTGTTTTGTTACTTATCTTTTCTTTCTACTTTTATTAGAAATGTATTAAGTTTGTAAGTATAATAAATTCGTATTCGTTATTAACTTTTCATTTACATGTTATCACTACCTGGTAAATTTATGGTATCTAGTTCAAAAGCATCTTAGTTACTTTTAGAGTTTCGTAGTTACAATTAAAATAACTAGTTACTCAAAAGTATCTTAGTTACTTTTAGAGTATCATAGTTACAATCAATGTAACTAATTACTTTAAAAGTATCTTAGTTACTTTTAAATTATCGTAGTTACAATCAATGTAACTAGTTACTGTAAAAGTATCTTAGTTACTATAACTAGTTACTTTAACTAAGTAACTAAGAACTAAGTTACTTTTAGGTAAAAGTAACTATTCCTTATAAGTATCTAGATACATTTGTGCAAAAGTATCGAAAAAGTAACTAGTTACTTTTCTGAAGTAACTTTCACAGCTCTGGTTATACTTTTGTTGATTTAAAATAGTTTTAAAAAAGGGAAAACGGAACCAACAAGTATATAATAGAAAGATACTATAACATATTATTCTTTTTACTCGTTTTCCTATAAAATTGCATCATAAATCAATAACTAAAACGATATGCGCCCGAAACCTTAATCTCTATATAAAACAGGACTTTTAGTAGAAAAAGTTTAAAAACTAAACGTTTTCTACAAGACCTTTGTAATCTAAGTCAAGAATACATTATTTAAAAATGTAAATTAAGAGTCCAAGCTTGAAACGAAAAATTAGGTTGCAATTAGACTTTTAGACTCGAGTTCCCAGGCTGGGGGGGCTTCAGCCTAGGAACTCCCCCCCCCCCCTAAATACGCCACTGATCTGGAATAAGGGCGGTCCGCTTCGGGTACCAAAGAAGGACGGAACTTTCTGCATGCGTATCCCTAAGTAATGAACTTTATTTTTTGCTTGCTCGTGGCTGCGTAGAATAATACTAGTGAAATTAATAAACACAGTTTCATACGGTGCAGATAGCCCACCTTTACCAATAAGTTTAAGTTTTCAAACGCCAACACGTACTTCTTGTTGAGGAGTAAACACACTTTTAGGAAGATAATGTTAAATCAATCTTGTTTCAGTATTTAGTAGTTCCCGAGTCCGGCGCCTCTGGCCGGGCACTGCGATTTGCAAGCTCTACACTTATATTTTCTGAAAAATTATTATCTTTCCCCGATGATAACTTGATAACAATAATAAATCGTAAATTTAAGACACCCAGTGACAATGATTTGATTTAAGCATCTAAGCACGAATATTTAAATCCTAAATTTCAACAATCTCACAATGTAAATCCCGGGGGTTCAATCGACTAAGCTGTTGGGACAGTTTAAGGCCAGAAGAGAAAAGTTTTTCCTTTCCTTAACCCTGTTTCTGCACATACCCCTGCTTATACTACGTATATACGGAGTATACTGACCCTGACAAGTGATAGCGATGATAAACTAAGAGAGTTCTTTTTCTTTCGTCGAAATTCTACACTGTTTGTTGGTTCGTTTTTATTCGTTTCTTTTTCCGACTAATTGAAAAGTATTTTAACAAAAAGTTAGGAAATGTAACAGTAACCTGACTTTTTTTTTCAGTATGTGCATGTGTTTTTTTTGTCTGTATGGGCTATCACACCGGAAACAATTTATTATTTGCCGCTATAGTGGTGAGTTGGTAGCTGTGTAACTGCTACTTTAAAACGGTATTCTTTAATACAGTCGTGTCGCGCTCCACCTCATACAAGCAATCAGTTACTCTGGAACTATTAGGATTTCGTCCTTCGCCGCTACACGCTGCGATGCAAACCGAGGAGAGAAAGCGACAGCGGTCGGCCTTTTCAGTCGTTCGTTGTGAAGCTCGCAACGGCAAATGGTATCTGAAGAAGAATAACAGTCTTGTGGTTGACGGTATTTTGTCGTTAAATGTATTTTTTCTGGCCGGGACGAAAGGTTTCCGAGGGAACTGTTGCGGCCGCCGTTTGCGGATATGTATTATGTTGTGGGACCGTTTGATTTTGAGGATGCGAATCGTAGTTACGGTGCCAGTTTTTTCTGGCGCGGTAGCCACGGTGGTATATTATTTTTTATTGGACGCGGTCTCGAGGATTCCTTTGGCGTGTATTGAAGAGCGTTACTGTGCCTTAAGAAAGTGCTCTTGGATTTTTAAATTAATCAGTAGTTTCAAGGATAGAAGAGTTTGGACTTGCATTGTCTTTATTTGTTTTTAAATCACGTTTTAACTGGTATGTATCTCCAGTCGTCTTCACGTGATTACCAAATAAGTACAGTAACTATACAGCTCCATTTATGGTAGCTAGATGCACTGGAGCATAACGGAGATGGCTGCAGTCATGCGTTTAGTTCGTGTGCGGTATTTTAAGTTTACATCTATACATAACAAAGATTTCCAGGTATTTCTTGTATCTAACGAGGGCTTACTAAAACAACCTGGGGTATGGTGGCAGCTTCCTTGAACTTCATCTTCCTCCAGTGTGGTTCTTTTGCAGGATTTCGGCTTCTGTCCACATGATATGATAATTGTGCGTTCAGCTGCACCTGATTTCTTTTCGGTTTCTTCTTTTAGCGTATTGTTTCATATCTCCTACTAACCAAATCTTTTAAAAAACACGTAATACCCAAATAACTTGTATCTTGTTTCTTACAGCAGTCCTGATAATGGTCCATTTGGCCATAACGCGTAGGCACTAATTTTATTTATTAAAATGAACTTACGAAGGAAGATAGGGCTTTCTTTTCCAACCCCTTAATTACAATGTCCCTTCTGGAGAGTAGTTACGACTTCGTAATATTGAAACGTTATATAAGGTGTCCCACGGGAACCGAATCGATCTATATATAGAAAACTATACATAGGAAAATTTTGAAAATTTGACAGTATGCTGATGCTGATGGGGGCGACCGGGCTAAAATATTTTCATAATGGTGGAACTTCCGGTTATACCGGAAGTAAGTGTCAACTTGCTTATTTTAAATGGGACACCCTATATATTATTACATTTTTGCATTCTGCGCAAGATTCTAGGCAGATTTTGTATACCATGTCCTATACCTATGTCTAAACGTTTTTGACGTATTTGAATTTTTCTGTCAAAAATGACGTTTGCAAGCCTTACAATAATTATCAATTTTTTCTATAAAGAAGCCTTATTTATTTAATTTAAGTGGGATTCCTTGTTATAAAGGACCTGCTTTAATAGATTTTTTATAATATTTTGATAACTATTAATACAGGGTGTTTAAAAAATAAGATTAAAAATGAAATTGAAAAACTACAAAAAGTTTAGAATTTCAAATGGAAACACCCAAATTTTATAATTATTTCTTATTTATCATTAAAAATAAGGGTAAGTTTGTGTAAAATTGTATATCCCAAAATTTTTTAGTTTTCGAAATATTGCCAATTTAATATTTTTATATAGCGATCTTGAAGCAGATTTTAAGTTCAGTTACTCCTAGTTGGCTAGGACTCTGTACACTTTAAGCGTCCCGGCATGGTTATTTATTATTGTCAAATGGCAAGTGACAGCTTCAATGCCGTCATAGCCAACTAGGAGCAACTGAACTTAAAATCTGCTGCAAGATCGCCATATAAAAATACTAAATTGGCAATATTTCGAAAACTAAAAATTTTGAGATATACAACCTTACACAAACTTACCCTTATTTTTAATGCTAAATAAGAAATGATTATAAAATTTGGGTGTTTCCAACTGAAAATCTAGACTTTTTGCAGTTTTTTCAATTTCATTTTTAATCTTATTTGTTAAACACCCTGTAATAGTCAAAATATTATAAAAAATCTATTAAAGCAGGTCTTTTATAACAAGGAATCCCACTTAAAATAAATAAATAAGGCTTCTTTATAGAAACAATTGATAATTATTGTAAGGCTTGCAAACGTCATTTTTAACATAAAAATTCAAATATGTCAAAAACGTTTAGACATAAGTATAGGACATGGTATACAAAATCTGCCTAAAATCTTGCGTAGAATGCAAAAATGTAATAATATATAGGGTGTTCCACTTAAAATAAGCAAGTTGACACTTACTTCCGGTATAACCGAAAGTGCCACCATTATAAAAATATTTTAGCCCGGTCGCCCCCATCAGCATACTGTCAAATTTTCAAAATTTTCCTATGTATAGTTTTCTATATATAGATCGATTTGGTTCCCGGTGGGACACCCTGTATATTATGATGATTTCGTTTTTGTGGTGAGTATAAAATAACAAGTCAAGATCTCCGAAATTCAGGTTAACTAAATATTGGAAACGAAAAGAACAAAACAGAACATTCTACGAAGTAGTCTGTGTCCGCTACAACAGAATTCGGTCAACGAAAGAACACGCCAGAAAGGTCATTTAAGTGATGATTCAGCTGGTCTTCCCGTTGGCCGAGCCTGGGTAAGGTGTTTTTGACCTACTGCAACATTAAACTAGCAAATTTCTCCATTTTTTCCCTCGTTAACCCCGTCTCTGATGCATGTTCGAGTGCGTAGCCCGTGTGCCGACTGTAACTGACAAGTGATAAACTGATAGAGCCCTTTTTGCTTTCGACGTAGTTCTAATAAAGGGCGGCCGCGACGGCACACGATGAAAATTATGGAGATCGATAATGAAGTGGATTGACGGATTCCAGAAGGGCCCCTTCAGGATTTAGTTTATGGTTTAGTGGGTTATTTCGCGAACAGAAGGCAACGATGAAATATTGAGTGCGTTCCGAGTTAATCTGATAACCTTTTTTTAGTGACGTAGGCATTTATTCAAGTTTCCTTACGCACATGTTGAAGGGTTTCAGGATAAAAGCGTTTCAAGCTATAGCATCAATACAAGAATATGCATGGTGGGTTTTGATGTTTGATGTCGATAATAATTATCCGCTAACCCCGGTGTTTTACATTTTTTTATATAGATTTCTCGTAAGAATCGATTTATAACTTAATAATAATACTTATAATAATAAAGGTCTTTATTTGTACATTCCTTATTATTTTTTTTTTTTTTTCACAAAAAAGCGCATCAACCACCTAGGGTTATTAGCGCATGAGGTACTTAATTACTTAATTATGAATTTTACTGTCTCTAGGTTATATTTGGTCAAGTAGGCCGCAGTCTTTAAGAAAGTTTAATGTCTTTTGTAAGTCGAATTGTAAGAATGTATTTTAATAACACTCTTTTTGAAAATAAAAATGGTTTTATACAACATAATTATACCAACAATAAAACGCTTTTTTGGGGGGTATTAGTTAAATTATTATCTGATATTAAACGTTTATTTACCCTTATGCAACATACTTTTAATTTGAGAGTGGGGGAGACTTCGATGTATCAAGACGTGTTTTACGACGCCATTTGCATTTGTTCGGCTGTGCGGGTTGTATGTTTGTGGTTTTTTGTGAACAGTGTTGTGAGGTTATTATTAAGCTTTATTTGTGGTGGTGTAAAATTATCAGTACTTTGTAACCTAAGAACTGTGTTTATGATCTCAGATTTTTCATTGTTTTTTGATTAGAAAGTGTTAAGAGATAGTGTTGTTTTTTTTTTTAGTTAAATAAATACCTTTAAAATGTTAACCTATTTTTATTATTTACTATTTTTTATTTTATCGGCCATTTATCTGTTTATTTAAAATTCTGGATATACGATTGCACATGTTTTAAAGCAAAGAATAGCAGTAGTTACATGGTAAAATCAAAAAATGAAATTTGTCAATAGCAATATAAATATTGTAAAATATAATTTCTTTACCTTTATTATTTTTTGGTCTTATAACATACAATCATTCAAAATTTCGCTTGTTGCTTGGAGTTTGCGTAAAGAGATAAGTGATCGATAAATTTATAAAAAATTAATATTGGGAATGCACAAGCGCAAAATTTGAATCGGCAAACAGTATAAAAACGTTTTATATTGGCAGCTAAACAATTTTATACCGGTTATAAAACTGGATTATACTCTTTTTCAACTGTGTTTACTGGTTATATAGAACAAACTTTTATGGTTATAATCCGTGTCATATAAACAGTATAATCGTTTTTAACTAATGTGTATACCCATAGAAGTACGTTTTATAGTCACTATAGAACAAACGTTCATGGTTACCATCCGTGTCATATATATACTGATTATAATCAGGATAACATAATTTACTTATCCTTGTCCTAGCAAAATCTGGTGTATAACTGGTATTAGCTCGTATTGCTGTCCCAAATAGTAATAAATATTCTTATAATGGCCATAAGAATTCTTATAATGGTTATAATTAATTTTTCTCAGTGCACGATCCTCGGTAATGCGACACCCCCCAAGGGCTATCAACCCTTAGTTTTTTGCCATTACATGACCTACCGATTGGGGAGTGTGTACCTTCTTCCGCACCCCACGAGATGTCCGATCTCATCCGGCCTGGTTACCGGCGTGAATGGGGTGGGTTGGGTGATGATACCTTTTACACTCTTTCCTGCATTCTTAAATCCACTGAATTTTGAACATACTTTTTTTATTGTACGTATGCCCACTCCGGGAATCGAACCCATGTGCCAGTAACTCACCTTCGAGCCACTGCCGCGGTCTAAAATTTGTTCTTTTTAATAAATAGGGGTGGTCTGTCAAATTGGTACCATATGTATAAATTAAATAGTGTGCCTTGTATTTCAACACTAGTGTTGAAATATTTTTTTCAACACGCGTGTGATATTTTCTCATTTTCAAAGATGGTCGTAGGAAAACTTGGTTTTACATTGCGTACGATGCCCCTTGCAACTGCCATAAAAACTTAAATTCGTTAATAAATAAAATTACAATAAAACATTTTTCCCTTGCATATAAACCTTGCAAAACGCGAAAAAGAAAAGGAAAAAAATCTGCTCATTTTCCGTGTAAATATAAAAATCCGAAGATTCATGTGTATAAAATCTCGTTATTCCGGCAAAGTGAGGCGGTGCCACCCGAGGCACGCTTTTCCAGAATTGATTCCCTTATTTATCGCGTTATGAGCTGCTCGTCGCCGGCATATTCGATTCTGTTTGTAATATCTAACTTCAGGGCCCTCCATATACAACCGGGTATTATTTGCCATTTTGCGAACACTTACATTTTTCTTCGAACGGTTTTCTTGCGATTTTTGTGTACGTCGGGAAATTCTTTTATACGTCGATCATTTTTTAAGGACAGCAATTTCGAAATTTATTAAACTTTTTTGATATTATGTATTGCTTGTTTACAAGATAAGATATTTTGGGAAGTGTTTTAAAGAATGGCTAAGACAACTGCGCCCGAAAACAATGCGAAGAATGCTAGAAAACACGAAAATATTCTTTTTTTACAACCGCGCAAAAATTACAATGTTTTCGCATTAACGCCAGTGTCTAAACTAAGTGCCTTCAAAAAGCTGCAAAAGTCAGCTGTGTTATATAAAGGGAAAAGCAGTGGTCCCAGAATGCTACCATGAGGTACACCTCTATTAATAATAATAAAGTCAGACTTGTCATTACCAATACACACTCTTTGTTTTCTATAACCATACTCCTTGTATGCCATATTTTTATTTGAGGAGTATTTTATTGATTTTATGTTTATAAATTTTAAGACTCTTTCCAGACAATATTATTCTTTTTGTAATAACTAATTTATTTTCTTTAATATATATTATTAAAGCATAATAAATTATTATAACGTGTCTTATTAAGGAAGTTGTGAGGGACATGGGCGCTCATAGGGGGGCCGGTACTCCTTTGGGGATTTTAGAAGTAAATTTTGATAGGAGAAGTTTATAATACTGCACACCACGGCCATTTTTTTTTTTTGGTTACTTTACCCCTCTGAAATTGGCTCTATGGACGCCCATGATTAGGGGTCCCGGATTGCGTAAGGGGCCTAGGGCCCACTATAACCAAAAATAGGTTCTGCTTGGGGAAGGGGTGGGGTTGGATCCACTTCTTGGCAGCATTATATTTAGTACTTCAAAATGTTAACATCCCGAGCAGCTATACAGGGTGTCCCATATCTTATGGGCCGTTAGAGTAACTGGAGATACTACCTATATAGACATCAAACTAAGCCGATTAAGTCATATAAGTTTTTTCGGATTGTTACTCGGTCTAGCTAGAGATACAGGGTGTTAAAAGTAAAAGTTTATTCTGAACCAAATTGAAAGTGGGCATATTATGTTTTTATGAGCAAGAAATAAGAATTTGTAGAAATTTTTAAGTTTCGAACTAGAGGGCGCTAGTTGCACACACTGAGCTTCATAAATCTATTATTTTTTTCTTACCTGTGATATTAGGTGTTTTTAAATTATATTTTCTTAAGAAGGGCATTATCTAAGTCAAAAAGGTGTACTTGATTGATCTTATTATCTTTAACGGGTTTCGAGATATTTCCCTTTAAACATCCCAAAGCATAAAGAAACATAGTACATAATTAAATTAATATTTTAATTATCAAAAAAAAAACTTATATGACATAATCGGCTTAGTTTGATGTCTAGTATCTTCAGTTACTCTACGGCCCATAAGTTATGGGACACCCTATTATGTAGATATGTATGTATTAACTGCTTTGTAAACTTTAGGAAACCTGTTTACAAAAACTGCCTACACTCTTCAAAAAAAACATGGTATGAATTACTAAAATTTGGTTCTGATATCCATTTATTTTCGTGAAATCGGACTCAACCTAAAATGAATCTATACAACCAAAAAAATTAAACTGTTGAACTAATTAGTAACATAAACCAATCCAACCTGCAAATTTTAGTTGTCACAACGAAATTTTACATATACGGGTATCTAAAGCAATTTTTACCATACCTTTTAGTTTTCACAACTAATATGTAAAGGTGAAAATTTTTTTCACAGAAATATTGTTTTTGTTAATGATGCAATATACAAATATTGCCAAAGCAATCATTTATTTGGGCCAAACTTGAAATTCTCATAAAGTAACAATCAGTCATCTAGTCACAACATTGTGCTTATTATCCTTTTCTGTACATTCTAATTGTAAGAAAAAAGTTGAATCATAAATAAAATTGTATATTTTTATCAGAAAGTTTAAATGAACTGCTTATAAAGCATGGTAAAATGTGTTGTACTTGGTCAGATTAAAAAGTCGTCAATACGACGTTCTTTTATAGAAATAGATCATAGAACAAAAACAAAATAGGAAAATATAATATTTTAAAGTTATTTCTCTCAGGTCACCTTACCATGCTTTATAAAAAGCACATTTAAACCTTCTAATGTGCAATTGCAACGATAAAAAATAAAATATTTCCTTACTTATGATTTAACTTCCTTCTTCCAATTAGAACGTACACAAGAAATACAATAAACACAAATATATTACGGTATTACCCCAAATATTGTCACAGCCAAGCATGCCTGAAATAATCAGGCAATCAAAATGAGAATGGCCGATTCTTGCATTGAAAACACGAAGAAATGGATGGCACTACAAAATCATCATTCCGTACTACGACTACTGTCCTCAATGTTATCATCGTCAACAGTCTCTGTTCGGAATATGGTAAAGTGGCCAAAACAGCGATGATGTTATACATATGAAGAATATTACTTGAAAAGAAAAGTTAATTCTGGTAACTAAGAATTATATTAATCAAAATTAACAAAACGGTAGGGACTTCATAATGTGTTATCAGGCCCGCGCCGTACATAAGGGCAAAGTCGTGTGGTGCACGACGGCGCCGAGGCGCCGAAGGCGCCAAAAAGCCTTAAAACTCAAAAGTAAAAAAAAGATAAAGCAACAAACAACATTGTCAAAACAAAATTTATAATGATAAAAAAAAAACAGTAAGGAATTGCTAGCTATTACATTGTTTTTTATTTGTTTATTATTTTATTTTTTCTCTTTGAGACGAGGGAACCTAATTTCTCGAAAATAATATATTTTCCAAATGAGAGTACGCAATAATAGCATTTATTCGATCGAATACGTAGCATGATAACATGAATTGTGTAAACTCAAACAAATCTGATTTTATTCATGTTTGAGCTTGAAATTTGGCTTGCAACGAGCCAACGAGCGGACAAGCGTTTTTTTCCTGTCTGAGCTTGCAATGTACGAAACTTTATATATTAAGCGCTGCATCGGTCGCGATTTCATTTGTTGCCAGATGCTCGATCGATAATTAACTTAGCGAAGTGAAAAGGTGCATGGGGTAAAAGATATATGTTTTTGAAACTTTAGTTTTTTGTAGTAGTAGCACGAAAAGCTCAATTCACTTAGCTAAAATATTAATAACAATACCTAATACCTCGATATTAACCTTAAAAGGGTGACATGTTGCATTATTAAAATAATATATTGTTTTGTTTTTATTTGTCGATCAGTTTCGTCCTGTGATATATAAACGAGTATTTTTTATGTTTTAAATATTTTTTTAATTTCTTGTGCTTTTGTATCATATATTACATTTGAAACTAAAATACAAAAATTTTGAAATGTAATACTGTTAGAATATATTTCTGTTTTCTATAAGTTTATAATTATGTTATGTATCTCAATGAGAAAATACTTGTATGGCTTGTACTTGTAAAATATAAAAATAAATTTATGAATATACTTTTTAAAATTATTGTTCAATTCAATAGTGGATAATAATACCTAACTTAACCCGTATCTGTACTCACATATGAACGTTGAACGAATTTGGGGCGTTATTTTAAATTTGCACAAGGGCGCCAAAAGTGCTAGGCGCGGGCCTGTGTGTTATTCCAACAAGCTTAATTGACAAATACAAGTTTGTAGGAATCTTAATGCAACATTTAAATAGGATATATACAGCGTCAAATTCAGCTGAACAAAATATTTTATTTCTGCCAATTAATATAAAAACAAGATATTTTCTTTGTGACATTATATTTTGGCTAATATAACCAAGAAAAAAGTATTTTTTGTTTTCCTAACCCGTAAACACGAGAACGAATAAAAATTAGTACAAAATACCAAGTTACTTTTAAGAGTGTATGCTCTTTCTTTAAAGCAAGAATTAAGAATATAAAACTCCGCATTTTACCAACATTTTATGTATATAAAATGTATGAAAAATCGCTATAAATTAATTTTATCGCTTATAAAAATTTCCATATTTCCTTAAGATAAAAAATTGTATATCTGCGCCATAATTTCCCTTTTCATCATGCATGGGCCATCAAGCCCAATCATAAACTCCATCCCGTTGGCTGCTTTTAGCAGAATTCGGGAATATTTCGGGCGCGCCTCCCGGTCCGTCGAGCGTGATTCTTAAACTTCCGTGACATTTGCCCGTCCGATACCTTTAGCGATTTCTTACTTGACGATGGATTTCCTTCCGCGGTTGCCACCCCTTTTAAATAGCACGATTCGTAACATAATGTATTGATGTATCGATTATCTACGGGGGTGGAGAAAGGGTAGGTTTATATCAAGACTATGCGTATAAGACAAACACAAGTTTCTCCCCTATTCGGAAATGTATAAATTTCGTTGGCAAGTTGGCAAATCCATGGACCAAATTACACTGTAACATATTTGTCGATTTGGGCCTTTTCTTATATTTGCACAAAATCACTTTGAATACAGTAGCGTAGCCAGAAAATATGCTTGGAGGGGGCTTAGGTGGTGTAAGTAGGACATTTTTTTTTCTGGAGAGAGAGGGACAGTAGAACTACATGTATTTTATGATAATGCATCTAGTAAAGAAGGCGGAAAGCGCCGCAGGCGAAAAATGTTTGGAGCCACGCCCAAATCTCCTTTAAAATTCACACTATCAAATTTCGAAAATTAAATTATTACGTATCCCCCTCTGCATGGTTGGATAACATTTGTTTTTGTAAATATGTTTTATCCTTTTTCTTTTGATACTCCTACCTGACTCTTTATTTTAAAAAAAAAACATTTTTTATATTTGTGAAAAATATGAATATTGGTGTCAATCCAAAATTTTAACATAAGACGTATGTATGACTCTAACCAGCGTTTTTCGGGCTCGGTTTTTCATGATTAAAAATAAAGTAAATATCGCTCACCACGCCAAAATTGATGATTTTTTCAGAAATCATGTATTTTAGGAGCGTAGATTTAAAAGCAGTTTTTGGTGCAAATGATTAGGTTTTGAAATACTCCTTCTTAAATGCTGTTTTGTATATTTATAATAAAGCATTTTAGTTTCTTCCCGCACTATTTTTTATATTATAAGTTATCACACTTGTTCCATTAAAAATGTTTCAATTAAAATTTTTACTTTAATTTTTCTCTTTAAAAATAAATACCTACATTTTTTTGTTTTTGTTATAAAAATATTTTATTGCATTGGGTTATATTTTTGTTGATTTAAAATAGCTCTAAACACGGTAAAACGGAACAGACAAGTATATAATAGAAAAATACTATAAAATATTATTCTTTTTACTCGTTTTCCTATAAAATTGCATCATAAATCAATAACTAAAATGATATGCGTCTGAGAAGTGGTAATAACAATAACTGTAGTGATGTGGCGGGCGGTCAGAACAAAGTGAAATGACAACTTTAAAAAGGGGAATTAATTATTTTCTAGTAAATCTTAAAATTTCCTATGTTTTATCTGGTTTTATGTACTCATCTTTATTTTCCACCATTTAAGGAAGATTTGCCAGTTATTTTATGTCTGTTGCGAATAATACAGGCTTTGAGGTCGATTGGGGATGGAGCCGCGTTCAAAATGTACCAGAAAATATCGTGGTGGACAAATGCATGGCAAAAAACCAACAAAGGCCAGTATAAATGATTATTTGTAGTAATTGTCTAAAAATGAGTGCAAAACTGGAGATTTTTGAAATAAAAAACTGCATTGTGCACAAATCTTTATTTCGGTCAGATAACAATATTTCGGTAGAAATAAATTTTGGCTTTATCCCTTCAATTTTTGCACTATTTCGTGCACTTTTTAGGAAAGGTTGGTGTATGCATGGTAGGGATTGCTATCCCGGGATCCCTTAATCACGGGATCGCTACCATTAGTACCAGAAATTTTATTGGGTAAACTCAGTCTTCTTCCTAAACAAACATAGTCAACCTAAATAGCAGTCGTGGACTGGAAATACACGGCGTGGTGTTAAGTTCAAGGTTGAAAACAGTAATTCCCGGGTAAACTGCTGTATAGGTCGGGCAATCCCGGGATCTACAAATACCGGGAGAGCTACCATTTTTCACATACTTTTCCCGGGCTTACATAAAGGGATCCCGAAAATCCCGGGATTGTTTATTTGCTTCGGAATTGCAAAGGCTCTGGGATAAATGTTTTGATTCGATTAATAAAATAACAAATTTGATCTGACAAATTTGCATCAGTGCAGATTTTGTTTAACAATTTCCAAATAAACCTAGTTTACTAAGCATCCAAAACACAAAGTTAATTTGTATATTTCTTGAAAAATGCCTTCTTGTTTAATCTCAATGTCGGTACCCAGCAGGGAAAAACACTCACAATTTCCAACACTTAAAGCTTTAAAAGTGGAGATTTCGCAACATATTTTATGCAGGCCAAGAACATGAAAGTTTTTTGATGACGAAAATGGCTGGTAGCCAAAAAAATTAACTCTAAATTGAGCATGAAATTTATATCAAATTTTAACACACACGTGGAGCCAGGTTTTTCGTATTTAAATATGTTACCCTTTTTATTGGATAAGTAAATCTTCAACGGATATAAAATGATGTAAGTTTTTTAAGTTGCTGACAGATGGAACCATCCATTTTAATTCCTTTTATATACACTTAAAATACGATGTCTGCTTTATCTTTAGTTTTTAATATACAGGGTGATTCCTGAGTTGATACACAAACTTACCCTTATTTTTAATGCTAAATGAGAAATAATTATAAAATTTGGGTGTTTCCATTTGAAAATCTAGACTTTTTGCAGTTTTTTCAATTTCATTTTTAATCTTATTTGTTAAACACCCTGTAATAGTTATCAAAATGAACGGCAGTAGAGTTTTGGACTTCCATTGTCTTTATTTGTTTAGAATCACTACGTTTCAACTGGTAAGCATCTCCAGTCGTCTTCAGGTGAATACTGAATAAGTATGGTAACTACAGCTCTATTTATACTAGGCAGGTGCTGTGACGCATGACTAGTGGGTGGAGTCATGCGTGTTGCTAGGTGATGATGCATAACTGGATGAGTCATGCTTGATGAGTCATGCTCGATGACGTCATGCTCGATGACGCCATGCTCGATGAATCATGCGTCTAACTCTTGGGTGGTCTTATTCTAAGATTACATTTACTTAACAAGGGTTTCCAGACGTTTCTCATAATATCTAATGAAGGCTTACTAAAGCAACCTGGATTTTGGTGTATGGTCGCAGCTTCCTTAAACTTCCTCTTCCTCCAGTGCGGTTCTTTTTGCAGGATTTCCGCTTTTGTCCACATGATGTGATGACCGTGCGTCCAGGCGTGGTCAGCTGCACCTGATTTTTCGGTCTCTCCTTTTTGGGTGTTATTTCTATGTTCTTTAATCCTTACTTCTAGTGGTCTTAGTGTCTCACCAATGTAAGACTGGCCGCATTCGCAGGGGATCTGGTAGACACAATTCTTCTTGTCTTTCTGGCTTGCTGGTTTCGTCTTCGTTAGGTGGCTTCTTAAAGTGTCTCTAGAGACTAGACACTAGTTATCAAAATATTATAAAAAATCTATTAAAGCAGGTCTTTTATAACAAGGAATCCCACTTAAATTAAATAAATAAGGCTTCTTCATAGAAAAAATTGATAATTATTCTAAGGCTTGCAAACATCATTTTTGACATAAAAATTCAAATATGTCAAAAACGTTTAGACATAGGTATAGGACATGGTATACAAAATCTGCCTAGAATCTTGCGTAGAATGCAAAAATGTAATAATATATAGGGTGTTCTATTTAAAATAAGCAAGTTGACACTTACTTCCGGTATAACCGAAAGTTTAATTTATTAATTTAAGAATCCTAGACCTCATCAGTGATCTGGCTTGGCAATGTGACACGTTCGATGTCCAATTATCGTAATGATCCTCTAGACTCCTTAGCTCATTGTTGTCATGTATTAAAAAAAATTGACTTGAGGTCGGTAACTAAAGAACGAAACTTCGAATTTGAAAACGAAACGCCATCTTGTAGAACATGAAAAACGGCTATGAGAAAGTGTTTTTTATTTTTTTCCCAAGTCAAAAATAAAAGCGCAAAAAATTAAAAACCAAAAATTTCGTTTTTTTTCGGATATCTCCGAAGGTATTCGGAATATTTACAATTTTCTTTCACCAAAGTATTAAGCCCTAAAATACGCAACTTTGCCTCGATTTAACCATCTTCGTATCTCTTACCGTTTTCGAGATCTCCTTGTACGCAAACGAATTTGTAACGCCCTGTATAGTAATATATGTTTACTATGACCATATATTTATTTCGGTGTAACGGTAATCTTAGTTTACTTTCACAATCTTTGAAACCTATTTTTTTTTTGCTTGACGCACAGAAAAGAATAAAACCCGCTCGATTCCTCTCGATACGCCATTGTTTGGCTCCTCGAGGAAAAACTTTGGAACAACACTTCGAGGGCTTCGGAAGGGTTTATATGCCTCGGAAAATCCATTAGGTAAATGGCAGGATGTTTTCTCAAAAAATACCTTCGTTATTGACAAGTTTTGTTCGACACCTTTCCAGGTTTTGTACCTTAATGTTTTTCAACACAGACATCCACTCCGGGAAACTTCCAACTGTTTAACCAACCGTACAAAGCTTATTTCGTATTTAAAAAAAGCTGATGTTTATACTAAAATATATTACGTTGTTTCTATAAGGCTTCGGTAAGTTTTCCTAAAAAAAACCCTTTAGAGTGTTAAGTGAGGGAGGTTAAGAATATACTTCAAAAAATGAAAATTTGTCAGATCAAATTAATTTTTTTAAGCCATAACTAATTTTAATTATTAGTATCCTTGGTTGCCTGTTTGCGCAAAAAAATAATATAGGTAAATAAGCAAAATAGGGCTAAAATTCTTTTAAAAATATCAAAAAGGATTTTGTGCATTAATGTAAACTTTGAACGTTTGTATGGTAAAGTTTTTCAAAATAATACCTTGACAATTTACATCTTAGCAACACTGTAAACGTAAAAAAAGAAGTGGCAATACTGTAATGATATCGGCCACAAAATTGAAAAAAAAACTAAATAACATAACCTTATATTGGAATGAATTTTTTTCTCTCCAAATCTTACAATTTCGTCTGTTTTATTTGGTTTTATGTACACATCTTAATTTTCCACCATTAAGAAAAAATGTATCAGTATTTTTTTTTTATGTTTGTTGCGTATAATAAAATTTTTAAGGTCGATTGGGATTGGGTCCCCATTGAAAATGTCTGAAAATAGTAAAAAATGACGGTGGACATATTTGTACATCGAAAAAACAACAAAGGCAAGTACAAAACACAACTGTACCGAAAGAACGACATAAAGTAAACATTTAAACAATGTAAAATTGACTAAAGAAACAGCAAACCAAGCGTAAAATACTGTACAAGTAAATTTTCCCCATTGACATCCGGAAAATTCGGTCAGGTTTTAAGGGTACTTACTTACCCAACTTTTTAGACAGTCTTTTAAAAAAATGTATGGATACCCAAGGAGTCACCATTCATATACAGGGTGCTACAAATTCGCGTGCGTGCATGAGGAGCTCAAAAACGGTAAGAGAGACGAAGATGGTTAAATTGAGGCAAAGTTGCGTATTTTGGTGTCTAATAATTTGGTGAAAGAAAATTCTAAATGTTTCGAATGCCTTTGGAGATATCCGAAAAAAAACCGAAATTTTCAGTTTTGGTTTTTAATTTTTTGCGCTTTTATTTTTGATTTCGGAAAAAAACAAGCAACACATTGTCATAGCCATTTTTTAAGGGCCTACAATATGGCCTTTAATTTTTAAATACGACGTTTCGTTCTTTGGATACCACCATCAAGTCAAATTTTTTAAATACGCACCTGGATTTTTTATTACGGTTTTAGGGACTTATAGGCTTTAGAAACCTAGTACAATTAAAACATTAAAAAAATTTTAAAGTTTCGTCATCAAATTGCACATCAATTATCCCTTTTTACCCATTACGGTCCTGGCAATTATTTTTAGGATTAAATATTAAAATTGCATTACAGGAAGTGAGACGTATGGTTTAAGCCATTAATTATTTTAATAAAATTAATCAGTCAAGGTCAAATATTTCAGCAAGTCAATAAAACGCATAGTTTTTAAAGCATGGGAAGTAATTATATTTTTTATTAATGTTTTTATATTATATCTTAGCATAACACTTACTTTAATTCGTATAATTTTGTCCTGAGACCTCAAAATATTTTAAAATAGAAAAAGGGACAGTCATGAATGAAAAGGAGGTACATAGCAGTAGACTGAAGTTGAAACAAAAATTTGACGGTTATTTAGCAAAACTTTAGGACAGATAATAGTAATCGCTATCTATAACAATTTTTTCTCACTCGATAATACATCTAAAAAAAAATAGTGAAATCATAAAGAAAAATGAAAACATTTAATAACACTAATACATCACTAATCAACATTAATATTTCTTTTTCCTTGTAATAATAATTAATGAATCGTATTTTATTTATAGGTGTCTAACTAAAAAATCTTAAAATTATAAAAAGGACTCAAATTTTTTAAAATAATTTACAGGGCCGTAAGAAAATAAACTGATAATTCTAAATGTATTATTTGATGACGAATGAAACAAAACTGAAAATTTCGGTTTTTTTTATTTTATTTAAAATTTTCTTTTACCAAATTATTAGGCCTAAAAATAAGCAACTTTGCCTCAATTTAACCATCTTGAGAATAAGTAAGTTAATTTCAAGTGGTTCCTAGACGTCGCGGCGTCTTCCTTGCTTCACATCTGATTGTGTAATATTTGTGGATTGAACTACAAAATTGTAATTTCTCACTCAATGCAATAATTACACACAACAATTGTCGAAACAAACATCACAGTTATTTAAGACGGTAATAAACATAAATAAAAAATACAGTTATATAAATTAAATGTTCATAAACGACAATTAGGCACAATGATACGAACGTACGTTGGTATATTACGTCTTAATACAGAATTATACGTTGGAGGCCTTAATACTTAGTAAACATTTTATTCGTCGTTTTATTTGCTCAAAACCGAAATGAAAAAAAGTTAAATTACAGTAATTAAATTTGGGAATACATTAACGACCGAAAGCCGCAATTGCACGACTGTTTTATTACAGGTGCAAACAGTATTTTGTTTGGGAAAGACTGTACACCGTACACATATTACACGCACTTAATGTAGCTAACTTATGGGCTGTACAAATATACGAAACGGCCAGAGGCGTAGGATAAGGGTGGACTAATAAAGGTATTTTCCGAAAATCGATAGGAAATATTGACATTTTTGATAATATTTTTGAAAGGAAAAGTCAATATTTCCGTACACTTAGTCGTTGCAAAGGAAAGAAGTTGATTGTAATAAGTTATGTCCTTTTAATAATTTTCGATTTACGGAAAAACAGTATGTATGCCTCGTAGAAAAAGCTACATTCCCGGACTCTGTATTGCCTGCAATCTCGGCTTGTGCCTCGACATACAATCTTTACGGTCGTCCGGGAATGTACAGCTTTTCCTACTAGGTGTACAATGTAGAGAGAAAATAATACCATATATAGGGTGTTCCATTAAAAAAAATTGTCAAAGACGTGACGAAAGTTCTATGAGACACCCTGTATATTATTTTTTATGTTAAAAAAATGCACAATTAAAAATAAAAACTTACAAGTCCGAGCGTTTTTCCTGGATCTTTTTCCTTTAATTGATATTAATTTTATGCGGGACATTTGGGAGACCCAGTATATAAAAACAAGATAAAACAGAGAAAATTATAAGCTTTCTAAAAATATATTTAAAGTGATATTGTGTAAATATAAAAAATGACCCAAATCGATCAATATATTACAGTGTAATTTAATCCATGGATTTGCCAACGAAAAACATTTTTCTTAAATTGTTTTTTATCATGTTTCTCACAAGTTTACGGCCAACTTAAAAGACAAGTTAAAATGCCTGATTAAAATAATTTTTTTAAATTATTAGTATGAAGTTCGGAAGTTAAATGGTAGAAAAAATATACTGTACAACTCGAGTGGATTGTCCATTTTGCGCTCGGAAGTTTGAGCAGTCCGCCTAAGGCGTCGTGCTCGTTACATGGATATCATATCCATGCAATTTTGTAGTACAAACTACTATTATTTTGGGAGATTCAACATAAAAAGCGTTTCATCGTATACTGGTCCATTGGTAAATGACGTCATAAAGTAAACTTGAATAAATAAATAACTGCAATATAAATATGACATATTTTACGAACAGAAAGATACAAACAAAAGTCATGAAAATTAAAATACCAGGGTTAGAATAAAAATCTGACAAGGCCAGATAATTTAAGCACAAGTAAGTACTTTTAAAAATTTTAGTTATTTATTTATTCAAGTTTAGTTCACGACGTCAAGGTGGTTGTTATTAGAAATGTCATTTTGACCAAGTTTAGTTTATTGTCTCTCCGATTATGTACTACCAAAACTTTTTAAGAATTGCTTTAAAAACTCTATTTAATTA
Source organism: Polydrusus cervinus (assembly GCA_935413205.1). Classification (NCBI taxonomy): domain Eukaryota; kingdom Metazoa; phylum Arthropoda; class Insecta; order Coleoptera; family Curculionidae; genus Polydrusus; species Polydrusus cervinus. The sequence goes on from OW284510.1 coordinate 6,479,426, forward strand.
GCCAGTTCTGTCATTTTACAACTTATAAATTTCATACTTACTTTTAGGGTTAAGCCTTGATGATGGCCTTGAGTAAATAAGGCCGAAAGCGCTTAGTAGCGGTAAGTAGTCAACAACCTCTTCATTTTACTTTATATATTTTTTTTAAATTAAAGTAATTTTATTATGAGACATAGGACTCGCAACTGCCAGTCTCGTCCTGTAAAACTTATTGTTACTTTTCGGCCTCATAATATATTATAAATAACTACACATTAAGTATTAAAAAATCTAACCAAGTCACACAAATAAGCCGGTTTAATCCGCACCACAACCCATGAGTTAATAAATAAGCCGGTAATGACATGACGTCAGCCTGCGAAGGTGTGTTTAGATATTTTCGTGTAATTCCTGATTGGTCATTTCCACATCGACAATTCACAAAAATACGCCATTGTATCGCCGCCCATGATTATACCAGATCGAGAAAAGCATAAAATGAAATTAAATTATTATTTTTCTCATCACTAGCGTATCAGGATGGACATATTCATGTCTCAAGACGATGAAATTTTTAAAATATGAAAATTTTACTAATTCAATAATGACACCACTGTAGGCAGATGATCAGGGTCCGTTGAGTTTGCGCAGCTCGAAAATTTGCTTCTTGATGTAAACATTTGACTTTCAAAATATTTTTACAAGCTTTTATTTAAATTCACCCGTTAGTTCGGGTGTGTACAGTTTATGGTCAAATAAAACTAAGTAACCAATATTTTACATACCTGAAATACCTTATTCCTGGTATTAAACCGTGATTCGTGCAAAAAAGGATCATGCACTTTTTTTTACCCATCTTGAGACACAAGTCGCTAACAATAACAAAATGTCTGGTAAAATGTTATACCTAAATTCGCACCCAAAATTTAAAAATAATATCCACAATCACATCCGAACAAATACAACGTAAAAAAAGATGGAAACGACTAACAACTTACAAACTAACAAAAAAAAAATGTCTAAAGTAAAGTTTTATAAATATTAACACCCAAAACTTGGAAATTATGACCACACACGAACGAAACAAAAGATGGCGACGAATAAAAATACAAACAACGGCAAGCCGGTTCTGTTTACGTTCTGCTAGATATCGTGTCGGTTGTCTAATTTTTTCCCTACTGCGCAAGCGCCACGGGCCCAAGTTCAGGTTATTTTGAATCGCACGATGGGTATCTTCTTGCTTCGTGCGGCTGCTTGTATTGGCAATATAGTGTATGTATATATGTGGTATGACCTAATTGATGTTACTTTTCCCTACATTCTTAGATGTACCGATGTATGCCTTTTAGCGCAATTATTTCTACACAAAATAATATAGTTTATATAGCACACTAAGTTCGAAAATATTCAAACATGGCTTTACAATATACAATTTTTTTATATTACTTATTTTTCTAATCTAGATAATTAAGTTAGAACGGTCAGTCTGACTAATCGTGTAGGATACCCTTAAAAGTAGCTTTAAAAAAATTACTTATTTGAGAAATATTTTTTTTATCCAAACTATCATTTCAAACCTCATTACATTTTCTGGCTTTTGTATTAAATTATCTGAATATTTCGTTAAAGCAAGTGGACGAGCTAGAGCAAGAGGAAAGGAGGAGACAAGAAAGTTCCTATTCGCGGGCAGAGAAATTAAAAAAAGTATTTATTTTTATTAGTTTACCACCTCTTACAGCCATATATTCGACACGCCTCTGGTCCCGTTTCAGCCCCAGAGAAAAATTAAGGTTTCATTAGCATAATTGTGGCATAAATAATGACAGCTTAGGCCCGCGAGTTGTTCCTTTTTTAATAAAGAGAAATTGTTAATTTGTGAGCAGAGCACGAAGAACATTTCCAGCTTTCGATAACTCATACTTACCGTCCCGTTCATTATATTATTCTCTTAAGCACGACAGTCACAAATGTAACTGATATGCTACATGCCAGGGTTGCTTGGGAGGGGGGAGGGAGGGGGGGGGGGGGGTGAGGCAGAGGGCTAAGAATAATAAGTATAGTTCTTTACCCTTTATACAATCTCTAATTTACGTCTATCTTAATTGGGCATGATGCAAAATTGCGACAAAACGACTCGGAGACATAAAATATAATTCGGTCGCGTCCATTATTACGTTTATGGAATCCAGCATGGTCAGATCCGGGTGGGAAGGAGGACGCTCTTTGTAACTCGAGAAATAAACTACGGATTTTATTCAAAACGTATAATGTCAACCGATTGGTTCATTAAGAATGGGAGGAATTTTTACTGGTGTGGGTATAATCATGAATACCAAATGTGATGTCTTTGTAAAAAGGATAATTTATAAAAAAAAGGGTTAGAGTGTAGTTGCATTGGGTTCCTACACGATCAGTATAACTAATGTCAATAATCCTAAAGTAAACTATGTATATAAACTGTATTTCATTTTAGGTTTTATTGGTCGTCGATGAGACACGTCATTTTTAGTAACATTTATTTTACAGAACTTAAAGTTTGGTTAGGGCCGGACTGGTGTTCCTGTAATAATTAATTACCAAATAAACAATATATTTACTTGCTTTTCATAAAAATAACACTTTACAGATACGTACACTCCAACAGTTTATAAACAGAAAGTCTACGAAAAAAATAATAGCAAAATGCCAATTACAACAATACCGCACCTTTAACAAGTAAACGAATGAATTTCGACTCTATGATATTAAAAAAACGCAGAGAAGACACGCGGATTGATGAAGTACGGATATATGTAGATATGCAAAAGCAAAAGCGTAAGAAAAACATACTAACGGCATCGATGTCAGGTTCTGTAATAATAATCTCTTTACCAGTGGCGTATTTAGGGGGGGGGGGGGGGGGGTGCAGCCAGGCATCGGAGCTCCGGTCTAAAAGCCTAATTGCAACCTAATTTTTCGTCTCAAGCTTTGACTTGGATCTTTAAATAATGTATTCTTGGCTTAGATTACAAGTTTAGTTTTTAAACTTTTCCTTCTAAAATTTATATAGAAATTAAGGTTTCGGAAGCATATCGTTTTAGTTATTGATTACGATGCAATTTTTAAAGGAAAACGAGTATAAAGAATAATATTTTATAGTATTCCTCTAATATATACCTGTCTCTTCCGTTTTCCCTCTTTTGGAGCTATTTTAAATTAACAAAAATATAACCCAATGCAATAAAATATTTACAACAAAACCAAAAAACAATTAGGTATTTATTTAAAAAAAAGTAAAGTACAAATTTTAATTGAAACATTCTTTTATGGAAGAAGTGTGATAATTTATAATAAATAAAAATAGTGGGGGAAGAAACGAGAATGCTTTATTATGAATATACAAAACGGCACCTAAGAAGGAGTGTTTAAAAACCTAAGCATTTGCACCAAAAACTGCTCTTAGATCTACGCTCCTAAAATACATGATTTCTGAAAAAATCATCAATTCTGGCGTGGTCAGCGATATTTACTTTATTTTTAATCATGAAAAACCGAGCCCGAAAAACGCTGGTTAGAGTCATACATATACGTCTTATGTTAAAATTTTCGATTGACAAAAAATAGAGAGTCAGCTAGGAATATCAAAAAAAAAACATTTACAAAAACAAATACCATGCAGAGAGGGAGAGGTAATAATTTAATTTTCGAAATTTGATAGTAGTTAGGTGAATTTTAATCGAACTTTGGGCGTGGCCCTGAAAATGTTTCGCCTACGGCGCTTTTTCACCTTCTTCACTAGGTGCAATGTCATGAAATACATGTAGTCCCGACTGTCCCTTTCTCCAGAAAAAAAAAAGAAAAGTCCTACTTACGCCCACTGAGCCCCCCCCCCCCCCCCCCCACCGGAGCATATTTTCTGGCTACGCCACTACTCTTGACGGGTTTTAGATAATTGAGGGGCAAGAGATTGGGGTGTTCAGTGTGTATCTTCGTCGTGTACATGTAAATATACGGTCAGTTATATATCTATCTCATGAATCTAGCCTATTTTTGCGTATAATTTAAATTTGCATATCCAATTTTGCATGCTTGCATCTTTAGAAATGATTTATCAAATTCCTCAGATCCTTTGATTACACCAAAGCAAGAAATTCTTTGCACGCAAAAATAATAAACACTGCAATCTCTATTAATTGCTCTTTCAAAGATCACACTTTTTAGTTCCCTCTAATAATCAAGTGTAAACCGTTTGCCATTAAATTCGACGAAGTCTAAGCTGCTGTAACTGCATGGGAGAGCACTTATGCGAGCCAAATTAATAATGTTAGACGTCACACTTGTTAGATGTCTTTGTGTAGATTATAGTCCTGGAGCAAAAGGATAAACGTTAGGAAAGGCATAAGAAAAAAACACGTTCCCAACCTGTATATAAATTTACTGAAAATGTTTTACTAGCTTATATTTTGAAAAGGAAATAGTCAAAATTAAGAGCTTGTATTAATATTTACCAGAAATTGGATAAAGAAAATAGGATTTCAAAGGGAAATATGAGAGACACAAGCCCAAAAAGTATCTTATTTTAGATTTAGATGACATTAATAAGTTTATAAATGGGCTTCTTCACTAAATTTTGATTTTGGTTGTATTTTATAAAGGAATAAAAAATTATTTTTTTTCTGTTTGTACTTTTTGATATTTTTAAGCCATGCATTACTGAGAAAATAAATAAATAAAAAAAAATATTGGAACAAAAACACGGACTTTATCGAATATACGTCATGAAAACGGCAGCTTGACAATGCTGCCAATGTTCTCTAAAATGTGTATATTATAATACAATGACATAGTCTGAAAAGTAATCCAATAGAAATAAAATTGTCCAAAACCGACTTATGCGAAAAAATAAAATTATTTCCAGTGTTATCTATATTTTGTCTAAAAATAAGTTAATGAAGTTCTAGAAATAAAATATATTATTTAAGTAGCATAAAAGATTTCACATGTGGCAACACCAAAATTATTGACAAAAGACCAAGCTAATGATGTTGACAAATGAAAAAAAGTCTAACCTAAGATATTTCTCGATCTTTCTGCTCTTTGAGCAGATAAATAAAAAGAACAGTTATTTTAAACAGAATTACATCAAAATTCCACAATAATTCGGATGTAAGTGGGATATAAACAAAAACACCGACATGACAATTGAAATATCGGTAACGATGTTTACTGTAAACTTTTATCGGATCGACGTCATCGAGTAATCGTGCCAGGTTTGCGTTTTTAAAATTTGCGGAAATTGTGCATGTTTTCAATAAGCTGCAAAAAATTCATGATGTGACCTAGCGATAGTTTTATTGATGATAAACTATTATAGAATCAACTTTAACTGCCAAAACTATCAAATAGTGAAAGAGTCCATTAGGCTGTAAATAATATTTTCCTCATATTATGTCCAGCGACATCTTTCCTTTGTGCCAAATATCTGGACTCTCGAACAATTTATTAAAAGGTCACAACAGGCCATGCCCGATGTTAACAGAATAAAATATTTCCTTAATAATATTACTATCTTTTAAAAATAAAAATAAAACAGAATCAGCTTATTAAGATACTGAAAACCGACATAACAGAGTTGATATGAAACCAAATTAGAAAAAAGTAATTTATTTTATTTACTACATCCAACAAAATACAACTACAATCAACAAACACATTTACGGAATAAATAAATGCATGTATTTTTATTGTGGTAATAATTTAATAATAATGTGTTCATAGGAAAAGGTAACGTATGGGGCAAATATTTTACAACAAAAACATTTGCAGCTGACAATAACTAATACGCCCACGCAATCACTCACCTCGTAATGTTCACGCAATTTTATTAATTATTTAATAAACAATAATATTGGATATGTATCGCAAAGCATATAGTTACGTACGATAAAGATTAATAGTGACCCTGACACTTAAGGGCCCGTAGGGCATAAAAATACACTTACGTTTTTATGTTCTAAAATTAAAATAAGAAATTTGGCCACCATCAATTTCTGGGGCTACTAGTTGTTCATTGTTGAAGAACACACACACACACACACGTGAAAATGGTAAAATTTGAAAACAATGAACTAGTAGATATGGTACCAATTTACGGCGAGTGTCGTCAAAGTGCGGCTGCTGCTTCGAGATTATACGCAGAACGCTTTCCCTTGCGCGCTTATCCTACACCCAAAAGTTTTCTTAATGTTATTCAATAAGTAAATTAGGCAGAACCAGGGGCAGAACCATATTTGATCTATAGTGTAATAAATGAATGTAAGCACCTTATTTAAAAAACAAAGTATTTGAAAATGGTGTTTATTTTAATGCCTTCTATACACAGCTAAAACAGAAGTATCAACTTAGGAATCACCCTGTATAAGTATTTATTAGGATCACCCTGAGGATGACCAGAGACAATGTATCGAAATTTTTGGATCGCGTTCTTATACCTTCTAAAACCTTATCTACGTATAGGTAATTTGCGACCGTAATTCTCTAACTTGTCAAACGGTATGTAAAATAGCAAAATAGCAACCAAGTCGAACATGTAAATTCCTATTTAATTTATAAGCATTAACAGGCTTGACACACCAGACTAATTTATCGTTTGTTTTCTGAGGTTTTTAGAAAAAAATTGTCCACGGGCGACATGATAAATTAAACTATAAAATAGGGCACGATCGCGTTAACGTGGCACGCTAAACAATAATCCTTATAGTATAAATTACATAACAAGTGATGAAAGTGATACTTTTCAAAAGTGCGGAAATTCTCCAAGTTTTAGAATAATGAGTTTCACACGAGTAATGTACAGTATTTTTCCTACGACCACAAAGAATTGAAAAAGCCTTTGACTTGCGAAAAAAATATTCAACACTAGTGTTGAAATTAGCATACTTAGGATTATGTTCCACTTAATGTTTGGTTTCGTAGTTTGTCAATAGGCTTTTCATTGATTTTTAATATAATTTTGTTATATTTTATATATCATAGGTAGAACTAATCCTGGATTGACTTCTAGATTAACCAGAATGAAATTTTTTTAATTTAATCAAGGAAAGATGCATTAAACATAAATTTAAAAAATCCACCCAACAAGGAAGATTTCAATTCAACATAATTCTATAAAACTATAAATTATTTATTGTTTTTATAAAAAAAAAAGTCAAATACTCGTGACGGGATTTGAACCTGCGACCTTGCGATCTGTAGGCTAGAGCTCTAACTTAGCGCGACTTGTTTTTTCTGGTAATAGATTTTCCATCAGTATATTATTAACATTTTTTATAATTTTAAATGGCGTATTTTCATACTCTAATTCTGAATCACTCGACAAACATATGAAAAATAAGTTAAACACTTTACAATTACTGCTTTCTAAAATTTGATCTTTTTAATAAATAGGGGTGGTCTGTCAAATTGGCACCATATGTTTAAATTAAATAGTGTGCCTTGTATTTTACTCTAGAGTTGAATTTTTTTTTCAACAAGCGTGTGATAATAATCGGCGCTTTCAAGTAAAGTTAACCGTGCTTTTTTCTGATTTTCATAGGTGATCGTAGGAAAAGGTTTATAGTTTATTTTCAATTTCAAATTATCCTGGTTTTATAACAAGGAGATTTAAAGCCCTGTATACAGGCCGGAATTAACCACACGGCCCGGCCTGTCAACCAACGGCCCGGGAAACACGGCCAGTCTGAAAAGTTTGGCTGATACGAAAAACTCGGCTGGCCCGGAAAAAAATATTAGGGCCCGAAAACCGGAACCTTTATTGATTAAGTGACTGGACCCGAGGATCGAACCGGGTCGCGTCGAGACCCAATATGAAAACCCGGCCCGTACAGGCCTCTAAGAAACAAACTTAAAAAATCATTATATTTTCAATAAAAATTAACTCGGTACTGATTAAATCCAGGTCCACACATTGATTAACAAAATTAACACTGCATACTAAATTAAATAGTTCCTGATTAAGCAGTATTATTCAATACTGATTAACATGACAGAAGAGCTTTGGACTCACATTGTCTTTATTTGTTTTGAATCACAACGTTTCAACTGATAAGTATTTCTATTTTTTGTATATACTACAGTATTCACCTGAAGACGACTGGAACCTAACTAATTTATCAATGAAATCCGATGTATAATTTCTTATTTTGTGATATATTTGTTTATCATCGGCAAAAGCTAATATTTCATTGATATTATAAGCAATAAATGACCCAGTACCGATCCTTAAGGAACTCCTTTTAAAATTTTGTATGAATTTGAAAGATCATAAAGAAATGCTTAATATTTCCGGGGAAGCACAAGATGCAGCAGTGCTTGCCTTACTTCCACGCCCCTAGTATGATGTTAACTACTTACCTTTGGTGTCAAATTAAGGGTACAGTTGCACAAATGTTCACTTCATGATTTACATACCTAAAAAAAGAAACAAAATTAGTAGTACATTGCTTTTAAAAGTTGTACTTGAAACTATAAAAAAATTCTTACATAAATGACCATGATGTTATAAAAATGTTATCGCGTTGTCTTTCCCAAATGGTATTGACGATTCCCTTGATGATTTGACATCTTTTACTCTCGCTTTCACGCATATCGGCATCATCGTCAGTTGAACGGCGCCATTCTTTACGTATTTATTATTTTATTTTGTGTTTACGCCTTAATGATATTTAGTTAGGATAAAGGATAAACTAGTGAACAGACGTGGTTCGGATCCCGCGCTAAGCTGTAGGTGCGGTTCGGCTGATATTACCCAGACGATAGGGAATACAATAGGCCCCTTAGGTCTAAGCATAATGGCTCCTCCACCAACCTGCTGCAACCAAGAAAAAAAAAAGACGCGAGGCCACGCGACTTCAAAAAAAAAAGCCGTCACTGCATTCAGTCATAAAGTTCATCAATATTAAATGATATTAGCCTCGAAATACGAGTAGGCTGGTGAATATTTGGAGCTCCAAGTAACAAAAGAGCCAATTTAGTAAAATTAGCTAATTTAATAACAGTTTTATAATTTTTGTAAATGATATTTAGGCGGATTCCCATCCATAAATATTTTAATGAAATTGCCTTTTATTATACGGTTTCTATTGCATTACCACATCAATATCAATAAAAGATTATAGGGTAACGGTGGCAATTTGGACTAAGCAGACCTTGGCTTTTTAAATATAGGCTAGTAGTTTGTATTATTCAAGATTCTTCGTATTTTTTTAGAAGGTCCGGATATTCTGAATTAAAATATGTTCATTTCTTCATTTTATCAAATTATTAGTGTTAGTTCAAAATAGAAAGAAAACATGGTATGATATGCTCATAAAAAACTGCTTTACACATGACTGATAAACAGTTCTGATGATAGATCACCGAAAAAAATATATATTGTCATAGTAAACATACAGGGTGCTACGAAATCGTGGGCTTACAAGAGGATCTCAAAAACGCTAAGCGATACGAAGATGGTTCAATTGAGGCAAAGTTGCGGATTTCCAAGAACTTAGGAGATATCCGAAAAAAATCGAAATTTTTAGGTTGGGTCTTTAATTTCTTGCGCCTTCATTTTTGATTTGGAACAAAACAAAGTTGTAATATTGTCAACCTTCTTGAGCTGTACATAACCTTTAGCGCCATCTCTTGGCCGATTGGGAGCCCCGTTTAGAATCCTACTGAAAACAAAAGGTTGAACGTGTAATAATCCAGCATCGCCAAAAGATGTCTTCCAAAAGTCACCCTATATCAAAAACGATATAAAAATGCCAATTGGTCTGGGAAGAGGGAGGCGGGGGGCAATGGCGGCTTGTCAGGTGAAGGGGCTCTTCACCAAAAACAAAATAAAACCAGGAGGAAATTTTTTCGATAATATTAAATATTAATGTACCAATACAGCTATCATTTTAGCCCTTAAAAAATAATTATGTTCGAATTATTAATATTAATTTAATCTTAATGTAGCTATGCATAATAGGGCCACGGTTAACTCCGATGGACAATAATTATAAACACTCGTGCATTTTGGCGCGCCCCAGCCGACAGTGTGACCGTGTCCTTTAGCTCAAAGCAGGTGAAGACCCAACGTTCAACATGGCTTCGATATTCACCGTTACTATGGTTACGTCATGTCAGTCATGCAAACAGCATGTAACAATTTGCATTATGATGAAGGGCAATTTAAAAATAGATCAGTCGTATGCACCATTCTTTTAGCATTGGTTAGCCTAACCTTAAGGTATTTATTTTAAGGCTTCGCAAAACTTACGGTTATAGATATCGTTTTTACGTGATTTACTGTGTGATAAAAAAAGTTTCCTTTTTATTTCTCAGTTAATTCAGTAGTGTATGTAACCTACTTAGTTGTGTGTTTTAAAAATGAACCCAATTAATGATATAGTTTGTAATTTGTTGGAAACTCCATTCAGTCGTTGGACAGATGAAGATAAGAGGAACGTTTTGTTACACGGGTTTTTAGTCAATGTTTATTTAAGTACCCGCACTATACTAGCTCTTCAACCATTTTTTAAGACTGCAAGCTGCCACTGGAGGGGGCTAAGTCCCCTCTTAGCCCCCTCTAGTTGCGCCTATGCCATTTAAACGCCATAAAACAGGAAAGAACAGAAGTGAGCACAACACAAAGTTAATTATTAAATTTGCAACAAAAGCCGATGTCACTGTCACTCAGGGTGCGCGAAATTAAATTTTAAAGCGATTAAACGTACTAGTTTTGAAGCAAAGTCGCAGATTAAAGTGTATTATATTATGGTTGGCAGGCACTGATGCAAATTTGGTTCATTGTCCAATAAAATTAATGCTATTTTCTGTAAATTCAAAAATTACAGTGATTTAATATACAGATCAATAGTTGTTATAGAAAAGTTACAATTTGTAGGTAGTTTTAGTGAAAAGTATAGCTTCCTAAAAACATTTTTTGTTCACTCATTTAATTGTATGAACTACCAACAATACAAGTAACAAGCATCAGTAACATACTCATTGCGATTTCGTATTTATTTATTTTTAGTTTTTTTTTATTTTAGGATAGCCTACAACGAACTTTGCACGAACGTTGCACCAATAAAAATGTAAAATACTGTTTTTTGTATTCCTGTTCGATTGGTTAAACAAATTGAAAATACACTTAAAGTTTATACAGGGTGTTCCTTAATGACGTGCTAATATTTTAGGGTGTGATTCCTCAAGTCATTTTATGAAGAAAAGTTCATATAAACATAAATGTCCTAAACGGCTTAATTTTTTTGCTACAGGGTGTTGAATTATTTTTTTTTAAAGAGTTTTTTGTAATATCTCCGAAAGTACTTTAGGTAATATTTTCAATTTTGGCATGTGCTAATAGGACATAAAACCACATCTTTTAGTTAATAAAAGTAATTTTTTTTGTCCCACCAGTGGCGTCCCTGCAAACATTTCCTCTGATATTTTTTAGAAAAAAAGTGGTACGCCACTGACATTTTTCCATGTGGATATCATTTCTGATTAGCTTGGTCAATTCTGCATAAAAAAGGTCTCTTGCGTTTTTCTCCTCAGGCACACCGTTCTTAACTAAAATAATTAAATTAAATGGGCGGAAGCATGCCTATTAAATAATGAAGGTGGTAATTTCCACCAACAATTTTTATAAAACAAAATTTTGTATTATCAATGTTAATAATAATAAATAGTGGAGCTAATTTAATTATTTTAATTAAAAACGGCAAGTTCGTTTTGAACAATTATTTCTATTGGATTACTTTTTAGACTTTGTCATTGTATTGTAATATAAAAAATTTAGAGAACATTGGCAACATTGTCAAGCTGCCGTTTTTATGACGTATATTCGTTAAAGTCCGTGTTGTTGTTCCAATAGTTTTTTATTTATTTTCTCAGTGATGTATGTCTTAAAAATATCAAAACGCACATTTTTTGTTCTTTTATACACTACAACCAAAATCAAAATTTAGTGAAAGAGACAATTTACCACTATTGGGCCAATAATAACCACTTTTGAATCAAGATATAATTACTTTCAACGAAGAGAAAAAGTATTTATTTCACTCTTACAGGAAATTTATGGCAAGGGAATTATAGTTTTGGGCCAAGAAAGGTCGTATCCGTAGTAAAAACATTTTATTATGTTCAAAGAGAGTCATAGATTTTTTTAGCATTTGATTGTTTTTCAACGCCGCCATAGCCAACTAAGAGTAACTGAACTTAAAATCTGCAGCAAAATCCCCATATTAAAATATTAAATTGGCAATATTTCGAAAACTAAGAATTTTTGGGATATACAACCTTATACAAACTTACCCTTATTTTTAATGCTAAATAAGAAATAATTATAAAATTTGGGTGTTTCCATTTGAAAATCTAGACTTTTGACAGTTTTTTCATTTTCATTTTTAATCTTATTTTTTAAACACCCTGTATTAATAGTTTCAAATCATTATAAAAAATCTATTAAAGCAGGTCCTTTATTACAAGGAATCCCACTTAAATTAAATAAATAAGGCTTCTTTATAGAAAAAATTGATAATTATTCTAAGGCTGGCAAACGTCATTTTTGACATAAGAATTCAAATATGTCAAAAACGTTTAGACATAGGTATAGGACATGGTATACAAAATCTGTCTAGAATCTTGCGTAGAATGCAAAAATGTAATAATATATAGGGTGTCCCATTTAAAATAAGCAAGTTGACACTTACTTCCGGTATAACCGGAAGTTCCACCATTATGAAAATATTTTAGCCCGGTCGCCCCCATCAGCATCAGCATACTGTCAAATTTTCAAAATTTTCCTATGTATAGTTTTCTATATTTAGATCAATTCGGTTCCCGGTGGACACCCTGTATTAAAGCATTTCTTATGGTTTAGAAACTTTTTATTTTTCTCTACATGTTTCGAATGCAGAAGCATTCATCTTCAGGAGAATGAATGAAAAGAAGAAACTATTAAGATATCACCCTAACGGAGCATCAAAATTGTAAGTTCAATGAGTAGAACGGTGAGAAAAACAATACACACGTGGCATTGTAAAAAGAAATATATATGGGATTAAGGCCCAGCGCTCTATAAGAATTTAAATGTGGGATAAAAGGTATAACAAATATGTGTGAGAAGAATAATGGATATAAGTGCAATTGAACAGAAACGGGTAATAATTATTATGTATTAAACATCGCAAAACTTCTGAACCTCTTGGAATTTCGATTTTTGTTCCAAAGGAAAAAATGATGCTTTTTGCTAAAGGCCTCTGGGAATTCAATCATTTTTTTTTCAGAATACGGTCCTGTGTATATAATAGGGTATTGCACCATGGTTGCATGGTTCATTGTTACATTGTTAGCGGGGCAATTCACATTTTAAAATGTCCTGCATATGAAAAAATGCAGAAACTGAATTGCAATAAAACTTTTCAACCTCGCCTTGAAATCTAAACCTATTACTTATTGGCTCTACGCCATTATCTCTCGAGGGTATAATACTTATCTTATAAATTTTATACTGGCTAATACCTATTTACGACGGACTAGGGAACTACTACTGAATGCCAAAACGATTTACTTTCTATAACCTTAAGGGGGCACAGCTTTTTTGTTAATTATTTATTTTGATTATAGTCTATTTCAGAAAGGTGTAGAGTACTAAAAGCTCATTAGGAAGGCAAAGGGACTATATAGATTGACCCAACGAATATTTAAGCCACTTTCATAATTTGGCATTGATCTCATTGCAATATTCTTTATTTTCATCGAGTCCAGGTAGTACCACCCGGGTTTGGGTCAATTTATGGGTTTTGCCTATTGTTATCCATTCACAAACACTGAAAATGTTGTGACAAAGGCGTGCATTATGTACATAGTATTAGGTACACTTATTTTTTATTAAACATTATAAAAAAAATACAAAAAATACACTATACAGAAATTAAATTATAAAAAATTATAATATTCTTCGTTATCTGAGGAACTGTCATCTTCTCTTGACGTTATAAATAACAAGTCGACGGTCCGCATCCCACATTTTCTCCTCTTCTTTAATGACATGATGGACTGCTTTTTGCCAGTTCTCTGGTGTCACTTCCTTAATGGCTTGATCAAACAGTGGTTTAACGTCTTTCATTTTAAATGTCGTGTTGTGTCTTGCTACAAATTCTTCTACTTGCGCCCATATAAGTTCTATAGGATTTAGTTCGCAATCATAGGGCGATGTGCGCAGCACAGTAACACTATGTTTTTCAGCTATATCTTCCACGGCATATTTCATAAAACGATGTTTGTGTAAATTTGCTATAGCTAATAGTTTTTTCTTTATCAAATTATATCCTTTTTTTTCGTTGGTTAGTTATCATAAATAATGTAATGCACAGAATTTACCTGCGCCTATGGCCGACACCGATATTGAGCCGAACTAGACTGATTTTCCCATTTTATTACTCTACACCTTTCTGAAATAGACTATAGTAGCTATTACGTGGATTGAACGCGCTAAAATTTCCTCTGGTAAATTGCGGTTTATAATGAACCGAATTACAAAAAAAAACTAAGCAAGATTTTAAATTTCTGTTTTGACCAATAGAAAAGTGATATCTATCTGGGTGTGAGAAAGTTATTTTCTTGAAGAAAAAAAAATCGGGGAAAAAGATATAAGTCAATGAAAACCCTAACATTTTTTATTAAAGTTCATTGTACCGGGTGATTCATTAATGGCGACGAGCGGCCATATCTCGGAAACTACTGGGCATAGAAATTCAGGAAAAAAAAATTATAACTAAAGTGGCCATTAGTAAATCCTGGAAATAATTTTTAAGTTCCGTATTTTGCCGCAAGAGGGCGTAATTGAAAAGTAAATTTTAAAATTTTACATATCTCCGAAAATTATTCCACATTAAGGTGATAACACCATTAAAAAGCTTGGACAATTATGCATTATTTTGGTCTTATGCTCATTGGCGTACCGACTTTAATAAGAGGGGGGGGGGGGGGGGGGGGAGCTGTAGTGTAATCGGTTAAATCGCTGTAACCTATAAACGACTTATCCGATTTTAACAAACTAAAGACTGTTTAGAAAAGAAATGTATGCACTTTCACTAATCGTATTTAGTTGTCCATAATAGTTCTCAAAAAAATTGCTAGAGGGCGCAATTTGCAATAATAACACATTTTTTGATTTTACTCCGAAAAAATAAATCATACGTTATAACTATGATACCATAATCGAAAAGTAGATGAAATTTGCTAAAAAAAATATTAAAACCGCAGCTTGATATCTCCGGTCGTTTCAGCGTTATCGCCAGTAGAATAATTTTAATAAACTTTAAATGAAGAAGCGGTTATATATTTTTTAGGAAAAAAGTGGGACGCCACTGATATTTTTCCATGTGGATATTATTTCGGATTAGCCTGGTCAACTCTGCATAAAAATGGTCTCTTGTGTTTTTCTCCTCGGGCACACTGTTCTTAATTAAAATAATTAAATTAAATTAGCTCTTTTATTTATTATTATTAACATTGAAAATGAAAAAATTTGTTTTATAAAAATTGTTGGAAATTCACTTAATAGGCATGCTTCCGCCCGTCTAATTTAATTTATATATTTTAATTAAGAACGGCGTGCCTGAGGAGAAAAAAGCAAGAGACCATTTTTATGCAGAATTGACCAGGCTAATCAGAAATAATATCCACATGGAAAAATATCAGTGGCGTCCCACTTTTATTCTAAAAAGTATATAACCGCTTCTTCATTTAAAGTTTATTAAAATTATTCTATTTTCAATAACGCTGAAACGACCGGAGATATCAAGCTGCGGTTTTAATATTTTTTTTAGCAAATTTCATCTACTTTTCGAATATGGTATCATAATTATACCGTATGATTTATTTTTTCGGAGTTAAATCGAAAAATGTGTTATTATTCCAAATTGCGCCCTCTAGCATTTTTTCTTAGAACTATTATGGACAACTAAATACGATTGGTGAAAGTGCATACATTTCTCTTCTAAAAAGTCTTTAGTTTGTTAAAATCTGGATAAGTCGTTTATAGGTTACAGCGATTTAACTGATGACACTTTCAACAGCTCCCCCCCCCCTCTTATTAAAGTCGGTACGCCAATGAGCATAAGACCAAAATGATGCATAATTGTCCAAGCTTTTTAATGGTGTTATCAAAGATAAACCTTAATGTGCAATTTTTGGAGATATGTAAAATTTACATTTCAATTACGCCCTCTTGCGGCAAAATTCGGAACTTAAAAATTATTTCCAGGATTTTCTCATGGCCACTTTAGTTACCAATTTTTTTTTCTGAATTTCTATGCCCAGTAGTTTCCGAGATATGGCCGCTTGTCACCCTTAATGAATCACCCGGTATATTAAAAATTATTGGGAACTATTTTTTTTAAATACAAATAACTTTCGCACATTCTCTAATATCTGTAGAGACCAAATTTAAAGTTTTTAAAATGTCGTCAATAAACATTGACATCAAAAAAAAGAAGAAATATGAATAAAACAAAATCGAATTTATTGGATCCAAAACCTAGAGCAATAAAGTCAGACTCTTAAAGGCCGATTTTCCTATAATCTCAAATATTAATAACATAGGAATAAAAATAAAAAATCATAATATATATAAATGAAAAGAATCAGTCAATACAAGGATCATAAAACGTATCCATCTCGTTTTATATTCACACTCAACATAATCAGCAGGATTATCTCACAGACGAACGAACAATTCAGCTTTTCGTATTGTTACAAAAAAACAAAAGCGGGCCAGGTGATAGACAACCAAAATTAACTTGTCATTAAAATAGACAAAGAGGGCGTAACTCTATTCGGCGTTTTTACGCCCGTTTGAATAGAGATCTAACATTCACATACCAGATGTCAAAAAATATATAAAAGGTATTTTTATGGAGTTTAACGCTTCCTTGTAGAAGATTAATTAAAATATGTCTGCCTATATACAGGGTGAACATTACAGAAATGCTTAAAGGTTGGAGACAATGATATTTCTTGTATAATGGAAGACTTTTGGACGCCCATTATCTCTAACGTTTTTAAATAAAAACGTTTCATCTGGTAAGTATATTCGGTCGTATTTAGGTGATATTCACCTGCCATAAATCATAATAGTAGTTTGTACAAGAGTGTATATGATGTCCATATCGCACGAGAAAGTAACTTCCTAGCGCAATATGGTCAATCCACTCGGGTACTACGACTCAACTTCTGAACTTTATATTAAAAATATTATTTAAATCAGGCATTATAACTTATTTATTTCGTTGGTCGTGAACTTGTGAAAAAGATAATAAAAACAATTGAAGAAAAATTCATTTCGTTGGTAAATCCATGGACCAAATTACACTGTAACATAATTGTCGATTTGAGTAATTTCTTATATTTACACAAAATCACTTTGAATTTGTCTATCTTTCTCATAATCGGCCTTTTGCAGAATAACAAACAAAAAGCAATATATTTATTAATAAAAATGGACAATTTCTTTCTCTAAACCATGAAAAAACCCTTTTTATTCTGTGCAAAACAAAACTAAAAAACATTAGTAATCCAGAATAATCTTAAAAAAAGGAATTTTCTTCTAAAAATTTTATAACTTTGTCGGTTTTATCCAGGTTATGTACTGATTTTCATTTTCCATCATTTAAGGATAATTTACCAGTTATTTATCTGTTGCGTGTAATAAAAGTTGTAAGGTCGATTGGTGTTAGAGCTCTGTCAACGCAAAAAACTAACAAAGCAAGCAAGTACAAACGTTCATTTGATATGTTATATTATGTTATAATTTTTATAAAAACAATGTTAAAGTTAATATTATGCAATCTTTTAAATTTAAATTGGTGACAGATATAGACGCGTTAAAGATAATTTCTAAAATAAAATCAAAAGCTAAGGGGCATGAGGGTTTAAACATTGATATAATAGAACTTTGTTGCCCATTTATCGTGCCTTTTCTGACACACGTAATAAATAATTGTATAAAAAACTCAATTTATCCAGATAGCTGGAAAAAGGCGCTAGTGGTGCCATTGCCAAAAAATAATGATCCACGTGAACTGAAGGATCTTCACCCGATTAGTATATTGCCATGTATATCAAAAATTCTTGAAAAAATAATGACCGAACAGCTTACAGAATACGTGGAAATAAACAGCATCCTGCCTGCAACTCAATCCGGTTTTAGAAAAAATCACGGCTGTTCCACTGCATTAACAAGCGTAACCGACGATATATTTCGGGCCGCCGATTTGGGAGAAGTAACTGTTTTGACACTTCTGGACTTTTCAAAAGCGTTCGATACTCTTGACCACCGACTATTACTAGGGGATTCTTCATTATATCGGTCTCAGTGATCATGCTGTTGAATTTTTTAAGAGCTTTTGAGGGTCGAAGACAATGTGTTAAGCTCGGTGCTGAGATTTCCAGCGAACTAGCTATAACTACTGGTGTCCCCCAGGGATCTATTATTAGCCCCCTATTGTATGCCATATATACCTCGTGCCTGCCAGAGGCTATTAAAAAATGTAAAAAACATTTCTATGCAGACGATACACAGTTATATTTATCCTTTAGAAAGGAGGACGCTGTTGGAGGTTGTCAAGCTATTTGTCAGGATCTTGAAAATATCCAAAAAGTTTCCTTAGAACACTCCTTACACCTTAACCCAAAAAAATGCTGTGTAATGATCTTCGGTAGGAAAAATGACGTCGATAATGTAAAAGACTCACTTGATATAAGGATAGGCAACTCGGTATTACCTCTTAGAGACAATGTAAGAAATTTGGGAGTGGTTTTTAATGGTGCCTTGCGTTTTGAACAGCACATTACGCAGTGTGTCCAGAGGGCCTATGTTAGATTAAAACTTCTCTATAGTAATCGCCATGAACTATCAGCAAAACTCAAAATTTTACTTTGTGACTCACTTGTACTCTCCATATTTAACCATGGAGATGTAGTTTACGGAAACTGTTTAACATCCAATCAAAAACAAAGAATCCAAAAGGTTCAAAACTCTTGTTTACGTCTTATCTATGGAATCCGGCGACGAGATAGAATATCCCATAAGCTAATTGATGCAAAGTGGCTGAATATGGAGGGAAGGAGAAAGTTACACGAGGCCTGTTTTTATCATAAAATTTTATCAAATCAGTCCCCCATATTTATATGCCAAAGTGGTTTTTAGATCTCATATACATGACATAAATATTCGAGCTCGGGGTATGATAACCCCACCCCTGCATAAATATACTATGTTTGAACGATCCTTTACTTTTAATATTGCAAAGTTATATAACTCGCTGCCCGACTACTTTAAAACTCTTACTCCAGAAAAATTTAGAAAAAATATCTTTAAATACCTCTTTGCTAAGCAAGCTATAGGATAGGAAAAAATATGATATGTTTCTTTTTATTTTAATGTTTTTATCTTTTTTATTTTTGAAATACTAGCGTACTACTCTTGGACGTTTTATTTTCATTGTTATTATATTGTTGATTCTAAGGTTAAGTCGATCAGGGTGGATAATATCTGTAAGTGTTATCCACATCTGGACTTCGCCTTTTCTGTTGCTGTAACTCTTATTTTGATATAATTGTAATACTATTACTTAATACAGAAATAAAGACATTATTATTATTATTATTATTATTATTATTATTATTATTATTATTATTATTATTATTATTATTATTATTATTATTATTATTATTATTATTATTATTATTATTATTATTATTATTATTATTATTATGTACATTTTATGCATTAAATCTTGTAGTAATTATCTAGAAATGAGTGGAAAACGCGGGATTTTTAAAAAGAGGCTTTTGTGCACAAACCTTTAATGCGGTCAGAATAAACTAATAGTTCGGTAAACATATACAGTACAATCTCGATAACATGAACACAAAAAATTCTAAGGAGTTCATATTAACGGTACGTTTATATTAGCGAAGTTTACAAAAAATACATATAAATACATATCTAACAACTATTATTGTACCTAGCATACTACATAGTGTGTATTGATACAATAATCTAACCTAAGATACTTAACTAATCTTTTATAGCAAGATTTTTCTGCTTTTTCTCTTAATTGAGAAAACTGAAGTAAGGCATTTTGATTTTCCTTTTACATTGACCACTCTGTAGTATGAACAGTGTTCTTCATACTACAGAGTGGTCAATGTAAAAAATATTATGTTCATATTACTGAGTCGTTTATAAGAGTGTATATTCATATTATCGCGAGTGTACTGTACATATTTTTGATTTATTTTTCCAAGTTTGGCACCATTTCGTGCACCTTTTAGGAAAAATTGGTGTATGCATAGGCTCTGAGATAAATGTTTTGATCCAAATATAAAAAATAACAAATTTGATCTGACACAGACTTGCATCTTACAGAACAATCTAAAAAATTACTTTTAGCTAGTTTTTTCGAAAAAAAAATGGTAAAAATCCAAGAAAATTGACACTGAAGGTCGATTGCCACTCCCACAGTTTTATTATAAAAAAATTAAAACGGTAACTACAATTAAATTGCATACCGGTAAAATTTACTAAAAAAATATTAATTAAAGACTTAAAATATAAAAAATAACTAATCCCGGTTAAAATGCTGAAACTAATCTAATCAAGGTTAAAATGCTGAGAAAATTGCTAACCAATTAACACACACTCTTATGGAAAAACGATGATATTGTCCCCCATCAGCTGTCTTCAACCAGGTCGTGACGTCAGCTGTGAATTTTATTATTTACTACTCACTAAATGTAACGACCTTAAGCAAGGATTAAAAAAACTTTTTTTTCCGAAAATCAATCAGAAATATTGACATTTGTGATAACATTTCTGAAAGAAAAAGTCAATATTTCCTTACACTTAGTCGTTGCTAGGCAACGGAAATTAACTTAGGAAATATTTATTATTGTACTGTAAGGAAATATTATTTCTGTACGGCTACTTGTAAACTAAAATGTGTTAAGCTTGACAATACAATATTACTGTGTTTTCATAGTTACAACACAAATATTTCATGGCATCCTTTATTTGTAAACAAAGTTAATACTTATTTCAAAATTTTGACAAGTTGATTGTAATTTGTAATAAGTTATGTCCTTTTAATAATTTTCGATTTACGGAAAAGTAGTAATGTATACCGCGTAGAAAGAGCCACATTCCCGGACTCCGTATTGTCAGGCTGGGCTTGCGCCTCGACATACAATCTTTACGGTCGTCCGGGAATGTTCAGCTTTTCCTACTAGGTTTTTTTTTCTTTTTTTTTTATGATAAAACACCTGCACTGTAGGAAAAATCCTTTAAGGCGCTCTGGGAGCGGTGCGAGTGCGAAAAAAGCGATTAACGTTGGTCTTGAAACGTTGATTGTATTCATTGGGAAACACGACCTCAGGAAGATCATTCCACAAAGATGAAGTTCTCCAGATGAAAGAATTCTTGAACAATGAAGTTCGAGGAGTACTAAGCTGAACAACATATGGATGAGCGGCAGTGGTTTGCCGTGTATTTCTGTTTTGAATTGCTCTAGGTGGAATCAAGTGGGCAATGTCAGTCGAACACCTGCCATGGAAATATCTGTAAAAGAGAGCCAAATCACCAACCTGTCTTCGATGCTCCAGGCTATCGAGGGTCTTGGTCAGCTCGGGGTCGCCGATCAGACGAATGGCTCTCCTTTGAATGGAATCCAGTAGCCGAAGGGTGTGCTTGGGTGCAGAGCTCCAGACATGAGAGCAATATTCTAATGATGGTCGAATCTGGGCTTTGTAGAGTGTCAAAAGTTGATGAGGTGTGTACAACCTTTTGGTGCGGAAAAGTACACCAAGTTTCTGTGCAGCTGCCTTGGCAATTGCGGCAACGTGATCATGCCAAGACATATTACCTCCCAGATTGACCCCCAGCAAATTAATAGACGGTGCCAGGGGAATTGCTTGTCCTGCAATGACTATATCCGGTTCTGCAATGTTAACCTTTTTGGAGAAGACTGCTGCCTGGGTTTTCTTAGCATTAAATTCGACTTGGTTACTGTCACCCCAAGCCAAAATTTCTTCCAGGTCTTTGTTGAGGCGCAATACTTCATGCTGCCTGCAAAGATGTGCGTCGGCAGGTATATGTACTATTCTTATATAGTGCCCCTCATATCCTTTTAAATCATACAAAATTCCTTCTTTTCTTCCCAATTAAATTTAACCAATTACCAGGATCCTTAAAAATAATCGCACAGTGTTATTATATTTAAAAACGCAACAAGACCATATTCACCAACAGGAAAAAAAAAACGTTTTCCCAACCTCTTGCCAGCAGTCTTTATAAAATTATTATTAAGTTAGCAGGCACCGTTTTGTTGGACAATTTAATTGCGGGTTCCTTTTAATACTTGCCTCAATTCGTATTTAATAATGGTCATCATCAAAAGTTATATGATTACAATTTCATTTTTGTGTGATGCGAAACAGGATCGTACTTACTGACAGAATAGTAATTTGTATAATAAGAGTAGATATGATGGCTATATCTCACGAAGAAGAAAATTATTTTTGTAAATTAGGATTTAACTGCAATGATTTTTATGTTGAAATTCTTTCTATCTAACTTTTATTCTTGATCAACGTTTTTGGCAAATGCTTTCGCTTTTGTTCGTCTTCCGACGATCCAAGAATTTTACCTCTAACGTCGCAATACGAATGCCCCCATCAGTTCCTATTAATCATTACCACGGGGTTCCGAAAACGAACAAAAAAGAACCGTGGTCCTGTTCCATTATTCCTTCAGGCGAAGTTTTAGCCTGCTTTGAGCAATCTAATTTGTTCAAAGTAAACGTGCCGGCCCACCTCGACACTCAATGAAAAGCACCGCGGCAGGATTGAGTTGGACCGATCTTGCGAGCTAAGCTCAAGGGCAGGAAGTCAGTTATCTCTGTGGTCACTTTTCTGACACCTCTTGCTGAAAACTCTTCAAGCCAAAAGTATCGATGCATACTGAACATCGGTATCAAGCTAGCTTTTGCCCTTTTGCTCTACGCGAGGATTCTGTCCTCGCTGAGCTGGCCTTAGGATACCTGCGTTATTCTTTGACAGATGTACCGCCCAAATTGGTAACAATGCTTACAGTCCAACCAATAAACTTAACACAAAGAGATATTTTAGGATTCTTTTTAATTGCTTATAGTCCCAACAAGGTTTCGGGGTGACAGTAACCAAGTCGAATTTAACGCTAAGAAAACCCAGGCAGCAGTCTTCTCCAAAAAGGTTAACATCGCAGAACCGGATATAGTCATGGCAGTACACGCAATTCCCCTGGCACCGTCTATTAATTTGCTGGGGGTCAATCTGGGAGGTAATATGTCTTGGCATGATCACGTTGCCGCAATTGCCAAGGCAGCTGCACAGAAACTTGGTGTACTTTTCCGCACTAAAAGGTTGTACACACCTCATCAACTTTTGACACTCTACAAAGCCCAGATTCGACTATCATTAGAATATTGCTCTCATGTCTGGAGCTCTGCACCCAAGCACACCCTTCGGCTACTGGATTCCATTCAAAGGAGAGCCGTTCGTCTGATCGGCGACCCCGAGCTGACCCTCGATAGCCTGGAGCATCGAAGATAGGTTGGTGATTTGGCTCTCTTTTACAGATATTTCCATGGCAGGTGTTCGACTGACATTGCCCACTTGATTCCACCTAGAGCAATGCAAAACAGAAATACACAGCGAACCACTACCGCTCATCCATATGTTGTTCAGCTTAGTACTCCTAGAACTTCATTGTTCAAGAATTCTTTCATCTGGAGAACGTCATCTTTGTGGAATGATCTTCCTGAGGTCATGTTTCCCAATGAATACAATCTTCAACGTTTCAAGACCAACGTTAATCGCTTTCTTCGCACACGCACCGCTCCCAGAGCGCCTTAAAGGATTTTTCCTACGGTGCAGGTGTTTTATCATAAAAAAAAAAAAAGCGAAGGACATAATATTGGTTTATTTTACATGCGGTGATGAATGACTTATTTCTTTACATATTTTACTGTAAACATTTCCATTATGTCTTTTTCTCAACCTTTTCCCTTGATTTCCAGTGATTTTATTAACAATTTCCCGACATCACCTGAAAACACAGCACCGAAAAAAGAGGTAAATAATTAAATCAGCGCGGCCAGACTGTCGAAATCCGTGAAAAAGTTGTGAGCAAGCGATTGGAGGAAGCCCTGAGATTGACACAGACAGGGACGTATTTTGGAGAAAATCTAAATATATTAAAATACTATTCATTTTGCATTGCATAGAACTACTAGAAATGGAAGACTTTTCTGCTGGTAGAATGTCACCACCTGCTGACCTGTTTTGAACTATTTTGTTGTCGTCATTACCTTACACTTTAGTTCGTTCCCAAGTAACGGTTGTGGACCGAATTGGTAACAGTATTTCCCACCAATGTTGCCAGGTCTGGTGATTTTTCACCAGATTTGGTGATTTTGAACCCCATCTGGTGATCTGGTGAAAACTTTTTAAAAAAGTCTAATTTCTGGTGATTTTTCGACACTGATGATAAGCTTATATCTTTAAAAAAAACGAGAGAAAAATGGCTTGATTGTGTTTTATTCTTCTTTGTTAAAAATGGTGACATCGATGCAAAAACTTATTGGTTTCAAAAGCGAAAAGCGTTTGTCTTTGTCTGGAAACTCTCTACTTCTCTGTGCCGAATATTTCTTAGTAGCGGGGGATTTACAGAATTTGTATCTGTCACTGTTTTATATATATACTGTTTTTATATAGTGATTTCTAAAAAAAAAAAAAAAAGGTCGTCCTCGGAAATAACATACATCTGATTTAAGGTCTTGGTACCGGGGTGCGCACTCATGTTTATAGCTTAAACAACATGAGTGCCCACCCTGACGTCAAAAGCTTAAATGAGAGGTATGTTATTTTCGAGTATATGGTGTTGTATGTGGTAATGCGAGAAATTAAGAATCTGGTGATTTCTGGCAACTTTTAAAGCAAGGGTCTGGTGATTTTTAATTTTTTGACCTGGCAACATTGTTTCCCACCTCTAATACTATATTTATTTAAATAGTTTAAAACAAAATACTTCATTTGCAAAACTGAGACGCTTTTTTTATATTGTAAAAAATATTTCATAAAATCTAGAGCCAATTGACAGATTTATACAGGGTGTCCATGAAATGACTATACAACGCTTCACCACAAATTCCTTAACTAAAAATAAGGCGAACTAGGCAATCTTACCTATATGCAATGTTGCCTCGTTTTGCCGCTACAGGGCGCTAAAGTTTTTAAATTAATATTGTTTTTTCTGAATAATTTCTAAACGCCCTAATCAATATCCACTAATTTTGGAACTAAGAATGACCACTATTAGTACCGTGTTTTGACGTATGCGCCATCTTTTTTTAATACCTGCAAATTTAAAAATGGCGTGTGATTGGTAATTAAAAGTTCCTCTTTTTGTTACCCCCCGTATAAATGACTTAAATTATTTCTCTGACACTAGCTGACTTCACGTTGAAACTTTTTTGTCTCTTATAAAATTTAACCAGACATGCAGTTTCTCTACAAAAATCAAACTAGTTGCTAGTTATTTAGAATTAAAATTTTGTTCATGTTTCTCGTTCTGAATAAAGAGCAATGATGAATTACACGGTATGGTAAATAATTTTTTTGCAGAGAAACTGCATGTCTGGCTTATATTTAAAGTCATTTATACGGGGGTTAACACTTTTAATTACCAATCACACGCCATTCTTAAATTGCAGGTATCAAAAAAAGATGGCGCATACGTCAAAACACACTATTAATGGTGGCCATTCTTAGTTCCAAAATTGCTGGAAATCAATAAAGGCGTTTAGAAATTATTCAGAAGAAAACAATATTAATTTGAAAACTTTATTGCCCTGTAGCGGCAAAACGAAGCAACATTGCATATAGGTAAGTTTGCCTAGATCGCCTTATTTTTGGTTAAGGAATTTATGGTGAAGCGTTGTACGGTCATTTCATGGACACCTTGTATATATTACTGAATGCATAGCAAAAAACTCACTTTATATACGCAAAAAATAAAAACTATTTTAAATGATAAAGCTTTAAGAAATATTAATACTATTCTTTTGCGAGAACTATAAAGAAGCCGTCACCGACGTACACTTTCAGGTATTCGTTCAATCACACGCCTCGACGACGGTGACGGCTTCTTTATAGTTTCTAGTAAAATATGATTTTTTTAGGTTTATAAAAATGATTATTTTAGGGAGAATTTTTATTTCGGTTTAAATTAATTAAACAAAAATATAACCTTAAAAGAAATTTATCTAAAATTAGGCGAGTGGCGGAAAGCTCGATATGTTCTTTGATCTACGTCAGCTTTTTTCTATAGAAGTTTTTTAAAAATTCTTTGATGAAACATTATAAAAATTATTATTGTGTAACTTATTAAAAAACACTACGAAGTTGTGAGGACATGGGGATTTTATTTAGGAGTTACCTTAATAGGAAAAGTTTTTGATACCGACTATACCCAGCCCGAAATTAGCTCTATGAGTGCCCATGATGAAATGCCCCGGATTGCGTAACGGGCCTAGGGCTCTCTCCCTGGCTGGATACGCCACTGAACACCAAACCGCCTTAACGAGCCGAAAAGCAATTTTCCAATCAATCGTGCGGCCGAATGGTCGAAATCACGTCGTTCAACGAAAAACCGACCGCAATAGAGAAAAACAATTAAGAGCTTTCCATGTAGCTTTTCCGCTTAGTCAATCCGAAACCGGGTGAGCTTCCTCTTAACTCTTTAATTTATAAAATCATTAACAGGACCAACAAGCCTCAAAGTGAAAGAGAAAAGAGACTCTGGGTTAAAATCAGTGGATTAATAAAATAGGCCGGAAGAAAAAATAAGTATAGCGGCACAAAATAGTAGTTATTCTACTCCCACGTGGATATTAATAATAATAAATGTCTTTATTAAAGAGAACACAAAATATATAATTATACAAATTAGGTGGCGCTACTCGCAACTTGCGCTATTATGTAGAACCACCAGGAGAGAAAAAAAAGAAAATACATACAAAACTAATATTTCTAGATAAAATAAATAACCCAAAGTAAAACTGATTCTCCAGCTTTAACAATTATATAAGGAGATCTTACACTTATAAAAATACAATAAGAGAAAACAAAACATTATATAAGTAATGATAATGAGTAATTCATAATAATAATAAGTAAAAAAAAATTAATAATTAAAAAAGAAACATTTTTCCTAAAAGGAATTATAATGGACAGGAAGAACATTCAATAAGGGGGCAAGCATGACCAGCGCACAACATAACAAACTACCTATTTTCAACCATATGTACCCTGTATCGTCTAGCGAATGTACCAAGGCTAGGAAGTACCCTAATTTCCAGAGGAATTGAGTTAAGTAACTTAACAGCATTATAACTAAATGACCTCTGGAATAGAGCAGTTGTATGACGAGGAATACTATAGTTGTTACAGTGACGTGTATCACGCGCATGGGTTACTCGACGTTTATGTATTTTGCAACTCAAATATTGAGGACGTTGAGATTTTGTCAACCTAAAAAGAAAACGTGCGAATTAAAGCTGAAAACGTTCGTGTAGATTAAGCCATCCGGAGTCAGCAAAGCTAGGAGAAATATGATCATATTTCCTCAAGTTATAACAAAAACGGATACATGCATTCTGCAGTTTCTGAAGACTTTCCTTATCCCTATTTACAATTGCGGGCCAATATATTATGCTAGAATAGGCAATAGATGACAAAATCAAAGAGTCGCAAAATCTTAATTTTAGATCAGTATTTAACATATCCTTATGCATGTAAAGAGACTTTAATTTACAATAACAATTTTAAAGTATTTTGTTCACGTGATTGGAAAAACGGAGATCAACATCAAACAAAAGGCACAGATTCCTACCAGATTCACCAGGAACTAAAACTTGGTTATTCAAAAACACTGAGAAATTATTATCAGAGATAATTTTGTCTCTTTGACCGCCAAATACCAGCATTACTGTTTTTGACTCGTTAAGTAGAAGTCCATGAGCAGCTGAAAAAATAAATATTTTTTAGATCTGTATTAATCCTATGTACAGCCAAAGCAATGTCGGACAAAGAGAATGAAAAATACAACTGAATGTCGTCAGCGTATTGGTGGAATAGACACCAGATTAAGAACTTGTAAATATCAGCAGTATATATTAAGAACAAAAGTGGCTCCAAAATGCTACCCTGGGGAACACCCCTAGCGAGAACAACAGCCTCAATATATTGTTTGTTTCCTTTATAACCAAGTGACTGAATAAATGGGATATACCAGTTAATTGAACGGATGAAATTATATATTCATCCTTAACAGGATATAAAATTGTTTAATTACAGTGATTTGGGAACCCAGACCCGAGATTAACAAAACAGCTGCTTCAAATGAACAGGAATCAGCTGAAAAATTTTTGAATTTAAAAAAAAAAATTTGAATCAGCTGAGAACTATTACAGGAATTCTGCCAGGACACATGGCTGTCAAGAATCAACTGCACAGAATGCAACTGTACAATGGAGATCTTATCTGCAAATTGTGCGGACAAGCTAGATAAACAGTACAGCACATAGTCTGCCATTGCGAATCACTAGATCGGAGGAGGCAACGAATATTCGGGCAACCAAAACTGGGACCAGAGGACATCTTGACCCTCTCCCCAGTTGACCTGCATAAACTGGTGCAAGGGACTGGGATCACGGAGTGGGTGTAAAGAATCAAACAGGGTGAGCACAATGGGTCAAACCTGGCCTAAGTGCATCCCGAGTATGGACGGGCCCTCAGGAAAAAAAAATCACAGTGCTCCCAAACCAAACCGACCTTAACGCTTTTATTATATGCAGCAAAAATAGAAAAATAGCGGGTACATTTTTTTTTAATAAAGAGCAATGAAGATACAGACATAAAGCCAGATTAAATAACGAAATTATAAGATTTCTAGAAAAAAATTAATTCCAATGTTATGTCAATTTTGTGGTAGGTATCATTACCGTATTGCCACTTCTCTTTTTACGTTTACAGTATTGCTAGTATATACATTTGCATTGAATGTGATTATTTTGAAAATGTTACCAAAGCCAACATTAAAAGTTAATATTAATGCACAGAAGAAGTTTTCATTTTTTAAAACGAATTTTACCAGTCTCTTGCTTATCTCTCTGCGTTATCATTTTTTTACAAGCAGGCAACCAAGAATACACTTCAGTTGACCAACAAATCAAATTGCCTACGTTTTAGAGACATTGTTTATTTTTATTATTAAATATATGGCCTTGTCTGTTATTCTGCAAGTCTGTTAGAGGTGCTGGTATGCTCAAGAGTGTCTAACAGATGTCGCTCCGTGTAACATCTTGCTGGGAAATCCTACCAAATAATGCTTAAGCAGTATTGAGTTATTCCTTTCTTTCGTCAGATCCTAGCTCTATTGATGAGCCATGATATGGCGAAACGCGTCTCGGGGTGGATCTGACGAAATGTAAGGAAAATCTTTACTTTATTTGGTTTAATAAGAAATATATACCTAATGGTTGACAAAATATACTGTACAACTCGAGTGGATTCTTCATATTGCGCTCGAAAGGACTCCGTTTACGGCGTCGTGCTCAATTTTTCTTATTCGTGTGATATTCACTCTTGTTATACAAACTACTTTTGTACAATAGAGTGGATATGACGTCGGACGGAAGTAAATTAAACATGGCACTCGACATAAAATATATAAAAAGTATACAAGACATAATTTGATTGTAATGTAATAGTACGTACTGTCATGTTTGATTTTTGTGTAATATTTATTTCTTGACTGGTTATTTTTTTGCCTTGAACATTTTGACGCCTTCGTGCGAAATGACCGGCTTGTAGAATTGGCCCTAATGGCAGCTGTTTAATATAAATTAAACGACTTTGAGTTCCCTTCCAATTCGGTTTTAGTTTTGTGTTTCATGGTTGGAACTATTATACAAAAACCTTGTAAAGGACCCTTAAAATGTAGTGACCCGAATACTCCCTCGAAAATACCCCAAAACTTCACTAAAGTTTGGGGGTATTTCAGATTTTGGATAGTCATAAATGGTTTCCATGTTGATTATTATCGTCTACGGCATGACTGTCATAATTTTCCTGCAACCAACGCTACGAGTTAAGCGACGTTGTCAGTGCCGTAGATATTAGGCTGGATTAAAAGCTGAAAATTTGTTACATGAGAAACAGTGGCAGCGTCAGACGGGGCCAGGATGGGCACTGGCCCATCCTTAAACTAAAGGGGCCCACCCGAATAAAAAGTGTTTGTTATTCAAATATTTAAAAAAAATTCATGAATAAAATTTAAAGAAATGAAAATTCTCATATTGATTATTTTCCTGCGTGTCTGACAACCTAACTGAGAAGTGTCGCAGTTGTTTGGTTTTATTTTAACTTGTTATGTTATACAGGGTGGCCCATTTGTCTGACAAAGTAATATACCGTCTCTACTAAGAAAGATATCAAAAAAAAGTTTCTATAAAAGTTGTAAGGTATGAAGAATCATATGTTCTAAAATTATTTTTAAACATACAGGATGGTCCAGAAAAGTAGGACAAAACAAGATACATTTTTTTAAATGAAACCCCCTATATATTTTAGCATTTTTTGTTTCCTTACAAAATTATCCATATGACGCCATATTTAGTTTTTTAATTTTTTGCAACGTTGCCAAATAAAATGCAAAATTCTTAAAATTTTGGAAAAAACATTATACCTAGTAAAAAATTACCTGTATTTTTCAATAAAAGTGTCGAAAATCGAAAATTTCTTGTCAGCTCTTAAGTTTAGAGATAGAAAAACTGTTTTAAATGTTTAAGTACCTAAAATTTTGTACAGGGTGTTTTCTGTTGACATCCAAATATACAAAATTTTAAAATACAATAACTCTGTTTTTTCAAATGAGACTCCCTATATTTATTAGGCCCGTCTGGTAGATATTGTAAGTATCTTTTATTAATGTTAAGTCATACCTATACCTAAATTTAATAGTTTTGGCAATATTTTTATTTTTATTTAAATTTTGGTGAAAAAATCTATAGTTTTTATTTTTCTAGTAGGCCATGACCAGCAAAGTAAAAACATATGTAATTGAATATAATGTCATATTATAATAAATTGATAACCATAATTAGTTACGTATTTATTTAATTTAACCAAACTTCTTTTTTATTACGCAACTTGATATTAAAAATAAGTTCACAAACATTATAAATATAAATATAATAATTATAATTATGACATTATATTCAATGACATTTGTTTCGACTCTGCTGGTCAAGGCTTACTAGAAAAATAAAAACTATAGTTTTTTTCACCAAAATTTAAATAAAAATCGAAATATTGCCAAAACTAGTAAATTTATGTATGGGTATGACTTAACAATAATAAAATATACTTACAATATCTATCAGACGAGCCTAGAAAATATAGGGTGTCTTTTTTGAAAAAACAGAGTAATTGTATTTTAAAATTTTGTATATTTGGATGTCAACAGAAAACACCCTGTACAAAATTTTAGGAGCTTAAAGATTTAAGAAAGTTTTTTTATCCCTAAACTTAAGAGCTGACAAGAAATTTTTAATTTTCTATACTCTTATTGAGAAATATAGGTAATTTTTTACTATCATGTTTTTTCCAAAATTTTAAGAATTTTACATTTTGTTTGGCAACGTTGCAAAAAATTAAAAAACTAAATATGACGTCATATGAATAATTTTGTAAGGAAACAAAAAATGCTCAAATATATAGGGTATTCCATTTTAAAAAATGTATCTTGTTATTGTCCTACTTTTTTGGACCACCCTGTATGCTTAAAAATAATTTTATAACGTATATTTTTTTATACCTCACAACTTTTATAAAAACTTTTTTTTGATATCTTTAATAGTAGAGACGGTATAATATTACTTTGTCAGACAAATGGGCCACCCTGTATATATATATATCAAGTTGTTTCTTGTATATGTTACCGGCAAAGCCCGTTACGCAGTCATACCTAGGTTTGTCTAGGCAAAGTCCGCATTGCCGGGCCACTTTAGGCAAAGTCGGAAATTAGTTGATATTTCCGACATTGCCTGCACTGTTGTAAGACAATCTTAGGTTTACCAAATATGTAGCAGGCAAACTCCGAAATAACCTACCGCATTACTATCCTACCTACTGTCAATATTATACCTATGTACGAGTAAGAAGCACAGTTTGCGATAGAAAAAAAAACACAAATTAATTTGTATTAATAATTAATTCTTCATTGGGGACAAAGTATTTCACTTCAGTGACTTGCGCAGACAATGGCAAAATTAACTTTTTAATGCCCCCAACAAGTAACACATCGTAACGTTTGAGACGCCGGTATTGAAGAGTTGTTTTTTGGCAACCTGCTTGGCTTCTTCAACTTCTTTAATTAATGCCTGGTACTTCTCTATCGATGGTATGTAAAAAGAATTTATTGGTTTCTGCATACTCTCTAATTTCACACAACACGTAGCGACAAGTTTCAACCGCCTGGAATCGGAATATCAACTTATTTCGTAGTTTGCCTGCTACACATCTAGCAAACCTAAGATTAGTCGTACCACAGTGTAGGCAATGTCCGAAATATCGAAATCGAATAATTTCCGACTTTGCCTAAAGTGGCCCGGCAATGCGGACTTCGCCTAGGCAAACCTAGGTATGACTGCGTAACGGGCTTTGCCGGTAACATATATAATATTATTAATTCATCGTAAAAAGACCGCCTGATTAGTATAAGCAGTAACATTATCATATCTATACAGCTTTTATTAGTATAATTGGCATTTATTCTTGTTACTGTAACAATATACTATTGTTAATTTTTACAAGAAGGCCTGAAGATCATTGGGTATCGCTAAGAAGGCAACTAAGTAATGTGTCAGATTTCATAATTAAAATATTAAATTTTAAACTAAAAAAATAATATTTATCTTGACATTCCTTTAATCTATTTTACCTACTTGCAATTGCCTTTGTGCACCCTTGCGGCGAAATGCGGAACTTAAAAAATATTGCCAGGACTTTCTCTTGGCTACTTTAATTACGAATTTTTTCCCCTGGGTTTCTATTCCCAGTAGTTTCCGAGATATGGCCGGTGGCCACCATTAATAAATCTACAGGGTGATTTATAAATATAGGTATAATTTTGCATGAAGCTGGTTACCTTCAAGAAGAATTTAGAAATATTGGTCGAATGGTCTTAAGATAATTGAGTAACTTTGAAAATTATTTTTGATGTCATGGTATATGGCACAGTCGAAGTTGCTGGTTGGTTAATTATTGTTTAAAATACTTTAGTATTAAACCAAACATTATTCTTCTATTCTTAACACAAATTGGCATTTCGCAAAATTATGTCTACCACAACACAGACGCTAGTACATGTTGGGTCCACTAACTAATAGGCATTTAATAGAAAACCGTAAAGTTTCAGATTTACCAGTAAAACGGGCTTTTTGCACGCGAGAAAGCTTTGTAATTTTCATCATTTACAGTGGAAACAACAGAAAGCAGTGTGTAGTACGAAAAGTTAATTATTAAAGTTACAACAAAAGCCGCTGTCAGTGTCACAAAGTGTGCGAAATTTAAAACATTTAATTTTCGAGCGATTATAAAGTTAATTTTTGGTGTACTATAATAACAAAATGTATGGGTATAAATAAGAAAATGGCGTCTTATTTACGTATTGGGCTTTATTCTGGCGAAAGAAAAAGATACATTTCCTCACGTCGCACAGAAGAGAATGAAACGTAAAAAAAATATTTGTTATAAATTGAATTGACAACACTGGAGATATTGTAAAATCCAGTTTGAAACCGTGAGCATGGAGGAATGTTAGGTCGGCACCGAGGATTCAGACGTCATCTTGACCCAAATGTTGACCTTAATGACGTGCTAATATTTTAGGGTGTGAGTCCTCAAGTCATTTTATAAAGAAAAGTTCATATAAACATATGTCCTAAACAGCTTAAATTTTTTGCTACACGGTGTTGAATTATTTTTTTAATGCTTTTTTTGTAATATCTCCGAAAGTACTTTAGATAAAATTTTCAATTTTGGCATGGGCTAATAGGACATAAAACCACATCTTTTAGTAATAAAAGTTGTTTTTTGTCCCATCAGTGCAACATTTCCTCTGATATTTTTTAGAAAAAGTGGTACGCCACTGACATTTTTCCATGTGGATATCATTTCTGATTAGCCTGGTCAATTCTGCATAAAAATGGTATCTTGCGTTTTTCTCCTCAGGCACACCAGTAGGTAATGGGATACCTCAACCATACGCCGTTGGCGGGGTGAGGTATCCCATTACGTGTGAACCCTAGGTTGAAGGGGTTTTAAACCGCTACCCCTACACCCCTATCACAAGCACCCTCTCTCACAAACCTCCCCTATTACAAACCTCCCCTATTACAAACTACCCTCTCTCACAAACCACCCTCTATAACAAAAAACAAAAAAAAAACACCCCTATCACAAGCACCCTCTCTCACAAATCTCCCCTATTACAAACCTCCCCTATGACAAACTACCCTCTCTAACAAAAACACCCATAATAACAAACCAAGTTTAAAACCGGTTTGACGGGGTAGCGGTTTAAAACCCCTTCAACCTAGGGTTTACACGTAATGGGATACCTCACCCCGCCAACGGCGTCTGGTTGAGGTATCCCATTACCTACTCACACCGTTCTTAATTAAAATAATTCCATCCAAAATTAGGCTAGAGGCGGAAGTTCCTGCACTGTAAAATGCTGAGGGAAATTTACAACATTTATCTTGATAAAAAATCTAAACTATTACATAAAAGTGTGTAATATTATAGATTTGAGGATTTTTGCGTAAAATGTAATTTCCGTGTGAAAACAAGTAGTAAAATGTAAAACTACAGTTCAAATGTAAATTCGTTGTGATATTTGGTGGCCAAAAATAACCAACCATAT
Source organism: Polydrusus cervinus (assembly GCA_935413205.1). Classification (NCBI taxonomy): domain Eukaryota; kingdom Metazoa; phylum Arthropoda; class Insecta; order Coleoptera; family Curculionidae; genus Polydrusus; species Polydrusus cervinus. The sequence goes on from OW284510.1 coordinate 6,514,515, forward strand.
TTATATCTGTTGACGTCTCTTGAACGGCAGTAGAGTTTTGGACTTGCATTGCCTTTATTTGTTTTGAATCACTACGTTTTAACTGGTAAGCATCTCCAGTCGTCTTCAGGTGAATACTGATATACTGTGAGTATTCACCTGAAGACGAATGGTGATACTTACCAGTTGAAACGTTGTGATTTAAAACAAATAAATAAATAAAACCTTATTATATTTAACAAAAAGACAAAATAAAGACAATGCAAGTCCAAAATGTATTGTAATTTTACCATATTTTCGATTACAGTGTTCAATAGAGAGAACGTTGACACTCTTGACTGATTTGAATTTTTACAGAAAAATAAGTTAGTTCGATGGAAGCCTACATTTTCATATAGTAACTTCATATAACAAAGAATCCAAAGAAAATTAAAGCAAATATCGCGTATCGAACGAAAACATTTTTTCCACCTTTTAATCCTGAAGCGGAATATTGACGCGCGAATTAGCAACCTGAAAAAAAAATAAAAAAACGCCAAGAGATAAAACAACGAAAAAATGAGATAAAAAACCGGGGTAAAGGTAATTGCACTTTAGCCGAAAAGCGAAATAGAAAATTGCATAAAACGCGCGCGAACAGTTCCAAAGATCGAAACAGATCGGCTTTACCAACTAAATAGCCGCTGAATGAAAATAGACTTTGTCTGTTGTCCGAGGATGCAGTAGCGCCGATAGAAATACTCTTTGAAACTACCATAAAATAGTCAGATTTTTTTTTATAAAAAAAAATAAAATTTTTAACGAAAATTTCGATTATATTCAAAATATTAATAGTATCTTATGACTTTTTTCGAATCTCTATAAATATTCACACCAACCCCCCCCCCTGCGTGTGCCACTGTCGACCGTGCTTAAATTTGCCGTGTTAAATCTTTTTTCCCGAATTACAGAAAAATTAAGAGCGAGGTCTAGTGACGCATTCGCCATTTCGTTTTTTGATCAATATTCCGTTACTCCTTTTATCCAAAAATCGGCCAAATACCCATATTTCAAGCATAATTACCTACAATTTATAGTTAAACAAGTTTGAATTTATAAAGTAATAAAAGCGGAAAAAGAAATATGGACAAATTCCACAAATTTTCGTTGTTTGGTTTTATTAATTCATTAATCAAAATTTCTTTAGTTACAACCTGTAGGTAATTGCTACTTAAGCACGGCTATTTGGCGCCCCTTTTTGAATAGAGCGAAAAGGATAAGAAATATTGATCACAAACTGAAATGGCGAATGCATCACTAGACTTTACTCTTAAGGAAATTATTAAGTGTCTTTCACCAATGGAATGGTGATCTATGTGGATGTGGAAAAGTTTTTTCATGCCGAACCAAAATTCGAAGAGAAAGATGATGAAGGGTGATTCGAAAGTACTTTAACAAATTTCGAGATATGGTTTGCTGACATTATTTTTAGAGGAAAAGTTTAAATGTACTATGTTCTTTGACGCATTAGTTTCGGAAATACAGGTTGTCCAAAATTTAAAAAAAAACTAATACTTGCTTAATTTTTAGATAATTAACAAATGAGTAGAGATTTTTAGGTTAAATTTGGTAAACTAAATGAGCACGTAAAAATGACTAATTTAAAGGTACGATACACTTTCAGAGATAACCAGTGGCGTCGAGACAAAATTGTTCTTTGATATTTTTTATGAAAATTATGTTACCCACCGATTTTGTTTTTAATTTTATTTTTTATTAATCCTTACTTTGATTTTAGGAAAAAGGCTCTCCCGTATTTTCGTGATATGGGGACAGTTTAGAAGTAAATAATCTAGGCTTAAATAAACGAAATGAATATAGGCTAAATGAGCATAGTGATCCCCATATATAAAAAAAGCTTACACACAGAACAGACAAGAAGAAAATAATTATTGCTAATAATTTTGTTATGTTTAAAAACAATTATTTACTCTTAAATCATGCCCCGTTCGTTTTTAGTAAAATTAAAGTAAAACTTCATAAAAAAATAAAATACAAAAAAAAACATTGGCGTAATATAATGTTCATAAAAAATATCTATCAGAGAATAATTTTTGCAGCGACGCCACTGGTTATCTCTGAGAGTGCATTGTACTTTTAAATTAGTAATATTTACCTTTTTATTTAATTCGCCAAATTTTATCTAACTAGTGGTTTATTAATAATTTAAAAGTTACTACTCTTTATTTAATTTTGGACACCCTGTATTTTTCAAACGAAGCCGTTAAAAAGCGTAGTTCAATAACACTTTTCCTCTTAAAATATTGTCAGCAACCATATCCCGAAGTTTGTCAAAGTACTTTTGAATCACCCTGTGTATAAAAATGACTTTCTGACGACACATACATAATCGTATAGTCCAAATTTAAAAGGTTTTTAAAACTCCATTAATTAACATGGCCAGGATTCGGGTCAAGAGAACCCAATGTTTTTAATATATGTATATACAGTGTGTCCACTGATAGAGTTTAGAAGAGGAAAATCTTTTTTATTAGTAGGTTGGAAGAAAAAGTAATTCTTTATAAAAACGTCTGCTTCTGTTAAAATTACAATTTCAAATATCAGATTGCGATTACTATACAGGGTTCGTCAGAAACAACATTTTTAGTTTCTTGGATTTTTTTTTAAATTCTAATTTATAGTTCCTTGATTTATTAAATCAATATTGCTTGTTCTTACAATTTCGAATATCAGATTTGCGATAACTATACAGGGTTGGACAGAAAAACATTTTTAATTTTTTATATTTTATGATTGCATAAATTATTAAAGATATATGATATGTATTAATAAAAATACTTCAAAAGCAGACAAAGAAAAATAGTTGTTTAGATTCGCAAACAAAGCAATAATTTATGATTAAACTGTTAGTTATAGTAAAACAAAATACGAGTGAATCATGGTGACCGTCGGGCGATGGATTCGACCAGAGGCTTGGGAACGGAAGTATATAGTAGCATAACAACTGCAACCAAGAAAGCAACGCGGCGCGCGAGTTTCAGAAACACGCCTAATCTCGCCCACCCACCAAATCACATTTTAGTAAATATACGTACTAAAATAAAATAGCTTTCTTTCATTTCGAAAAGGTATAACACAACGCGACCTATTTGGGTCCAATACCAACTATTGGTCCTTCGGCACGTGATACAAAACCGACGATAAAAGTACAAGTGCGGCAAAACGGTCGTACAACACAGTCAAAATTACACAAAATTACAAATTTTCGGCAACACCGTCGAATAAAACAAAGTTTTTTCAACATATGGATATTCCACGAGACTAGGTAAGTCGTCAATTTCCAATTAGCCACTTTCCTAATATTTTACATTGTATTGCTTAACTTTGACCTATTATACATAAAGAGGTTTAAATATGACTGAACAAGCGACCACAGATGCTGAAATTCTGGGAAAAATAAAATTTAAACGGGGACAAATTAAATCTCAGTTAACAAGATTTCAAACTTTCTTAGATACTTTCCAAACTTCAGGAAATTATGAAGAAATTTCTGCACGCTTAGACAAAACATCTTTTCTTTTGGAACATTTCAATGAAGTGCAATCGGAGATCGAATATCTAAATAATAACACTGTTCAAGAAGCCGAGCGGGAAGAATTTGAGTCAAAATTCTTCAAGGCTGTTGGCAATGCAAAAAAAATGCTTGTTGATTTTTACAGAAAACAAAATTCAATACAGAGTTCTGTTCCTGTTAATCAAAATCCTAACATTTCAAATACAAATACAACTGTTGATTTACAAGGCCCGGTAAGACTACCTCCTATAAACTTACCAGAATTTCACGGGGCTTACAGTCATTGGATGACATTTTATGATATTTTTAACTCTTTAGTTCACTCAAATACACAAATAAACGATGTTCAAAAGTTTTGGTACTTAAAGTCATGCCTTAAGGGTGAAGCTGCTCAGCTGATCCAGTCACTCGAAATCTCAAACCAAAATTATATTATTGCTTGGGGTATGCTGAAAGATAGGTACGAAAACAAACGACTGATAGTACACACCCATGTAAAACATATTTTTGATGCGTTGGCCATGAAAAATGAATCACACTATCAGTTACGAACTTTACTTGACAATTTTAATAAAAACTTGCGTGCTTTGACAGCACTTGGACAACAAACTGACCAATGGGACACACTCCTCATTTATATTATTTGTACTAAACTTGATATTTCCACAAAACGCGAGTGGGAAGAATACTTAAACAAGGAAGGGATTGACTTTCCTACTGTTACACAACTTACAGATTTTTTGACAAAACGTTGCAACTTTTTGGAAACACTTGAAAACAAAACTAAGACGGACAAAGGGCATCACAACAGGGTCTTAACACACGTTATTACCGGAAGAGTTTCTTGTGCCTTTTGCCACAAAAATCACTTAAACTTTCAATGCGAAAAAATACAATCCATGTCCAAAAATGATCTTTATTCGGAGATTAAAAAACATAAACTTTGTCGTAATTGTTTGCGACCCTTTCATGACCACAATTCTTGCAATTCAGCAGGATGTAAACAATGCGGTCGTAAACACAATTCATTATTACATTTATTTTACAACAACGGTGGTTTTTCCAATAACCAAAATACTAAAACTACTGATATTGATAACAAAGGGGTTGAAAAACAATGTGGCACACATAATACCCCTACAAGTACACAAGCTTTAGTTTTAACTCAAAACAATCAAAATAACATAAATGATGATAAAAATAATCAAAACGTTGACGTCATTTCTGTAAATCAAAATTTACAACACGTGACAATGCATTGTTTATCACCGGAGAACAAGCAAATTGTTTTAGCAACTGCCGTAATTAAATTTGTAGGTTCGGGCGGCAACATTATAGAAGCTAGGGCTATTCTTGATAGCGCTTCACAAAGTAACTTTGTGACCGAATCTCTCGCAAAAAAACTAAGTTTAAAAACGCAAAATTTTAACATACCCGTTGCTGGAATAAATAATTCTCAGAACAAAATTTCAAAAAAGGTCGATGCTACACTTTTATCATCAAATGAGAAATACAAAACTAAAGATTCATTCTTAATCATAAACCAAATTACTGATAATTTACCTCAAGCATCTTTTGACATATCTAACATAGATATACCATGCAACATAGAGCTGGCAGATAAAAACTTTAATTTGTCACGCCCTGTAGATGCTTTGTTAGGTGTTGATATATTTTATGATATTTTATGTATCGGGCAAATTAAGTTGGGCAAAAATAAACCAATTTTGCATAAAACAAAGTTAGGCTGGGTTTTTACAGGAACTCTGTTATTTGATACGCGCTATAATATACCCATAAAAAACAACAATAATTCAACGCTTTGCAATTTACTAATAACAAATAATGACCTACATAAACAAATGGAAAAGTTTTGGCTCTTAGAAAATTGTGAAGTAGAAACAAAAGATTTTTTACCAGAGGAACTGGCATGCGAGAAACACTTTATTGAACATTATAAACGTGTGGAACAAGGTCGGTTCGAAGTAAGTTTACCGAAAAGTGATGATTCATTTAAATTAGGTGACTCAAAAAATATGGCGATAAAGCGATTTTACAGTCTCGAAAGACGATTACAAAAGGATGAAAACTTAAAAAATGATTATTGTAAATTCATGTCGGAATATGAACAAATGGGACATATGTCACCAATAACCGAGAATAATATCGATACTACTGATATGACTTATTATTTACCGCATCATGGTGTCATCAAAAGTGACAGTACAACTACGAAATTACGCGTGGTATATGATGCCTCGGCAAAAAGCGATACAGGATTTTCTTTAAATGACATTTTAATGACAGGCCCTGTCATACAACCAGATTTATTGTCAATTATTTTAAATTTCAGAATTCATACCGTGGTTTTTACGGGAGATATAGAAAAAATGTACAGGCAGGTTCAAATTAATGAAAGCGATAAGCAATTACAGCGTATCGTGTGGAGGTCAAGTCCACATAACGAACTTAAATTTTACACATTAAATACCGTAACTTATGGAACTGCGTCAGCTTCGTTTTTGGCAATTCGATCCTTAAACCAAGCCGCGATCGATAACGCGGAAAAATATCCTAATGCTAGCAAAGCAATTTTAAATTGTTTTTATGTCGATGATTTATTGACTGGTTCCAATTCTGTTGAAAACGCGGTTATTTTAAAAAATCAAATAATAGAAATATTAAATGATTATTGTTTTCCGTTAAGAAAATTTTATAGCAACAAGATTGAAGTTTTAGCTGATTGCGATCAGGGTCAGTTAGAAAATTATGACTTATCGGAAGATAAAACGCGAAAAACTCTTGGATTATTTTGGAATCCGAACAAAGACACTTTGAGTTATTCCACAAACTTTGATACCCATGGTACAACCACTAAACGTCAGATTTTATCGGTTATAGCGAAAATTTTTGATCCGTTAAGTCTCGCCGGTCCTATTACGGTGCGCGCAAAAATAATTATGCAGCGTCTTTGGCAATCTAAAATAGGATGGGACGAATCGATACCGATAGATATTTACACACTTTGGATTTCATTTTTTGAACAATTGTCAGTTCTTGATACAATAAAAATACCTCGGCAAGTAGTTATACCAAATTACATTGCAATTGAGTTACACGGATTCAGTGACGCAAGTGAGGCTGCTTACGGCGCTTGCGTATATTTAGTCACGACTGACATGAATGGATTACGTCATTCAAATTTATTGTGCGCTAAAAGTAGAGTTGCTCCTTTAAAAACAATATCATTGCCGCGATTAGAGCTTTGCGGTGCTCTACTCTTAGCATGCTTAATAAAAAAGGTCAACAATTTTTTAAACATTAACATTACAAAGCAATATTTTTGGTGCGATTCCACTATTACTCTTTCGTGGATTGCAGGTGAACCAAATAACTGGACAACATTTGTTGCAAATCGGGTAACACAAGTCCACGAACTGACAGATAAATCTCAGTGGAGGCATGTAACTTCTAAAGAAAATGCAGCCGATGTACTGTCCCGCGGTTTAAACCCACGGCAATTGCTGGAATGCAATTTATGGTGGCACGGACCTGAATTTCTGACAAAACAGGAAATTTTTTGGCCCATTTCGGAACAAATACATACAGACAATATACCAGATAAGAAAAAATCAATTCAATTATCGTTTTTTACAAACACAATATACCAAGATCAAGGTATATTTGAAAAATATTCCAAATTTACCAAATTAATACGAGTTTTTGCTTATGTATTAAGATTTGTCTTTAAAATAAATCCCAAAAATAAAAATAGTCGAGAAAATTTGACTGAACTAACCCAAGATGAGCTAGATAAATCTCTCAATACTCTTTTAAAAATGGTACAATACTCACAATATTCTACCGAAATAAACGACTTGCGTCATGACAAAGAAGTTTCTAAAAATAGTAAACTTTTTTCTTTGCATCCATTTCTTGACGAACATGGTTTATTGCGCGTGGGGGGAAGAATTCGACATTCGACTTTAACTCCTGACAAAAAACACCCAATTTTATTACCACCATATCACAATTTTACTGCACTTTTAATTCAGTACAACCATAACAAAAACTTACATGCAGCTACTCAAGCACTTTTGACAATTTTAAGAAATAAGTATTGGATAATACACGGAAAAAATGCAGTAAAGCGTGCTATCAAACAGTGTCTTGTTTGTTTTAAGGCAAAACCGTCTTTCAGCACGCCAATAATGGGTGACATTCCACAGTCCAGACTAATACCCTCACGTCCATTTTTGACTGTAGGCTGCGATTTTGCTGGTCCTATAATGATAAAGGATGGTAAACTACGTTCTAGAAAATTAGTCAAAGCATACATTTGTATTTTTATTTGTTTTGTTACTCGCGCCATTCATATTGAACTTGTTGGCGATTTGAGTACAGATTCCTTTTTAAATGCATTAAAAAGATTTGTTTCCAGGAGAGGATTATGTAAGGACATTTACACAGATAACGGGAAAAATTTTGTAGGGGCTAATCATGAACTTCAAAAAATTATTAACTCTTTGCAAAATTTATTAAAGGTTCCCAAAATTTTCACATTTTTACTGGAAAATGACATTAAATGGCATTTCATACCGCCACGTTCCCCATCATTTGGAGGCCTTTGGGAGGCTGCAGTGAAGTCCACAAAATATCATTTAACCAGGGTCTTAAAGGAGGCTTGTTTAACTTTTGAATCTCTTTGTACTATATTATGTCAGATAGAGGCAATATTAAATTCCAGACCTCTAACCCCATTATCCAATGATCCTAATGACCTCTTTGCCCTAACACCGAGCCATTTCCTTATTGGCGACTTATTGACTGCCGTTCCTCAAAGAGATGTCAGCGATGTTCCTGTCAATCGAATGTTATTATACGAACGCCTGCAGCAACTATTGCAACATTTTTGGAGGCGCTGGTCCGCAGAATACATCACTTCTCTGCAAGGACGCACAAAATGGGGAAGCAGCACTGGTCCACCAGTCCAACTTGGGGTTCTAGTCCTCTTGCGGGAAGACAACGTTCCACCACAACAATGGATTTTGGGCCGAATTGCAGCGATTCATCCTGGGAAAGACAATATTGTGCGCGTAGTGACCGTTAAAACAAAAACTGGATTGTTTAAACGCGCAGTAACAAAAATAAGCGTATTACCGTTACAAATGGACTAAAGGACTATATATTCTTTATTTACATTTGTATTTTATTATATTATTGTATTCATTGAAAGTATCCTTTCAAGGTGGGCGGGATGTTTAGATTCGCAAACAAAGCAATAATTTATGATTAAACTGTTAGTTATAGTAAAACAAAATACGAGTGAATCATGGTGACCGTCGGGCGATGGATTCGACCAGAGGCTTGGGAACGGAAGTATATAGTAGCATAACAACTGCAACCAAGAAAGCAACGCGGCGCGCGAGTTTCAGAAACACGCCTAATCTCGCCCACCCACCAAATCACATTTTAGTAAATATACGTACTAAAATAAAATAGCTTTCTTTCATTTCGAAAAGGTATAACACAACGCGACCTATTTGGGTCCAATACCAACTAATAGTTTTCTTACAACAAAATCGTTATACGGCCAGATAAAAAATCATATTGTAAGTAAGAAGGCTGCTTAATTTTACGTAAATTTATTTTAAACGAAATCCAAAAAACTAAAAATGTTTTTTCTGACGAACCCTGTATAGTAATTGCAAATCTGATATTCGAAATTGTAGTTTCAGCACAAGCAGACTTTTTATAAGGAAAGACTTTTTCTTCTATACCTACTAATAAAAAAGTTTACTCTATCCGTACACACTGTAGATTTAATTTCGCATAGAGCTGGTAACTTTGAAGAAATTTAGAAATATACTCTTAAAAACTATATTTAGTATATTCCTGCTCTCCTGTTGCAAATAACCATGCACATACAGGGTGATTCACGCCGAGTGGCCTATTAGAAGATCTCGCAAACGAGAGCAGGCATAATTGGCTTTGAGCTTTTAAAACATTATATTTTGAGGTTTTTGTATAACCGGAAGTTAATGCCAACTTTGCTATTTCAAATGGAACACCCTGTATATTTTAGCATTTTTGATTACCTTATTAAAATCTAAATAACTTTTGTAAATTATAATCTATTCCTATCTCTAACCGTTTTGAGATATGAATTATAAAAGGATTTTTTTGTGTAAAAACGCTCCGAGAAGAAAGTTTAGTAACTCTGAAACTAATAAAGGTAAACATTTAAAATTTTGTGAACTTTCAAGTAATACATAGATGTTTAGTTTAAATTATTTTGGTTTTTCGTTTTTTTATACAAGGAGTTCTTAAAATTGTGCCAATGTTTCCATTTAAATAAATGTGCATAGGTCAATTTTTGCAAATGAAACACCCTATTTTTTAGCTTACTAACGCGTAGAGAATTAAATTTCCTATCTAGATGCCCAATATGTTACAATCCACATTTTTAGTCGTTTTGGAATTATGAGCAATTTAAATAAAAATTCTTAAGATTTCTGTTTGTGTTAATGCGACATTATTTTTGAAAAGAAGGCTTCGACTGGGATTTTCGTTTGACTTTGAAAATCAGAAATAGCTAAGAAAGGAACATAGGCACTTTATAACAAATGGTAACAAAGCCTAAAGTCAAACGAAAATCCCAGTCGAAGCCTTCTTGTCAAAAATAATGTCGCATTAACACAAACAGAAATTTTAAGATTTTTTATTTAAATTGCCCATAATTGTTCCATGTGTTCCATTTGCAAAAATTGACTTATGCACATTTATTTAAATAGAAACATTGGCATAATTTTAAGAACTCTCTGTATAAAAAATGTGAAACCTAAATAATTTAAAATAAAGATCTATGTATTACTTGAAAGCTCACAAAATTTTAAATGTTTACCTTTATTAGTTTTAGAGTTACTAAACTTTCTTCTCGGAGCGTTTTTACACAAAAAAATCCTTTTATAATTCATATCTCAAAAACGGTTAAAGATATGAATAGATTATTATTAACAAAAGTTATTTAGGTTTTAATAAGGTAATCAAAAATGCTAAAATATACAGGGTTTTCTATTTGAAATAGCAAAGTTGGCATTAACTTCCGGTATAACCGGAAATAATAAAAACGTCAAAATATAATGCTATTAAAGCTCAAAGCCAATTATGCCTGCTATAAAATTTTAAAAAAAATAAGTTTACTCGTTTCCGAGATCTTCTAATAGTCCACTCAACGTGAATCACCCTGTATAGTATAGGTATATCTAACAATTATTGCTCTACAAAGGCTTGATTAACCATGTTAGGATATTTGTTTGCTCAGTGCTTAATTATGCCAATACGAAAAGCCACATATCCAGCCAGCAACAACGGGGATTGACGTCTATATCGCTATGTCCCCCGCAGCAGCATTCAATCCTATATTGATAGGGAAGCAAAAGTAAACATGCCATTATATATAGCAAAACTGCTGGGCTTTGGTTCCTCAGCCTCTGAATTCTTTTCGAACTGACTGTAGATATTTGATTTTTTTAATAGTATTATGTCGGGTTGCACAAAAAAATGTTAATAATAATTAACTAACCAGCAAGTTTGACTGTGACATACATGACATTGGCAGAAATAATTTTCTCACAATCATACTGGCCCGATTACCTTAATTTTTAATTTACTAAACAGACATCTTTCAATGTCAGTCATGTCACTATTTAAAATAGTCTGGGATTTCTTTAGGTTTCTTGGTTTTAGTCTAGACGTTAGTTGTAAGCTTTCTTACTTGGTATTACGTCCTAAAGAGTTTGTTCGAAAGAACCACTCTAAAAACTGACCAGTATACCATATCAGAATCTTAGTTGCCGTGACAAGAATAGTTATCGGTCTTAAAAAATGGTGAAGAGCTAAGTATAGTGCGGGTACTTAAACAAACATTGACTAAAAACCCGTGTAGCAAAACGTCTCTCTTATCCTCATCTGTCCAACGACTGTAGAGTTTCCAACAAATTACAAACTATGTCATTAATTGGGTTCATTTTTAAAACACACAACTAAGTAGGTACGTACACTACTGAATTAACTGAAAAATAAAAACAAAACTTTTTTATCACACAGTAAATCACGTTAAAACGATATCTATAACCGTAAGTTTCGCGAAGCCTTAATATAAATACCTTAAGGTTAGGTGAACCAATGCTAAAACAATGGTGCATACGACTGATCTCTTTTTAAATTGCGCTTCATCATATTGCACATTGTTACATGCTGTTTGCGTGACTGACGTTACGTAACTATAGCAACGGTGGATATCAAAGCCACGTTGGACGTTGGGTCTTCACTTGCTTTGAGCTAACGGACACGGGCGGCTGGGGCGCGCCAAAATGCACGAGTTTTTATAATTATCATCCATCGGAGTTAACCGTGGCCTATTATGCATAGCTACATTCGGATTAAATTAATATTATTAATTCGAACATAATTTTTTTTTTAAGGGCTAAAATGGTAGCGGTATTGGTACATTAATATTTAATATTGTCGAAAAACTTTCCTCCTGGTTTCATTTTTTTTTTGGTGTTTCACCTGACGAGCCGCCACTAACGGATATTTTATTGCTAGATAGATTGCGGAATTAGTTGACTAATAAGTTTTGTCGCTAGGAAACTACCTGTTTGTTAGTTCAAAAAGTGTATATTTGATAATAAAAGAAGTGCATTTCTTGACTATCACGGACAGTGTGTGTACTACTTCTTGCATTAGGCTACGCAGGGCTCCAAACAAAATGGACTCCTTGGGGCCTTGATTTGATAATGTGTATAATCATAAAGATAACATGTATTAAAAAGATGTTTGAATTACATACCTTTAGCAAAATGGCAATGCTCTTGACAATTAACAATGAAAGGTTAAAAAAATTGTCGTTTTGACCGTAGTAGGGCCTAACTTAGGTGAATAGTCTGGAGCTTTTCATGTCATATTTCCATAATATCTTCCTTGAAAAGTTCCACCGGGCTGCTTAAAAATCACATACAAACGCACTACATTTTGAAGACCGGCATAAATAAACAAACATAACAGGTAAATGGCGAGTGTGTGTTGCCACAAAAAATGTTCTCCAAAAAAAGGCCATGTTATAGGTAAATTAATACAACACCTTCATTTTAAAAAGATTGTTCAGTTGCATAAAAGAGAAAAATAAATGAATAAGCTACGGCTATTATTCTATTCAAACAGAAAAAAGAATCGAAAAATTTCCATATTATCGCGTCCCTAGAAATGCGTCTGCATTCGCGAATCCTCACCATATCAAACGCAAAATTATCATAAAAAAACGAAAAACACCCGGAGGATACATTTTTATTTAAAAAGTTTGGTCGCGGCATTAACATATTTTTCGGATTTGGGCCGTGCGAGACCCGAAATTAGCGAAGAGCAGAGGAAGAATCCACGGAATCAGAAATCACGAAACAATCAAAAGATTACGAACGATTGGGAGTAATAATTGCGGGGTTTCGTTCAGTGGCGGCTCAAACGGATACGACAGTGAAGTACACTGAAAAAATATATTTGTGAAATTACAAGAAAGTTACTGCTTTTACTGCGACCACTACATTTATTGTAAAATTACAAAATGTGTAATGAATGGGCATATACATTTTTTTTTGTAAAAATTTTTTTATGATAGAACACCTGCACTGTAGGAAAAATCCTTTAAGGCGCTCTGGGAGCGGTGCGTGTGCGAAGAAAGCGATTAACGGTGGTCTTGAAACGTTGAAGATTGTATTCATTGGGAAACGCGACCTCAGGAAGATCATTCCACAAAGATGACGTTCTCCAGATGAAAGAATTCTTGAACAATGAAGTTCGATGAGTACTAAGCTGAACAACATATGGATGAGCGGCAGTGGTTCGCCGTGTATTTCTGTTTTGCATTGCTCTAGATGGAATCAAGTGGGCAATGTCAGTCGAACACCTGCCATGGAAATATCTGTAAAAGAGAGCCAAATCACCAATCTGTCTTCGATGCTCCAGGCTATCGAGGGTCTTGGTCAGCTCGGGGTCGCCGATCAGACGAACGGCTCTCCTTTAAATGGAATCCAGTAGCCGAAGGATGTGCTTGGGTGCAGAGCTCCAGACATGAGAGCAATATTCTAATGATGGTCGAATCTGGGCTTTGTAGAGTGTCAAAAGTTGATGAGGTGTGTACAACCTTTTGGTGCGGAAAAGTACACCAAGTTTCTGTGCAGCTGCCTTGGCAATTGCGGCAACGTGATTATGCCAAGACATATTACCTCCCAGATAAAATATTTGCAAAATCGCATACTTAAAGTACAGGGGTGGCATTCCGTTTAAGTTTTCTAGTCGCATCGAATCGACAATGTCGCTATTGGAATTACGTTCACGGTTTACGTTTGAAAGAAAGCTATTTGTCGTTTCCGACGAGCAAGCAAAGATGGACCCCGCATCTCATTCATAAAATTACCATTGCGCCGAGTCTACAACTTACTGTTTATAAGAGGGCGATAGCATGTATAGACTACTACGAAATCCAGGCACTGAATCGGTTATTTTGCAACCCTGACTCACTATATTGTTTTTATAATTACCCACACAATTTTCAAACACTAAACTCTCACGACTTTTTATTTAATGAAGCTGGAAATTAATAATTTATTGTTCTTTATGTCAAAATTGTCATTTTTCATTTCCGTATTTTCACTTGCTACCGCTAAGAGAGGAACGTTGCCAAGTTTTGCACGATCGATCCGAAAAATATATTTATTATGACTGTTCGTTAACTGTAGGTATTAGGTATGAATTATGTAAATAGGTACTTCATGAAAATGTGGTGAATTATTAGGAATACGAGAATACCACCTCTGGTGGCAGTCACAGAAGCTCTCTTAGCTGTCATTCTATAAGAACTTTTCTCGAAATGTTTGTCGTTATTAGTATTTTGACTAGTTTGAGGTTAGAATATGTTTTAAGCGATCCAACGATGTGTTAATTAGGTATATTCTTTCGAGTCCACCGGTGGCACCGGTTGAGCCAAATCGCGTTTTTAAATTGCCTATTGTATTACCGGTTGGACTAAATCATGTTCTTTTATTCATGGTGGATTTCTATCAACGTCAACGAGAGAGATCTAAAATAATTAACCAACTGGTTCAGGACGTCATTTCACTAGCTGTCAATAATAAGTTCATCAGTTCCACCACTGGTTGAATATACCGGTGAAAAAAAGAATATACCTATTTGAGCTCAAATAAAACCCACAATGGGAGAATCTTTTAATTATTTGGCAATTATACGCTGAGGAGAGGAGGGCGAAACTCTTTTGAAACAAATACTCATAACTCCGGCTTGCCTTAACCAAATTAAACAACCTTGGTCTCGTTTGCAAGATCTTCTCCTATAGTAACATTTAAGGTCTTATATGACAATTTTTCTTGTTACACCCCTCGCCGGTAGAAAGCGCTATCTGCGCACCACCTGATTTTTCAATTATTTTCAATAGAATCATATATAAATATTTATTTAGATAAAAAATAGGATAAAACTTAAAAAACTTGTAAAAACCATAATTCATTCACTCCTGGGGTCGTCCAAAAGTAAAAAAGAGTAATGATGGACTGTTGTCACTTCAATATCTTAACAGCATTTATTTTTTTAAACCACCAAAGAAGTTGTTATATCTGTATGTAAATATCCAAACAAAATAGGTTTTTGTTGCCCCCGTTCTAGCCTAAACTGTGAATTTCTTTGATGAGTGCCAGCGAATCGTTTGATGACAGCTTTTTGAATGTGTTGAAAAGGTTTCATCAAACACTGGAAAATTGTACTGTTGAAAAAGTTATTTTTTTTTAAACGTACAAGGTATGTCTCCTGTAAAAAACTGTGTTCCAAAATTTTATGAGTATAAAATGTGAAAAGGTAATAACAAGTCAGATTTAAAAAAAAATTTTATCATTGACTTAACAGGTCAGAGGTGCATTCCATTTATCTAGTAGGTCTTGATTTCAAAGGAGGCAACTAAATTTTTAGGGGGAACGGGGTCTTATTACAATTTATTTAATCATCAAACGGTAAAAAAACTTTATTTCAAGGGGATAGGAATAATATTTCTAAATTCTTCTCCAAAGTTACCAGCTCCATGCAAAATTATATCTATAGAATATATTAAAAACATTGCGTTCTCTTGAACCAAATCCTGTCCATGTTTATTGACGGATTTTTAAAAATTTGGACACAGTCAACATCAAGATATTGGAAATGCGAGACAGTTATTTTTACTAAAAAAAAAATTCCCAATATTTTTTCAGAACTAGTTCTAAGTTTTCACGTCTGATGGCTATCTTTTGCATTAAGCTGATTCCAACAGATGGCGATACTAGGTTTTTATCATATATTTATTTTTTTAAATATCCTGAAAACATATTTTCGCTGTATTGGGAATTGCTTACAGGTTATGGCTTTCTGATGAGCCCTAACAAGGACGAAACAGCTTGTTATTGTCTACCTGTGCCCCAGGGATTCCATTACCTTTGGCGTTCCTGTGTACTTTAATGCAAAAGATAGACACACTACTCTGTTCGCTAAGTTTTCTTTATATATATTTTAACGGACACTAAATTTCCTGCTGGAAGTCGGCGCGTGTCCAGCCCATTCCAAAGAAAGGTAAAAAGACCCTGTCAAGCAACTACCGACCCGTCGCATTGCTCTCAGTAATTTCAAAAGTAATGGAGAAAGCTATTAACCAACAACTTCTAAAGTATCTGGAAGGGCTTAACATTATCAGCGACCATCAATACGGTTTTCGTAAGTCCAGATCAACAGGTGACCTTCTGGCATATGTCACCCATCTTTGGAGCAACACCATCGAACATCATGGAGAATCCCGGGCTGTTGCACTGGACATCTCTAGGGCTTTTGATCGTGATTGGCACGATGGGCTTCTAAGTAAATTGCGATCCTACGGTATGCCTAATGGATTTTGTTTATGGTTAACCAGCTTCCTTAAGAACCGTTCTCTGCAAGTGGCGATTGACGGGTTTCTCTCAGACACCTTCACCATCAATGCCGGTGTTCCTCAATGGTCCATATTGTCGCCTACCCTCTTTTTACTGTATATTAACGACCTTCTAGTGAAAACCCAAAATTCAATTTATAGCTTTGCTGATGACAGCACACTTGTCTCATCTATTACCTTGACTCCCCAAACATCCGCTGCCGACGCACATCTTCGCAGGCAGCATGAAGTATTGCGCCTCAACAATGACCTGGAAGAAATTTTGGCTTGGGGTGACAGTAACCAAGTCGAATTTAATGCTAAGAAAACCCAGGCAGCAGTCTTCTCCAAAAAGGTTAACATTGCAGAACCGGATATAGTCATGGCAGGACACGCAATTCCCCTGGCACCGTCTATTAATTTGCTGGGGGTCAATCTGGGAGGTAATATGTCTTGGCATGATTACGTTGCCGCAATTGCCAAGGCAGCTGCACAGAAACTTGGTGTACTTTTCCGCACCAAAAGGTTGTACACACCTCATCAACTTTTGACACTCTACAAAGCCCAGATTCGACCATCATTAGAATATTGCTCTCATGTCTGGAGCTCTGCACCCAAGCACACCCTTCAGCTACTGGATTCCATTCAAAGGAGAGCCGTTCGTCTGATCGGCGACCCCGAGCTGACCAAGACCCTCGATAGCCTGGAGCATCGAAGACAGGTTGGTGATTTGGCTCTCTTTTACAGATATTTCCATGGCAGGTGTTCGACTGACATTGCCCACTTGATTCCACCTAGAGCAATGCAAAACAGAAATACACGGCGAACCACTGCCGCTCATCCATATGTTGTTCAGCTTAGTACTTCTCGAACTTCATTGTTCAAGAATTCTTTCATCTGGAGAACGTCATCTTTGTGGAATGATCTTCCTGAGGTCGTGTTTCCCAATGAATACAATCTTCAACGTTTCAAGACCAACGTTAATCGCTTTTTTCACACTCGCACCGCTCCCAGAAGCATTTTTCCTACAGTGCAGGTGTTTTATCATAAAAAAAACTAAATTTTACTTTTTTCTTATATTTTATTTTAATGAAAAAGATTATAATTGATACTATCATTAGTCTTATATTGGGTTGCACAAAGATTTTTAACCGGAATTAACTAACCAGCAAGTGTGATTATGACATAAATGACAAGTACATATGTCACCGTTAAAACTGCTGGTTAGTTAATTATTACTAAAATTCCTTGTACAACCGGGCATAAGAATAGTATACATTATTTCATTTCTAAAGTAAATGTGGAACGCAGCATTTATTTTATTAATATTAGACGGCCTCACGCGGCATCACTTTAAACTTGGGAAAACACTGCTACTCAACATGTTTACCATTATATCTGGGTAATTATTTAAGCATTGTGTAAATAAATACACAAACCATTCCCGTCGTAACTTTCGAATTGTATACGCCAAACTGTCACCCTGTCCGTCTGTTAGTAAATCCATCCTGTTTTATGGCATACGAGCCGAAATCTGGTTTTATATTGTACAAGGTGTTAATTAACTTGGGTACAGAAATTTTGAAAAAAGATGCATAATTATTATAGAAAATATAAGGAATTATTAAATTGAAGTGTTTTTGCCGGCGTACAGACACGATTAAAATTGGAAAAGTTTTATACCTCCGCTGGGAATCGAACCCAGAACCTCTCGATTAGACCTCAAGCGCGCTGCCAATTGCGCTACGGGGGACTTGATATTCTCTCACCAACTTCGGTCATATAACTTATTCAATTTTATGTTAGTAGTAATAGTCTGGAATCTCCTGTGATTCACAGACCGGGAAGGGTGTTATAAGGGGAAAGGGAACTCATTCACTACCACTGAAAGATCTATTTTTCTTTTATCCGTACATCGACGACATATAGCGCTATCTGCCGGAATCAGAAAGAGATCTCTGAACAGTGACATTTAGCCGTAAATAGTCTAAAATGTAGTTGTTGGCGTCTGTAAATAATTTTAAAATTGAAAAATGTTTTGCCGGCGTACAGACACGATTAAAATTGAAAAAGTTTTATGCCTTCGCTGGGAATCGACCCAGAACCTCTCGATTAAGCCTCAAGCGCGCTGCCAATTGCGCTACGGAGGAACTGATATTCTCTCACCAACTTCGGTCAAATAACTTATTCAATTTTAAAATTAAATGTCTTGAAAGAATAGACTCGCTGTACTGGGAGTTGCTCACGGGTTATGGCTTTCTGATGAGTTCTAACAAGAACGAAACAGCCTGTCATTGTCTACCTGTACCCCAGGGAACCCATAACCTTTGGCGCCCTTGTGTACTTTAATGCAAAAGATGGACTCACTATACTCTGTCCGCTTGCCGCTAAGCTTCTTTTTATAAAAACGTAAATATAATATAAATCTGCCGTAGAGTAATAATAAACTCGGCGCTTCTATCAGTTTAGTAAGTAAGTATCGCTTAGTAAGTTTTTTATCTACTTTTGCATCTTTCACTTGAATCGTTCTTTTGATTGTTAATAGTTGTTTAATAGTGCATTTTGCAGCTGGAGCTAATGGAGTTCCGAATCAATTTTCAATTAATTATTCCCCCAACATTTTTCAAGTGGGAAGTGCATGGTTACTGACTAAAAACCAATTTTATAAATTGTTTGTTGCCGCCGTTATTGAATTTGCTTGTGTAGTCGATGCCGGAGAGCTATAATATGCAATAAAGGCAGGTATATGTTCGGAAGAGGGTATGATATTAAATTTAATGCAAGTTTACCTTATGCGCTAGACTTGTGAGCTAACTAACTATTTATTGGTAAACAGTTACTTGGTTAATAACATATTCAATTTATCAAGGAAACGTTCGTTGGTTGCCTTTGTGAATGTATACAGTTTGTCTTAAATTTGATGTTCAATAAATACGTTGTAAATTCAAGAAAGGCAATTAATTACCGGGGTTTTGGCAATAATTGCATATCGGTTTTAAACAAAGTTTAGTTAGCGCCACTGAATAGATACAAATCTGGCAGATGTACAAAGAATGCGTTTTGCCTCGACCCGTTATTTATAACTTCAAGAGGAGATGACAGTTTCTCAGATGACGAAGAATATTATGATCTTTTATAATTTAATTTCTGTATGTAATGTATCTTGTATTTTTTTAATAATGTTTAATAAAAACTGAGTGTACCTAATACTATGTAATGCACGCCTTTGTCACACCATTTTCAGTGTTTGTGAATGGATAACAATAGGCAAAACCCATAAATTGACCCAAACCCCGGTGCCCAGAAACCCCAAAATGCAAAATTTTGTATGACGATTTTGAAGATATTTAAGCGTTCCGGTACTTTTTGCTATAGTCCATTTCAGAAACGTGTAGAGTAATAATATGGAAAATTCCGTCCAGTTCGGCTCAATTTCGGTGTCGGCCATAGGCGGAGGTAAATTTTGTGCATTAATTTATGATAACTAAGCAAAGAGAAAACAAGATAATTTGATAAAAAAGGAACTGTTTAATCAAGCCATTAAGGAAATGACACCAGAGAAAGGCGAAAAGCAGTCCATCATGTCATTAAAGAAGAAAAGAAAATGTGGGATCTTGACCACCTGATCGATCGGACCGTCGACCCGTTAATGATAACGTCAAGAGGAGATGACAGTTCCTCAGATGACGAAGAATATTAAGGTTTTTTTATAATTTAATTTTTGTATAATGTATTTTTTGTATATTGTATTTTTTTTATAATGTTTAATAAAAAATAAGTGTACCTAATACTATGTACATAATGAACGCCCTTATCACACTACTTTCAGTGTTTGTGAATGGACAACAATGGGCAAAACCCATAAATTGACCCAAACCCGGGTGGTACTACCCCCACTTGATGAAAATAAAGAATTTTGCAATGAAATTAATGCCGAATTATGAAAGTGGCTTAAATATTCGTTGGGTCACTCTGTAGTCCCTTTGCATAGCTAATGAGCTTTTATTACTCTACACATTTCTGAAATAGACTATAGGTTTTTCATAGTTACAGAAATGTCATTGTGTGTTGCGCCAGAAGACTCAACTTCAGTCATTTTACATGTTAGGATGTCCCGCGTTCTATTTTCCAGTGCGATTGTGCACACCAGATTTTGCTATTAAATTTTTTAAATACTTCTACAAACTACCATTTCTAAAAAAATTATTTTCTAGCCATTTCTACACGTTCTCAAACCTACACCTAAAATAACACAAACGATCAATTTAAATAAAAATCTAATAATTTCCTTTTTCATTGAGGTCCGGTTAATAATTTAATGGAACCAATGAATACTAACAGAGTCCCAGTGGAAATTTATGTAATTTTTAATTCTAATTAAAACCATCTGTGCTATAATAATTTAGATAAAGGTGTCAAAAGAGGAACCCGAAAAAAAATTATGATTCAAGTTAAAGATATGATAAGGTTGCGAGAAAGGTCGTACTGAACTACGAGGGCAGATTGAAATGTGCCCGGAAGAACGAAACAAACGAACGAAGTCTGGCTTTGGGTAAGTTCAATCAGTGGCGTACTACACGGAAAAAAGAAAATACTAATCTTAGATCTATTAATCTGTCAACTCCGACTAAGTTAGGTTTGTATATAAGCAAGCATATATCGTTTTAAAAGAAGATGAGATTCTTGCAAGGCAGATCATATTATTTTACTTTGAAAGGATCAATGTTTAAATAGGATATAAAGGGTGTCCTAGATAAGGATGCACTCCAGTGGCGTAGCCAGAAAATATGCCTGGGGGGGGGGGGGGGGCTCAGTGGACGTAAATAAGACTTTTTTTTGGAGAAAGAGAGTCGGGACTACATGTATTTCATGATATTGTACCCAGTGAAGAAGGCAGGAAAGCGCCGCAGGCGAAAAATTTTTGGGCCACGCCCAAAGTTTGTTTAAAATTCACCTAACTACTATCAAATTTTGAAAATTAACTTATTACCTCTCCCCCTCTGAATGGTTGAATTAAATTTGTTTTCGTAAATGTTTTTCTTTTTTGATATTCCTAGCTGGCTCTTTATTAAAAAAAAAACATTTTTTATACTTGTGAAAAATATGAATATTGGTGTCAATCCAAAATTTTAACATAAGAAGTATGTATGACTAAAACCAGCGATTTTTGGGCTTGGTTTTTCATGATTAAAAAAGGTAAATATCGCTCACCACGCGAAAATTGATGATTTTTTTAGAAATCATGTATTTTGGGAGGGTAGATCTAAGAGCAGTTTTTGGTGCAAATGCTTAGGTTTTGAAATACGCCTTCTTAAGTGCCGTTTTGTATATTCATAATAAAGCATTCTCGTTTCTTCCGCACTCTTTTTTTTTATTATAAATTATCTATAAAAAAATGTTTCAATTAAAATTTATACTTTAATATTTTTATTTCTCTTTTTAAAAATAAATACTTAATTGTTTTTTGTGTAAAAATATTTTATTGCATTGGGTTATATTTTTATTGATTTAAAATAGCTCTAAAAAGGGGAAAACGGAACAGACAAGCATATGATAGAAAAATACTATAAAATATTATTCTTTTTTTATGAAATAAATGTCTGTCTCACACCACTATGATATAATATTTAAAAACTTGTTTTCGGAGAAGGAGACATGTTTCGACACTATAAGAGCGTCATCATCAGCCCTAGATCTTTATTTGGGACCTGGTTCATGTATCTAACTGTTAAATCCGAAAGGCGGTGTGAAAAATTATTATTTTTTGTGAAATTTCTTTCATTCTTAACTAGGGTGGAATATTGCTTGAATTAAAACTTAATGTCTAATGAAAGTGATGGTGTGGATAGCTACCATTATTCTTTTTACTCGTTTTCCCTTAAAATTGCATCAAAAATCAATAACTCAAACGATATGCGTCCTCAACCTTAATCACTAGGTATATACAACAGGACTTTTAGAAGAAAAGTTTAAAAACTAAACGTTTCCTACCTTTGTAATTTAAGCCAAGAATACATTATTTAAAGATTTAAATTAAAAGCCCAAGCGTGAGACGAAAAATTAGATTGCAATTAGACTTTTAGACCCGAACTCCTGGGCTGGGGAGGGGGGGGGGGGCAGCCCCCCTCTCTTAAATATGCCACTGATGCACTCTACAGGGATCTCGTATACCACATAAGATACAGCGATGGTTAAATTAGAAAAAGTCTTACTAAATTCTGTAATATTGTGTTTTCAAATTTAAAAAACTCTCTTTCTGAGGATATTTGAGCAAAACCGAATTTTCGCGATTTCTTTTTTATTTATTTCTGCCTCTATTTAAAGAGATGTGTTAAAATAAAGTTTACATTCGTTTACTCAAAAAACCACCATCAATTTTGCTTTTTAAATAGTCGGGAAATTTTATTTTATTGGCTTATTTTTAAATTCCCCTCCTTCTTTATAATTTAACGACGTATCACACCTAATTTTTAATAAAACGTTTCGAACTTAAAAACCTATCATCAATAACAATAGGTGCAAATTAATCTTAATCTAATTTATTTTGTTTTCAAAGCCAACTAGAAATAATTTAGCTCTGGACGTCGACAACAAATCATAGCCAATTTTTCTTCTCTTGAATAGTGCTCCATAATTTTTATTGAAAAAAACTACTCCCCAGAAACATAAAATTTTAACTTCAAAGATAGGAGATAAATGTTCATCTATCATCACTAAACGATTTCATTAACATAATCTGTCATTTGGCGAGTATTTATAATTTATTTATACAAGTGTCTGTCACAGCCTGCTATACAGTTGAGGCAGATTAGGTTACGAAGATTCAAAAATAAAATAGTTTCAACATCGATGGTGTCAATTAAGATGAATTTGCACTTATTCTTATTGATGATAGCTTTTTAAGTCCGAAACGTGTTATTAGTTCTAGGTGCGATACGTCATTGAATTATAAAGGAGGAGGGGAAGTTGATGATGGTTTTGAAAAAACTAAATGTCGGATTAAAAATTTAATTACACCAACTTTTAGAGAACCAAAAATGGCAGTGAGAATATAAACGTCTTCAAATAGAGTAGAGAGAAAAAATAAAAACGTTATCACGAAAATTCGATTTTGATATCTTTTTTAAATTTGAAAACACAATTTCTAATTTCACCATCTCTGATTTTTATATGGTTTACGAGATCCCTGTGGGTGGGGTGCATCCTTATCTGGGACACCCTGTATATAATATCTATTTAGTCTTCGGTTTAGTCATAACAAATCTTCAGAGTGGGTAAATATTATTATTTTTAAAATACACAGTTTCTAGTTTTGAAATGTAAATATGTATGTACGCTTCAAAACAAACATAGTTATGGCTTCTTTAAGTAATATAACAGTTTATTTGGAAATTATCAATCTTCATTTTAAAAATAACCTTTATTCAATTTCAATTCAAGTGAAAATGTACAGGGTGAGTCAACGATAGAGTAAAGTTCATTTTTTCTTTATATTAAGAATTAGATAAAATATCGAAACGTAAAAGTTGTAGCGACCATTGAGGTGCACATTTTAAAATTATATTGTAGTATACGGGGTGGCCAAAAAAAACGTGGCGAATATAACTTAGCTTTTCTTAAATGGAACATAGAACACCCTATATATTGTATTATTTTCCAATTCCCCACTTAATTCTACGCTTATTTTGTATAAACTGTTATTTGTCTAAATTTAATAGTTTCTGAGATATTTACGTTTAAAATATGGCATTTTTAGACTTTGACAGGCTGTAACATTGGAACGGTTCAACTTAGAGAAAAATGGTTTTCACCTCCCTATGTTAGTTTTTCATTCTCTATCTAAAAGTTACAACTTCTGGTTTAACATGTTAAACCGTTAAAACCGGTTTTTTGGTTTAACATGGGAAATCGGAAGTTGGTTTTTACACAATTTTGTGTACTCTTTAGGAAAAAATTGTGTATGCACAGACTCTGGGATAAATGTTTTGATTTAAATTAAAAAAGAACAAATTTTATCTGACGGATTTGCTTATTTTTGAAGTAAATTTGGTTTTATTGTAATTAACCATTGTTCTTGGTCAGTTTCATTGGGATATGAAATCATATCCGTTCACTTAACCTAAATAGCCCACTTTTCCAATCATTTTAGTGTAAAGGAAACAGCAAATTTCCATGTGGGAGTAGAAAAAATATTTAAACCTTTAAGTCAACGATAAAATACAAAAAGGGCGCCTTAAAATTGTTGTCCTCCTCTCTACATTGCCAACACGGCAATACCCACCCTCGAGCCCTTCAATCTCACCGCCCTCGTCCCCATTTCTTACTGCCATTCTTTATTCATTCTTTTAAAGGCAAAAACATATCGTTGCGCCATCCATAATAGAAAGGAACGAAAAAGAAAGATGAAAAAACTGGAAAAAACAGTCGGGAAATATCCCTTATTATTAGGACCTGATGATAGTTTCAAAGACCCAATGGGGGTATAAAGTGCCCCGTATTACGTATAATTTAAAAGGGACTCTATCTTTAGTATTAGCTTGCTTTTTCAAAGATTTAAAAGGATTTTTCATGTAGGCGGACGATCGATACCGAGGTAGATTATAAATATATTTTAAGCTGCAAAAATATGGTTTGTTTGATAAAACCTAAATATCCGATTTATTTAAGAACATGCAGCTTTTTTCCGCATAAATCGATGACATTTTTTATGGGTCTGTTTCACTATATAATTTTTTTTAATATACCTACAGGGTGGTTCACGATAAACGTCCATTACAAGGTTAGGGGAAAACTTTTGAAAATACTTTTTTTTAATTTGGTGTCTGGTTTTATATCAAATCTATTACGATATAGTTTTAAATATCGTAATAAGCTTATTATGAAACTCATAAAGCTTTTCCTTTCATTTCGTCAGATCCATCCCTAGACGCGTGTCGCCATATCATGGCTCATCAGTAGAGCTAGAATTCGAAGGAAAGAAAGGAATAACTCAAAACTGCTTTATTAAAATATTTACTTTCTACATTAATTTACGCAAACTATAATCAAAAATTTCTATGGTATTAAATAACATTGCCAACTATCTGCGTCTTCTTCATTTTCAATTAAAATCGTATCTGCAGAAACTTATGCGAATTCCTCCGAATACTATCAAGTTTACACTTGACTGCCCCAACACAAAACCGAATAAAACCAGCCCGAAAACGTCCATAGAAAATTAATAACAGCACCACAATAAAACTAGAAAACACTTTCAATCCCAGCACAACGTAATAATAACACGCCAGCCCTCGGCAATGCCGGCCGATAATGTCACAGCCTGTATTACCGGCTGCACAATGGTTGAGCGGTGCATAATGCCTGTCAAAATGTAAAAGCGATAAACTTCCGCGACGGCGGAGGTATGCGGGGGCATAGTTGAACTTAACGTTATGTTGTGACCTGCTGTGTAATATTTCTATTGAAATGTAATATGAAAATGTTTACAGCCATTGCAGATTTAATAGTATAGTACATAACAAGGGTGGTAAGGAACCTATTACACACGAAGTCGAAGGTTACGCTACGAGTGTCAGCGAGTGCCGTGAACCTAAAAAGTAAATAAAACTTACACACAGCCTTCTTAACTAAATATTATATAAATATAATTTGTATCCATGCTGTTTGTCTTGTCCACACTCAGTTGCGGTCATCCATAGAATTCGATGCTACACATATACTGTTGCCATTGGTGGACCCTGAGCCGACCAATGGTAAATGAGATTGGCCGGGATATCTGCTATAGTTTTTAGAGCGTGTTTAAGATATATACACATCTGCAAAATGTTGTCTAGTCGCGCGAAGTCGTGCGTTTACTTTTGTGTTGATCGATTGAAAAATGGAGTTGATTTCGAAATACAAGGACTTTTTAAGATTGAAATACAAGATCATTTGGACTGACAGAACTGAATGATATCAATTCTTTGGTATTCTCGCATCAATCTTGTTTCTAATAAGAATTTATATCAGTCCTGCCATCAATTTTTGTTTGGCCCTTACACGATCAGTATTACTATCAAGGCTGTCGGTCTCTGAATGATCGTGTATGGGTCTGCATCATTAAAAACAAGACTAATGCGAGAATGACGAAGAATGGAAAAATTAACTTGTTGTTGGTAATACTATTCCTGCATATTCGGGAACCCACAGACAGACCAGGTATCATACATACCAGACACACCAGACAAACCAGACAGAGAGATACATATTTTTTTCCATATCAAGATTTGCGTTAAAAAAAATGTTGAAACACTTGACTGTATTTTATGAATTATGGGAAAAGATCTGAAAATAACAAAATATTGACTTCATAATACGATTTTTCTGTATTCAACCTGCCCGACAGTAATTTCACATGAACTTTTAAAATTTGGCATACTTCTTACTGCCAGCAATTGTGCTCAAAATTATGCAACGTCGCCGTAAACAGTTCAAAGCAACATTTAGGTACCTCTAATAGTTTAAATCATCATGTTCATTGACCTACATATCCCATGCACAACATTCCAAAAGGGCCTTACGCCAAAGTAAACAAATACCAAAGCCATCCTTAAGTTGATTTTGCAAGGTAGCGATAAACTTTAACCTCCTTTCGGTCTAGAGAAGGTAAACAAAACTATTTGGAGAAACCGAATAGCCGTAATTGGGATAAGATACTGCATACTGTTCAAGTCGGAGGCCCCACGAATAAGAAATAAGGTCCCGGGTAAGCATTTTAGTTTTCTTCGGATAATTTAACTAAACGGTATGGGAAGAAGCGAAGCGGAAAGTTCCTTATCGATATTATACGTATCTTGTATAAACCCACGCTTCGATTTGACGTCACGTCGAGACCCAAGTTGCACGGCCAGTCGATTGAACCTCGAACAGTTAATTATGGCTTTTAATTTGGGCTTTTCCATAGCGACAAGCAGTATTGTGGTCTCTCAGTGACGTCATGCGTAACGTCGTACGAAATTGGATTTGCGAGTGATTTTAATATTTATTTCCACTACTAACTTTAAAATCATTCATTATTGACCAATTAGTAACTTAAGAAATCGTTTTTCTCCACGGCCATTACTGAATGCAATAATTCCAAAATCATTTTTGATAATAGAATGTCAAAATTATCGCTCTTGAGTTGGAATATTTATTCTGAGAAACTTGCTTCTATATTTATTCTGAGAAACTTGCTTCTTATGCGTTTTGCGTGTATTTTCATTCCATAACAAGATACGGAATGAATATTCTGTAATTGATCTAAACGACATAGGTTGACATGAATTTCGAAACGGTCAATGTCAGCAGACAAATTTTAGTGCAAGTCAAAATATGAGTGAAAAATCGGATGAATCAGATATGGAACTGGAATCTTCCACTCGGATCAAATTTTCATTCCAACCTCGTTACAGAATCTACTATTCTTTACCCCTAGAAGCCTCTATTATTTACCGTCGTTATTGACAACGGTAAGTAATAGTGGCTTCTGACAAAAACAATATAGAACAGGCAACTTGACCTGTTTTTATTTTAAAAATATATGAAAACGTCATGTTTAGACAACCAGGTATTCCAGCTTTCTTTGTTTGGCACCAGTCCTTAAATACTGAGTAGGTTTTTAAATACAAAACCTTAGATTTTTGGGGTAGCAACTCATCATTAATTTATTGTGCTTCCACCCTCATTTCTGAAGGAGTGCACGTATCAGTAACAGTTTCTTCGCTCATTTTATCAAAAAGACTTGCATTTTTTTATGAATCGACAAATACTGACAACTAAGAATGCCATCTGACAAAATAGAAAAAAATGCTGCAAATTTCAAAGCAAAGGTAACTTGACTGAAAAAACAGAAGCAACCCTAAGAAGGTATGTTAACTTTAATTATTAATTTAATGTTGTAAATGTGTTAGTAGTGGAAAAAATAATATATTTACCACGGTTTAGACAACTATTATTGCCCTCACGTCTTAAATCGACGCTCGGTCAATAATAGTATATGCCCAAACCTTGGTCAATAATATACTAGTTGTTAAATTGTTTGTGGTATTAATCGAAAATAGCTAACTTTGGCCGGCCCCAAGACGCACCGGACGAATGAATACCGTCAATTGTTTAACTAAATTAAAATGTGTCGAAAAGAACCATAACCTTTGATAGTTACCATTAAAAATTAATATAACGCCTAACTACGTCTCAAAGCTACGAAACAGTTCGCGAATTATAAAAAAATATCACTTTTAAGGAGCAGTGGGATCTGCACGTAGCAAACTTTTTTTAAAGGTCACTTTTGGAGATGCCGGCGAGAGCTCCACATAAAAGCTTTCTAGAGTCGGTGATTCAATGAGCTAAAAGTGAGTCGGAATTAACTCATTAAAACGTTATATTTCTCATCCACACTGCAATGATTTGTTGTTAGTTTTCATTTTTCTATCCGTCTCATTCATCATTCATTCAATTTTTACTGTTTGTATAATAAAAAGGCAAATTAGGCGTTGAGTATTTAAACAGCTCCTGGATGATCCTGTATGTCAGCTTCCTAATCTATATATGCTCAAAAGCTAAGCCTTTCAACTCCGTCTTTTGTGTTTGTGCAGCTCTTAAATTTGTACACATTTGCTGTTCATACGCAATGTTTTGCTGACGCAGAGAAATCGAATGATAAGACGTTGAGTGTAATCTATGCTTTACAGTTACGCCCACAGCAAACTTCACGAAAAAAAAAACAACATTAATATAAAGATTGATACGCTTAATTCGAGTATATGCTAGTTTAATCATTCCTCAAATAAGGGAATACTTGATTCCAATACTAGTTTATTCTTAAATAATAAGATTAGGGTCTATTGAATCTAATAATTACAAATATATGACGAATATTGTTTTCAGATTCGTACCTAATCTAGGCCCCAAAATATATCTTCCTAAAAAATCAATTTTGGCGGTATAACCCACATATATACATACACTATATTGCCAATACAAGCAGCCGCACGAAGCAAGAAGATACCCATCGTGCAATTCGAAATAACCTGAATTATGGCCCGCGGTGCTTGCGCAGTAGGAAAAATATTAGGCAACCGACACGATATCTAACAGATCGTAAACAGAATCGGCTTGCCGTTGTTTGTATTCTTATTCGTCGCCATTTTTTGTTTCGTTCGTTCGTGTGTGGTTATAGTTTCCAAGTTTTGGGTGTTAATGTTTATAAAACTTTACTTTAGACATTTTTTTGTTAGTTTGCAAGTTGTTAGTCGTTTTCATCTTTTTTTACGTTGTATTTGTTCGGATGTTCCGTGTGTGATTGTGGATATTATTTTTAAGTTTTTGGTGCGAATTTAGGTATAAAACTTTACCAGACATTTTGTTATTGTTAGCGACTTGTGTCTCAAGATGGGTAGAAAAAGTGCATGATCCTTTTTTGCACGAATCGCGGTTCAATACCAGGAATAAGGTATTTCAGGTATGTAAAATATTGGTTACTTAGTTTTATTTGACCATAAACTGTACACAAACCCCGAACTAACGGGTGAATTTAAATAAAAGCTTGTAAAAATATTTTGAAAGTCGGTCCTGTCAAATGTTTACATCAAGAAGAAGCAAATTTCCGAGCTGCGCAAACTCAACGGACCCTGATCATCTGCCTACAGTGGTGTCATCATTAAATTATGGTATTAGCAATATAGTGTATTTGGTATAACCCTATACAAGGTATGGATTTTAAATGGCGGCTCTGGGAATAAAATTTCTCTAAAATCCAAAAATACGTCCTCAAAGATTTTTTATGGGCCTCGCTTTTGCCATGTAAAAAAATGGATCCCAAGGACGGGGCGCAGCTCTAATCAACTTTTTTTTTTAAATTAGGGGATACCACTTGTGACTTCTTTTTGGCAATCTTATCGAAAAATGAATTTGTCCATGTATTTTTGTTTACATCTGTCAAACCATGTGTTAGAAATTTAGTAAACACTAATTTAAGGAACAATTACTATAATGTCACTTTTTAAGCATAGCAAATGCTGAAAATGTGCCCCATGAACCTGTTAGCGCAGACCAAATCGATGGTAGAACTCTTCCCTTACTCCCTGCAAAACTTCTGGCGTCATTAAACGTATCTCTGCCCGAGTTCTTGCCTATTAACTCTTCTAGATTTCTAGGTCTGGTGACATATATCCTTCTTTTAAATCGCCTCATAAATAAAAATCTAAGGGTGTAATATCCGGAGATTTGGGCGGCCACTCTATAAATCCTCACAGTCCTATTCCCCTTTTTGGAAACCTAACATTTAATAATAATAGTTAATAATTCTTTTACTTACACATAAAATGTACACAAAAACACCGACATGATAAGTAAAAGATCGGTAACGAAGCTTACTGTGAATTTTTATGGGATCGACGTCGTCAGGTAATCGCGCCAGTTTGCGTTTTTAAAATTTGTGGAGATTGTGCATGTTTTCAATGAGCTGCAAAAAATTCATGGTATGACCTAGTAATAGTTTTCTTGATGATTAACTCCTATTATAGCACCGACTAAACAATTTAAATGTCAAAACTGTCACACATTGATTAAGGGTTGCTTTTTTTCCAGTGTACCTACGTCAAAAAAAAATAAACCAAACCAAAAATTTTAATATTAAAATTGAGGGCATTAAACACCGCGGCAAAAACGTAATTTTCTCCGGAGCCCAAAGCCCTCTTGAATATTTCTTGGCCGACCTTCAAGCCCACTTTACCGGACCGCGTCCAGTCCATTGTTATTCTCAAATAATTCCAAACAAACCTCAAGCAACCACTTCACTAAGCAGTTTAATCGCCTTTCCACAGATCGTTCAGTATTTCCTGCCGGCAATCGTTCGCTAATTTACAAAGCGACGACTCTTGAGGGAACTTAAAAATACGCCAAAGGGTCAAACCCGACTTGGCACAGAGTCAGAAAGCAATTTGAGGCTTTCAAAACGACGTAAAAATCCATGAAATCGGTAAATAGATTTACTTTACTTTGGAGATTTGGATAGAGCGGGCTTGTATTGCTTTTTAGTCTAATTTCTTTATTACCGTGAGCCAGTCGACAACTACCAGCTTTTTTTTTATCGAATAATCAAATTAACTGTGAGCCTATTGGGCATATTCTTGCTTTATACTAGAAAATTTAGTGATAAATAAGAAAACACGACGGGTTATTCGATGTAAATTATGAACACATAAATATTTTTATTGGTGCTGAAAAATTAGAAATTATACATTCTTTTAAATATTCGGAAATCATATAATCGAATTTATCATATTCAGCACTAACTAATATGCTCTTTCCCTATTTTATTAAATAGTTTAGGTATTTAAATCAATAAAACTATCGCTATAGTCGAAAAAATCGTCCATTTTCTCAAAGAGACCAAAGTAACAACATAAATAGGAAGACAAAAATCACAAAGTCATGGTCTCAATCATTTAATAAAAAACTAAGGTGACATGTTTCGCTCTCTACGGAGCATCATCAGACCTAAAATTGTATAGAGGTGTGACCACATTACATTTTAATACTATTTAACAGCCTTCCTGAATTGAAAAATTCTTTATTTTCATTAAGTGCAGGTAGTACCACCCTGGTTTGGATCAATTTATGGGTTTTGCCTATTGGTATCCGTTCAGAAACATTGAAAATGGTGTGACAAAGGCGTACATTATGTACATAGTATTAGATACACTTACAACATTATAAAAAAAATACAATATACAAAAAATACATTATACAGAAATTAAATTATAAAAAATCATAATCTTCTTCGTCATATGAGGAACTGTCATCTCCTTTTGACGTTATAATTAACGGGTCGAGGGTACGATCGATCAGGTGGTCAAGATCCCACGTTTTCTCCTTTTCTTTAATGACATGATGCACTGCTTTTCGCCAGTTCTCTGGTGTCACTTCCTCAATGGCTTGATCAAACAGTAGCTTAACGTCTTTCATTTTGAATGTCGTGTTGTGTCTTACTACAAATCCTTTCATTTACGCCCATATAAGTTCTGTAGGATTTAATTCGCAATGATATGACGGCTAGAATTATTTCGGATAATCCGGTTCATGGGTCGTTTCGGATAATGCGGAATTCGCATAATCGGGTTTTGGATAATCGGGAGTCGACTGTATTGGAGATAGTGAGAAAGATATTTTTATTAAAAAAAGAATAATCTTAATATTTTTTGAAATAAATAGGTTTTCATTGGCTTATATCTTTTTCCTATAACTTTCTCACGCGCACATAGATACCACTTTCCACTGGTGAAAAAAATTGAATAATTTGTGCAGTTTTTCTTGTAATCCACTTCAAGAAACTCGCAACTTAACATGGGAAATTTTAGCGCGTTCATATCCACTTAACAAATGCACGTCCACCAATAACATTTCTTTTACCCATATATTATGTACGTCTTGAAAAAAAAATAACAAAGGCCAAACTTTGATGGTCCCCGACTACAGTGAAATTATCTGTAATTGCAATAAGTTTTTATAACCGGTTATTACGTAGTGTGAATTTACGAGAGACGATACGTACGGGTAGGTACTTACCCGAAAGTGGGTACTGGTGTCTACGTGTGTCGGATTTTTTTTACGTTTTCTCGATTAAAAATATATCGAAAAAATGTGCCCCCCGGGGGCTGTAAGCTAGATTATGACGGATTAATAATATTTGCAATTCGAGCGTAAACTACGCGAGAACGGTTGCAGTCATCGAATTCGTTTCATTTAAAAAAAAAGGTTAATTGATTTTTTCACTTAATTTTAATTTCGACCCTGTCGTATACAGCACAAAAAAATAAAAAATTTTACCGATTCAGATTTTAAATTCTTCAATTATTTAGTGAGAAAATAATTAAACTAAATACGCTCTCTAATAAAAACACGCGGAAGACGGTACTGACGTCACAACTAAACCGGAAAATGGGGCAACCCAGGACAGCCTTCATTCAACACGCTCGGATCGTCGGATTCATCTCCGACCTGACTAAGCTCTCGAGACTGGTGTTCTTTTTCTATTTAAGCTTGGAATTTCAACATTTAAAGAAAGCCGAATAGATAGGCGCACTATGATTTATTCGCTACGTAAGAACCGACGTGACTTCGGAGCGCGCCGTCTTTTATTGCATAAAATAATACAATATCTTGTGTCTGAAATCGATCGAGAATGGAGACAAACATTAGTTCGTCTCCAAAAACGGTTGCCACATTTTTGCACTGATCCGTCGTACTTTAAATATTGAAATTCAAAGATTTAAGTTATCGGAACAAAGATAACAATATAATTTGCTGTATTTGGTTGATCTCTATAAATAATTGGTTAGTAATACATCTCAAGAAAATAGCGAATGTTAAACAAAAACCCAAAAATGTCGGAATAAAAAGTATTTATTTTGAAAGGAAAGGTATGTTCATCAATTGAACGGATCATCTTGAGGTTATGAGCAACAAATGGTGCAATGGTCACTGTATATTATTTGATATAACAGTATATAGATATAAAGTTAAAGTTTTTGCAACTAAATCCACGTATGGTGAAGTGTGTATTGAAACCCAGGCACAAAAAAAAAATTAAAAACCTAATATCTAACAAACATTTATGGCCACATTCTATATTAAATTACTTCTCGGTTTAAGTTGTTTTAAAAATTGGTAAATTGTTATCTTTAACGTTTTTATAGTTTGGGCTTTTAACCATTTGTTAATTATTTAGCTTTAAACTATGTATTAGTATCTGGCATACCGCTTTAAATGCATAATAATAATAAAAAAATAAACTAACGCAATATTAAATAGAACAAGAAATGGTAAGACGTACTAATAGTGGCAAATTTTTTAAACTACTTACTACAAATATTTTATTTTAATTTAATTTAATAAAAATGTTTATAGTAAAATAAATACGAAACCTTGTATATATAAAGAAAATAAGCCATTTAACGCAAAGTCCTTACATGAAGGTGCAAAATGTATTTTAGCGAAACTATTTTTTAAATTTTTTTCCACCGAAGCCGAAAGTTGGGACTTTTAAGTCACCAAATGGTTTTTCTTCTGTTGAATATGCTTTCAATTTGCACAAAAGCATTGCCTCGTCAACGAGCTTATTCGTATTTTCATAATCTAAACAAATGTTGCAAGAATGTTGGATTAAACCCTTTTTTTATATATACAAGTTACTAATGCATTTTCTTAGTACATTGATATTAGCATATTTAGAAAAAAAAAATTATAAAGTTTTGATATGTTGAGATTAAACGCACAAAAAGGAGACTTTTTAAAATCAAAAGAGTTCTTAAGTTTAAAGTGTGAGCTTCACCCCCAAAAACCACCCCCAAAGCGCACTGCGGTGGTTTTTCGCGTTTTTCTCAAAAACCATTAGCCGCACAGAAAATGTTATTCTTTTAAAAAATGCTCGTTATAAAATTCTATATAAAAAAGGTTCTTATACTTATTTTGTTTTTTCCAATGTATAACGAGCAGCGAGCGATCGAAGTTAGGGGTTGCTTTAAGCGTAGATGAGATATACCGATTTTTTATCTGACCCTATCAAATTATTTAATTTTAATCAATAAAAACACTTTAAGATGTTAAAATAATCTTCGATTGTTGTAAGGATAACACAAGTAGTATATTTTTGCTCTAATTTAAGTGATATTTTGTTGTAAATTTTTACCATCTTTAGTTTTCAACAGATAAAAATTTATGAAATTATATAATTTTTAAAATCTAACAGAGTAGCGAAATTTTGTGAGATAAAAAGTATCATAATTTAAATAGCTAGAGTTTTAACTTTAGGTACGCCCTAGTGCGAGGAATTGTGATCCACTTCATTCAAGCGGAACGCATGGGGAATTGGGAACTTCATTTGCGTTGCATCAGAGCAATGCTTCCGGTTTTTCATGCAACTGGGCATTTTCCATATGCGAAGGCGTGTCAGATTTACCTTCAGGATATGGATTGTCTCAATCAGAAGATGAGTGAGAAGGAATATGAGCAATTTACTCAACAAGGCTTTTTTACAATTCGCCGTTCAGAAAAACATTGGTCCGGAATCTGGTCAGATATGACCATCGAGCAAACGCTTATGAGAGGTATGAAAAGTCTTGGTGGTTTGACTCATGGAAGAGGTTTTTCACAAAGTGTTTTAAGTAAATGGATTCTTGGTATGCCATCTACCCACCATGTATGCGAAGCTGTGGAAATATATTGCGATATCACACCAGTCATTTCAGATCAGCTTGTAGAAATGAGATACTCAAGAATACAGACAGACGAACAGAAAATTTGAACAGTGGCTCCGAAATCACTAACCGTTTACCATTACAAACAATCTTATTTCTTTATCTACTGGTATTGTGGCCGAGGAGAAAACTAATTGCTACGACGTGAAAACTGTTGGAGAAAAAATTCTGCATGCTACTGTAGGCAATGAATTTGGAACCGTTAAATTAAAACGTGCAAATATAGTAAGGAATATGGCCTCGTCAGCCGGAAAAGTTAAGGTTGGCAATGGCATTATCCAAGTCGATTCCACTCAGCTTTTCCAACGAATAATATGCACTGTTCATTCTCCAGAAGATTTGCGCTTTTGCTTCAAACATGAACTGGCTTCGGTTCCCCTATCTTTATTTGACAACACTGGAATGATGAGAAAGACAAAAAAATCAACATTTTATGATATCTTCAATGCAGTTGAGGAACGAGAAATTTGCACAGAAAATTATCATGTTGTTCTTGACGGTGGGTTTCATCCACTGTATGGAGTGGCCAAAATAAAGTACCTTTTTGGATGTTTATACTGCATATACCAACTTTATTCGAAAGCGCTATGGTCAAAAAGTTACTGTGGTATTCGACGGTTACTCCGAAAACAGTACAAGCACAAAATGCGTCGAACGTGCAAGACGATTGCTGAAGCATTCGAGTCGTGAGATTATTTTTGATAGCAATACCTTATTGGTCGAACAGAAGAGCAAATTCCTAGGCAATATTAAAAATAAGGAACGACTTATTTCGCAGCTTGCATTACACCTAAATAGCGAGAATATTAGCACATCATTTGCAATAGATGATGCTGATGTCCAGATTATTCGTACTGCCATCAAAATATCTGAGAAAAATGAACAAGTTCTAGTCGTCGGACAAAAACGAGCAGCAAAATTAAAAGAGGTAACATATTATAAATACAGAAGAACACTCAAAACATGTTTTTGTTTATATATTAGTTTTATATCTGTTGCGTGTATATTTAGAACGTTAAACCACCTTGGGGGACTATAATTTGGAAGGCGACCCGTGTTCGTTTGCACCCCATTTTTCAAACGATTATTGCTCGAAATGCATTGGATCGATAAAAATAATTCATAGAACCTTTTTTGTAGAAAATTTTATAAGGAATATTTTTAGTCATTATAAAAAAAATTGTGCGACCAACGGATTCAGAGAAAAACGAGAAAAACCATCGCAGTGCGTATTGGGGGTGGTTTTTGGGGGTGAAGCTCACCCTTTAAACTTAAGAACTCTTTTGATTTTAAAAAGTCTCCTTTTGGTGCATCTAATCTCAACATATCAAAACTTTATAATTTTTTTTTCTATTCGGCTATTTTAGGTTTAATATAAATATACTAGCTTCCGTAACAGTATAATCCCTTGTAAAAACTTTAATTGAACTATAATGTAGAAGTAGACACAAATAAAGGTTCATATCAATTCTTAGTGAACAAATGTTGATAACGCTTAGCTTTTAACGAGGCTTTTAATGTTTCCCTTAAAATAGCAATAGATTTTAAAGCCTCCAATCAAAAATAAATGTTATTTTTTTAGTGACGCATATTCTAAGAAAAGTAAAGATTTTAGCGAGGATTTTAGGTTTTTAATTAAATTAAAATTAAATTTCTTTTAAATGATTTTTTGGTTTTCGGCGCCTAAAATGCTTGAAAACTTTCTACAATTTAAAAGAACAAAAAAACACGGTTCATGGTTCCAATAAATGCCGTTGTTTTTGTTTCAAGTTTATAAAAGTGCGAATCTTTTGGATTAAAGGTGTATGCATTTCTCCCAACAAATTAGTCGTTTTTTTTGAGGTTTTTTTAAATGTAAATGGCCTATCATCTTGACAAGTCCAAAAAAATATGCTCGGGGATGAGGGGGGGGGGCTCAGTGGGCGTAAGTAGGATTTTTTTCTAGAGAAAGAGACAGTCGGAACTACATGTATTTCATGATACCAGGTACAGCGCAAAGTTCGTTTAAAATTCTTCTAACTACTATCAAATTTCGAAAATTAAATTATTACGTCTCCCCCTCAGCATGGTTGGATAAAATTTGTTTTTGTAAATGTTTTTTTTTTCACTTTTTTTTTCTATTCCTAGCTGGCTCTTTATTAAAAAAAAACACTTTTTATATTTGTGAAAAATATAAAGATTGGTGTCTATCCAAAATTTTAACATAAGACGTATGTATGACTCTACCCAGCGTTTTTCGGGCTCGGATTTTCATGATTAAAAATAAAGTAAATATCGCTCACCACGCCAAAATTGATGATTTTTTCAGAAATCATCTATTTTAGAAGCGTAGATAAGAGCAGTTTTTGGTGCAAATGCTTAGGTTTTGAAATACTCCTTCCTAAGTGCCGTTTTGTATATTCATAATAAAGCTATCTCGTTTCTTCCCGCACTATTTTTTTTATTATAAATTATCACACGTCTTCCATAAAAAATGTTTTAATTAAAATTTTTACTTTAAGTAATTTTTCTCTTTAAACACAAATACCTAATAATTGTTTTTTGTTTTAGTTGTATTTGTATTGCATTGGGTTATATTTTTGTTGATTTAAAACAGCTCAAAAAACGAAAACAGATAAGTATATAATAGAAAAATACTATAAAATATTATTCTTTTTACTCGTTTCCTATAAAATTGCATCATAAAATAACTAAAACGGTATGCGTCCGAAACCTTAATCTTGAGCTTAATCTCTGTAAAAAAAAAACAGGACTTTTAGAAGGAAAAGTTTAAAAACTAAACGTTTACTACAAAACCTTTGTAATTTAAGCCAAGAATACATTATTTAAGAATTTAAGTTAAGAGTCCAAACGTGAGACGAAAAATTAGATTGCAATTAGACTTTTAGACCCGAGATCCTAGGCCAAGAATACATTATTTAAAAAGTTAAATTAAGAATCCAAGAGTGATACAGAGTTTAGAGGTACTGATTTTCTAGGTGGATTTTTCCATGGCATTAGATTCCAATAGAGACTTCAGCAACGAACTTCAGGAAGGTATTTGGTTATGCCGAGAGCTACCATTACAACCGTTGATCTCATATTAAATCGTCTCTCTGTCGGGGAATCATAAAAATTGACAAACAATTTTCACAGAACCCATTTCGAAACAATAACATTTTACAAGCAGCAATAAAAATCCGAGATAAGAGCCGAATAAATCCGAAGAGGACATTAAAATACCATTTTCCTTATTAACAGTTGTTTTATTTTGAACCACCGAGAATGACGGCTTATAAAACAAAAACCCGCCATATAAAAGTGACTCAATAAAGTTTTAGTTGTGGTCGGGACATCTTGTTTGTTGTTATTACTTGGCTATCCACTGCTCCGTACTTTAATTCCAGTAGTATTCGCAACTATACTAAAGTACCTACACACACTCACTTTAATTTAATAGTCACTAATTTTATATTACCTAAATGCTTTTAGCATGTTTAAATGAGGTACCTAAGTACATAGACTTAGGACATATTGTAGAACTACGATGGCCAATTTTTCAAAATCATAGTCTATTTCAGAAAGGTGTAGAGTAATAAAAGCTCATTAGGTATACAAGGCAGGTTTGCAATAAATCACGATTGTATTGAAAAAATCAACAAATATGATTTTTTCCATTAAATCGTGATTTTTTTGATTTTTTCATTAAATTGATTTTCTCCTTAAATATGACAATAAAGAACTTTAAAATCACTTATTTTCATTATTTTGTCTCTATTTGCCCAAATATATTTGTTGTCTAGATTAACAGTTAGAAAATCTCCTCGGCGTTACACTTATAATAAATAAACTATCTTCCTTTTTTTGAATTTCCTGATGAGTTATTTGCTTCGGCGACTTGTTTTTACAGCAATTGATAATTTGATTTAAATCACCATTAAAATTGAAAAAAATCAGTTGATTTAAATTACTTAATTTAAAACGTCGCAACCCTGATACAAAATGACTACAGAGTGACCCAACGAAAATTTAAGCCACTTTTATAATTTGGCATTGACTTCATTGCGAAATTCTTTATTTTTATCAAGTGCAGGTAGTACCACCCGGGTTTGGGTCAATTTATGAGTTTTGCTTATTGTTATCCATTCACAAACACTGCAAATGGTGTGACAAAGGCGTGCATTATGTACGTAGTATTAGGTACACTAATTCTTTATAAAATAAAATACTTTATCTGCCGCATATGCGGCAGATAAAGTGTTACCCCGCTATTTCTCAAAGTAGGTCAAATTTTTTGAGGGGTGCTTTGGAATACGCACGTGGTCGCCCAAAATTTTCTGATGTGTCAAATTTAGGCTAAAATGGGTTTTTTTGTCGTCGAATTGTAAAGCTATTTTAACCTTTCCAGCTTGAATATGGGATGGAATAGGTAGTATGAAATTTCTACTTTACATTTTGACCAAATATAAGGCAAGAACTATTAAATATTTTACGCAAACCCGATTCTAAAATAGGTCTACAGCTCGTCTTTTCTATTAATTTAACATGGGGAAAAACATCTATTTTCTTAGAGCGGTCTGACTTACATAAAACGGTGATGAACGGTTGGCGATAAAATTTTGTATGCACCACGTCAGTAAAGTGTCTTTATCGACTCGCCTGATATTCGCCTAGCTCGCTTCGCTCGCTCATCTCATAATTTCAGACTCGTCCGATAAAGAATCACTTTACTGCCTTGGTACATAAATAACTATTATAATCATATATATT
The DNA here is from genome assembly GCA_935413205.1 of Polydrusus cervinus. Taxonomy (NCBI): domain Eukaryota; kingdom Metazoa; phylum Arthropoda; class Insecta; order Coleoptera; family Curculionidae; genus Polydrusus; species Polydrusus cervinus. The sequence goes on from OW284510.1 coordinate 6,555,094, forward strand.
CATAAAGATCATTATAAGGTATAATATAAATTTTAAGGTTCATCCTTTCATCTGTTGCTTAACGTTATACCGACGTTATTGATACCTTTTAAAAACAGGCTAAGTATTCAATCCCAACAATTTATTCACGTTTGAGATATTTTAATCAAAGATAAAAATATTCATCACTGTATTTTACTGCTATGTCCAATCTACCCCATACCCTGGCCAGACCGTCCCTACCCCTGGGGGGGCATGGGCCATTTCTGACATTTTTTAAAATGCAAAAACTTAGAGTGGTTCAGAGTTTTTACTATATTTTTATTTTTAATAAATCGTATGCATGTTATCCAAATTTAGTTTTTTTCATAAACTACAAAACTTTTTTTAACAGTGGCCCAATAATACTCTCTCCCCTACATATATAGATATAATTTCGCATGGAGCTTGGTAACATTGGAGAACGAATTAGAAATATTGTCGTATCTATTTAAATTAAAGGAGTCCCAATTTGAGTGACCTGCAGGTTAAATTGTAGATGTAACAATATATTATAGGTAATATGGTAGCTATTGCCGCAATAATAATTTAAAAAGAGAAGAATAGGTAACATTCTAAAAAACTTACAGCTGCAAGATTAGTTGCAGATTTTCTGTAATGTCTCCGTTAAATTACAAGTATTCCCACCCATGTAAAATGTGTAAAAAACAAGGTATTATAGTATGCCAGTTCATTATACGTAACTAATTTATATGTAGGTATATTGTAGGTATTTTATGGACATTACCTTTAAAAATGTCCCTGTCATACACATCACGTCCTAGCATAGGACAACCTGTACAATTATTATTTTAACCTTAATTTGAGCTTTAATTATTGTACCTGCCTAAATTACCATTCTAATACATACAGGTTAATAAGTAACTAATAATTACTGTAAAATTATCAATCTTTTAAAAGGTCTCAACCATAATTTTTTTGTTAATATAAACAATACAAAACATTAGTGCCTTCCATTTACCCCCTCACGGGGTATGGATTTTCAAAAGGAGGTGATTAACTGAAATTACCCTCTTGACTTTTAAGGCAGTAAACCAATCAATAACAAACCCCTAGGAAGTAATAAAAATAATATACAAAGGTGACCAGAAACTGCCTCTATACCTTACCTATTGTCGAAGTTTTCGCCGTATTTATCCGGAAAAAACACACTGTATATGAGTCAAAGTTACACACACAACAGTTTAAGCAGTTCACAACAAATACGAACAGTTTAAAACACCATTTTTATTGAAAAAACTCGCGAATTTTCGGTTTAAAAACAACGAAAATCCACCGCGAAATTCAGCTCTTACACCAACAATCCATTGCCATTTTGTCACTGAAATGCGCTGTTGCCAGATGAAGTTGTGTAGTTTTCTTGGGAGCGATTGACAGATAGAAAATTGGAAAATCTACCAGCATTAACCAATATTGGTATCGAATTTATTTTTCGTTTTTTATTTTGACGTATCTAAAGATTACAAATTTTCACCAGACTTGCGTTACTGTGTGTAAAAATACAGCAGTATATGTATAGGTACGGACTATTATTATTGGTTAAAAAATGACGTGATATAGACGACATTATTTGACGTCATTTAGACGACATGGATTTACGTCAATATAACGTCATCCTAAGTCCTAATCTCGCTTTACGCCTTTGATATTTTTGTTAAATTAACATTATAACAAAATCCCTCTAAACGCTATTTTAAACGTGATTTTCTCGGAATCCACACAAACAATTTTGTAAAAACCTGTTTTGTATTCAGCGGCAATTATAATTATTTCCAGCGAATCGAGAATCTGGTTTCAGGTATAAGCCAGTGCGAAGATTTTACGACCTGAAAAATCAATTAGCGAGATTTTGTTGGCTTGCAAAATGTCACCAGTATCACATTTTTATCACGTAAATAAATGACACTCCAATAACGTCATCGGTTTGTGACCTAATGACGTCATCTTACCGTCATATTAAAGTTCCCAAAAAAAAATTGATACAATTAGGCAATCCAACGATGTGTCCAAATGGCGGCTGACTGGCGAATACTGCTTTGTAATTGGTACACGTGACCATAAAAATAAGGTTGCTGGTGGCATTTAACGGGTGACTCAATGCTTTTTGCCATCCAACCGCCATATTGAATCACGTGGTTTGGATTCCCTAATAGAAGATAATAACACCCGTTACAAACATAACCTTTCATAAAGCTGTCTTATATTTGTGAAATTCTTCTTGAATTTAATTAGACATTTTTTAGATTTTTCGTGAACTTATTTTCGGATTAATTTCGTAGATCAAATTTTAATGTTACCAACATTGCATGTTTATTACAACTTTACAACATATCTTCTTTCATTATAAAACAGATAAAAAAATTCTATTTACATCAAAATCCAGAACGAATTAAAAAAAAACTTTATTTAATTTAAAAAAAATTATATAAAAATGTTGGTACATCGGAATTGACGTAAAATTTAACAGACATTATCAAATTAAACCTATAAGTTATTTCATAAATAAATTAATTCACGAAGAACTGCACAAATGTAATGAGATTACAATTTACATAATAATCGCCTTTTAAAATATGGACAGCCTGTATAGTAACATCACTAACAGAAGGATATTTCCCCAAACGTGGCAACGCCGATAAATCTTCTTCAGATCGAGTCAGCCGTGGCGGCACCATTCGGTTGCTAGATCAAACATGGAACTCTGAATATCTTTTGTTTGTTGTAGAAAGGGCTGCTTTATCGATCAGAAAGCGGGATGTTTAAAATTGAGGGATTCTTATTAAATTAAATAAAGAATGTAACAATATAAAACGTAAATAGAACTGTAGGGGTGCTGAATTGAATGGAAATAGGTCAAAAGAACACACCTACTTACAAACATGGTAGGAGTTTGTGTGTACACAACCATAAACAACAAATTAAATTTATCTGTTTTAAATTCTCGCAGAAAAGTCTGGATTTATTTATTCTGCAATGTAAACACCTACAGGTTTATGTTACAATGGCATTTATATGTTTTTATGGTAGGAGTATTGGTTTATCTTAAAGAAACAAACACCAGCATAAAACATAATCTAATATTAATATTTATCAATTTTATCGTTGTTTATAATATTTGTTTATTAATTTTTGATAAGAAAATGTTGAAACAATAAACAGTGAATCATACCATTTATTGCTTGCAGGGTGAATTTAATTCGCGGTGATGCAGAAACCACTTTTAACTTCAAATATCCCTAAAATATAAACACTCGTAGGCAGCCAGTTATACACCAATGCAGTTATCATCTCTAAATGGCATTAATAATGTTGCAGAGGTGAGGGTGAGGCAAATGTTTATCGAAACAAAGTGAAAATATAAACTAAAAAGCAAATTTATAACAGAATACAGTATGAATTCCACGCCGACACATATTTTTTATGACCATTTTATAACCTATAAAGTTAATATCTCGGAACGTTATCGAAAAATTTGTATGCCCCAGGGCAAGAATAATTCTAATATTTTTTAAATAATAACAGCAGTTTAAAAGGAAATATTTCCAGGGCCGTAGGTAAGGGGGGGGTTAGGGGGTTCAAACACCCCCCATGATATATTACTTGACTAAACTACCCAACTCAAAAATCGTCTCCCTAGCCTTACTAGAGAAGATAGAAAAGATTCTTTTCTAAAAAAAATATTACTAAAATATATTAGATACTAAAAAACAATATTACCTAAATGAATCAAGGTGTGTCCTTCCACGTTCGCTTTACCTCATTCATAAATAAATAAATAGGTCTTTATTGTAATTTTAAGAGAAAATAAAAAATTACAGTCAGTCCGACCGGGGAGGGGGGGGGGGGGGGGGAGTTTGCAGCTCCCCCGAGCTCGGCTCTAAAAATCTAATTGAAACCTAATTTTTGAACGCTTGGACACTTAATTTAAATCTTTAAATAATGTATTCTTAGCCTAGATTACAAAGGTTTTGTAGGAAACGTTTAGTTTTTAAACTTTTCCTTCTAAAAGTCCTATTTTATAAAGAGATTAGGGTTTTCAGACGCATATCGTTTTAGTTATTGATTTTTGATGCAATTTTGAAGGAATAGTATTTTATAGCATTTTTCCAATATATACTTGTCTCTTCCGTTCTGACTTTTTTAGCGCTATTTTCAATCAACAAAAATATAACCCAATGCAATTAAATATTTGCACAACAAACCAAAAAATAATTAATTGAAACATTTTTTATGAAAGAAGTGTGATAATTTTTAATAAAAAAAATAGTGCGTGAATAAACGAGAATGCTTTATTATGAATATACAAAACGGCACTTAAGAAGGAGTATTTCAAAACCTATAAGCATTTGCACCAAAAACTGCTGTTAGATCTATGCTCCTAAAATGAAAACATGATTTCTGAAAAAATCATCAATTTTGGCGTGGTGAGCGATATTTACTTTATTTTTAATCATGAAAAACCGAGTCCGAGAAACGATGGTTACAGTAATACATATGTCTTATGTTAAAATTTTGGTTTGTTATCAATATTCATATTTTCAAAAATATTAAAAATGTTTTTTTTTAATGAAGAACCAGCTAGGAATATCAAAAAAAAAGTAAAAAATAACATTTACCAAAACAAATTTAATCCAACCATGCAGAGTAAGAGGTAATAATTTTATTTTCGAAATTTGATAGTAGTTAGGTGAATTTTAAACAAACTTTGGCCCCGAAATTTTTTCGAATTTAACCCCCCCCCCCCCCCCCATGAATAACGTCTAGCTACGGCCCTGAATATTTCAAACCCTAAGCATTATTTGCAACAAAAGCGGCTCTCAGATTCGTAATCTATGCTCGAAAAATTACATCATTTTTGAAAAAATTATCAATTTTGGCATGGAGGCATTTACTCAGTGGCGTAGGTAGCATTGAATGGGCCTTGTATCAAAACATTTTTCCTCCTTTTGGTGGGCCCCCCTAGGCCAGTGGGCCATGTATCATTGATACAGCTGATACAGCGGTTGCTACGCCACTGCATTTACTTTATTTTTAAACATGAAAAACCGAGCCCGAAAAACCCAGTCATTATTGATTGAAACACAAAACAATTATTATATTTTTCATAAATGTAAAAAATGTTTTTCTTTATTAAAATTAAAGAGCCAGCTAGGAATACTTACCCAAGAAAAAAGTGAAAAAAAAAACATTTACAAAACCAAATTCAAACCAATCATGGGTTAGTTAGAAGGTTATAGTTGGGTAGATTTTAAACGAACTTTGGGCGTGTTCCCGAAAATTTTTCGGCTGTGGCGCTTTTCCGCCTTCCTAACTATGGTACAAAATTATGAAATATATGTATAGTTCCAACTGCCTCTCCCTCTAGAAAAAATAATAAATTTGTCCTAGTTACACACTAAGGAGCCCCCCCCCCCCCCCCCCCCCCGAACATATATTTTTGGTTGCGCCACTGACAGCAGTTATAGAACGATTCCAAATTACCATGAGTATGATAAAATTAAAATAATTAATTCAAATTGAAACGGTTTAAATCAAAATATTTTAGCTATAAAAATCTTGTGCTTTATATGCTAGGCACAAATTGGGTGTGTAGAGAGCATGAAGGGGGGAAAACGTTTTGCTTTTTCTCAAATAGATCAGAAGTTACAGCAATTTTAATTATTTAAAGCTAAAAAGAACCAACTATATTGATTAATAAAACAAAACATCCGATAGTTTTAAACCTTAAAAACATTTAATACAAAAAATAATCAACACAAAAATGCAACTGAAATTGCAAATTATTCTTGGAAAACAATTTTACAGCATTATTCATCATATAGTAACTATTCTAAATAAGTGGAACCTTCCTCTATATATCGAATATTATAAAAAAATGGTTGAAAGAATTAAAAATATTTTTAACAACTAAAACTAAATAATAGTTAAAAAAATCACTTCTCGTAAAAAGAATATTTCCATCAAACTTTAAAAGCAGAGCCATTGGTAGATATTCATTGTTTTAGCGTTTATGTGTTTATTTAGTGCGTTTTTTAAAATAAAATCGGGGTTTCTCTTCGTAATGTAGGACGCGGAAATCTCGGTTGACTTTCATTTTCTCTCGCTCACTAAATGTTTCTCGTTGCCCGTGTTTTATTAACATGGCAGAGGCCGCCAAAAAGAAAGGGTGCATCTACATACAAATTTGTATGTGATATGTGTATGGCTAAGTCTTTCATATCAATTGGCTGTTAAGAAAAAATACGCCTATGAAATGTAACGGAGATGGCGAGCCCTAACTAATGTTATGATGACTAAGGAAGACATTAGATTTAAGTGTTTATAATTTTCCAAAGTAATTTTATAAAATTTAGTATATTTTTCCCGATTTTAATGAAAAATCGTACTAAATGAAATGAACATTAAAACGATGAAATTTAGAAGAAATCAGAACCAATAAAAAGCATTAATTTGTAATAAAATAAAACAGAAACATTATTTGAGTCTAGTTATGATCTATAAAGATGGTAACACTAACCTTGTCTTCGGCAAGTACTTCAAAGAAAGACACATGACTTCCGCCAAACAAGTAGTTACCAGAAAAAATATTTATATTTTTCAAGAATAAACGTAATTTAAGAAAATCGCTACAAAATAGTAATTCCTAAAGTAATAACTATAATCTAAAAATTAAGCAAAATGCACAGCAACTAATCCAACAAATTTTACAAGGCCATTGTGTAAGGGAAACAAATTTTAAAATTAACAGAAACCTTAAAAACGTATACATATTTAGTTGAGTCATTTGAAATGTCAAAAATCGATGGTTCAATAGGATGAAAGTTGTTCTTGCATAAAGAAAACGCTTAACCTTGAATTTAGAATTTATCAAGCATACATGAAATATAAAACGTCAATGGTACTATTTTATTACCTATAATCAGGGTTGCCGTAAATCTCTCAGCCAAAAGGATTCCCCAGACCAACGCAGTGCGGCGATAGCGGTGGACACCGAACGGTACACCGCATTCCTTGTTTTTTTGTCTGTGATTTCTATTAGGCAATCCAACGATGTGTCAAAATGGAGTTGGATGGCAAATACTGCTTTGTAATTGGTACACGTGACCATAAAAATAATGTTGCTGGTGGCACTTAACTGGTGACTCAATGCTTTTTGCCATCCAACCCATATTGAATCACATGGTATGGATTCCCTAATTGTTTTGAATATAACCTGCAAAAATATTATGTCAAAACAACAGTGGAAGTCAACATCAATCGAACAGGTAACACACAATACGTGGCGGATGTGTCTGTGAGCGGCGTTATCAAAATAAAACGCCCACACGCAAGTTCGACACCACAGCGGTGTGGGTAGCGCCATTAACCGCTGTGTTCTGCAGCACCGCGTTCGTCTGGGGGATCTTTAATTGTGTGAAAGTATAAATTCTGTCAAAGTATCCCTTTATTTACCGCCAAGTATAAGGGTCATATAAAAATGTGTAAGTGAATTATAGTACTGATATATCAGGACAGACAGTGGCAGTCGCCGCTAGTATTGCGTGTTGTACATATATTATAATCAAGAGTTTTAGTCTTTTAAGTACATAGTAGTAAAATCAAGCGTAAGAAATAAATTAAATTTATGGTTTTTATGTTCGCATAATTGAGTTAGGAATCTTAATATACATGTTAATTTTTTTAAATTTTAGCCCATGCACATCCATAATGTGTGCTCCCATCACCACACTGCATCGTTTTTCTGCTGTTCTTTATTTTGGCCTACGTTACCGATTATCAGGTATGAAGAAAGAAGAGGGTACCAATAAACTTGACAGGCGACATTTCAGAAGCAAAGACACGGCCATTTAGAGATAGTAGATGCGATGTGTGTGAATAAGTAACGAAACACCAGAAGAAATAAGACTGTTGAACGTTGCAAACGTTAAAGAAATCAACCTATATAAAAATTAATAAACATCAGGAATTTTATGATGATGTATAGGTTTGCTTTTGTATCATGTTATTTTTTGTTTCTATACATGTACTTTTATTATGTATAATCATTATTTTAATATTAAGTGTATAGGCATGTACACTCAAGTTACTCATTTTAGGGGTGTGACTTATTTTTTTTACCTTTGTTAACAAGAATTTTATTATTTTTTAAACAACAAAAGATTTTTTGACTTCGACATTATGTTAAAAATGAACTCATAAGAACTTATTGCTGGGTACTCAATTTTATGCTATCCAATGCATACAAGATAAACAAAAAGTAAATAATGTATCTGAAATTTATTCTTAAAAAAAATATTTATTAGTTATTATGAAGAAGATTCACTTTACATCTTAGATTGAAAAATGAATTATAAACAATTATTTAATATGAAACTTTTTGTCTTCCTTCGTCAGTTCCATCCCTAGGCGCGTTTAGCCAAATCATGGCTCATCAGTAGGGCTAGGAGACGACGAAAACGGTATACTGTTGAACAGTTTCTACAGTATTGATTTATATATCATTAAATATCATATAACATGAGAACTATTCCATATTATTATAGGGATGAACTATTATTATTCGTATATCAAAAAATAGAGGAATCTTTGAGTCAGCGTTTCGCCAAATCATGACTCATCAGTAGGGCTAGGAGATGACGAAAACGGTATACTATTGAACAGTTTCTACAGCATTGATTTATATTTCATTAAATATCATGTAACATGAGAACTATTCCATATTATTATAGGAAAGAACTATTATTATTTGTATTTATTTGTATTCAGTAAAGTATCGTCTTCTTTTCTTCAATCTAATTCAGTCAAGTCTTACATCGTTTGTATTTCCAAATTCTACAATTTCCTAAGATACATATCAAAAAAAATTAAAAGAGAAAAGTACCATGTTATTATTTGCAGACTTGCAGAATATATTGTCGGATATGGATTGGTACGGTAAGGATGAATAAATCAGTTCATACTTCGCTGCGGTGCTAAGACTCTTAATAGGTGTTGAGTGTGCTGATAAGAATGTGTAGTGGAAAGATAGTGTGTAGAACAAGGACAAGGACATTCCTAGTTTTGTAGGAGGAGTTTGTAGACGAAAGTTGATAAGAATAATTGTTTTAATTGGTTGGGATAAAGGGTTCCATTTTGAATAGTCCATCCAGGGAAAATCCTCTCTTTTAATAAATTGCTGACATAGTAAAAAGGAACCCCTTCTTCCATCTGGTAAGGGTTGCACAATTTATAAAAAGCTCGAAGGAACACTTATTCGGAGAGTTGTAAAAAGTATTCAAGTGTAAGGGTAACCTCTGCCCAAATAACAGTTTTCAAGCCATGAAGAGTACTGCCCCAGAACCAGTATACTTTGCTTCGATTGCGTAAGTGTTCTTTACATTTAATTGTTTTTTTGTATTAAATTGTATTATTCTCATTTTGGTCAAAGTTGTCTATTAGGAATAAATTGTTTCTTTAAACTTACTAGAATAACACCTTTCTAAAGTGAAAAGGGACAGTTTCTCTTCTTATTAGAGAACTATCTAAATTTACAATTTTATAACGTAACATTGTATTTTATACACATTGTCTCTCACCGCTTTGCTATTCATTAAATAAATATCTTAAAAAATCCTTAGTGTTTCAGTGATTAGATAGCGCACCATAAAGGTACATTAAATAATAATTAATAAAATAATTAAAACATAAATCAAAACCATCTAAGCTACACAACCCAGTCACCAATCATTTTAAGACGCGACAATATCCACTTAAGAGACCTTCACCTTACCAAAATGAAAGAGAAACTCCTTAAGTCATTGAAAATGCTATGCTTCCATTTGGACCCACCTTCCTTGCAATTGAATTAAATATAACAACACCTACATTTTCATCTACTCCTAGAGCAAAACGAAAAATAGAACCTCAAGAGAGAAAATTATTTTCTATGAAGAAAAAGAAGACTAACAAAAAAATTATGTTGTTACCAATAACCGAAGAAAAAAATCAAACAGCGGTTCAACTCTTAATGGATATTTTAAATACCTAATATCGGTTTAAAACGACATGTAAACTTATAAATACACCTACATATTATTATTGTTTGCGGACGACATGTAAACACACATAATCTGGATCGGCACCGGAGTTCGGCTTCTTTCGGGGCGCCTCAACGTCTGCCACGCAGACTCTTGTCATAGCTAACTATCTTAGCATTAAATTTGTATTAATGCGACTGGACAATATTTGCCTTATCCATTTTATAAATTAATTTATTTAACAGGTTTTTATCCCTATTTATATTTAGAAGACGTAAATAATGGCGAAATTTTCAATATTTTGCAGGAAAATAGAACCTCCTTGCAATTCGTAAAAATGTAGACATTTATATTGTGTCTAAAAATATTAGCATAACACTAAAAAATGAAGGCAAAGGGAAATTTTTAAATGTGGTGACATGTATCAATGACTGATAGATAAATCATAAAGAGCCGCGAAAACAGTATTAAATACCACTAGTACTAGATATACTGCGCCATTCGTGGTATAAGTATCATATATTATATCCTAAAAATACGTAATTATGGTACATTATATTAATTTATTTTTATCAAGTATATTATCATGTTTTAAAATGTACAGTGGATCATTATCATTGTGGACTACCACAAATATCATTCTTGATATAGTTAGCACCAAGTAAAGTGTTAATCAGAAGTTAGACATCTTCAAATTTAAAATAAAACCACTAGTTGACCACTGACCTTCCCAGACAGCTTTAGAACGATCCAAAACTTCTATGAATCTACTTTTATATACAAGATAAGGAAGCGCTATTTGTGAAAATTTCTTCGACTTAAAAGAGCTACAAGCGGTGAATATTAAAAAGTTCTGCTCTGAAAGGACGACCTGTGCCCGGCTGACGCTAGACTCTCGTGTTCGTCTATCTGTGCATGTGTAAATGGGCCTGTCCTTGTTTATTCTTTTTGTTTTAGCCACTCCTACACATTATTTTGTCATACATATAACAGTGCAGCCAATGAGTCTTTCTTCAGTTCATCGGCCGCCATCGACGACGATCGTACAGTGCACCGTGATCGGCAATCGCGTACCCAATGATGTAAATCTTAAATTGCTTCTGCTTATTGTTAAACAAATTTCGGGTTCAAGCACAAAAGTCGTGAGCTTAAGTTACAGGCGGTTTTGCTATCCAGTAAGCAGTTATTCAGATTGACTACATAGTGACAAAATATTAGGTTATGAAAATCATGCTTCGAAAATCGGCGGGACTGTACCGGGTGAGTCAACGATTGCGCGGAATAATTTTATGCCTTGAAGATAAAATTTTTCGACAATAAACTTTTATGTTAAGGTATGGTTGGATATCAGGCACATTTTAAAAATATTTTGAATTATACAGGGTGCGCCCAAAAAGTAGGGTGTCAAAAAGGTACATTTTTTTAAATGGGACACCCTATATATTGTATTATTTTCTGATTCCTCACAAAATTCTACGCTTATTTTGTAAATGTCATATATCTAAATTCAATAGTTTTTGAGATATTGACGGTTAAAATATGGCATTTTCAGACTTTGACAGGCTGTAGCATTGGAACGGTTCATCTTAGAGAAAAATGATTTTCACCTCCCTATCTTAGTTTTTTATTCTCTATCCAAAGAAACCAACCTCCGGTTTACCATGTTAAACAAAAAAAACGGTTTTAACGGTTTAACATGTTAAACCGAAAGTAGTAACTTTTAGATAGAGAATAAAAAATTAAGATAGGGAGGTGAAAACCATTTTTCCCTAAGATGAATCGTTCCAATGTTACAGCCTGTCAAAGTCTGAAAATGCCATATTTTAAACGTCAATATCTTAAAAACTATTGGCTCTAGACATTTCACATTTACGAAATAAGCGTAGAACTTTGTGAGGAATCAGAAAATAATACAATATATAGGGTGTTCCATTTAAAAAAATGTACCTTTTTGACACCCTACTTTTTGGGCGCACCCTGTATAATTCAAAATATTTTTAAAATGTGCCTGATATCCAACCATACCTTAACACAAAAGCTTATTGTCGACAAATATTATCTTAAAGCCATAAAATTGCTCCGCGCAATCGTTGACTTACCCGGTACAGTTTGTGGTATTTGTTGGACAAACAATTTTTTGGGTTAAGTTTTATTGAAAAATGAAATATACTAAACGGGTCTAAGCCTTAGAAGTCAGAAGAATCCAATTACAATATAAATGGGTAATATTTTTAAACTTGCTTCCCTTCTCTCAAATTTCATGCCCCCTGATAAAATTGTGATCTTTTTGATCTGTATCCTACAAAAGAATTCCAGTAGTATTTTACCCTAAAATGAGTGAAAAATTTTCACTCAACGCTTATTCTCGAGAAAAATTTTTCTTAGCGTCATTTTCTAAAATGCAATACAATCAAGTTATAAAAAATATCCAATCTGTAAGAACTCCGCTATCAGCATGTAACAAATAATAATTCACACACTTATTTACAAATTATTAGTCATTCTCTCAATGTGAATATTGAATCTCTAGAATTATTATAATAAATAAATAAATAATTTTGTATTAAATTATTATCTTCTTTTGAAAAATGTATATAAAAAAATCCAAGCAAATGAAGTTATAAGTAAGAAAATATTATTTAAAAAAAAGGGTTATCTTCGTTCTCTAATTACTCATCAAAAATTTCATAGTCAAATACTCATTGCCCCACGAAAATTCCATTACAAAACCGATTTCCTCAATTTTGGGTGGGCACCCATGTTTGTAGGGTGGGCCACTACCCCCCGCCCCCTGGCGCCAACGCTGCGAAGCTGGACAGTCTCACGGCGTTAGGAATGAGCAATGCGCAATATGTATGTAACTCTAGGGATTCAACTTTGAAAACTAAAATAGGTTAAGAGCTAGTTTGAATGAGGCATTCGCTATTTCATTCTTTGAACAATAATTCTATAATTGTTTTATTTAAAAAGGGGTTAAATTTGACAAATAAAAAAAAATGGAGAACTAAATTTACTCAAAATTGTTTATCCAAACTTTTTTAACTTGAAAATATAGGTAATTGTAATCCAAATATGAAGTATTTTGGATAAAACTAAATATTGTTAAAAAACCGAATGGCGAATGTCTCACTAATAAAAAGTGAATATTTTTCTTAGCGTTCAGTTTAGATTCTTAAAATTAATAACAGAACAAGTAGTCGATTGCACAGCTAAACTAAATTAGGTTTTCTTTCTTTAGCTGTGCGTATACAGATGGAATTTCTATGCCGTATTTTAAACTATCATCCAGCTCCGTTTTTACTATCACCTTGAATTCTTCCTCGTCGGGTATCAACTTCTTCAAACGTTCATGGATTTCAGGTTTATCCGGTATTCCTAAAAGAAAATTAAAACAAATGAGGGGTTTATCGTTTGAACACACATTTATCAACATCATTAAGAAAAATCATTGTTTCAAACGGAATGGTCAAATAATTCTTTCTTTATTTTGCGACCTTTATTTAGATTAGACAAAGGCCTAATCTGTATACACTGACGGATCAAGCACATCCGACGGAGTAGGCGCAGGTGTATTTGGAGAAAGAGCCGGAATGTACAGTATACCAAGCGGAAGTACATGTAATACAGACATGCGTACAGAAGAATATCGAAAAGGGCTACCACGACCAATAGATATACATTCTGTCAGACAGTCAAGCTGCCCTCAAGGCTTAACACAACAGACTCAAATCGAAGATCACAGTGAAGTGTTTAAACAACTTGAAAGATCCAGAATCAGATGAATTGGCGAGCCGGATCTGCTCAAAAGCTCAGGAACCCTAAACCCGCCCTCGGTTTATCAAAATAGGAAATTAAAATAACAATAAATAGGTGGGCACAACACCTATCTCAATGACATAGAATAACTGGTCAAATCCCTTTTGTAGGCCCACAATTGGGAAACCTTCAAAGAAACAATCAATTGGAATGTTGCTTTTAATACATACCCAGTTAAAGCAGAAGGTTGGCCAACCCGTAGAAGATTCAAAAATCTTCGGACAAATTTAACGAGCAATGCAAACTGGATAGAAATGTGACGTGACTAATGTCAGAACAAATTTTTAGGTTACCAATCATGCATAAACAGTTTTTTTACAATTTCAACAATAAAAAAGTTTCCCATATGGGTCCAACTTTTTGCCGGTCACTGTATAATAAATTTGTGTATCTTCCTTAATAAACTTCTTCTTTGATCCCTCGAAGACGTGTTTGTTAGGGGCAAATCTTAATATTTTAAATTATAAATATATGAGAATATTAAAATATTTTCTTTAAATATTTGTTAATATTATATAAAAATTAAATTGCAAATAAAGAACGTTTAAGTATATGTACGCAGTTTTTTGACGATATAGGTATAATAAAATTTTGAAAAATATATTATTCATAATATTATCAATTAAAACATTTCCAAAAGTATTTTTGGTTTATATATGTTACCGGCCAAACCCGATTTCCTAGGCCAAACCAGTCTACCCTAATAACAATAGGATGAACTAGTATGTCCTGAAATAAATGTGAGGCTTTTAGGAAAAACTAGTTTATCCTAGTCTAAACTAGTTTGAACTCTAAAAAAACTGTACAGATGCTCTTTTTACGCACTAGAGCGCAAAAAATGCCAATTCGCACTAGTGCCTAAAGTAAATTGCGTATATTATTTATTATAAGAACTACATTTCTCCAAGTTGGCCTTGATTTTGCTTGATGTTTTGCTAGTCTTGATAACATCTTAACATTTGCAATCATTGACCAAAGTAGGGTGTGCCTTTTAGGCACTAGATCCTTAAAATCCTTTTTTTCACTCTTTTAAGTCTAAAATAAATCTACATCTATAAACACGTGCATAAAGTCGATTTTCACTCATGGAATTGTCTCGCCTGCGGCTCCAGTGAATTTCTCCATTCGTAAAAAAAAAGATCTACTTTACCCACTTGTTACTTCTAGAGAGTAAAGCGGCCCTCACACGTTCAATATTATTGTCAATATAATCAAATATTGACAATATTATTGATCGTGTGAGGCAAAATATTGAAGTATTGTCAATATATTGATGTATTTTTGGCGATTCGAAAATATTTCTTTAATATTGTGGGCGGGGCGACTATATTGAAGAAGTATTGACCGCTTGAGGGCTATATTGACAATATTTTGCCAGTATAAACATAAACGCAATGGAAGTCACATCTCCGGCGCCTTCCAGCTCGATGAAAATGAGAGTAAAACTACCGTGAAATGCCAGAGTTATGGGATTCGTCTTCAAAAGACTATTGTAATAGAGATAAAAAGGCGGTTGGCTACAAGAAATTATTAAATATTTATATAATCATAAAAAAAAGATTCGAAAATCGAACATGTAAAAAAATGCTCTCAGAACAAATTACAGAAGAGTTAAAAAAAAATTAAAAACTCGAAACGGTCAGATTGTGCTTCCGAAGACGTTTATGAGCAATAGTTGTTCATATACATCGTTATTCATTCAAAAATAGTTCCGATAATCTTCAGGGCCCGTTTCCAAAATGGAATGTAGCACGTGTAAATGGGTGTATTCTTTTTTAAAAGTTTTTTCCACAATCAGATAAATTTGATAAAATTATAGCTATACAAGATTTTTTTGTTACCTACTCATCTTTTTAAATTTTCACCGATGCAAAATTTCGTAGCGGCTGAATATTGATGAATTTATTAATAATGTGAGGGAAAGATCAATATATTGACAATAAAAATATTGACAATAACATTGAACGTGTGAGGGCAGAGTAAAATCGCAGTTCAAACTAGTTTAGACTAGGATAAACTAGTTTTTCCTAAAAGCCTCACATTTATTTCAGGACATACTAGTTTCGACTAGGACAAACTAGTTCATCCTATTGTTATTAGTGTCGCGCCGCCACTGGTTAATAAAGATTTTAGCATATTCACAGACGTGGTTTCAGGTGTTCTAGGTCTGGAATGTTATCTTAGATTTTAATTGAAAGGGAGCGAAGTGGCTGCGACAGATTAGAAGTGAGGGTTCGATTTTTAGGGTTTTAATATTGTATGGCCGAAGAAAATAATAACCCACGGATCATTTATAAATACGTTTATTTGTTACTACTATCATAATCACTAGTTATATAAATCAAGCGGTGAAGTTCATTGAATTCCATTCTAATACTAAGTTCAAATTTTCATGTCTCTTAAATGTTTATACATGTACTGCGTACTGTACTTTACTCACTGGCGCGTTGCCTAAGTTAAATTAATGTCACTATTGTTCTTTCATATCTAAAAAGTCTTGTGCCCCGTTAAGTTAACTCGCGTCTTCACATATAGATAACTAATACATAGCCTAATCCCCTTTATGAATACAACTCTTCATAGCTTCATCAGTATGTACTGCGTATATTTTTTTAGCATATTTAACTTTTATAATATGGAGAAACTTTTCGCGTATATCGTCTGTCCTTATCTTACACTTGATTACAGAGTCTAAATGTTCTACAGGTTGGAAACTTACATAGTACAACTAAAATTGTCCGCATCTTTTCCATTGTTCGGGCCTTAGAGTAAAACACTTTTCACGGGTATTCGCAGAGCACTTAGTTTTCGATAATGAGAACACTGTATTTCAGAAATTAATAACTTTACTTTTGATTAGAATTTAGATACTTTTTCACCGACTCGCGTACTTAATTTCGGGCATAGTGGCTAGCCCTGGAGATTTGTCTGAATGACCGTTCGGAGTGGTCAGAGAACTTCTAGCTGAGAACTACCAAGAACTAACTTTTTAGCAATAGGAGCGTTTTTTTATAGATTTTTGCAAATAGAGTAGTGGTCAAGGCCCACCCTCTTGGTCATTGTGGGAGTGAACAGAAAAATATCGATAATGTATTGGGTTCCCGCAGAACCTTCGGGCAGTGGTCAAGCGGCCATCTTGTGTCGGATGCTGCTAGAGTGCTTTTTGTAATAAAATTTTATTGCCTAAAAGCTTTTAACGTTAATTACCATAAAAATTTGTTAAAGAAAAGCTTTTAATTCTTTCAGATAGCGTTGCGCGAGAACGTCTAGAGACGCCTGTTTTTTGTGCTCTTAATCTTGAAAACCACCTTATTTTAAAAGGTTAACGCCCACCGATAGAAAAGATTCAGCTAATTAGTATTAATCGGGCAGGCGACCGTCGACAGAATTTTCACCTTCCTGTCTACTGCTTTAAAATATTTGTTTAACATTTTTAATCCATATTTCTTTAGAAGAAAAATAATAATAATAAAAATAAAAAGAAGAGGATTTTCAATTCTCGACATTAGGATAGACTGGTTTGGCCTAGGCCAAACTAGTTTATCCTGAAATCGGGTTTGGCCGGTAACATATATATGGTTTATGAGATCCTTGTAGAGGAAATGCTTATCTCGGACACACTGTAGATATATTAACAATGATCCTTCTAGAGAGTAGCTATAACTTCTTATATTTAATTTTTCGTATTATTTATATAGTAAAAAGTATGGGTATCCTTCTCTGTAAACAAACGATTTTGTAAATAAAAGTTCAATGCTACTTACCAATCAATGACGCATTCATCCCTAATATAGGAATGGTTGCAAACTTCCTGGGAAATTTTCTTATGTCCTCTTTCGGTATAAATTCTGTGTTGCCAAAGTCGACAAACAAGACATTACACTTTTCACCCTCGACTTCTAGTAAAACAGCCCGATACCATATATCTAACATCAAAATAAATTAGTTAGTATTAGCAACGGGTGAAGCAAATAGGAGAAAAGGATAAAAAAAAGAAATTTTCCGTCTATTTTCCTTTATCTCATAGGCTATTCGATGCATTTAAATCATATTTTATTCGTAAAATATGATTTATTTTAGGAAAGTTCTAATGTTACATTTTAAAAGATTTTTAATAAATATTTGTTTAAAACCTAATATCAAAAAAAAAAAATAGATAAACTTTGCTATCAACAAAACACTGGAAAAATTTTTGTAATTAAAAAGATGAAATTTTTTAAAGTTTTCACTTATAACACCACTAGAGGTCAAATAATTTCTTCATAAATATTTTTAGAAAATTAATGAGCTCGAAAAAATGTCCGGATTTAATTTGGCCTCGTGTGGTATTCGGTTAGAAAATTTCACACCAAATTGTGTTTAAATAATTAAAATTTATTTTTCGATTTCCAACAACGTCAATTTTCGTCTTCATCAAGTACCAGCAAAACATAGGTTTGGTCCAAGGTCTTTAGATAGATAGGTTGCCTTGTAAGCTTGGTGTCATGGCGGGCGAAACGTCATCGCCTACGTCACAAAACGTCTTTTCAGACATTTGTATACAGAATTAGCATTGTTTATTCTGTTATTTCCGTTTTTGAAGTGGTTTACAGCAAATTTTCAAAGTTGTAAGGTGTTTTAGAGACTTATATTTAAAGATAAAGAGACATTTTATCAATATATTAATCAGTGCAGTACAATAAAAGGTAATTAATTATTTTTCTCTTTAAATCTTAATACCTACCTACATGTTTTTGTTTACCTAAGTAATAGGTAATTATAATTTTTTTAAATTTTAGATAAGAACGAGGGGGGCCTTCATTCATGACCACCCGGCACCCCTTAATGCTGTAGATAGAATAAGAATGATAGTACTTGGCAAAAATCCCGGAATGGTACAAAGAAATACTATGTTGAGGGGGAGCAAAGTGAAGAATTTATCTTGTCTACTGCCTTAAACCGGGCTGGTTATAAAGGCTAGCATAAAGTGACTAAATTATATTATACTTCCTCTACTTCATCACGCAGATCTGCTACAAATATATGTGAAAAAGATGGGTTAGTGTATGTGGCAAGCTTTTTAGCACGAAAAAATCGCAAAGGGTTTCCTCAGCTGGGTTGCTACAATTATGAGAATGAGCCAAAAAATGCATTCGTATGCTATGCCATCTTGAGTTCAGAGTCTTTCTTTTGGGGGTTCAACTGATCCTTCAATTTCATGGAAGGAAAGTGTAGAAGAAATGGACAAATGGTGTAATAAATTGAATTGTAATAACTTTAAATTTAAAACAAACATTATAAAACGAACTGCAAAAATTATATTTCGAAAAGTTTCCAATATTCCCTTTAAATTAGTATATTCTTTTGCGAGACAACGGGTATCTATAAGAATTAAATATTTAAATACCAAAGATGATTCCATAGTATTAAAAAGAACACATTTATAATGCAGGTGTTAATATTTTTATATGTTTCTTTCCTTTTTGTAGTTAGATCTCATGATGCTCAGTTGCCAGCGAATCATGTAACCTCGACGTTGTTAAAGGGAATTTTTACAAGACCGTCTTTATGTGTGTATATAGTTTATTACTTGCGTTAAGCTATGTAGTTTCCCTTATAATTTAGCTTAACTGAGTCCTAAGTTTGATCTTTATAACTGTTACCTTTTGCTTCTTTGTAATAAATTAAAGTTGTTTTAGTAAAAAATGTATTTTATATTCAAACAATAATTTTTTACTTTTTTATCTGTACAGAACAATAATATATATGTTTTATAAGAAATAAACAAAATTTATATATATATTTTCTGAAATAAACATTGAAAACAGCAGCTACATACACATGCGTTTTTTTAAAGTTAGTAAAATGAAATTGCACCCTGTTCTCGGTCTGTATTTGTAGACTTATCTACTTATATGAAAAGAAAAACAGAAAACTGAATATTTAAAATTACGGTCTAAGTTTCAGTTCAATTTTATTTTTATAAAATTCGTTTCCAGAAATAGGAAAACTAATTTATTAGGTCCATAAATACTAAAATTTTCTAAAAACGATCAAATATATATATCGTGCTCTGTTCATTTCATAGAATGGCGTATCTGTCTCTCTTTGTCTGTTGCATTCATAATAGACCCGTATAACAAAGACGTTTTGTGACGTCAGCAGCAGGCAGGCTCTAATTGGTCAGAAGTTACCAGACAACCGTTCTTTTTAGTAACCGTGGGTTTGGTGCAAGAGTACATACAGCACCGAGCTCCATTATGGGACTTAAACCGGCCAATTAGAGGTGCTTACGTCAGGCGCGTGGGCGGGGTCTTGTTTGAAATCGCAATTTCTAACCGCATTCTAAATTGTAATTCTAATAATGGAGATTATGGAGAATATTGTGTCGCTACCGGTGCCGTTAAATAAAGAATTTGAAGTAAGTATACTTAAAAAAGAAAGGTAAATTGCATAATGTTTTTGATAAACTATTTTTTCCATCGTTTAGGCATATTTACCACCTGGCTGGAAAACCAACATTACCACTAAAAATATAGTAGAGGGTGAGGATAAATTTCCCAACGTACAACTAAAGTTTTTTATTAAATGCACCAACAAAGAAGAGTTTGGTAGATGGTTAATAGAGTTTGAAAATTTGACAAATGCATCATATACCATCTCTTGTACTGACGCTGACGATAAGGATGGCTCACGAATCAAATTCAAACGACGACTAAGGTAATATGATTACAAAAAAATTATATAAATATGTATATCAAAAATTAGTAAAAATTTAAAAAATAAACTTTCCTTCATACCTATTTTAATAGTTTTATTTATTTTTAAACCAAAATTAACCCTTTTTAACAACTCTCGCTTTTATGTATAGAAACTGTCGATTATTTCTTAAAGTAAAACCAAAAATATGTTAACGAACTTTTGCAAAATTTTTGAAAGTTTTTTTTTTCGCTAGCCATCTTTAAGAAATAATCTACCGTTTCCGTCACCTGAATAAAGAACGCTGCATCGACTAAATAAATTTAAATAACGCGCCAAATAAACTCCTCCCCCAGGCCTGACGTAAGCACCTCTAATTGGCCGGTTTAAGTCCCATAATGGAGCTCGGTGCTGTATGTACTCTTGCGGGTTTGGTCGACTTAATTATTTAGTTACCATGGCAACTAAGTGAAACCCTAACCTAAAAATTATTTCAGTTTTTAAGCTGTCAAGCGGCACGACGTAAAAAAATGTTTCGCTTCGGTCAAGAAAGCAAAGAAAATATTCGCCAGGAGATTAAGCAGTTGACACCCGCGAATTTCTACTGATTGTAGTAGCTCAAAAGTGCCATTTTAGGATCTAAAATATTATATTCTTTCATTTTATAGTTACTTGGGCTTACTACAGGTGATAGAAAATCATAATTTAAAAGGTTTTTCGGAACGTTGCATGAACAATTTTACAGCGCGTCACAGTTTTGGCAGCAATTTAGACCTTTAAATTGTTGATTTCTGAGTTCTGAGTAACTACAAGTGGTAGAAAATTGCTCTTTTGCGTTTTTATTAACTTTTCCTACTTAAAGAAAAAAAATTTGTTTCGAATTGTTCACGAATATTTGCATCTAAACTATTCAAAAAAAAAAAAGTGCTAAATGGAAAAAAGGTGAATAGAATAGTGTCTAAATATTATACAGGGTGATTCACGTTGAGTGGCCTATTAGAAGATCTCGGAAACGAGTAAACTTATCTTTCTAAAAATTTGATAACAGGCATAATTGGCTCTTAGCTTTTAATACATTATCTTTTGAGGTATTTGTTACTTCCGGTTATACCGGAAGTTAATGCCAACTTTGCTATTTCAAATGGAACACCCTGTATATTTTAGCATTTTTGATTACCTTATTAAAATCTAAATAACTTTTATGAATAATAATCTATTCCTATCTCTAACCGTTTTTGAGATATGAATTATAAAAGGATTTTTTTTGTGTAAAAACGCTCCGAGAAGAAAGTTGAGTAACTCTGAAACTAATAAAGGTAAACATTTAAAATTTTCAAAGCTTTTAAGTAATACATAGATCTTTAGTTTAAATCACTTAAGTTTCACGTTTTTTATGTAGGGAGTTCTTAAAATTGTGCTAATGTTTTCATTTAAATAAATGTGCATAAGTCAATTTTTGCAAATGGAACACCCTATTTTTTAGCTTACTAACGTGTAGAGAATTAAATTTCCTATCTAAGTGCCCTATATGTTACAATCCACATTTTTAGACGTTTTGGAATTATGAGCAATTTAAATAAAAAATCTTAAAATTAGAAATAGCTAAGCAACGAACATACGAACATAGGCGCTTAATAGCAAATGGTAACAAAGCTCAAAGTCAAACGAAAATCCTAATCGAAGCCTTCTTTTCAAAAATAATGTCGCATTAACACAAACAGAAATTTTAAGATTTTTTATTTAAATTGCTCATAATTCCAAAACGACTAAAAATGTGGGTTGTAACATATTAAGCACTTAGATAGGAAATTTAATTCTCTACACGTTAGTAAGCTAAAAAATAGGGTGTTCCATTTGCAAAAATTGACTTATGCACATTTATTTAAATGAAAACATTAGCACAATTTTAAGAACTCCCTGCATAAAAAACGTGAAACCTAAGTAATTTAAACTAAAGATCTATGTATTACTTAAAAGCTTACAAAATCAGAGTTACTAAACTTTCTTCTCGGAGCGTTTTTACACAAAAGAATCCTTTTATAATTCATATCTCAAAAACGATTAGAAATAGGAATAGATTAATTTTATCAAAAGTTATTTAGATTTTAATAAGGTAATCAAAAATGCTAAAATATACAGGGTGTTCCATTTGAAATAGCAAAGTTGGCATTAACTTCCGGTACAACCGGAAGTAACAAAAACCTCAAAGATAATGTTTTAAAAGCTCAAAGCCAATTATGCCTGCTATTAAATTTTTAGAAACATAAGTTTACTCGTTTCCGAGATCTTCTAATAGGCCACTCAACGTGAATCACCCTGTATATATATTATATTAGACATAGACATTTAATTCATTCCATTCCAAGTCCTGCATTTTCGCCATTAAGAAGAAAGGAGGTGTCCAAAGAATATAGAAAACATCTTAGCTTTGTAATTGAAATGTATCAAAATGATCATGTAAATAAATAAGAACCAGATTTACAAAAAAATATTCTGTCACTATAAACGTCAAAAAATGTCCAGTATAATTCGCTGTTGGGTACCAACAAGGAAAATATTTTCACTAAAATCCATTCGTTGCCATGGTAATCTGTCAAAAATATACGTTTTGATTGGTTAAAAATTACAGGTGTGGTATTTTCAAATTTTTTCAAAAATCGATTTTTGGCCAAAAAGTTTGTGGTATCAAATTAATCGTAATAAAGTGCTCTTTGTTCCTAATCCGATGAGGCACCATGTTGCCATTAGAAAAAAAATTGGTAATACAAATTTAATATAAAAATGGGTTTTGCAAAACTTCTCTGGTAACATAGGTATTTTAATTAGGTTATATTAAGAAAAAGTCAATATTTCCTGACACTTAGTCGTTGCAAGGCAACGAAAATAAGCGTTAGAAAATATTTATTATTATACTGTAAGGAAATATTATTTCTGTATGGCTACTTGTAAACTAAAATGTGTTAAGCTTGACAATTCAATATTACTATGTTTCTATAGCTACAACACAAATATTTAATCGCATTCTTTGTTTGTGAACAAAGTTAATAATATTAATTTCAAAATTTTAACAAGTTGCCTGTAATAAGTTATGTCCTTTTAATAATCTTCGATTTACGGAAAAATAGTATGTATGCCTCGTAGAAAAAGCTACATTCCCAGACTCTTTACGGTCATCCGGGAATGTTCAGCTTTTCCTACCAGGTATACAATGTACTATTTATGAATAATTACTACTTGTCAAATCTTCTTACCGTCAAATTTCCCTAAACACATGTGCATGATCTCTGGAACGTGGGGAGTGGTGTCGGCAGGCTCTTCGACGACAAGGCTTTCCAGGTACTGGCCTGCGTCGTTGGATGACAGAAGCGTCACCGACCCCGCATTATAATTATAACAAATAAATTCGCTCTCTCCAATTTTGGCTTCGGAAAAAGGCATATCGCTGTAGTTTATGTTAATAACTAAAAGCAATAATAATGATAATATTGGTTTTAGAGGAAAACAATTTGAATGAATTAAAAATTATCTAGAAGATAGATCAACTTATGTTCAAATAGATAAAGAAAATATCTATCCTAAAGTAATTAAATATAGTGTTCCTCAAGGAACAATTTTAGGACTATTATTTTTTAATATTCATATAAATTATTTATTTAATGTAAATTGTGATGGAGAAATTCATAGCTTCGCAGATGATACTGCAATTTTTTATACAGATACAACAGGAACAACTTAAATAACGAAATTTAAAAAAGTTTGAAATTAAAAAAAATTGGTTTGATAAAAATTTACTAACAATTAATTTTGATAAAACTAATTATATTAATAAATAAATAAATAAAATCTTTATTCAAAAGTTTCAATATTTACGTTTAATATAAAATATAAAAATAAAAAATGGACCATATTTCAACTTCTGAAAAGGCGAAGTTCATCCTTTACTATTGTAAAGGTTGGTCTTACACTAAACCCTCTACTTAACCTGCACTTATACTAAAAAAGAAAAGATGAAAACGTGTACCGATGCACCCAAATAAGATACCACTCCCTAATAATATAAATTTTATAAACAATCAGTATACAATTTCCTCAAAAACAAACAAAAAATAATAAAAGTTACCAAATAAAAAAAAAATTTGACAAAAATAAAAATAAATTTTTTGATATTGAAATTTCTATTATTCTATATTCCTTTTACTTTAAATCCAAATAACATACCACAAAAAAAATATGAATAGTATTAAAATAAATAATGACATTCAAATTTTGAAAGTTAGTCAAGTAAAATATTTAGGAATAATCTTTGACAGTAAATTAAATTGGAATTTTTACATAGAATATTTGATTAAAAAATTAAGAAGTTTACTACCAATTTTTGGAAACATTAAAAAAACTTTGAACGTAAAACAGTGGCGTGCAAATCCGTTTGAACAGGGTAGGCAAACATTTAATTTCCAAACAATTGACTAAAATTTTTCAGCACAGTTGGTATCGTCATTACCTCAATTACATGTACGTGGACATGTCCACTTCTTCATTTTTTTTTTCGACAACCGACGGCGACGTTAATAGCAAAAGTAAACACTGGGCGAAAACACTAATATTTATTATTATGAATAAATTTCATCCACATTTCTTTTATATTCAGATTTTAAATCTAACATCCACTTGATTGAACCCAAAGTCAATTATTATATAAATTATAATATAAGATACTTATTAGCAAAAATTATTTTAAATCATCATAAAAGAACTTCTTATTTTACGTTACAAATAAAGATATTAACTAACCTGACATGTTTTATATCGAGAACGCGTAGTATTTTTTGAAACTACGATAAAATTGGAAGATTGGCAAGAATGCATTTCACCAACGCGAGCCGACGGAGACTCAGCTAGTCACGTGGATTTGTTCTCTTTCTAGCTTACTGCCTACCGGTTCTCGCTCGCTTCCACTCGTATAAAAGCAGTGCTTTTGCTCTCCCATAAGCGGTTAATGTAATGTAAAATTATTGCTTTCGAAATTCTTATACGGGTAGCTTATACAGCGATCGAGTTTACGATTAATTGGCAACGAATGCGTTCGTAGAAATGATCTTCAATGTTATACGATTAACTTTTCGGTCCCGGTCCTCTACATACACAGAAATACTGCCGGATATTACACGGATAAAAATTTAAATATAAAGAAATAATTATTATGGTTGGAGTTTGTTTTATTGTTCCCAGGGTAGGTAATGCTTTTTTGCCTATATTGTATGCACGCCACTGTATGGAAATATTATATTATGCATTAGTTAAAACTCATTTAAATTACGGAATTTTAGATTGGGGAGGAATAAATAAAACTTTAGTTAAAAAATTAGAAATGTTACCGAAACGGTTTCAAAAAATTATATTTAATAAAGTTTTAATCAGCTGATGCAGGTTTTAATGGAAAACTTGCATCATCTGATCAAAACGTCGTCAAAGCGCATGCTTTCAGGCAATTTTTCTTTAAATTGTACCTAACGTAAAATGGCCTTTAAAAGTAGCTGTTGAAACTCTATTATCTTGCCCAGTGATTTAGAGTCTTTGACCACTGGAGTTACAAGAAACCAAATCCCCCACAATGCATGCGCTCATTCCCGCTAAAGCCCACCCCCGGTTCGTGCCCAACTCCCAAGCCAAGCATGGCCGATAAACCGCTGTGGTTGATTGGTCTCCCACCTACCCCTTCCAAACTCCACCACTTTAATCTCACCGCTGAAGACCTCTTGAGGAGGCAGTCTTACGATACGACTCAAGGGTGAAAGTTCGCGCTCGGCACTCACACCCTCTCGATATGTCACGTTAAGTTTTTTCCCGTCTTAATTATAACCTAAACAGTTCTCAGTGACCAGCGCCGAGTATCCAAATAAGTACTCGCCCCCAACTTGATTTGGAAGAGAACATCAATCGCCATATCAAACAATGGTCCTTCGACCCGGAACAGTAGAAGTTTTGTCTTAAAAAATATTTGTTCTAGCAAACCGAGATTAGGAAGTCAGCCCCGCTGTTAGATTCGTTTCCGTCGGATCACAGTATCACAGATTATAAAGACAATCAGCCCCGCTGTTAGATGATACAGCAATCAGCCCGCTGTTAGATTCTTTTCCGTCGGATCCAAGATTACAAGGACAATACAGCAATCAGCCCTGCTGTTAGATTCTTTTCCGTCGGATCACAGTATCACAGATTATAAAGACAATCAGCCCCGCTGTTAGATGATACAGCAATCAGCTCGCTGTTAGATTCTTTTCCGTCGGATCCAAGATTACAAAGACAATACAGCAATCAGCCCCGCTGTTAGACTCTTTGCCGTCGGAACAAAAATTATGAAAACAATCAGCCTAGCCTGCCTAGCGGTTAGATGCTTGCCGTCGGATACCAGTGTATAAAAACAATAAAGCAGTCAGCCCCGCTTTTAAACACTTTGCCGTCGGATCGCACCTGAATTGAATTCGCTACCCCAGGATAACTTCATAGAATTTGGACAATTTAAGGTCAGATCTTTCCAGTTTATTGTAAAACAGTAACGCAATAATTCTCAGTGACTATTTCAGTTTAAACTTTCGTTTTAATATTAACCTCACAGTTTTAAAAAAGAGATAATTTCTTGTATTTTACAAATTAAATTTTCTTTGGTTAATATGTTGCGCAATAATTAATAATACCTACCTAATTATGTTACCAGTATTTTTAACAAAATAACTCTTAAAAGTAGTATGTATTGGTTTAGGTTTAGAAAGCATTGAAGTACCTAGTAGGTATTTGTAGGTATTCAATACGGGAATATTTTAGTCTCGATAGTGTTAAGAATATTTCATAATTAAAATCGTGGAAACTTTACTTAAAAAACGAGCTTCTTGTAAATCTTCTCTTACGCGAATTGAAAATTATTTGAACAAAAATGTAAATACCCCGAATTTGCAATTTCATGCGTTTACAACCCGTCAGACACGTTTAAGTGAAGTGTTTATGATATTTAATGACATTCAGGATGAAATTGACTTATTAGATAACTCAGATACTGAGTTGCAGGAGAGAGAAGATGTAGAAAATAGGTTCTATACGGTTTTATCTCGCTTAAATGCAATTATCGACACATTTTCAAAACAAATTACCCCGCAAATTTCTCAAGCCCCGATTATATTCCAGAATTCTCAAGTTACACCTGCAGTAAAATTACCCAATATCGATATACCTCCTTTTTCTGGAAACCCGTCAGAATGGGTGTCGTTTTATGAACTTTTTACCACTTTAATAATAAATAACCCCAACGTAACTAATATTCAACGTTTCATGTACCTTAAGGGCTACTTAAGACATGAACCTTTACGTTTAATAGATAATTTACAACTAACTAACGATAATTTTGACATCGCAATTAACACTTTGAATAAAAGATACGCAAATAAATTATTACAAATAAATGCTCGCATTAAATTACTTTTTGATATGCCCGTTTTGACAAAATGCAACGCACACAATTTAAGAGATTTTATGACACAATCTAAACAAAATCTTGAATCGCTAAATAATTTAATAAACAAAGAAGATCAACGCGATTTATTACTTTTTTACTTGTTAGGCCAAAAGCTTGATTATAACACTCGTAAAGGTTTTGAATTACATAGGGATTCTTCTAAATTACCCACTTTAGATGACTTTTTTAATTTTTTAAACAGTAAATGTGTCTCGCTGGAAATATTAAATCCGGAAACTCAAAGTCATGTTCAAGGTCGACGCCCTTATAATACCAGTCCTCAAACTCACTCGCACGTTGCCTCAAATAGTAATATACAAGTTCAGTCTCACGATCCCCGGACTCGAGTATCTGCTTTTTACTGCATGTATTGTAAATTAAATAATCACAAAATTTACGC
Organism: Polydrusus cervinus; assembly: GCA_935413205.1. Lineage (NCBI taxonomy): Eukaryota > Metazoa > Arthropoda > Insecta > Coleoptera > Curculionidae > Polydrusus > Polydrusus cervinus. The sequence goes on from OW284510.1 coordinate 6,583,550, forward strand.
GTGTAATGAATTTGTTAAATTATCTCACTCGGAGAAATTGAAATATATTCAAAATAACCAAATGTGTAGGAACTGTTTAGGAAGTAAACACTCTGTGGAAAATTGTACTTCAAAAAGTTGTTATGTCTGTTCGGCAAGACATCACACTTTATTGCACGGTTGTTCAACCTCTCAAAATACCAATTCATATCCACACCCTCAAAACTCTAACCCAGTAGTTCCTAGAAATCCTTTTACTTCTGAGGTAAACCGCCCCAGAAATCACGGTATTATGCAAAATAGGTATGAACCCCCAAATCAGTCGCGACAGACCACAGCTCAAAATCACCCTCAAAATAGCGGACAGAATGCTAATAATAATCACCCTCAAGTAACTGCTTTCTCGACTCAAAGTTCTGATATTTTATTAGCAACTGCTGAAGTAACTTTGTACTCTGCAGATAAAAAACCCATAGTCGCAAAAGTCTTGTTAGATTCCGGTTCTCAGTCGTCTATAATCACGGAAAGTTTAGTACAAAAACTTAACTGTAACACTTATGACAGAAATTTACAAATTTCAGGAATTTCTCAAAAAAGCACTATCTCAAATAAAATGGTAAACCTTAACATTTTTTCAAATGTTAACACAAATTTACGTTTTAATGTCTCATGTGCAGTGTTAGAGAAAATTACAAGTAAATTGCCCCAAACACGAATTAAAATTGATCAATTGAACATACCTCACGACATAAAGTTAGCAGATCCCACATTTTTTATCCCCTCTACTATTGACATTTTAATCGGCGCAGATATGTATTATACATTACTATCAGATGGGCTCATAAGGTTAGGAAATAATATGCCGGTTTTGCATAACACACACTTAGGTTGGGTTATAGCAGGAAATATACCCCGTCAGCAGGTTTTATCTCATTACTCCATAAACACGGCAATAACTACAAATGTATCTTTGTTTTTACAAACAGAAAATAACACGGAAGATATTGATCAAGCCCTTACAAAATTTTGGACTCTTGAAGAAATTCCTAATAAACCTATTTTAACGCCCCAGGACGAGTTAGCTGAAACAATATTTTTAAATACTACAAAAATTATAGAAAACGGTAGATACCAAGTTAACATACCCTTAAAATCAGAAAAAGAACTTTTATGTTTAGGTGACTCTTTTACACAAGCTAAGAAACGATTTTTGTATTTAGAAAAACGGTTTCAAAAAGATCCTCAGTTCTTTTCAGAATATAAGGCTTTCATTGACAATTATATCGATTCTGGTTATGGTAGATATATTCCGATTGCACTCACAAATGAAAATAACGAAAATAAATATTATCTTCCACACCACTGTGTAATTAGAGAAACCAGCACTTCCACGAAATTGAGAGTAGTATATGACGCATCTTGTAAAAGTTCTTCAGGTTTGTCACTGAATGATATAGCCCTAAAAGGATTTCCCGTACAGCCCGAATTATACGATATTTTATGTAGATTCCGCACTTCTAAATTCGTTATGACCTCGGACATCGAAAAAATGTACTTACAAATTAAAATAAACCCGGAACAAACCTTTCTCCAAAACATTTTATGGAGAGATAACCCAAATAATGAGTTCAGATGTATAGAGTTAGTAACAGTAATTTTTGGAACTAATTTCGCTCCCTACGTAGCCACCCGAACATTGAATGATATTGCGTTAAAGGTTAAAGACGAGTATCCCCTAGCGTCGAATGTTTTATTAAACTCTACTTATGTAGATGATATTTTATGTGCGTGTGATAGTTATGAACAGCTGATTGAAACTTATACCCAATTAAACTCAGTGTTAAATTCAGCAGGGTTTAAATTACACAAATTTTGCTCAAATTCTAATAAATTTTTAAATCAAATTTGTGATGACTCACAAAATACTGAATATGAAATAAAAGTTGAAAACTCGTCTAGTAAAGTGTTAGGCATATCGTGGAATTCAAAATTTGACTACTTTACCGTTTCACTCCCGGATAATTCTAAAATTGAAAATTATACAAAACGCGAAGTGCTTTCAAAATTAGCACAGATGTATGACCCGCTTGGATTAATAAACCCGGTAGTGGTAGTTGGCAAACATCTCATGCAAAAAATTTGGCTAAGCCGAGTCGAATGGGACGAACTACTTCCCTCAGACTTACTCGCTGAATGGAAAGATTTTATAAGTAACTTATCTTATTTGTCACAATTAAAAATCTCGAGATGCTTTTTTATAGATAAAAAAATTATAAAGATAGAACTACACGGATTCGCGGATGCTAGCCTCAAAGCTTATGGTGCGTGTCTCTACATTCGAGCAGTTTATATTGACAACTCTATATCTTGTAATTTAATAACTGCGAAATCGCGAATTTCTCCCACAAAAACAGTCTCGTTGCCTAGATTAGAACTGTGTGGGATGGTGGTTTTAGCTAAATTAACACAAAAAATCACCTCGGTTTTTTCAAATCTTACTTTTGACTCGATAAATCTTTACACTGACTCACAAATCGCACTTTGCTGGATCAAGTCACACCCATCACGTTGGACTACCTTTGTGTCAAACAGGGTAAGTCAGATACAAGAGTTAACTATTAATTTTAAATGGCGACACGTCAAATCATCTTATAACCCGGCGGATATACTGTCTCGTGGTATATCTTCTAAAGATATTATCAACTCGAATATGTGGTTTCACGGACCTAAATTTTTGCAAGATCCAGAGACGGACTTCAATATTCTTGATTCAAAATTCGAATTAAAAGAAATCCCGGAAATGCGAAAAAATGTTGTTATGGTGAGCGTTATGAACGATTTTTGGGAAACAATATTTTCCAAATTTTCTTCGTTTATTCGATTGCAGAGAACAGTGGCGTGGTGCTTAAGATTTCTTTATAATTCCCGAAATAAGCTTCATAAAATAACAGGCACTCTCACGGCCGATGAAATGAAAAACGCATTAAATTGTTTAGTAAAAAATTTACAAGCTAAACATTTTTCTCAAGAAATCTCGGAATTAAAAAATAACAAGCAACTTACTAATAAGAATATTCTCTCACTCAAACCCTTTCTCGATGACTCAGGTTTTATACGCGTAGGTGGTCGCTTGTCGAACGCTGATATTCATTATAATCAAAAGCATCCAATTTTGCTGCCCTCGAAAAATCACGTTGTATCATTGTTATTGAAAAAAGAGCATTTAAGGTTAGGACACGCAGGAGCTCAAACTGTTTTGTCTAATGTAAGATTAGAATTTTGGCCTTTGGACGGCTTGCGAGAGGTAAAGCGCGTTATTAGGAAATGTTTATCGTGTTTTAGATTTCACGCAAAACCCAGTGAACAAATTATGTGTGACTTACCGAAAGATAGAGTTTCGGTTGCACGACCTTTTCAAAAGGTAGGCGTTGATTACGCGGGCCCATTTCTCATTAAATCTTCTCGATTAAGAAAAGCTCCAGTGCAAAAATGTTACGTTGCAATTTTTGTTTGTATGACCACTAAGGCAGTACACATAGAGGTGGTTTCTGATTTGTCAACCCAAGCATTTCTCGCAACTCTTAAAAGATTTATTTCACGAAGGGGAAACCCCTCCATGATATTTAGCGATAATGGTACGAATTTCTTAGGAGCGAAAAATTATCTACAGGAATTATACGACTTCTTTAAAAATCAACAAAATGTTAATTATCTTAAAGATTTTTTGACTTCTCTCGAAATTGAATGGAAATTCATCCCTCCGCGAAGCCCTCACTGGGGAGGACTTTGGGAATCAGCGGTAAAGAGCGCAAAAAATCATTTAGTTCGGATTGTTGGCACTGCTAATTTAACATTCGAAGAGTTAACCACAATTTTTACTCAAATTGAAAGTATCATGAATTCACGGCCCTTATGTGCTATTTCAAAAGATCCCTTGGACTTAGATTATCTTTCTCCCGGACATTTTCTCATAGGAACAAACCTTACAGCAAACCCCGAAAAGAGTTTACTAGATCACCCCGAAAATAGATTAACTTTTTGGCAGCGATGCACACAAATACAACAACAATTTTGGAAACGATGGTCGGTAGAATACCTCAATCGATTGCAAAATAGGCCAAAATGGCTCCAACCATCCGAAAACCTAAAGGTAGACGACTTAGTATTGTTAAAAGACGATAACGCGCCACCATTAGTTTGGCCTCGCGCACGAATCACGGAAGTAATGCCCGGATTAGATGGTAAAGTCAGAGTTGTTAAACTCAGGACTCAACACGGTGAATTTACCCGAAGTATCACGAAAGTTTGTCCTTTACCCCAACAAGACTCGTTAGATCTCTAAACTACATTTTTTGTAAGCTTGTATTTTAATTTTTTCATTAGTTTTATATTTTATTTAGAAGTTCTCGTAACTTCAACGCGGGGGAGTATGTTGAAACTCTATTATCTTGCCCAGTGATTTAGAGTCTTTGACCACTGGAGTTACAAGAAACCAAATCCCCCACAATGCATGCGCTCATTCCCGCTAAAGCCCACCCCCGGTTCGTGCCCAACTCCCAAGCCAAGCATGGCCGATAAACCGCTGTGGTTGATTGGTCTCCCACCTACCCCTTCCAAACTCCACCACTTTAATCTCACCGCTGAAGACCTCTTGAGGAGGCAGTCTTACGATACGACTCAAGGGTGAAAGTTCGCGCTCGGCACTCACACCCTCTCGATATGTCACGTTAAGTTTTTTCCCGTCTTAATTATAACCTAAACAGTTCTCAGTGACCAGCGCCGAGTATCCAAATAAGTACTCGCCCCCAACTTGATTTGGAAGAGAACATCAATCGCCATATCAAACAGTAGCATTATTCAATAGTGTAGCAAACGCCAAGTCACTTACACCGATCATCCTCTGTAGGATTCTCCGTAGCCGGCAGTCCTTTCTTGGGGGGCGACCGTACCACCTCTTCACTTTTACTTGGTCCCGGAACCACTACAGGCTCTCGAGGCACTTCCTTTGGGGGATTCTCCAACAGTTCGATTTTCTTAGATAACGGTACAGTTTTGCCATCTTCTGATAGTAACAAATCAAATTTGGTACCATCCAGACTCTGGAAATTAACATTGTGATAAAAAGACACGAATTGAATATTTAATTAAAACGGTTTGGGATATTATATTAACCCTTAAATTAATGGTTATGGTTAACATTTATATGGTTAAATTAACAATGCCGCCTGATTAGTATAGGCATGGCCAACGAAGAGAAAGCAAAGATAGACCCCGCATCTCTTTATAATAGGGCGATAGCATGTGTCGACTACTATGAAATCCAGGCATTGAATCGGTTATTTTGTAAACCTGACACTGTCTCACCATATTGTTTTTTTATAATTAACCCACAAAACTTTCAAACACATACTCCCCCCACTTTTTATTTATTAAAGATGGAAATAAATAATTTATTGTTCTTTATGTCAAAACTGTCATTTTTCATTTCCGTATTTTCACTTGCTACCGCTAGGAGGCAAACGTTGCCAAGTTTTGCACGATGGATCCGAAATATAAATTTATTATGACTGTTCGTTGACTGTATGTTAAAGGCAATTATAAAATGTCATCGTTATGCTGATTCACTGTTTTAAAATATATATTTACTTCTCGAATTCATGAAGAATAGATGACTATGTAATATACTCAAATCGTTTTCACAAGATAACTATTTTATAATTCTACAGTAGTTAAGCTATGTCAAATTCTGTTGCGGTTTCCATCGATACGGATGAACTCGTCCAACTCGACCTTGAATAATCGAACTCAATCCCTGTGTTGGTGAAATTTTTAATTCACTACGTGGAGTCAGGTCGATTTATGTAAATAGGTACTTCATGAAAATGTGGTAAATTATTAGGAATACGAGAATACCACTTCTGATGGTAGTCACAGAAGCTCTCTTAGCTGTCATTCTGAGAAATTTTCTCGAAATGTTTGTCGTTTTTAGTATTTCGACCAGTTTACGGTTAGAATATGTTTTAAGCAATCCAACGATGTGTTTAATTAGGTATATTATTTTTTTCACCGGAGAGTCCACCGGTTGAGCCGAATCGCGTTCTTAAATTGCCTATTTTATTACCGGTTGGACATAAATCATCTTCTTTTATTCATGGTGGATTTCTATCAACGTCAACGAGAGAGATTGTAAAAAAGATCACCAACAGGTTGATGACGTCATTCCACCAGCTGTCACCACTGCTTGAATTCACCGGCAAAAAAGAATAATACCTATTTGAGCCCAAATAAAACCCACAATAGGAGAATCTTTTAAACATTTGGCAACAGCGTATTATACGCTCGTAAAAATGTCCTACTATATATATGGCATTCATGGAACTAGTCAGGAACTAAGTGATAGGATAAATTTTAGTTCTTGTCGGTTTGTTTTGGTAAAGGAAAATGCGGGGTCTATCTTTGCTTTCTCGTCGTTGGGCACAGCCATACATATTGCTATGAGAACTACATGGCTTTTGTTAAATAATTTTTGTTACTATGGCAATATCCCTTTGCTACTTTTTACAATAAGGGTAAAATATTGAATTTTAAACTGCGGCATAAAATATTATTTATCTTCACATTTTTATCTATTTTACCTACTTGCAAATACTCACAGACAAAATTCTCCGAAATAGAAACTATTTACAATTGCCTTTGTGTTTCCGCCGCTTAGCTCTTATTGGTTTCAAGGAAAGTAAAAAAGTATATATTAGGTTTGATGTACTAAATAAAAAATATACTTACCACCTTTAATTTGGTTTTATTTAGAACCAAATTAGTCAAAAAACCATCACTTTTCTCTGTTACTTTACGTAACCAATGAACTTCAGGAGATTCTACTTTCGTTATGGGATATCCAGCGCAGAGTTTATCTATGTGCCGTAAAGATTTTAAGGCAAGCGACTCTCCTAAAAATCGATAATAAAGTGGTGTTAAATTTCTTACAGGGTGTTCCTTAATGACATGCTAATATTTGAAGGTGTGATTTCTTAAGTAATTTTATGAAGAAAAGTTCATATAAACATATGTCCTAAACGGCTTAAATTTTTGGCTACAGGGTGTTGAATTTTTTCTTAATTCGTTTTTTGTAATATCTCCGAAAGTATTTTAGATAATATTTTCAATATTGGCATGTACTAATAGGACATAAAACCACATGTTTTAGTTATAAAAGTTAATTTTTTCCAGTGGCGTCCCTGCAAACATATCATCTGGTATTTTAAAAGAGTGGTACGCCACTTCGTATTTAGTTGTCCATAATAGTTCTCAAAAAAAATGCTAGAGGGCGCAATTTGTAATGATAACACATTTCTTGATTTTACTCTGAAAAAATAAATCATATGGTATAATTATGATACCATAATCGAGAGGTAGATGAAATTTGCTAGAAAAAATATTAAAACTGCAGCTCGATATCTCCGTTCGTTTCAGCGTTATCGCCAATAGAATAATTTTTAAAAGTTTAAATGAAGAAGCGAGTGGGACGCCACTGATATTTTTCCATGTGGATATTATTTATGATTAGCCTGGTGAATTCTGCATAAAAATGGTCTCCTGCATTTTTCTCCTCAGGCACACCGTTCTTAATTAAAATAATTAAATTAAATTAGCTCTACTATTTATTATTAACATTGGTAATGCAAAATTTTGTTTTATAAAAATTGTAGGAAATGACCACAATGAAGCTAATTTAATTTAATTATTTTAATTGAATCATGAAACGCTTATAGCCATGCTGCACTACGTTGGCTTCTCGAAAAATGCCAGCGATCTCATAAAATCATTTTTAACCGATAGGGTGCAACATGTGGAGTTAAATGGAATAAAGTCTGACGTATTAAATGTAAATTGCGGTGTCCCCCAGGGCAGTATTTTGGGTCCGATTCTATACTCAATTTATACATCCACCTTTGTTAACCAATTAAAATACTGTAACCATCATATATACGCGGATGACACCCAACTATATTTCTCGTTTAAACTTTCCGAATGTATACTGGCTAATGACAAAATTAATTATGATCTTAAGCAACTGCACTCAATCTCTGAAAAACACAAACTTAAACTTAATCCGAATAAATCGATAGCTATTCTATTTTGTAGTGAGCCATCAAGAATAAATATAATGAATACTCTTAAAATAAAAATGTCAGATGTGGAAGTCCCCTTTAGGGAAAATGCTAGAAATTTGGGTTTAATTCTCGATAATAGATTAAGGTTTAAAGAGCATGTCACGTCTAAACTAAAATCGGCTTATGGTATATTAAAGAGTATTTTCTCACTGCGTCACCTCCTTAATTCTGCTGTTAAGGCCCAACTTTGCGAATCGCTTGTACTGTCATTGCTTAATTTTTGTGACAACGTATACGGTCCTTGTTTGGATACCTTGGATATTCAAAGAAAACAAAAACTACAAAATTCCTGTCTGAGATATATATTTGGAATAAGGCGTCGTCAAAGAATTACTTACAAACTTACGGAACTCAAATGGCTTAACATGTACAACCGCAGAGTACTCCATACTTCTTGTTTTATATTTGGTATTATTAAAAATAAACGCCCAGCTTATTTGCACCGGAAATTAACTTTTAGAACTGATGTTCATAGATTGAACATTAGACCAAAGACTCTTATTGATATTCCCCTGCATCATAAAGAGCTATTTAAACGATCATTCTCTTATAACGCTGCACATTTGATGAATGCTAACACCCCAACCGACCTCACGTTGAGCTGCCTGGCTTACAAAAAAAAAACTAAGCTCCGATTAATGTCTGCTCAGGTGTAACCAATTTTCAGTGATTTCTTTTGAATTGGGATTTGTACTCAATTTTGATTTTGTATTTTATTTTCATTGCTCTTTTCTGGTTATGATCGACACATTTGCCATATTACCAATTATACCTTATTTCTTTGTCTAAGGTCCCATTTGCGGTTACCTGTTTGCGTTTACTGTTTTTGTCTGGGTATTAAACTTTGCAAATCTTTAATTTTGAATCAAATTTTCTTTCTAGTTATATAGTCCTATCTGTTGTTGTTGGCAGTTGCCAGTTGCCATTTGTTGTAATCAGTATATTATTGTTAAGTTATTGGTGTTTATATCATTATTTAGTCTTAGTTAAGTAGTCTAGTACAAGGCCACAACAGCCCCTGACAACCTGTTAGGAAAGCTGAAACAATGGCCTATTGGTCCAAATACTTAATAGGCTTAAAAGTAAGATTGATGTTATTTCTTTAAATAATAATTTATTCATCTTCTTTTATATTTTATTTTGTATATTGTAGAATGGACTAATAAACGTCTTATTATTATTATTATTATTATTATTATTATTATTATTATTATTATTATTATTATTATTATTATTATTATTATTATTATTATTAATTAAGAACGGTGTGCCTGAGGAAAAAAACGCAAGAGACCATTTTTATGCAGAATTGACCAGGCTAATCATAAATAATATCCACATGGAAAAAAATAACTTTTATAACTAAAACAAGTGGTTTTATGTCCGATTAGCACAGGCCAAAATTGAAAATATTATCTACAAAACTTTCGGAGATATTACAAAAAACGAATTAAAGAAAAAAAAATTAACACCCTGTAGCAAAAAATTTAAGCCGTTTAGGACATATGTTTATATAAATTTTTCTTTATAAAATCACACCCTAAAATATTAGCACGTCATTAACGAACACCCTGTATATATGTCGGGTTACCCAAAAATTTTAAACAATTATTATTAAATTACTGGGCAATTATGGCTGTGACGTAAATTACATTAAGAGACATTATTTACTTAATATTAAAGTTGCCAGAATTGAGCTAACCCGGGCACTTTGGTTGTGACAATATATTTTTTTGGTGGCGATATGTTGAAGATATGGCAACAGTGAGCCGATAGTTTGGGTTGTTTCCTTGCCTATATTAATCCTCTGGAACCGACCATTAAATTTACTACAGAAATATAAAGATAACTCTTTGTCACTCTTTAGATATATTAGTTTTTAAAGAAAATTATAGGTTTAAAACTTCAGTTTATAGAAAATTTTTAAACTAAAAAGTAAAAAGTTTATATGATAGGGCAAAGATTGTTTTTTCGAACACGGAAAGTTTTGAATGAATAGCTCCGAAAGCATTCGGAATAATTAAAAAAATTTCGCTAAATTATTAAGCCCCAAAATACGCAACTTTGCCTCAGTTTAACCATCTTCGTATCTCTTGCCGTTTTCGAGATCCATTTGTACACACACGAATTGTAGCACCCTGTATATTTCTTTGAGGAAAATAGTATATTATATAACTAGCATATAATGGTGGCTATTATTCACGCGGATAAAGTTTATGACACGAGCCGTAGGCGAGTTTCATAATTTTATCTAAGTGAATAAAAGCCATTATATGCGAGTAGAATACTATACTTTGTCCACGACTATCCAATAATAATTGTAGCCAGAATTACTAAACATATTTATTTATTTAGAAATATAAATAGTAATATTTGTATTTACGCAATGTGCCAAGTTAATTGTAGGAATCGAATTTAATTCTACATTAACATCTTGGTTATTCGTTGTAGTAGATGTAGCTGAAGATGTTTATGTAGATACTGCCTCATTGCGTATATATGGCTGACCAAAAGGATTTTTCTGGATCGCGTCTGATATTTGTTTAGCTGTTTCCATTTTATTTTTTATGAGTCATCAATATATCCTTCTGCTACCGCCGTTGAGTTCCATCCACCGTGTCTTTTCAATGCAGGTATATCCCCCCCTGCGTCTACAAGTATAGTGGCTGAAGATCTGCGAAAACTGTGACCAGAATATTTCTCTGGAGTGGGTATTTTTTTTGCCTACTTGATTCCACCTAGAGCAATGCAAAACAGAAATACATGGAGAACCACTGCCGCTCATCCATATGTTGTTCAGCTTAGTACTCCTCGAACTTCATTGTTCAAGAATTCTTTCATCTGGAAAACGTCATCTTTGTGGAATGATCTTCCTGAGGTCGTGTTTCCCAATGAATACAATCTTCAACGTTTCAAGACCAACGTTAATCGCTTTTTTCGCACTCGCACCGCTCCCAGAGCGCCTTAAAGGATTTTTCCTACAGTGCAGGTGTTTTATCATAAAAAAAAAATTGCAGAAATGTTGCTAGTTGTCTCCCTATTTGCGTAAATTTATTAATTCTTATCCTTTGTGAGGTACATTTGGCATTTTGATAATTGATAGATGTGACGAAAGATGAACGAAGGCTGATATACTTCTTGCAAATTAGGTAATAATCGTCTGATATTGTAAATTTGTGGGTACATTCGATTTTTCTGGTAATAAACTTAAACTTGCTATTTTTGCTGCTCCTGTATATCTGGTGGGGTATAACATATCTCATCTTCACTATCTCCAATCATTTTGTAAGTTCTTTTAATACAATTCTTAACTTTAAAGTTGATAAGTTGAACTATATTTTGACGTTTCAAATTAAAATTACAAAGCGCTTCGACTTGACATTTCATGGCATGCTTGAATTTTTCATCATACACACAAAATCGTATTATGGATGGACCTTACAGGGAAAACGACCAATGATATTTTTTGATTTCAAATCGCATTACCTGTCGATTTCATTATTCACTAGTGAATAATGGGTGTTATTATTGAGCAAACACATATATTATGAACATATTATACAATAGTCGTGGACAAAAGTAGATTTCACCATTCTAGAGTTTGAAATTTTAAATTAGCGGAAAAGAAAAAAATAAAGCGGTTAAGAGATATTTTTATATTCATTAAAAATACGCTAAATAAATAATTTAAATTAAAGACTTAAAGGAAGTGAGGAAGAATGAATTTTTCATTCTTTTGTTTGAAACTAGAAGTAACATTGAAAAGACGATAGTTATGAAAATCTTACCTCCGTAATGGTCTAAATATTCTATTTCTGCCACCGGATTATTTATTTTTTTAATTACAGCTCTGTGCAGATTTTCCGACCCATCTTTGCTGCACAGCACAAGCTGACCAACTTTGGGGTTCGCGATTGCTGCAATACAAACAATTAATATTAATGAAAAAATGTAATAGTGATAAAACAACTCAACAATATACAGGTGATTCCTAAGTTGATACTTCTGTTTTAGCTGTGTATATACACTTAGTCATTGCTTGGCAACGGAAAATAACTGTTAGGAAATATTTATTATTGTACTGTAAAGAAATATTAGTTCTGTACGGCTACTTGTAAACTAAAATGTGGTAAGCTTGACAATTCAATATTACTGTATTTTCATAGTTACAACACAAATATTTAATGACATCCTTTGTTTGTGAACAAAGTTGATAATATTTATTTCAAAACTTTAACAAGTTGATTGTAACAAGTTATGTCCTTTTAATAATTTTCGATTTACAGAAATATAGCATGTATACCTCGTAGAAACGGCCACATTCCCGGACTCCGTATTGTCAGTCTCGGCTTGCGCCTCGACATACAATCTTTACGGTCGTCCGGGAATGTTCAGCTTTTCCTACTAGGTATACAATATACTATTAATAAGTAATTTCCATAAGTGTTTCAAATAAATTTACACAGTATCGACCGATTCAATCAAGAAAAAATTTAACTAGTACATTTTACTTACGTTTTGGCTGTAAGCTGGTCATATGCGTATACAATTCCTTACACTTCATGGCGGTTTCCTTGTTCCTAAGTATAATCTTGTCGTCTGTATAGGAGACGATCATGACACCTTCTCCGTTTGTTAGTTCAACTTTAGTTGGGGGGATCTACAATGAAAACAAGTCTGAGGTATGGTAGTATACGTAACAAAACTAGTGGTCGACCTTGTGCCGACCAATGGTAACTGAGAAGTGTTTCTTGACCGGGATATATCCCTATAGTTTTTAGAGCGTGTTTACGTATAAATACAGAGCTGCAAAATTTTTAGTCTAGCCGTGGCTTATAGCATTTGCCGGTCTGTCGTTTGTTTTGTGGTTAAGTTATTGAGTTGACTGTTTTGTTTTTGATAATTGAAAAACGGATGTCCTAAGCCTAACTTAAATATTAAAGTGTCTTCCACAAGCCGGGGAAAAAATTATAGCAGAAAATTTAATAAAAATATATATGAAAAATATGGATGGATGAGAGTGAGATAAAATATAGTCTATTTTGTTTTGTGTGTGTACCTTTTTGGTGGTGAAACACATTGAACAATTATTAGTGGTGTCAATGATTTAGTTTGTGCCTCTCACTGAAAAGGGTAAACCAAACAGCTCCCGAGTAAAAGATAGGTATATAATTGGAATGTTAGTCTAGTTATGTTAGTGTAATGTGTTTATGCTTGTATCTCTTTCTTACGCTTTTGCCTTCGTATATCTCTTTCCGTACTTCATCAATCAACGTGTTTTCTCTTCGCTCTTTCAATATTACTAAGCCGGCGTTCATTCGTTTACGTGTTGAAATAATAAGTGCGTAAACTTTCTGGTCATAAACTGTTACCTTAAGAAATTGCGTCAACTGCCAATCACTTTTTTAAGCAAATTAAATTAAATTTTTCTATACCTCCATAAAACAGTCTTCAGAAATCTCTGGAGCTGGTTTATTCACTGGTTTTGCTTCCATCGGCGTTTCTTGATCACTGGATATCTCGCTGGGTGGAGTCGGAGGTTCTTGGTCCAACTTTGGTCCGTCCATAAGCCGCTTTATTTCGACCAGATGGGTTAGGTCATCGTACTACAAGAAACATATTTTATATAATTTTTGGACACCCTTATGGTTCTACCCCGCTAATAACAATAAGGTAAATATACTAACTTTGGGTTGCATAAAGATTTTTAAAAACAATTAACTAACCAGGCAACTTGGATTGTAACAACAATAACAGTAACAGAAACGATTTATTAACACGCAAAGATTAAACTGATCGTGATACTCTTATTGTAAGAAAATAATTTCTCACAACGTCGTTTATGTCACAGTCAAAGTAGCTCGGTAGCACGATACACCTACAACGAAATACCGATAAGCAAACGGAAATTTGATCATCTCTGCGCATGGCGTCACATATGAGGACGTTGCTTAGTAACCACTTGACGCGAGTGACAGTTGTAACTTCGCATTGCCTGTCATTGTAAAAAGTGGGCAAATTGTCATTAGCGGCCTTTACACGGAAGGTTTCAACCGTTTAACAGCGCGAATTTATTCGCGCACATTCATTCCTACTGTGGCTGTTGTTTTTTATTTTCAGTTCGAGTTCGAGTAGTTATATAGCGTACTAATAATTATTATTAACCAAGGGATAATTAGCGACTAGGTTTGGTATTCTCAACGAGGGTAGTGCTCGGTTATGTATTTGGAATTTTGGCAGAACAAAACTAGAAAAGCTAGTAGCAATGTCGCTGTGTTCTTTCTCTGCAGTTTTATACTCATTGTAAAATGGTGTAGGATTTTGGATATTGATAAGGCCAAACTGTGCTGTAGCGATTTGTTATAATTGCAACCAAAACACAAAAGGCACAGATATAAAGTAATTTGGGTTTCCAAAAAATAGGGATCTGGCAAAACAATGGATTATTGTTTGCGAAAGGGGTGACCAAATCAATTTAAAGAATGGTAAGTATAAACTATTTTTGTAATTATCTTCTAAAAGAAGTAACTGAGATGAATTAAGGCAGTATAACCTTTATAATAGGATTCTTTTTCCAATCAAAAATAAAACGATCATTTACTTGCATTTGCAACTAATGTAAACCGGTCTTAAAAGCATCCTCGTACGTGACGGCACAATGTGGGAGAGAGATAAAGAATTTATGCGCATTAGCATACCGGGTGTTAGTGTATCGTGCTCGGTAGTGAATTATCTTTATGCAATGAAACATAAATCTTGTATTTTTAATATTTTAGAAACCCTGTTATTTACTCAGGCTAATTACCCTAGACAAAACTATTTACATTTACCCATGAAATCGTCCGATGTGCACAGAATAAGAATTTACGCACTGTAGTAATAAAAAGATTGTGCCGACCTGTACTACATTTATAAGCAGTAGCACTAAACGAGAACATAAGCACGCAAAAAAACTTAAAAAATATTCAAATATTATATCACAAGACCTATAAATTTAATCGATTACTCACCCAACTGTAAAGGTGTTATATTTTTAATTTTTAAATGTTTCTTTGTTTGTGTAATTAGGTCTGATGATGCTCATTTGCGAGCGAAACATGTAACCGTTATACTTATATATAAAAGAATTTTTGAGACTGGGATTTATTATTTATACTTAAATCAGGTCTCTTGGAGAAAATGGACAGCTTTTTCGCGGTTAACTTATCTATACAAAATGTATTAAAAAATATAATAAGGGAAATAATCATCTGTAAAAGTAATAATTTATTTATATAACACCTTATTTTACTTCTAACATTTTTTAACAAACTACCTGTTAGTATTTTAAAAGTAATACTGCATTCTTATAGCAAAAAAAACTATGTTTTTCCAAGTTTGTCAAAGTTACAAGGTCGCGCGAGTTATATTTGCAATCTGATGGTTGCCTACCCTTTCTGCTGTTAAAAGTGTATAATGTTTTAGGCGAGCACTATTGAAAGTGAGCTATTTGTATATTGTGACTTTATTGGAAGTGTTCATCATTAAATATACTGTATATTTTGATAAAATGGCATGAAAGTTCGAAGTGTGTAAGAAATTAAGCCATTTAAGTTTGGAAATAACATTGATCATCCCTTTTAATGGTGGGAGACTTACTTGTAAGGCAAATATGCCTTTAACAATGTACACACGAATGTAGTTTCTTTACGAATGAAATACTTTGTCTAGGGTACTTGGTCCGACGTTATTTATAACTACGCGACTTGGTAGGAGCCTCATCGATGGGAGCAAGCCATTATGTACTCACATGACAATATCTATTGGCCAAAGAGATTGAAATAATGATTTTGAAATATACAAGGTGGCCCAGTCGCAGCCCAGAATTTCATAGCATATAAACTACCTAACTTTTCAATATTTTTCAGAGTTATAGGGGGTATTAGTTCTACAATTTAAATAATTTTAAATTATACAGGGTGTTCCAAAAAGTCAGGGCATATCAAACATAATTTTATTTAATGGAACACCCTACATATTATATTAAGTTCCTACAAAATTCTACGCTTATTTTGTATAAAAGGTCATATGCCTAAAGTCAATTTTTTTGAGATATTGACGCTTAGGATATGGCAATTTCAGACTTTGACAGGCGGTAAATTGGGTTTTACCTCCCTATCTTAGTTTTTTATTCTCTATCTAAAAGTTACAACTTTCGGTTTAACATGTTAAACCAAAAAGCTGTTTTTAAGGTGAAACATCTTAGAAATATGTTTTTATTTGAGGCCGAGACTACTTTGTGTCCTTTTTCTTACAAAATATATACTTATTTGAGTTGGGCTACATTCTTGGTGAAACGGAATTTCCATTGTGTGGAAAATAAAAAATAACTACTTGTTATGTTTCAACAATTTAATCAGTTTCCTGGCACGTGTTTCAACCTTCTCAGGTCATTATCAAAGGAGTACAAGAAGATACTAAATTCTACGTGCTTTAACAATGGTATTTATATCTTAAATTATGGTAAATCTAAACATGTAATTAAAATAAGGGTTACAAAATTTGAATGTCACCGGTGGGTTTTTACAAATTTTAAGGTACCAATGAATATTAATATCTTAAATTAGTGTACTATTAAGAATGGGATGGACACCTGAAGGAATTTCAATATGATTATTGACAACATTACATTTGTTTTTTATAGCTTTTTTGATTGCTAATGTTTCTAATAGATTTAATTTTTTGCTTTTATTGTGTATGTATAAAGGTTTTATTTTATTAGAAATAGTATGATTTTGATTTATGCAATGCTCTGATATTCCTGTTTTGTTTTGATTTTTTAGAATAGATGTTTTATGTTCTTTAAGTCTGGTGTTAAAATTTCGTCCTGTTTGTCCGATATAGATGGCATTGCAGTTGTCACATTGTATTTGGTAAACTCCACATTGTGAAAGTTTGTCTTTAGTTTCTATTTTTGGATTAGATATGTGTTTGTTTAAGTTTTTTTTGTTAACTTGTATAGGAATGATATTATGGTTTTTAAGTTTTTTACAGATTTTTTGGCTAGTGTTTCCAGTGTATGTGATTGAGCTGTATATTCGGTCTTTGAGAATGGGGTGGCCCCGGTAGATAAGTTTTTGTGTTTTTTGTCTTAGTTTTTTCTTTAATATTTTGTCTATCATTTCTGTTCAATCACATACACTGGAAACACTAGCCAAAAAATCTGTAAAAAACTTAAAAACCATAATATCATTCCTATACAAGTTAACAAAAACAACTTAAACAAACACATATCTAATCCAAAAATAGAAACTAAAGACAAACTTTCACAATGTGGAGTTTACCAAATACAATGTGACAACTGCAATGCCATCTATATCGGACAAACAGGACGAAATTTTAACACCAGACTTAAAGAACATAAAACATCTATTCTAAAAAATCAAAACAAAACAGGAATATCAGAGCATTGCATAAATCAAAATCATACTATTTCTAATAAAATAAAACCTTTATACATACACAATAAAAGCAAAAAATTAAATCTATTAGAAACATTAGCAATCAAAAAAGCTATAAAAAACAAATGTAATGTTGTCAATAATCATATTGAAATTCCTTCAGGTGTCCATCCCATTCTTAATAGTACACTAATTTAAGATATTAATATTCATTGGTACCTTAAAATTTGTAAAAACCCACCGGTGACATTCAAATTTTGTAACCCTTATTTTAATTACATGTTTAGATTTACCATAATTTAAGATATAAATACCATTGTTAAAGCACGTAGAATTTAGTATCTTCTTGTACTCCTTTGATAATGACCTGAGAAGGTTGAAACACGTGTCAGGAAACTGATTAAATTGTTGAAACATAACAAGTAGTTATTTTTTATTTTCCACACAATGAAAATATATACCTATTGACTAGTAAAAACAAATTTTGTTCGTCTGCTGGTAAAAAATCGTTACCACGCCCCTTTATGGCAGACGCTACACGATCATTCCGAGTGACAATCTTGATAAACGAGTGACAGTAATACTGATCGTGTGCGGTCAAATCACGAGGATTTATGACCGAACTGATGTAAATTTTCATTAAAAACAAGAATAATACGGGGATACGAAGGATTGATAACATTAAGTCCGAATAATTGTGCAGGGTCTGCATATCTCACACATAAACAAATCTCACAGTAAAAACAAGGAAAATTTAGACTAAGCCAGGAACACATGCACCTGCAAGCAGATTAACAAAGAAAAAAATAAAAGGTTAGAAATGACTAATGAGACTTGTTATTTTGCATAAGTTGTAGGTACTGAGTGAACTTACCTCATCGGTGCTCTGCCATCAAGGCACATGAAAAGAAAAGAAACGTGAATGTCAAAAAAAGGAAAGTGCGCAAACGCATGTCAATATTTATAGAACATTACAATACAAATTAACCTACATAAATAAAGCAAAAAAATATTTGTAAAAGCCAATCTAAAACACAGGGGGGATGAATGGGATTTCGGACATTATAGGAGATATACCGGGTGGTGTATTGTGATTGGAAGCATAGAAAATCCCATGCAAGTGTTAGACTGTTCATATAAATATAATATTTGCTTCCCTTCTCGACTTTAAAGCGAAATTGTAGGAAGAATTTTTAAGGTCTCTGCGTGGTGTGTGCACATGCGGAGTTTGAACAATTTTGGACAACCCGATCTTATTTGAATAGGTTGCGGTAAGTTTTTCATTAGAATTCAACAGGTGATGCTGCGGACAACAGCATTGATTGGACTTGGCAACCTGTGATTTATCATTGTGAAATGTAATTTGCAAACGGTAGGCTTTTTAAAAATCTTTACCAGATACATTTTACAGTGGATTTAACTAATATTTTCAATTAAAAAGATTATTATTTTCAAAACGGATCTTTTAATAGAAAAATAATTATTTTACCTACAATAAAACCTATTAAATAATAGAAATAAATAAAAAATATAAAGTCTTTCTCCACTGGTTTATTAGAAATAAAATTAGAAGGTGGTAGATACTCTACATGTTTCGGGTGTAGTAACACCCATCATCAGGAAACAAAAAGTAAAGAGAAAATATTCATAAGAGGAACAAACCTAAATGGTGAGTGGTAGTGAACCTCGATAGAGCTCTCATCGAGCCATGGAAAATCAAATATTGAGAAATGGGATAATGATTAGAAAAAATTGATATACTTAAGTCTTAACACTGACCATGGGCAACAGGTAACAGTGGTTAAGAAGAGGCCCGTTTGGTCAAAGAGAAATATTAAGAAAAGTAAGAAAAATGGAGATTCACAGGTCAAGAACTTTCATCCTGGGAACCGTAGAGAGAAAGAAAAAATTGTTTATTAAGCCCTCTTTATTTTATGGGAAACAAAAATTTTTAATTTAGAAGCGTAGAACTGATGTTAAATCTGTAAAGAATAAAAGAAATTGTTGAGTAAAATACAATGAAATGGTTATTTTAATAATTCACTCGATAAAATCTCTCTTATATACACGAAAAAGAGGGACTTACCTTAGTTCATAGCAGAAAAAAATTTAAAAATTTTGGGGAACAAGCCCGAAAGGACTGGAACCCCAGTGGGCGTTAATTTCAGCATCGCTGAACTAACTAATAGACAATTAAAACTTAAAAAACTTTTAAAAAATCGAAAAAGACTATAGAATCGGAGATATTTTATTAGACCTTCATTAGGCACGAGGTCAAAAAGGAAAAGAATTTGAACTTGACCCAGTGATTCGCCACTTGACACAGATCTTCAAGGTGGGGAAAGTGACGGATGTTTTAGTTTAGGAATATCCTAAACTATTAAATAATATTAAAATCATCAAGCATTGTATTTGCAGTTCTTTATTAAAGTGCCTTTCGCCTCAAACTTAGTAATAACTTTTTGTATTGTCGACTTGATAGGAATGGGTCTACCAGGGAAATAAACTGAAAACATATCATACTTTTCCCCGCATGGTATCATTTTATCATAGTGACTTTTCTTTCTATTGTGTAACTCATAATAATTTCCTAGGTATAAAATTATTACTAGTAAAAAATCTAATACTTTCAAATTACATTTGACATTGACAAATCACAGGTTGATAAGTCCAATTAATGCTGGTGTCCGCAGCATCACCTGTTGAATTCCAATGAAAACCCAACCGTAATCCTATTCAAATAAGTTAAGATCGGCTTATTCAAAATTAGTCAAACTCCACATGTGCACTCACCACACAGAGACCCTAAAAAAGTCTTCCTACAACCCCGTTCTTAAGTCAACATAGGAGGATATATTTGGAAACTTGCATGAGATTTCCCATGTTTCCAACCACGATGCACTACCCGGTATGTGGGGTTGCATAAAGATTTTTAACCATAATTAACTAACCAGCAAGTTTAACTATGACATAAAAGACATTGACAGGCATTGTTTACTCACAAATGTGCCAGATTAGTAATTTAAAAATTACGGTAACCGGGCCACTATAACTGTAAGAAAATTATTTCTATCAATGTCCACCGTCAAAGCTGCTCGTTATATTATTAAAAATCTTTTTACAACCTAACAACAGTGTCGGTCAAATTGTGCGGTATTTAGTGTTTTGTAATATTAAAAAAATCTATCAATTTTAGTTTTTGAATTTTTCTAAAAGAACTGATTTTTTTTTATTAGTGCCAAGTGTGATCGATCATTCGTTTTGAGAGGTCAAAAGATACTCAAAAATAAAAATTCAGGTCCGTATTTAAAAAGTTAAAGTCAAAAGACGCAACGTCGTATCTAAATAATATTATTTTCTTGAAAAAAAAAGTGCCACAAGCGTGAGGTGGCGTGATGCATTCGCTATTTCATTTTTTGATTAATATTTCGTTACTTTCTCCTTTTATCCAAAAATCGGCCAAATACCGACTTTTGAAGCATAATTACCTACTATTTAAAGTTAAACAAGTTTGAATTTATAAAGTAATAAAATCAGCTTTTATTAATTTATTAATCAAAATTTCTTTAGTTCAAAACTGTAGGTAGTGATTGTTACTCAAGGACGGGTATTTGGCCCATTTTTGATAAGGATAAGAAATAATTATCACAAAATTAAATAACGAATGCATCACTGGACTTCACTCTCAAGCAAGTGCTCTCGGTTTTTTTAAATAATCAGTATTTCGTCGTAAAAAAAAGTAAAAATTACAATTATTTTTAGGTTCTTTTCGGATATCTCCGTCACTCTTCGGAATTTTTTAAATTTTAACAGATTATTCGGCATTAAAACAGGCCTCCATTTAACCAACTCTCCATCTCTTATAATTATCGAGATAGTAAACACCCTCTATAAATTTTTTATTATATAAAACTAATTGATATTTTTTCAAAATTACTCTTTTACTGAGGAAGTAAGGAGTTCATTATTTTTACGCGTATTATGTTATAATGAATGCTGTGCTCGAATGATTATGGAGTGAATTAATGTGCACATTTTAGCTTTATAAAGATTAATAAGATCCAAATACCTTTGGGTTTATACACATTTTTAGTGGTCTCTAGGAAAGATAAATTATGAATGATTAATATTAATTATTTATTACAAACATTTTTTTAAACTGAAAATTGGTTAACGGTGTGCGGACAAAGTTTTATGCTGGGAATTGAACCCAAAACTTTTCCATTACCAGTTAAACCCTCTCCAATTGCGCTACGGCGACCCTGAAGTACTCTTATCAACCTTAGTCATATACAGTATCCGCGGTGTCCGTGCGTCATAACTTATACGTCACTAAAATCGTATGAATCAAATCGAAGAAATATATATGGTCAATAAAGTTTGATTTCATAAATATTATAATAGATGTGCCTAATGTCCCGATGTACGGATTCCTAAAAGTTGTTTAAAGTTTTGAATCACAAATTTAAGTCTAGGACATTTATTTTTTAGTATATCTTCATTTAGAGGACGTTAGTCATCGCCGTAATTTTTTTTGCGACAAGCTCAGAAAAGAACTATTTTTACGAATACCTTTTCAAGGCACAAAAAATTCAAAATAACAATCAAAAAAAGGTCATTGGACAAATTTTGCATTTTTTATAGAAAACCTGGGTTAATTTTTTGCAATATTTTCCATAATAAGCATTGTTCTGGAAATAGTGCTTAGAACTTTAATGCAATTTAATCACGAAAATGTTTTGAACGATTATAGTGCTTAGAACTTTAATGTAAGGTGAAGTGGGTTAAGTGGGGATTAAAAATATAAAAGGTCGCCTTTGAAAAAACATAACTTTTTTAAAAATCGAGTTACAGAGATGCGCTTTAGACAGGAAGTACTTAGTGATATTTACAATTACAACAAAATTTGTTTAATTATTTACCCAAAAATTTCATTTAAACAAATAAATGTTACGAAGATAACCCATAGAACGCACTTGCCCCTGGTACTGGGGTGTGGGTTTTTAACTTATAAATCGCGTTTGAGTAATTCAACTGGAGCAAATGGGTTAATCTATTGCGACTTCACCAACAACAGGCTTTTTCAGATTTAAAATATTCCCAAAAATAAAGAAGTTTATATGTTAGAGATTTCTTCTTCTATAACTTTTTTTAAAACTACGTAATACCGTTTTTAAGTTTTTATTTACTTTATAGTTTTTGCAGATTACGCACAATCTCACTTTTCAACTTCTTAAAACTTTTCACTTTGAATTTTATTAATAAAAAAAATATAAATGGGACAAGTGGGAACTAATCCCCACTTATCCCAATAAACAAAAAAAGCGGGGCAATTGTAACTATGGACCTAAAACTGAAAAATTGAAGTGTTAAAAAAATACAAGAGATAACGTTTGTGATTACAACTTTGAGGATGTAAAAACTTTGAACCTAAGTTTAAAATTAGTACAGATAAAATTTTTTAAACATTTTTGCCGTAACTTGTAACGAAGTTTAGATACATTTGACATAAGCTGTGTTGCTTTGAAAAAAAATATTAAAATTTTTTTAACCATATGTTGGGGTCTATAAAAGTACAAAAAAAAACATTCTATTGTAGTTTTAGTTTTTCAAAGTAAACTACTTAAAAGTGAATAGGGAACTAACATTTTTTTTGCATCTTTTTGAGGATAGATATTTTATAGCAGAAATCAGTGAGGGGGATCGCTCAACCAGGGTTGGATGGGGAATTTTGTCGACTTTGACATGAGCCGAAGTTATTATTAAAAAGGGTTATGTTCCTGTGTGTTTTAAAAAGTATTGCAAATGTAAAAAATTTTGATGTGCTACAAAAGTTGATTGCATGATTTCTGACTTATTCTAGGGTATTTTTTGGAAAGCTTACTAGATTCTGCCGAAAACATTTTGGAATCATCAATTTATTCTGTAAAGTCAGAAAGCTATTAATTTTTAAATTAAACCATACATTTCCAGAGCTGTTTTGCCTTTAAGTGTTACCACGGAAACGAGTTTGAAATGTGAAAAATATTATTGAATGTGAAGTTTTACGAAGGCGTTTAAAATTGACGTTATTTGTTTAGTTTAAAAATATGGAAAGAAATCATTTATCCGAAGAGCAACGTAACTTTATTGTCACATTGCACCAACGTGGATTCAGACAAAGTGAAATTTTAGATATTTTGGGTAAAAGTAAGAGTGTGATTTCAAGAATCATTAGTCATTATCGGAAGACTGGAAGTGCCAGTAGAAGACCCGGTAGCGGATCTGTAAGGGCTACTACTGATAGAGAAGATCGACACATTAGAATAGACATAAGTAGAGCCCCCTTTAGCACAGCTCGACGACTTCAACAAGGACTACAAAATGCAATAGGAAGAAGGGTTTCGGACCAGACAGTGAGAAACCGACTCAAAGAAGTGGGAATTAAGTCTTATAGGCCGCTAATGCGAATTGCTATTACAGCGAACCATCGACGACTTAGGCTTGCTTGGGCCAATGCAAGAATTGAAGAAAATTTTATTTGGGACCATGTATTATTTACTGACGAGTCAAGATTCTGCTTACATAATGATTCTTGTCGTAAAAGAGTGTACAGAACTGTAAATACACGAAAATTGCCAGCACATATGCAGCCAATTCATAAATTTGGAGGAGGTGGTGTCATGGTTTGGGCTGGTGTTGCTCTGGGGTTTCCAACTGAGCTGCACTGTTTTGATAATACAGTAACTGGTCAAATATACAGGGATGAAATTATTACACCTTATGTGACAGGGGCTAGAGGTCGATTTGGTAACAATTTTGTGTCTCTTGACGATAATGCTCGCCCTCATAGAGCTCGAGTGGTAGTGGAAGAAATTAACAACTTAGAGTTAATCATTTACCATTACCACCATATTCTCCAGACTTCAACCCGATTGAACATGTGTGGGACAGGCTTCAGTACCAACTGAATCAACATTTGCCTCAGCAAGAAAACATTGATCAGTTGCGGCAGCTACTTCCTATCTTGTGGCAACTAGTGTCTCAAGAATACATTGACACCATTATTAGAAGTATGCCTCAGAGGTGTCATGAAGTTATTCAAAGTCGAGGTCACCCCACTAGATAGTTTTATTTTTTTACGATTACCACTTATTATTTGGACTGCCGTATTTTAAATGTTTTAATAAAGTTATCATCATTATTAGTATAGTTTTTTAGTGTCTGCAAATGAATTAAAATGAAAAAAATAATAATTGTCTGATAGCCGACTAATTTTTTTCCATTTTAATTTTTTTTTATTTATTTTTTATTTTACACGCCTTCATAAAACCTCACATTTTAAACTCGTTTCCGTGGAAACGGTCGTTATTTAACACTTAAAGGCAAAACAGCTCTGGAAATGTATGGTTTAATTTAAAAATTAATAGCTTTCTGACTTTACAGAATAAATTGATGATTCCAAAATGTTTTCGGCAGAATCTAGTAAGCTTTCCAAAAAATACCCTAGAATAAGTCAGAAATCATGCAATCAACTTTTGTAGCACATCAAAATTTTTTACATTTGCAATACTTTTTAAAACACACAGGAACATAACCCCTTTTTAATAATAACTTCGGCTCATGTCAAAGTCGACAAAATTCCCCATACAACCCTGGTTGAGCGATCCTCCTCACTGATTTCTGCTATAAAATATCTATCCTCAAAAAGATGCAAAAAAATGTTGGTTCCCTATTCACTTTTTAGTAGTTTATTTTTTTTACAATTATTACAAAAAACACTTGCCCCAGATCCCCGCTTCACCTTAATTTAATCATAAAAATTTTTTGAAAGATTTGTTTTTATTTTTGTAATTCGAATAACATTTTATAGGCCAGGTAACTACGCTAACACCACACTAAAATCACAGAATAAGCTAAGCTATCAAAAGAAAAAAAAACTAAAGAGTTTAACTACAATCGCTTTGAATATTTTAAGAATTCAGAGACATCTGATCTACTTATTACAACATAGATGGCGCAACTTGCAAATTTCGGCCGTTCATCTAAACGACTAAAACTCACGTGTTTCCTGACAAAAACTTCCAGTTCTTGGTCTGTTGTGATATTGTCACTGTAGGAGCCATTATGCGATGTCACGCGCATGGCCAAGCCTGGAATTTTTTTCATCTCGGGCGACATTTCTCTGAGGGGAGTGCGGATTATTTCCTTATTGCCGTAATCGATCAGTTCCACGTGACAACCACCGTTAGCTTTATTTTCGTTTAGTATCACAGCACGATACCTAAAAAAAAGGAATGTGATAACATCTTATTATTTACAACCAATGGGCACTTCCCTTTAAAAAAAGACTGATAGGAACCAATTTTTCAACGCCCCCCCCCCCCCCCTCCTGGACCGGGATTTCCGATAAATCAGTAGCGTATCCTTGTAAAAATATTTTGTAAACTTTTGGATTTTCGGGATCCCTTTATAATAACAATAATAATGATAATCATAAATTTATTTTCAATATTTATAATAGGTATAATAAATATGTTTATTTATCATTTCAATAAACTTCTTCTTTGATCCCCCGAAGACGTACTTGTTAGGGGCAAATCTTAATATTTTAAATTATAAATATATAGAAATATTAAAATGTGTATTTTAAAATATTTGTTAATATTATATAAAAGTTAAATTGCAAATAAAAAACGTTTAACTAAACTGCTGGACAATTGCTTTCGAGCAAGAAAAATTTCGCCTAAATTTAACAGTTAATATTTTCTGAACCAGATATGATATCGACCTACGGATTTGAATGGTTGATAGATTCATCCTTGGGAAACAATCGTCAATGTTAGATTTTCTTTAACTGTCAGAAAATTTTATATACAGGGTGTTAAAGAAGACGATGATTTTTGCTCCAATTTTAATGGCGTGTAACTTTCACAATAATATTTTTACATTTTATCACTCTGAATCACTGGTTCATAGCAAAGAAAGTAATTTGTTAAATTTTTGATATCTGCTATATTTTAAGAAATACCGATTTTTTTGGAAAACCTTGCTTTATTTACACTTATTAGTAGCTAGATCTCACTGTGCAAACTTTGCGAGTGATTATTATACCTTATGAAAAGCTTGATTATGTTCAGTAACAATAGTTGTACATAAATGTTATGATGTATAGTGGCGTACTTATAAACACCTATATGTCTATGGTTTATGAGTATCTCACAATTTTTCACGATTGTTTTATATTGGAAAGTACTCGCCCCTAGATTAGATAAATTTTTTCTTATTTTTTAGTTTTTCATATCGCACTACGTTATCGCAGATCACCGAAGTTAAGCTGTGTCGAGCGCGGTTAGTACTTGGGCGGGTGACCGCTTGGGAACACGGCGTGCTCTTGCCGCAGGGAAGAGTGTAAAATGAATCGACACTTAGCCATCCTATTCACGCCGGACAGGCCGGATGAGATCGGATATCTCGTAGGATGAAGGTGCCGTTTCACACTCCCCAGTCGGTAGACCACATTTGTGGTCGATGACCGGTTCAAGAGGGCCTCCGTAGTCGGCAAACCGTAAAAAAAAAAAAAAAAAATATCGCACTACAGGTATATTATACAGTGTGTTTACAAAATTTTAACAAATATAATTTTTTTAATATAGTTTTTGGAAAAAATTTAATTATTAATTTTTAACTTTTTAACACTATTTCTTTTACCCTTTTACCTTATTAAGGGAAGTACATTTAGATACAACTATTGTTACTGAACATAATCAAGCTTTTCATAAGGTATAATAATCACTCGCAAAGTTTGCACGATACAACGCACAGTGAGATCTAGCTACCAATAAGTTTAAATAAAGCAAGGTTTTCCAAAAAAAATCGATATTTCTTAAAATATAGCAGATATCAAAATTTTGACAAATTACTTTCTTTGCTATGAACTAGTGATTCAACTGACGTATATATGATATAATATGATAAAATGTAAAAATATTAGTGTGAAAAGTAACACGCCATTAAAATTGGAGTAAAAATCATCGTCTCCTTTAACACCCTGTATATAAAATTTTCTGACAGTTAAAGAAAATCCACCATTGACAATTGTTTCCCAAGGGATGAATCTATCAACCATTCAAAACCGTAGGTCGGTATCATATCTGGTTCAGAAAATATTAACTGTTAAATTTAGGCGAAATTTTTCTTGCTCGAAAGCAATTGTCCAGCAGTTTATAAGTATATAATATAAACGCAGCTTTTTGAAGATATAGGATAATAAAATTTTGAAAAATATATTATTCATAACATTATTAAATAAAATATTCATTAAAACATTTCCAAAAAATTTTTAAGTTATCTGTTTCCAATATCCATGCTTTTATTTCAACTTTATATTTTTTTAATAAAATATATTTTTAATTTTTGTTGGTAAATAATCGCTTAAATAAAAACATAAATATTTGAAATTTTTTGGTCACATGCACTTATTTATTTTAGATTTTATGATTATTTCATTTTTATGACGTGTATGGTTTTTAAACTATATAAGATTTTTATTTTTAAATATGTATATTAAGATATTATAAATGTAAAGTTGTCTACTATTCATTTTTTTTTGTTTCAGAATAATATATATTGAATTTTATTAAAGTATAAAGATAATCTTTATTAAATATAATATTTAGAAACCTTTTTTGAAATATTTCTAATTTATAAAGTTCTATTTATTTCTCCCCAACCTAAAATTCCGTAATTCAAATGAGTTTTAACTAATGCATAATATAATATTTCCATACGTTTTACGTTCACAATTTTTTTAACGTTTCTAAAAATTGGTAGTAAACTTCTTAATTTTTTAATCAAATATTCTACGTGAAAATTCCAATTTAATTTACTGTCAAAGATTATTCCTAAATTTATTGATTAACTTTCAAAATTTGAATGTAATCATTTATTTTAATACTATTCATATTTTGTGGTATCTTATTTGGATTTAAAGTAAAAGGAAGATAATTAGTTTTACAAAAATTAATTGTTAATAAATTTTTATCAAACCAATTTTTTATTATTTTAAAATCTTTTATAATTTTGTTATGTAAGCCCGATATCGGAAAAGTATGTTCAAAATTATAGCTATCCTGAGATTGCAATCCCTACGTGCTTCCCGGACCTGCAGTAGCTTACCGAGGAATTACTGCTTTCAATCTTGAACACAACGCCGTACATTTTAAGTTTACGACCGCTTTTTAGGTTGACTATTTTTTTTTTAGGAATAAACCTTTAAGTTTACTTAATACATATTTTGATAATATCATGAAGAGAGATTTTCTTTCGATCCCGGGATTATATTTTTATTTTCCAGAATCGGAAAAGTATGGTACCTATCCCGGGATTTGGGAAACCCGGGTTTGCAATCCCTATAATAAGGGCAGGCAACAAATAACTCAATATTATTTATCCTGACGTTTCGTTTTTAATTAAAACTTTTTCTAATAGTAGAGTTTGTAGACCGAAATTCTTTATGTTCATCAATGATAAATTTTCAGTGTAAACACATTGTCAATATTGACAGATTGGATCTAGACAGGTCCAACGACGTATTTTGCCTATAACAGATCATAAGTGTAAATTGAATAGTTAGAAATGGGCAATTAAAAAGTGATATTTATTACACTCTGACAGATTGTAGCACCTAGAAGGTGCACCTTGTTTCTCTTCTTCCTATCTCAATTTTTAACTTTTTCCAAACTTTCTCTTTACTTACCAACAACCTTCGAATTGCGCAACGCACAACATATCCCGAGCCGGAGCGACAATTTCGGGCAATTCTAAATCCGTTGTATTTACGTGAAGTAGAATTTCTTCGATTTGATTGCCATCGTCAGAACTTTGAGCATAAAACAGGGATTTCTTATCTGGTTTTATGTATGAAACCTTTATCTGTGAAAAAGACAATACTTATTGAATATCGAAGATTCAGATCCGGTTGTACAGTTATGGCTTAATCTTAGTTCAACGTTAACCCAGGCTCAAACTTCATTTTGACAACCAACAAGCATTTAAAGTGGTTGTCAAAATGAAATTTGAGCTTGATTCAACGTTGAACTATGCTTAAGCCGAAATTGTACAACTGGATATTAAGCTTAGTTCAGCGTTGAATCAAGCTCAAACTGCATTTTGACAGCCACTTTAAATTCTTGTCAAAATGAAGTTTGAGCTTAGTTCAACTACGGGCACAGCAGTATACTAAAAATCCACCCGGGGAATAATCTACGAGACCCGACTGATTACTCTGTCCCAATAACATGCTTCGATAGAAGGTATTCTATACTCATTCCGAGTAGGGAAGAGTGGGAAGGCAATCAGAATATAACGAAAACAGAACACGCAATCTTCACAGACGGTTCAAAAATGGACGTTGGTGTGGGAGCCGGGGTCTTTTCCGAAAGTTTACAAATACAGAAATCGTATAGACTCCCCAACTATTGTAGTATTTTTCAAGCAGAAGTACTGGCAGTAGAGAAGGCGGTCAATATCCTGCAAGAACACCTTGGCTTGGGAGTAGCCTCATCAATCACCATCTTCAGTGATAGTCAGGCGGCGATTAAGGCAATCTGTTCCAGCAGCGTTAAATCAAAGCTCGTAAAGCGATGCCGCAACAATCTATGCACACTTGGCAACCATTTTGTATTTATTTATTCCAACATCGGGTTATTCTGTGCTGGGTTCCTGGACACTCCAAAATAGATGGCAACGAGGCTGCCGATGCGCTCGCAAGAGAGGGCGCAGGCATGCCAGCTGATCTAGCAGACAATACAGTGAACAAACCACTGGGATTGGTCAAAGAGGAGATTGACTACACGGCCAAGCAGCTTGCACAGAACAGATGGACAGGGTTGACAACCTGTAGTACATCCAGGCAACTGTGGCCCACATTCGATAAGAGAACCGCAGAGCTATTGAGACACAGTCGAAAAGACGTGAGAAATATTACTGCGGTTGTTACCGGACATTGCCTCTTCGGTAGACATGCCGAACGTATGCAAATACCCACTAACGACTTCTGCAGAAGTTGCAGAGATGAGGAAGAGGAAGAAAGTATTCAACATTTTCTGTGTGAATGCCCTGGCCTCGCAAGGAGGTTCACTACTCTGGGTGAACCATCTTTCAATAGCCTGGAGGAACTAAGCAACTTACAACTTGGACGGCTGAGCAGATTTCTGAACAGTAGTGGCTGGTTTGAATGAGTTGTTAAAATCCTTCCGCGGTTACGTCGCACTAACCATCAGAGATCTGATGAAGGTGGGTTCTACAGAACACGTGTGGTATCACAACGGACCTAATTAGGACTACGTGAGACTGTTTGGTCAGAACCAAGGGTCTGCCACTATTACCTAACCTAACCTAGTTCAACGTTGAACTATGGTTAAGCGTAATTGTACAACCGGATCTTCAGCTTAGTTCAAAACCTGTTTAACTTTAAATGGTAGGTAATTATGCTTTAAATATGGGTATTTGACCGATTTTTGGATAAAAGGAAAAAGTAATGAAATATTGATTTAAAAAAAACAAATGGCGAATGTGTCACTAGACCTCAGTCTTAAAGCTAAAATAAACATAAAAAGCACACTTATCGCACTAAAATGCCAGGATAAAAACAATTTCTTTTGGAAGTAAGCAAGAAACTCTCAAAAATAAAACACGTTTTGGTTGAAGTTTACCAATACTAAATTCTGCACTTAATGCATGTTAAACATTGCCTAGTTCCTAAAATACAGGGTATTGCTGTTAATATATACCGTCAATGTTTTTGTTAACTTTACCTTATATGTACCATTCGGTGCCAACGTTTTTCTCTCAATATTAATATTCTTCCTCTCACTGGCAACAGAAGCAGTATCATTTTGTGGATTGGATTTCGGGACAGGAGTGTTAGTACCTGTAGGATAAAAAAAAACATTAAGTGAATCCCACAACGCTAAAATAATTTCCGTGTCATATTGCGGTTCTTCTTGGCCAAAATTACAAAAAAAAACTAAGCAAATTACTGAGTTTTTTTTCACCAATGGAAAGGTGGTATCTAACGTGTGCCCAAGGATCGAGAAACAACAGCTGTTTAATTTTACGTAAATTTATTTTAAACGAAATCCAAAAAACTAAAAATGTTGTTTCTGACGAACCCTGTATAGTAATCGCAAATCTGATATTCGAAATTGTAGTTTCAGCATAAGCAGACGTTTTTATAAAGAATGACTTTTTCTTCTATACCTACTAATAAAAAAGTTTTTCCTCTTCCAAACTCTATCCGTATTGTATTGTGAAAAATAATGAAAATAATTTTTTTAAATAAAAATAACTTACTGACAATCTAATATCTGTAGAGTCCAAATTTTAACGTTTTTAGAACACATTGATAAACATCGCCAGGATTCCGGTCAAAAGAACGCAATGTTTTTGGTCCTAATTAATATACAGGGTGTTCCACCGAGAACCGTCTCAATCTATATATGGAAAAGTATACATAGGAACATTTTGACAGTATGCTTATGTTAATGAGGGAAACCCGGCTAAAATGATGGCCCTTCCGGTTATACCGGAAGTAGGTGTCAACTTGCTTATTTTAAATGGAACACCCAATATATTATTACATTTTTAGATTTTACGTAAGATTTTGTATATCATATCCTTTACCTAAGTCTAAGCGTTTTTGACATAGATAAGTTTTTATGTTAAAAATGACGTTTGCAAACCTTCAAATAATTATCAATTTTTCTTATAATTATCTACTCTCAGAGAGATTCCTGGTTGAAAAGGACCTGCTTTAATAGATTTTTTTATATCATTTTAATATAGGGTGTTCAAACAATAAGATTAAAAATGAAATAGAAAAAACTGTAAAAAGTCTAGATTTTCAAATAGAAACTCCCAAATTCTCATATTTATTTCTTGTTTATCATTAAAAATAAGGGCAATTTTTACATATCGCCCATTTTGAGCGATATGTATATCGCACCTTTCTTTTAAAAATGTGTGAGGGTTGTTCGTCGTCGTCGTTCCCTAATTTTTGAAATTTCGATTTTTTAGTTTTCGAATTGTTGCCAATTTAATACCGTTATATGGCGATTTTGTAGTTCAGTTACTCCTAGTTGGCTATGACGGTTTGTACAATTTAAAAGCCCCGGCAGGATTATTTACAATTGTCGAATGACAAGTGACAGTTTCATAGATTTCTTTAGCATTTGACTGTTTTACGACGCCGTTATAGCCAACTAGGAGTAACTGAACTTAAAATCCGCAGCAGAATCCCCATATAAAAAATATTAAATTAGCAATATCTCGAAAACTAAAAGTTTTCAGAATAGACAACCTTACCCTTATTTTGAATGGCAAATACAAGCTAATTATAAAATTTAAGGGTTACCATTTGAAAATGTAGTTTTTTTGCAGTTTTTCAACTTTATTTTTAATCTTTCTATTTGAACACCCTACATTAATAGTTATTAAACTATTATAAAAAATCTATTAAAGCAGGTCCATTTCTCGAGGAATCCAACCCAAATTGAATAATTTTCAAAATTTTCCTATGTATAGTTTTCCAAATATACAGTGTGTCTGCTTAAGTTGGCTACATATGAAAAACTTTTTTATTATTAACTTTACGAAAAAAAGTCATTCTTCATAAAAAGTTCTGCATGGTCCAAACCTAAAATGCAACAATCAGATGTTAAATTTTTTCAGTCGCATACTAGGTTTGTCAAAAAATATGAATTTTGCCCAAGAGTAAAGTACCTTTATTTTTGAGAATATCGAAAACTGCAATAATGATAAGTTGTTCGGTATGAAAAACTATGTTCTAGTATGCAATTACACTAAAAAATATTTTTTTTATTTTTACAAATTTTGTCTCAAATTACCGATAAAATTTTTTTTATTTTATGGAATTTCAAGAATATAAATCCCGAGTTATTATTTTTAGAGAAACTGCTTTTACCTTCCCAGGTTTCCTCGGGCTCAACATTGGCATTTACATCAGCCATGGCTTTAGCCCGAATATTCTTCTGTACTTCCGTGTTTTCAATATGCTGTCTCGGCTTCCGTGTGTTTGGTGGGGTTTGGTTGAACTCTGTAAAGCTACGGTTATTTTCGACTGACTTCCTTTTATCCTAAAATATTTACCATATCAAATATCCTAAAGGAAGCGTTAGTTTTTAAACAGTGTTTATTGTCGACCTTAGAAAATTAATTGAACCGACAGAATTAGCAATAAATCATCTATTTAAACTTTATGATTGTAGTAACTTTTTATTTAAAATTGAAGTCCGGTCCTGACGAAACTTCAATTTATGTTAAGGTACATTTCCCTCCAGGGTCGCTAGTTATACAGGTGTGTACTTTTTCAAATTAATATCGTTTTTTCTGAATAATCTCTAAACCCTTGCGCCATCTTTTTTTAATACCTGCAAATTTAAAAATGGTATGTGGTTGGTAATTAAAAGTTCCTCTTTGTGTTACCCCCTGTATAAATGACTTTAATTATTTCTCTGACACTAGCTGACTTCATGTTGAAACTTTTTTGTCTCTTGTAAAATAATAGCCAGACATGCAGTTTTTCTGCAAAAAAATGATTTACCATACCGTTTACTTCATCATTGCTGTTTATTCAGAACGAGAAACATGAAAAAAAATTTAATTCTAAATAACTACCAACTAGTTTGATTTTTATAACAATTGTTCAAACCTTTTTCATGTTTTGCATCGTAAATAATTTTTTTTGCAGAGAAATTGCATGTCTGGCTAAAATTTTACAAGAGACAAAAAAGTTTCAACGTGAAGTCAGCTAATGTCAGAGAAATAATTTAAGTCAATTATACGGGGGTAACAAAAAGAGGAGCAGGTATTAAAAAAGATGGCGCATACGTCAAAAAACGCTATTAATAGTGGTCATTCTTAGTTCCAAAATTAGTGGAAATAGATAAAGGCGTTTAAAAATTATTCATAAAAAACAATATTAATTTGAAAACTTTAGCGCCCTGTAGCGGCAAAACGAAGCAACATTGCATATAGGTAAGTTTAAAAAGCATTAAAAACGTACGTGAATTTTACTATATAGTCGGATCTGGTCTTATTGTGCGGATCATACGATTCAAGAAAGACATACTCTCTTTTTGTTTTCTTTACTTGCGTTTAATTTTACCCTCTAAATAAAATACGTAAGATAAATGAGACAGACTTATTCCATTTTGACATGAAAAAAAAATGATATATATGTTTTTTACTTTCCAGTGATTCTAAAAAAGCTAATAATAGCACCAGCTACGTTTTATTTTAAATATGCCAGTTCTGTGACTTTGACAGTTTGTGACAAAATGAAACAATTTTCTGGGTTTTTGCATCCCCAATCAAAAAAAATGGTACTTAATCTAATAAACTATAGTGGAAATTCGCCAACCAATATTCAGGAAACAGTAGCCAAAGCACTGGGAATTAGTTTAAGGACTGTGCAGAAAATTGTGCATGAAACAAAACATAACATAATACCCAAGAATACTAAAAAGTGTAAACGAAGAAAGCCAAAGACTGAGGATGTAAGCGAAAATATTAAAATTGGAGTTCGAAATGTGATTTACGATTTATACAAATCAAAAATCAATGTTCCAGTTTTACAAAAAACATTAAAAATTCGGGGTGTTTTGGAAATTGGACTTGAAGCGTTATCAAAATTATTAAAAAATTTAGGTTTTCGCTATAAAAAAGACTGTAACCGAAGATTTTTATGTGAGCAGCCACAGATAGTGCGTCAGCGTGTTCAGGTTTTAAAAAAATATACGGACAATTACAAATCGAAATTTAGAAAAGTGGTATTTTTAGACGAAACGTGGATATTTTCGAATGGAAGTGGTTCAAAATCTTGGCAAGATAAGTCTGTAAAAAGTGTTAAAAGGAAAAAGGGGTGCGATACGGGAAAGCGTTTTATTATTTTGCATGCCGGTTCTGCAACAGGATATGTTGCAGGTGCGAGTTTAATTTTTCTTTCAACATCATGATAATATGAATTGCGAAATGTTTGAAAAATGGTTAAAAGTTCAATTGATACCAAATTTGGATGCTCCGTCTTCAATTGTATTAGATAATGCATCATATCATTCAAGAATTTTAAATAAACAGCCTACTTCATCTTAAAGGAAAAGTGATATTTATGAGTGGCTGGAAAAACACAACCAAAATCCTTTACCAAATATGCTTAAATCGGAACTCCTATCAATAGCAAAGTCTCTTAAAAAACTCAAAATATACGCGGTAGATGAAATACTGCGTGAATATGGTCATGAGGTTCGACGACTGCCACCACATCATTGCCAGTTTAACGCAATAGAATTAATATGGGCTGGTGCCTCTGTGTTGTCTGATTTGACGCATATGATCAGTGACCTTTGGACCCGCACGTTAAGACCAGATCTGACTATACAATGTTTTTTCGAGTTTTGTAGCAGCAATTGCTACTTGGTCGTAGTAGCCAGCGACTAGCGACCGTGGAGGAAAACCTACCTGTAAAAGTAATGTTACTAAAAATTACATGTGACATCGACAGCCAGTAAATTGGGAGCTGGTACAGACTATATGTAAATACTTACATCATTCATATTTTCATGACGGTCATATGGACGCCTGGAACCACCACCGCCATTTGGTCGATTCTCACGTGCATTAAATCTATTTGGTCGGTCCTGACCACCATCAGATTGATTTTGTTGCTCTCTAGGTCTGGGCTTTATGTGACTGAATGAAGGTTGATAATTTCCAGGCAATTCTATAGATGTCCTAGTATTTGTAAATGGTAAATTTACTATGTTTGCTCGTGATACAACAATACTATGGCATATTATAGTAATTTGTACAACGAGAATGAATATAGACAACCCACTAGTTGTACTGCATATTTTTTATACGACCCAACTTATCAAAACAAATCTTTATTTAATGTTTTAATTACTCATACAAGTCATATTATATATAATTAACGTGCATCCAGCCAGTAATTATACGGACTTTAGAAAATAATCTTACCGGCTTCCAGATGCAGGAGGTGATGTCACAACATTTTTAGTGATGGTAAAGTTTTTCGCATTGGCACTTGCATTGACGATACGTCCCTCACCAAATTGTCTTGGGGATTTACTTTGCATTTTGGCCTTCACCCTAAAAAAATAAACAATAATTTATTCAAAAAATGTTTTCATTCAAAAGTATATTATGAAGGTTATGTATAGGAGAATTATTCAATAACAAACAGAATTACTTTTTCAATTTGTAATGTAAGAACTTTATTTATGGTGACAGTAATAGTATATTATTGACCAAGGTTTAGACAGATACTATTATTGACCGAGCGACGTGAGGGCAATAATAGTTGTCTAAACAGTTTTTTCAATCAAGTTGCCTTTGCTTTGAAATTTGCAGAATTTTTTTTATCTTGTCAGATGACATTCTTAGTTGTCAGTATTTGTCGATTTTGGTCTTTTTGATAAAATGAACAAAGAAACTATTACTGATACGTGCGTTCCTCCAGAAATGAGGGTGGAAGCACAATAAATTAATGATGAGTTGCTACCCCAAAAATCTAAGGTTTTGTATTTAAAAACCTACTCAGTATTTAAGGACTGGCGCCAAACAAAGAAAGCTGGAATACCTGGTTGTATAAACATGACGTTTATGAGTGATTTTAAAGTTAGTAGTGGAAAAAAACTTTTGTCCACAAAAACAAATCCCATGAGAGCAATGTAAACCACACTCGTACAAGATTAAATAATAATAAGTTTGTGCATTGAAAGTTTTAAGTGACATACCTTAAAATAGTATCTACTAAAGTAAGAACAAAAAATCTTAATAAGACATAAATGCCATATTACTTGATATTATTTATAAGTATACAGGGTCTTATGGAATCGATGCATTATATTTAAACCTGGAAATCCTGATATAACAACATTTGAGGTTAAACTATTTTTAAATGTCGCATCGCTATAAACGACAAAATTCAACAGTTTTTTTTTTAATTGGAGGAATTCTACAGAAAGAGTGACAAGAATGACATGTTTGTTTTCATTTGAAATAGTTAATTAATAGAGGTCAGTTACTACCAGCGGAACCATGTAACGCCATTAAAATAGAAAAAACATAGAAAGGAAGTTTCTCTCCGATATAATTTGGCACTATATAAAGGTTTTCTGTATTTGATAGTTAAATTTTGGACCCGGAAAAAGTTATACTATAGGCTCTGAAAATATATTATTTTTTGGTTTAAACCGGCAGAAAAAAAAGTATTGTTATATTTTCTGTTTTTGGGAGATGTTATGAATCAAAAAAAAGTAAAAAACTCGACGTAGGAACCACATCTTAGATTGAAACAAAAATACGAAAAATCTGATTTAAAAGAGCAAGAAAGATGATTGGGAAGAGTCGTAAAGTTCTTTCTATTTCAATCGGGGCTAGTAGTCTTTCGGCCATCGCGAATGTAGCCGAGCGATTTTATATAGTGCCAAATAAGAACCGAAAGGAAAATAAACAGGAAATGTATTTTTTATCCTTTCCATGGTTTCGCTGCTGTTCTAATGTAAAAAATAAAAATTAAACCCACCCCAAAAACCCAAGACTAGCACAGCCATGATAAAAACAATTGCTATAAATCCAATTTACGCCGCCAACTCACAATATCTCAACAAATCTTTTAAACACAAAACACAACTGTGCCAAAAGACTTTAAAAAGTGTTATTAAACAACTCGACTTTAAAAATTATTTGTTCAACCACAAACATTTAAATAGTATAAAGCTAAACACACAATCGCGATTCGCGTAACTTGCGAGATAGGTTTCGCGTAGTTTGTTTTCGTTCAAATCCGGTTCCGGCGAGGCGGTCTACGCAACGTACGTAATATAACAATGACATTTTCCCCATGGCGTTCGGGAAATTACGTCTGGTTTAACGGGTACTTAACCAACCTTTTAGATCGTTAAAAAAAAAGAATGGAGTGTTTCTCTAGGATACCCAAGGAGTCGCCCATTTAAATATAATGCGTCAATTCCATAGTATAACATGGTTTGAACAAAATATATTACCTCTCGAAAACTCCCAGCATTTCATCTTCATTAAAGTTCTTCTTTGAATCAAGGCAATACTTTCTACCTTGATTTAAAAGATAGTTCTCCAATCCACGCAAGTCCATACTATAAAAAATAAATTTATTCATAAAATTATTAATTCATAAAAATTTGATTGAATCGGTCGATACTTGGTGGAAATCCATTGAAATTTAGGCGAATGGAAGTAAAAAACGTATTGTTTTACTAAAATTTCCACTATATTTAAAACACTGTAATGAATTTTTACGACATGTTTCGCTGCACGGCAGCTTCTTCAGGTGTGAAAATATAAACAAGGATTACTATTTATAAATACCATCTATAACTTATAATAATAATGTACCTAAAAATGGGTTTTTACCGACATTATCCCTCCTAGAAAAGATTTAACAATGGGGATCTATTTAAATCTAATTGATTATTTAGTAAACAACCAGAGGTTTTAAGTTTGTTAATTTCTAGAGATTAAATCTGCTTGAATCTCTAGAAATTAACAAACTTAAAACCTCTGGTTGTTTACTAAATAATCAATAAGATTTAAATAGATCCCCATTGTTAAATCTTTTCTAGGAGGGATAATGTCGGTAAAAACCCATTTTTAGGTACATTGTTATTATAAGTTATAGATGGTATTTATAAATAGTAATCCTTGTTTATATTTTCACACCTGAAGAAGCTGCCGTGCAGCGAAACATGTCGTAAAAATTCATTACAGTGTTTTAAATATAGTGGAAATTTTAGTAAAACAATACGTTTTTTACTTCCATTCGCCTAAAATTCATAAAAAAATAATAAGGTCGGGACTTTCGGTTGTGACTTCTAACCTGTACAAAAAGATTATATTTAGGGTTGAAGCTCGTGCTATAAAAATAGGAAACAAATGCACGATAACACCACCACGTCACAGGACTACTTTATTTCGGAGGAGCTTTATTGATAATGTGTCTGTAATATACAATTTAGTACCGGCAAGATTTAAATTTTATTCGGATAAACATTTTCAAAATGCAATGAAAATTTTTTGCTAGATGTATTCCTACATCTCTTTTTAGTACCGAATTAAAAATATGAAAACTCTATCTTTAATACTTAGATAATGTTTTTATTTTGGTCTTAATTTTTTTTTTGGTAAAATTTTCTTTTTTGAATATAGTTTTTTTTTAAATTTTTAGGTGAATGCAAGTAAAAAAATGTATTATTTTACTAAAATTTCCACTATATTTAAAACACTGTAAAAGAATTTTTACATGTTTTGGCCAGTCAGGCAATTATGTAATTTAAACATTGTAATTTTAAAAGCACGGTTAACTTGGCTCGAAAGTGCCGAATATCACACGCGTGTTGAAAGAAAATATTTCAACTCTAGAGTGGAAATACAAGGCACACTATTTAATTTAGGCATATGATGCCAATTTGACAGACCACACCTATTTATTAAAAAGAACAAATTTTAGAAAGCAGTTTAGTTTATTTATCACGTATTTGTTGAGTGATTTAGAATTAGAGTGTGAAAATAAGCCATCTGAAATTATAAAAAAGTTAAGAATATACTGGAAAATTTATTACCAGTCAAAACAAGCCCCGCTGAAGAAAATGTCATATATTAAACTTAAGCAGAAAATGTTTATGGGTCGCCATAGCCTAGAGACTAGAGCCATGACCTACGAATCGAAAGATCACAGGTTCAAATCCCATCAGGAGCACTTGACTTTTGTTTATGAAAACATTAAATAATTTATAGAATTATTTTGAATTGAAATCTTCCTTGTTGGGTGAATTTTTTTAATTTATTTTTAATGCATCTTTCCTTGATTAAATAAAAAAAATCATTCAAGAAGGAAGATTTCAATACAAAATAATTTTATAATTTATTTAATGTTTTTTAAAAAAAAAGTCAAGTACTCCTGATGGAATTTGAACCTGTGACCTTTCGATCTATTAAATTGGCATCATATGTTTAAATTAAATAGTGTGCCTTGTATTTCCATTCTAGAGTTGAAATATTTTTTTTCAGCTCTAGAGTTGAAATATTTTTTTCACAAATCAAAGAATTTTTCAATAATTCTTTGTGGTCGTAGGAAAAATAGTGTACATTACTCGGGTGAAAGTGATTATTCTAAAACTCGGAGAATTTCAGCACTCGGCTGACGCCTCGTGCTAAATATCTCCTCGTTTGAAAAGTATCACTTTCATCACTTGTTATGTAATATACCATATCATTACAATCACCGACACTCGAAACCACAGCAGTCAATGCATCAACCCACAGAAAAAAAAACACACATACACAATTTCCAAAGCCGAAACATCCACTCCACACAACCACATCAACAGTGAAGAGCAAGAGAACTAGTTTTTTTACATTCACTATATTATTAATGTTAGCTCTGTCCGCAGAAGAGATGAAAGATTTCAGTCTTCGCTTGAACAATTTATTTATTTTAAATGGAATCTCTTTGCAAACCTGGGTTAACGAAACAATGACATTTTTATGGAATAAAAATAGGATCAATAAAATATTCTTTCCTTATTTTTCTCCGAACTAGTTTTGTAGTAAACTATATTG
Organism: Polydrusus cervinus; assembly: GCA_935413205.1. Lineage (NCBI taxonomy): Eukaryota > Metazoa > Arthropoda > Insecta > Coleoptera > Curculionidae > Polydrusus > Polydrusus cervinus. The sequence goes on from OW284510.1 coordinate 6,624,819, forward strand.
TTGACAATTTATTTATTTTTAGAAATTGATTCCAAGAATTATTTTTTCTAATTTTTAATTTGGTAGGAGCAATTTAGGGAGACACGTTAAAACTTGTTCAAAATTAGAAAGAACTGCCTTTCGTAAGCATATTATTCGAAAAAAAACCTATAATTGGTAAATATGGTTGCTAGATACAGGGCCCGGATAAAAAGCTAAATTTTCAATTTTAGCAAATAACATTTGTTCAAGATAATAAAAATGTTTAAATATTGGTTTTTAATCATTAACACATTTTCATCAAATTGATGGAAATATGAAAGTAACATTTGATATTTTTTTAAATTTAAATTTTTATTTTTGTTTTAAACTTTCCATTACACTTTTTTCAATATCTTGTACTCTAATACCAGATTTTCACAACAAAATATATACATTTCAATTTTCCAGACAAACGAGTAGTCACGTGACTAATGTCAAAACAAATTTTTAGGTTACCAATCATGAAAAGACTATCAGCATAAAAAGTTTTTTTACAATTTCAATAATAAAAAAGTTTCCCATATGGGTCCAACTTTTTGCCGGTCACTGTATGTAGGTATTCTATAGCTTGATCAACAAATACTTCGTATTTTAAAGACAATAAAGCACGTTTTGAATTTATAGATATTAAGGTTAAAAACCTTTATTGATAATAAGTGAATTTAAAATATGTGTCATAAAATAAACATATATTTTTCGCATTTTTTAACTCGGAATGTTAGTGCCGAATATAATAAATTCAATTATAACAAATAAAATATTTACTTACTCCTTGGTTATAGTCGCATTTTCGAAACTCTCTTTCTTATAGATACTGAATCCAGCGGCCCTGACATCGTCCAGATTAACATACATCATACCGTTCTCGCCCTGCAGGACCTCGACAGGACGTCCACGGAAATCGACATAGTCGTCGGCAAAACTGCAATCCTCCTCCAAGTTGTCCAAAGCACCATTAGTGCTGCTACCAGCGTACGAGTGGTTATGAGATCTCGGCATATTATGTGTACTAACAAAAAAGTTAGGTAAAAATTGTATATCTGTATATTATTAATGAGAAGGATAGGCATCAATCTAAACAACATGTAGCTGCAAGATATGTAACAGTTTTATGGAATGTTCCTTACAGTACATTTTTTAACTGTAAGCTTTTCGATGAAAAAAAAAACGCGTGAAACAGAATACTTTTGTTTGTGGCTTTTCGGGACTTTGACGGATTCCAGGATAGGTAAGGTTCGGATGGGATGAGGCAACAAACAGTAGCGAGCTCCATGTCAGCGACCAGAGGTTAGTTTGTCAAATCATGACAAAATGTCAACAGGTTGTAAATTATTAATTAGGCAATCCAACGATGTATCAAAAATGGCGGCTGATGGCAATTACTGCTTTGTAATTGGTACACGTGACCATTAGAATCACATTGCTGGTGGCATTTAACAAGTAACTCAATGCTTTTTGCCATCAACCGCCATATTAAATCACGTGGTTTGGAATCATTAATTAAATATTTTAAGGTTGGCTTTCTTGGTTGGGCATTAGTATTACGCCCCAGTGGCGGCTCGCGGTCTTAAAAAATGGTGAAGAGCTAGGTATAGTGCGGGTACTTAAACAAACATTGACTAAAAATCTGTGTAACAAAACGTCTTATCCTCATCTGTCCATCGACTGAATGGAGTTTCCAACAAATTACTAACTATGTCATTAATTGGATTCATTTTTAAAACACGCAATAAAAATTAAATTAAGTAGGTACACACAGTACTGAATTAACTAAAAAATAAAAACAAAACTTTTTAATCACACAGTAAATCACGTAAAAACGATATCTATAACCGTAAGTTTCGCGAAGCCTCAAAATAAATACCGCGAACCAATCCGAAAACAATAGTGCATACGACTGATCTATTGTTAAATTGCCCTTCATAATGCAAATTGTTACATGCTGTTTGTATGACTGACGTCGCGTAACCATAGCAACAGTGAATATCAAAGCCATGTTGGGCGCTGGGTCTTCACTTGCTTTGAGCTAACGGACACGGCCGGCTGTGGCGCGCCAAAATGCACGAGTATTTATAATTATTGTCCATCGGAGTTAACCGTGGCCCTATTATGCATAGGCATATTCGGATTAAATTAATATTATTAATTCGGACATAATTATTTTTTAAGGGCTAAAATGGTAGCTGTACTGGTACATTAATATTTAATATTGTCGAAAAACGTTCCTCCTGAGACAAACACATTGCTTAAATTAATGAATATATAATTTTTTAGTATATCTTATTTAGAGGACTTTAGCCATCGCCGTAATTTTTTTCGCGACATACCATTAAAGGTTAGAACTTTTTGCGATAAATAAATATTAACTTACGGGAAACTCAAGACAACGATAATAAAAGCTCCGAAAATAACCAGTATTACCAATAAATAAATTTCCATGGCAAAAAATGACAATCAAAAAAACCATGACGATGACGTCGCAAGTGAATGGAAAAATAATAATATAAAATAGTTAAATCAATCTGGTACTCTTCCTTACAATTTTTTCTCTGTCTAGCATGTTTCATTGGCAACGACGTATTTTGCCATAGAATGGTACCCGGAAGACGTTGGATTATGTTTTTATTCGTCTTTATTATTATATTAAATAAAGATGGGGAGTTGTAAGTCACGCAGTCGCTTAATCGTTGAACAACGACGCGCGAGTAAAGAAACACTATAAATACTGTAAATTGGTCAATTGTTACGGCACCTTTAAATTATTAGCAGCAAAAAATTTGAGAAACTGTTAACAGAACATCTTGACGATTTTTTTTTCAATTATGACGCGCTAGTCCAAGTTGTTTCCAACTTACTTACCTATTAGGAGACCTCAAGTCACTATTATTGTCAACTTTGTTAGTGCTTCTGACTGCCTTAGTGTCCCTGAAGGATTTTACTTGCCAACTTCTATGACCATTTAACTGAGAACAAGCTAACTCAATGCTTCTAAAATACAAAAGAAAGATATTTTGTGAAAGTAGTCTATCTCTCAGTAGAGTGATCATATAATAGAAAAACTGAAACACTTTGTTCGCTCTACAAGTTTATTGTCGTGTTAATGCGTACATGTTTCAAAGGTAGCGCCGAGGATGAAAGCCTTTTCTACCGAAATGTTAACACAAAAATAAATTAGTTATAGAAATGTTTAATATAAGAAAATTATGTTACGCTACTCAAGCGAACAATAAGTCGGCAGTGTACTTTGCGGATTAAGCATATAGAGATCACTCTCTGTATAATTATTTATAAATATTTGCTTTCTTATTCCTTTACCACTGATTTATTGTACCTTTTATTTATTTGTAAGACGCGCTTTGCCAATGAGATGATAACATAACAGAATAGAATAACAAATAGAGTTGGCCCTTTTTAATTATTAAATGACCGATTTGGCTAGCGCTACCCTAGGTCGGAAAAAGAAGATAGCTGAGTAAATACCAACTAAAATAGTGTAGTGTTTTTTTTATCAACAATATCATTATACACATAAAAACTTAAAATACGCCATTTCTCATTTTTTAAGATTAAAACCCAAACTTTTTAAGTCATGCTTTTTTGCATATCTACTAGAATATCTCAAAAACGAATTGAGCTATCGACGTAATTTTTGTTTTGTTTTGACACTCGTACTTAAGCGCTTGTTTCAAAGTATAACAATAATGTCATTTTTTTAAAAAACATTAAAAACAACGAATCAAGAAATTTTTTTTATTTTTGGAAATTTTTTATAACATGCTGCGCGGAAAATGTAGCCAAAAGACCAACAAAGGTTTTGCTATAGTGTATTTCATGTAGGCTTTTAATGGTCATCGATGAGACACGTCATTTCTAGTAACATTTATGTTACAGAACTTAAGGTTTGGTTAGGGCCGGACTGTTGTTCCTGTAATAAATTACCAAATAAACAATATAAGGTGAAGTGGGGTAAGTGGGGATCTGGGGCAAGTGGTTTTTCTTTGTAATAATTGTAAAAAAATTACTTTTAAAAACTAAAACTACAATAAAATGGTTTTTTGGACTTTTATAGACCCCAACATATTGTTAAAATTTTTTTAATATTTTAACACAGTAACACAGCTTATGTCAAATTTATCTAAACTTCGTCTATAGTTACAAGTTACGGCAAACATTTTTAAAATTTTTTATCTGTACTAATTTAAAACTTAGGTTTAAAGTTTTTACATCCTCAAAGTTGTAATCACTAACGTTATCTCTTGTATTTTTTTAACACTTCAATTTTTCAGGTTTTCAGTTCCCACTTGCCCCGCTTTTTTGTTAGTGGGGTAAGTGGGGATTAGTTCCCACTTGTCCCATTTAAATTTTTTATATTAATAAAATTAAAAGTGAAAGGTTTTAAGAAGTTGAAAAGTGAGATTGTGCGTAATCTGCAAAAACTATAAAGTAAATAAAAACTTAAAAACCGTATTACGTAGTTTTAAAAAAAAGTTATAGAAGAAATCTCTAACATATAAACTTCTTTATTTTTAGGAATGTTTTAAATTTGAAAAGTCTGTTGTTGGTGAAGTCGCAATAGATTAACCCACTTGCTCCAGTTGAATATAACATTAATCAAACGCGATTTATAAGTTGAAAACCCACTTACCACAGTACCAGGGGCAAGTGCGTTCTATGGGTACATTTTCATAACAATTTTTTGTTTAAATGAAATTCTTGGGTAAATAATTAAATAAATTTTGTTGTAATTGTAAATATTACTAAATACGTCCTGTCTAAAGCGCATCTCTGTAACTCGATTTAAAAAAAAAAGTTATGTAGTTCCAAAGACGACCTTTTATATTTTTAATCCCCACTTACCCCACATCACCTTATTTACTTGATTTTTCATAAACAGAACACTTCAGACACACAGTTCAACAGTTTATAACCAGAAAGTCTATGCGCAAAATAATCTATAAAAATACCAAATACAATACTGCACTTATTATTCGACACATTAACGAATGAATGCCGGCTCTATGATATCAAAAGAACGCAGAAAAGACATGCAGGGCATAGCCTGGAGCCCTGTAATTAGGGGATATGTTTCATTTTTAGAAAGACAACTTTTCTCGTTCCTCAAAAATGAATAATTTATATATTTTTTTATACTTACTCTAATTCTTCAAAATACACCTTTGCGTACGTAGTGTCAGCGTCAATAAAAATTTTCGTAATTTTGCCAAACTTAGAAAATTCCTCTCTTAGCACCGCCTAAAACAAAACCCTTTATAAACCTATCATTTTTACACTTAGGAACACACAAATAACAGATAAAAATTTGTCTACTCTCAATCTATACTAAAACTATATTTAGAAATAATTATTGGAATTTTTAAACCGTTTAAAACTCATGCGCTTTTTGGATTTAGAAAAAAGGGTATTTCTTATCTTAAAGGCCTTTTTACATTGGGTGCAATTGCAAGAAAAAATTGCATGAAAGCATGCGCTTTGTCAACGTTTTAAACAGCTGATGCAGGTTTTAAATGGGAAAACGTGCATCAGCTGATTAAAACGTCGTCGAAGCGCATGCTTCCAGGCCATTTTTCTTGCAATTGCACCCAATGTAAAAAGACCTTAAAGCTATAGAGCCCTGTCTCGAAAGCATGCAATTAATAGAACGCCCTTAGGCAAAAAAATAATAAATTACACAATGCTAAATTTGTATTTATATAAAAATAAAACAAGTTTACATCAAAGTAAGCATTTAAGTTTTGTCACTATATGTAATTACAATAATTAATATTATTAGAAATTTATGTACATTCTTAGGAACATACAAACGCATGGCAACGCTTGTGTATTTTTTAATAATAGTAAACTCTAATCAAGTACGTAAAAAATGCAACAAAATACAGTCACTCTCCCATTTTCGAGCTGAGGAACAAGACGCCATTAATAAAAACTCTCTCACCCCTCTCGAAGGCAAAAATCCCCATCCCGTTTTATTTTTTGAACCATTCATAAAACTCTGTGTACATGAAAGCTTGCTTAAATTATATTTTAATGTAAAATTCATAGTTACCATCAGAGTTAAAATGAAAGCGGACGCCATTTTGGATTGGGAGCAAAATTACGGCATTTCAAAAACTTGCGTTGTTTGATTTCAAAATTTAAAATAATATTTTTTTTCAAGAGACCTTTAATCATCTGTCTTGAACGATTCACAAAATAAAAAAGGAGGAGGGGGAATGAAACTAGAGTTGATACAAAATACTAGTAACAACTATGGGTGCATAACAATCAGTGTTTTTTTCCGAGAGTCCGTCTATGTGCCGAATGCATTTCGGCCATGTTTGGCCCATTATGCTCACCCTACATTTGTTATTGTACCCACTCAGTAATTTTAGTTCTTTGCACTAACTTTGTGTATGTCAACTGGGGAGAGAGTTGGGATATCCTCTCTTTGGTTGCCTTTTCCGATTCATGTTGTGTTGCATAAAGATTTTTAACCACAATTAACTAACCAGCAAGTTTGACTGTAACATAAATGACTTAAAGGTTAGAGACATTGTTGCTTCTTAAACGGCAGTGGAGTTTTAGACTTGCATTGTCTTTATTTGTTTTAAATCAGACCGATTTAACTGGTAAGTATCTCCTCTCCAGTCGTCTTCAGGTGACGTCAATAAACGACATTGACAGGTATTATTTACTGCCAATCAAAGAGGCCTGATTATAAATAAAAAATTTAAGTAACCAGGTGAGTAAGTATGATTGTGAGAAAATTATTTCTGTCAATGTCATGTATCATCATGTATGTCACAGTCAAACTTACTGGTTAGTTAATTGCGTATAAAAATCATTATACAACCCGACATCAGGGTTTCGCAATGGCGATTTATGTACTGTACCGTTTAAATAAAATAAAATAATATTGAATATACAGGGTGCACCAAACTCAGTGGCCTAATAGAAGAGAGAAAATATGTTTTTATGACAATTTGAGTATGTTCATAAAATAAGAGCTAGTGTTCTTTTGAAAGAGGCGATGTTGCCAGATCATCTTGAACCTCCTAGCAACTTCGGAATTTTATATAAAACACTGTATATTATTTTACTTTTTGTTTCTCCCTAATAACACAAACATTTTTTATGTATAATATTCTATGACTATCTATTATAATTTTTGAGATATTAATTAATTAGCAATTTTTTGGGACCCAAACATACTAACCAGAAAATGAAATATTTTTGTGATTAAGGCATCTAGAAAGTTAAAATTTTTACAGACGGTTCTTAAAGCATGGCCATCTAGAAATTTTGACGATATATGAAAATATTTTTACACAGGGCGTCTCAAAAAAAACGTAAACTTTGTGATGTAAATAAATACAAAATTCTCAACTTTTTTAACTAGAACACCCTTTATTTTCTTAACAAAATCTAGTTTACATTTCCTACCAAAAAGTATTACAAGTTCCTATACCTATCTTTAACCGATTCAAACTTACAAAGCATTTAAAAAAATTAATAACTTAATAAAAAGGTTTTTAAACACATTTATTAGTAGGCTTTGGCAGAATTTGGATTAATATGGGTATTATTCTGTAATTATTGTATAAAATATGTCCAATGGTTGAGCTCTTGTTTATAAACGTCTGAAATAATACGGAGATATGTACATAGTTCATTCTGAATTCTTCTTATTTAACAAGATATACATGGTGATTCACGATGAGCGTTTGTATAAAATTTTGGGGAAACTTCCAAAAATATTTTTTTATACAGGGTGATTCCTAAGTTAATACTTAGGCATTAAAATAAACAACATTTTCAAATTCCTTTTTTCAAAAAACTTAAAAATAGGCGAGATACAGAAGTAAAAAATGTAAGTGCGGGCCTGGTCATCAAAACGTAGCCCGCTATACTTTATGTTGTTTTTCTTATCTCTTATTAGTCATGCAATTTACGGGTGGTGTTGAGCAATCCGCTGCGGTGTGTTTTTATGAAGCAAGTTAATTTTAAATTGGTGACACGTGAAAATAGTAAAATTTGAAAATAAAACTAGTAGGTGTGGTGCTAATTTAGGGTGAGTGTCGTCAAAGTGCGGCTGTTGCTTCGAGATTATACGCAGAACGCTTTCCTTTGCGGGCTCATCTTACACCCAGAAGTTTTCTTAATGTTTTTTAACAGGCAAGTTAGGCAGGACCGTATTTGATCCATAGTGTAATAAATGAATTTAAGTACCTTATTTTTGAGTTTTTTGAAAAAAGGTATTTGAAAATGTTGTTTATTTTAATGCCTTCTATACACAGCTAAAAAAGAAGTATTAACTTAGGAATCACCCTGTATAAACTTATTTCCGTAATTTCATAACACTTCCGGTTATACCGTAACTAGATGTCAACTTTGTCATTTTAAATACAATATGATTATTTTAATTGAATTTTTCTAAAGATTCCAAACATACACACAAAAAACATTTTCTCAATGGGGATTTTGCATAGATTTGACAAAAAAAACGCTTCTATAGTGATTATTTCTGGTTGGATGAACATGAATTCAGTTGGCGTAATAATGGAGTGAATAGCATCTTCAATTTATACTTATGTTTCTACAAGCTGTTAATTCACAAAAATGAAATAATCTAAATTTCTAGCTATAGGCAATAAGTTTTGTAGTAAAACAGAACATACTGACGTTAAACTCAAAAACGTAAAAATTATATTAACTTTTTCATCATAAGGTCTGTTTTCCTACAAAACCTGAAGCAAAAAGGTAAGCAGAACTACTGATGGTGAATTCTTACTCGATTTAAATCCTCCTCATTCCCATCCACCCACGCACAAAAAAAAAGTTGCCTGAAAAAAAAATGTTGATTATGTAGTAAAATTATATTTAAAAAAAAAGCCCAACACCTATTATAGTAAAATGCAGGCAAATTCACCGGGATGAGCAAAAGTCTTAATAGAAGATTGTTTAGATAATCACTCTGAATGTTTAAAAATTTTTTAAATAATATCTTGGTCACTCTGTTACATCTTTCACCCTGTCAATGCATAATGTTCCAAAAGTATGATCCCAAATTATTTATTTAAACTAATAACGTGTTAATATTTTACCTCTAGATCAAATAGAGTAGAGAGTATATAAAGTTAATTTCACAATTACCATCTGTAACTCAAATGAAGCCCTCAAAGAAGAAACTATTTACATCAAGACCGACCTCAACAAAAATGACTACTCCATGAATTTAGTTGATAAACTATTGAAAAATCGGGAGAAACGGCCAAATACACAAAAGAAGCCAGTAGAGTCACAATCAACACTTAACATTCCGTATGTCAAAGGAGTATCTGAGAGAATTAGAAGACTAGGACAACGATACAACATCAATACGGTATTCAGCTCGAAAGACACTTTAAGAAGCCACATGACGAAGACGAAACCAACAAGTCAAAAAGACAGGAAAAACTGTGTTTACCAGATCCCCTGCGAATGTGGCCGATCTTACATTGGTGAAACTTTAAGGCCACCTGAAACTAAGATCAAGGAACACAGTAACAACACACTTAAAGGAGATAAGTACTGAAAAATCAGGTGCAGTTAACCATGCCTGGACACAGGGTCATCACATCAAGTGGACAGAAGCTCAAATCCTGCATAAAGAACCACATTGGAGGAAGAGGAAGTTCAAGGAAGCTGCTACCATATACCAGAACCCAGATTATTTTAGTAAGCCCTTATTAAATATAAGAAATATCTGGAAAACTTTGTTAAGTAAATGTAAACTTAAAATACAGCACACGAACTGAATGCATGACTGCACTCATCTCAGTTATGCTCCAGTGCATCTAGCTAGTATAAATATAGCTGTAGTTACTTTACTTATTTAGTATTCACCTGAAGACGTCCAAAACTCTTATTCATTCAACAGGAAACTTTCTTAACTGCCAGTACCCTCAGTACTAACACTTGAAGAACCACCAACATAGGTCACAAACCAACCTTTCATAAAAAAGGCCAGTTCATACTGTTCTGAGGCCAAATATTGAAATTGTAGGAGTGGTCAGTTCTTAACGAAAAAAGAAAAATGGATGCTTTTTAACTAATACCTCTATTCAATGTATAGAATCTTGATAACTGAAAGTACAGTAATTATTAAGAATAGGTTTGTTGTAAACTAAAATGGGATTAGTATGATATTTTTCATTTTCCCATATCTCACTAAATAAGACCATAAAAAAATAAAATAAATTGACTATCAAAAAGGAGTGGAGATATCAAAGTTGAGCAAACATTTCTTAGAATTTAACCAACTTTTTAAACATAATACTATCAGGGTGACAATCATCAAAAAACTCTTGCATATAATAAAAATGATGGCTGAACAACAATAATATTTTATTTTGCCCTTAAAAACCATAAGATTTCCCTCTCTACGAACACACCAAGTCAGATGAATAGAAATCTTTAATGGTGTAACATAACTTCTACTAGCCTATGCGTGAAAAGCCTGAATGTGCCAAGAAATATACTTAGGACTGTCTATTACCTCCCCAAATGTAATAAAGTCAGGACGAATGGTTCCTAATATAAACACAAAACTATTTTGGGATTTTTAACAACCATGTATATCTGATACTATAAACAGGGGTCCCAGGATACTGCCCTGTGGAACAACCCTTTTAACAAACTGGGAATCAGAAAAGTACTTAATGCTATTTCATTTCATAGCCACTTTCGGCCTAGGATTCAAGAGATATGAGTGTAACCAATCATAAGCAAGATATAAACAAAATTTATCATGGACATAATTGGTCATTTAACCGGATCAGTCCGTTCCTATTCTCAAATTATCGGTATGTTTTAGAAATAAGTCGGCAAGCAAAGGATTAAAGGAGTTAGTAAGGTTAACACAATTAAATGGTCTGAATACTTTAACATGTTTTTTTTTTAAAGACAATTTAAATTGTGGATAATAAAATAAAAAACCGGTTGGTGTACTTTTCAAGTTTTCTACAATGAAAGACTTTTTATGATTGTAGATTATCCAAAAAAAAACAAGTTATTAAGTATATTATTATAGAATTTCTGTAGAACACATAATAAATACTTGAATAATAAACAAAATTCTTACTTCTTTCTCTCCATGAATATCGGCTAAATTGTAAAAAACTGGTTAACGTTAAACTTAAACTAAAATTGAATGTGCTTTTCTTTTTAGCCGATCAGCCAAAGCCAAAACAGAAAACAAACAACGTTTGCGCAGCGTTGCCAGACAAGCCAACGAAATTTTCTGCGGAGTAGGTCCAAAAAAAATCTGCTAAATTCTGCACCCTGGAAAGGGACGCTTAAAATTTATCGTCGTCTATAAGTACATTCTAAAGACATCTGTGGTTCTAAAAGAAAACATTGCTCCACAAAAACTTGTGATATGAAACAAAAAAAAACGGCGTCACTGGTCATTGCCGAAAATGTCTACCACGGTCAAAATTGCTGTCTAAAAATAAAAAGCGCCCATGCAGAACACTTCTCCTGCGGTCAAAAGTGACTTATCTCTTCTTTAAAAGAAAAGGTTTGCTTACATCGTTTCTAAATGTTCTGTATTTCTCTATTTATCACAAATTCTTTGCTACCAAAAATCTTAATACAGAAAAATATGCTATTTTGGCAACACTGCTTTGGTTTGGCGATTCTTCGTTTTTGCTTGATGGCTGTCATAAAGGAACATTTCATTTTTATAGCAACAGTCCTATCATTCTTCTGTGTTCCAATCGACAACACAGAGGAATAATAGATCGCCCCGACTTTGATTCAGATATAAAAATATAACTTGGTTACAACTAAGGAGCGGAAAAAAAGCAAGCGAAAAACCCCAATATACGCATTTAAAGCATAAAATTTTCAGAATATATTCATCGAAATGAACAAAAAATGCAAATATGCATTTTTATTATATGAACCATGAAGCCAGAACTTATAACACCCACCACTTCTAGGGTATAGATATAACTTACGTATTACGACCCTCCCACGTCGGTTGTCTCTGCTAATTAAGTGGCTGGTGATAAAGACTCTTCTTTTGCGGGATCCGGAGAGAATCTGGTTCACTACTGAGAAGGATATTTCTTTTGGCGAGATAATGAGGCTTGTGAGAGCTCAATAATTAAACTTTTTTAAAATTTAGATTTAACTGATAGGTAGGCTGAAGTTTCTAATTGAGAAAATATCTAGTTTTAATTTTTTTCTAAGTTTGGCAATTTAAACTATGAAGTAAACACTATTTAAGTCTTGAACACTATTTTATTGTTAATAGAAATAATGGGGGAGCCACCCAACAATAAGTCTTAGCAACAAAATTTGTAGTTATCATCAATAAAATAAGTAATACTTTCTATGGCCCACAAGCACTTACTTCTGCAAGGTGATTGACCGTATCGATTCGGAATAGACGAACGTTGACCCTTGGGTATCAATGGGTAAGGGGTCACCGAATACTAGACTAGCTGGACTTTCCACGCTTTACGGTTTAAAATTACTTCACGCCCGAAAACTTGTAGTTCAAAATATCTACTAATTAGGACTGGAACAACTAACTTTCCACTGCAGTTTCTTGGCTTTTTATAGGGAAAGCCGCGCAGTTTTGTAAACATTTATCAAAAAATGCGTTTTTGCATGAACCATTTTGTCACCCTCGTTCAGGAATTAATTAACGTTATAATTACGTCACGATTTTCTAATTTCTTAAAATCAATGGCAAAGTTGAGTACCATTTCTTATAGGACTTACTTCCACTTACTAAACTAAGACAAACCTGCCTTGTAACACCTGGAAGGAAGCCTAAAGTACTTTTACCTAACAATTGAGTACGGCAGCCATCTTGCGATGACGCTACCCCTATCGGAAGTATAATATTTTACTCTTATAAGGTGGTGCGAAAATGTCTTTTCTTCGAATCCGGGCAAAATCTCGCGCAGAGCGAGGGTGACTCATATGGAGGTGGTGGTCACGTAGCCGTTTTCCCCTGGAAATCTTACGCAATTATTTTAGCTGGACCTAATCTGAATCCCGGGAAAATGTTAGATTTAGTTTTTACCCGGGGCTCGCTAGCCTAAGATTGTTCATTAGGTAGTCGGTGCGAGAAAATAAGTTAAGATGTTTTATCCTGCTGCGGTTTCTATTGCAAGAAGAGAAAATGATTTTCTCCAATATTTTCTTTTTTTTTTTTTTTTGTTTTTTGTTTTGTTTTTTTATATATATTACGTGGGATTTCATCCATTGCATGGACCCTGAAGAAGTGAGTTATTAAAATTATTTATTGAATTTTATTTTTAAATCATTTGGAAATACTTAGAATATTTTTTTCCTAATTTAATTGAATTTATTTATTTTAAAAATTTTTAAAACACTTGGAAGTGTTTTTCTTCCCTTAATTTAGAGTAATTTTATTTATTTAAAAAAAATTTAAAACAATAAAAATATTTTCCTTCCCGTAATTTAAAATAATTTTGTTTATTTAAAAAAAGTTTAAAACAAAATTTTTCCTCTTCTTAATTTAAAATAATTTTATTTATTTATTTATTTTTTATTAAATATTTTAAAACACTTAGAGAAATTTTCCTTTCCTTAATTCAAAAGAATTGTGTATTGATTTGGCAAAAATATTTTAAAACACTTTGAAGATTTTTCCTTTTCTTAAGTTATAATAATTTTATTTATTTATAAAAAAAATATATTTAAAACACTGAAAAATTTGTCCTTTTCTTAATTTACAGAATGTTTAGAATGATTATAAAAACGTATCATTCCTTAATTTAAATGAAATTTATTTATTTTTAGAATTCTAACAGAAATATAGAAATAAGTAGACACATTATCCTTTATCTTTAAAAATTTTAAATAATGTTTTTCTTTGTATTTATTGATAAATGAAAACACAATCAACATAGAAATTTTTCCCTAAATCAAAACCTTTTATGAATGGGTACCTATACTTATTATTCGGGAACACTTTTTCATTACTCGAAAAATATAGAAAATAAGAGGGGTCCCTGGTCGCTACAAACTATTTATAATTAAACTCGTTCTTCAAATATCCTATAATTTTTTACCTATTCCATTCCAGTTTAGTTTCCGGCATTTTAACAAACACTGGACAGACAAACACAGACACAATTTACTTTACAAAACAAGGCACACAAGAACGTTTCAAGTAGACGATATCAAAGATATTAAAAATTGCTACCTCTTTAAACTATCGGATTCTGTTTGCAATATTACTTATAATTACTTTTTCTGAAAATACCATATAGTGTGGGTTTATCCTGGGTAATTCTATGCATAGTCGCCGATTCCGTGGGGGCTTGGGCCCCCAGAGCCATATTTTTGGGGGCGTAGCCCCATAGCCTAACCCTCACAGTTTATACCTGCCACCTCTAATCGTTGTTAAGTTTATTATTAATATTTATTTATTATTTATATTATTAAACGCTTGATATTATTCTTTTAATTTTTTACTTTTGTTTTTGTAAGATACCTAGGTATATATTTTTTGACTATTTCATTCCAGCGATTTTTAGCCAAATTTGTTACCTTTGAGGTTTTAGAAATATGTTATTACTAACTATTACATTATATTATGTGTATATTTAATAAAGGATTTTTTTTATTCGTTGAGATCCGGGCTCCAAGCCCCCAGAGCAATTCTGAAGTTCCGGCGCCTATGATTCTATGAATCTATTCGTATAAAGTACCTACCTGAGTCGGCCCCATTGTAATGTAATAAACTAATAAACACGTGCCGTGCAATAAACAAGCAACCGAAAAGGACCAGACAGGGTCTTTATTTGGCAATAAAATGCAATAAATGCTCTTTTATTAAAAAATGCATTTTTTGTACAAAATAGACAAAAATGCATTTTGCATTTTCTCCACTCTTTAGTTACAACTATTTGTGTATTTGCTTTTTTATAATTTCAATCATGACCTTCTCGATGTTTAAAGAGTAGAAAAGCAAGTGTTTTCCTTGTCTTCTCGTTTACCGAGGTCATGAGATTGGATAATAGTAAAGAAGGATAATTTGAATAATACTAATGATGTGTTATTTGATGACAAAACGTTCAAATTCTAAAAATCTTTAAAATGTGTTAAATTTTTTAAGCTTAAAAGTCCCTAAAACTGTTTTTAAAATTCCAGGTCCGTATTTATAAAAATTGACTTCGGTGATGGTATCTAAAGAACGAAACGTCAAAGTTGAAAACTAATAACGCAAACTTGTAAAAAGAACATAAAAACGTTTATGAAAAAGTGTTTCTTATTTTTAACTAGACTGACACTCCAGTTACCTTTTTTTCGTTCGGGAGCATACCACTTAAGATTTATGTTATAACAATAAAATAAATAAAATACTAATAAAAAATTGAATTACTTCTGATATTTTAAAAACTTGCTTACTTCCTAGAGTATTGTGACATTAAATCCTATTGAAAAAATAAACGGCCTAAACCCCATAACTTCCTGTAACGTAATATTTAAGTAATCCTAAAAATAATTGCCAGGGCCGTAATAGTAAAGAAAGGATAGGTTGAAATGCAAGTGATGTGTTATTTGATGACAAAACGTTAGCATTTTAAAACCCTTTAAATTGTATTAAATTTCCAAAGCTTAAAAGTCTTTAAAACTGTTTTAAAAATTCCAGCTCCGTATTTAAAAAAAATGAATTGAGGTTGGAATCTAAAGAGCGAAACGTCCAATTTAAAAACTAATAACGCCATCTTGTAGAACACAAAAAAGGCTATAAGAAAGTGTTTTTTTATTTTTTTCCCAAGTCAAAAATGAGGGTGCAAAAAAGTCGATCAAAACTTAAAATTTCGTTTTTTTTTTTAATTATTTTCAAAAGTATTCGAAATATTTATAATTTTCTTTCATCAAATTATTAAGCCCCAAAATACGCAACGTTGTCTCAATTTAACCATCTTCGTATCTCTTCCCGTTTTCGAGGTACGCACACAAATTAGTAGCACCCTGCGTATATATATTAAATTAGACCAAAAGCAATGAGTTCTCTTGATTCGAAACATGGCCATGTTTTTTAGTGGATTTTTTAAAACTTTTTAAATTTGTACTCTACAGATACCTACTGAAGAGTGTCCAAAAATTATGTTTAGGTATTAAAAAAAATGTCTTAACATTTTTTACAATACAATGAACTTGTGTGGAATGAATGAAATGAATGAATAGTGGAATTTAGTGTCCGTTAAAATATATAAAGAAAAGAAGCTTAGCGGCAAGCGAACAGAGTAGCGCGTCTATCTTTTGCATTAAAGTACACAGGGACGCCAAAGGTAAAGGAATCCCTGGGGTACAGGTAGACATTGACAGGCTGTTTCGTTCTTGTTAGAACTCATCATTAATCATAAATTAGATTTATTTATATTTCTACGTTTTCACGTTAGATTGCTATCTTTTGCATTGAGTTGATTCCTTCTGATGGCGTTACTGGGTTTTCATCGCGTTTTTATTTCTTAAAAACGCCTTGAAAGAACAGGCTCGCTGTACTGGGCTGGGGGTCGCTTACGGGTTATGACTTTCTGATGAGTTCTAACAAGAACGAAACAGCCTGTCATTGTCTACCTGTACTACGCCCACTGAGCACCCCCCCCCCCCCCCGAGCATATTCTCTGGCTACGCCACTGGTTCAGGCCAAGAGGAATCGCAATTTACCACGGCAAATTTTAGCGCGGTCTGATTCACTTAAGGGTTAGCAGCTATGTCCATGGCGTATCAAAACAAATTTAAATGTCAATCATCGCATTCCCGATTAGGAACGTGAACAAATTTATTTCCAAACTACTCAACAGGAATCTAAATTTAACTCGATCAAAATAAATTGTGTCGACTTATTGACATCATGACATTTGAGGACCGAAACAAATTAAATGTCGCCTTTGTCTAATTATAATTTAACACCCGGATATCAAATACCTTTTTGTAGTACAGTTAAAGTAAGAGTACACTGAAAATATAATTTGTAAAATTACATTTTTGTTGTGAATACGCCTTGTGTGTACGGCTGATTTAGCTATATTACAGTATATCACAAACCTAATGTAAACGCTACCGTGACTCAACGACTATAATTTATGGTTCTTGACCGTGACTGCCGGGCTTGTCGGGACTGCCGCGCGTTGTCAGTTTGGATTGACAGACCGGACCGCAATTCACAATCAAGAACTTTTTCAAATATCGAGTGGCTATTCTATAACGAATGCAGTAAATATTGTTTTTCTACTTCCACATGGAAAGTAGGCTATTCCAATTAACTGTGCGGGAAAATCTCATATCCATAATGCATATGGTACAATTTGTTATTCATTTGTTCAATATAATAAAATCTAGACGCATTTATAATAGATTTATCAATACTGCAACCTGCTGAATGTGCATAGAAAAGTAAATAAATAAAAAGAAATATTGACATTTTTGATAACATTTCTAAAAGAAAAAGTCAATATTTCCTTACACTTAGTCGTTGCTAGGCAACGGAAAATAATAATTGTTAGAAAATATTTATTATTGTACTGTAAGGAAATATTATAGTATGTGCGGCTACTTGTAAACTAAAATGTGTTAAGCTTGACAATTCAATATTACTGTGTTTCCATAGTTACAACACAAATATTTAATGGCATCCTTTATTTGTGAACAAAGTTAATAATATTAATTTCAAAATTTTAAAATTTTATTGTAATAAGATATGTCTTTTTAATAATTTTCGATTTACGCAAAAATAGTATGTATACCTAGTAGAGAAAGCCACATTCCCGGACTCCGTATTGTCAGTCTCGGATTGCGCCTCGACACAATCTTTACGGTCGTCCGGGAATGTTCAGCTTTTTCTACTAGGTATACAATATACTATTATAATCTACGGCAGTACATTTTTTAATTATGAGGAGAGGTCGCTGAGCATATACAAATGAAATTTGACAGAGTTTTAAACAATAACCCAGGATTTAATATTATTTGTCGATGTTTTCGCCAGCCAAGAAGTCGTTTTCGTATTTTAAGTACGCCCCTGTTACTCCTATGGACTATATAACATATAAACTATGAAATATCGTTTTCAGTTTTCAAACTGACCGTTAACCACTTTTGTAACGTAATAATATATTAATCTAATATAGATATTTATAAACGTGGTGCTGATTCCGTCCCTGTAATTTGCGTCATGAGCTATTCAAATCCGGTCTTTAATCATAACCAATACCTAGGATCAAAACGCACTCGCAAGCTAAACGACACACATTCATGAATTTCAGCTTAAAAATTTGCTTTTTTATTAAGACTGGAGTAGTATGCCGAGTCGCGAATACTCTGGTGGCCGGGTCTCCCAGTCGCTGTAACTTTGACAGCGGCGGCGCCAGGGGGGGGCCAGGGTGGGCACTGGCCCACCCTAGAAACATGAGTGCCCACCCTGGTGCCCCCCCCAAAATTGATGGATCCGTTCTGTAAGGGACTTGGCTATAAAAGTTTTGATGAGTGGTTGTATGGTTTGTAGACATCACTTGTCGCTACCGCGTCGGGAAGCCGCGACCTTTTTTTTTTTTTTAGAAGTCACTTTATTTTGGGTAGTGCCCACTCAAATATCACCGAGCCCATTTGTGCCCTCCAATCCCAAAAATCCTGGCGCCGCCACTGAACTTTGGTAAAGTCTGTCACAGACGAAAATTTTTGATTTGAGTCATGTCGTTGATTAAATCGTGTATTTTTCGAATTCTGTCAGAATTTTAATAAACTTAAAAATAAGCATTTTCTTTCCTTGAATGATGAATAATGAGACATATTTTCAGAATATATTTCAACAAACTATACCTATTTCGCTTTCAAATCACTCTTAACACGTAAAATTAAAGTTCATCGAAATGACAAAGGTTGTCAAAACGAATTTTATGTCAATTGACAGGACACTTTAATTAATAACAGACATACCTTCTTTTTTTGCTTCTGTTATGATTGTATATTTTTGGTTTTGAACTGACACCGGTTTAAGCGCTGTTATATCCAGGCTCCAACACAACAACAAATAAATATTCTTAATTTCCGTCGTCCTTTTCAGTAGAAGTCATATATATTTTACGATCATCTGTCAACTATTGCCGCTTTATGTCACTTACTCACTAGATGACGTAACAGACTGGATATCTTACCTTGTAATCTTTGTATCATGCTAATATCTTTATTCAGCAATTAAATTAATTCACAGAGTTGTATTTAGAGTTGATTTATCTTATTGTATCTTTTTTAAAATCGTGCAGCCGTATAGAATTATAAATTTCTAAAAACTTATTCATTTCGTCGAGTGTCCTTGATGTCTATTTATTTTTATTTCCTGCCAGTTGGAAATAAATAGACTACAATGTTTTTAACTCAAACTTTTCCAAAACAAACCCATGTCGACAATACTGAAAAGCTAAGTCATATAAGTACGAATTATGCGTAGCTGACGAAAATTGTTAAAATATTTCAAAAACTATATTTTCGCTTTTCCCCCCTCTTCCCACCACTGATTCACGTCTTCAATCAATAATTTTTACCGATTTTATAAATTGTTCATTTAACTGGACTATCAATACCGATAAAGTTATTTTTCTGGAGTTTTTTTTTTAATTTCTGGCAGCCATACGAATTTAAAATGGGCACTAAAAAAAGCACCGGACATTAGTATGAATTTAAAACCATTTTTTCGTAAAAACTTTTGGTTAGTTGGTTTTGGTTGGTGTTTACTTGCCATATAAAAGGAATTTTTTTAATAATAATAACATCATATAACTGTGACGCTAAATTATTAAAAAATAGGTAGGCTTTTGGCACTCACCCTTAAATCGTTGAGCGCCTCGTGGCCCGAAAGTTCACATTTCAATTTTCGAAAAACAAACTTTTCGTAATTGCGACTTGTTTTTGTTTAAATGGTAAAAGTTTTACCCGAAGGAAAATGCCAGAAGGATAATGCATTATAAAAACTTGCCAATCAACATTAAATAACCCGAACCTGAATCAGGAACGAAAATAATTCAAGATCAATTAGCCCCACCTTTTTCTTGGCAATTTTTTTGGTCAGTTGTGTCCGAACACCAGACCTGACCTCTTAGGGATATATTTTTGTATAAGTGTTGCGATAAAAAGAGTTTTTCGTGATCTGACAAGTGCCTAAGATTCCATCAGGATGCCGTTCAATGTTATGATACAGTTATGTAAGATCACAAGACAAAGTAAGCTATTTCAAAGAAACTTCTATCTGCCGCTGCTGAAGCCACTGTCTCCAAAGGATGCTCTTAGAAGACATATTATTACAGGCAAGAAATTTTGCTTTTTTTCAATCACTCATGCGTATGAATGATAGTGCTGTGTACGTGTTTTGGGTGTGATTTGTTCATTTTCCATTGGTTATATAATACTTTCATTACCAAATCTTAAACTATTACTGTCAAAGTTAAACACTAAGTTGTATGCAGGGTCGTTTAAGGATACGTTGAAGGCTTTCTTGGCCTATACAGCATAGGTCAAGGAACCCTGTGTAAGGCGTTGTATTCATACCGCTCTAAAAAACCTTGTAGAATTTCCCTAATTTATTTAAATTAAAATTTGACCACAATATTTATTTTAAAATATTTCTTAAATTTAGCAACATCTAACTTGAAATATTTTTATTAGGTAAAGATGTCTTGACGAAGGCCCTGGAGCACTGGATACCAGTTTTTGAGGAATATTCGTATAGAGTGCAAAGAAGAAGACATGCGGTTAAAGGAAGAGGTAAAAAACGACAACGACGAAAAGATACGATGAAATACGTCACGCCCTTTTTTGACGAAAATATGGATAACCATAACCGGCTCGAACACACGATAATGACGAAACCTAAGGGCCGTGGACAATGTTACACCTATTTTGTTCCTGAAAAGAACTGTACCCTGGTGTTAACTCATCAAATGGAAAAAGCTGTTAGGGACAAAGACATAATTGACATTGTCATCGCCCAAAGACACGAAAAAATAATCGTTAAAATGAAAGATGGCACGAAAGTGGTGATGCCTTTATGCCCTTTCGATGGTAAAGCGATCTTTTACCGCGGAGAAGGATGGACTAGGAAAGAAATTGAAGAATTTCATCACCACGGTAGAGAAACGTTTTCTATCGCTCAGCTATTTGAGGCCAAGGAAGCTGGCATCGAAGAATGGGAGCTGGAAATGATGAGGATGGCCAATAAACGTAAGAAGAAGATGAAAGGTGAAGGTACCGAAGACTGGAAGGCGATGTTGGCTGCTACAGCTGAAAATATGGATTGGGATGCCTTTGAGGAAGAAACTAGGCAAATCGTTGAAGAGGCCCATGATCCAGTCGAGGATGAGCCTATTCCTATGCAACTAGACAACATGGATAAAACATCCGATGTTACCGAAAAAATAAAAGCTGCAGGAGATGAACTCTTATCTTTGTTACCTATGATTCCCGAAATTCCAGAACTTCTTAAGGTTATGAAGGATCAGAGTGAATTATCCGAAATAGCCAATGTTTCGGGTGCCAGGGTTAATTTATTGAGCGGTAAGGAAAGATTCATTCCCGGTCAAATGGTGACGTCAGAGGACGGAGAAACATTCGTGCCCGGGCAAACTATCGTAACCGAGTCGGGAGTGAAAGAATATACACCCGGTTTCACGGTATTATTAGAAGACGAGCCCACGCTGATCCCCGGTTTGGTAATGGGCAACGATCCAGAAAAGGCCATGTTTTTGCCAGGCGAATCGACTATCACCGAGTCGGGAGAATTGCAATTCACCGAGAACGAGGATGACGTGATCCCACGTTCTCCGTCTCCCGAACTAGAGGAGGTGGTGGAGGAAATCGAGTTAGAAGAGGAACAGAATAGCGAGGAAGAGGTGATCGAGTCGCGACCGCCCCCTAGGGAAAGAAAGAAGTTTACTTACGAACGCCCAAAGCGTCAGTACGCAACCGAGAGCATGGGTCCTAAACGTCGTGAACGCGGCCCTAGAAAAGTGCCACCACCGACTAATCCCGTTGAAGAGCCGCCCGTGGTAAAAAGAAAAATGACAGAATTTAAAATCATCGAATTTTGTATTCCCAATTTCGGAGAAAAGGATCTTCTGGAGCAAGAGAAAGATCGTGTAGAGGCTTTTAAAGAAAAATCTGGGAAGAGAGAAGCCGCAATAGAGAAGCAACGGCGCGAAATGAGGCTCAAAGTGAAGAAGTTGAGTGAGTCCAGGCCACCACCCCCGAAATACGAGCCCCTTGAGCCGGTAAGAAAAAGTGAAAAGTTACGCGATTTAGAAAAAAGCATAAAAAAAGGTTCATTTTTCGACGTCGATCATAAGAAGTACATAATCAAAGAAAATAATATACCCAATCGTTTCTGTTGGCGAGATACATACCAGTACAAAAAAACGTTTGACACGGTGGGGATTATGCGTCATCGCGTCTGGAAAACCGTAGTGGAGTAGTGCCGCCCAATTTGGAAAGACAGTCGATCGGTTTTAGATATCGGTTATCGGGTCGGGCACCGATTCAAGATTCGTGACATTCTTCAATCACGGCGCCCCTCAAGTCTAGACGTAATTTTCTAGTTCATTGTCGTACGCCCGCTGTTCGACTCGATGTGCGACGAAGCTAATCCGATCAAGTAGTCCACTTTAGTTTTTTCGTGTTCAAATGTCATCGTTTATATAATCATACACAAATAGAAGCATAAAACTAAAATACTTTGGAAAATAAATCTTTTAAGATGCCTATAAACGTGAAAATTTCCCTTTGCAAAATCACTCGAGCAAGCAAGCTCTTTCAGCGTAATTACTACTTGCCCCTTCTGAAACCTTTATCGCCCAAAGATGCCCTTAGAAGAAAAATTATCACCGGTGAAAATGTTTTGGGAAGTCGAATCGAACACTACATCCCGGTGCTTAAACCTCATGATGAAAAACTTGCTGAAAAAAGAAAAAGAGGCAAAGGCGTTCCTGTAATTAAAAAAAAACTCAAGAGGCACGAAGGCGTTCGTTATGTAGAACCTTTTTTTGATGAAAATATGGAGAACCATGGTATGATTCAAAACACCCTCGCTAGAAAGTCTCGAGGTCGTGGTCAGCACTATGTTTATGAAGTTACTGATAAAGGCTGTGTGCTGGTCATAAATTATCAATTAGAAAAAGCGATTAAGGACAAAGACATTATTGATATTACTATGGCACAACGCAGTGAAAAAATCCTTATTAAATTGTCCAACGGTTATAAAGTTACTGTTCCCGTAGCTCCATGTAACAATAACGTAACTCTTTATCGGGGCTCCGGCTTTACCAGAGAAGTTCACGAGCAAGAGCATCATCACGGCAAAGAAACTTTTTCCATCGCGAAGTTGTTTGAGGCAAAAGAATCTGGCGTGGAAGAATGGGAGTTAGAGATGATGAGGCTGGCCAACAAAAGAAAGAAAAAAGTCAAAGGTGAAGATGCTGTTGATTGGAAAGCGATGATGGCCGGTTGCTTAGAGGAAATGGACTGGGATAAGTTCGAGGAAGATACTAAACAGATTGTAGAAGAACAGGAAGAAACGGTTGAAGAGGAAGACATTCCGATGGCTGTTGACGATATGGAGAAAACAAAGAATGTTAACGAAAAACTCAAGGCTGGTGGGCCAGAAGTTATTGAACAATTACCCACAATGTTGGAAGTTCCCCATGTTATTAAAAATTTCGAATCTGGTGAAATGGAGGAGATACTAAATGTTTCTGGAGCTAGAATACAAATTCCCACGGGCCGTTCATGTTTTGTCCCCGGTCAAATTGTAAAATCGGAGGAAAGCGAGATTTTCGTTCCAGGACAAACTGTGGAGAGCGAAGATGGAACGTCGGAGTATATTCCTGGCATTACCGTCCAATTGGAAGGTGAACCGACGCTAATCCCTGGTCTTGTCATGGGCGAGGAAGAGTCCAAACCCATGTTCCTACCGGGAGATTCCACGATTACAGAGGAAGGTCAGCTCAAGTTCGAAGCAACCGTGGAAGACCTTCCACCTGCGCGGCGCCCGCGCAGATCTCTTACTCCCAGCCCCCCTCCAACCCATGTGCGGAAGCCAAGAAAACAGGAGGAGGAAATTGTCATTAGGCGTCGCGTCTTTGACGAACCTGAACCTGTGAAAGAGCGCGTGAAGAGGCGTCCTCCGATCGACATGAAACCGAGAGAGTTAACACCACCTAGGGAAAGATTTAGACCCCAAAGGCAACCCATGGAAGATCCCCTAATACGTTTGGAAGAGCAACGAAGGCAAAGAGAAGAAGAGGAAAGGAAGCGAATGAAAGAACGAGCAGAGGAAAAAGTTTTGAAGGAAGAGTCGAAAGTTATGAGACTCCGAATGGAGATCCGCAAGAAATGTAAAGAATTTAAAATCGAGAAGCCTCCGAAGTACGAACCAGTTGAACCAGTGAAGAAAAGTGCAAAGTTGGAAGAGTTGGAACAAAGCATTAAGAAAGGAACGTTCTTCGATGACAGCAGAACCAAGGAAATTTTAGAAAGAGCCAAAAGCCAAACAAGAATGTTAAAGTACCAGCACGTATTGAGCTCCTATGTTAACGAATTCGAAATTAGAAAACATTAATATTAAATGATTTTATAAAACCTAATGCATGAGTGGTTCACATAAAAATCATATTATTTGGCTGCCTATTTTTTACTGCTTTTCAGTAAGTATAAAATGTTTTATCGCAATTTTGAAATGGAATACATTGAGTGTCATGTCATGAGGTCAATTTTTTATAATTTTATGATGGTATGATGGACAAGTTTACAAGGCCTATATTTCTAATAATACTTTATTTTTAAAATATGCACAGTATACAGTTATTACAGTATTGGTAATATAAAAAAATAAAATAGGCATTAAATACTGATTTTGGATAATTTTTTGAGGCTTGTGGTCCTGATGACTAATTAAAAACTCAATATTTTCTTTTTATAAATTGGCAAACGTTGTGAACTTACAAGCAGAAGGCATTTTAATAAATTAAATGTGGACATTTTACAAGCATGTTCTTTAAAAAACCTAATAACCAAAATTTTTTAGTAAAAATTTCAATCGGTAAAAAAGTAATATTTTAATTGTTTATATTTCTTTTGTGACTTACCATATTTATATCTCTATAAAATAATGATTCGGTTTTCTAACACTTTTGTGGCCAATTACAATATTTATTTCTAGAGAAAATTTCGCACCGAATTTTTCTAACCAATCAGAAGATTTTAATTTGAATCATACTATGGCAACGAAAAAAAATTCGGCAAATATTCATGCTTTTTGGTGGCCAAGATAGACTGGAAATTTTTCTGTCACTTTCAATGTCAAAATAATGACACGGAATGACAGAATAAAATTATTTGTCAAGGCAAAAAAGGCATGTTTTTTAGTTGCTAAGGAAACAACTAACATTATTTTATTCTTAGTCGTTAATCACTATGTTACTTTAAATGTTTTTCATTCATAATAAAAAGGTTAAATCTTGGTGTAATATTTTACTAGGTGCGAAATTTTCTTACTGAATCTCCCTCGAGCTTGAATTATAATACCGAAAATTTTTTCTCAGTCGCGAATTTTTTAAGAAAATTAAATAATTCGCGACCTCGAAAAAATTTCCGGAAATAATTCATGCTCTAGGGAGAATGAAAGGGATTATATCTGTGGCTTGGTACAAGAAGTGCATATTATGTCAGTTTTTGTGAAATTTATAATATTTGCTTCTAAAGTTTAAAAGTCCAGACTTTTAAATAGTTAATAAATGAAATAAACATTCATGATTTTGTAAAAAAGGGTTTAGATAATACTAGGGGCTTCGACATTTTGCCATCATAAAATTTACATTTTTTATTAGTACTTTGGCACATTTATCTCAAAAACAAAAAATAGTGACATAGGCACTTTTTGTACCAAGCCACAGATATTATTTATCGTATTAAATTTGTACATAGCGAAAAAAATGTTTAAAACCTTATATTATTAGTTAAATGTTAACAGCTGTATTCACTAAAGGGTACTAAATTTAAAACCGTTCTAAACTGATCGTTCTGGGTTGGTCAAGTGTCAGAATAATGTAGGGTTGTATAGCTATTTTTAACATTAATTAACTAACCAGCAAGTTAGACTTTGACATTTTGTTAAAATTATTTATCGGTAGAAGAACTGGGAGAGTAAAGATTTAATATTTTGAAGGTCTAAATTTAGAACTCTTTAGCGAATACGGGTGTAAATGTTTGTTACATTTGTGTAGTATTAAAATGACTGTTATTTATTTGTAATATTTACGATACTTTTCTGCGGGGAATGTCTAAATGACAATGGCAGCCCTATCACACATACGAACAGTAAAGGCTCATTTATACTTGGAAAGTTTAGTGGAGGAAAGTAACTGCAGCCAGTAAATTTTCCAAGTGTAAATGAGCCTTAAAGTAATGAGTCCTTAAACATGCAAAATGTGAATTTTTATTAACGAGTAGATCCAAAATTTACTAAAAAGTGTATTTAAGACAATTAAAAATTTATTTGTAAATAAAAATTTCATTTTTACTAAAATTTTGTTTGAGTTCTTTCGTTCATACTATTTTTGGATTTCCTTAACAATAATTATGATTTTATTTACAATGATCGGTATTCATTTAGGGACAGAATCTATGTTACCGACGTTTTAAGAATATTTTTTTGTAGTTTTTGTGAAAAAGAACTCACATTTAAAATATATTTTTTAACAGTATAATAATTGCTATATTTTTAAGAAAAACTACATAAAATTTGGTATTTTCAAAACAATGGTGCATTTTATAGGAAAAGGAGGGTAAATATCTTTTGATTTTTCATTTGAAAAAATACTAAAACAATGTTTTACAAAAATAAATAATGTAACAAAGGTAATGTTTGTTATCAGCTGTTGATTGATTATACATCTTACAGCTCATAAGTGTTATATATAAAGTATTATTTTGTTGACAAAAATTACCAACATGTTAAGAAGTACAAAATAATGGTCACTAGTAAGTAGGGTTTCCGTTCTGTAATCATTTCTCATAAGGATTAAAGTATTATTTTACCATTAGTACTAATCCTGTTTCGAAGCCTTTATTTTTGACTTACACAGGACAAGAAATTTGCGCATTGGGTAGGCTTGCTTACTAAACCAAGCTGTATTTATTTACCTTGGTCACTGGTAAAACTCATTATTAAATTATACTTGTAATAATATTGTAAAAATGATATAATGATTGGAATAGATATCGATGACAATAATTATGTTTTTACATTTTCTTTCCTTGTAGAGTACGTATTTTTTCCAGAATAGCCACTCATCTTTTAGTTGAAAAACCAAGGAGTGGAGCATCAGGTTTCTAGGTGAACGCCACGACGCTCAGGAAACGCCAGTTTTGCTTAAGCGTCGGTAGCGTCCACGCGCCGGATCTCTGCTGTAAACCGATCGACTCGACGCTTCGTCGAACGAATATTTTTGCTTCTATTTGTAAAATTGTGATTGTCCGATTCAATCGAATCGCCTTGTATAACATTGTCCATTTTACTCGTGTATAAACTATGTTAATTTACGTTTATAATAATTATAATATAAAATTAAATATTTTGTAAATAAATCGCTATAAAAAAGTGCTATTTATCACCCTAAATATTGTAAACATTTTAAATAAAAACTTTTAAAAATGGTGAACTACGTGCTTTCTTTCTGTAAGATCACGGGGGCCAGTAAAATTTTCACTAGGAACTTTTATCTGCCCCTGCTAAAACCCCTCACGCCGAAAGATGCTTTGCGCACCCTTAGAATCACTGGAAAATGGCTGTTGGGAAGCAAGTACCAACACTATATGCCCGTGTTAAAAAATCATAGGCAGAAACGGTCGAAAAAGTCAAAAGACTATGGCAAAAAGGAGCATAAAAAAATGGATGATTTTACATACATGACGCCATGTTTTGACCACGAAAACGAAAACCAGAAAAAATTGCAAAAAATTTTAGATAGCAAACAAAGCGATGGCGGTATGTACGTATATACAGTAGAAGACAAGAAGTACAATATAGTTGTACAAGCTGCTTTTGAACTTGCTGTGCGAGACGGCGATATTATAGACGTAATGGTTTCGCAGAAAAATGACAAAATCATGGTTAAGACAAAGGATTTCAAAAAAGTGCCTCTTGAAATTCAATACTACGAACAAAATGGTGTACCTGTATATTGTGGCGAAGGCACTACCTCGGCAGAGGATGAGAAATTCCACCACCATGGAAAATATACCATGAGTCTAGCCAAGCTCTTTGAAGATAAAGAAATGCAAGAAGAAAAATGGGAAGAAGAGCTTAAAAAGATAATGAAAAAACGCAAAAAGCAAAAGTGGGAGGGCACCAAAGCTTTTAAAGAAATGATGAAGCAAATTATGCGCAAATTTGACTGGAGGAAATTCGAAGAAGACGCCAAAAAAGTAATCGACGATATCGAAGCTCCAGTGTCAGAAAACCCCATCCCGATGGAGATACAGGACCTGGAAGCAACGAAACATGTGAACGAAACGCTTGCTCAACGAGAAGACTTGTTGAACCAGCTTCCCACGCTTCAAGATATACCCGATATTATTAAAAGTCTTGGAGCCGCCACCTTGACTGAAATTGAATCTGATTCGAATAATTCGAATGAAACACGAAGACTTGCTGGGGCGAAAGTCACACTATCTTCAGGAAAAGAGTGCTTTGTCAGTGGCCAAATGGTGCATACTGAAGATGGGGATGTTTTTGTACCAGGACAGACGGTACAAAACGAATTTGGTGATGAATACGCTCCTGGAATTACGATTAACATCGATAATAAACCGACCTTAATGAGTGGCTTAATTATGGGAGACGAAGAGAAAGATCCTCTCTTTTTGCCCACTCAATCGACCATAACTTCTGGAGGTCAACTGACCTTTGCCACTGCTCCAGAAGAACGTCCAGAGCCTGAGCCGGAGGAACAGAGACAAAAAAGACGTAGAAAATTGTTAAGGATCATAAGTGTTGTACCGGAAGAGGAAAATACTGACGAAGAGGATTTAAAAGAAGTTATTGAGGATATCATGAAAGAAAACGGGCTTAACGACTTTGAAAATATCGAAATAATTATCGAAAATGCTAATAAAGGCTTGCTTGACGACGAAGATTCTGATGAAGTATCTACGGATGAAACGTCTACTTCAGATGAACTCAACAACTCCGAATTAGAAGAACTCGATATAGAGGCTATTCGTTTAAAACACGAGCAACAACGTAAAGAGCTCGAGAAGCTCAAGATGATCCTTCAAGATGACGGAATGAATGATTTAATCCTATCGCTGGAAGAAAAGAAGCGGAGACTTAAGCAGAAACTTGAGGAACTCCGAAAGCTTAGTATCGCCGCCGAAAATAACTTAATTTCATACGTTAACGACAGCGATGCATGCGAAGCGGCCACGAAAATAGCATCGGAGAAAGATGATATTAATAGACTCGCAGAAATCCTTATCGCCATTACGAGGAGGTCAGCGGCATTTAGAGACAGAAATAGTATTAGAATCGAGAACATTAACTTGGATGTTAACATTAAACCCACGGAAACTGACTTAAAATTTAATAAGTCGTCTACGAAATTAAAAATTCTATTTAAAACTGCATTAGTCGCTGCAAACGATGTCTACAAGAACAGACCCAAAGATCAAATACTAGCTCTGCATTCAATAGTCGATATAATAGAAGATAGTCTTAAAAAAGATTTTGGTTTAACACAGGAGTTCTTCAAGCTTATGGACACCTCTTACGACCGTTTGGAAGTTTGCGACGCCGTCCTTAGGCAACTTACTCAAGATATTTCACATACTAAAGCAGCCATGCTAAAAAATCTCTGTTCAGATAATCTATCTTTACAAGATTGTCTCAAGTATCTTGACAAAA
Source organism: Polydrusus cervinus (assembly GCA_935413205.1). NCBI lineage: Eukaryota > Metazoa > Arthropoda > Insecta > Coleoptera > Curculionidae > Polydrusus > Polydrusus cervinus. The sequence goes on from OW284510.1 coordinate 6,654,820, forward strand.
TAATTGAGGACGGCACTGTTATGCATGTTTCTTTCACTAAATTAGCCAAACTTTGCCCAGAAATTATTAAAGATCTAACTGATAATGTAAAAATAAGGATGAAGAGCGTCAACTCCGAAGAAACGGCTTTAGAGTCCCTTCAAGATAGTATTGTGGCTACGGTAAGAGGTCTGATGGAAGGTAACTTTGAAGAGCTCTTGGGAAAGAAGGAAAGCACTGTATTAGAGTTCATGGAAGAAGCACTTAGCTTTGCGAAAGCCCTAGAACTTGATGACGTAGTGGAAAATCTTTCGAAACCTAAAACTGCTTTAAATAATTTGGAAGAATCATCGATTGAAATGCTCAAAAGGATGACTATTATTAGACAACTTGCAGAAAAAGATTATTCCCTTAAAACTGCTATCAGTAGGATCAAAAAGAACCCCGAATGCGCTAAATCCGATCCAAGAATTAGACAGCTAATCAGGGAAAGTGCTATAGTCATCTCCGAAATGTCCCCGCTCAGAAATTCGAGAGACATTCCTTACGATTTGATGAAAACTCAAAACTTACTAGCCATTGAAGACTTTTTGATGCGGAAAATTAGACTGGATGTTCCCGTCCTGATAATCCGAGGTAATCTTCAAGCGGTAGTTCCCAAAGAGTCAGCTCGAGGGGTTTTGGCGGGAAGGATACCTTACATTCTTGTAGACGAATCGGGAATGACAAACTTTAAACCAATGCACATGTTAGCGTCGATAAACGTCAATAAAAATCGCGAAAGGAGGATCGATGACTACCTCACTGGCGTGCGTGAACGGTCCAAGTCGATCGATCTGGACAAAGACGATTCCAAGACTTTCTTGCAGGCGAAAAATAATGTAAGGAAGTTGAGAAAATTAATGAGTAACAGTAGAAAGGCTGCATGATTCGTATTGTGATTAAAACTTTATGTTATGTGTGTTAAAGACTATGAGGGGGAAGATGGGCATTTTGGGGTGGGGGTATGGTCTTGTTTTGGAGAACGTGATTTTAAGTTGCAAACGGTGTAGTAAGTAGCGCAGCAAAGTATTTTAAAATAAATAATATGTTATTTTTTTACTGTTAAAAAAAGCCTTTTTATAGACTCGGTCCTTATTTCAGACTTAATAAACTGACGTTAATTTAGTTTCGTCCAAAAATAGTTTTGTATACTTACCGCTAATTGGCAAATTTGCATACACCGATTAAATATATTTGCGTCAGAGGTGAATGTAGGAATGCAACGTTCTTTTTTACATTCAAAAATAATATCAACAAATATTGAATCACAGAGATTAAGTAAACAGAACTTCCACTTTTATTGACTATAAAACGGTTACATGCTTAGTTTAATTTTATTTTTAAAAATCAGATAATTACAATTCCAAATTTATAAAATTTTTATGATTTTATATCACTCAAAATATTTCTTATAATGAACATAGATTTAGTAAGTAAAAAATTAGCTTCAGGTTGGTATGTCCTGCACTGTAAAATTTTTTCGTAAAAAATTACTCTTAAAAAGTCTATATTTTTAAATGTAACTTTTAATTTACAGTTACATAATTTTAGCCTTAAGGCTCTACCACGCGCAAATTTAGAGGATGAAAAACACCGTTTCGCTACTGCAGGATTCTGCAAAGGCTATTTGAAATATTTGTCGGGACAATTTAAAATTTAATAAAGGAATGTTTGTATTTCTAAGGTACAAAGCCCTTTTTTGAAAAAAATAAGAATATGTATAAGAAAATGCCCACTAAAAGTGCGTATTTTTAGGCACTTTGCCAAGGTTAATATCGTAGCTGAGAATTTTTTTTTCAAAAAAACAGCCATGTACCTTAGAACTTCCATGTCTTATCTTTAAGACTTCAAAAATTGAGACAAAACAATGTCGTAATAAGTCCGTTATCTTGCAGCGCGCAACTCATGTTTTGGGTAAATTTTGTTGTCATGTTATAGAAGTTGCCTATATACAGCTGAATTTATTCTCGGCTGACGTGAAACAATTTACATCCAGAGAGAATAATGATACACTGAAAAAAGTTATAGGTGGTCGAACAAGAAGTGTTTTCGGGGGTAATTTTGAGCTAAATTTTATGTTTTCCTTTTTGGATTGTCTGTGCCAATAACAGAATATCTAAGCGTTAATATTAAAAAGACGTAACTAGTAGTTGTGCTATTAACTCCGGGTTACCATACATTTTTCGGCTTAGACCGGGATGGTTTATAATGCGCCGCAGGGCAAAATGTTCAAGGCGCGTTCACCATTTTGTCAAAACTGGTGTTTAAGCTTTCAAAATTTCTTATTCATGTTAGGTAAGGATAAGAATTGAACGAAATCCAGTCGATTTGTTGCAATCAAAAATGGGCTATATTGAATTTTTTGTTTCGTTTTTTATCGAAATGGGTTATTCTCTTGATAGTGAACAAAATATACTAAGGTAAATAGCTTATCGGTATTAGAGGCCCAAACTGGGTCACCGGGAACTTACGACAAATCTAAGGATGTATGGTAACCCTGGTATATTAACTCTTAAATCTAAAATTAAAGTTTAATTTGTCTTGGTAAAGGGTGATAGGTGCAATAAAATAAAGCCATTTATGAAGGTTCTTAGTGAGTAAAGAAACCAACTGTTGTATAATGAATCTATTTCTATTCGATTGTTTTTATATTTTATGCTTATTATACAGGCTCTATATATTGTTTATATAGTGAGCTTCTGTCTAAACCTGTTAAAATATAAATTAATTTTAAAGGTGAAATGTGTTTATTATTTTATCCATGGTTTAACGATTTAAAAGTAGTTGTCAGGCAAGAATTTGGCGTTGGTCACAAGACATTTATCTGTTCATGTTATTGGCTCGCAGCTACAATTTGGTGCAGCGAGACTACTGTATAGTGACAATGCTTCTAAGAAGCTAGGTAGGTAATAAATAAAAATTGGACAGTATGCCACGCAGAGTAATAAAATACAATTTTTTGTTAGGCATGGGCGTCCATAAAGAGGGCAGTTGCCCCTGTCTCTTGACCAAGGGGGAGAGGGGGGGGGGTAAATATACTTTTTCCTAACTTTTGTTAGGGGGAGTTTATGAAACGACTGCGACATTTTTTTTTGTAGGAATCACTTTTGATAGAAGTTCTTGAAAACGCAAAGTTTTGTTTTTTTTGTAGCCACTTTTGAACGGTGGAGAAAGTGTAGAAAAGGCTGCGAAGTATTTTATTTTATAGAATTAACTTTTGAGAACTTACACGTTTTTTTGGCTACCCCCCTATCACTTTATGTTTATAAGAAACATTAATACCGTGATTTTGTATCGGATTGGCGCGACGATACGGTACTACCTCCTGTTGTTTCTGTGTTACTAAAAAAAAATCTAGGTACCTTCTTTTTTTTCTTTTGAAGGTGCAGCGCAACTAATCGTCAAAAACATACCACTTTTAAAAAAAATTAATTATAATGGCACGGAACGCGACGGACAAAATACTGCGCGAGTTAGTAACCACAGTCAACAAATCCTGGAACCAGCGGGACTTATCTTTTGTTTTATAAATAAACATGGTAAAAAATTTGTAATATAAGAAAATTTTGATTGAAAAACTATTGACCTTACGAAGTATTTGATAACCAATACTGAAAACCTTCAGTTTCAGGGTAGGCCTGTGCCTATAGAATACTCTATATATTACTACATTTTTGCATTCTACGCAAGAATATAGGCATATCTTGTATACCATGTCCTATACCTATGTCTAAGCGTTTTAGATATTTTTAATAGATTTTTTATAATATTTTGATGACTATTAATACAGGGTGTTTAAACAATACGATTAAAAATTAAATTGAAAAACTGCAAAAAGACTAGATTTTCAAATGGAAATACACAAATTTTATAATTATTTCTTATTTAGCATTAATAATAAGGGTAAGTTTGTATATTCCTAAAATTTTAGTTTTAGAAACATTGCCAACTTAATATTTTTATATGGCGATTTTGCTGCAGATTTTAAGATTAGTTACTTTTAGTTGGCTATAACGGCGTTGAAAAACAATCAAATGCGAGAAAAATTTATGAAGCTGTCACTTACTATTTAAACATCATTAATTATCATGCCTGTGCGCTTAAATTGTACATACAAACGAAGATTATTTAAATTTATTTATTATTTATGGAGAATGTGTTAAAGTTATATCAAGAACATGGGACACATTTGCCAGTCGATATCCGCAAAACAGAAGCCATCACAATGTGATTATTAATAATGTTCAACATCTTTGGGATATACAAACTTACCCTTTTTTAATGCTAAACTAAAAGTAATTATAAAATTTGGGTGTTTCCCTTTGAAAATTTAGACTTCTTGCAGTTTTTTCAATCTTATTGTTTAAAAACCCTAAATTAATAGTTATCAAAATATTATAAAAAATCTAATAAAGCAGGTCCTTTATAACAAGGAATCCCGCTTAAATTAAATAAATATAAGGCTTCTTTATAGAAAAAATTGATAATTATTTTAAGGCTTGCAAACGTCATTCTTAACAGAAAAATTCAAATATGTCAAAAACGCTTAGATATTTATAGGTATAGGCATACAGGGTAGGGACTTTAACTGGAATAAATTCGATATTATTAAACCTGCTGAAGTTGCGCCTACAAAATTTGGTATGTGGGGGTTTTAGAGCATGCGGAATTGGATTATGATGTCGGCGCAGTTGCCAGATTTCTCAGCTTTGCGCTACACGTAGTAATTTTGTTATTTTAAATAGAATGCCCTTTTTATTGCAGTGAATTGGTAGTGTCCAATTTAGTAAGATCTCAAAATTTACAAAATTCTATCTTCACTAGTTTCTGAGCTATGGCAACACTGAAGTTCCCTTTAAAAGTACCGGGACGCTTGTCTACCTCCATAGTTACTAAGTTATTGACAAGATTCAAGAAAAGTTCTTGTCTTTTCAATATGGCCTATTTAACTTAAACTTTAAAATAAAAATTCTCATGGTACTTTTTAATGGAGTTACAGTATTGCCATAGCTCAGCAATTAGTGAAGATAGAATTTTGTTAATTTGGCATCTTATTAAATTGGGCACGCCCAATGCACTGCAATAAAAATAAATAGGGCATTCCATTTAAAATATTAAAATTACTACGTGTAGCGCAAAGCTGAGAAATCTGGCAACTGCGCCGACATTATAATTCAATTCCGCATGCTTCAAAACCATACATACTAAATTTTGTAGGCGTAACCTCAGCAGTTTTAATAATATCGAATTTATTCCAATTAAAGTCCCCACCCCGTACAAAATCTGCCTAGAATCTTACGTAGAATGCAAAAATGTAATAATATATAGGATGTTCTATTTAAAATAAACACGCTGACACTAGGGTTGCCAACCCTCCCGATTTAATCGGGATGCTCCCGATATTTTTTTACTTAACCTCCCGCCTCCCACGCACTTAAACAAAACTCCCGCTTTTTTCCAATAACACGACGGACGCCTAATAACTGTACAGCTGCCTTAGAGAGGGGCGACCTTTTTTTTTCAGAAAGCACGTTTGATGATAGGAGGAAGAAATATAAAAGGCACGCTACAGCGTAAGGTCAACGGGGTATCGACCTTTTTTTTTTAGAAATCATCAATATAATTATTTTAAGCACCTCAAAAAAAACTTGTCCTCCAGGCACTATCCACTTCCCGCTTTTCAATTTTTAAAATCTGGCTACCCTAGCTGACACTAACTTCCGGTGTAACCGGAAATACCACCATTATGAAATTTTTTTAGTCCGGTCGTCCCCATCAGCATTAACACGATGGCAAATTTTGAAAATTTTCCTATGATAGTTTTCCATATATAGTTCGACGCAGTTCCCGGTGGAACACGAACACCCTGTTTGCAGGTGCTTTTATACCTATTATTAATTAACACTTCAAACTTTCTGCTCTACCTAATTTTATTTTTTGTAAATATTCTATAGCTTTAATAATAAAATAAGACAAAATTTAAAAGATATATCCGTATAACGATTAGGTACATTATTTTAACTAAGAATACAATAACAAGTACTTATTTTCCACAAAACAAATTTCTCGTCTCCGAAATAAAATCAACCAAAACTCATTAGCATAATAAAGAACATACCGCCTTGCATCGTGCTTTCAGTGTGTGTCGATGTTTACGGAATATTTTTCACCACGTCATAAGCTCGCTAGTATGCCCACTTCGGGTGAGACTCTCTTGCAAATATATTTCTTGCTGCACAAAGTTCCGCCTTAAATTCATATAAATTTAAATCTATTTTATGGTGTAGGTATGCAGGATATGTTTTGTGAAACCTAAGAAACAATAAAATTAGTAATGTATTTCTTTGGAACATTCCCTTTTAATTTATGAAATAGTTCATACTGCTACCTTCCTCGCGTTTCTCCTTGGTGGGTCAAAATTATATAGACTTACTTATACAGGGTGATTCCTAAGTTGATACTTCTTTTTTAGCTGTGTATAAAAGGCATTAAAATAAACAACACTTTCAAATAACTTTTTTCAAAAAACTTAAAAATAGGTGAGATACAGAATTAAAAAATCTAAGTGCGGGCCTGGTCATCAAAACTTAGCCTGCTATACTTTATGTTGCTTGTCTTATCTCTTATTAGTCATCCGGGTGGTGTTGAGCAATTCGCTGCGGTGTGCTTTTCTGAAGCAAGTTACTTTTAAATTGGTGACACGTGAAAATGGTAAAATTTAAAAACAATTAACTAGTAGATATGGTGCTCATTTACGGTGAGTGTCGTCAAAGTGCGGCTGCTGCTTCGAGATTATACGCAGACCGCGTTCCCTTGCAGACTCATCCTACACCCAGAAGTTAGTGCAAGTGCAAGTTAGGCAAAACCGAATATACCATCCATAGTGTAATAAATGAATTTAAGTACCTTATTTTTGGATTTTTTGAAAAAGGTATTTGAAAATGTTGTTTATTTTAATGCCTTTTATACACAGCTAAAAAAGACGTATCAACTTACGAATCCCCCTGTATAACCAATATATAGCATGTACAAGATTTGTGATCCGATGGAGGGGTAAAAGGGGATATAGAACTTTCGCATTTCACATCATTTTGTAGATCATTTAAATCGAGAACAGGGCCGGTATATCAGAGTTGTAAATTACGCAGCACATAAAAGGCACTATGTCAACCACAGTAGTTTATAAGGACACAAGGACCCCTAAATTGTCCTACATAGTTTTTTGCAATAAAAACCACACAACACATAAAAATTCCACGAAAATAATCACAAAAAATAAACAACCCGGTCACAAAAGAGCACACGGCATAGAGGAATAATAGGTTGTCGCTGTTGCTGTACCCAGGGGCTCATTGCACGCTTATTTTGTTTGGCTCTTAGGTTCCAATTCGTTCATATCATATTCTATCTATATTATAAACCCATAAGGTCAATCATTGGTTAATATAAAATACCGCCGAATGCTTCAAACTACATATATTGGGGAGTTCTCGCATAACACTTACACTATGGAACTTGGATTTTGTGAAGAATGATTATTCTTTTTGTTTTAAAAATAAATTAATAAGCGGGCTCGAATTTGTAGGGCGTCATTGAACAAATGACCTTATGGACAAGCCGCGCCTAGAATAACCATTATAATTTACTTAGAGTGATAGAAGAGTTTTAAACTTACATTGCCTTTATTTGTTTTTAAATCACAACGTTTCAACTCTGGTATCTTCAGTCGTCTTCAGGTGTATGTCTCCTCCGCTAGCTTTGATATGATATTCTGGTTGTTGGTTATCTGTGATTTATATACTAATTAAAGATTATGTTATTTTTCTACCAAACTAAGGTAACCGTATAGACGTTAAAATCCAATGGTGTCTATGGAATTAGAATTCTTGAATATTAGCCAATAAAAAATATAATAAAAACTCAAAATCTGTATTTAAATTCTACATAGACCACCAGGTACAATGACCCACAGCTTTTAACAATAACTGCACATCAGTTTTACTATTTTTAGATTACCATCAGCTATATATTTATTAGTAAAGTAAAAAATTCTAAATAATATTTTTTAGAAAAGAAAAATAACCTGGTATAAAATAAGAGACTAGAGTTAGGCTTTTTATCTCTTCGTTCGCTGCCAGGGCCATTCCTGAGAGGACCTACAGCTTAACGTGGGTTCTGAACCGCGATCCTCAGTCCTGCGACACCCCCTCCCCCCCAACGGTTATCAACTCTCGGTTTTATGCGTCATTGCATGATCTACCGATTGGGGAGTGTATATCTTCTTCTCCATCCCACGAGATATCCGATCTCATTTGACCTGGTTACCGGCATAAATGGGATGAGTTGGGACATACATTTTACACTCTTTCCAGCGTTCTTAAACGTACTAAAATTATTCCAACTTACTTTATTTTTATTTTGGGTACATTCCGAGGATCGCACTCGGAACGCGACGGTCGAATGCCAGTCTCTCGCCACTGAGCCACTCTAGACTTATTGACTGATGGTAAAATCTTGTCTTATATTATAAGTAAATACATGTTATTTCTATATTTTCATGTGTCAAATGTTTACAAATACCACTATAATATCTAGAATAATACAACTACGTTTCGTTTATCTTCATACTTCTTGGATCAAATAGTGTAGCGTAGCGGGTAGCTCGGCTCGCTTTACTAAAGGTCGTTCGGTTTTATCGACCCATGATCACTTCCGTGGATCGCAGACCAGGCCAAATAAATCATCGTACAGCGATATTGATATTGTAGTAGAGGCGACGAGTATTTTTTTGGGTCGGAAACACGTTTCTTTTTGAAGAAGTCGCAGGAGGCCTATTTTTAAGTATCAGTCCTCCCTATACAGGGTATCACACTGGGAACCGCCTCGATCTATATATGGAAAACTATACAATATACCGGGTGATTCAATAAGAAAGGTAGCCGGCTTTATCTCGGAAACTACTGGGCATAGAAACTTGGGAAAAAAAGATGATAACTAAAATGGCCATGAGAAAATCCTGGAAATAATTTTTAAGTTCCGCATTTTGCCGCAAGAGGGCGTAATTGAAAAGTAAATTTAAAAATTTATTTATCTCCGAAAATTCCACATTAAGGTATATCTTTGGTATCACCGTTAAGGAGCTTGGACAAGCTGTTGAAAGTGTAATCATTTAAATCGCTGTAACTTATTAACGACTTATCCGATTTTAGCAAACTAAAGACTGTTTGGAAGAGAAATGTATGCACTTTCACCAATCGTATTTAGTTGTCCATAATAGTTCTAAAAAAAAATGCTAGAGGGCGCAATTTGTAATTATTATAACACTTTTTTTTATTTAACTTCGAAAAAATAAATCATACAGTATAATTATGATACCATAATCGAAAAGTAGATGCAATTTACTAGAAAACATATTTAAACCGCAGCTAGATTTCTCCGTTCGTTTCAGCGTTATCGCCAATAGAACCATTTTTAAAACTTTAAATGAAGAAGCGGTTATATATTTTTTAGAAAAAAAGTGGATTTCGGATTAGCCTGGTCAATTTTGCATAAAAATGGTCTCTTGAGTTTTTCTCCTCAGGCACACTGTTATTCTTAATTAAAATAATTAAATTAAATTAGCTCGACTATTTATTATTATTATTATTATTATTATTATTATTATTATTATTATTATTATTATTATTATTATTATTATTATTATTATTATTATTATTATTATTATTATTATTAACATTGATAATAAAAAATTTTGTTTTATAAAAATTGTTCTAATGTCTAATCAATTTTGTTATTTTAATTAAGAACGGTGTGCCTGAGGAGAAAAACGCAACAGACTATTTTTATGCAGAATTGATCAGGCTAATCCGAAATATTATCCACATGGAAAAATATCAGTGGCGTCTCACTTTTATTCTAAAAAATATATATTCTTCATTTAAAGTTTTAAAAATGCTTCTGTTGGCGATAACGCTGAAACGAACGGATATATCGAGCTGCGGTTTTAATATTGTTTCTATAGCTAACTAGGAGTGACTGAAGGAACTTAAAATGCCCAGTAATATTGCCATATACCTAAAAATATTAAATAATAACAATAGCGAAAACGAAAAGTAAAAATTTTTAGAATAGACGACCTCGCACAAACTTACCCTTTTATTTTAAAAGCTAAATGCAAAATAATTATAAAATTTGGGGGTTTCCATTTGAAACTGTAGATTTTTTGCAGTTTTGTCAATTTCATTTTTAAACTTATTATTTGAAAACCCTGTATATAAATTATTAATTAATATAGTTATAAAAAATCTATTGAAGCAGGTCCATTTTAACGAGGAATCCAGCCCAAATTAAGTAATAAAGGTCTCCTTATTAGAAAAATTGATAATTATTTTAAGGCTTGCAAACGTCCATTTTTGACATAAAAACCAAAATATGATAAAAACGCTTAGACTGTATCGGATATGATACAAAATCTTCCTAAAATCTTACGTGGAAACTAAAAATGTAATAATATATAGGGTGTTCCATTTAAAATAGGCAAGTTGACACCTACTTCCGGTATAACCGGAAGTCCACCATATTGAAAATATTTTAGCCGGGTTGCCACCATCATACTGTCAAATTTTAAAAAAATTTCTATCTATAATTATTCATATATAGATCGAGGGTGTTCGGTGACCAGTGAGACACCATGTACATCAAAGCAAAATATACATTTCGAAAAAAAATATCTACTTCATAAGAAAGTTCTTTCAGGGAACCACAACAGGAAGCTAATTATTGTTTACACAAATTTTTCTATATGTTCATTAAAATAGGTTTTTGAGTTATATATATATTCCTTTTGTAAATTTGATTGTGAGAAATAATGTTATACAGTAACTATGTAGGTTTTAGTGCTATCAAAAGATAGTAACCGCACCACTCTTTAATTTTTTTTTTAATAATTACTTTTATTAATTCAATACATTATTTACTATGTTATGACATAGAGAATACTAATTGGTATTGTTGTATAAACAGCAAATATAGTAACTTAACCATTTATAAAAATTGACTCAATCATTAATTTTATTTATACAGGGTGGAATATTATACTGGAATAAATTTAGTATTAGGAAGGCTCTGTATTTGTTGAAAAAATACAGAACTACGGCTGTGTATCATTTTGGTTTGGTACTTTTTTCATGTTTTCCTGAAACGACCCCCAACTTTTTTTTTAATATAAAGGTACATATGTATTGTGAAAGCTCGTTGGAAAATAGTTTTTTTTTTATTTTCTCAGTGATGGCCTAAAAATATCAAAAAGTACAACACAGAAAATATTAGTTTTTGTTCCTTTATACCTTTAGTAAAGGAGCCCATTGATAATACAATTTTTAGAGGAGCTTACGAGCAGAGCTGTGAAAGTTACTTCAGATTAGTAACTAGTTACTTTTTCGATACTTTTGCCCAAATGTATCTAGATACTTATAAGGAATAGTTACTTTTACCTAAAAGTAACTTAGTTCTTAGTTACTTAGTAAAAGTAACTAGTTATAGTAACTAAGATACTTTTACAGTAATAACTAGTTACATTGATTATAACTACGATAATTTTAAAGTAACTAAGATACTTTTTAAGTAACTAGTTACAATCAAAGTAACTTTTGACTAACTAGTTATTTTAATTGTAACTACGAAACTCTAAAAGTTACTAAGATGCTTTTGAACTAGATACCATAAATTTACCAGGTAGTGATAATTCATTTTCCTGTACACACTACCACTATTACCATCAGAAAACTAAATTAAGAACAACGAACAAGTAGAATAAAATGCTTTCCAAGAAATTTCGCGTTCCAACCAGTTTGCTGTTTAACGCTCGCGACTTGCCGCTCGTCCCTTCGTGAAAATCTGATTAACGGCCGCCGATCGTCCCTTGGTCATCATCTGATGGTGTGCATTATTCGTTACTTTTGAAAAGTAACTTGTATCTAGTTACTTTTTAGAAGTAACTAAGTTACTTTTAAAGTAACTAGTTACTTTTTAAGTGTACGTAACTAGATACAAGTTACTTTTCAAAAGTAACGAAGTTACAGTTACTTTTGGCATGATTCAAAAAAGAACTAAGTTACTAAGTATCTAGTTACTTTAAGTAACTAGTTACTAAAAAGTATCTAGTTACTTAAGTTACTCACAGCTCTGCTTACGAGAGACTTATACACGAAGTTCACCAAATATCCCAGGATATGGTACATAAATCAAGAATGAACTTTACAGAGGTTAGGGGTTTGTCGAGAAAAAAATGGGCAACATTTCCAACAAAACAAATTGCGTCTACATTACCAACATGCAAAAGTAAATACTGGGTCGTATTCCCTTTTTATGCCCTTTCCAACGATCACAATACATGCCTGTACCTTTGAAAAAAACTTAGGGCGGTTTCTAGCCCCAAAAGAGGGGTACATTTCATGAAGACGTAAAAAAATAAGTATGTCAAATTAAAAATAAACGCAGCCGTAGTTCTGTATTTTTTCACCAAATAAAGAGGCGTTCTAATACTGAATTTATTCCAGTTTTCAGATCTCACCCTGTATAAATAACTAGGCTAGACGATAGCTTATAAAAAGACAAATATGCACCACACACTCATAATTTTGCGACAAGAATAATAATATAATTTAAAAAAATTGTATTATTACATTATTCCTTTGTTTGCTGCACAAGTCGTTTCTGAGAGGGGGTGTTAAACACCAAAACCCCCTAGCGACACGCCTCTGTGCTTAAATAATTAAAATGCAATAACTGATAGAAAAACTTAATGCCTTCTAACGTATACATTTTTTTAGATCGGAACAAGAAAAAAACATGACCATATCCCAAAGACTTGAAAATCATTAAAAACTGATGATGTGACATTGTGACTAAACCTTTTGTGGCTTTTTGTGTGTGTAAATAAAAACTCGAATATAAATCCAACTAAAATATACAAGATCACCGAATGGCGATAATTTATCAGTTTATCACAGCGCATAGAAAAATTAAATTAACGTCAACATACAGGCCCACGCAAACAGTTTACTAGATATTTTTGGAAACGCCGCGAAAAGGTGAGTCAGGGGTTACTTCATTATATTTGTGTGTGTTTGTTTTTGTGGACTGTTGATGGGAATACAGGTATACAGGGTTGGGACCAAGGGCGTATTTAAGGGGGGGGGGGGGGGCTGCCGGGCTGCAGTCCCCCCCGAGCCTAGGAGCTCGAGGTCTAAAAGTCCAATTGCAATCTAATTTTTTATCTCACGCTTGGACTCTTAATTTAAATTTTTAAATAATGTATTCTTGGCTTAGATTACAAAGGTCTTATAGGAAACGTTTAGTTTTTAAGCTTTTCCTTCTAAAAGTCCTGTTTTATATAGAGATTAAGGTTTTGGACGCATATCGTTTTAGTTATGATGCAATTTTATAGAAAAACGAGTAAAAAAAGTAATATTTTATACCTCTCTGAGCTCCCTGTTTTACCGACAGAACTAATTTATTTAAACAATTGCATAATGAATTCTATTTTTATTGTATTAATGACTATTTATACAGTTAGACATATATTTACCTGAACATATAGGAATCCGGATACTATTCATTTAATATTATATAGGATGACAATCTTTATTTTTATTTTTCATTTTACAATGTAATTTGTTTGAAATGGCCGCCATGGTAGGTTGGCAGAATGAGAAGGATCCCCGGCCCCCACCACCCTTTAATTTTCGATTCTCAGACACGTTTTTAAATTAACAAATCATTTCACCATAAACCTCTGTTTTCTAAGTGGAAATTTCCACTTATTAAGTTGTCCTAAAAGTACATACAAGATTTAAGAAAGCATGAAAAATAAATTTTCAAACCACCTGAAAGTGCCTTATACTATAAGGTTGTATTTTGTCTAACACTGTTAGATAATAAAATATAAATCGGAAGAAATTCTGTGTTTTTACAGTACCTACAAGTCCTAACCGGCAAGCAGCAGAATCAAGCAGTACAGGGTGATTCATTATGGTCGACGAGCGGCCATATCTTGAAAACTACTGAGCATAGAAATTCAGGAAAAAAAAAGTGGCCATGAGAAAATCCTGGAAATAATTTTTAGGTTCCGCATTTTGCCGCAAGATGGCGTAAAAAGCTTGGACAATTATGCATCATTTTGGTCTTATGCTCATTGGCGTACCGACTTTAATAAGAGGGGGGTAAGCCGTTGAAAGTGTAATTTTTCATTATCAATGTTGATAATAATAAATAGTAGAACTAATTTAATTTAATTATTTTAATTAAGAACGGTGTGCCTGAGGAGAAAAAGGCAAGAGAAATATATAATCGCTTCTTCATTTAATTTTTTTTAAATTATTCTATTGGCGATAATGCTGAAACGGACGGAGATATCGAGCTGCAATTTTAATACTTTTTCTAGCAAATTTCATCTACTTTTTAATTATGGTATCATAATTATACCGTATGATTTATTTTTTCGGAGTAAAATCCAAAAATGTCTTATTATTACAAATGGCGCCCTCTAGCATTTTTTTTAGAACTATTATGGACAACTAAATACGATTGGTGAAAGTGCATACATTTCTCTTCCAAATAGTCTTTAGTTTGCTAAAATCGGATAAGTCGTTTATAAATTACAGCGATTTAAATGATTACACTTTGAACGGCTTCCCCCCCTCTTATTAAAGTCGGTACGCCAATGAGCATAAGACCAAAATGATGCATAATTGTCCAAGCTTTTTACGCCATCTTGCGGCAAAATGCGGAACATAAAAATTATTTTCAGGATTTTCTCCTGGCTACTTTTTTTTTTCCTTAATTTCTATGCTCAGTAGTTTCCAAGATATGGCCGCTCGTCGACCTTAATGAATTACTCTGTACTGCTTGATTCTGCTGCTTGCCGGTTGAGACTTGTAGGTACAAGACAACTAAATAAGTGGAAATTTCCACATAATAAGTGGAAATTTCCACTTCTGTATTTGGCAATTTTAAGTATTTTAAATTTATCTGTGGTCCTTCAGAGCCATCGTATTTATCACTTCGAAGTACAATATTCTGTTTTCCAACGATACATTTGTGGCACTTTTCGCGCCTAAATAAAAGCGGGAAAGCGATAATTATCTGCAGGCGCGTAAGAGAAAATAATTCTAATTCCTAAATAAACTCGAAAAAGTCTGCTTAGTAATTAAAAGTGATCCTAAATAAACACGTGTTACTTTGTGCCTAGTTTATATGTTGGCATTATATTTAGAAAGCGTCAAGTTGGTACATTTGCGAATTTACCTGGAAAATGTATGCGGCATATTTGGATCGGTGCCTAAACAGTTGATTTTTGTCTAAAAGAAAAAAAAATATTATAATCAGAAAACTTAAACTAAATAGGGCTAAACTAAATTACAATGATAGTCCAGGAGCTAGAGGTGTCTAACCTGTACCAGAAATCTTAGTAGGTAGGTTATTTCTTTTTAAAATTGAACTTAAGGAGGGGGGGCAATAAACGCCATTTTTTTATCGAAACTAGTAAAACAAATTAATATACAAATCACAAAACTAATAAATGTGACAAATTTTGAGGTAAGCATAAAATCATATGAGCGTCGCTTGATGGGGGGCAAGGGGTCACTTGTCCTTTTCCTTCCCCTGAATATTGATATAATACTTACATTTATTTGAACAAGTTTTACTTCGAAGGTGTTGCATTTCTTCTTTATTCTTTCTCTTAGACGTTTATCTTTGGTTTATCTTAAAAATTATAGAATTACACTATTTAAGAAATGTATTTAATATATTTCTCTGAACGCGAGGCATATATTTCTTCTTTGTTTGAATAATAGTGGACGAGATCCAGAAGCAGTGTTGCTGTCGAAACGGCTTGATCAGGTTAACATTTGAAGCATGAAATGAGTTTAGATTACTTCAAAAATGTGATAAAATTTCAAAAAGCTGCACTTTCCTTATCAACTATAACTTAAACGAACGGTTAACATTGTCATTAAACTGTAATATCAACAAAAATGTGTTAATGTGTTGTAGTTTTCCATACAGGATAATCCAAATAAAGTGCTCACTATTGGTAAGTTCTTACTTAAAAAAAAATCAGTTAAATCAGCTGACTAATATGCAGATAACGGATTCTTGGCTCCCTCTATAATGAGATCAAAACAAAAAATATTAATGGCAACGGAATTACGATTCTGGGCCAAAAGCGATTGCATTTGGACCTATTTAAAAGCGCGAATTTTTTGGATTAAAGGCGTATGCATTTCTCCCAATAGATCAGTCTTTTCGGTGTAGTTTTAATTATGTTACACTGCAATGGCGTAGCCAGAAAATATTGCTCGGGGGGGCTCAGTGGGCATAAGTAGGACATTTTTTTTTCTGAAGAGATGGACAATCGGGACTAGATTTATTTCATGATACTGTACCTTGTAAAGAAGGGGGAAAGCGCCGCAGGCGAAAAATGTTCGGGGCCATGACCATAAATTATTATCCTGCATGGTCGGATTAAATTTGTTTTTGTAAATGTTTTTTTTTACTTTTTTTTTGATATTCCTTTATTAAAAAAAATATTTGTGAAAAATAAAAATTGTGTCAATCTAAAATTTTAACATAAGACGTTTTTCGGGCTCGGTTTTTTATGATTAAAAATAAAGTAAATATCGCTCACCACGCCAATATCGATGATTTTTTCAGAAATCATGTATTTTAGGATCGTAGATCTAATAGCAGTTTTTGGTGCAAATTCTTAGGTTTTGAAATACTCCTTTTGTATATTAATAAAGCATTCTCGTTTCTTCCCGCACTATTTTTTTATTATACATTATCACACTTCTTCCATAAAAGATGTTTCAATTACAATTTTTACTTTAAGTTTTCTCTTTAAAAATAAATACCTAATTGTTTTCTTGTTTTAAAAATATTTTATTGCATTGGGTTATATTTTTGTTGATTTAAAATAGCTCTAAAAAAGGGAAAACGGAACAGACAAGTATATTATAGAAAAATACTATAAAATATTATTATTTTTCTTATTTTCACATAACATTGCATCATAAATCAATAACTAAAACGATATGCGTCCAAAACCTTAATCTCTTTTAGAAGGAAAAGTTTAAAAATTAAACCTTTTCTACAATACCTTTGTAATCTAAGCAAGAATACAATATTTAAAAATTTAAATTAGTCCAAGCGTGAGACGAAAAATTAGCTTGCAATTAGACTTTTAGACTCCAGCTCCCAGGCTCAGTTGAGGGGGGGGGGAAGCTGCAGCCCCCCCTTTTTTAATACTCCACTGTAGACTGTCTATTCGGAAAAAGTGTTTTTTATATGTTCTTAGTAGGTTAGGTAGTTTGACGAAGGAATTGTTCGGATTTGTTTCATTTGGGTATTTTTTGTCAACGGTACTTTTCGCCTGTGCGATGCCTCTAACTAACTAACCAGACAAGTTTGATTGTGAATTAATAAAGCCGTTCTACCCATAATATTGAGTATCGATGTCACAGTCCAAGGTATCTGGACAGTTAATTATTGTATAATATCTTTATTTAACCAAACATAAATAGTTTTCTGTAAATTAAACCGACTAATTGATTTTATATCAATCCCCATTAAATTAGTTGACAACTTAACAAATGTTTTAAACGGTAGTTGACATTATAAGTTTTAAGTTACCGATTTTATGGTAATTTTTTAGAAGCGACCGAAAATATCATCTTAATAACAGGTCAAATTAATCCAAATTAAAAAATTTGAATGCAGAATCCATTAAGATCTAAATGGCATCAGAGTGTTATTTTTATTAGATTTTTTTAGTCTTATGAAGGATATAAATGCATACGGGTTATATTACTGTATATCACAAAAATTAGTTATGTGAAACTGAAATACAGGGTGGTCCATTTGTCTAACAAAGTAATATACCGTCTCTACTAATAAAAATATCAAAAACAAGGAATGAGGAAAAAAATAGATGTTTTAAAATTATTTTGAAACATACAGGGTGGTCCAGAAAACTAGGACCATAAAAAGGTACATTTTTTAAAATGGAACACCCTATATATTTTATCATTTTTGTTTTCCTGCGAAATATGACGCCATATTTAGTTTTTCATTTTTTTGTAACGGTGCCAAACAAAATGCAAAAAACATGATAGTAAAAAATAACCTGTATTTTCAATAGGAGTATCGAAAATCGAAAATTTCTTGTAAGCTCTTAAGTTTAGTGATAGTAAAACTGTCTTAAATGTTAAAGTACCTAAAATTTTGCACAGGGTGTTTTCTGTTGACCTCCAGACATACAAAATTTTAAAATACTATAACTCTGTTTTTTCAAATAAAACACCTCATATTTATTAGGCTCGTCTGATAGATATTGTAAGTATCTTTTATTATTGTTAAGTCATACCCATACCCAAATTTACTAGTTTTGCCAATATTTCAATTTTTATTTAAATATTCGTGAAAAAACTATGGTTTTTATTTTTGTAGTTAACCATTTTTTATTACGCAACTTGATATTGAAAATAAGTTCACAAACATTTAAATTGTGTAAAACAACACCATTAGACTGAACTAACGAAAGACGAGGTTGCGCGTCGTTTGTTCTCGGTTCAGTGATAGTCAATAAATTCATTCATTTTCTTTCGTTCAAACAGTTTTTCTTTTATTCCTTTTATGGTCATAGTCACGCTTCCCGTTCTGTCAAACCTCTCCATTAATTTTTCCAAAGCTAGTTTATTGGGTTGTCGTCTGTCTGAATATTTTCCATGATGAAGTTTTGTGGCCAACAACGTATTTTTGTTACATATACCAAGAATGTTAATCATATAGCATTTCGGTACTTGAAAATATAATTAATAATTACATAAATTTTGTGGAAATAGTCCATCTCTCAGTGGAGTGATATTATGAGTAGGGGAATAATACACACAGTCTGCTCCACTATTTTATTATAAGGGATCTCAAGGAAAGAGAATCCTCATGTCTTCGTCGTACATGTTTCGAAGGCAAAAACCTTCATCATCAGCGAATATAAATTTTAAGAATCATACAAGGAGAGAGACCCTCAACATTGCAAATTGAACCATATCTTCTACGTAGTCCAAAAATTTTGACGTAAGTAGGTCCCATTCCATCGGATGAATTATGGAGGTAAGCTTGAAATAGATACTCTTCAGTTTCAAATCCAATACATTGAGGGTAAAGTAGTGTTTTTTGATTTCTTCCTTAATCCAGACGTTGCTAGCAACTCTCAGAGCTTTGTAAGAGGAAGAAGTCCTAGTACCAATCTTTAGTGAGACGTAATTAGGAGTAATTCGACGTCTGAGGCACTCGTTGTTAAACCAAATGTCCAAAAAGGTAAGTTTTCTCTTCAAAAGGTTACGTTTATATTGTTGGACCAAAAATGCTCGACCAGCGTTCTCAATTTTGTGGAAATAGTCCATCTCTCAGTGGAGTGATATTATGAGTAGGGGAATAATACACACAGTCTGCTCCACTATTTTATTATCACTCCACTGAGAGATGGACTATTTCCACAAAATTGAGAACGCTGGTCGAGCATTTTTGGTCCAACAATATAAACGTAACCTTTTGAAGAGAAAACTTACCTTTTTGGACATTTGGTTTAACAACGAGTGCCTCAGACGTCGAATTACTCCTAATTACGTCTCACTAAAGATTGGTACTAGGACTTCTTCCTCTTACAAAGCTCTGAGAGTTGCTAGCAACGTCTGGATTAAGGAAGAAATCAAAAAACACTACTTTACCCTCAATGTATTGGATTTGAAACTGAAGAGTATCTATTTCAAGCTTACCTCCATAATTCATCCGATGGAATGGGACCTACTTACGTCAAAATTTTTGGACTACGTAGAAGATATGGTTCAATTTGCAATGTTGAGGGTCTCTCTCCTTGTATGATTCTTAAAATTTATATTCGCTGATGATGAAGGTTTTTGCCTTCGAAACATGTACGACGAAGACATGAGGAGTCTCTTTCCTTGAGATCCCTTATAATAAAATAGTGGAGCAGACTGTGTGTATTATTCCCCTACTCATAATATCACTCCACTGAGAGATGGACTATTTCCACAAAATTGAGAACGCTGGTCGAGCATTTTTGGTCCAACAATATAAACGTAACCTTTTGAAGAGAAAACTTACCTTTTTGGACATTTGGTTTAACAACGAGTGCCTCAGACGTCGAATTACTCCTAATTACGTCTCACTAAAGATTGGTACTAGGACTTCTTCCTCTTACAAAGCTCTGAGAGTTGCTAGCAACGTCTGGATTAAGGAAGAAATCAAAAAACACTACTTTACCCTCAATGTATTGGATTTGAAACTGAAGAGTATCTATTTCAAGCTTACCTCCATAATTCATCCGATGGAATGGGACCTACTTACGTCAAAATTTTTGGACTACGTAGAAGATATGGTTCAATTTGCAATGTTGAGGGTCTCTCTCCTTGTATGATTCTTAAAATTTATATTCGCTGATGATGAAGGTTTTTGCCTTCGAAACATGTACGACGAAGACATGAGGATTCTCTTTCCTTGAGATCCCTTATAATAAAATAGTGGAGCAGACTGTGTGTATTATTCCCCTACTCATAATATCACTCCACTGAGAGATGGACTATTTCCACAAAATTGAGAACGCTGGTCGAGCATTTTTGGTCCAACAATATAAACGTAACCTTTTGAATAGAAAACTTACCTTTTTGGACATTTGGTTTAACAACGAGTGCCTCAGACGTCGAATTACTCCTAATTACGTCTCACTAAAGATTGGTACTAGGACTTCTTCCTCTTACAAAGCTCTGAGAGTTGCTAGCAACGTCTGGATTAAGGAAGAAATCAAAAAACACTACTTTACCCTCAATGTATTGGATTTGAAACTGAAGAGTATCTATTTCAAGCTTACCTCCATAATTCATCCGATGGAATGGGACCTACTTACGTCAAAATTTTTGGACTACGTAGAAGATATGGTTCAATTTGCAATGTTGAGGGTCTCTCTCCTTGTATGATTCTTAAAATTTATATTCGCTGATGATGAAGGTTTTTGCCTTCGAAACATGTACGACGAAGACATGAGGATTCTCTTTCCTTGAGATCCCTTATAATAAAATAGTGGAGCAGACTGTGTGTATTATTCCCCTACTAATTACATAAATGTTAAAATTAACGGCGAGCACCGAGATTATAAGAAGACCTCGTCGAAAGAATATTACTATTATACGTATTTTAATTTGACATTATATTCAATTACATTTGTTCTTACTACCCCTACTTCAACCACTCCAAGGAAATAGCACATCATTTGTGAAAAATTCTCAACCCTTCGTACAACTTATTGGCGGGATGAAAGTACAACCAGAAGATCAACTTGTCAGTTTCGACGTCGAAAGTCTCTACACTAACGTCCCTGTAAAAGATGCACTAAAGGTTATTAAAAGCAGATTTGAGGAAGACTAGACACTACAAGAAAGAACACTGCTACCTATCAAGGCCATCATGGAACTATTAGAACTGAATAATTCTTACTTTCAGGAAAAAGATAGTTTTTTTAGCCAAGTTGACGGACTACCGATGGGCTCATCTCTCTCACCAATAATCGCCAACATTTACATGGAATGGTTTGAATCCGAAGCAATAAAACAAGCAAAAAAGAAACCAAAAACATGGCTGAGATATGTGGACGACACCTTCATTATTTGGAATGGAAACGATGACGAACTCAAGGAATTCCTACACCACATTAACAGCCTGGCGCCGACAATCAAATTTACCATGGAGAGAGAAGAAAACAGTCAATTACCTTTCCTGGATGTAAACGTAAAGAAAAATGGCAACACCATCCATTCAGTGTACAGAAAACCCACGCACACAGGTCAATATTTGAATTACACCTCAAATCACTCAAATAGCACAAAACATGGCTGTGAAGCCCTCAAACAGGAAACTAACTACATCAAGACCGAACTCAACAAAAATGGCTACCCCGGGCATCTAGTTGATAAACTAATGGAAAATCGCAAGAATCGGTCAAATACACAAAAGAAGCCAGTAGAGTCACAATCAACACTCAACATTCCGTATGTTAAAGGAGTATCTGAGAGAATTAGAAGACTAGGACAACGATACAACATTAATACGGTATTCAGCTCAAAAGACACTTTAAGAAGCCACCTGACGAAGACGAAACCAACAAGTCAAAAAGATAGGAAAAACTGTGTCTATCAGATTCCCTGCGAATGTAGCAGATCCTACATTGGTGAGACTCTAAGGCCACTTGAAACTAGGGTCAAGGAACACAGAAACAACACGCCATGGACACACGGTCATCACATTAAGTGGACAGAAGCTCGAATCCTGCACAAAGAACCACATTGGAGGAAGAGGAAGTTCAAGGAAGCTGCTATCATATACCAGAACCCAGATTGTTTTAGTAAGCCCTCACTAGATATAAGAAATATCTGGAAACCTTTGTTAAGTAGATGTACAAACTTAAAAATACCGCACAAGAATTAAACGCATGACTGCACCCATCTCAGTCATGCTCCAGTACATCTAGCTAGTATAAATAGAGCTGTAGTTACTTTACTTATTTAGTATTCACCTGAAGACGACTGGAGATACTTACCAGTTGAAACGTTGTGATGTAAAACAAATTAAAGACAATGCAAGTCCAAAACTATTCTATCATTCAATAATAAAAGATACTTACAATATCTATCAGATGAGCATAAGGTGTTTTATTTGAAAAAAACAGAGTTATTGTATTTTAAAATTTTGTATATTTGGAGGTCAACAGAAAACACCCCGTACAAAATTTTAGGTACTTAAAGTTTTAAGACCGTTTTTCTATCCCTAAACTTAAGAGCTTACAAGAAATTTTCGATACTTCTATTGAGAAATACAGGTAATAAAAAAAATAAATTTACTATCATGTTTTTACCAGAATTTTAAGAATTTTGCTTTTTGTTTGGCAACGTTGCAAAAAATTAAGAAGCTAAATAAATAGGGTGTTCCATTCACAAAAAAGTATCTTTTTATTGTCCTACTTTTCTGGACCATCCTGTATGTTTAAAAATAATTTTAGAACATACCGGGTCCGCCAACGTGGCGGGGATGGAAGATTAAATCATTATCGAGGAGCTTATCAAAAATACTAAACCAGCATAAGGTATCGACTTAAAAGCGGCATATTTTAAAAATATTTTACATTATACAGGGTGGTTCAAATAAGTGTGGCGGACTAAACTTGCATTTTTTTAAATGGAATACCCTATATATTATATTATTTTCTAATTCCCTATACAATTCCACGTATATTTTGTATAAAATGTCATATGTCTAAATTCAATTGTTTTTGAGTAATTGACGTTTAAAATATGGCATTTTTTGACTTTGACAGGCTGTAACATTGGAACGGTTCATCTTAGACAAAAATGGTTTTCACCTCCCTATCTTAGTTTTTTATTCTCTATCCAAAAATACCAACTTCCGGTTTAACATGTTAAACCAAAAAAACGGTTTAACATAGTAAATCGGAGGTTGGTTTCCTTGAATAGATAATGAAAAACTAAGATAGGGAGGCGAAAACCATTTTTCTCTAAGATGAACCGTTCCAATGTTACAGCCTGTCAAAGTCAAAAAATGCCATATTTTAAACGTCAATTACTCAAAAACAATTGAATATAGACATATTATGACATTTTATACAAAATATACGTGGAATTGTATAGGGAATTAGAAAATAATATAATATATAGGGTGTTCCATTTAAAAAAATGCAAGTTTAGTCCGCCACACTTTTTTGAGCCACCCTGTATAATGTAAAATATTTTTTAAATATGCCGCTTTTAAGTCGATACCTTATGCTGGTTTAGTATTTTTGATAAGCTCCTCGATAATGATTTAATCTTCCATCCCCGCCTCGTTGGCGGACCCGGTATATTTTTTAATGCCTCATAACTTTTACAAAAACTTCTTAAAAAATCTTTAATAGTAGCGACGGTATATTACTTTTTCAGACAAATGGGCCACCCTGTATGTTCCAATTTAGAGAAATTTAGTGACAGCGGAGAACGACAAAAAAGTAATTCCAAACGCACTAATTTTGAAGGCGAAATGTTAAAAAGTCCACTCTATTAAAAATTTTATTACTCGATGTACCAGAATGTAGTACATATTTTCAATTTTAATGTTCCGGATAATTATAATTTATTTTAGTAAGTAGGTCAGTTTTGTAGATTTGTGTTTATTCAAGTTATATTTTACATCTGTACGTGTTGTGTATGATATACTGAATATTATGATAAAATTATGATACAGGTCATATTTTAAAAACTTCAAAGAAGGAATATTGCGGTAAAAATAAACAATAATTTAATGAAAAAAAAAGTCTGACGAAATTTTGTAAATTATAGAAGTGCTTTCGTAACTTGAGTAACCAGTATTAAAGTATACAGGGACGGCAAAATAATGGGTTCCCTGGGGCACAGGTAGATAATAACAGTTGTTTCGTCCTTATGAGGACTCATCAGAAAGCCAAAAACCGTAAGCAACTCCAGAAATAGCGAGACTGCGAAATAAATAGGTGGTGAAAACATAGTATCGCGATCCGTACTCCAATGCCATTGCCTTCTTGAAAAATAATAAAAAGTTGAGCAGTCTAGATTCTTTGTAATCCTGCGTTGAGATCGGGCCACCCTGTATACTGTGATTTAGCTAAATCATTTTGTATTTGTACAACACGTATTCACAACAAAAATGTAATTTTACAATTTAATGGTAAGTGTGCGCCATTTAACGTTTTTCATGGGGGGGGGGGGGGCGGATTCCGAGAAAATCACGTTTGAAATATTGTTTAGCGAGATTTTGTTGGTTGGCCAAATGTCGCTACTACTTTTAGTGCGACTATTACATTTTTCGTGATTTCACAAACTATTTGTCAGTGTATAGAAGATGGAAAATTTTCTTGTGTATTCTGTAATGGGCTGAGGGTTGGGTGAGGGGGGGGTGTTATTTTAATGTACGGGGACTAAGTCACCTTAAGTCTAACTACGCCCATGCTTATTATATCCACATTCTTCAGTAAAACTAACAACTTTTCTTGTTGAACCAAGAAATAATTTTTCAAGTATTATAAAATGAAATAGGAACACCCTGAATTTTAAAAAAATAGGCTATTTTTATATATAATTAAAATACGGAAATCAAGATCGTTTATTTCTGGACAACAAGTTTAACGGGCTGAAACGCAGACCATCTCAAACAAACCTAAATAAACAAACCGTCCATCTATCTAAACAATATGTTTATGTATGCCGGGAAAATTAAAATTTTTATTTCTTTGCAAAATGGACTTTTTATGATTTTTACAATTCTTAAAAATACAAATCAACAAATTTATTGTAGTTTTGACCGCACGTAACCCAGAAGATGTGGATACGGAAATGATGGGATAAACAGTGGCGTGACCGTTTAAAAGTAATAGATGGACCAAGATATTTGAATTAAAATTTTTCTTAAGGCCTTTTTACACTGGGTGCAATTGCAAGAAATAATTGCCTGAAAGCATGCGCTTTGTCGACGTTTTAAACAGCTGATGCAGGTTTTAAATGGTAAAACGTGCATCAGCTGATTAAAACGTCGTCGAAGCGCATGCTTCCAGGCCATTTTTCTTGCAATTGCACCGAATGTAAAAATACCTTAGAATTTAAATTTTTTTTATTAATTACTGATGCAATAACTCCAGGGCCGTAGGTAAGGGGGGGGGGGGGGTTCAACCCCCCCCCCCCCCCCCCCCCCATGATATATTACTTGACTGAACTACCCAACTCAAAAATCGTCTCCCTAGCCTTACTAGAGAAGATAGAAAAGATTCTTTTCTAAAAAAATATTACTAAAATATATTAGATACTAAAAACAATATTACCTAAGTGAATCAAGGTGTGTCCTTCCACGTTCGCTTCACCTCATTCATCACCTTAAGATTTACTAACAATTTTATTTGTCCGTCCGTTGGACAACTTCCTGTTCTGAGGTCAGTCCGGCCCAGTGGCGTATTTCGGGGGGGGGGGAAGGCTGCCGGGCTGCAGCTCCCCCCGAGCTCCGGATCTCGGCTCTAAAAATCTAATTGCAACCTAATTTTTGAACGCTTGGACACTTAATTTAAATCTTGAAATAATGTATTCTTAGCCTAGATTACAAAGGTTTTGTAGGAAACGTTTAGTTTTTAAACCTTTCCTTCTAAAAGTCCTATTTTATATAGAGATTAGGGTTTTCAGACGCATATCGTTTTAGGTATTGATTTTTGATGCTATTTTGAATGAAACCGAGTAAAAAGAATAATATTTTATAGCATTTTTCCAGTATATACTTGTCTCTTCCGTTCTGCCTTTTTTAGCACTATTTTCAATCAACAAAAATATAACCCAATGCAATAAAATATTTGCACAACAAACCAAAAAAGAATTAATTGAAACATTTTTTATGGAAGAAGTGTAATAATTTATAATAAAAAAAATAGTGCGTGAAGAAACGAGAATGCTTTATTATGAATATACAAAACGGTACTTAACAAGGAGTAACGAAGTCGAATCTACTCTCCAGAAGGGACATGATAAATTAGGGTTAGGAAGATAGGGCTTTTTGTTCCTAACCCTAATTTAACAAGGAGTATTTTAAAACCTATAAGCATTTGTACCAAAAACTGTTGTTAGATCTATGCTCCCAAAATGAAAACATGATTTCTGAAAAAATCATCAATTTTGGCGTGGTGAGCGATATTTACTTTATTTTTAATCATGAAAAACCGAGCCCGAAAAACGCTGGTTACAGTAATACATATGTCTTCGAGGTAATTTTTTTTTTAATACGGACCTGAAATTTTAAATACAGTTAGGGACTTCTAAGCTTTAGAAATTTAATTAATACAATTTAAAGGTTTTTGAAGAAGCGCAGACAAAAGCTAGCAATTTTATATTAAATCTCTGGTATTATTAATTTAAAAAATATAACGCTGGTTTAGCAAGTTTTTTTTTTTGATAATGATCGATGATCTAAATTATATACTGGTCCATGCAGCAGCTGCTTTCTAAATTAAGACCTGGAAGATATTCGCAATGAAACGATACATCAAATTTTTTGGCCTGGCCAAGATATTGGGGAGCTAAAGAATGATAAATTCACAGTTGAATCTATCTTTATAATTAAGACGCAACTAGAAAAAATTGGAGTATTGGAAAACATAGATTCGAATCTTCGAAATGTCAACCAGTAAAAAAATAGTAGTTTCTACTACACAGAGTGGAGCGGATATCATGTCCATGTCGCACAAAGAAGTAAATTGAAGATATCTTATAATTTCGTCTGTTTTATCTGGTTTTATGTACATACTTACCTTCATGTTCCACAATTTAAGCAATATTTACGAGTTATTTTTCTATATTTGTTGCGTACAATAAATGTTTTAATGTCAATTGAGGTTGGATCGTTCAAAATATATCAGAAAATATCGCGATAGACAAATATTTGCAAGGTAAAAAACCAACCAAGATTAGTAAGAAACGTTAATTTTGTAGGTGTATAGTACATTTTATACATTAAATCTTGTAGTAATTGTTTAGAAATGAGTGGAATACTAGAGATCGATGAAAATAATAATAGTTCGGTAGAAATATATAAACTAAAAATGGAACAGATTCATTTAATTTTAACGAAAATATGGGGGTTTTAAAAATCAAGTAGGTACTTTTTTAACTGTTCCATAATTAATGGACCCAGTGTAGTATTTTAACTTTGTGATTCTTTAAATTCTAGATATGAATAAATAAGCATTTTCCTTTTTTTTTATTTTCCTCTTTTATGATTTTTGTACGTTTTCATGAATATGTGTTATTATTATAGTCTCTTTCAGAAACGTGTAGAGTAATAAAATGGGAAATTCCATCCAGTTCGGCTCAATTTCGCTGTCGGCCATAGGCAGAGGTAAATTTTGTCCATTAAATTATTTATGATTACTAACCAAAGAAAAAAAAGAAGATAATTTCATAAAGATGAAACTATCAGCTATAGCAAATTTACACAAACATCGTTTTATGAAATATGCCGTGGAAGATATAACTAAAAAACATAGTGTACCTGTGCTGCGCACACCGCCATATCATTGCGAACTTAATTCTATAGAACTTATATGGGCGCAAGTGAAAGGATTTGTAGTAAGACACAACACGACATTCAAAATGAAAGACGTTAAGCTACTGTTTGATCAAGCCATTAAGGAAGTGACGCCAGAGAACTGGCGAAAATTAGTCCATCATGTCATTAAAGAAGAGGTGGGATCTTGGCCACCTGATCGATCGGACCGTCGACCCGTTAGTTATAACGTCAAGCGGAGATAACAGTTCCTTAGATGATTTTTTATAATTTAATTTCTGTATAATCTATTTTTTTGTATTTTGTATTTTTTTTATAATTTTTAATAAAAAATAAGTGTACCTAATAGTATGTACATAATGCACGCCTTTATCTCACCATTTTCAGTGTTTGTGAATGAATAACAATATGCAAAACCCATAAATTGATCCAAACCATGGTGGTACTACTTGCACTCGATGAAAATAAAGAATTTTGCAATGAAATCAATGCCAAATTAAGTGGTTTAAATATTCGTTGGGTCACTCTGTAGTCACTTTGCATACCTAATGGAGCTTTTATTACTCTACACCTTTCTGAAATAGAGATATTTAAAAAAAACTCTACTACTACTCCTGAACTCTAATCGCCCTAGCTCGCCTCGCACTTGTCCGATATTTATATGTTCTTAAAAAAACACGGAAATAACAAAAATAAATATGCTTCAGTCAGTTTATTGCTCCCTGTATTAACATGTGTATATTCGTTTGATCTGTCAATCAATTCCAGAAATAAATCCAATAGATGCATATACATAGATTACCAGTCTCTCAATTTGCAACATCCAAGATCGGTTCCTGTAATATTCCTGTTAGCAGTTTCCCGGTGTCATCCCAGAGCTACCGCCCTGTTGTCCTAAATAGTATTTTGTTTTGTTCAAATTGTTCAGTTATTTTTGTTCAGTTACACCGAGTGCTTGGCTTCCAATTTCAAAGGTTAGCAGGTTAGTTTCATTCCTTTTGTGAAATTTCTATTCTGATATGCAATCGTTTTTTATCTGCGTATTATACTGTATTTTACATTTTCTCAAATTTCTTTAATTTGTTCCTTTGGTCATTAATGCAACAGCGTCTTCTGTATCGTTTTTTCACTTTTGTTTAATTTTTTTCTCGTTTCATGCTCATTGATAAAACATAAACCAAGTAAACCTAGACATCCCACCTAAATGGAAGAAAGCGAAGCGCCAGGTTTTGATGTAGAGGGAAAAACGAATTGACTTTAGACTAATGTTCGCGATTGATAGATGTTTATCCGCAACAACGTTTGTCTTAACTCGTTACAGATTCGAAGGCTCGTCCAAAATTATGAAATTTTTATATTAGATGGTTTCTCTGGGTTTAGTTTGTCTATGGTATAATTATTATTATCAATTTTGTAACCGTATTCTAGAAATAAAATGCACGCCGAGTCTTTGATACCAATTGGCCCACCAAGAAAACAAAAATCTCCGCTTCCACCACCTCGTCCGATTGAAAACGAACAAGCTGGACCGAGTAATATCGAACATACACGAACTGAAGAAGTTGCACAAACTAGTAGAGGGAATAATGAAGTTGTGCCAACAAGCCAGGAAGAGAAACGTATTCCAATGCTAATCAGAGGGTAATTTTAAAAAAAGGTTCATTATCCATTCTTTCTCGTATGTTGTATATTGACGTCTCTAAGGGGCTAGAAAAATTCTTAATTATAGTATAAAAAAACAGTGTTTCCTTACATTAACCCACAGTTCACTTAGAAAGTTACGAAAGAATCCTTTTATGGATCCATTTTAGTCAGAGATGGCATTCATCACCTTCAACTTTTCGTCGTTCACACTATTCATCAAATTTTCGATAATATTAACAATTAAAATCTTCTAAATTGAAAAATGTTTTTGCCGGCGAGCGGAGGCATAAAACTTTTTTTTTTTAATCGTGTCTGTACGCCGGCAAAAACATTTTTTAATTTAAAAATTATTTACAGACGCCAACTTAACTACAATAAATTAAAATATTCTTTCTATAATTTTTACTACTAAGATTGTTTTATGTTTTCTTACGCTTTTTGTGAAATCATAAAAAGATAATTATTAAAAAACGACATTTTCATAAATAAAAACGATATCATATTGATTGTAAAGACAACTATAGTCCATTTCAGAAAGGTGTAGAGTAATAAAAGCTCATTAAAGGGTCTACACAGTGACCTAACGAATATTTAAGCCATTTTTATAATTTGGAATTGATATCATTGCAAAATTCTTTATTTTCATCAAGTGCAGGTAGTACCACCCGGGTTTGGGTCAATTTATGGGTTTTGCCTATAGTTATCCATTCACCAACACTGAATGAAAATGGTGTGACAAAGGCATGCATTATGTACATCGTTTTAGGTAGACTTATTTTTTATTAAACATTATAAAAAAAATACAAAATACAAAAAAGACATTATACAGAAATTAAATTTAAAAAAATCATTATATTCATCAGTCATCTGAGGAACTATCATATCCTCTTAACCTTATATAACGGATCGACGGTCCGATCGATCAGGTGGTCAAGATCCCACATTTTCTCCTCTTCTTTAATGACAGGATGGACTGCTTTTTGCCAGTTCTCTGGTGTTACTTCCTTAATGGCTTGATCAAACAGTAGCATAACGTCTTTCATTTTAAATGCCGTGTTGTGTCTTGTTACAAATCCTTTCACTTGCGTCCATATAAGTTCAATAGGATTTAGTTCACAATGATATGGTGGTGTGCGCAGCAGAGTTACACTATGTTTTTAGCTATATCTTACACGGCATATTTCATAAAACGATGTTTGAGTAAATTTGTTATAGCTAATAGTTCCTTCTTTATCAAATTATCTTCTTTTTTTTTCTTTGGTTAGTTATCATAAATAATTTAATGCACAAAATTTACCTGCGCCTATGGCCGACACCGAAATTAAGCCGAAATTGACGGAATTTACCATTTTATTACTCTATACCTTTCTGGAATGGACTATAGTTTTGACACCACTACTTTTTGGTCCGTTATTGTTTCCTATTTATTGATATAATCTTACTAGCTGCAAAAATTTTTGTTGTTCTCGATGACGTAAACAGACTGTTAGTCAAACGTCATCGTAAATTTCTTTTGTAGCCGAAACGTACACCAAGTAATTCCAGTAGAAGCTACGAGAGACGTCCTGGCAGGACGAGTAGCCTTTTACCTTGTAGATGACAAAGATGGAGTGATTTACTTTCCTCCAAAACACATCTTTGCTGCCCTTAAGCTAGATAAGGAGCACATAGAAAAATTCGAAAATTATAGCTGTGTTGGGGCGCATGAAAGAACTTTTGAGCAAAGGCCCAGGAGAAGACCGGGAATGGGGTATAGAAGGAGGTATATTTCACCGGAGTTAATTCACAGGGGAGTGTATGTAAGTTAGAATGTTAGTTTTGTTCTTAACTCTAAAAATGAGCGTTCACTTCCCTGTATTTGTCGTTCTGATGCTAGAAATCTGCTAGTAATACTAAATTTATTGTAACCAGAACAACGGCTATTTTTTTTTATGCAAATATTTTTGAGTTTTACTTCATTTGGACAAAGTTTTTGCCTGGAGCGTCACTACATATAGTAATTTTTGATTACCATTACCAAGACCTAATTGTCTTTATAATACTACTGTAACGCTGATTTTCTAAGCCCCCCCCCCCCTCCATGACGGTGGCGGATCCAGGATTTTGTTGAGGGAGGGGACGAATAAAAAAAATGCTTTCTAAAAAAAAAGGAAAAAAAGAAGAGCGTATGCCGGCTCTAAAAATCTTCCTACACTCAAAAGTGACGTCTAAAAAAAATTCTGACCCCTCACACGACCTACAATTTTCAAGGCTGAAAGTAAAAAAACACCCATTTTGTGAGGCTCAGGGAGGGAGGGGGAACTACTCTCATCCCCCTCCCCTGCCCCTGGATCCGCGCCTGCCCTTCCCTCCCCGAGCCCAACCACATATATACATACACTATATTGCTAATACCATAATTCAATGATGACACCACTGTAAGCCCGTTGAGTTTGCGCAGATCGGAAATTTGCTTCTTGATGTAAACATTTGACAAGGCCGACTTTTAAAATATTTTTACAAGCTTTTATTTAAATTCACCCGTTAGTTCGGGTCTGTACAGTTTATAGTCAAATAAAACTAAGTAACCAATATTTTACATACCTGAAATACCTTATTCCTGGTATTGAACAGCGATTCGTGCAAAAAAGGATCATGCACTTTTTTCTACCCATCTTGAGACACAAGTCGCTAACAATAACAAAATGTCTGGTAAAGTTTTATACCTAAATTCGCACCCAAAACTTAAAAATAGTATCCACAATCACACACGGAACATCCGAACGAATACAACGTAAAAAAGATGGAAACGACTATAACTTACAA
The DNA here is from genome assembly GCA_935413205.1 of Polydrusus cervinus. Classification (NCBI taxonomy): domain Eukaryota; kingdom Metazoa; phylum Arthropoda; class Insecta; order Coleoptera; family Curculionidae; genus Polydrusus; species Polydrusus cervinus. Next base: position 6,687,484 of record OW284510.1, read on the forward strand.
ACCAACAAAAAAAAAGTCTTAAGTACAGTTTTATAAATATTAACACCCAAAACTTGGAAATTATAACAATACACGAATGAATGAAACAAGAGATGGCGACTAATAAGAATATAACGGCGAGCCGGTTCTGTTCAAGAGACCTTGGGTTCTGTTTACGTTCTGTTAGAAATCATGTGGGTTGCCTAATTTTTTCCCTACTGCGCAAGCGCCACGGCCCCCAACTTAGGTTATTTTGAATCGCACGATGGGTGTATTTTTGCTTCGTGCGGCTGCTTGTATTGGCAATATAGTATATGTATATGTGAGCCCAACCGATAAAAGCAGTTCACTTTTCATTATTCAAAACAAATTTGTTACTATTTAGTTTGAATTTTAAAAAAATCCCTCCTGGCAAATGAGACCGTCAAAAAAATGTATAACTTTCCTCTTTGAACCTAAATTTTTTTGAGAATCCAATAATTGACCGTTTCAAAGAACAAAAGTCATGTCAGAACTATAGTCCTGATACGATGGCCACCAACACTGCTTATCAAATGAATTATGATGATTATTTGTATTATTGTGAGTATTTATAAAAAAAAGGCCATAATTAAGCCTTTCTATAATATTCCAATTAACAACGGCAAAGCAACGGTGGTTGTACCTCCTGAACATGAGGTCATCATCCAACTACAAGGCCTGGTTTCTTCCTTTATTTAGAAAGCACATGAAAAGCATAAATTACACGTATTCGCTAGTTATTATAAAAAAGTACTGCAAATAAAAAGATTTGAAATTAATGGAACTAGACAGTAGCGACATATGAATATTGGTGTCAATCCAAAATTTTAACATAAGACGTATGCATGACTCTAACCAGCGTTTTTCGGGCTCTGTTTTAAATGATGAAAAATAAAGAAAATATCGCTCACCGCGCCAAATTCATGAAATCATGTATTTTAGGAGCCTATAGATCCAAGAGCAGTTTTTGGTGCAAATGCTTAGGTTCTGAAATACTTACTCTTAGGTGCCGTTTTGTATATTCATTATAAAGCAATATCGTTTCATCGAGCACTATTTTTTTATTATAAATTATCACACTTGTTCCATAAAAAAAAGTTTCAATTAAAATTTTTCTCTTTAAAAATAAACACCTAATTGTTTTTTGTTTTTGTTGTAAAACTATTTTATTGCATTGGGTTATATTTTTGTTGATTTAAAATATCTCTAAAAAAGAGAAAACGGAACAGACAAGTATATACTAGAAAAATACTATAAAATATTATTCCTTTTACTCGTTTTTTTATAAAATTGCATCATACATCAATAACTAAAACGATATGCGTCCGAAACCTTAATCTCTATATAAAACAGAACTTTTAGAAGGAAAAGTTTAAAAACCAAACGTTTCCTACAAGACCTTTGTAATCTAAGCCAAGAATACATTATTTAAAGATTTAAATTAGGAGTCCAAGCGTGAGACGAAAAATTAGGTTGCAATTAGACTTTTAGACCCGAGCTCCTAGGCACAGGGGGGGGGGGGCTGCAACCCGGCAGCCCCCCCTTAAATACGCCACTGAGGGCTGTATTAACTTACAATCAAAGGTGCCTGATTAGTAAATTAAAAATTAAGGTAACCGGGCTAATGTCATGTATATCACAGTCAAACTTGCTGGTTAGTTAATTGTGCTTAAAAATATTAAAAACAACCCGGCAACAGATATTTATTACATACATGAGATGTAACCAATGTAACGTAACAATTTCCTCTATCCCAGTCTCGATTACTTTCCGCTGTTATCTCACGTTCGTACTTGAAAGTACCGGATTCGGAATGCATTTTCCTTTCCCGCAATGGGGTCTCGATCCCAATTTTGTCTGATATTATGGTCTTTATCCTACTTAATGAGTGCAGCAGGTGGTAACTAAGAAAGACAAGGATAATAAATTTTAAGGCATGTACACAAAAATTATTGACTAAGATTGTAAAAATTAAAAACTGATCAAGTACACACGGTATATGGTGTATAAAAATATAATACAATACTTTTTTTTACATTTACACAACTCTGTGGAAGAAAGATCCAAATTTTTATTTTAATTAAATCTTGAGACTGAAAATTAAATAAAAAACTGATTTGATACTACACCCTATTGGAATATGATTTTTTTAAATTAAATTTTACTCTTAAAAGGTGATTTACCCCAATAACCATATGTTTTTTTCAGATTTTCCAACTAATATTTTTTGAGACGAAATTTCATTTTACCTAAGTACCTAAGTCAATTTTTAAAATTAAATAAAAACTAGTGGTCTCTATTGTCTCTTCCATTTGACACTCCACTTGAATGAATTTTTCGAGTTAGATAGGACCCTCTTTAAAGCGCCCCCCTTGGTTTCTTGAGACTAGAAATTATATACCATTTGACGAATTTTTTTATTTGACAATCTCTTTGCACAGTAGGTCAATCTCTTTTTTTATTTTGCAATCTTTTACATTTTTTTGTTTGTGCCAGGGTTATAAAGGGTGTTTTTTTAAGAACGATAGAACTTTAAACTTTGAAAAATAATAAAGAAAATATTTTTGTGATCAAAAAACTAATTTTATTTGAAAAATCATTTTATGGCATTAACATTTAAAAACGATTTGGGGCATATGGCCACCGCAGCTGTTCACGAGGTAGCGTATTCTTTGAGTCCAATTCTGGGTGACTTTTTCGAGCACTGCTGGCCGTACGTCATGAATAATGCGAACAATATTGGCTTTTAAGGCGTAAATTATTGCTGGTTTATTAGTATAAACCAATGACTTGACGTAGCCCCATAGGAAATAATCTAGGGGCGTCACATCACAGGACCTGGGTGGCCAGTTAACAGGTCCATTTCTCGAAATTAACTTATCACCAAATTTTGTTCGCAATAAGGCGACAGTTTCGTTCGCTGTTGCATCCACATCTCGCCTGGATTAAAATCATCAATATTTTGAAAGAAAAATGCATTATTTACAAATCCGTTAAGTCAAAAATGAGCTTGATCGCTAAACACAATTTTGCGGTAAAACAACGGGTCAACTTCCAACTGTGCTAAAGCCCAATTAGTGAAACAGTCTGTCAGTGGCGGCTCGCGGTCTTAAAAAATGGTGAAGAGCTAGGTATAGTGCGGGTACTTAAAAAAACATTAACCGTGTAACAAAACCTCTCTCTTATCCTCATCTGCCAACGAATGAATGGAGTTTCCAACAAATTTCAAACTATGTCATTAATTGGATTCATTTTTAAAACACACAATTAAGTAGGTACGTGCACTACTAAATTAACTGAAAAATAAAAACAAAACTTTTTAGTCACACAGTAAATCACGTAAAAACGATATCTATAACCGTAAGTTTCGCGAAGCCTAAAAATAAATACCTTAAGGTTAGGCAAACCAATGCTAAAACAATTGTGCCTACGATTGATCTATTTCTAAATTGCCCTTCATCACCATATGCAAATTGTTACATGCTGTTTGCGTGACTGACGTCACGTAACCATAGCAACGGTGAATATCAAAGCCATGTTGGGTGTTGGGTCTTCACTTGCTTTGAGCTAACGGACACGGTCGCTGGGGCGCGCCAAAATGCACGAGTACTTATAATTATTGCCCATCGGAGTTAACCGTGGCCCTATTAAGCATAGCTACATTCGGATTAAATTAATATTATTAATTCGAACACAATTATTTTTTAAGGGCTAAAATGGTAGCTGTACTGGTACATTAATATTTAATATTGTCGAAAAACTTTCCTCCTGGTTTTTTTTTGGTGAAGAGCCCCGTCACCTACTTCACCTGACAAGCCGCCACTGCTTTAGTTTAGAAAGTAATCTCTCTAGACGGACTGACCTTAAGATGTCTAAGTAAAAATAATAGGAATTTGTATCGATTTATATACTACTCTTTTTCGTCTGTAGGTACACTAGAAAAAAACTTTTACAAAAATTCAGTTAACATTTCGTTCTTATTTTCCGATACCTACATGTAGTTAAAAAAATTACTTGAATTTGAAAAACCCATTTTTTTATTAAAATTTAGTCAATCCATTTTACTTTCAGTTTATTGGGTAGATTATATCTTGGACCACACACACATGTCTTTTTAATGTAATAGCAAGCTGTGAAAAACCTGCTGATTGTAAAATTAATGTTTATAAAATAGATACTAACCGTACCCAGTGGCGGGCTGCAACGCCTCCCCCCTTTCTCCCATCCTACGCTTGGACGCTTACTGACTGTAAATCTTAAAATTAAAAATTTGTAAAACCAACACATCAAAAGATCAATATATTAGTTTTCCTTTTGGTATTACACGGTCATAACGCCGAAATGAATGATTTTGTAAGGAAGGAATTACTTTTGGCTTAAATGAAAAAATAAATAGAATAACCCATTAAGTATAAGGCCAGATCGATATAAGCTGTTTGATGTCAGCAACCTTCATAAACGAATTTTCGATGATCCTTTCTATACTAACAGGACTGCATGCAGCATTTGAATAAGCACGTCTTCCGATTGTATTTTAACATATTTGTTTTAATTTTCTATATATGCTTTGTTTTTGCCTTTCGCTTAATTGATTTTATAAATAATAAATATAGTAAAAATACATTACAAAATACCTGGATATTTTTAATTTACAAACAGGTTAAAGAGGCTAGCAGAAATATAGCAATAAAAAATATTTTTATCTGATTGCGCGCTTTGAAAGTTGTTGCCATAAAGTTCGGTCAATTCGGTACATAAATAAGCAGGTGTTATAAAGATTGTTAACAATAATTAACTAGCGAACAACTTTGACTGTTTGTGGCGATAATGACATTGGCAGGCATTATTTTCTCAAAGTCAAAGTTGTCTGATTAGGAAATTCGGAATTAAGCTAACCGGACCACCTTAGTTGTAAGAAATCTATTTCTACCAATGTAGTTTATGCCACAGCCAAATTGCTGGTTAGTTAAAAATCTTTATGCAACCCGACATTATTATACAGGGTATCCCATAACTTATGGGCCGTAGAGCTACTGAAGATACTCATACTGAGCCGATTAAGTCATATAATTTTTTCGGATTGTTACTCGTTCTAGAGATATAGGGTGTTGAAAGTAATTCTCGAAAATAAGCCATAATTTTAAAACGGTTTAATAAATCGAATTGAAAGTTGGCAATATTATGTTTTATGAGCAAGAAATAAGAATTTGTAGAAATTTTTAAGTTTCAAACTAGAGGGCGCTAGTTGCATACACTGGGCTTCATAAATCTATGATTTTTTTTCTTACCTGTGATATTTGGTGTTTTTCAATTATAGTTTCTTAAAAAGGGCATTTTCTGAGTTAAAAATGTGTACTTGATTAATCTTAATATGTTTAACGGTTTTCGAGATATTTCCCTTTAAACATCCCAAAGCATAAAAAAACATAGTACATAACTAAATTAATAATACATAAATTATATACACCCTGTATCTCTAGAATAAGTAACAATCCGAAAAAACTTATATGACATAATCGGCTTAGTTTGATGTCTAGTATCTCCAGTTACTCTACGGCCCATAAGTTACGGGAGGTTTAATTTTTAACTTGAAAACCTAAAAAAAAAACCTAAAAAACCTGGTTAGAAAATATGAGCCCCTCTCCCCCGAATATATTTTCTGGCTATAAAAATATTATTAATAATTTACCTACTTAATAGAACATGTTTACCTATTTTGTCTTCAAATCTATCTCTTCTATTCATGCCCACAACTTTATGCGCCTTGTCGCGCAACCATCGAATCGGGGCAGGTGAACCACGGCCGCGGTTCTTGCATGGTAGCATGGTACTCGTGCAAGCAAAACAGCAAAAGTACCACTCTTCAGTATTCACCAGGTACCGTCCGACGCACGCGAACCGTCCAAGTACTTCTTTGTTCGTCCATGTTTAATTGTTCTTGGCGACATTTTTCGTTTGTTTTTTAGTTTTTTTGCCGGTTCCGGCGGTTTTGATTGGCGGTTTGGTGCGTTTTTGTTTGTGGTCGTATAGTAGTGATCGGAAACTTTTTTTTTGTTATAAACGGTATTGGTGAATGAAATAAGGATTGTTGAGATCATTTATTACGCGATTGAAGTAAGTCATGATTTATGTACATGCTTTAGTTATATTTTATACAATACGATAAATCAGTGGCGTAACCAGAATATATGCTCGGGGGGGCTCAGTGGGCGTAAGTAGGACATTTTTTTCTGGAGAAAGGAACAGTCGGGACTACAAGTATTTTATGATATTGTACCTACCGAAGAAGGTGAAATAGCGCCGCAGGCGAAATATTTTCGGGGCCACCCCCAAAGTTCGTTAAAAATTCAACGACTATCAAATTGTAAAAATTAAATTATTACCTCTCCCCCTCGGCATGGTTGGATTAAATTTGTTATTGTAAATGTTTTTTTTTACTTTATTTTTGATATTCCTAGCTGGCACTTTATTTTAAAAAAACAACATTTTTTATATTTCTGAAAAATAGGAATGTGAATCCAAAATTTTAACATAAGACGTATATATGACTCTAACCAGCGTTTTTCGTGCTCCGTTTCTCATGATTAAAAATAAAATAAATATCGCTCACCACGGCAAAATTAATGATTTTTTCAGAAATCATGTATCTAAGAACAGTTTTTGGTGCAAATGCTTAGGTTGTGAAATACTCCTTCTTAAGTGCCGTTTTGTATATTATCACACTTCCATAAAAAATGTTTCAATTAAAATTGTTACTAGGGAAAACGGAACAGACATCATAATAGAAAAATACTATAAAATATTATTCTTTTTACTCGTTTTTCTATAAAATTGCATCATAAATCAATTACTAAAATGACATGCGTCCGAAACCTTAATCTCTAAATAAAACATAATAACTAAATGTTTCTCACGAGACCTTTGTAATCTAAGCCAAAAATACATTATTTAAAAATTTAAATTAAGAGTCCAAGACGAAAAATTAGGTTGCAATTAGACTTTTAGACCCGAGCTCCTAGGCACGGTGGGGAGGGGGGGGGGGGGGGGGGGTTCAGCCCGGCAGCCCCTCTAAATACGCCACTGCGATAAATAGATGTTTTATCGTCGACCGAAAAAGATTAATTCACGAACGATGAAATTACCTTTGATTGTGAGTAAATATGCCTGCCATTGTCATTTATGTCACAGTCCAACTTGCTGGTTAGTTAATTGTGGTTAAAAATCTTGATGCAACCCAATTATTTAATGGATTTTCAATAATTATATCGGCAAATTTAATTAACTTGCCTTATTTTATTTTAAAAGTTACATTTCAATTTTTTTTTTATCATCAACCTTCATAGTTTACTGTACAAAACGAAATTTTCACAAAATTAAATTATTTTTTTGGCAACAATATCAAAGATGGCATGTGATTCGTCGCACATTTTATGTCACTCGAAATAAATAAGCAACATTGAAAAGTTTGTTGATATTAGTCACAGAGGTATTTTAATGAAATAGTATGTCGTAGGTGCGAACCATGGATCGACTAGTTAGTAAACGCACATTGTATGTATATTATTTTTTGGAGCAAATTAGATAATATCAACTGATGGTGTATGTGTGTGTGTAAGAGAGGGTGTGTATTTTAATGTAAATATAATATAATCAAAATTTAAATATTAGAATTAAAAACACCCATACCTTCATAAATATCCCTTTGTTGGATGCTTACCATTTTGTTGAATACATAAGCTTTTACTACTTAAATTTCTATTTTAATAAAAATACTCCATATACTTTTCTTTCCTCCACTTTAAACTGAAATCAAAATATAATTTTACAATTCTTTATTCACTTTCCATATAATGCTAGTTTCTCCACCTTAACATTCATTTTCTTCTCCATGATATAGTACGTTCAGTAATACTTTTATTTCCTTATTAGGACTGACAGTCTGAATAATCGTGTAGGGTCTGCTAATAACTACGGCGGGCAGCACAAAAGGATAATGATGACAATAGAATAGCTCCTGTTTTTAAAATTTAATACATTTTTACGGTACGAAAAGGTATAAAAACAAAAAAAATTATAACTCAACACAACAATGACAATTAAAAACACAATAAAGTTCGCAAATCAATGGAGAAATTATCAAAGACCTTAAAATTAAATAATCAGTTTATAATTCTTCCTTTCTCTGTCTAGCACGGTGCATTGGCAACGGGCGTGCTCAAACTTCTGAGCGCGCTAGGTATAGACAAAGCTGTAAAGTATATTTTTTCTACCACTCAACTTCATAACAAAGATTTAAAAAAAATTATTTAAATCAGGCATTATAACTGGTCTTTTTTTTTGACAGTGAACTTGTCAGAAAAATAATAAAAAACAATTGAAGAAAAATTCATATCGTTGGCCAATCCATGAACCAAACTACACTGTAATATATTTATCGATTTGGGTCATTTTATATATATGTACACAACAGTGACGTGCATACAATATAGGCAAAAAAGCATTACCTACCCTGGGAACAATAAAACAAACTCCAACCAAAATTATTTCTTTATATTTAAATTCATATCCGTGTAATATCCGGCAATATTTCTGTATATATAAAGGACCGGGACCGAAAAGTTAATCGTGTAACATTGAAGATCATTTCTACGATCACATTCGTTGCCAATTAATCGTAAACTCGATCGCTGTATAAGCAACCCGTAAAAGAATTTTAAAAGCAATGATTTTACATTACATTAACCGCTTATGGGAGAGCAAAAGCACTGCTCTTGTACAAGTGACTCTCTAGCTGAGCCTCCGTCGGCCCGCGTTGGTAAAATGCATTGTGCCAATCTTCCAATTTTATCGTAGTTTCAAAAAACATTACGCGTTCTCGATATAAAACATGTCAGGTTAGTTAAGATCTTTATTTGTAACGTAAAATAAGAAGTAGGTACTTTTATAATTATTTTAAGTAATTTTTGCTAATAAGTATCTTAAATTATAATTTACATAATAATTGACTTGGGGTTCAATCAAGTGGATGTTAGATTTAAAATCTGAATATAAAACGAATGTGGATGAAATTTATTCATAATAATAATACGTATTAGTGTTTTCGCCCAGTGTTTACTTTTGTTATTAACGTCGCGTGTCGCCGTCGGTTATCGAAAAAAAAATGGAGAAGTGGGCATCTCCACGTATACATGTAATTGAGGTAATGGCGATGTCAACTGTGTTGAAAATTTTTAAAGTCAATTGTTTAGAAATTAAATGTTTGACCCTGTTCAAACGGCATTGCATGCCACTGGTACACAAAATTACTCTGAATATATCTATCTTTCCCACATTCGTTCGAGTTTTTTTTGTTCTGAAATGTATTATTAGTTGCCTGCTTGAGTAAGAATTATGACTCCGAAAGTATACAGAGAAGAATTCGTTTTAAACAGTGGCTTTTGTGGATTAATCTGAACTTTTAACATTCACGAGTCGCCAGTGGTCTTTACAAACTTTAAAAACAAACTTGTAAAGTCGGTGTACAGTTTTAATTGGTTATTCTTGTTATTCTCTTTTTCTGCGTCTGAAGAATTTCCGTTAAATAAGCTTGAATGTGTACTTTTAAAGAACTACCTACAAATTACATTACTTATTACTAATTTTACTTCCAAATTTATCATGCATATATATTTTGTTATGTTTGTTCATTAATTCTATTGGCTAATCATTAATAATAAAAGCAAACCCCAAATACAGCTGCAGGTGAAATTTTTTACTCTAAATTGGTGAACATTTAAAATATTCTTATACAGGGTATCCCATAACTTATGGGCCGTAGAGTAACCGGAGATAGACATCAAACTAAGCCGATTAAGTCATATACGTTTTTTCGGATTGTTACTCGTTCTAGAGATACAGGGTGTTGAACGTAAAAGTTTATTCTCGAAAATAAGCCATAATTTTAAAACGGTTTAATGAATCGAATTGAAAGTTGGCAATATTATGTTTTTATGAGCAAGAAATAAGAATTTGTAGAAATTTTTAAGTTTCAAACTAGAGGGCGCTGGTTGCATACACTGGGCTTCATAAATCTATGATTTTTTTTCTTATCTGTCATATTAGGTGTTTTTCAATTATAGTTTCTTAAAGAAGGGCATTTTCTGAGTCAAAAAGGTGTACTTGATTGATCTTAATATCTTTAACGGTTTTCGAGATATTTCCCGTTAAACATCCCAAAGCATAAAGAAACATAGTACATAATTAAATTAATATTTTAATTATCACAAAAAAAACAACTTATATGACATAATCGGCTTAGTTTGATGTCTAGTATCTCCAGTTACTCTACGGCTCATAAGTTATGGGACACCCTGTATAATTTTTCATATGTATTTAGATCATATCTTTATCTGTTAGTTCCTACACTGAGAAAAACTGCTTTTATCCTTTGCGAAAATGTTGTCAAGTTTAGCTAAAATGTTTTGTTAAATAGAGGACAGCGAAGCACCTTACTTTATGAGCAGAATGCGCTTTGCTAAACAGACTTTGCTGTGGTAGGAAAACTACTTTGCAAAGAATAATTCTGTTTTAACTAAAAAGTAATTTTGCTGTGGAAACAAAAATGCTTACCTAGCTGTCCCTGTAGAGATCTATGTTGCTAAAATAATTATTCCTGCTATGGGAATGATTTTTTTTATAGTAAAATAAGTCATTCTCATAGTAACATATTATTTTCTCGTACTCCGTAGTGTACTGCAAAAAGAAAAAAAACATATTGACGTACATAAGATAAGTTTTTGTAGAATTAACTTTTGTTCAAAAAAGATTTAGGATGGAAGAGAACTTCTTTTAAATAATTTCTTTTTACCTTATCATTATTTGCAAAAAAAAATGCTACTTAATCTTAAATGAGAATATTTCCACACATTTCCTCGTCGAAGCCTTTGAATTCCAAGCATATCTCTATCGGGTTACTCTTCTTATCGACTGTTGGTATCTTGAACTTTTAGTTATTCCTCTATTTCATTCCATTCCATATTTCGAATTAAAAACGGGTTTGGGTTAGACTTAATTGTATAAAATTAAATTCTACAAATTGATTTTGAAAAAAAATCTGCGGTTCCAGTTTCTAATCTTGAATTATTTATCGAGAATTAAACAAAATAGGTACGCTTCCTAATAAAAATACCCTAAAAACTATGCAGCCAGTCTACAGCAGTGCACGGAGTGCTCAGCGCGCTCTCACCTGAATAATAGCTCCTGCTAAAGCCTTATTTTCTGTGTCTCAGCTGTTCTTTTATTAAATAATTGTGGGTAATGGGATAACCCAAACTTTCTGCTTTCATGTCGTCTTTTTATCTACATATTTCTCAAAAAGTTTTGTGACACCCTAGGAACATTTTTATTATTGGGGTATATTTTTAATATGTTCTAATTTATGAAGTTATATTAGTAGTATACTGGGTCTCCCAAAAGTCCCGCATAAAATTAATATCAATTAAAGGAAAAAGATCTAGGAAAAAGGCTCGGACCCGTAAATTTTTATTTTTAATTGTGCATTTTTTGACATAAAAAAATATTATACAGGGTGTCTCATAGAACTTTCGTCACGTCTTTAACAATTTTTTTTAATGGAACACCCTATATATTGTATTATTTTTTGATTCCCCACAAAACTCTACGCTTATGTTGTAAATGTCATGTGTTTAAATTCAATAGTTTTTGAAATATTGACGTTTAAAATATGGCATTTTTTTACTGTGACAGGCTGTAACATTGGAACAGTTCATCTTAGAGAAAAATGGTTATCACCTTCTTATCTTAATTTTTTATTCTCTATCCAAAGAAACCAACCTTCGATTTACCATGTTAAACCAAAAAAACGGTTTTAACGGTAACTGTAAAAAATTGTAATTTTTGAAATAATTTTTTTTAAACGTTAAAAAAGGCAAGTAAAATTACTATAAGAATTCCACAGCAGGCGAAATCTTTTAGAAAAATTATAAAAACTGCATAAATTATAAAAAAAGGGCCCTCCTGTGGACTAAGATCTAAACAGAAGCAGAGGCAATTAAACATACTTGAGTTTAATGAGTAACGGGAAGAGGTATATTGATTAAATTAAATTAATTTTAGCAAAGTTTACGAACGGTTAAAAATTAATTGCGTTTGCCACAAGTCTTATTAACCATTATACACGCATTATATTTAATTTGTTGCGAAAACATCTAGCCATAAACGCGTAAATTACTTGTAACAACTTTTATGATCCTTGCCAAAAATTTTATATGAATAAGATTAACTACCTGTGATTCATATGTTTCGAACATTTCACGGTTAAGCAAAAACAACAGATGTATGTGCGGAAAAGTTTGGTACGCTAGGATAAAAACAATCTAAAGTACTCTAAAGGGCTCAAGCTTCTACGATTTCCCGATGTATGTGCTTCATACTTTTAGGAGAATTTTTATCAATAATATGCCGTAAAATTTGCTTTGTACTATCTTGAAGCACTTTTTTTAACATAATGTATTGAACAACATGGAATTTTCTTATCACAATAACTCTGAAGATTGAAAATACTTGCTATAGTCTATTTCAAAAAGGAGTAGAGTAATAAAAGCTCATTAGGTATGCAAAGGACTACAGAGTGATCCAGCGAATATATAAGCCACTCTCATAATTTGGCATTGATTTCATTGCAAAATTCTTTATTTTCATCAAGTGCAGGTAGTATACCACCCGGTTTTGGGTCAAGTTATGGGTTTTGCCTATTTTTATCCATTCACAAACACTGCAAATGGCGTGAAAAAGGCGTGTATTATGTACATAGTATTAGGTACACTTATTTTTTTATTAAACATTATAAAAAAAATACAAAATACAAAAAATACATTATACAGAAATTAAATTACAAAAAAATCATAATATTCTTCGTCATCTGAGAAACTGTCCTCTCCTCTCTCGATGGTCCGATCGATCAGGTCGTCAAGATCCCACATTTTCTCCTTTTTTTAAAAGACACGATGGACTGCTTTTAGCCAGTTCTCTGGTGTCACTTCCTTAAGGGCTTGATCAAACAGTAGCTTAACGTTTTTCATTTTGAATGTCGTGTTGTGTCTTGCTACAAATCCTTCACTCGCGCCCATATAAGTTCTATAGAATTCAGGTCACAATGATATGGCAGTGTGTGCGGCACAGTTACACTATATTTTTTAACTTTATCTTCCACGGCATATTTTATACCACTCTCGAGGCGACTTTTAAATTGTATCTAACTAAGTTTTGTGACACTCCAGGAAGTTTAGGATATGTTTTCAATAGTTCAGTGCTGAAAATTATAAAGTAGTAACTGACCCATGGAAAATTCCCATTATATATGATACTTAATCCCGAAAATGTGTACGACTTGACATTTTGAATAAAATACAATTAAGTTTGTTCATTTCATCCCTTCTTAACTCCTTCCTTTATTTATTTTTATTTTTTTATAGAAGCAATCTCAGGAAACCAATCTACTACATGCAAAAGAAATAATCAAAATCGATAAGTTAGACCAGAGAAATGTTATTGCGAAAAAAGAAAAAAAAATTTTCAATAACAAATCATCCTTTTCTTTTGATGTCGGCTAATTTGTCTCCTCAATCTCCCGCTCATTAACTTAAAAACTCGACTATAAAACAGAATTTAATTTAAAAGATGTCTTAAAAGTTTCAAAACCATAAATTTAAAGCTTTTTTAGTAGTTTGTCTACAAATTTCTGACCCAAATGAATAACTTATGATTTTACTAAGAAATGTTAATTTATTGATATAATTAAAACAAGACTTAATCTTTGAATGATGATATAGTTTTATGATGATGCAGTGTAGAATATTCTGTAGTTCCCGTTTTAATGAACAAGGTTGTGGGGCAAAATGAAAAATAAACAGTATATTTCGTAACAAAAAAAAAGACAACAACGGTAATAGTATATTACGTATTAAGTATGGTAAAAAGCATATTACGCATGAATGGAAAAATTGGCAACGAGCCGCGTAGCGGCGAGTGCGGTAATTACATGAGTGAGTAATTGCTTTACAACACGCAATACGTAATACTTTTTCTACAACTCTTATTAATAAATTAAAGATCGGTTTATAATTTATAAAGTATTGATTTGAACTTCAAATTTACTTATACATTTATTTATTTATTTATTCATACCTATTTACAATTGGTTCACAGGGAACATAGTATGCGTCAATTTTTTTTTTTTTAATAAATAACAAATACAAATATATTTACAATTGAACTTAATTAAAGTAAACAACAAACCAAAAAAACACACTGCAATCACACGACTGTCATGATCTTTCACCAATTCATCAGAAAACAAACTGCATACAATACTAAAATAAATCAAAATATTGTTCGTGGCAATAGAGGGGGTTTTCCATTAACATATGTTTTACTGTTTTTTTGAATTTTTTTATGCTTGTCATGTTTTTTATATGATTAGGCAATTTATTGTATGCTTTAACACCCATGTAGAAAGAACTTTTTTCATACTGTTTACTATTATGACCTACTATGTTTAAACCATTTGCATATCTTGTTTGCATCCCCGTATTAAAGCTAGAGTTTGTTGGAAAGTAGTGGCTATGTTTTCTTACGAACATTAAAAGTTTGTAAAAATACAAAGAATAAACTGTCATAATTCTATATTTTTTTAATGGAGGAGCGCATGTTCTAAATGGTCTGCTCCTTCCAGGCTTCGTACAATACGTTTCTGCAATAATAGTAGCCTATTAAGTGCCAAGCTAGATCCCCACTCTATTATTCCATATGAAAGCTTACTTTGTATATAGGCGTTTATGTACCATCGCGCCGATAAAAAACTGGGACAGGAAATTTTTCTATTTTCTCCTAGACTATTAAGAATAATTTTACATCAAGCCTGGTACCAGTAAAATGTCATGAAAATTTGCATGTCAATAAAGATTGTCACTTTATGATTGACTCGTCAAACATACAATCATATATTATTTGTAAATATGCCACAATTAACCCCCCAGCAAAAGGCAATTATTTATAGTCGGTTGCGAGATAGTGTTCCTATTAGGGATATTGCAGATGAACTGGGAGTAAGCAAGAATACCGTGCTATTGGCAAAACAAAAAATAGCAAGACATGGGACTATTATTAGGAATGCAGGTTCTGGTCCCCCTAAAATTTCTACTGATGATCATGATAGAAGACTGGTTAATTATCTAAGGGATCATCCCTTCGAAACTGCAATCAAGGCAAAAGAAGAGACGAATTTTCCAGGTTCTGCAAATACCGCTAGAGACAGGGTTCGAAATTCCGATATACGAAGCCGTTGTGCTGCCAATAAAAATTTGTTAACGGAAATAAATAAACAGGGCAGGTTAGAATTTGCACATGAATATATTAATCAAATAAATTTATGGGAAACAGTTATATTTTCTGACGAGAAAACTTTTCAGTCATGCAATAATGGGAGAATTCGGGTGTATAAGCCTTCCGGCATGCGGTATGATGAGAGATACACCCACAAAACCAACCAAAGTGGGCGTTTCTCCATAAATGTTTTGGGCTGGATTAGCGCTAGAGGACCAGGACTTTGCCAAATCGTCGAAGGAAGACTAACTGCAGCAGTATACGTTAATATACTAAACGAAGTGATGATACCATCGGTAAACGCTGTATACGGTCAAAATTACACATTTCAGCATGATAATGCTCCAATACACACAGCGCGTATTGTACAAAATTTTCTCCAAGAAAATAACATAGCAGTTCTTCCCTGGGCTTCGAAGAGTCCCGATTTGAACCCGATAGAAAACATTTGGGGTGCCATGGTCAAATCTATGTATAAACATGATTTTCAACCTAGAAACAGGGATGAATTACGTCATAGGATAAATCAAGCTTGGGATGAAATAACTGTCGAATTATGTAGAAACTTAGTTTTAAGTATGCCACAAAGGCTCCAAAAAGTAATAAACAGAAATGGTTCTATGACCAAATATTAATTTTGTGTTATTTTGACAAACTTTGTGTTCGCAATTTTTTTATTTTTATTAAATGTATTTTATTACCTGTATTAGCTTTATTTATTATTTTGTGGTAATGGTAAATATAATAATTTATAAAATATTTGACTTTAAAAAAATCTAATAAATTTACTTTATCCATATTATATGATGTCTCTCAAATTTAACCACCCCGTATCGAAACCTAGGTTACTTTTTAAATTTTGAATGTTTTTCCTTTTTAGCTCTAGACACCTTTTATAGTCTAGGGGATATGTATTTCTTACATTGTTTTTGTAAATCTCTTGTCCCAGTTTTTTATCGGCACAATAGTACAGTAAAACCATACTTGTATTTACCTGTCTACATAAATTTCGGACCACAAAACAGGAGGTTGCAATGCTCTTTGCTAAATGGTCTATATGGAATTCCCAAGAGAGCTGGTTATCCACATAGACGCCCAGAAATTTGGTGCTATCTTCATTTTTTATTGTGGTTTTACCGGATTTTATTAAGATGCTCTGTGGAAAGCTGTCAGTGGATCTGCTTTTCTTAAATTGAATTGCAACCGATTTGGAAGGGTTTAACAATAGACCATTTGAGGCACACCATTCGAAAAGTTGGCTAGATAACAGGTTTGCATCATTTATTATTTTCAAGAAATCAGGATTTCCAATTACGATCGAAGTGTCGTCGGCAAATTGGCATTCATGTTGATTTGAATCAACGGAAAGATTCTCAGCCAGATCGTTACAGAAAATCAGAAACAACAATGGGGACAGGATACCCCCTTGTGGTACTCCATATTTGATTGGTAGGATGTCTGACCTGTAGGAAAAATTCTTACATATATTGTTTCTGCCCTGCAACACCACGTATTGCTCTCTCTTTGTGACGTAAGACATAATCCATTTTAGGGGTGGGCCATAGATGCCATAAGCTTGGAGTTTCTTCTTTAAAATGTCCTTGTTGATAATGTCGAAAACTTTACTAAGGTCGTAAAATATACCTACCGAATAATCACCTGAGTCCAACTGCTTGTTAATGAAATTTAATGCCTCGAAAAGTGCTGTATCCGTTGATTTGTCCTTGAGAAACCCATGTTGAGAAGGTGAAAACATAGAGTGAACTGTACGTAAAACAATGTTTACTAATATAGGAGTAGAAAAATATAACTTTAAAAAGAAATACGCTTACATGTAATGCAGCATTACTTGGGGGTTAAAGGGAGTATCTACAAAAAAGGCCTGAATAAATTAAACATCCCAGAGATAGGGCTGTATTGTGTTTTTGGGCCATTAATATCTCATATTTTGTGGTAGAGGTTTTAGCAATCCTGTTATAGTCTTCGTCCACAAGAATTCATATTCAAATAAAACTAATTTTTTTTAGATATGTCTTTAATATAAAATACAGGTCCGTACTTAAAAACATACCTGATGATGATACCCAAAAGACGAAATGTCATAATCGATTACAACAAATTAGGTATAGAAATCGTTAAATAGCTAGCTAATAAGCTAGGAACAAATAAAAACAAAAACGAGAACTTTCGGTTATATCCGAATATTCAGAAGTATTCGTAATTATACAAATTTGTCGTCTTAAAATTGCGCAACTTTGCTCCAATTTAACTGTATCTCTTATCCTTTTCGAGATCCCAATGGTGAGCGTGAAATCTGTAACACCCTGTATATGCGAAGCAGTAAATTTGTCAATTCATTATTCTTTAATAATCCAGTTAGTTGCAAAGACGATAATAATTAATTTAAAAAATATTTGTGTTCTTAGAATCAATTCATATTTGTGTTCTGAGGACAAGCAATTCCCCTGGCACCATCT
Organism: Polydrusus cervinus; assembly: GCA_935413205.1. Taxonomy (NCBI): domain Eukaryota; kingdom Metazoa; phylum Arthropoda; class Insecta; order Coleoptera; family Curculionidae; genus Polydrusus; species Polydrusus cervinus. Next base: position 6,705,342 of record OW284510.1, read on the forward strand.
ATTAATTTGCTGGGGGTCAATCTGGGAGGTAATATGTCTTGGCATGATCACGTTGCCGCAACTGCCAAGGCAGCTAGCTTCACAGAAACTTGGTAACAAAAGGTTGTACACACCTCATCAACTTTTGACACTCTACAAAGCCCAGATTCGACCGTCATTAGAATATTGCTCTCATGTCTGGAGCTCTGCACCTAAGCACACCCTTCGGCTACTGGATTCCATTCAAAGGAGAGCCGTTCGTCTGATCGGCGACCCCGAGCTGACCAAGACCCTCGATAGCCTGGAGCATCGAAGACAGGTTGGTGATTTGGCTCTCTTTTACAGATATTTCCATGGCAGGTGTTCGACTGACATTGCCTACTTGATTCCACCTAGAGCAATGCAAAACAGAAATACACGGCGAACCACTGCCGCTCATCCATATGTTGTTCAGCTTAGTACTCCTCGAACTTCATTGTTCAAGAATTCTTTCATCTGGAGAACGTCATCTTTGTGGAATGATCTTCCTGAGGTTGTGTTTCTCAATGAATACAATCTTCAACGTTTCAAGACCAACGTTAATCGCTTTTTTCGCACTCGCACCGCTCCCAGAGCGCCTTAAAGGATTTTTCCTACAGTGCAGGTGTTTGATCATAAAAAAAAAGCGTGCGCTAATCATTTAGAAGAAAAATGGAAGAACATTTTTAAATACTATCTACTGGTCAGAACTAGGCAGTAATTGCCTTGAAGGTGCTTGAAAAAGAGGCACAATAGTGCTTTCTAATTGGTAACTGCAAGTACGTAGACTTTTCAAAGTGCCTGGTGCTTGATGCTGGCAATTACTTTTCCAAATGGTTTGGTGGTTGGGGTTCGAATCCCTTTTTATAGTGCTTTGCACAGCTCTGCTACTGGTTTGTTTATAAGAGTGTAATCTGGTGGTGGAATATAAAAAAAAATAAGCTGTGTTATTGCAGGTTAGTTGGTTTAAGGCGGGGGTCGGGCGTTCGGCCCAAGCTTTATGCTTTGCAGCCTAGTGGCTTTTATGCGCCCCTATCTTGCTAGAAAAGATGTGTTCCTTTTATAAGGTCCAGTAAATTCCTACCAAGTTCGTCATGCGGGAGGTTATCCCCACATTGGATCCCTCCGAGGATTTTGAATCTTCTTCGGGTCAGTGCTTCGCAGTTATATATGATATGTGAGGTGGTTTCGTCCTCTTCGCCGCAAAGTCTGCATTAAATGGGACCATTGTAAATTCCTATTCGACGTAAGTGTTTTCTTAAGAGGTAGTGGCCTCTTAGTAGGCCAACCACTTGTTTTAGTTGGATGCGCTAGCAACAACAGCAAAAGCTAGCTTTTTGGAGGGTTTTCCAATTGTGGCCCTCGCTTGGGTTTGACCAGGTATCCTGTTCCATCGGGATAGGTGTTAATATTGTGCCCACCTGTCTGACGTTGCTTTGGTTTCTTGTTTTGATATACCAAGGGCCTCTGAGCTTTTAAGATGATCCGGCTCTAGCCAGTTTATCGGCTTTTTCGTTGCCCGCTATTCCTGTGGGACTAGGAACTCATAGGAGTTCTACCCTGTTGTTTCTTGCAGTTATTGCAGGACTTCTTTAGTGAGCTACATAAGATGACATACAGGGAGTTCATATACATATGCCTTTTCGCGAATAACGATAATATGACTACTTAAACTAAACATATTGTCCTTTTATAGAAGAGGTTCCAAAATAAATCGAAACATTATTAAATTAAACTATTTAACAATAAAAACAAAAATATGTACGTTGATAATTGTAACCTATTTCTAAAGATACTGTAGAAAGTACTTTGTTAAAAAAAAATGTAATCCATTTAACTAGACAATATAAAATAGCATTATTATCAAATGAACAAGATGCCTATACATACTTTATTTTAATAGCTCCCCTTATCTTTCTATATCATGGCATGGGAATTTCCTAAGTAATTTTAATTTTTTTCTTCTTCATATCTTGAATGCATTTCACATAGCTTACATGCAGTAGACTCGATAATGGTGCATTGAATATAATTATTGGGTTCAGCACAAAGTAGATTATTCAGTTTAATTAAAGATAGATAATTGGAAAAATATACAGGATATAGGTATGTGTAGTTGTGGATAGCTGTTGTTTCAGCTTTGATTGGATAATGATCGCTAAGTCGCTGAAATTGAGTGATGATGATGTTTTTTTTCGTTTGTTCGAGTTTATAAAGGCATGGAAGTAGTGGAACAGGGAGGGAGTATTTGGGGGTTAAACCCTTTATGAGATTCGTTTTGTTTTGGGTACAAATGTTATGCCGACTATTTTATATTAAAAATATATTTTTAAATATGAAAAAACGTGGTGAAATTATGAATTTATCACTCTTTTCGAGCTGTGTATTAATAAACATTACTTTCAATACGATAATAGATTTTTTAAACAGAGAGATGGCTTAGCAATGGGATCACCACTAAGCCCTCTCTTGGCCGAAATCTTTATGTCCCCCTTGGAAGATATTTAAAAAAAATCAAAATACGCAAAAAATATAGCTTTTTGGTATAAATACGTAGATGATATTTTCGTTTGTTGTACCGGTAAGGATACAGATTTACAATTGATTTTAAATCACCTTAATAGTTTACATAACAAAATAAAATTCACAATGGAAAAAGAAATCGATTGCAAAATCAATTTTCTGGATATTACAATATTTAGAGTAGACAACAAATTACACTTTGATATTTATAGAAAACCAACATTCACAGACACAACAATTCCTAATCATTCCATACACCCCAATTCCCACAAACTTGCAGCATACAAATCCATGATAAATAGAGCCTTTACAGTTCCTTTAAATGAAGACAACCGCAAAAAAGAATTAAACACCATAATAAAAATAGCAGAAAATAACAGGTTTAACGCAAACATCATTCATTCTTTAATAAATAAAAAACAAAGACATATAACACTAAACAAAATATACCCACACATAAAAAGCAATGAAAAAAGTAGATATTCCAAATTAACATATTTTGGTCCAATTTCAGATAAAATCGCACACATAATCTCAAAAAACAACATAAAAGTAACATTCACACCAGCCCAAAAAATGTATCAATTATTTATTAATGCCAAACAAAAAATACCCCCACTTAAAAAATCAGGAGTTTATAGGCTAAGTTGTACAGAATAAAATCAATGAAAACAGGATCATTTCTACCAGGGCTAAGACAAGCCTCGTTGTAGTATCCTGGTTAGCACGCGCTAATCCAGCGGAAAATAGTATTAAGATATTATGTAATAATAATAATCGATATGTATAGGAGAACCTGACATGTATCCTATTAAATAAATAAAGAAGATTTTAAAAGTAAGTAAGTAAGTAAGTAAGTACAGAATGTAATAGCCCATATATAGGTCAAACAGGAAGAAATTTTAATATCCGATATAATGAACATAAGACTTCTTATTTGTTAAACAAAGAAAATTCCAATTTCGCTAAACACTGTTCGGATACAGGTCATTGTTTCCCAGATGTGAATAATTTAAAATACTGCAACAAAAAGCCAGAGGCTTAACATCTTAGAATCAATAGAAATTTACAAACATAATAAAAACCCGACCATAAACCTACTAAATGACCAAACAGACTTGTGGAATTCCCCGCTATTTACATTACTATACAATAGGGATCAATTATTGGATTAAGGGATAAATATTCTATTTTTATTTTAATATTTATAAGCACCCTTTGTTAAAAACCTATTTATAACTGTGAAACGTAGTTTAAGGTATTCAGTTTGATAATGTAGTAGTACTACGAAACTGCAGTAACTAATCAGTAAATAAAAAGTGATATTATAACAAAGTAAAATTACACATATTGTCTTTTTGAAAAAACGTGGTATTTGGCGCAAATCACCCAAGGATCGAAATGAAAATGAGATGCGATATTGATTACAGCTAATCAACTTTGTTAGAAAAAAACATCCATCTTTTTTCTCGGTCATTTAAACAATTCAGACAACTGAAAGCAAAATTGAAGTCATCGTCGCATCCTCTTGAAGAACGATCGTAAAACCTCTCGTTTGCCATATGGCGTGTTTAACATCCTAATTAGAAATCTCTCAGGCTTTTCGCATAACTATCCTTATTAATTTCGTATAATAATTTTATGTCTATTTTTGGACTGTCATAGCACGTCATAGTAATAAAAATTATGATTTGTTTGTTTTTAATGTTATTCGGGTAAATTTCGCCAATATAATTACATAGGCAGATCCAAACATTTAAAATTACATGTGCCGGATATTTCCGCATTCCGCGTATATTACCTAAACGGGTTATGATTAGAGTTAGGCCCTTTTTAATTGTATCCAGTGGCGTCGCCGTTATTTGCCGCATCTGAGACACACAATTCAAGCTTTTTGGACACGCCATTTTTCCTCAAATAATTTGAAAACATAAACACGTTACAGCAAGGGCGGATGGAAGGAGGTGAGGAGGGTAATGGGGTAATCACCCCTCATTAATCTACTCTAATTGCATTTAAAATGTTCGCCTGCGGCGTTATTTTTATTTGGGACTTATCCCTTCTTGTCGTTACCATTGCCTTCTGAGATCTCAAGGCGGCTGTGCCATTACTATAGCAATACGAATATGTTCAATTTTTTATGTGTCTGATTTTATTTTAAACACACGAAGAATCTTCTTTCATTGCCAACATTTTCTATTGAACATCAATCCGCAGCCTTAATAATTGCTTCCAAATCCTGCTTTCAAAAGGCTTATTCACAACAAGTTTTTTTTTCCTTCAAGACTACACCACATCAGAACTTCTTTTTATTATTTAACTCAGGGTTTCCCAAAGTTTTTTCTATGGCGCCCCCTTTTGGGAATCAAGAAATGGTCGCGCCTCCCTCCTTCTACATTATACAGATACAAGTTGTATTAATTTTGCAGTTTTTCAGAGCTCTCGTGCAACCTCTGATGCTGCTTAGCGCCCCCCCCCCCCCAGGGGGGCGCGCCCCCTAGTTTGGGAACCCCTGATTTAACTGATCTATCTTAGGAATAAGTAAAAACATGAAGTCTTTCTCCACTGGTTTATTAAAGTAATACAAAATTTTTTAATTCTACATGTTTCGGGTGTAGTAACACCCATCATCAGGAATAAAATACAAAGAGAGAGCATTAGTAAATAAAGGAGCAAGATTAACTGGTAGTGAACATCGATGGAGCTCTATCGAGCCATGAGAGATAAAAATTAAGAACTGATGATTTAAAAAATTGGTATACTTAGAGCCTCGAGGCTAAGTTTGGACACTGACCGTGGGCAAAATGTAACAGTGACAAGAGGGCCCGTTAGGGCTGAGAAAAAAAATTATAGGAAAAATGGAGACTCATGGGTCCAGAAATCTCATCCAGAAGAAAACATGGGGGGGAGAAAAGAAAGTGGTATGGAAAGAAAAATTAATTATTTGGGGCTACCATGGAGCTTAATTGGATGTGCCAATTATATTGTATATTATATTAATCTTAAGTCAAAGTTGTAAAATAATTTTCAAAATTTTTAGCTTAATTAAGCTCCATGGTAGCCCCAAATAATTAATTTTTCTTTCCATACCACTTTCTTTTCTCCCCCCATGTTTTCTTCTGGATGAGATTTCTGGACCCATGAGTCTCCATTTTTCCTATATATTTTTTTTTCTCAGCCCTAACGGGCCCTCTTGTCACTGTTACCTTTTGCCCACGGTCAGTGTCCAAACTTAGCCTCGAGGCTCTAAGTACACCAATTTTTTAAATCATCAGTTCTTAATTTTTATCTCTCATGGCTCGATAGAGCTCCATCGATGTTCACTACCAGTTAATCTTGCTCCTTTATTTACTAATGCTCTCTCTTTGGATTTTATTCTTGATGATGGGTGTTACTACACCCGAAACATGTAGAATTTAAAAAATTTTTATTACTTCAATAAACCAGTGGAGAAAGACTTCATGTTTTTACTTATTCCTATAAATTAACTCCACTTTAAGAATGGACTACTTCCTCATGATCTATCTTAGTCTTATTAAATATTTTTTAGCAGTAAACAACGAACAACGAAAAAAATAAAACCAGGAGGAAAGTTTTTCGACAATATTAAATATTAATGTACCAATACAGCTACCATTTTAGTCCTTAAAAAATAATTATGTTAGAATTAATAATATTAATTTAATCCGAATGGAGTTATGCATAATAGAGACACGGTTAACTCCGATGAACAATTATTATAAACACTCGTGCATTTTAGTACGCCCCAGCCGACCCTGTCCGTTAGCTCAAAGCAAGTGAAGACGCAATGCCCAACATGGCTTTCATATTCACCGTTGCTGTAGTTACGTGACGTTAGTCACGCAAACAGCATGTAACAATTTGCATTATAATGAAGGGCAATTTAAAAATAGATCAGTCGTATGCACCATTGTTTTAGCATTGGTTTGCCTAACCTTAAGGTATTTATTTCGAGGCTTCGCGAAACTTACAGTTATAGATATCGTTTTAACGTTATTTACTGTGTGATTAAAAATTTTTGTTTTCATTTTTCATACGTACCTACTTAGTTGTGTGTTTTCTAAATGAACCCAATTAATGACTTAGTTTGTAATTTGTTGGAAACTCCATTCAGTTGTTGGACAGATGAGGATAAGAGAGACGTTTTGTTGCACGTGTTTTTAGTCAATGTTTGCTATACCTAGATCTTCACCATTTTTTAAGACCGGGAGCCGCCACTGAAATATATACAGCCTAAGTAGCAAAATGTTTATTTTGAAAAATTTCGCTTTTAACTTTTTTTAAATTCTTAACGGTTACATTGAATTACTTTGTATTATAGAGCGACTAAAAGTAAGTATAAAATTATAAATAATATTCCGCACAGGAACAATACCTAATATAGGTACCGGGTGACACAATTCTTTCCATAATTTTAGCCATAAATATTTAAGAATGTGAAACATTAATAAGTGTGTAAATTGCCATTATTCAACCAATTCAAACCTTCGAAACTCTGGTATAACCGAAAGTGGTCAATAAATGGAAACTCCTTATTTTTATTCGACGTTTAAAATCCATAAAATATTTTCTTGTCAATGACATATCACACTTTATCATTTGTTTTAAAAATGAGAGCAATTTTTCTTTGCTTTTTATCTTTGGTAAAATAGAGTTTCAAGTTTGAAATCATTAATACAGAAAATAAATTATGAATTCATAGAATTATTCAAATAACCATTTCAATATATTATACTGAACAATTTATTTTATTCTTTACAGATTCATACAGTTCTAAATAATTTTCTAAAAAGGTTAAATAAACAACCTTTCTTTCTCCCCATGGTTTTCGGGATGAAAGTTCTTGACCTGTGAATCTCCATTTTTCTTATATTTCTTATATTTTTCTTTTTGCACAAACGGGTCCCCTCTTACCACTGTTACCTGTTGCCCATGGTCAGTGTTAAGACTTAAGCATACCAATCATTAATCCATTTCTCAATATTTTATCTTTCATGGCTCGATGAGAGCTCCATCGATGTTCACTACCATTTACCATTTAACTTTGTTCCTCTCACTTATAACTATTTTTTCTCTTTGTATTTTATTCCTGATGATGGGTGTTACTACACCCGAAACATGTAGAATATCTACCATATTTTAACTTTATTACTTTAATAAACCAGTGGAAAAAGACTTCATGCTTTTATTTATTCCTATAAATTAACTCCACTTTAAGAATGGACTACTTCTTCAAAATTCATAGAATGTTTTTTAACTGAAAATGTAAATACGCTTTAAAAAAAAATTAAATTACAGAAAATCTAAAAGTAAAAAAAAATAATGATATTACAAAGTCGACTATGTGAACCATTTTAATTATTTTCTTTTGAACAAAATAGTTAATTTTCTTTTAAATTAATGTTAACTTAATAAATATTTAATAATCTCATACACTTAAAACTTTATTAGCTTTCCGAAGCTTTCTACCGTTATCTTTGTGTTGTCACTTTAAATTATAAACAATATAATCATTAACATTTTTGGTTTGTTAAGATTAGTTAAATATTGGAAAGCTGCATTTTTACCATATAAAACAGTCAAAAAATTGTTTAAAAAGGGTCATTTGCGTAATAATGTAAATAATATCATTGGATATACCCATAAAAAAAATTTACAAAGTGGCAGAAAAAAAGTTCCACCCAACTGACAAGCGAGGTGAAAGATGCAACTTTAAAGTTTAAAAACACCTTTATTGTTAATTTTTAATAGGAAATAAGAGCAGTGATGGCGGATGACGCTTTCTAAAAAAGGAACAGATGATTGCATAGGGCTTAGGCGCATGTCAAGTTCCGGGAGATTCTTTATGCTTAACTGGTAGCCGTGCTCAACCAGAAAATACGTTCGGAGGAGCGGGATGCTCAGTGGGCGTAACTAGGACATTTTTTTCTGGAAGGAGGGGCAGTTGGGATTACATGTACCTATTTCATGATTTCGTACTTTTTGTTAAAAATTCATCCAACTTGTATCAAATTTATAAAATTGAATTATTCCCTCTACCCCCTCTAACTGACCTATGGTTGCAGTAAATTTGGTTTTGTACATTTTTTTTTACTTTTTTTAAATATTTTTAGCTGACTCTTTATTTAAAAAAAAAAAAAAATATTTTTTATATTTGTGAAAAATATGAATGTTATGTTTCAATCCAAATTTTTCACAGGTATGACTCTAACCAGAGGTTTTCGGGCTCGGGTGTTTATATTTTAAATTTTTTTTTATACGCTCACCACGCCAAAATGATGATTTTTCCGAAATTATGTATTTTTGGAGCGTAGATTACGAATCTGAGAGCCGATTTTGTTGCAAATTTTGAAATGTTCCTTCTTAAAGTGTAGTTTTGAATAAAGGTTAGGTTTTTGATTCATAATGAATCATTCTTGTTTCTTGTCGCACTATTTTTTATTGTAAATTATTACACTTTTTTAATAAAAATGTTGTTTTATGTTTGTTCAATTAGAATTTTTACATTAATTTTTGTTTTTAAAAATAAATAAAGGAGACTGTGTGTTTTCATTAAATGTTGTTCTAAATAGTACATTGTATACCTAGTAAGAAAAGCTGAACATTCCCGGACGACCGTAAAGATTGTATATCGAGGCGCAAGCCGAGACTGACAATACGGAGTCCGGGAATGTGGGGTTTTCTACGAGGTATACATACTATTTTTCCGTAAATCAAAAAGTATTAAAAGAACATAACTTATTACAATCAACTTGTTAAAATGTTGGAATAAATATTAAGAATTATTAAGTAGCCGTACAGAAATAATATTTCCTTACAGTACAATAATAAATATTTCCTAACAGTTATTTTCCGTTGCCTAGCAACGACTAAGTGTAAGGAAATATTGACTTTTTCTTTCAGGAATGTTATCAAAAATGTCAATATTTCCGATCGATTTTCGGAAAAATAGTTTATTGCGTTTGGTTATATTTTGATTGATTTAAAATAGCTCTAAAAATAGGGAAAACGGGACTGAAAAGTATATGAAATACTATAAATTATTATTCTGTTTATTCAGCTTGGCAGCGCCATTGGTTGTGCGTACAAATTTTGTTCCATAAATCTTAGCTTTGCCAGCTCCCTCAAAAAGCTTTACGGTTCTAAGTTATACTCTTAACCACACAAAAATAATATTAAGTCATTAAAATAATAATTTCAAGGTTACATCTTCACTCACCTAATAAAAAATGAATGAGGCCTATGTCGACAAGCTATTCTTAACATGATGTATAGCTTTAATGTTTTAATACATAAGAAACAAGACACTAGTGCGAACAAAAATGATGTATCTAATGATCACTCGGTGAGGTAACATTTCCTTGGTCATTTACATACCTACCACAAACCGTTATCAAAACATTGATTGATTGATTGATTGATTCAATAAGTATATTCTTGGTATTTTGTGTGTTTTAGTCGCTTTTTTAATAACTTCATAATTTATTGTATTTAATACAGTAAGTAATTTACGGTGGCGTGCATACAATATAGGCAAAAAACCATTACTTACCATGGGTACAATAAAACAAACAAAACCATTTTTTTTTGTATTTCAGTTTTTATCCGTGTACCTAATACAATTTTAGCAATTTATATCTGCATTAATATATTAAATAGTAATATAGGACCGGAAACTTAATCCTATATCATTTCCACGAAGGCATTTTTTGCTTATTTATATCGTAAAATAGATCTTCTAAAAGCAAAGATCTCGCTGTACATTAGCGTCTTATGCAAAATCAAAAGCGCTGCTTTTGTACGAGTGGAAGCAAGCGAGAGAGCCGATATACAGTAGGGTAGAAAGATATGTGACAAATAAACCCGTCGCAACCTTCGACCTTCCTTCATCTATCAGCCCGCGCCAAAAAAGCAAGCGTTTAGTAAGTGCATTGGTGCCAATCTTCAAGTTTTACCGTAGTTTGGAAAATACTTCGCTTTCTCAATATAAAATATGAAACAGGTCTCTATAAGTTTTATTATTAATTAGTTTAGTTAGGATATTTTTAAACGGATAACATAAAATAAGAAGCACTTTTGTGACAATTCAAATAATTTTTGCTGCTAGGTTCATAATATTCAATAATCAGTAAGAATATCATCATATTTCACATAATATTTGACTTCGTTTTTGGTAACATTGTTTCAGTCAGTTTTCATCCTTTTGCTAGACTTCGCGCCGTCGGTTTTCGGAAAAAAATTAATATGGAGGCGTTAATTGTTACCATTCCGGTTAGCAGCGCGTCTGCAGAACGATCCTGTTCTGGATTAAATAGAATTCATACCTATTTACGAAATACACAGGGAGAGACACGCTTATTAACAATAATCTCTCTGGAAAGCGACCTTTTTCAGGGTTTAAAAAGCAAAAGCAATTTTTATGACGATGTTTTAAACGAATTTTTACGTAAAGACCGCCGTGTTGAACTCATTTACAAATAATGTCGTTTTATTCTTCTTCTGCCAGTGTTCTTTTGACAAACTAAGAAAAAAGACATTTTATAAGAAAATTTTAAATTTAGATGCGTGAATGCTACGGAAGGTCAATTTTTGTCCTAAATGCAATTTGCCTACCCTGGTTTAAACAGCATTGCACGCCACTGTTGTGTTTACAGGCATATCTGCGATACAAGTAATATTCTAAAGATTTAAACTCCAATGAACATTCCTGTGATCAATCACAATAAACGAATTTCGGCGAAATCGTGGCCAATATTATCTTGAGTAGGGGAATAATACACACAGTCTGCTCCACTAGTTTATTATAAGGATCTCAAAGTATAGAGAATCCTAATGTGTTTCGAAGGTAAAAACCTTCATCATCAGCAAATAAAGTTAATTCAAGGATTTTACAAGAAGAGAGACCCTCAACATTGCATCATTTTTGTGGTCTGAATCTATTCAGTTTGCACGTTTTTGAAAATCTAGATTTTTCGATTTTGATTTATAATGTTTTTGAGTATGAAACTGTTACTGTTTTTTAAAATAAAAAAGACCCTTCGTAAGGGTATCTTTTTCTACTTCTCTTTTTAAATTTAAAAACTAATTAAACTTTTTTCCTTTTTAAAAATTATGTAAAATTTAAAAAAATAATTTATATTTGAAATTCTTCTTTTTTTGTTCCTCAAGCAGTTTATCTTGCAATGTTGAGGGTCTTTCTTCTTGTAAACTCCTTGAATTAATTTTATTCGCTGATGATGAAGGTTTTTACCTTCGAAACATGTACGAAGACATTAGGATACTCTATACTTTGAGATCCTTATAATAAACTAGTGGAGCAGACTGTGTGTATTATTCCCCTACTCATAATATCACTCCACTGAGAGATGGACTATTTCCACAAAATATTATCTTGGTTGTAGAAGACAAAAACAATTTCTAATTGTAAGAAATTTATATAAATATGGCACCATTTAATTTTTTTAAATTTATTGCATTTTTACGATAGTATTGTCGCAGAAACATATATTTTATGTTATTGTTATTGTTTAAATCTTTAACGAAGTCGCCCTAACGCTTATTTTTTGCAACCCATTGGCTTAATAAGTTAGAAATTAATATTACCATTCGACCAATCGACAGTATTTCTGATCGCTAGTAACGTAGGGCCGATACGGCTTTGCTCTGTTCTTATCTATATATTTCGTTCAAAGGGGATTTATACTAATTAAATTGAAATATTATAAATTAAGAAATGATAACACTTTATTTCATCGCTGTACAAAATATAAACATAAAACAATCTATGGCTTCTTGTTCACAAAAAGGCGGCATTCTTTGCTAGAGTTTTTATACTGAAGACAACATGTAAACGATAATGTTATATTTGTGGCGCAGATTTTACCGGATATTTACAGAATTAACCACTATCGCTATCGCTGTATATAATGTCCTAGTACCTGGTCTAAAGGTGCACAATAAAGTATTTTCAAAAAGTAAAATAGCTTTTAACTTCAAGCAGGAACGACGTAAAAATAAGAAAGTGCTTCCTGAAAGCATGTATAAGAAGCAGCAGTAAAATACCTGAGAACCCATTATCTCAAGGTTTCAGATTTATTTTAGACTTTAAAATTAATATCTATATTTCTTATAGTTCTAATAATTTTCGAACTAATAAATTTTCTTATAAAACAGGTTTAACGGCTACCAGAGCTTGTCTTATAGCAGTTATAGATAATATGATTTCTCAGCGGGATAGTTTAGTCATTTGCATGCTTTACACCTTAAAAATTTCTAAAATTATTTGTCTACTTTTACTTTTTTATTTATTTGTTTTTAAAATGTCCCCGATAATTTTAATATTGACATATTGTTCAAGAAGATATTGGGGACAGATGATTATAGTAACAGATGGTTATAAATAATACAAACCTCAAGTTGTAATCTCACAATTTTAAACTAATAAGAATTAAGCGTAATGTATAGTAATACGCTAGGCAGTAGCGGCTCGTAGATATTGGGTATAAGGGGATATTCTTATTTAACGTTACTAATTAAAACCTAATTATTAAACTATGTAGGGATATGTTTGAAGATTGGCATCAAAGCACTTAACAAACGCCGCAAACGCGGATGGCTGACGGAGGCTCAGGTCTCGAGTCACGTGTATTTGTTGTATCCCTCTCTAGCCCGCCTACCGCATCTCTCGCTTGCGTCCACTCGTATAAAACCAGTGCTTGTGCTTTTCCATAAGAGGCTAATATAATGTGCAATCTCTGCTTTTCGGACGGTCATACGGGATGCTTGTACAGCCATTCAATTTACGATAGGTCGGCAACGAATGAGTTCGTGGAAATGATCTTCAATGATATATGATTAACTTTTTGGTCCCGGTCCCCTACATACACAGAAATATTGCCGGATATTACGCGGCTAAAAATTTAAATATGAAGAAATAATTTTGGTTGGAGTTTGTTGCATTGTCCCCAGAGTAGACAATGTTTTTTGCCTATATTGTATGCCCACCACTGGGGCACGCAAAATTGAGTGCCTGCAGATATTTTTCTAATTTTTGAGGACAATGTCGAAAACATTAGCTAGGAATATTGGCCACGATATGATTTATATTGAAAAAAATTAGCATTGTGAATGTTAAAATTTAATATTAATGCACAAAAGCCGTTTTTAATACTTTAAAATGATTTCTACAGCTATTCGGCGTTTTTATTTTTGCGAAAGTAGGCAACTAAGAATACATAAAATTGATTATGGTTCACGAAACTTCATTGTTCATTTTCATTAATAAATTTATCGCTTGTTTGTTTTTATACTGCTCAAATGCTGAAAGTGAAAGAGATAGATATAAACCTGATATCTTCTAAGCGATTTTCTGTAAATATAAGAAATGGCCCAAATCGACAAATATGTTGCTGTGTGCCTTGAAATTTCCAACGAAATAAATTTTCTTTCAATTGTTTTTTATTATCACGCAAGTTAAAATACATAATTTAAATATTTAAAAAAAAATACTTTTTCTACTGACGTTTTATAATAACCTCTTTTTGATTGTCATTATGATTTTTTAATAACTTCCTTTTAGGCGCAGCGTGCTTAAAAATTTTTTAAGCACGTTACCAGGAACAACGTGCTTAAAAGTAACAAGTATAAACACAGACTATAGTTTTACCTATTTATTATAAATATTAACAGTACAGTTACTTATATTATTAAAATTAATGCTGTGGTAACCTAAAACAGTTCGTTGAGATATTTCTCTTTGTAAAATTGATGAGGAATTTGAACTTTGAATAGTAATAGAATCTGCAACAGCAATATCAATTAAACCCATGCCACTAGTAGAGCTGGTAGAACACTCGGATTCATTACATTTAACACGTTTGTTGTTAGCGTCCAAAGATTTTTGACCAAGAATTTTTTCGGAAATTTTTCTTTTATTTTCTAAAGAATCTTCTATATACCCCTCAGCCACGGTATTTGACTGCCAACCTCCATGTCGCTTTAGCATCAATATATCCGCTCCAGAGTCAACTAAAAAAGTTGCTGGAGTATATTCTTTAGCGTTTGGAAGCTCCAAGAACTCAGCTATTTTCTTTGGTGTTGCTCCAATGGTATTAATACCCACTGGAAGTCTGGAACATTTGGAGTTTCTGTATGCGATAAAAAATCTTTCATGGGTTATGTGTGCTGGGCGTAACTGCGCGTACTTTCGGAAAATATTCAAGAAGTTGATGCCGTCAATAGAGCCTTCGCTAATTACAAAGCTTCTTGCAATATTTGTTTTAGTGTTTGGAATGGATATTTTATATTATAGGATACAGTAAAACAAAGTTGAACTTGTAAATTTCCACTATATTAAAAAGAAGAAACATAACATGTTTCGCTGCACGGCAGCTTCGTCAGATGACAATGTGAAATAAGATGTAAAAGGTATAGATTATTGACAATGTAAATAAAAACAGTGGGAGGGTTAAAAGCTAGGAAAAACCCAAAGAAAGGGTCGGTATAATTCAATTAAGTAAAATGATGGGTTTTTTCAACCATTGTTAGGTATACAATTATCAACAGAATAAGTTTAACAAAGGTGAACTATTTAAATCTAATTGATCATTAAGTAACAGGTCCGTTACTTAATGATCAATTAGATTTAAATAGTTCACCTTTGTTAAACTTATTCTGTTGATAATTGTATACCTAACAATGGTTGAAAAAACCCATCATTTTACTTAATTGAATTATACCGACCCTTTCTTTGGGTTTTTCCTAGCTTTTAACCCTCCCACTGTTTTTATTTACATTGTCAATAATCTATACCTTTTACATCTTATTTCACATTGTCATCTGACGAAGCTGCCGTGCAGCGAAACATGTTATGTTTCTTCTTTTTAATATAGTGGAAATTTACAAGTTCAACTTTGTTTTACTGTATCCTATAATATAATAGTTATGGATTTCCACCTAGTATCGGCTGAATCAATTAATTTATGGATATTTTAATTAAAGACTCCGAAATTTCGATATTATTCATATTTAAATATATGAGTTCTTCTCTGCGACATGGCTCCAGAGATTCCCACAATAAGTATGACTTTGTCCAATAAATAGTTCTTATCGTCTGCTTCTTTGACAAACCTTTCTATTTGTTCTTTAGAAAAAACTTTCGACTTTTTGGGCTTATACCCCGTAGATTTTCTTTTCAAAAATGCGATTAGGTTTGTAAATGTCTTCATCTCAACATTTTTATTCAAATAAACCATCGTTCGAAGCATTGAGTAAGTACTCCACAAAGTTGATGGTTTATAGGCATCGGATAATAGTGAAAAATATGCCAAAAAGACTTTTTCTGATAAGTTTTTTACCTTTTTTTCTTCACACCATTTTTTGAATTTTTCGTATGTGCCCTCATACAAACTTCTTGATTTTTGGGGAACAAGGTACACCATTGCGTCATTTGCGGCATTTTCAATGTCTGAGTCCTCTAAATCACTCATTTTTACTTTTATATTTGTCGCAGTTTTTGACAAAAAAATCTATTTTTTTTTTTGACAACTGTCGACTTTTTTGACAAGGTGTAAATGAAACATAGGTAATGTTAGTAAAATTAAGTTTTTTATTATAAAACCTCAGTAGAAAAAATATTGTATACAACTCGTTACGAAACAATGTCTTTTAGTCACTTTGACGTGTTGTCCAACTCGGCTTCGCCTCGTAGGACAATTCACGTCGCGTGCCTAAAAGACACTCATTTCGCAACTAATTGTATAAATAGCTATTGTGTAAGGTTCGCAAGTTTGGCGTAATAAATATACTGTATAACTCGAGTGGATTGTCTATATCGCGCTTAGACGTTTCAGCGCGCCGGCAATAAATACATCATATACACTCTAGTTGTACAAACCACTATTTCCTACTTTAGTATTTTAATAGTTATTTTTACTTTACTTTTACTGCCTTGGTTGCTGCCTTCCGCATCAAGAATGGCGTACCAAGTCCACAGGAATGCAGGCTGAAAGAAATTAACAAAAAAAAAAGGAAAAATAAGAAACCTCGTAGCCTGGCACTGTAGGAGAAAATCTGCTTCTAGCTTTGTATTACCATAACTGAACCGTAATAGTTAAATGTTATACAGTTATTTATTATTTATAAAGTAAACATGATATTAAATTAATCGAACTTTCATAGCATGATACATACCGGGTCCGCCAACGTGGCGGGGATGGAAGATTAAATCATTATCGAGGAGCTTATCAAAAATACTAAACCAGCATAAGGTATCAACTTAAAAGCGGCATATTTTAAAAATATTTTACATTATACAGGGTGGCTCAAAAAAGTGTGGCGGACTAAACTTGCATTTTTTTAAATGGAACACCCTATATATTATATTATTTTCTAATTCCCTATACAATTCCACGTATATTTTGTATAAAATGTCATATGTCTAAATTCAATTGTTTTTGAGTAATTGACGTTTAAAATATGGCATTTTTTGACTTTGACAGGCTGTAACATTGGAACGGTTCATCTTAGAGAAAAATGGTTTTCACCTCCCTATCTTGGTTTTTTATTCTCTATCCAAAAATACCAACTTCCGGTTTAACATGTTAAACCAAAAAAAACGGTTTTAACGGTTTAACATAGTAAATCGGAGGTTGGTTTCCTTGGATAGAGAATGAAAAACTAAGATAGGGAGGTGAAAACCATTTTTCTCTAAGATGAACCGTTCCAATGTTACAGCCTGTCAAAGTCAAAAAATGCCATATTTTAAACGTCAATTACTCAAAAACAATTGAATTTAGACATATGACATTTTATACAAAATATACGTGGAATTGTATAGGGAATTAGAAAATAATATAATATATAGGGTGTTCCATTTAAAAAAATGCAAGTTTAGTCCGACACACTTTTTTGAGCCACCCTGTATAATGTAAAATATTTTTAAAATATGCCGCTTTTAAGTCGATACCTTATGCTGGTTTAGTATTTTTGATAAGCTCCTCGATAATGATTTAATCTTCCATCCCCGCCACGTTGGCGGACCCGGTATGTTGATATTAGTTAGACCTTATGAATCCTGATAAAAAAGCAAATTGTGTATATTTTTTCTTAGCCATCACATAGACATGTTGGTATGAAATAAGATGACAAGTAAACCTACCTTAAAAATGTAAAACGGGCATACAATGTACCCTTATTAAATAAACGAATCGTTATCAATTCAATCTTCGAGTGAACCTTAAAAGAACACCGACACTGACACATAACTGAACCCGTGTATGAGGAGGAACAGTTCGGAAAAATAAAAATGTTAGATTTTGTGTAAGAATATTCGTTCTAGTATTCACCTGAAGACGACTGGAGATGCTACAGTGTTACCGCCTTGATTTAGAGTAAGTAATAAAAAGACACAGCCAATTATTTAAAAAAAAGTTAGGATTCGCGTCGCCGCTACTTGAAAATATTCCATCGCGCTTCCAAAAATGACGTATTGTATCTGTCAATTAAAATAAGATTTATTTTAGAGTTATAATTCTATAATTCTAAAATTATAAAAATATATTTTTCTGCTAAAAATATATTTATGTGCCCTGCCTGACTGTTTTCCAATAATATTTGTAATTGGGATTTTTTTTAGATATTTTTACGTTTTAGGGTCGCTAATACATGTTTCCCATTTCCGTCGGTCTGTCTGTCTCTTTGTTTGTCTGTCTGTTGGCGTGGCTCGAAATATTTTATTAATTAATTAGCATTAACACTTGTTAAAAGTTAATTCCTATTTTAAGTGTAATTTTAATATTATTGCTTAGTTACTAAGCATATTGTTCACATACCTAATCTAATATGTACCGGGTGTCCCATTATGAATAGCCACCGGCCGTATCTCGAAAACTACTGGGCATAGAAACTCGGGGAAAAAAAAGATAACTAAAGTGGCCATAAGAAAATCCTGGAAATAATTTTTAAGTTCCGCATTTCTCCGCAAGAGGGCGTAATTGAAAAGTAAATTTTAAAATTTTACATTTCTCCGAAAATTTCACATTAAGGTACAGCTTTGGGAACGCCATTAAAAAGCTTGAACAATTATGCATCATCTTGGTCTTATGCTCATAGGGGGGTGAAGCTGTTGAAAGTGTAATCATTTAAATCGCTGTAACTTATAAACGACTTATCCGATTTTAGCAAACTAAAGACTGTTTGGAAGAGAAATGTATGTACTTTCACCAATTGTATTTAGTTGTCCATAATAGTTCTCAAAAAAAATGCTAGAGGACGCAATTTGTAATAATAACACATTTTTTGATTTTACTCCGATAAATAAATCATACGGTATAATTATGATACCATAATCGAAAAGTAGATGAAATTTGCTAGAAAAATATTAAAATCGCAGCTCGATATCTTCGTTCGTTTCAGCGTTATCGTCAATAGAATAATTTTTAAAACTTTAAATGAAGAAGCGGTTATATATTTAAAAAAAAAAAGTGGGGTGCCACAGATATTTTTCCATGTGGATATAATTTAGGATTAGCCTGGTCAATTCTGCATAAAAATGGTCTCTTGAATTTTCTCCTCAGGCACACCGTTTTTAATTAAAATAATTTAATTAAATTAGACGGGCGGAAGCTTGCCTATTAAATCAAGGTGGTCATTTTCAACATTTTTTATAAAACAAAATTTTCCATTATCAATGTTAATAATAATAATAATAAATAGTAGAGCTAATTTAATTTAATTATTTTCATTAAGAACGATGTGTCTGAGGAGAAAAACGCAAGAGACCATTTTTATGCAAAATTGACCAGGCTAATCTGAAATAATATCCACATGGAAAAATAACAGTGGCGTCCCACTTTTTTCTAAAAAATATATAACCGATTCTTCATTTAAAGTTTCAAAAATTATTCTATTGGCGATAACGCTGAAACGAACGAAGATATCGAGAATCGTTTTAAATATTTTTTTCTAGCAAATTTCATCTGCTTTTCGATTATGGTATCATAATTATACCGTATGATTTATTTTTTCGGAGTAAAATCAAAAATATTTGTTATTATTACAAATTGCGCCCTCTAGCATTTTTTTTAGAACTATTATGGACAACTAAATACGATTGGTGAAAGTGCATACATTTCTCTTCCAAACAGTCTTTAGTTTACTAAAATCGGATGAGTCGTTTATAAGTTACAGCGATTTAAATGATTACACATTCAACAGCTTCCCCCCCTCTTATTAAAGTAAATGGCCACTTTAGTTATCATTTTTTTCCCCCCGAGTTTCTATGCCCAGTAGTTTTCGAGATACGGCCGGTAGCCATCCATAATGGGACACCCGGTACTTAAAACCGTCTGCTCCTAACAAAAAGAAAATAATTTGGAAAAAGCCCATAGAATGGCAAAGCGGTGTATATTTTTCTTTGTCTTTCATTTAATTGGGAGTATGTGTTATTTGCCTCTTGCTTACAGAATTATTTTATTCGCATTATTTAAGAGGTATGGTCACCAAATCTGCGGACCGGAGATCTTGCGGGTGGCGGACGGAAGAGGTATTCCGCTGCCGTTGGCGCTGTTACGGCTACAAATAGATTGCTTGGGTTACCAGGGACATTTTAGAAGTAATATTAATTTAATCAGTAATAGTAATAACGAAATAAACGAACTTAATAAATATTTAGTTACGTGAGAAGATAATTACTGAGAGAGGTCATTGACCCACATAAACAACAATAAAAATAAACTATTGACAAAAATATGCAAAGTATTTTTGCTTACAGAAATTTATAGATACCGGGGTGGGGAATATCTACTAATCTGGGAAATACCGACTGAAATACTTTATTGCATCCGCAAAAAGCAAAAATATTTTAAATTATCAGACGTACACATGTTGCAATAGTAAATAATAACGAGGCTCATATACCAATAAGATTATTCCTGTTCGCTAGTTACCTGCTATAATTGGCACAACGACTCCGAAAGGTATTCAGGAATGCAGCTAGTGCCAAAGAGAGAATTAAGAATTAAGTGTAACGAAAAGGTAAAATTCAGGCCTGGTGCCCACCAGATCATTGTTGTATTTAATATATTACATGTTTTACTTCCTATTCAGTGGAGTAACAAGAGCGGAGGAACAGTGGCGTATCGTACAGGCGGCCCCTTCGCCCGTCTCGTATAGGCGGTCTTCGTTCTTCGTCAAATTTGGTATATAATCCCATAGTTAATATTTTTTTAAAAGTTGGGGGCGTTCGGCTGTCACTGATAGATAGCAATCCCGGGATATCTACCATTTTTACCATACTTTTAGGATGCCGGGAAATAAAAATATAAACTCGGGAGCGAAAAAAATCACTACTCTTTATGATATTACCAGAAATTTTATTAAGTAAACTTAAAGTTCGTGGACTTAAAATGCACTGACGGCATTGTATTCAAGGTTGAAAGCAGTAAGCGGGGAAGCACGTCCCGTAATTTAGGGATAGCTATCATTTTTACCATAACTTTTCGATCCCGGAATCCCGGGATAACATAAAGGGATTACAAAAATCTCGGGATTGTTTATTTGCTTCGGGATTGCAATCCCTACTGCAGGCGTATGAGCAACTTTTTTGTACCGGTTTTTTAATATATAATTTATATAGTAAAATTTCTTATTTTTTATAAAAACTCTTTTTTTAAGTACTCGTAATTCTGTAATTACTACATTCTTAGACTCTGCATATGCTGTCAGCTTTGGTATTTAGCTTCTTGTATACATACTTACAGTAGGTTCATGCAATAAATTACCATCTGGTTCTGGGTCCTTTGGCAATATTTTATCACTTTACGGTTAATCATTGATTAAAAATGTATTGGCAATTGTCTTTAAACTAACATTACAGTAATACCTACTATTTTCACGGTTTATGTCGCGGTTGGGTATTTTACACATTTACACAACAATGTGAAAAATTATTTTAATGCATTGTTTATTTAGAGAGACTGAATAGGTTTTGTGCATTTAATTTTAGTGCTAGAAGCAGTGGCGGCGCCAGGATTTTTCGGATGGGTGGGCACTACCCAAATAAAAAATGACTAAAAAAAGGTCAGCGCCTCCCCCACGCTCTATAACGCCATAAGTTGTAAACAAAACTCCTCTCTTGTGGTGTCTAAAAAAGAAAAAAGATCATCCTCGTTCTCTTTTTATCTCTTATTACATTATTCCATACTTCTATAATACCACTCCTTTCTCATTAAAAGTCAAATCCCCCTTCCCCTATGAAAATTCCATTACAAAACCGAATCCCTCCATTTTGGGTGGGCTTTAGAGTGTACACCCATGTTTTTAGGATAGGCCGGTACCCACCCTGCCCCCCTCCCTGGCGCCGCCGCTGGCTAGAAGTAATACGACAGTAAAGATACATAATATTTCAAAAATGATTACAACTTTAGCTGTCACAAAATGTCAAAACATCACAGATAATAATATTTAATCAAATTTTATCAATCAATATTAATTAAATAATAAATTAGATGGATATCACACACTTGTTGCCATCTCGTAGATTTGTTTTTAGATGTTGTTAAGACAATAGTCCCTAAAAGTGAGGTTTAGGTTTTTATTTGATAATTCAGGTATCCAAACCACGTGATTCAATATGGCGGGTGGATGGCAAAAAGCATTGAGTCACCAGTTAAGTGCCACCAGCAACATTATTTTTATGGTCACGTGTACCAATTACAAAGCAGTATTTGCCATCCAGCTTCATTTTGACACATCGTTGGATTGCCTAATATTATACCACAGCTTTTAATTTAAAAAATTAAGGTTAGGGGCCAAAACTTACAAAGGTATAAAGGTGGATTTATAGTCGCCGGTCGGCGTAACGTAAGCCGTAAAACGTAAGCAGTAATCCGTAAGACGTAAGAATTAAGCCGCAACGAGAAACCCATTTATAGATCAAATTAGTTAAGAAGTAAGAGAACAAATAGTTAGGTTATAATTTAATGTTTTGCTTTTGTATAAAAACTCTGCAGCTGTTCTTTCTCAAAGTCGTTCTTTTTTACAAAGTTTCGTACGAGAAAATTAAATTTTAAAACTCAAACCAACTGTAAATCAAAAGAAAATGCCTGACAGTTCATGGCGGTTATGTTCGAGTATGACCGATCCCGGCCTAAGCCGTAAGACGTAACGTAAGAAATGAAAATAAACCATTTCCTTACTGCTTACTGTTTGGGCTTAATTCTTATCGCTTAAATTTTTTGGACTATAAATGAATGTGTTACTAATCATATGTTTATTTTTCTTACGGCATACGTTACTTCTTACGGCGACTATAAATCCACCTTAACAGTACCTAACTTCTCTCTACTAACATTTTTTTTCTTATTAGGCTACATATCTATCAAAAAAATTGTAATTGATGACAGAACGTTCAAATGAAAAAAACCTTTAATTTATTTTAGATTTCTAAAGCCTAGATGTCCTTAGAACCGTATTTAAAGTTCCAGGTCCGTATTTAAAAAATTTGCCTTGACGGTGGTATCCAAAGAACGAAATGTCGCATTTAAAAATGAATAATGCCATCTTGTAGAACATCGAAAACGGCTATAAAAACGGTATTTATTTTTTCCTCATGTCAAAAATTAAGTCACAAGAAGTTAAAACATAAACTGAAAATTTCGATATCTCCGAAAATTTATAATTTTTGTTCACCAAATTATCTAGCCCCAAAATATGCAACTTTGCCTCAATTTAACCATTTAGGGGAGCACCCTGTGGATAACAATTATTATAAAAGTAGATTTTTTCGCGCAGTAGAATAAATGTATTTTTAATCATTAATTAATCAAGCTCGTCCTTCTTCATCTCAAATTATATAAAAGTTTTCAGATGTTAACTTCAATAACTTCCTATCGGATGTTTTTATTTATTTTTACATTACAACACTTTTCTAAAAATAACACTAGTTCGTTGAAAAACAAAGTAGTTACACCACGTGAAAATTACCTATACTACTTTTACACGTTTACAACGGACTTTTTCATTTTACACGAATTTATTATTTTCAGCAGTGCCCAATGAGCTTTGATAGAGTATAGAGTAAAAAAAAATAATATTTTCCACGGTTTCAGATTATAAATTCTTTAATCATTTACTAAAAAAATAATTAAATACGCTCTCTAATAAAAACACGCGAAGAAACTAACCGACATCACAACAAAACCGACAAATGGGCAATCCGGGACAACCTTCATTCGACACGCTCCGACTCATCTCCCACCTGACGAAGCTCTCGAGATTGATGTTCTATTTCTACACTGTCCTTTTCTATTTAAGTTATTGGAACAAAGATAACAATATAATCGGTCGCACGACTTGCAAATAAAAGAATTGCGAGTTTAATAAGATGTGGTACATGCCTTCTTGCCTCATGTTTTTAAACTTGCAGCTTTTCCGCCGTGTTTTTTATTGGTTCTATATAAGGTTTGTGATACTCTAGGAACATTTTTATTATTGGGATATGTTTTCAATAGGTTCTAGTTTAGGATGTTAGTGATGAATATGATATATTCGAGTATAGTTAAAGATGCCATTGGCCATGGTCCTTGGCTATGGTCCATGCAGTGGCGGCTTTAGCTTAGTTGGCGAATACAAGCCCCCAAAAAATATAACAGAAAAGCAAAGAAATATAAGAAGCATAAATTATTTTTCAAATTTCGTTTTACCTCAATAAAATACTATTGTCCATAGCTAGCCAGGTGCATATCTATGTGCAGGAAGGGCGAGGGGGGGGGGGGATGACCAACTAGTTAATACTGTCGAATACTTTGATATCTAAAAGTTTTAATTTTTTCGGCTCATGATATTTTATTTCATTTAATGTTTACTGTAAAATATCTTGTGCTTAAACACTTCTGCAATTTAACTAGCATGGGAAAGGTATAACCTAACCTTTCGTACCCGTACAAAACATAAGACCATGATAGACATGCAAGAAGATTGCGTGCAAGAGCTTGCATGTCTAGATATACCATAACATAACATAACTTACCTTGTACACACAAACATTGTTTATTTTTACTACCTGTGGTTTATCGGAAACTTATCGTTTTCACGCCTTTACATTAGAGTCTTGACCTAGACCTAAAAATAAACATTATTATAAAAACACTAGATCACTTCGCAGGTTATTTTTGTGTTTGAAATATAAAAGCGTGGGCGAAAATTTATATTCAAATCAAAAATATAGAAAGAATTTTCAGGAAATGTGCGATATAGCAACCTAGAACTTAACATTAGTGGATTTTTGTTTCATAACATTAACATTGGATATTTTTGTAAATTGACGTAAAATATATACTACGTAGAATCAAGAAGATCAATGTTAGATAATTTTGTTCTAAAAATATAGTTTTTAAAGTGTCTGAAAGTTATTTTTATTAAAAAAAATAACACAATGAACATAATAAAACATAAATAAATTTTCTAGGCACAAAAAATTATAAGTCAAAATGACAATCAAAAAAATGGACAAACTTAAAAAAAATAATATTAAATAATCAAATCAATCTGCAACTCTTCTTTACAGTTTTTACTTTATCTAGCCATGTTTCATTGGCAACAACAACAATGACGCCCCAGTCAAGAACAACTGTGAATACTGTATGAAAAAAACAGATTTACTGCTATTACATACACATGTTTTTCTTCTACTCCTTAGTAGGTACACCCTAGTAGTCTTTACGGGTACAAAATGTAATTTACTAAACAATTTTTGAAAATGATAGACATTACACACCGTTCTGCAATAACTTGGTTTTAAACCTATCTATGCTCAGAGTCTATAACTGAAGTTTAACTATTTGACAATTTAGATTTTAACACACCTTCCATTGTTTTCCTCATAGCATAGATTATAGCCGCGTGTGGGTACAGTAAGTATTTCCGTTCTTAAAAAAATAGTGTTCAAACACCTTCTTGACCTTTTGGGAATAAATTACTTTATTCTTTTAGACATCGTGGATGCGGACGACCCGGGCGTCATCCCACAGTCGGACTTGATCTGCACGAAAACGCCGCTGTTCATAACATATAATTGGACTTTTTGCCAAGAAACGTAAAATATAGATGATACAATATGTAAACATTTTGGTCAAGTGCGAGTTGAACTCGCGTGATTAGGGTTCCTTATCATAACACATAGCAAATGCCCAAGAATAATAGGTGGTTTCAATTTTGACACCCCATTACAAATATCCTGTGATGTTCCACAATTTTTATTCGTATATTTTATAGTTATTTTTACTTTTTTACTATTTTACCACATACAGGGATAAGCAAACAAAGTTTATCTATCTACAAAAGCACTAAAATGATCTATAACCAAGGGCACCCATAGAATGTTATTCAGGGGGAGGGTAAAAATTAGCTGTCTACTTTCCTCCTTTCTAAAGTGGTTTCTAAAGAAAGATATCTGTCTTTTTTAATATTATTTTCCTTCCCAATGTGACTGCTTAAAAAAAAAAGAACTCGTTCCCAATAGAAAACGGTCCCCGACGCCGACTTGTTCAAATTTTTTCGGTCGTAAATGCTGTTTTCTCCGAGGGGCCAAGGTATGCAAAAAAATTAAAGGGCTAGTTGATGTAGAAAAGGTCTCAAATTTGCAGTTACATTTTCTAGCATTAAATTCACTATTTGGGTTTCAGGTAGGACGGTTATTTTATCACTAGCCAAGTAATCATATATAGAGGAATAAATGACTAGTACAATATTAGTGTTAATATGTACAATTTTGCAGACAACTAGTTTTAGCAGAGTAGTATAGTGACTTTCACATCTTTTTTTTAATCATCAATACTTGACCAATTTTTATTTATTGTACTTCATGGGTGGTAATCTTAGTAATCTATGAATAAGTAAATGGTAATACAAGAAAAAAAAAGTATCCTATCTTCCAATTAGACAGCAACCGTTTATAAAATAGAAAAAATAATAATATGTCCGTATGAGAATAAAAAAAACTAGTATATACCTGTGTATTAACCACAATAGTACGTTAGCTACTGGCTAAATATTTATAATTATTCTCGGCAGGTCCGCATACGTAGATGTGAGGAAGATAAGACACCTTCCATCGAAGAATCGCTGAGAAATCAGAAGCTTAATACGGGCGGAGACAAACTACACGATTTTTTATATTCGCTATTTTAGCAGTATGCACTTAAAAGTTTTAAATTTTAAACTGAACTTATTTGTAAGGGGATTAGGTTAAAATAAGCTAATTATCCATTGGAAATGAATTACCTACCTACCGCGGATCCAGAACTTCGTTTGAGAGGGGGGAAGGGACAATTTTTTACAAAAACTTTTTTTTATTTATCTTAGGAGAAAGAAAAGTGACACATCTCCAAAATATCGTATTTTGTTTTTATTAACTCATCAAACCAATTTTTTTTTTAAATTAAAAGTATTAAAGTATTTGGGCGCTTTTTGGATAAAAAAAAAATAAAAAATAACATTTAAATATAAAAATCACCGGTTCCCGCAGATCACCGAAGTCAAGCGGTGTCGAGCGCGGTTAGTACTTGGGCGGGTGACCGCTTGGGAACACGGCGTGCTCTTGCCTCAGGGAAGAGTGTAAAATGAATCGACACCTAGCCATCCTATTCACGCCGGACAGGCCGGATGAGATCGGATATCTCGTAGGATGAAGGTGCCCAGTCGGTAGATCACATTTGTGGTCGATGACCGGTTCAAGATGGCCTACGTAGTCGGCGAACCGTAAAAAAAAAAAAAAAAAAAAAAATATAAAAATATTTATTATTTATTAATTCAATCAATCAATCAAATAAAGATCAACTTAATATTATTTCACTGTTTGGGGGGCATGACTCCCCCCCTCCCTCCTAGATCCGCGCTTGATTGATGCAACTCCAAAAGTATATTGTTGTGTTGCACAAATATATTAAACACTAATTAACTAGTCATCTTTGATTGTAATATTATTTAGTGACTATTATTATATACTATACTTATACTATTATTATTAACACGATTTTTTCACAATAATATCAGGTTTTCCAAAAATTTTAACCAAGCAGTAACTAATCAGGCAACTTTGACTGTGACAAATAAAATTGGCAGAAATAATTTTTTCAATCAAAGTGGCCTGGTAAGCTTAATTCTAGATTTACTAATCATACAAGTAGGATTGTGGGTAAATCACTTCTACCAATGTCATTTATAACACAATAAAAATGCCCTTTAGTTGTCTGGTTAGTAAGAATTTAGCTAACCTGGCCACTTGATTATGAAAACATAATTTCTGCTCATGTCAGTTTGTTGCAGTTATTAAAGTTATTTGGTTAGTTAATTGTTGATAAAAATATACATACATGCAACTCGATACA
The DNA here is from genome assembly GCA_935413205.1 of Polydrusus cervinus. Classification (NCBI taxonomy): domain Eukaryota; kingdom Metazoa; phylum Arthropoda; class Insecta; order Coleoptera; family Curculionidae; genus Polydrusus; species Polydrusus cervinus. Next base: position 6,733,268 of record OW284510.1, read on the forward strand.
TAAAAAAATTTCAATTAGGACATTAAATAGATCATCGTGTCTCAAAATTTAACCACTTGGGAATATTTCATTTCCTGGGACATTGTCACTTAATTTATTTTTTAAAACCAAAAAAAAAACAATTAAATCCTACACAAAATTCAAAAGGTTAAAAATGTCATGCGAAAACTCCCCAAAGTAAGTTGAAGCCCTGGGCCGTATTTTACTTATATTATTAAAAAGAAGATAATAAGAATGAATTGGAACCTAAGAGCGAAACAAACATATAAGCGAGTCCGGAAGTTAAAAGAGACAATAAATGAGCCCGTCGTCAACACCCGACCAATCATATCCCATTTTAGGTGGCGTGACAGTAGCTTATTGAAACGGTCAGTGATTGAAACACACTCGAAACGCTCCGAAATTCATTTGAGTTAGATTAGACAAAGAGAAATTAACATCAAAATGTGCGTATTGAACATTTGCATAAAAGCCTTGAATTCTTAGTTCTATATACCGCGGCATGGTGTATTTAGTGTGTTTTGTTTAGTTGTTTATGTTTAAGATTAATTTGACTTTCCTAATTTTGTTGTGTGTGTATTTTGTTGCGAATATTGTACACTATTTTATGAATTTGCAGTGTTTATTTGTAGGTAAATAATATATTACTTTGGCTGAAGTATAGTGTGTTTATTTTCATCTGGCACTACTAATAAACAATAAACTACATCCAGCTTTCTCATTTAAATAAACACGTTTTCCGATTCTATTGTAGCTTTATTTTACACAACAACTGTTCTATTATTTTAAAACTTAGGTTGAGTTTGGCATTTTGTATTTGCGTAGTGCAGTACTTATCTTTTAATGTAAAATAAAGCTACTAAGATAAAATTAGTTAGGTGTTAGGTTATTGTTATTATAAGATTTTATTATTATTAATATTATTACTAAATCGGTGCCAGTTGAAAATGAATACACTTTAGGCACGTTCTTATTAATTAAAAACTACATTTTGTTTGTTAAGATAAGATAAGATAAGAAGCATTTATTTCAAAACAGGTTTGTACAATCACAAAGTTTGAAATACGTCAAATAACAAAGAAATAAAATAACACTAGGTATAAAAGACACATACTATTTAGTTAAAAACTCAGTTATGTTATAGGGCTCTATGTTGCACAAATAACTGTGCAAAGTTCGTTTAAATATATCCAATCTTTCGAGACTCTTTATGTTGTTATGTAATGCATTATAGAACGTAATGGCAGAATATGTATTTTTCTCACTTAAGGTTAGTTTATGTTCAGGAAAATTATAATCTATATTTTTAGGTCTAGTGCTGTATGCATGGTTAATTTTGAAGTGGGAAAACTTTTGAGGATGTTTCTTAATAAACATTATGCTGTCAAATATAAATATTGCCGGAACGGTCAAGAAATTGTGATTTTTAAACATTCCGCGACACGATTGCTTATAGTCCAAATTTAAAATCAATCGGAGAGCCCGTTTTTGAATCACAAAGGTCTTTTCTAGATTAGATACCTGGTGGCCCAAAAATATTAAACCATACCTCAAAACCGACAAAAAGTTACTAAAATAAACCACTTTAGAGGAATTGAAATCCAAGTACTTTGTTGTCACTCCAAGTAAATAGCAAGTTTTAGACAGTCTTCTACATAGATCTTCAACATGATAACGCCACTTTAAAAATGTGTCAATATACACGCCTAAAAATTTACTCTCGCTCGCAACACTTATATCACTCTCACCGAGAGCAACAGGAAAATTTGATTTGTTCTGTTGTGTTCGAAATATAACGCACTGAGACTTATCGGCATTTAGGATCAAACCATTGTCATGGAACCACTCTTTAATAGATAAAAATTGATCGGCCGATTTATTTATTAAATTAGTTATGTTTTTATCTCGTATAATAATGTTTGTATCATCAGCGTAATTAATCAAAGAAATAAGATTACTACAGGCATCTGGCAGATCATTTAGGTAAATTATAAAAAGTAAAGGACCCAATATGCTGCCTTGTGGTACCCCGAGTTTAATAAAAAGTGGATCAGATTTATATTTAGATTGGCCAGTATTAATCACTACATTTTGGGTTCTTCCCCTTAGGTAACTCTTTATCCATGACAATGCACAATGTTACTTTACCAGTTGCCCTCAAAATTTTCCCTACCTGTAAAAAAAACTCACGGGCCGCGCCTGGACATTATATCTTAAACTAGGTCCCTTGTGTAGATTGGACAAACCCAAAGTGAAGATTTCGCATCGGTAGCCTTGTCCTTGTGCTTCGGACACTGACCTAATAAGTGTTGTGATGAGAAAAGTATACATAAACGAGGCACTTCAGCTTAAGAACTCTTCTCGACACAAAAAAATTAAATTTGTAAAAAATGTTTAACTGGACAAACAATGAAAATTCTGTTTGTTAAGTGGTCTACCACATCACAGCACTTATTGAATAATATACAAAATTAATTATATTTCTTTGACCTATTTCAAAATAGGCTATTTGAATATACAGGGTGATTCCTAAGTTGTTACTTCTTTTTTAGCTGTGTGTAGAAGGCATTAAAATAAACAACATTTTCAAATGCATTTTTTCAAAAAACTTAAAAATATGCGAGATACAGAAGTAAAAAATATAAGTGCGGGCCTGGTCATCAAAGCGTAGCCTGCTATACTTTATGTTGTTGGTCTTATTAGTCATGCAATTTATTATTGGTGGTCAGTTATTTGGCGATCCGCTGCGGTGTGTTTTTCTGTAAGTACCTTATTTTTAAGTTTTTTGAAAAAAGGTATTTAAAAATGTTTATTTTAATGCCTTCAACTTAGGAATCACCCTGTATAACATACATACAAATACATTTGCCAAGCACTTCGGTAATAATATAGGTATATTATAGATAATATTAAAGTAGAAAACAAATATTGACAAAGCTAAGGTAAAAATAAAAAGTATAACTAGTGCATACACGTGGTTCGGATTCCACGTTAAGCTGTAGGTCCCGTCTGGCTGACATTACCCAGACGATAGGGGATACAATGGGCCTTATATAGGCCTAAGTATAGGTACTGGCTCTTCCTCCAACCCCGAAAAAAGAAATAGGTTCTTATATTAAAAACAATAATATTTTAATTTTCATAGCCAAAAATAATACTACCATTGAATGACGAATATTTAGGTTTGAGGAATATGAAAATACCCACCTTTTGGGTGGTTAGACCCTTCGCAATAAACCATTTCTTTGTTCTGTCTGTTTTATGTTTTTTTAATAAAGTATATCTTGTTCTAGGGACCCGATGGACAGTACGCAGGTACTGCGCGTGGGAGGGCCATGAGCTCGGGTGCCCTTTTGGGGCACCGCGTCTGATATGCGGGAAGAGGAGCTAGAGGTAGCCCTTAAGGTAAGACTCATAAAAATGGTTTAAAGTATGTACCCTAATCCTTGATTATTTTACCACGATTTTGATATATTTAGTCTAATACCTAGTTTGATTCCGAGATATCTGGAACAGCGATAACTATATCATGATTTAAGATTTTTGGTCGCTCAGTGATTGAGTTACTTGCATCTTGCATTCGACCACGCCGGTCCGAGTTCGTTCCTCAAAGTGGGAATGGGAATTCAACAGGTGATGCTGCGGATTGATTGGACTTGTCAACCTGTGATTTGTCATTATTAAATGTAATTTGAAAGAAGAAAAAGTCACTGTGAAAAAATGGTACTATGCGGAAAAAGCTTAAGTATTGTAACTGATGTTTTCCGTTTATTTCCTTGATAGATCCATTCCTACCAAGTCGGCAATACAAATTGTAAATTACATAACAAGTGATGAAAGTGATACTTGTCAAACGAGGAGATATTTAGCACGAGGCGTCAGCCGAGTGCGGAAATTCTCCGAGTTTTAGAATAATCACTTTCACACGAGTAATGTACACTATTTTTCCTACGACCACAAAGAATTATTAAAAAAACCTTTGATTTGTGAAAAAAATAATTCAACCCTAGAGTTGAAAAAAAATTTCAACTCTAGAGTGGAAATACAAGGCACACTATTAATTTAAACATATAATGCCAATTTGACGGACCACCCCTATTTATTAAAAAGAACAAATTTTAGAAAGAAGTTTATTGTCTAACTTATTTATCATGTATTTGTCGATTGATTTCGAATTATAGTGTGAAAATACGCCATCTGAAATTATAAAAAAGTTAAGAATATACTAGAAAATCTAGTACCAGTCAAAACAAGCCCCGCTGAAGAAAATATTATATATTAAACATAAAATTTTTATGTGTTGCCATAGCGTAGAGACTAGAACTATGGCCTACAGATCGAAAGGTCACAGGTTCAAATCCCATCAGGAGTATTTGACTTTTTTGTATAAAAACATTAAATAATTTATAGAATTAGGTATTTTGAATTGAAATCTTCCTTGTTGGATGAATTTTTTAAATTTATTCAAGGAAAGATGCATTAAATATAAATTAAATTTTATGTTTAATATATAATATTTTCTTCAGCGGGGCTTTTTTTACTGGTAATAGATTTTTTGTATATTCTTAACTTTTTCATGATTTCAGATGGCGTATTTTTACACTATAATTCGAAATCTATCGACAAATAAATGATAAATAAGTTAAACAATAAACTGCTTTCTAAAATTTATTCTTTTTAATAAATAGGTGTGGTCTGTCAAATTGGCACCATAATGTTTAAATTAAATAGTGTGCCTTGTATTTCCACTCTAGAGTTGAAATATTTTCTTTCAACACGCGTGTGATATTCGGCGCTTTCGAGCCAAGTTAACCATGTTTTTTTTTCTCATTTTCATAGGTGGTCGTAGGAAAAAGTTATTACTAAGTTTGAGGCGAAAGGCACTGTAATAAACAACTGCAAATGCACAGCATAGAATCATGAGAGAACTGAAAAAAACAATGATAGAGATTTTAATATTTTACTTTACTTCGAAAAAAATAAAAATATCAGCACTAGAGCTCTCGGGCAAAGTTTAAAGTATCAAAACCATCAACAATTGCTAGAAGGAGATGAAGAGCGAAAATAGTTTTTTTGTTTTGTTTTGTAATGATGGAGCGAGCCAGCAACAACAGATATTTTTTACAAAATGTTTGTTTCTCTTTCTTGTTTACATTAAATAATGAGCCGAATATACAAAATATAATCGGTACAGGAGCCGACAAAATGAACATCGTCTTGCATGCACTCGAACTCATCATCATTTGCAGGATGTTGAGAAAATCAATACCTTTTTCAGTTCTGTTTTTAATCCTGGTAAATGTGAGGAAATGGTAAACAAATATTTAAATTTGACTTCCCCGTATGAAAACTCTTTTGAGTTTAAGGCTGCAACTATCGAGGAAGTTTCGAATGCCATAAATAGAATCAAATCTAATGCATTTGGGTCTGACGGTATCACACGAACGATGCTCTAATACTGTGGACCTTTTATTCTTCCCTATATCACCCACATTGTTAATGTCTGTCTCGAACGTAGCTACTTTCCAGGTTCTTGGAAGATGTCAATTATTCAACCCATCCCAAAGACATCTAATCCAGATTCATATGAGGACTTGCGCCCGATAAGTATACTCCCTGTAATGTCCAAGGTATTGGAAAGAATTGTTTATACTCAAATAAATGAACATGTCAATGAATATAAAATTATACCAAGCTTTCAATCTGGCTTTAGAAAATCTCACAGTACAGCGTCGGCGCTTGCTGGTATTTTGGATGGGATTGGGAGGGATCTTGATGATGGGAAGATATCTTCTTTGATGCAGCTGGATTTCTCGAAGGCATTTGACACCATTAATCATGAACTTCTCTGTGTTAAATTGTCATACTTTGGGTTTCACCCATCAGCAGTGAATTTCATAGCATCATATTTGAGAGATCGATCCCAGAGGGTTGTGCTAGGGGACAGTACTTCATCGTTAAAGTCTGTTATATCGGGTGTGCCACAAGGCTCGATTTTGGGACCTCTTCTCTTCATTATTTATACCTCTGATATTCTAACAGATATAGAGAACTGCTCAAAACAAACCTATGCGGATGACACACAGATTTCCTTCGGTTTCTTGCCTAAGGAACATCATATTGGTGAGTTTATTATAAACAATGAATTAAAAAAAGTTTACGACTGTGCAAAGGGTCACAATTTGACTCTAAATCCCAAAAAATCCGTTGTGGTTCACTTTGGAAAAAAGAGAATTTGTGATACTAATCATTCTGTCCAGTTACACATCGGGGGAGTACCTATTCCAGCGAGAAACGTCGCTAAGTCTCTGGGAATTCTGTTTAATGATCAGCTAAAATTCATAGATCAGGTCAATGCTCTCCTTAAAAAATCTTTTCATCATCTTAGGCTTCTCTATGCAAACAGACACGTTTTGTCTAGAAGGATGAGAATTGTTTTATCTGAATCTTTAGTATTGAGTCATTTTAACTATTCCAATTTTATTTATGGTCCCTATCTTAATCTTTTGGAAAAGAGAAAAATTCAGAGAGTGCAAAATTCTTGTTGTCGCTTTATTTTCTCTCTGCGTAAATATGACCATGTTTCAAGTTCAATTCGTGAACTGAAATGGCTTAATATGAATAATAGACGAGAGCTCCATTTTGCAGTTTTTTTACATAAAATTGTTCTTACGGGATTGCCTATTTTCCTTAGGGATAGGCTTATTTCTAGAAACGCTATACATAACAGAGACACACGATATAATGACCTTTTTAGCATTCCCAAACATTCTACAGCCATGTTTCGGCGATGTTTTAGTTATCAGGCTCCTCACACCTATAATAAACTTCCAAATGATCTTAAACTGTCAAACCCATTCTCTTTTAAACGGAGGTATAAATCTCACTTACTTGCTGGCCAATAAATACTCACAACTATAATTGTAAAGTTTCTGGTGTGGAAAAAATAAAATAAAAAAAAGATTGTTATTTAATTATTGTATAGCTTTTTGTTTATTTATAAAATATCTTAATAATATTTATATATTTTAGTTAGAGGTTCTATGTAAGACTAGCCATTACGGCTAAATATCGCCTCGATCAAGAATATCTTTGTTAAGATTTGATTTTGTGTAAATTTTTTTTCTTTGAATAAAAGACGTTTATTATTATTATTATTATTATTATTATTATTATTATTATTATTATTAACTCAATACCCTCAGATTTTCAAAATCAATCCGCACTGGAGGAAATCGCTGATGAAAATCAGGAGATAGGATTCCAAATGGATGGTTGCCCGGCCCACAATTCGCTTGTGATACGCGAATATCTGAATAATGCTTTTAATGGGCACGTTGTCGGTCCAAACTCAACAATTAATTGGCCAGATAGGTCTGCTGACTTCTCACCAAACGACTTCTTCCTCTAAGGGCATTTAAAAAAATTTCATTTATAAAACTGTTAGGTTTGAAAATTTAAAGCAGTTAAAAAATTCAATTTTAATGCAATCTGAAAGAATTACCCAATTTTACTATCGTTTAGGATATTGTTTAGCATGGAGCCAGAATTCTCCCGGTCACTGTAAATAGATATAATTTCGCTATTTCGGTACAACCGGGCCCTTATGTCTACTTTCCAACAATACATTTTTATAGGATCCCCCAGACCCACGCGAATTTAAAGCGATGCGAATTTGTCTCAGTGGTAGTCAAACAAAAGGCAGGTCGCGACAATATCCGCGCGTCGCGTTGGTCTGGAAGATTCTTAAATAGTCGAGTTAGCACATTAACCTTTTGTTCCAAATAAACATCATGCAGTAAACAATCTTTATTTTTCCCCGAACTGAAGGACTAAATTGGCAATGAAAACAAAATTCCATTTTGTAGCTCATTAGCAATTGACCGTTTGGTACGCGTTCTAAAGGAGAAATGTCCATAAAAAAAATAATTTTAATTACGGCCATTTCTCAAAACTCAAAAACTAACAGTCATCCTCATTAAAATTGTTTTTTTAACAAATAATGCAGATCTAATTTCGATAAGTGGCGGCACATTTAACGTTGAATGGGCGTCTCTGTTGTCTTGTCGTATATTAAAGAAAAAATTGTAAAAATAAATAAATATATATTTTTTAAATAATAAAAAAAAAATAGAAAAAAGTTTTTAGCGGCAGGCAGATAAAGTAGTGCATCTATCTTGTGCATTAAAGGACACAGGGACACTAAAGGCAATAGGTTCCCTGGGGCACAGGTAAACAGTGACAGGCTGTTTTATCCTTGTTAAGACTCATTAGAAAGCCAAAACCTGTAAGCAATTCCCAATACAGCGAAAATATGCTTTCAATATATTTTTAAGAATGGCGTACCTGTGTACTTTAATGCAAAAGATAGATGCACTACTTTGTCCACCTGCCGCTAAAAACTTCCTTTCTATTTTACTTATACACTAAACTGTACTACTTTATTTTTTAAACACGGCATTGTATTACGGATTAGTGCGGCACCCCAGTGGGCTACTGGAGCGCGATCTATATTTGAATCTACAAACCCATAGAAAAAGTGTAGGATACTGGATGTGTTGGCCTAACGTACTTGGTTTATTGTTAGGTCTATGTTTTCACATCTGATTGCTATCTTTTGCGTTGAGTTGGAATTAAAATGGAATACATTCAGTATAAGGAAGCCCCTTTGTTTGCTAAAATATACAGAAGTACGGCAACGTTTATTTTTAGTTCGGCATAATTTTTTCACGTCTTTATGAAATATACCCCTCTTTTGGGGGTAAAACCTCGCCAACATTTTTTTTAAATGTTAAGGTGTGCTCGGGGGAGGGAGAGGGGCATAAAAAAAGGAATATGACGCATTTTGTTTTATTGTAAAAATTGTTGGACATGTTGCCCCTTTTTTTCTTGACAAACCCCTCATCTAAAGTAAAACTAATTCGTGGCATTCTTTAATTCAAGTGTTTAAGTACTAAGTATTATTTATAATCATACAAAATTTTAATTTTATGCTGTTACTATTTATTACTATAGTAATAATGTCACTAATACTCAATTCCTGCTGAAAATTCAGTAAAAAAAATTACTGTAATTTCGTCCACATTAATTCAAATCACTTTTTACATGGATCGCCAGCTTCTGCTATTAATCACTGGTCCGGCATTGTTATTTTCACACTTCCTACTAAAAGTAGCTATTTTTACATTATTTTTTCACACAATAAATTGAGGGGTCATTAAATCATATTCAAGCCAGTTATACCAGTACAACGACAAAAGAGTGAGATAGTAAAATACCCAAACACTCGATGTTACTTTGCTGATTTAATTTATTCATTAATTCAACAACAGAACAGTCTGTGGTGATTGCAAATATTTCAAAAAATACACACAATTTTTCACGATTGTTTTATATTGGAAAGTACTCGCCCCTAGATTAGGTGAATTTTTTCCTATTTTTTAGTTTTTCATATCGTACTACAGGTATTTTATACAGTGTGTTTACAAAATTTTAACAAAGATAATTTTTTTAATTTAATTTTTGGAAATTTATTAATTCAAATTAAGTGTTTAGTACGCCCCTGTACATCATAACATTTAGGTACAACTATTGTTACTGAACATAATCAAGCTTTTCATAAGGTATAATAATCATTCACAAAGTTTGCACGATACAACACACAGTGAGATCTAGCTACCAATAAGTTAAAATAAAGCAAGGTTTTCTACAAAAATCGGTATCTCTTAAAATATAGCAGATATAAAAAATTTGACAAATTACTTTCTTTGGTATGAATCAGTGATTCAATTGACGTAGAGTGATAAAATTTAAAAATATTATTGTGAACGTTACACACCATTAAAATTACAGCAAAAATCATCGTCTTCTTTAACACTCTGTATATAAAATTTTCTGACAGTTAAAGAAAATCCAACATTTACAATTGTAGGTCGATATCATATCTAGTTCAGAAAATTAACTGTTAAATTTTGGCGTTCAAAACGGCACACCTAGGAAAGTTTCTATAATGGGCTCTTTCACTAAATTTTTATTTTGCTTGTAATGTATAAAGCAACAAAAAATAAAAAGTTTTGTGTTTGTACTTTTTGATATTTTTAAGCCATCCCTGAGAAAATAAATAAATAAAAAAACTATTGGAACAAAACCACGGACATTTTCGGAATACACTCTATTAGGACCGAGACTTCGTGTCTTTTCCTGCCTTTTGTTCATCCTAGGTGTGTCATTGCATGTGCAAATTCTCTAAAAAAAAACACCTATTCACTAGTTTTTGAAATATTTACAATATTCCAGATTTTTTACACCCTGTATAATAGTCTTAAGAGACACTACAATCAATGAACTGATGGGATTAGAAGCATAGATTAAAATAACATTTTTTAAAGTTGGGTTAGTGACTATTTCGCCAATTCGTTTCCTAATCAATTGTTCGTTTTATCAAAAAACCTTTACAAAAATATTTAAAATGCCATTACCTCCATTAAGAAAAGTTTTGTTGGTTGTATGGTGGCTACTAAATGTTAAAAAATTAATATTTGTTTAGGTGGTGATCGTGGGCAATGGCGGTGTGGGCAAGTCAAGTATGATTCAACGGTACTGCAAGGGTACCTTTACCAAAGACTACAAAAAGACCATTGGCGTCGATTTTTTAGAAAGACAAATCGAGTAAGTATATTTTTATCAAATTTTTAACTTTTCCTTTCAACCAGAAAATTAAACAGTATAAAAGGAATTCTAATTTTATTGCGAAAACTAATTTATTAAAACGTTGACATTTCGGGGTAATTCAGTGTCCAATTAAGTAGGCTAACTTTACAATATCAATTAAGACAAGGAAGTCAAAAGTAAGCGAAAATATTTATAAATTTGAGCAGGCATTTGGCCAAGATATACACATACCATACCCTCGTTTTTTCTGTGTAATAGCCGCAATTCGTTCTTTGAAATGGGACAACACGTTTGATAAATTTCGCAGGTCTACCTATATACCAAAATAAACAGCATTAACCAAACTAAAGTAAAATAATGGCCGTTAAAACTGTTAAAAGTTAAAATACTAATATAGAAATCAATTTTAGGTTTTTTTAGAGCTAAATTTTTGTCAGAATACCGCGCCGCGATCTCTCGCTGGTAAATGCGAAATAAAAATACTTGGGGAACCTACTCAAGAAGTTGGATAAAGATTTTTTATTTTTGATAACTTACAGAGGAACAGTGGCGTATTTAAGGGGGGGGGGGGGTGCCGAGCTGCAACCCCCCTTTCCTCGTACTTAGGAGCTCGGGTCTAAAAGCCTAATTGCACAATTTTTTGTCTCACTCAAACGTTTAGTTTTTAAACTTTTCCTTCCAAAAGTCCTGTTTTATATAGAGATTAAGGTTTCAGACGCATATAGTTTTATTTATTGAGTAAAAAGTATAATATTTTATAGTAATTTTTCTAATATATACTTGTCTGTTCCGTGTTTCCTTTTTTAGAGGTCTTTTAAATCAACAAATATATAACTCAATGCAATAAAATATTTTTATAAAAAAAAGAGAAAAATTAAAGTAAAAATTTTTATTGAAACATTTTTTATGGAAGAAGTGTGATAATTTATAATATAAAAAATAGTGTGGGAAGAAACGAGAATGCTTTGTTATGAATATACAAAACGGCACTTAAGAAAGAGCATTTCAAAACCTAAGCATTTGCACCAATAACTGCTTTTAGATCTACGCTCCTAAAATACATGATTTCTGAAAAATCATCAATTTTGGCATGGTGAGCGATATTTACTTTAATTTTAATCATGAAAGACTTTTTTCAGAAATATCGGTCATTGTTTATTCTTTACTGGTATTTTGAAACGTGCTCCGGGTGCTATACTATTATTGCTTTATAGCATTCTTTACCTAGTTTCATTCATCCAAAAAGAAAAACTAGTACAAAACCTACAAGACCGTAAATAAATAGCCTATTATTAGATATACTAAGTATTTTTGTTGAATAAAATATTATTACTACACATGATTGAACATTCTTATTATATGCTTTGATTTATTATTAAGTCGGCATATTAAACTACTCTTCTTATATTATGTTCGTTAGAGTCATTTGGGGTAACTAAGAGTAGTAGGTAAATATTCAACATGAAAGTTCTCTTACAGGTTGTTTTAATTTGTAAAATTATCCATCCATCTAGAAAATAATTTTGATACATAAAGTATTTTTATTTCTTATGGAACAGTCACAGAAACGTGGTACAATAGTACTTTTTCTACAACTGCAACAATAATATAATATTTTGTACTTTATACCCACACCAGAAGCTAACGTGTTCTCATGCGGTTTGATACAATTGATTTTCTAAATATGACTAATAATGATTTTTCAGCAGTTGTAAAAAAAAAGTTACAGAATCGTACTACTATGAATGGATTGACATCTAAACAAATGCGTGCTCCTTATGCCCCTTTGACTGGTAATATGCATGGTACATCAGGTAATCTGGTGGTAAAGTAGAAAAATAATTGTTTCTACTCCCACATGGATATTTTCTGATTCCTTTACACTAAAGTGATGAGAAAAGTAGGCTATTTCAGCGGCAAAATTTCATATCCTTACTGTCAGTGCTGAACAGTGCTGCAACCTTTAAAAATAAAATTGCCCACTTTTAAAGACAAATTCCTTGAATGCACACGATACGAAAGACATATTTTTTTTAGCAGATCACAACCACAACTGATCCCACTAATATAACACTGTGCATAAAAATTTCCCTTTTTCCTTTGAAGACAGGGCCGACTCTGTGCCTCGTTCTAGTAAATCCGAAAATTTCCCATTAGTTGATAACATTGTTATAAAAACTGATTCCTTTGTGGCGTTCTGATAAAGTACTGACCAATCACAGTTTATGGCATTTACTGAGGCTCCGCCTTCTTTTTCAAGACACTAATTTGTATAATTTATATGTATATGGTAAAATATGTTATTAATTTGTTCAATATAACAAAATATATACACATTCATAATAATTTTATTAATAATGCAACCTGCTGAATGTGCATAGAAAATTAATTTCATGTAGCAATATTATTGAGTTGGTTTTACCATAATTTCTAAGATCATCCTGTGACTCAAACGTCAAAACGTCGAAGATTCAATGGTCGTGAGTTCAAGCCCGGCCGCCTGCAAACTCTTTAAAAAAATGTTTAACATAAGGTTCGTAAGTTTTGTCGTAGAAAAAATATACTTTTCTACTTAAGTGGATTATCCATATCGCACACCATTCCCCGTGAGATATAAACATCATATTTATTCTTGTTGCACAAACTACTACTAACAGATTGATAGAAATATCCTCTCTGTGCCAAATATCAATTTAATTAAATAAGAAATAAAAATTTTAAAAAAAATTGAACCTTGATGGGTTGTAAACTCGGAAAATGTATTTTCCTACGACCACCTATGAAAATGAGAAAAAAACACGGTTAACTTGGCTCGAAAGCACCGAATATCACACGAGTGTTGAAAGAAAATATTTCAACTCTAGAGTGGAAATACAAGGCACACTATTTAATTTAAACATTATGGTGCCAATTTGACAGACCACACCTATTTATTAAAAAGAATAAATTTTAGAAAGCAGTTTATTGTCTAACTTATTTATCATGTATTTATCGATTGATTTCGAATTAGAGTGTGAAAATACGCCATCTGAAATTATAAAAAACTTAAGAATATACTAGAAAATCTATTACCAGTCAAAACAAGCCCCGCTGAAGAAAATGTCATATATATTAAACATACAATTTTTATGTGTTGCCATAGCGTAGAGACTAGAGCTATGGCCTATAGATCGAAAGGTCACAGGTTCAAATCCCATCAGGAGTATTTGACTTTTTTTATAAAAACATTAAACAATTTATAGAATTAGGTATTTTGAATTGAAATCTTCCTTGTTCAATCAAGGAAAGATGCATTAAATATAAATTTAAAAAATTCATCCAACAAGGAAGATTTCAATTCAAAATACCTAATTCTATAAATTGTTTAATGATTTTATAAAAAAAAGTCAAATACTCCTGATGGGATTTGAACCTGTGACCTTTCGATTTGTAGGCCATAGCTCTAGTCTCTACGCTATGGCAACACATAAAAATTTTATATTTAATATATGACATTTTCTTCAGCGGGGCTTGTTTTGACTGGTAATAGATTTTCTAGTATATTCTTAAGTTTTTTATAATTTCAGATGGCGTATTTTCACACTCTAATTCGAAATCACTCGAAAAATACATGATAAATAAGTTAAACACTAAACTACTTTCTAAAATTTGTTCTTTTTAATAAATAGGGGTGGTCCGTCAAATTGGCATCATATGTTTAAATTAATAGTGTGCCTTGTATTTCCACTCTAGAGTTGAAATATTTTTTTCACAAATCAAAGGTTTTTTTTAATAATTCTTTGTGGTCGTAGGAAAAATAGTGTACATTACTCGTGTGAAAGTGATTATTCTAAAACGCGGAGAATTTCCACACCCGGCTGACGCCTCGTGCTAAATATCTCCTCGTTTGAAAAGTATCACTTTCATCACTTGTTATGTAATATACTAGTACATACCTATACTAAATTACGAAAATGTATATATACTAAATTGCATTCTTGTATAACAAACAATAACAAAATACACACACACTTGCCTCTAATGACTCTACTCTAGAAAAACTTGACTAAAATTGGAGTAGCGTTTGCTACCGGGAAATTGTTATGTTAAACGACTATTTGGAATGAAGATAATGGCATAGTTGATTTATTAGAAGAAAACCACAATTGTTGTTATTTTTGTGGTAAATGGTCTTCAATTGAAAAACTATATAATTTTGTCAATATTGTAACAGTAGAGTATCATAAAAACACAGTAAATGTTCTTTTTTTTAATTAAAAGAGTCCAGCAAAACAGTAGTATTGTCACGCCCGGATTTTAGTCTTTGGATTTTAGGGTATGACGAGGGACGTAGAGGGATTTAGATCTTTAACAATAAATTGAAAATAAAATTGTACTTACATTAATCGGCTCATCGCTAGCGTTTTGATGTCTTGAGGACCAGCAAGTTGTTTCATAATTTTAACGTGGATGCATCACGGACCCGAGCACTAGTGGCGCCCGGTATTTTTTCTACCAATAATGTGCCGTTTCGTCAAGTCAGCAGTTTTTCCCACTTTAGGGAAATAATGAACTTAGGTCGTGCACCTTATTTTTGCTGACGCGATGACTCGACAATAATTGATAGATCGGGATGAACGTATAACATTTCATAATTTCAACTTCTAGATTTGTTTAATAAACTTGACGCCGGTTTCAGGTTGCGAGGCATAATGACCTGTGTTTAACGCGAATAATAATTAAAATGGAAAATATTGATTTATGAAATATTATTGTTCCCTTTCGTGACAGTATATCTGCAGTGGACATTTAATTGTGTTTGAGCTTTTACACGTAGCGGAAGCACTAGAAGTTTTTTTTATATTTTAGGGTCGACGGTGAAGATGTCCGCCTCATGCTCTGGGACACAGCGGGACAGGAGGAATTCGATGCCATCACAAAAGCCTATTACAGAGGAGCTCAAGCCTGTGTGCTGGCCTTTTCCACGACTGATAGGGATTCGTTTGAAGCTGCCCATTCATGGAAGCTCAAGGTAAATAAGAACCCTGCAAAGTTTTATTTTACCCTGTTAATACTTGGTTTGAGGAAAGATATGCCTCCTTTTTTGAGTTCACTCTTATGTCTATACATTCATAAACTACCATCTATGTGGGCGAAAGTTTTTCTTGAAAAGTGGACTGCCTTAAACCAGACTCTACTTTGGTCAGCCAAAATGCAAAAGAAACGTTCTTTCTCTGTAATGGTCTTGTTCGCCACGCATCGTGCTGTCAGCTTGATTGATTGCTATTTCATTATAGCGTCATCTTTAAACATCCAGTCAGCATCAAATATACTATTTTGTATAGAAAAAATTATGGGGTTTGATTCTATATCGAATCTCAGAGTCATACTCAATGAAAGTGAATTTTTTCATAAAGTTGCATATTAGCCTCAGCTTTTTCCTCTGGAAGCACAGAAACGGCGCAATTTCCGATAAACCGCCTCGGTGCAAAGTTCCTCACTCTTAGCCCCATCAAGCGGCACCTTTTCAAGGTCGCAAACTTAGAATTAGTAGAATGATAGAAGAGTTTTTGACTTGCATTGTCTTTATTTGCTTTACATCAGAGCGTTTCAACTAGTAGTCTTCAGGTGAATACTGAATTAGTTTAAGGACCAAGGTCTACCATCCCGCCGAATTTGATCTCTCTTTGAGCACCGATAACAATAACTATAATTTTTAAAGCACCTAAAAACGAAAAAAAAAAAAATTAACGCAAAATGACATTAAAAAAACGATAACATTCGAAAGTCATTGAAGAAACTATTTAAATAATCACTTTCGAAATAATTCTTTCTAAAATATTTCATTGGCAACGCCGTATTGTGCCCGAAAGCCGTTGGTTTATTCGCCTTTAAAGACGTTTTCGCTTTATCGTTAAACGATAATGCACTGGTAAAGATTCACCGGAACTACTGTATGCTATATGAGTATCCTGTAGGACAGTGGCGTATTTAGGAAGGGGGGCTGCCGGGCTGCAGCCCCCTCTCCCCCGAGCCTAGGAGCTTGGGTCTAAAAGTCTAATTGTAATATAATTTTTCGTCTCACTATTGGACTCTTAATTAAAACTTTTAAATAATGTATTCTTGGCTTCGATTACAAAGGTCTTGTAGGAAACGTTTAGTTTTTAAAATTTTCCTTCTAAAAGTCCTGTTTCGGACGCATATCGTTTTAGTTATTGATTTATGATGCAATTTTAAAGGAAAACGAGTAAAAAGAATAATATTTTATAGTCTTTTTCTATTATATACTTGTCTGTTCCGTTTCCCCTTTTTTAGAGCTATTTTAAATCAACAAAAATATAACTCAATGCAATAAAATATTTTTACAACAAAAACAAAAAACAATTAGGTATTTAGGTTTAAAGAGAAAAATTAAAGTAAAAATGTTAATTGAAACATTTTTTATGGAAGAAGTGTGATCATTTGTAATAAAAAAAATTGTGCGGAAAGAAACGAGGATGCTTAACGGCACTTAAGAAGAACTATTTCAAAACCTAAGCATTTACACCAAAAACTGCTTTTAGATCTACGCTCCTAAAATACATGATTTCTAAAAAAATCATCAATTTTGGCGTAGTAAGCGATATTTACTTTATTTTTAATTATGAAAAACCGAGCCCGAAAAACGTCTTATGTTAAAATTTTGGATTGACACCAATATATTTTTATAGTTGCTCAAATATTTATTTTAAGAGTAAGACGGTTAGATGAATAGCAGTGCTAGATCTTGCCGCCATTTAAATTATTTTTTATGAAAGTTTGTTAAAAATAATTAGGGCTTTATTTATTTATTCATATTTTTTACAAATATAAAAAATGTTTTTTTTTAATAAAGAGCCAGCTAGGAATATAAAAAAAAGTAAAACAAACACATTTATAAAAACAAATTTAATTTAACCTTGAGGGGGAGAGGTAATAATTTAAGTTTCGTAATTTAATAGTAGTAAGGTGAATTTTAAACGAACTTTGGGCGTGGGCCCGATAATTTTTCGTCTGCGGCGCTTTTCCGCCTTCTTCCCTACGTACAATATCATGAAATACATGTAGTCCCGACTGTTCCTTTCTCCAGAAAAAAATATCCTACTTACGCCTACTGAGCCCCCCCCCCCAACATATTTTCTGGCTACGCCACTGCTGTAGGATACACAGAGATGCTGAGATATGCCATAACACATTTTAACTTTGAATTCATAGATTCTAAATTGAAATTATTATATTCAGCGTTAACTTATTATTCTTCGCTGTATTAACCACATTTTAAATGCCTTGTGCCGTCTTGCTTCCATAGGTACTTATGGTCCAAGTGAAACAATTTGGCACGGTGATGGCAGATTAAAAATAATAAAAAAATTAGCCAGTAAAATATTTACGACGGTGAAGATTATTATTACATGACCAAAACCATATTATAATAAAGTAATTCCACTTTTTACCTAAACTATTATGGTAATTCTAAGCATTGTTGTAGTTAAATTACACATTAGGCCAGCAGGGGAAATGTTCCGGAACGTGACTGCATGTTAAAGAAAATGTCTGCTGAAATATTCTTTTATTCTTGACTAAATTAAGAATGAAGTTTAATGATAGTTCTTATTATTAAAATAATTGTTACTTTGTGTAAAGTTTGGGGTTTTTGGCCTTGATTTATTTATTTATTTATTTATTTATTTAGGATACAAACAGGAAATCCCATAGACAGTATCCACTAATTTTATAATAAGTAAATTATATCTATCCTACAACAATATCAGTACTTATAAGCTAATAATATTAATGATTGGATAACAATACAAAAAGAAGTATTTGCCATTATGGCAAATGCCTATAATAACAACAAGAAAAAACGAAGCATTATGATACTTATTTAATTATTCTAAAAGCCTTCGTTTTAGAGCCTTTTTAATTCTATTCAAAGATGTTGAAAAGAAATCTAGATCTAGGTCCGAAAAATAGCGATTCGAGTTTCTCATCATTCGACTGATTGGTGAGTTTTGAGAACTATTTGTATGATGAAATGGAGTATAAAAAATATAATTATTTCTTAGTTGTCGCGGTGCAACATTGAACGCCATCCTTGAGACCAGATATGGAGAGTCAACCCTATTCGAGGATATTTTAAACATATAAACCAAGTCCGATAAAATTCTTCGATTCCGCAGAGACAATATACAAAAATGCAATCTTACAGTATTTATGTCGTGAAGTATATAATTTTGCTTAAATAGTAGACATCTCAAGAATCTGTTTTGCACCCTTTCCAATCTATCTATATATACAGCATACATTGGATTCCATACAACAGATGCAAAATTTAACTTGCTATACACATACGCATAATACAAGCACATCAAAGATTTAGTGTTCTTAAAGTATTTAGCCTGCCTAGTAATAAAGCCCAAAATCTGACAACAACTGTGCGCCAAGGAGTTTATATGTTTATCAAATAAAAGCTTCTCATCAAGAACTACGCCAAGGTCCCTTATTTGATTCACTTTTTTAAGAACGCTTCCATTAATTAGATAGTCTTGGTTAATTAAATTTTTATTTCTAGAAAATGAGATCACGCAGCATTTATCTATATTGATAAACAAATAATTTTTTTTGCAATATGTGATAAAACGCAGGAGATCTTCTTGTACGAGGTCACAATCGACCAGTGAACGAATCTGCTTATACATTTTCAAATCGTCCGCATAAATTACAAAGTCACAATTCAAGAAGCAGCTTTTAATGTCATTTATGTAAATAATAAATAATAACGGCCCTAAATGCGATCCTTGTGGCACCCCGGAGGAAACTGGAAGAATATCAGAATTGACTCCATTTATACATACTCTGAACTGTCGATCTGACATATAAGATCTAAACCATTCCAATAGGCTACCACTCACACCGATCAATTTTAGTTTATTTAGCATGAGAACCTGATCAACTTTATCGAATGCCTTACTAAAGTCGGTGTAAATGGCATCAACCTGAACACGTTTATCCATACTTTCTTTTATGAAGTCCGTATAGATTAAAAGATTGCTTTCAATGGACCTATTAGCCATAAATCCGTGTTGCTCCAAGATGATTTGTCCTTTCACAAGATTAAAAAGATATTTATAAAGTAATTTTTCAAGTAGTTTGGCAAATATGCACAATTTACTTATCGGACGATAATTATTGGCGAGATTCTTTTGACCACCCTTAAAAATTGGTACCACATTTGACAGTTTCCATTTCTGGGGAAACAAACCGGCTTTAAGAGATTGGTTGAACAGTAAAAATAAGGGCAAAGAGAGGCCAGAAGCACAGTTCTTGGCAAAAACAGATGGAATGCCATCCGGACCAGCTCCCTTTTTGGGGTCCAGCTGTCTCAGGCCATCAAACACTTCCTGTTCAGAGAACTGAAGATGAGATAGATGATCATGCGATGGAGCAACATATCGGCCATCATTGTTATTATTCGAACTGTTGTTTTGATTGACATATGTTGACTTAATAAACACACTTTCAAAATAATTAGCGAACATGTTGCTGATCTCAAGATCATCGTTAGCCTCTAGATTGTTATAATTCATTGATGATGGAATACCTGTATTTTTTTTGTTTAATGATACAAATTGCCAAAATTTTTTATGATTAACCGGTATTTCATTCTCAATATAATCAACATAACTTTCGAAATCTTCACGAATTAGTTGTTTAGTCCTACTCCTCAAAAGCTTAAAAGTGTCATAGTCTGTTTGATTTTTAAAAATTTTCCACTTTTTGTGAAACTTGTTTTTTTCCTTTACTGCTTTTATTGTAGCCTGTGAGAAATAAGGCGGATATCTTCTATTTTTACGAATTACAGCAACCCTTTCGTGAATAATGTTATTTAGGATATTATAAAATTGAGTTATATTTTCATCCAGCGACTTGTTACTAAATAAGTTTGTCCACGTTATTTTCATTAAATCACTATTGATTAGGGGATAATTTGCCCTTTTAAAGTTTAAAAAATGTTCATTAGTATTATGTAAGGTTTTGGGAGAGGATAACATTAGATTAAATTCGAGTGCTGGATGGTAGAGATCTTCATTCACTGCGGGAGTGCTGCAACGCGTGATTTCCTTGACTATATTACTGTTACATAAAACAAGATCTAGAATTTTATTACTATTATTTTTTATATTGTTGAATTGCATAAGACCCGCAAAAGAAAATGAATCTACAAGATCTGAGTGATCTTGACCAACATTAGTTGGTATAAGAAATATATTAGTGTCATTCATAACCCAGTTTATTGTAGGGCAATTCATATCCCCACATACCAAAATTGTACCATCATTCACATGCTGACTCACCCAAGTTATTTTGGAAACAAAACAGGAAAAAGCGTATTTGTCATTAGGAGGTAAATACACAGAGCACACATACAGTTTTAACTTGCCAAGTTTTAAAAGCACCCACACATCCTCAGCATCGCTAAGAAACTCTGTAACAGGGACGGCTGCTAACCAGGTACGAGTTGCTATTAAAACACCACCTCCATCTTGCTTAATTGATGCTGTCATTTCTCGATCGCGGCGAAAGACATCATAGGTACTTAAATCAAATAGTTCCGCATCCGAAATGCCCCTGTGCAGCCAGGTTTCATTCAAACATATTATGTCAAAGTTTAATGCTTGTGTGCTTAATTTAAAGTCTGTTAATTTAGTTCTTAAACCTCTTGTGTTTTGAAAATATATATTCAGCTCCATGAGGACATTCTAATACATAAAAAAAAAATTATACCAAGCGATTATTGGCTGCTGGTTCTCACTTTATTTAAATCCAGAGAATTTTCTATTAGAATTATTTTTGACCGCTCGTCTTTTCTAAGGAAAACATTACCATTTCGGACCCAAACAAACTTGTAAAGCTTTTCCTTTGCAAGTTCTCTAACATTTTTGTGAAGTAGCTTTTTTTCTGCAGTCAAATGCTCGTTGACGAAAATAGGCTTGTCGGCAAGATCCAACAACAAGCCTGGCCCCTTTCTGTTTATTGCCGATCTCATTTTGGTTTTGACAGCTCCCAAGACTTGCTCTTTATATAGGCGCGTTGTAAATTTAACAACTATTGGCTTGGGATACTGAGGGTTACCAGATGGAATTCGATGAATAAAATCGATCTTATTTTCATCAATACGAAAGTCAATAAAATCACCGATATTCTGCAGTACCTTAATGACATTTTCATTCTTTACCTCTGGTACTCCCTGTATTTCCAAGTTATTGGCCCTAGAGAATTGTTCCAGAGAACTAACTTTGGTTTTAAGAGAAGTGACCTCGGACTTTAGTTTTTCGTTTTCTGTTTTTAAGTATTCAAAGCCCTTTAGAGACTCCGTAAATTTTTTTATTATTGTTTCAAAATCTGATATCTTATCGGAACAGAAAGTCACAGATTCCCGGAGCTTACGAAATTCTGATTCCAAGTTAGGGGAGAGCATATTACGGAAGCCAAAATCGACTTGATCCTGTGTTATACCAATGCTAGACGTACGTCTTGCGAGGCTCTGTCGTACAGGCTGCCGATCAGAATCCACCGGTTCCACATCGCCAATGCCGTTGGCGCGAATACGACACGACTGACATGCCCACTTAGAACCAGGAGTAGATCTGAATATTTCGGCTTGTTCTCTCTTCAACTCGCAGCAAGTGGAATTTGCGTGATAAAAACACTCACAAGTACCACATTGAACACCGGGCCGATTTCGGTTCACGTTTAATGAACATTCCTGACACTTCGAAACCATTTTATTACGTTAAAATTTAACTATTTGTTTTATCCAAACACAAAATCACACGAAGTGACCCTTGAACGAATTATGTATGAAGCTTCAAAATTTAATTTCAACTATGCAAGGAAGGTGAACGTTTTTATTCGCGAAAGATTTCCATTTTAACAGACCTACCTACAGTGGGTTCCATAAAAAAATTGTTCTCGGTTAGGTTAGCCTAACCGCGTATTAAAAAAAAAATTAATCAGAGGCCAGGCATATTGCGTCTTTGTGCAAAATTACATTAGATTTTGCAACAGATGACCGCTGTCATAGACGCGGATCCAGGGAGGGGGGGGGCGAAGGCAACAAAATGGGTGTTTTGTTTACTTTAAGCCTTGAAAATTGTAGGGAGTAGTATTTTTTTAGAAGTCACAAAAAATTAAACCTACCTCCTTAAAAAATCCAAAACCATAATAAAAGCAATAGCTATAAATCCAATCAACGATTGAACTTGGCTCAGAGCACAAAATACATAAGTGCCCAAATGCCAATATAATGTTTTTAAGAAACTCGACGTTTAAAGATATTTGTTTAATTGCAAAAACATGTAAATAAACTGCTGGACAATTGCTTTCGAGCAAGAAAAATTTCGCCTAAATTTAACAGTTAATATTTTCTGAACCAGATATGATACCGACCTACGGTTTTGAATGGTTGATAGATTCATCCCTTGGGAAACAATTGTCAATGGTGGATTTTCTTTAACTGTCAGAAAATTTTATATACAGGGTGTTAAAGAAGACGATGATTTTTGCTTCAATTTTAATGGCGTGTAACTTTCACAATAATATTTTTATATTTTATCACTCTACGTCAATTAAATCACTGGTTCATAGCAAAGAAAGTAATTTGTCAAATTTTTGATATCTGCTATATTTTAAGAAATACCGATTTTTTTGGAAAACCTTGCTTTATTTACACTTATTAGTAGCTAGATCTCACTGTGCGTTGTATTGTGCAAACTTTGCGAGTGATTATTATACCTTATAAAAAGCTTGATTATCTTCAGTATCTAACAATAGTTGTACCTAAACGTTAGGATGTACAGTGGCGTACTTATAAACACCTATATGTCTATGGTTTATGAGTATCTCACAATTTTTCACGATTGTTTTATATTGGAAAGTACTCGCCCCTAGATTAGGTGAATTTTTTCTTATTTTTCAGTTTTTCATATCGCACTACAGGTATATTATACAGTGTGTTTACAACATTTTAACAAAGATAGTTTTTTTAATTTAATTTTTGGAAAAAATGTATTTATTAATTTCTAACTTTCTAACACTATACTCATAAACCATAGACATATAGGTGTTTATAAGTACGCCACTGCACATCATAACATTTAGGTACAACTATTGTTACTGAACATAATCAAGCTTTTCATAAGGTGTAATAATCACTCATAAAATTTGCACGATACAACGCACAGTGAGATCTAGCTACCAATAACTTGAAATCAAGCAAGGTTTTCCAAAAAAATCGGTATTTCTTAAAATATAGCAGATATCAAAAATTTGACAAACTACTTTCTTTGCTAGGAACTAGTGATTCAATTGACGTAGAGTGATAAAATTTAACAATATTATTATAAAAGTTACACGCCATTAAAATTGGAGCAAAAATCATTGTCTTCTATAACACCCTGTATATAAAATTTTCTGACAGGTAAAGAAAATCCAACATTGACAATTGTTTCCCAAGGGATAAATCTTTCAACAATTCAAAACCGTAGGTCGATATCATATCTGGTTCAGAAAATATTAACTGTTAAATTTAGGGGAAATTTTTCTTGCTCAAAAGCAATTGTTCAGCAGTTTAGTATAAAGCTAATAAAACTGAACGCGTATGCAGTTGTCTGCCTGTACTGTTTGGTGCGTAAATTTGACTGGAAACGAAAATTGTCTTTGGAAGCATTAAATACGTGGCCGGCCGGATGTCTATCGTCATTTAAATCCGGTTGCGTTAGTGCCGTCCACCCAACTCTATTTTTGCTTACCCAAATATTTAGAAGGTTGCTTAAAAAAAAAATATGGAGTATTTCTCCAACATACCCAATAAGGAGTCATCCATTTAAATATACTGCGTCAATTCCATAACACCCCGTATTTTTAGGTTAAGATTTACTATACAATGCCTTTTACTTATTGAATTTTATACCTAACAAACATTTTTCATGTTTTTTTTTGCTTTAGGTTGAAAATGAATGCGGAGAAATTCCTACAGTCATAGTCCAAAATAAAATTGATCTCTTGGACCAAAGTGTAGTAAATCCGTAAGTACTTATATTATTTTTATTTATTTTTGGTATTATGTATCTTTTGATTTCAATAGACCAGTGACGGCGCCAGAATTTTTGGGATGGGTGGGCACAAGTGGGCCCGATGATTTTAGAGTGGGCAGTACAAAAAAAAATGACTTAAAAAAAAGGTCAACTACTCCTACACAAAGGGCGAAGCCCGACAACCACAACACTACACCTCCACAACCTACACAAAGGGCAAAGCCCAACAAAAGTGATGAGTAAAAAAAAACAAAATCCCTCTTTTGTCCAAAGTGGCGTCTAAAAAAAAGGGTCATCCTCGTTCTCTTGAAAATAACATACAATAAAACTTTCATAGTCAAATCCCCCTTCCCCCGGAAATATCCGCCCATTCAGAGCGAATTTGCGTTCGTCCTTTCTCACCCGTTGCGAGGCTATGCTATTTCATCTCTCAATCGTTACAGCTTTAGTTATTAATCAAAAAAATTAAACCTCGTAGCCCAAAATGATTCAAATAATACAGTGGCGTAGCCAGAATTTAAGTTAGGGGGGGGGGGGGGTTGTTCGGGTTTGTTGTTTTGGACAATCATAAAAAATACCTATATTTAAAGAAACTGGCAGTGAGTACACTAATATAGGTAATATAAAACACTTGTGAAATAAAAACTTCTTCATGAAATAAGCATAATTGAGCAAAAAAATATTTTAAAAAAAGGTATATTTTTTATTTATTGAAAAAAACAAAAATTAACCATAAAACTAAAAGCACAAACATATTTTTTTGCCTAAAACTAAATCGTAATTCGTCGCCTGTTTTGACAAAATATATTGATTATTTCATATATCAATGTGGATTTTTTGATTATTATAGCTAAACTTGTTGTACGCTCTTCGCCTGAATGGTTTCTCAGATATGTTTTTAATCTTTTTAAAGTGGAAAAACTTCTTTCTGCTGTAGCTGTAGTTACAGGGAGGATGATTTGTTATTTTATTTGGCGCGTTATTGATAGCGTTGCCGTCAAAGATTTTTTATGTTGCCCAATTATATTTTATATCTTCTTCTTTTTGGATTGGATTGGATTTGGAGAAACAATATCAACAGTAATTTAGAATATGTTTTCTTTCAGTGAAGAAGCCGAACTGCTCGCCAGAGCGCTCGGCTGCCGCCTGGTTCGCACCTCCGTAAAGGAGGACGTGAACGTGTCCGCCGTGTTCCGACATCTTGCTCAACGTTGTCTCGCCGAACTGAGAGACCCCCGGGAAGACGACTGCGTCCCAGGGGACTACTTCTCCATCCGCCAGCCCGCGATGCACCACAACGCGCTCAATATTAGTAAGTATCTATCCTATAAACCCAAAATTAGTGTCAGTAATTTAATGCTTTCATATCGAGTACAGCAGGTTGTACGAAGTAAGAGGAAACAATTCCAGTGTATTTTGCTCTTACTTTATACAACCCGCTGCTTCTGATTTAAAAGCGATGAGTCACTGACAGTAACTTTGGATCTGGAGTATACAGGGTGCTACAAATTTGTGTGCGTACAAGGGGATCTCGAAAACGGTAAGAGATACAAAAATGGTTAAATTGAGGCAAAGTTGCGTATTTTTAGAGTATTTTTTCTTGCCTCCTTTTTAACTTTTTCAGAGAAACCAATAATAAAAAACTTTTCATATTGTGAGTACTAACAGTTTGTTACTGTATATAAAAACTACAGTTTTTTCACCACTATACTTAATAAATAGTGATATTTTTGTTTTAGGTGCCTTTAGCCCTAGTCACGCATCCAAAAACCATAACGGAACCATAGTTCTGAAGCCACATAAACACAAAAAGAAAAAAAACGTCCTCAAAAATGCCTGTAGAATACTCTAGTAAAATATATCGAACTTTTGGAACTATTTAGTTTTAAGTATCCCAAATCAACGAAAATATTTGCCATCCTAATAATTATAGGAATGATATTAGACTGTAAGAAAAGACAGAATATCTGTCTGATTTTTCTTCCCCCTTGATAGATTTTTAGCATATAAAACTACAGCTAATTTTTTAAAAATAATGTGATTAAAAAAGACATTTATTGGTGTGATTCGAATTCTAAAAAAATTGGTTGTATTTTTTTTGAATTGTACCAAAGACTAGTGAAATAATAGATGCATCCAACTATATCAAGCTTTTAATAACAACTTTATTAGTTTGATTGTTATAAACTAGATGGCGCCAGTCGTAAAATTTCGGTGGAATAAAAGTAACAACAACAACGGGAGATTTTGCTACCGCAAGAGTTTTACAGGTCACCTTCGTTTGAAGTTGCAATAAGTCTTTTTTATTTCTTACGTCTTTGGTGATACATAATAGTACTTTATTAATGTATATTTTGTATAAAAAATTGCGGTTTTTAGGCCAAATGGTGAAGTGCTAATATGTGTTAGATTAATGGTTTAAGTTTCTTATTTAGTTTAGATTTCTTTTAAATTTTACCTCTCTACCATGCACTTGAACTTAATAAACTTTGTAATATAAGAAAATAAAGATATTTCCCTTAACCGCAGAGTATTTATGTTATACCTAATGATAAGAAAAAACAGAGAGGATCCCTTATATGTATGAATCTGAACAATATTTCTAAATTATTCTCCAAAGTTACCAGCTCCATACGAAATTATTATATAGGGTGGCGCATCGATAACGAAACAGAGACATTGGAAAAACGTTCAGACCAGTCGATTTTGTTTTCGAGGGGGACACAAAATTGGCAAAAAAATTACGTTAATACGTACCTCATATTTTTTCATTTCGATAAACTTAGTTTAGGAAACTAAAATTTAAACAGTAATAAATAAATGACAGCTGTGACAAAGAAAATTAATTATTTTTTCTTCCAAAGCAATATTGACTAAATAGTTTAATTAAAACTTTCCTTTTTTACCCTAAGTTAAGGCAAATCCTAAAAAATTTCAAAAACTATGATATTTGGACATATGACATGTTAAACAAAAAATTAAGGTTTTTAAAAGATAAATCCTTTTGCCTAAAAAAATATTGGGGTCTCGTTTAAAAAAATTGAAATACAGCATTATTAAAACTATCGAGTTGTCCAACTTATAATAAATGCTCTGTATAAGAGATTTAAAAAACATTATTGTAGGTCAATATATTGTACCTTAAAGTACCCACAATGTAAATTATATTTGCCTAGGGTTAATCCACAGGTTACTGTGGTTTTTTAACGATACCCTTAAAATTACTAAAATTTCGAAAAAAAATTAATTACTTGGCAACGTTGCATTTCACTTTAAAAATTTTATTATGGTTGCAAAGTCCTTATTCCATTGAATCATATTCTAGAAAATTATACTGGGAGTCCCATTTAACTTTCTTTTTTATTATTCAGTACCACTTTTTAGGACCACCCTGTAGATTAGAAAATATTTTTAGATTATGCACCCTAAATTGATAGTTTAGGTGCTATCTAAGACAGACACCTTACTGACACACCCTGTATATTATTTATATGGAAAAAATAACCAAGGTTAGTAAGAAAACGTTCATTTGGTAAATATATAGTACATTTTATGCAAAGCTTATTGTAGTAATTGTCTTGAAATGAGTGAAAATAAAGATATTTTTGAAATAAGAAAGTGCGTCTGTGCACAAATCTTTAGTTCGGTCAGAAAATAACAATAATTTGGGAGAAATATATTTTGGTATTAATTTTGTTATACCTTCAATTTTTTCACCATTTCGTGTACTCTTTAGGAAAATATTGTCTATACATAGACTCTGGGATAAATGTTTTGATTTAAATTTAAAAAGAACAAATTTCATCTGACAGATTTGCATATTTTTGAAACCTATTGTTAACCTAACTTCTCTCAACTGTCAGAAAACGAATTTACAACATGTAAATTTGGCTTCTCTGTAATTGACTACTGTGATTGATCAGTTTCATAACCTAACTAGGATTGTTATGGAATTTTGCCGCACAGTTAACTGAAATAGCCGACTTTACCCGCCACTTAAGTGTAAAGGAAACAGCAAATTTCCATGTGGGAGTAGAAAAAAAAACTAGTAGGCATACCCAGATATAAAAAATAATATATTTTTCTACACTGATATGTACATACACAACCAAAAACTTAATTCACGTAAAACAAACGTATATTCTATTCAGGTGTCAAACTAAAACTAGTAGTAATTAACACAGATACACGTAAAACTAAACTATACACAATATGTATTCATTTGTGCCACACAAAACCACAAAACATGTGCAAACATAGCAAATTAGGAAGAGAAAATATTTAAGTGTAGTTTTGTACAGCACAAATAAATGAACTTTTCGATATACACGAGTATGAGAAAACTTGCCAAGACAGTGTATACAAAAATTAAGTGTAATATCTCAAACGGAATTCAAGATCTTCAAGATAAAAACCAAAAAAAAATAGCACTTTAATTGTATATTGAAAAAAAGCGTGTATATGAAGTTTTCATCTTATAATTTACACCTATTAAAATAAGTACATAGGTACCATTAAATACGTATGTTTTTTTTATGTCTATATACCCAATGGTACATCGTGGTTGGAAACATAGGAAATCCCACGCAAGTCCCAATATTTGTTCCCCTGTTGACTTTAGAGCGGGGTTGTAGGGAAATTTTTTTAGGGTCTCCGTGTGGTGAGTGCACATGCGGAGCTTAAACAATTTTTGACAACCCGCTCTTAACTTATTTGAATAGGATTGCGGTTGGTTTTTCATTGGAATTCAACAGGTGATGCTGTAGACACCAGCATTGATTCGACTAGTCAACCTGCGATTTATCTTTAACAGATACATTTTACACTGGATTTAACAAATATTCTCGAATAAAACGAACATTTTTTTCAAAACAGATCTTTTAACAGATAACGAATTATTTTACTTACAATAAAACCTATTAAATAATATTAAAATCATTAAGAATTGCCAAAAGGGGATGAAAACAAGCTTAAAGGGCTTAAAAATAAACAATTGTTTATAAAA
Source organism: Polydrusus cervinus (assembly GCA_935413205.1). Lineage (NCBI taxonomy): Eukaryota > Metazoa > Arthropoda > Insecta > Coleoptera > Curculionidae > Polydrusus > Polydrusus cervinus. The sequence continues at coordinate 6,763,037 of OW284510.1, forward strand.
AAAATGTTTAAGAAAACAGTACAATCGTTCGGAATATTGTTAATTATTAATTAAATATTCAACTAAACCGTCATTTGCTGCTAAACAATATCCTAAACGATCGTAAAAGTCTCTACGAACATTAACGAAATCGGTGCTGCGTAATTATTTCAGATTGCATTAAAATTGAATTTTTTAACTGCTCTAAATTTTCAAAACTACCACCTTTATAAAGACATTTTTTAAATGCCCCAGAGGAAGAAATCGTTTGGTGAGAGGTCAAGAGACCTAGCTGGCCAATTAATTATTGAGTTTGGACCGACAACGTGCCTATTTGGAACCAAATCTCCTGATTTTCATCAGCGACTTCCTCCAGTGCGGGTCCAATTTGATTTTGAATATCTAAATATGTTGGACCCGTAAGATTTCCGTAAAAAAAAATGGTCCAATGATGCGAGGTCCAAAAATTCCTGTCCAAACATTCACTTTCTACGGGTATTGGGTTCGAGTGCATGCAAGACGTTCATTTTGCAGGCTTCAGTATCGATAATTTTGTATATTCGGCTCATTATTTAATGTAAACGTGCATATGCCTGAGGAAAAAATATTTTGTAAAAAAATATGTTGTTAGCTCGCTCCACCATTTCAAAACATAAAGTAATCTTTGCTCTTCATCCTCTTCTAGCAATTCCTGATGGTTTTGATATGAATGATATTTATGCTTTTTCAAAGTTCTCAGTACTTTGGTGTGATGTTTTTCTACCCCTTGCCCGAGAGTACCAGTACTGATATTTTTATTTTCTTCGGCGTGAAGTAAAATATTAAGATCTCTATCAATAAAATAGTAGAATTTAGTGTCCGTTAAAATATATAAACAAAAGAAGCTTAGCGCCAAGCGGACAAAGTAGTGCGTCTATCTTTTGCATTAAAGTACACAGGGACTCCAAAGGTAATGGAATCCCTGGGGCACAAGTAGACAATGACAGGCTGTTTCGTTCTTGTTAGAACTCATCAGAAAGTCATAACCCGTAAGCGACCCCCAGTACAGCGAGCCTGTTCTTTCAAGGCGTTTTTAAGAAATAAAAACACGATGAAAACCCAGTAACGCCATCATAAGGAATCAATTCAATGCAAAAGATATAGCCATCTAACGTGAAAACGTAGAAATATAAATAAATCAAGCCCGGAACGGCCACTTCACCAGTATAGGAAACATTTTTTCGCTTCTCCATACATCTCCAGCTTTGTGGATTCAGATCTAGATCGCGCTGCAGTCACCCACTAGCTATATCTTTTGCATTGAGTTGATTCCTTATGATGGCGTTACTGGGTTTTCATTGCGTTTTTATTTCTTAAAAACGCCTTGAAAGAACAGGCTCGCTGTACTGGGGGGTCGCTTACGGGTTATGACTTTCTGATGAGTTCTAACAAGAACGAAACAGCCTGTCATTGTCTACCTGTGCCCCAGGGATTCCATTACCTTTGGAGTCCCTGTGTACTTTAATGCAAAAGATAGACGCACTACTTTGTCCGCTTGCCGCTAAGCTTCTTTTGTTTATCTCTGTCAATGTTTTCTTCAGCTCTCTCATGATTCTGTGCTGTGCATTTGCAGTTGTTTATTACAGTGCCTTTCGCCTCAAACTTAGTCATAACTTTTTGTATTGCCGACTTGGTAGGAATAGGCCTATCAGGAAAATAAACGGAACACATATCAAATACAATACTTAAGTACCATTTTATCATAGTGACTTTTTCTTCTATTTATGTAACTCATAATAAGTAAAAAATGATTACTGGTAAAAAATCTAATACTTTCAAATGACAAATCACAGGTTGACAAGTACAATCAATGCTGGTGTCCACAGCATCACCTGTTGAATTCCAATGAAAACCCAACCGCAATCCTATTCAAATAAGTTAAGATCTAAAATCAACAGGGGAGCAAATATTTGGACAGTTTAAAACTTGCATGGTATTTCCTATGAATCCAACCACGATGTACCACCCGGTAGATATGCAACTGCCCTCTCAAACCTGGTTTTGTCAGACGTGTATAACTGTGTAAACATTATAAAGAAAATAGTGGAGCATTAAGATTAAGTACTATCCTATATGAGTTGTAAGTAGTTTGTACTTAAGTTATCTGTAGTAATTGTAAATTTTTTTTAGGACTGTGGGTTTGTGCCAGAACTCATAGGCGTACGTGCATGTAACAATTAATTATAGTATCGTAAGCCTTGTAGCCTACAAGTATACGCGGCTCGGCAGGGTGAAATCCACAGCCCTAGTTATTTTTAGTATTTTTTTACATAACAGGTACCATATTACACTTTTTTATTAAATATATTATACAAACCTAGATTCATTGAAGAGATTGGAATTTAAAACCAGTCTAATGTTTCAAGTTATATTTTAAATAACTTTTAATGTTTGTGAAACCTACACTGAGAAAATTTTCTTTGCTGTCGATAAAAAATACTTCCTTAAATATTTCACAATAGCAAAATACACAATTGTAACAGCCAGAAAGTTTTTCAAAAGAATTTTTACTTGTCCTGAAGAACAATAAAATTTAAAATCTAGATATGTTGGTGTCTGTAAATATTTTTTTTTGCAGTGCACTTGAGGCTCTGGGTTCGATTCCCAGCGGAGGGATAAAACTTTTTCAATTTTAATCTTGTCTGCAAACCGGCAAATATTTTTCAATTTAAAAATAAAATTTCTTAGAGCCGTCGTCGCGCCGTCATTCTGATATTAATAGTCGAACGGAGGGTATGGAGGGCTGAGTAAAACAACCTATAATAATATTAGTATGTTAAGAAATAAATTGTCGGTTGTATAGTCTATTTTAGAAAGGTGTAGAGTAATAAAATGGGAAAATCCGTCCAGTTTGGCTTAATTTCGGTGTCGGCCATAGGCGTAGTTAAATTTTGTGCATTAAATTATTTATGATAACCAACCAAAGAAAAAAGAGAAGATAATTTGATAAAGAAGGAATTATTAGCTATAGCAAATTTACACAAACATCGTTTTATAAAATATATGCCGTGGAAGATATGGCTGAAAAACATAGTGTAACTGTGCTGCGCACACCGCCCTATCATTGCGAACTGAATCCAATAGAATTGAGTTTCAATGGGAATTATGGGCGCAAGTGAAAGGATTTGTAGCAAGACACAACACGACATTCAAAATGAAAGACGTTAAGCTACTGTTTGATCAAGCTACTAAGAAAGTGACACCAAAGAACTGGTGAAAAGCAGTCCATCATGTCATTAAAGAAGAGGAGAAAATATGGGATCTTGACCACCTGATCGATCGGACCGTCGATCCGTTAATTATAACTTCAAGAGGAGATGACAGTTCTTCAGATGACGAAGAATATTATAATTTTTTATAATTTAATTTCTGTATAATGTATTTTTTTTATAATTTTTAATAAAAAAATAAGTGTACCTACATAATGCACGCCTTTGTCACACCATTTTCAGTGTTTGTATGGATAACAATGGGCAAAACCCATAAATTGACCCAAACCCTGATGGTACTCCTGCACTTGATGAAAAGAAATAATTTTGCAATGAAATCAATGCTAAATTATGAAAGTGGCTTAAATATTCGTTGGGTCACTCTGTAGTCCCTTTGCATACCTAATGAGCTTTTATTAATCTACACCTTTTTGAAATAGACTATAATTCAAAATATGTGTTCTCTAAGTGGGTGACTGGCGGCTGGGCGTATGTTTTCTCTTTTTCTCATTATGGAGTACAAAAAAATCGTTTATTACTTAAAGTAAGACATTTTACTTTTAAAAAATTGATTCCTATAGTAGAAATAATAGCAACTCAAATCTGTAACAGAGACTGCTAAGAAATATTGTTGTCACAGCAAGGTTACTTTTTAGATACAGCAAAATGTCTTTATATTTATACCAGAATTATTCTTTGCAAAGTAGTTTTATTACCACAGCAAAGTCTATTCAGCAAAGTGCATTCTCCTGATAGAGTAGTGCTTGATGGCTGTCCTCTATTTAATAAAACATTTTGACTATAGTTGTACAAAAATAGATTTTCTCAGTGTACATTGTGTTCTCGTTAATTTATTAATTATATTCACAGGAGTTCTGAAAATATTTCTAGACTTCCTTGACACCCTGCATACGGGGTTATTTATTCACGCTAATCGACACGACATATTAGAGCTACATTGCTTGTGTTGGATAAAAAAAATGTTTTTAGGGGCCTGTTGGATATACATTTTAAAATTATTTTCATAATGTACAGGTTGTCCCATAAACACAAAAAATAAAATTTGTATTTTTTAAATGGAATGACTTGTATATTATTTAATTTTCGGTTTTTACGATCAATATAAAAGTAAGTTTCATTAAGGGTTACCATTCTTAAACCTTAAGGTTTTTGAAATATTTCGCATTTTGTGAAAATCTATAATTAGTTTATTACATAACAAGTTTTAAAATAATCACTTTCACACGAGTAATGTACACTATTTTTGCTATGACCAAAAAGAATTATTAAAAAAGCCTTTGATTTGTGAAAAAAATATTTCAACACTATTGTTGAAAAAAATATATATGTACAGTGTGTCCGCCGATGGGGGTACCCAATAGGGAAAAAATCTTTATTATTCATTTTACGACCAAAAGTCATTCTTTATAAAAAGTTCTGCTTGTCGAGAAAATAAATTTACGATAAAAAAAATGTAGATTCCATGTACAGGGTGTTAATAAATTGGGAAAATATGAAAACGCTTCAAGAAAGAAGTACCATTATTTATTATTTTTTACAAACATTTTATAAAACAAAGTTGTTTATAAACCAACCTAAAGTCTGAATACAAATTTTGAAATAAAAATTCGAATTTTTAAAAATTATTCTACATAGCTACCTCCTAACATGACACACTTTTCCGCCAACTTAATAAATTTACCGTACACTTTACGAATGATTCGCGGCACATTCAGATTATGGATTGCTCCTTCTATGCGTTGTTTTAATATTATTTCCCTATCATGTGGAAGATTATCTGAATAAACCTTTTGTTTTAAGGCACCCCACAAAAAGAAATCTAATAATGAAAGGTCAGGCGACCTAGCTGGATAATGGTTTGGGCCAAACCTCCCTATCCACTTTGCGCCAAAATGATCATTTAACCATTGTCTGATCAATGCTGTGCAATGAGCAGGACAGCCGTCTTGTTGCCAAAACATATTATTACGTACTTCTGGCTCTAACGTAAACAAAATCGGCTCTCTTGATTTTTTTGTAAAATGCAAATAATTACATAAAACCCATTTTATTTTTAAAAATTCGAATTTTTATTTCAAAATTTGTATTCAGATTTTAGGTTAGTTTATAAACAATTTTGTTTCATAAAATTTTTGTAAAAAATAATAAATAATGGTACTTCTTTCTTGAAGCGTTTTCATATTTTTCCAATTTAATAACACCCTGTACAAGGAATCTAAATTTTTTTTATCGTAAATTCATTTTCTCGACAAGCAGAACTTTTTATAAAGAATGACTTTTGGATGTAAAATGAATAATAAAGATTTTTTCCCTATTGGGTACCCCCATCGGCGGACACACTGTATATAAACACTAGTGTTGAAATTAGCATACTTAAAATTATGTTCCACTTAATATCCTGGTTACATAGTTTGTTAATAGGCTTTTCCTTTATTTGTAGTTTAACTTTTTCATATTTTATATATCATAGGAAGAACTAATCCTGGATTGACTTCTAGATTAACCAGAATGAAAAATTTTAAATTTAATCAAGGAAAGATGCATTAAACATAAATTTAAAAAATCCACCCAACAAGGAAGATTTCAATTCAAAATAATTCTATAAATTATTTAATGTTTTTATTTAAAAAAACGTCAAATATTCCTGATGGGATTTAAACCTGTGACCTTGCGATCTGTAGGCTAGAGCTCTATTCTCTACGCTATCGATATCAATAAAGATTTGTTGAGAAATACATGGCACTTTCTTCACCGTGATATGTTTTTTCTGGTAATACCGAGATTTTCCAGTATATTATTAACATTTTTATAATTTCAGATGGCGTATTTTCACACTTTAAATCTGAATCACTCGACAAATACATGATAAATAAGTTAAACACTTCACAATTACTGCTTTCTAAAATTTGTTCTTTTTAACAAAAAGGGGTGGTCTTTTAAATTAGCACCATATGTTTAAATTAAATAGTGTGCCTTGTACTTCCACACTAGTGTTGAAATATTTTTTTCAACGCGCGTGTGAAATTCGGGGCTTTCGAGCCAAGCTAACCGTGCTCTTTTTTATCATTTTCATAGGTGGTCGTAGGAAAAAATAATTACAAATTTGAAATGTTAATAGCTTGTTTAATTTAAATATAACACCCTATATTTTATATCAGCAGCTGATTTAATTGCCTATCGAAAAGTATTAAGCTTCTGCATAGCTAATTGCTTTAAATAAATAATTGTAGTTTTTAATATGAAGTTCGAAAGTTAAGTCGTAGAAAAAATATACTGTACAACTCGAGTGGATTGTCCAGATTACGCTCGGAGGTTCAATTTACTTCTTTGTGCGATATGGACATCATATCCACTCTTGTTGTACAAACTACTGTTATTTTATCTTCCTCAATAAACTTATTCGTCAATCCCCTGAAGACGTGCAATAATATGTTGTGTCTAAAAGCGTGAATAACCCTGTATAGTTTAAATTATCGTTCGCTCGTCAACCTATTACATCCGCTAGCAAAATATACATCTCAGTAACCCATTTTCTACTAATAAACCCTTTGAAAAGTTTTATTACCTAACTTAACCTATATCACTAGAAGTTTGATCATAGGTACAGCTAATCTACAACCAATATTCCACAAATATCAGCTACCATCGCTAGCATTAGAGTTAGAATCTTCATCTATGTTAAGAACTCTACTAAATTGTTTGTATTTAACATTGCTACTACTAGGAACGGGGTGAGAAAATGAATCAATCTCACCCTCCGAATTAAAATCGATATACAAAGACGACATCATCAGTTTTGACAGATTTGCTGCCCTGCTTTTATTTCCACGGTGTGTTTTCAAGCTCGTTAACTTCCTGTCAAACTCCTGCGGGCTTAACAGGAAACATTTTAAGTCCGTAACGTCCTTCAAAATGTATTGAGGTTGAGGATCGCTATCCACCAAGTCATGACGACTTCCTAAAGGTATCCATACTGTCCCCCCGAATTCAGCATTGATACCTCCTTGAATATCTGTCTCCAGTTTGTCTCCTACCATTAGACAATGCTTCGGTTTGATGTCGAGAAAGTCGCATGCTTGTAGGAAGATGCTTTTGTCCGGTTTTTCATAGGGTAAGTCACCTGGAATAAAAATCGTTAATTTGACTGTATTGTGTAGTCATTATATAGGGTGGTCCTTATCAGTGGCGTGCGTGTCTTAACCAGGGTAGGCAAAAATTACATTGAAGACAAAAACTTACCTTCAAATTTTATCACAAAATGTCTTGTTTTTGAGTTTGCGGAAAAGACACTGTGACAGAAGAAGAATAAAACGACATTATTTGTAAATTAGTTCAACACGGCGGTCTTTACGTAAAAGTTATTTTAAAACGTCGTCATAAAAATTGGTTTTGTTTTTTACGGCCTGCAAAAGGTCGCTCTCCAGAGAGATTATTGTTAATTCGCTTAAGCGTGTCTCTCCCTGTGTGTTTCGTAAATAGGTATGCATTCTTTTTAATCCAGGAAAAGATCGTTCTGCATAAGCGCTTCTAGCCGCAATAGTAACAATTAACGTCTCAATATTTATTTATACCATGCACGTCACAGTTGATAATCACACGCCAGAAACATCACTGATGATCCAATTTAAATAGTACATTTTCAAAACACGTGAATTCTGATATGTTTACTTTCTATAACACAATTCACAACGTGACGTGTGGGCTAATGACGGCTCACTAAAAATCTGGGGAAATTTGGCTTGAACATGCCTGGGAATAAATCTGCTTAAAAGGAACAAACCATGAAGGTTGTTTTTACTATTTTAAAAATTATTTGTATGAGATGATTAAAAACTTACCCGATACTAAAATAATATCAAAATATCTTCTTAAATTGAGTTTGTCGATTTTTTCCCATTGTGCGGCTGATGTCCCATTGGTGATTAGGCCTATTCGGAAACGCTTGCGAAGACTTTCTAACAAGAATGTTATTTCTTGTGGTAGAGCGAGATTCTGGTAACGATGGATCAGCCATTTTTTGTAGATTGATTCTGTAAAAAAAGACAAGGTAACCCTTTTATATTTGTTTTTTGTGACTGTTATCAAATTTACGTTTTTTACAATACCTCTATATTCTAAATTAGGAAATCCAAACCACGTGATTCAATATGGCGGATGGTAGCAAAAATCATTATGTCACTCTTTAAATGTCATTATCATTATTATGGTCACGTCTACCAATTACAAAGCAGTATTTGCCCACAGTTGTCATTTTTGGGAGTTTTAATGTTTTATGTTATTAACCAATTACACTTCCTAGGTAAAGAAAAATGGCAACATCAGTGTTGGCTATAGTCCTTACAATGGATACATTCAGCCGGTCCCAGGTTACAGGATTGTCACTTCTCTTTCCACGTTAATAGTATTGCTAGTTTGTAAATTGGCAATTATTTTGAAAAACTTTACAATAGCGAACGGTAAAAGTTCATAATTTAATGCACAAAAGCCGTTTTTAACTGTTTAAAACGAATTCTACGGCTATTTTGTTGTACTATCGGAGTTATAATTCTTACGCAAGCAGAAAAAACCTAAACAAACCCTTTTTTCTTCTGTGCATTTCAGCAGAACAATTTAATCAAACTAGCTATGGTTGAGAAAAAGAAATTATTCATTTTTATTAATAAATATATCGCTCTTTGTCTGTTATTCTGCAAAAGGCTGATTATGAGAAATATAGATATATTCAAAGTGATTTTGTGTAAATTTAAGAAATGGCCCTAGTTGATAAATATGTTACAGTGTAATTTGGTCCGTGGATTTGCTCACCAAATGAGTCTTTCTTCAATTGCTTTTTATTAACTTTGTCGCAAGTTCACGGTCAACTAAAATGACAAGTTATAATGCCTAATTTAAATCATTTTTTTTAAATTTTTAGTATTAAGTCCAGTCGTAGAAAAATATACCGTATAACTCGAGTGGATTGTCCATATTGCGCTCATAATTTACTTCCTCGTGCGATATGGACATCATATCCACTCTTGTTGTACAAACTACTATTAATCACATCAAAAACATTATTGTCCTTACCTGTTCTATTTATTTTTCATCATTATCATTCAATAATACCTCAGATGGGAACTATGGTTTCGAATCTGAGAATAATTACCTCTTCAGGTATGTCGCTGTGACATTTTGTCACATTGGCATAAAATTTAAAATTTTCCGTGATTTAAGCAAAATTTTCAGTGATTTAAGCAAAATTCTTCGTGAAACTAAGCAACAAGAACAACTAAATGAAAGATATTTTAACCAACAGGCCTAACATAACACCTAAATGATTCTAAGGATTAAACCTTTAGTAGGTAAGGTGGATATTAAAATTTACTTATGTGGATTTATAGTCGCCGTAACGTAAGCCGTAAGACGTAAGCAGTAGTCCGTAAGACGTAAGAATTAAGCCGCAACAAGAAACCCATTTATAGATCAAATTAGTTAAGAAGTAACAGAACAAATAGTTAGGTTATAATTTAATGTTTTGCTTTTGGTTAAAAACTCTTGTTTCAAAATAGGAGCTGTTGTGTATCAAAGTCGGTCTTTTTTACAAAGTTTCGTACGAGAAAATTAAATTTTAAAACTCAAAACGACTGTAAATCAAAAGAAAATGCCTGACAGTTCAGTTATGTTCGAGTATGACCGATCCCGGCCGAAGCCGTAAGACGTAACGTAAGGAATGAAAATAAACCATTTCCTTACTGCTTACGGTTTGGTCTTAATTCTTACTGCTTAAGTTTTTTGGACTATAAATGAATGTGTTACTAATCATATGTTTATTTTTCTTACGGCATACGTTACTTCTTACGGCTTACCTTACGGCGACTATAAATCCACCTTTAGAGCTAATATATATAGTTGACAAAGACATGTCAAACACTTTACAGCCACTAACTAATGAGACAAGATAAGGTGGTAAACATTTTTTAAAAACTATTGAAGCTAAAAAGTTGTTGTTAAAAGGATTATGTCCAGAAGGGAGATGATATCGAGGGTAATTTAAAAACAACGTAAACATATTTTAGGGAAATACTTAGTATGCGCACACCGAGACAAAATGTATTTTTTAGAAAATCTGTATTTGGGGACTATATACCGGGTGGTACATCGTGGTTGGATACATAGAAGATGTCATGCGAGTTTTAGACTATCCAAATATTTGCTCCCCTGTTGACTATAGAGCGGGGTTATAGGAAGACTTTTTTAAAGTCTCTGTGTGGTAAGCGCACATGCGGAGTTTGAACAATTTTGGACAAACCGATCTTAACTTATTTGAATAGGATTGCGGTTGTTTTTTTATTGGAGTTCAACAGGTGATGCTCAAACGGACAAAAGAGATAATTTATCAGAACTTGAAGGTTTTTTTTATAATTTAACAATATTTTGTAATTTTTTAGAAAAACTTTTTTAATTTTCTTATTTTTAAAAGTTTTCACTTGTATATTATAACTGAATCACCCTATATATCTAGGATTAGAACGTGTTAATAAATAATTAGTGTAAAAGAAATGTTACAAATTGGATAATAAATTTATTAGATATTAAAGTCGTTTATACGTTTTCAGGTGAATTTTAATTTTTTTTAAGAAATAAATCAGGCAATACACTCTACATCAATCTATGCCCATTTATTTTCCTCTATAGCTTGGCACTACAAGATATTAAAATGAGCAAAATCTAGCCGTTTGTTTTCGAAATTCATAAAATGGTTATTAATTTTTTTTTTTTCACAATTCTTAAATATTATTAGTTATTTAATCCGTCTACTAATTATTGAACATCCTGTAGGTACATATTTTATTTCTATATAAGTGATAGAAAACTCAGAGTCTCTTTTTTCACTAATAAAGAAAAAACAGTTGATGGTTTTTAAGAAACAAGTAAAAACTCCAGACAATGCAGAAAATCTTACCGAAGTTGTCAACTTTAAAAGGCCACTCAAAAACTAGTGATAGGGTTGGATTACGGCCACGCACACAGGACGTCAAGATCTACAAAATACTAAAATTTCAGAAAAATTAGCCGAAAGCCATTTCCCATAAGCTTTGTGAGGGGTCCTTTAAAGAAAACCCAAAACAATATTGACAAAAAATAATGTAGTTGGCTTATTTAAACTATCTAGTGAAAAGAAAGTTGAATGTGTCTTCTGTTAGCTATCATTGGGTTTTTTTAAAAGTGGTTTTTAATGGTTCGAAAGGTTCTACTATTTAATTAAAATTAATAGGGCCTTTAAATTAAATAAAAAAAGTCATAAGTGCTTAATTTAAATCACAAACCTGATGATAGGACACAGATGAAACGTCAGAATCAAAACCTGGACACACTAACTTTATAGGAAATGAAAAAATGTAAAACTTGTTATATAAATTGTGCCACTTTGCATTTATATTGGGGGGGGGGGGGGCACAGTGGGCGTAAATAGGACATATTTTTTTCTGGAGAGATTTCATGATATTCTACTAAGTGAAAACGGCGGAAAAGCGCCGCAGGCGAAAAACTATCAAATTTCGAAAATTAAATTATTACTTCTTCCTTTGCATGGCTGGATTGCATTTGTTTTTGTAAATGTTTTTTTTACTTTTTTTAATATTCCTAGCTAGCTTTTTATTAAAAAAAAACATTCTTTATATTTGTAAAAAATATGAATGTTGGTGTCAATCCAAAATTTTCGTATGTATAAGTCTAACCAGCGTTTTTCGCTCGGTTTTTCAGGATTAAAAATAATGGAAATATCGCTCACCACGCCAAAATTGATGATTTTTTTTAGAAATCATGTATTTAAGGATCGTAGATCTAAGAGCAGTTTTTGGTGTAAATGCTTAGGTTTTGAAATACTCCTTCTTAAGTGCCGTTTTGTATAATCATAATAAAGCATTCTCGTTTCTTTCCGCACTCTTCTTCTTCTTCTTCTTCTCAGCCTGTATTTATCCACTCCTGGATGTAGGCCTCTTCCATAACTTTCCATGCTCTTCTGTCCCCTGCAGTCTGGATCCAGTTTCTTCCCGCAAAACACCGGATGTCATCTCGCCATCGTCTCTGGGGTCTACCGATGCTCCGTTTTGTCTCCCTCGGGCGCCAAGTCAAGACCCTATGTGTCCACCTGTGGTCATCCTGCCTTGCTATATGGCCAGCCCATCTCCATTTCAGCTGTGCCACAAGTCTTAGTACATCTGTCGCTTTAGTTCTTCTGCGAATTTCCTCGTTGCGGATTTTGTCCCTTAAAGTGATTCCGAGCATAGTCCTTTCCATTGCTCGCTGGGTGGTCTGCAGTTTATCGGCAGATTTGCGAGTGATTGACATTGTCTCTAGTCCGTATGTGAGCACCGGTATCACGCATGACTCAAACACTTTTCTTTTTAAGTTTATAGGCAATTCGCAGGATTTAAGGATATATCCCAGTTTTCCAAAAGCCGCCCAGGAGAGACCTATTCTTCTTGAGATTTCGGAATATTGGTTTTCTTTCCCAAGTTGAATTTTGTGGCCTAAGTAAATATATTCAGAGACCGTTTCTAGAGGTTGGTCGTTAACAGTTACCTGGATGTCTTCTGTACTCATGAGCTTCGTTTTTGTTAGGTTCATTTCAAGTCCAATTTCCATTGATGCTAGATGAAGTTCCTCTAGCATGCTCTTAAGCTCTTCACCTGTGTTGGCAATGATCACAACATCGTCTGCAAAACGCAAGTGGTTTAAACGTATTCCATCGATATTAATCCCGTTTTCATGCCAGTCTAGTTTTTTGAAGACATCCTCCAAGGCAAGAGTAAACAGTTTTGGCGAGATGGTGTCCCCTTGTCTTACTCCTCTCTTGATCGGAATCGTGCCGGTTTTTAAATCATCGTCTATTTTTATATGAAGGGAGGCGTTATTATATATGTCTTTAATAAGGCATGAGTATCTGGAGTCAATCCTTGCGTTGTCTAGGGATTCCAGGATTGCCCAAGTTTCAACGGAGTCGAAAGCCTTCCGGTAGTCTACGAAGGCCAAATGGAGTGGTATATTATACTCTGTAGCTTTTTCAATGAGAGTGCGAAGTGTCTGTAGGTGGTCGATCGTGCTAAACCCCTTTCGAAATCCCGCTTGTTCGACTGGTTGGTATGAGTCCATCTTGTTGGTCAATCGGTTCGTTATTATTTTGGTGAACAATTTGTATAAGTGTGATAACAAGCTGATAGGCCGATAATTATCTATGTTGTTTCTGTCTCCCTTCTTGTACAAAAGGATAACTTCTGCATTTTGCCACGTCGTTGGAATTTTCCCTTCTGTTAAACATTTATTTAGTAATATTCTTACATTTTCTAACAGCTTCTCACCCCCCATTTTAATCATTTCGCTCGTGATTTGATCCTCACCTGGGCTCTTTCTGTTTTTCATTTGATTTAGTGCTGTCTCTAGTTCCGCGGTATTTATGTCAGGGATTTCTTCGGAGCCTACGTTTTGAATTATTTTTCTCCGATCCTGTGCTTTAGAACTGTACAGATTTTCATAGTATTCCTGAATAGTCGTTGCTATTTCATTACGATTGCTAACTATAATACCCTCTTTGTTTTTTATTTGTGTCATTTTTGTCTTTCCGTTTGATAGTTTAGATCTCAGGACTTTCATACTTTTATTATCTTCGATTGTATCCTTAACAAGCTTTGTATTATGGTCTCTTAAGTCTTTACGGATGTTCCTATTTATTTCTCTGTTTAGTGTCGTGTAGCCTTCGTTTTCTCGGTCCATTCCTCTTCTTGATTTTATTAGGTTCTTTGTGTGTAGGTTGATTCTGCTCTGGTTTTCCGTTTGTTTAAAGCATATGCTTCTCGTTGCGATTTGAATACTGTTGGAGATCTTGTTGCAGTGTTCGTCTATTCCTAGTGTGGGTATTGATGGTTCATCCAGTTTAGAATCTAAAATACGTTGGAAAGTAGCTTTGTTATGACTTAAAGCCTCGACGGTTGGGTGTTTCCGTTGTTGTATTAATTTCTTCCTCTCGGATCTTGTATTTATCTTTATTGTTGCTCGAACTATACGGTGGTCACTGCCAGTGTCGAATCGGTTTAGAACTGTGACATTTTGGCATATATCCTTCCTGTTCGTCAAGATATAGTCAATTTCGTTTTTAGTTGTACCGCTTGGACTTCTCCACGTCCATCTTCTTTGTAGAGGTTTTTGGAAAAAGGAATTCATGCAGTATAGATTTTCGTTTCTACAGTAGTTTGTTAGTCTTTCTCCTCGGTCGTTTCGCTGGCCGAGTCCGAACTTACCCACATTTGGGATATCCTCATTTGTGTTTACACCAATCTTAGCGTTGAAATCCCCCATAATTATAACAAAATTGGCCTTTTCGTTGTTTTTTGCGGTAGTTATGTTTCTTTCCGCACTATTTTTTATTATAAATTATCACACTTCCATAAAAAATGTTTCGATTAAAATTGTTACTGGAATTTTTCTCTTTAAAAATAAATACCCAATTGTTTCTTGTTTTTGTTGCAAAAATATTTTATTGCATTGGGTTATGTTTTTGTTGATTTAAAATAGCTCTAAAAAAGGGAAAACGGAACAGACAAGTATATAATAGAAAAATACTATAAAATATAATTCTTTTAACTCGTTTTCCTTTAAAATTGTATTATAAATCAATAACTAAAACGATATGCATCTGACGCCTTAATCTCTATATAAAACAGGTCTTTTAGAAGGGACAGTTTAAAAACTAAATGTTTTCTACAAGACCTTTGTAATCTAAGCCAAGAATACATTATTTAAAAATTTAAATTCAGTCCAAGCGTGAGACGAAAAATTAAGTTGCAATCAGACTTTTAGAACCAAGCTCCTAGGCTGGGGGGGGGGCCTGCAGCCGGGCAGCCCCCCCCCCTCTCCTCCCTAAATACGCCACTGTACCTGATGATAGTGCCCGAAAGATAAAACTTCATCAATTTCTGATATCAACGAGTTATAGAGTGGCAATGAAAATGTAAAATTAATTTTTGGCCATCTCTGTTTAACAGAAACGAGAATTTCGGCTACTTGGGATTTTCCAGATTTGTCGACGACGCGACGACTAATAAGCCGTCGCGGCGGCCTATCAGTCGTCTCCAAATGCCCCAATTTAACCTTCGCTGTTTCTCTTATCGTTTACGAGATCCCAATTGTAAGCGGCGAATTTGTAAGACGATATGTTATTTGAAAATTTTTTTTCTGAATCGTTATTTTCTAAAGATTATAAATGATATTCTTTGCATATTTATTTTTTGTTATTCAGGTACAGAACAATCTATCGAAGTAGAACCAACCGACTTAATCGAAACAGTCAAAGCAAAACTTCAAGAAGTCGAAGGAACTGCAGCAGATCAACAAAGGCTACGTTACAGAGGGGTATTTCTAAAAGACAACAAAACCATCGAAAGTTACCGTTTAAAAAATGGTTATCAATTGGAAATGATCAAAGCCTTGAGAAGCAGATGAGATAGATACGTTCTATAGCTTACTTATAATGTCATTTTTTAATAAACCCAACACGACAAGAAGAATAGTTTACCGCAAATAAGTAAATCATTTAAATTTTATTCTACTGAACAATGACCGTAAACATTTTTTGGTTTCTAATGGTGCTGATGTATTTTTACTATTTTGTGGTGACAGCCTGTCACAGACATCGTTTTATTGTATAAAATCAAGACTGCTATATCTATCTACTTGATTAATGATTGTTATCAATGAAAATGTTTTTTTTAACTATAAAATAATAATTTAAATATATCCAAAAAAATGGAGTGATATTAGTTTTATTTATTACTACGAGACTGCAGTGTAGCGAGGGGGGGGGGGATAGTAGGGATGGGGTGTTAAGAGGCCATTTTTCCAAAGAATTTAACCTAAAATTCAATATTTACAGGAAGTTGCTTTCCATACACAAACTTTATCCCGTATCCCCTGGCACGACCCCTTCTTAGCTAAAGTTAAGCTAGTCTTAAAGAGCAACGTATGGCTGAAATGGTATCCAACTATAGCCCGGCAACATATTCATCAACACTGATGCAAGAATATATCCAGGCCCTACTTTTGGTTATGGGGGCTCTAAGCCCATTATGCAATCCGGGGTCCCTATTCCCCCCCCCCCCCCCAAGCCATATAAAAAGGATCTTGTTTGCTTGCTTTATAAAAATATAAAAATTTCTTTTTTAGTTTAAATTAGTAATATTTTAAAATCATTTTTTTGATATGATGTTTTTCGAGAAAATTTTAGAAAAAATTGAGTAATCTGGCAACGTCGTATAATTCACCAGAATAAAATAGCGTATCTTATGTAAAATTTTATGCTGAATTCGATGAGACAAAAAGAAATGAGGGGTACTATTTAAAAAAATTACCCTTATATGACGCCCTGCATTTTTGGAGCATCCTGTATATACAAAAATATTTTTAAAATGTGCGCTTTTATTTATCCTAGAACCTTTGTATTTAATAAATTTCGATATTTTTAAGAACAACGGAGATATTGGACTTCCAGGCACTAATCAACCACCCTGTATATTTAAAAAATATATGACATTGTATTTAAAAATAGGCATTTAGTTGATGTCGTATACAGGTCGTTGTATCGTAGTCATCTACAACATTTTATTATTAACAAAACCGACTTCAAATTATCAATATAAAACAAATCCAAAAAAAAAGTTTGGTATCCAGATTTGACATAATATACAGGGTGTTACAAATTCGACATACCAGCATTGGAATCTCGGAAACCATAAGAGTTAGTGAAACGGTTAGATGGGGGCAAAGTTGTGCAATTCGGTGCTGATTATAATGCCGCTTTAAAACTTTTGAAATTCCGATTACTTCCGATTTTATTCGAAAAAACCGAAATTTAGTCAAATCGTTTTTATTTTTTCCTGAGCTCATTTGACTAGCTATTTAAAAATAAATGACACTTTGTCATTGCCACTTTTGCTCCTCTACAAAATGACGTTACTAAACTAAAGATCCGCCGTTTCGTCTCCGAGCGGCCATCACCAACTTTACTTTTTTAAATACGGATCTGGATTTTTTTACCGATTTTTAAACCCTCCTACCCTCAAAATGTAATGGCGATATTATTTTTTCATAATAATGAATTGTCCTTGCTTATTTTTTAAATTCATATTTTTTACACTTCTTGTCAGTCCGATCCTGGCAACGAATTTCAATATTAATTAAAAACTTTATTTTATTTAAAACCTACATACATAAGTAATATAATTTATTTTATAAGAATTTTCTAATACTTTTAAATTTACTAATTATAAATCTTAATTTTCTAAATGTTCAAAGAGATTGCCGTTCTGCTCAATACAACAATCGATTTTTTTTCCAATTTTGGCGACAGCCCTTTTAACCGATCTTCTCCTTATCCTACCAAATGCAACCTATATGCGTTCTTTCATGGTATAAATAAAATAAAGTTTTTAATTAATATCGTAGTTCGTTGCCAGGACCGGACTGACAAGAAGTGTAAAAAATATGAATTTAAAAAAATAAGCAAGGACAATTCATCATTATGAGAAAGTAATATCGCCATTACTTTTTGAGGGTAGGAGGGTTTAAAAATCGGTTAAAAAACATCCAGGTCCGTATAAAAAGTAAAGTTGGTGATGGCCGCTCGGAGACAAAACGGCGGATCTTTAGTTTAGTAACGTCATTTAGTAGAGGAGAAAAAGTGGCAATGACAAAGTGTCATTAATTTTTAAATAGCTAGTCAAATGAGTTCAGGAGAAAATAAAAACGATTTTGCAAAATTTCGGGGTTTTTTTAATAAAATCGGAAGTATTCGGAATATGAAATCGGCATTATAATCAGCACCGAATTGCACAATTTGCCCCCCGTTTCTCTAACTCTTATGGTTTCCGAGATTCCAATGCTGGTATGTCGAATTTGTAACAACCTGTATATCCCGAGGGTTTGGTTAAAGTTTCCTTGCTGGACAAAGTTATTTACCGATTTTTGAAAACTAGTATAATAATACCTATAAATATAATACCTACAATTTCATTATTTCGATTAACAATCACCGACATGCATAAACTTTGTCTAAAAAATACCTTTCACACTTTTCTTTGTCAAATTAAACTTCAACTGTCATCGACAATGTAAAAGTAAGATTTCTTAAGCTTTCAGCTTATCAAAATCCTCAGTGCGCCTTTACCAATGAACATCTGTCAGGAGCTACTTTTCTTCTAAATTCAATGATAATAAAAGTTGTCACCTTAACTGGAGATGAACGAATGATTGATGTAGAACCATCAGATAAAATTTTAGGTAAGGTGAAAAAATGCCATTACCCAACAGGGTAAATATCTAATATGCAAATACGCTCATCACGACGAAATTGATGTTTTTTCAGAAATACTTAGTTTTTGAGATATTCCTTCTTAAAGTGCTGTTTTTTGCCCCTTTGAGAAACCTTTATAGATGCGATTTGGGTTTGGAAACCTAACCTCTGAACAGAGATTAAGGAATATGTCAAAAACTAAGCGTTTCCAACGAAAATCGTTTTCAGATACTGTAATGTGTATTTACCTGAAGACGACTGGAGATACTTACCAGTTGAAACGTTATTTAAAACACAATGCAAGTCCAAAATTCCTCTATGTTTCTGTTTTAATAATTTTTCTATATTAGGAGTCAAATCAGAAATGTTGACAGTAACAACAAATCAGAAATATGTTGCTGAGTTAAAGATGTGCCATATTTATATTTTATATAGCTAGGATTTGAAAAATCTTTTCACAAACATGTTGATCCGAAACTACTTAAAAATTGAAAGGCCAGATGAGTTAATGCAGTAATCTTCTTTTGGCACTAATTTCCAGAAATCTACAAATTCTTCTGAAAAAATTGCGATTTCGAAGATATTTGAAAAGGATTTTCAAAAGTTTGTAAATTTTCTTTTATACTTTAAAAGTCCTGGAATCTGCTCTCAAACAACTGTAATATGCATCTAATTTTAGATTGTGGCTTTGATAGTGGCGATATTGAGCTTCTCTTTCAAATCTTTGAGGGTGGAAAAACGATCAATATTTTCGTTGGCTAAATTATGTAAAAACAGATTTAATTTCGCTTTGAATTAAAGTAAACATAGTAGGAAATGAACAATCAATGCCTTGTCATTTGAGATTTAAAATATTGAGGTAATTCAAGAAATGCAAGATCACTCACCCAGGATTTATTTTCCAATAAATCAGTTTATAAAGGCAACTTCTTTTCCCTCAACAAATTTTTAACGCCTGCTCTCTTAAGTTAAAGAAATGTTTCAACATGTTGCCCCTTTAAAACCATCGCACAGGGCAGTACAGTTGTAACTCTCCATATTCGCTGATATCTTCTTTAAATTAAATCCTGAATTGTCATATGTAAAGAACTTTTGCACGTATGCAATTTCTGCAGCACTACCGGGTCCATAATATCATCGAACTTCATGTCCACACAATAACACTTCATGACGGCGGGCCACAATGTGGTGGGCAACCTTATCTTAGAGTCTTCGATTTATATATTATATATTTAGATTTGATTTTCTTTTAAAATATAGGTACTGTATATTTGGTTATATCCAAAAAGACCGGGGGGGGGGGGGGGGGGGGTTTAGTAGGCGTAAGTAGGACATTTTTTTTCTGGAGAGAGGGACAGGGGGGGGAAAATTTTCGGGGCCACGCCATAAGTTCCATTAAAATTCACCTAACTACTATCAAATTTCGAAAATTAAATTAGTACCTCTCCCCCTCTGCATGGTTCGATTGAATTTATTTTTGTGGTTTTTTTTGCTTTTTTTTTTGATATTGCTATTTAAAAAAAAAACATTTTTTATATTTGCGAAAAATATGAATATTGGTGTCAATCCAAAATTTTAACATAAGACGTATGTATGACTCTAACCAGCGTTTTTCGGGCTCGGTAAAATAAACATCACTCACCACGCCAAAATTGATGATTTTTTCAGAAATCATGTTTTAGGAGAGTATATCTAAGAGAAGTTTTTGGTGCAAATGCTTAGATTTTGGAATACTTCTTCTCAAGTGCCGTTTTCTATATTCATAATAAAGCATTCTCGTTTCTTCCCATACTATTTTTTTTATTATAAATTATCACACTTCTTCCATAAAAAATGTTTCAAATAAAATTTTTACTTTAATTTTTTTTTAAATAAATATTTAATTGTTTTCTGTTATAAAAATATTTTATTGCATTAGGTTATATTTTTGATTTAAAATATCTCCAAAAAAGGGAAAACGGAACAGACTAGTATATAATAGAAAAATACTAAGGTAAGGTGGGGTAAGTGTGTAGCAAAATTTGAATAGTTCATGTTTAGGTGGATATAAAAAAAAAAGTATTAGTTATTTTAAATTAAAATTTTATCCACCTATATCTATAGCCAATAGCTTTAGGTGACTTGCATTAAAAGTTTTTATAGTAATTGGTTCCGAAAATATTATATATTTTTTTAAATCTATGTTCATAATACACACTTTCCCCGTAGAACGGGGTAAGTGTGTAGGCGGCCAACATTGTTTAAATACATTCAGTAATTGCAATTTTTGGGGCAAGTGTGTAAAAGTATAGAATCATAGCTATCGATTGCTGGTTGAACGGTTGATTTAAGTTGAAAACGAAATGAGCTACAAACTTTTAAGTTACTTAAAAGTGTTTTAACATTCTTTAAAATAAAAACCAAAAAATATTATTTTTGACACAACTTTCAAAGCCCCCCCTAAATACGCCACTGGGTATACAATATGTATACTAATTTCGTCACATTTTTTAGTTCTTAAAGAAAAGCTAGAAGAAAAAGAAGGTATCCCTCCTCAACAACAGAGATTGGTTTTCCAAGGCAAGCAACTCAAAGACGACAAGACCATCAGCAGTTACAAGCTGAAAGGGGGTACGGTCTTGCATCTGGTGGTCGCTTTAAGGGGCGGTGAAGACAACAACATAACCTTCCTGGAGAGTCCATAGAAGTTTTTTTAAATATAAAAATGTAAATACAAAAAAATAAATAAAATATAATAAACATACATTTTTCATTTCTGGAAACCTCTGTTGCTAATGGTTTTTGTCACATATTGGCTATAATTCCTTATTTATAATTAAGTTTGATCTTTATCAAAATTAAAGGTTTAATACATTTTCGTATCACAAACCAACGTTTTCTAGAAACAATTAAAAACACGGCGCAAAAGCAGGAAACTTAAAAACATAAGATGAGAGGAAAGTCATCCTATTAACCACGCAATTCTTTTATTTGCCAGTCGCCCGACCAATTGAATCGGTAAGAATAAGAACAGTACAAGTCCAAATGTTACAGTTTTGGGAAAATGATAAAATACACTGTCAAGCAGCGGCGGCGCCAGGGGGGGCAGGGTGGGCACCGGCCTACCCTAGAAATATGAGTGTCCACCCTAGTGCCCCCCCAAATTTGAGGGGTTCGGTTTTATAAGGGAATTTCGTAGGGACTTGGCTAGGAAAGCTGTGATGAGAAAATAGTGGGTATGTTCTTTTCAAGAGAACAAGGACCTTTTTTTTTTTAGACGTTGCTTTGGACAGAAGGAAGTTTGGCTTGCTTATATAGAGCGCGGGGGAGGTGGAGGCCTTTTTTTTTAGAAGTCACTTATAATTAGACTAGTGCCCACCCTAAAATCATTGGGCCCGCTTGTGCCCACCTATTGTACTGTTCTTACGCTCAACGCTTCACGATGAGCGTCGTCATACGCCTTAATATAGTGATATTGGTACTGTTTTTACACTCATTTGATGCAGCCTTGTAATACAGAAAAAATGGCTATACCAGGTCGATATGAATTTTGGACTTCTGTTCTTACTCTCACCGATTCAATTATATTATCCTTATTTTGATAATCTAAAAAGACAAAGACAGTTTAAAAACAGGAAACCAGACTAAAGACCTCAGTTAGGTAGGAGTGCGTCGTTCACAGAGAGATCGGCTGCAGCCATCGCTTGGAATTGTTGTGACGTCGCCGTCGGCAAGTTGTTTCGCGTCTTTTTATTAGAGGGCGTATTTTGTTTAATTATTTTCTTAGTAAATAATTAAAGTATTTAAAAACTGAAGTCATTGAAAATTTTATTTTTTCTTGCACAATGCCAAAATATTAATAATTTTGCAAGGATTATGTTTTCAAGGGGCTTTTTTATTGGTCCCAGTCTAACTCTAAATTAATACCAGTTTATTATTAGATAATATACAGGGTGTTACAAATTCGACATACCAGCATTGGAATCTCGGAAACCATAAGAGTTAGAGAAACGGTTAAATGGGGGCAAAGTTGTGCAATTCGGTGCTGATTATAATGCCGCTTTAAAAGTTTTCAAATTTCAAAAAAACCGAAATTTTGCAAAATCGTTTTTATTTTTTCCTGAGCTCATTTGACCAGCTATTTAAAAATAATTGACACTTTGTCATTGCCACTTTTTCTCCTCTACAAAATGACGTTACTAAACTAAAGATCCGCCGTTTCGCCTCCGAGCGGCAATCACCAACTTTACTTTTTTAAATACGGACGGACCTGGATTTTTTTAAACCGATTTTTAAACCCTACTACCCTCAAAATGTAATGGCGATATTACTTTCTCATAATGATGAATTGACCTTGCTTATTTTTTTAAATTCATATTTTTTACAATTTTTGTCAGTCCAGTCCTGGCAACGAATTACAGTATTAATTAAAAACTTTATTTTATTTAAAACCTTTACAAATAAATTTCATGAAAAAGTTGGTCTAACGTTCATGTTAGGTATATTTACATACAGTTTGCATTTGGTAGGATAAGGAGAAGATGGGTTGAAAGGGCTGTCGCCAAAATTGGAAGAAAAATCGATCTTTGTATTGAGCAAAACGGCAATCTCTTTAAACATTTAGAAAATTAGGATTTATAATTAGTAAATTTAGAATTATTGGAAATTCTTATAAAATAAATTATATTACTTATATATGAATGTTTTAAATAAAATAAAGTTTTTAATTATATTGTAATTCGTTGCCAGGACCGGACTGACAAGAATTGTAAAAAATATGAATTTAAAAAAATAAGCAAGGACAATTCATCATTATGAAAAAGTAATATCGCCATTACATTTTGAGGGTAGGAGGGTTTAAAAATCGGTTAAAAAAATCCAGGTCCGTATTTAAAAAAGTAAAGTTGGTGATGGCCGCTCGGAGACTAAACGGTGGATCTTTAGTTTAGTAACGTCATTTTGTAGAGGAGAAAAAGTGGCAATGACAAAGTGTCATTTATTTTTAAATAGCTAGTCAAATGAGCTCAGGAAAAAATAAAAACGATTTTGCAAAATTTCGGTTTTTTTTCGAATAAAATCGGAAGTATTCGGAATTTGAAAACTTTTAAAGCGGTATTATAATCAGCACCGAATTGCACAACTTTGCCCCCATTTAACCGTTTCTCTAACTCTTATGGTTTACGAGATTCCAATACTGGTATGTCGAATTTGTAACACCCTATATACATTAGACAGGGTGATTCACGGCGAGTGTTCGTTAGAACTTTTGAGAAAACTACTAAAAATATTTCCTTGAAATTCTATAGATTACATTTTTTGTTGTGCCCTCTTTACTACAATATTAGCGATTTTTATCACTTCCGGTTATACCAGAAGTAGCTGTCAACTTTGTTATTTTAAATAGAATTTGATTATTTTTATTGAATTTTGAATTGAACATACGTTGTATACCAGCACAACATATGTTGTATAACAGTTCAAAACTAGTGACAAGCTGAAGCATCCTAACGCTGCTTCTTAGAAAAAAACGGCTTTCACAATGCCATCTAAAAATTTTCTACTTAAAAAAATTATCTTCCGGTTATCTTTCGGATGTCCGATTAAACCGGAAGTTATAATTTTTAAAAGCGTAGAACATTAAAATGCAATATAGGAATGCGCCAGTCATTTCCCTCTAAGATGCTCACAGATCGATCCGGTTATAGGAAGAAAGTCATTTGCGTCGGACATAACCGGCGTTGATCTAGGAATCCCACACGGATCCGTATTAGGATTAATATTGTTCACTTGTTACATTAATGATCTGATCCTAAAAGGAAATATAAAATGGATGTTTTCATGTTAGATTGTGACTATGAACTATAGTTATATAATATATTTATTCGCACATTATCAAGTAACATATAATTATAATTGAATGAATATGGCCGAGGTAAAACAGTGTGTGTTAAAAATATTATGGGTTTTTCCAATTTGATGATTCACATGTAGAGACCTTGGCTATGTCAGTCGACATAGCAAAGAATATTTTTAAAACTTTCAAGGAAAAGTAGGTAGTGAAAAAAAAATTCTTATTTTTAAGCAAATTTGAGTTCTTATATTAAATATTTTTATATCTACATCAATAACAAAATTATTTTTCATAAAAAAATACTCTAAATTGGTACCGTAAGAATAAAACAAACATCCTTTAATCAGAACAAAAACATGTGGAAGGGTTCATCACATTCCCCAAATGAATATGTTGCAATAATGCTTGAACAATTTCCGGATCTGCGTGTTCATCTTCATATAAAAATTCAAACTCCGGTAACACTTTAAAATCGACGACGTTTCGAAGCTCTATTGTCGTTTCAGATTCTTCTTCAGGTTGGGCCTTTTTAACTTTATCCACTTTAGTTATCAAGTCAAAATAAGGTCCGTTGTCAAAAATTTGTTTTGTTTTGGTGTCGTTTTTGCAAAATTCTTCTGGCAAATCAATAGAACCTAAAATATAAAATACATTAAAAAAAAGAACAGCTTAAAACAGGAACAAGACTAGAGGTGGGAGCAGTGGCGTATTTGGGGGGGGGGGGGGAAGGGGCTGCAGCCCAGCAGCCCCCCCTAGCCTAGGAGCTCGGGGTCTAAAAGTCTAATTGCAACCTAATTTTTCGTCTCACGCTTGGACTCCTAATTTAAATTTTTAAATAATGTATTCTTGGCTTAGACTACAAAGGTCTTGTAGGAAATGTTTAGTGTTTAAACGTTTCCTTCTAAAAGTCCTGTTTTATATAGAGATTAAGGTTTCGGACGCATATCGTTTTAGTTATTGATTTATGATGCAATTTTATAGGAAAACGAGTAATATTTTATAGTATTTTCTATTATATACTTGTCTGTTCCGTTTTCCCTTTTTTAGAGCTATTTTAAATCAACAAAAATATAACCCAATGCAATTAAATATTTTTACAACAAACCAAAAAAAAATAAAAAATTAAAGTAAAAATTTTAATTGAAACATTTTTTATTGAAGTGTGATGATTTATAATAAAAAAATAGTACCGGAAGAAACGACAACACTTTATTATAAATATACAAAACGGCACTTAAGAAGGAGTATTTCAAAACCTAAGAATTTGCACTAAAAACTGCTCTATATCTATTCAGCCCCCCCCCCCCCCCCCCCCCCCGAACATATTTTCTGGCTACGGAGCACGTCGGGCAGAACGCCATGGCCGCTGTCGACTAACTGGTTTACTATGACATGAATAATAGGTGTCAGCCCATTTTGTTTAAAAATTTTCCCAATAATTATTTCCATCTGTTGCCATAAAGAATAAATTTTACCAACCTTTACTATTAGAAGGACCAGGCATATTAACCTCAGCCAGACTCAACTTCCTGACACTATCATTCAAACTTTTCATATCAGCCCCCAAGCCTAGCCCCACTCGTTTTGCAGCCTCGTCGATTTTTTTCAGGAAATGGTCTATATCCGTTTTAGTCGGTTGTTCCTGCTTGAAGCTGTATGGAGGGGCTATAGGGGGCTGTACTGGGGGTCTGTACTGGTATGGAGCTTCCCCTTCTAGCTGTAAGGGGTAAGATGTGTCTGAATCATAGGCACTTACATCCCCACAGACTATGAAGGGAATTATAACTCTGTTTAGACCTAAAAATATATTTTTTAAATTTATTATTTATACCTGAAATTGATAAAACACAGTATGTGTATAGGATGCCTATTATAGGTTCTATAGGATCTCAAAAACGGTAAGAGATATTTTGGGTTTAGCTCAACGTTTAGAGGTGCCCCAGGATTTTTTGAAAATCGAAATTTTTATGAAAAAATCAATATTGAATATTTAATAGAGAATGGTAAAAATGTTAAAAAATATCTTTTATACCTGTTAAAGGACTAAAATCTCTATTGGAAACATCCAAATATGGCGTGATCAATTTAGGATCAAAATCTTCTGGAGGATTATATCCTTGACAAACGACAAAAGCTTCTATACTAGAATTTCTAGAACTTTTAGGCTTTGCAACATGAACTTCATGAAACAAAGTCAGCAGCTGATTGGTAAGCAGATCATTGTCTTTGCCTCGGAAGATCTTTGCCACAAAAGTACCTCCAGGACGAAGAACATTACAGGTTATGTGTAGTGCACCTGAAATTATAAATAAATATATCACACCTAAACTTTTAAAAAACTACTTATAGTATGGTACTTTCTTTGGCCACATAACAAAAATTTTAAGTACACCTTGAAATTCTAAAATCTGAACTAAAACCACTAAAATTCGTTATTATTCTTACCTAAAAGTAGTTGTGCCTGAATATAAATATCCATACAGTGAAGGCCGGTAACATCAGGAGCACCATCACAAATAACAAGGTCGGCTGGTTCTCCCTCAAAATGGGCAATGATTTCCTGAGCAGTCGAGTATTTTGTTATGTCACCTTGTATTTGAATAACACCAGGAAGAGAGGACATTGGCTAAAAAAAAATGTATAGATAGAGTACACCTCTTGCCCCCTATTAATAGGGTTACTAAATTATCAAATAATAATTTTACATACCTGCAAATCAACAGCAATAATCTTAACATTCTCATTTTTTTTAGGTGGTTCAGATTTGACCTCTTCTAGAGTTTGAGCTTCTGCTAGAGCTTCGGTATAAAACAAGTGTGTTGGTTCTCTGATATCAATTACCTCGTTTAAATAAAGTTTCCGAGATAGCACTTGTGACCAACTGCCCGGGGCAGCGCATAGATCCACCGCTTTCGTTACCCCATTTAAAATGTTAAAAGTTTCGTCGATCTGAAGAAGTTTAAAAGCACTACGGGCCCTCCAACCTTGTTCCTTAGCTTTTCGGTAATAAATGTCACGTTTGTCTTTAGAGAGTTTCCCCATATTAAAAAAGAATAAAGGTGGTTTTCAAACTCATAAAAAAATTTAAAATCACAACACCAAAATTTGACAATGTTAAAACTGAGGTTAGGCAGTAACTTTTCTTCTGTAACAAAAGACGGCATTTAAATGCATGGGCTACGCACAGAAGAAAAAAAGGTTGTTTATATCGAAAAGTAGTTTTGTATTTAATCAAGGTGAGCTCTTTACCCGACGTCTAGCCTAAATCACAAAAGTAAACAAAGCACCAAAGAAAAAACAAAAAACGTGTGCTCTTTTTGTAAACCACAACTCACCATTTATCATTTATTTTTGCTTATGTTTATTTTCTACCTCATTTTACCTATAGAGACAGATATAGAGACAGTTTTTAAAATTTTTAAAATTACCTGCTTCTTGTTGGTATTTCTCCCCCAGGGCTTGGGACCACAAGTAAATTCTCCATTTGTCAAGAGTTTTACGTGGGTTGTCGGGGCATTTTCTAAAATTACTCAAGAAATTGGTGGATATTCTGCATGCTTCTTCATAGGTAATTTTATATTTTTCTCTTAATTCACTTGCAATCTAAAATGTAATAGATTTTATTAGAATAAAAATAGAAACAAGAGCGTTTATGTACAACCAAAACAAGCTGTAAATATATAAAACAAATTACAAAAAGTTTATTGTTAATCTCAACATAACAATCAATTAATCTAAATTATTGTTGAAGAATGACTTTTTATCAACACTGTCAGTTTCATATATAATGGAAATATTCAGTCTTATTTTTTTTAAAATGCATCTATTATTTTTGTAACCACCTGCACCTGTTTGATACGAAAATAAAGATTTTTATCCAGTCCAAAACGCAAGAATGATAATTAATAAGAAATTTTCATTTCGTCTCCATAAAACTGTTATTGACTTAATTTCTTTGAACAACAGGAGAATTTAAAATATAAATAGTAATTTCTAATAATAAAACTAACCATTTTGTAACTTCTAAATTTATGTTCTTGCATCTTAAAGAATATACAAATTCTTGGAAACATTTCAAAGTATATCTGCCAAAACACTTAAAAACAATTTGATTTTGGTTTTCTGTAATACTTTACGATTTAAATTTTAAAATACCTAATAAAAAATAAGTTAATGGTGACATTTTGCCAACCAACAAAATCCCACTGATCGATTTTTCAGTCGCTAAAATCTCAGCACTGGATGATGCATATAACCGAATTTTCGATTCACATTTGAAAGATCGTTTAGCGGGATTTTGTTGGTTAGTAGCAATATAATTAGGCAAATTGTATGGTTAGGCCCTGATACCATGCAGGACTCAAGTATAAAATAAATGGAACAAAGACTAAATGAAAAAAATACATTTTTACTAAATAATTTTTATTAAATATGGTACATCAGACATTTCGTATAAAATACATATTATCATTTTCTGTATAAAAAATCTAGTTTTCCTTATTATTATAGTCACCTATAATTACAAAAATAGATCACTTTAAAACTAAATAAAATGCGATAGATGAATTTCTGTTAACACTTAAACCAAAAAAGTGACTAAATTTGTAACATTTTAACAACATCTAAATACAAAAAAATGCAATAAATAATATAAAAGCTTGAGCTTATGAAGAGTATCTGTTTGTTTAAAAAAATCATAAATCTTTATACAAAAGAAACAGTCCATAACAGAGGATGTTCCAGCAAGCATATCTATACTCAAACAGCTGAAAATGTTTTTTTTTCTGGAACAACTTGATTTATTTTTATCCAATACATTTTTTTAATCTCCAAATAATTTTTTACCCAATTCCATTAGTCTATGGTTCCGACACACTCTCAACGCTTCAGCTTTTTTCAACACTTCAATAACACTTTCATTTGCATCCACCAGGTGACATAAAAAGTCCTCAAAAGCTGATTTGACATTTGCAGGAAGGGTGCCTATCTTCACTTTCTTCAGAAGTTGTATGATTCCTTCAGCCCAGCCTGATTCAATGATAAAATCACTTATCCAGGGAATCTGCGCAATGATGCCAGCCAGGGTCTGCATGCCCAAAAACCAAAGCTCCATCATTTCGATCCAGTGTTCCTTGTATGTCATTGCAACAACCAAAGCCGTAGGGTCATTGGACTCATCAACAGTATAAGCATCCCAAAGGTACCTTATTGTGGCTTGAATGTATCTACAGATGGAGAAATCATTTTTCTTCACTTTAGTTGACAACTGCTTGAGAAGAAGCAAGCCCAAAACAGCAACGTTTCCATGTAAAACCAAGTTTTCAGGGATATCTTTTAATTCAGGAAGAATGTCAAAAATAAACTTTAGCAAGTTATTGAATATGGTGCTACTTTCCACATATTTTGCTTCTAAAACTGTTAAATTCATCAGGACGTTGCAAGTACTGATCATGGCTGCCCTCGAGTCCTTCATATCTTCTAGAATTTCTGGTGTAAGTTCTGGTTTTGGTTGACTGAGAGCTATTAACCTTTCTGCTCTCGGTACCGGGGGCCTCTTGTAGTTAACAATAGTCCAATGAAATTCTAGGGATTCTACAAGAATTTTATCACCTCCAGATTTCAAAATAATAGCCCTAGATTCATCCTCAACTGCCAAATGACAAAAAGCTGGCAATAAAACTCTTAAAAGGTCCATTTGACTTAAGGGGTCATTTTCTAATGGTCCTCCAGCTTTTTCTGCTATCCTTCTTGCTTTATAGGTATGGAAACTGTCAAATGCCATCTCCAACATAAAAGGCAACAACTGATAGACTTGTTGACGCATAGCAGTCGTTTCTTGAGCTAACCAGGCAGCTAAAACTCGTATGGTTGCATATACAAACAACTTGTCCTCTCCTTGTGGCTTATTTTTATCTTGAGACACTTTTATGAGAAGATTTATCACAGCTGTAAAAGCTCCTTTAAGAGCTGAGTACATACTTTGACGTTCCTTTTGGTCTAACTCAAGCGAGTCTTCTCCCATAAAGTTTAGGGATAACTCCAAGATGATATAACAAGCTGTGATCAAATTTTGATTATTTTGAGTCCCTTTTAGAGACTTGCCATCTAGTTGCATTCTTACTTCAACAGCTGCTAATTGAATCATTAGTAAAAACATTTGTTTTCCTTTTGCTTCATCTTGAAAAATCCAGTCCACTCCTAACAAGTCCAACATACTAGAAGCCAAAATTATTGCAGGATTCCTTTGAGCTGCACCTATTTTACTTTGTAAAATATCACTTAAACCCTTGTAGATACATTGGGGCCATGTTTCACTAGCAGCACTTTCTGACACAACTTTCCTAGGACAGTTAAAAATGATAGCATTAAGGCAGTCAGCGAGTTCAAACTTTCTCTTGTCTTGATCAGTCTCAAAATCAAGTGCAATTTTGTTTACAAGTGCATGGAAAGCTTTAGGATCCTTAGGATCCCATGATAGGGCTCCTTTCTTGGCTACAAGAAGTCCCATAATGTTCAAGGCTTCATCTGACTGAAAACTCGCACTAGCATAGATTTCACTTAACTTATCAATAGCTCCAATTTCAATGAGTTTTTTCTGACCTGGTGGATATGAAGCAATACCTTTGAGGCAATTATAGGCTTCTCCGATGGCCATAAGACTGTCATCATTGTCACTATCATCAGCACACTTTACTATATCCAAAAATGCAGGTATAAGATCGAGCATTTCTTTTTTTATAGCAAGTTGCTCTTCTATACAAAAAATGGTGAGAATGCTTAAGGCGACCGATTTGTAGATGGAAGGAGGGCAATCAACAGGGACATCATTTGTCAACAACAATTTTCTCAGAAAGTCAAAACCAATAGCTTCAAAAATGGCGACTCTAGCGGCCGGCGTTGCATGTTTACCTTTGACAAGCTTCGTAACCATAAAAAGTGCAGCAAATTTTTCTGTATCACTTGGTGAATTTTTCAAGAGATTACAACATTTTTTTACAGCTTCTGACACCTCCCCCGCCATTTTCTGTCTTCGGAAATTAGAGTATCTTAAAGGAAAATATGTTTATCGGCACTCTTTACTAGTGGAACATTCAAAAGACACTGAAAAACGCTGCGCGCGAACGTTTGAGTTATATTTAGTATCGGCCCCCTTTTAGACTTTCTATATTCGGCAATTTCTGAGTGGCGTATCACCTTACGTATTTTTAGACTCAGTCGTTGACTTCTCACTGTGGATGAAGGGGAATTCGTGTTTTGCCATGGTTTTCCAGACGATGTAAAGGAAACAGCGCAACAACACAAGACGTCTATTTTTGAGGTTATGTTATGTTTATCTTGTCGACGGAATGAGCAGATGAATCGATGTTATCAAGAAAACTCGATAGTCCAGCACCGAATTTTTAAAAGTCCTTTTTTACTCGATAAGAATAAGTTTTTTCAAAAAACAAAAAGCCTTTTCGCAGTATAATGGAACAAGATTTATAAAGCTCATGGCTACACAATATAAAATTTTAAATAATAAATATTTTTTAGGTAAGTCAAATTTTATGACTTTTCAATATTTTATTTGTCCTGTTGCGATACTGCGTTACTTCAAAAATAAGAACCAAAAATAATACTAAATTTTTTATATTTAACCATTGTAATTTTTTAATGTTAATTTGTGTATATCTATCACAGCAGTCTCGATTTTAAAAAACTGAGGGAAATAGAATTTCTACCCGTTCATATTGGCACTTTGACGGAACAGGCGCAGGGGCGTCGTTTAGGAGCCCCCGTAAATTCGCCACTGGGTCTAGAAAGAATTCAAAATCATTTTCTGAAAGCTATAGGATTAAGGTATTAAACTAAAACAAACAAAATTAGACTTTTTAAAATAAATATTTGTGTATTTAGATAATAGGTACATATATTAATTGACAACATTAACGACCTCAATATAGACTCTTTACAAAATAGGCAAAATAAAATGGACATTGTATTTGTCTTCAAACTGATTAATGGTCTATGCAATTGTCCAGAACTGGGATCAAAGATCAGTTTTTATGTTCCACCTAGATCTCTTCGAGAAAGTAACATTTTTGAGCTTCAGCACCATCGAACTTGATATGGCCAAAACAGTGGGGTTAACAGAATGATGAATAATTGTAGTAATGCTAATATTAATCTATTTAATGTGTCTCTAACTAGTTTGAAGGATTATTTAAAAAGAAATCATTAAATTATTGTTATATGTACATATGGGTATAATATAGACCTATTGTAAGTTCTGTCTCTTGCCTGTGTGTTTTATGGGAGTATCTTTAAATTAATATATTGTTTCTTTTTTTGTAATAATAATATTGTCAATATTACGAACTGTAATTATTGTTATTATACATGGTATTTTATTGGGCACTGCCCGTTTGGAAATAAATAAATTAATTAAGCAAAATGTTAATCCTTGCTAAACCCGTTATTTAATTTAATATATCATAGTTACTTACCCATTGGCTGTATGCAAATGATGGCCACATTAAGAAGACATTATTTTATTAAAAAGTAAAGTTATTTACATGAGAGTTAGGCAGTTATATTCATATCCTGGTAACTTTGCCAGCCAGATAATTTCTGTAGAAACAATTATTTCAACAATGGTTTCCTTCGAAATTAGTTTGCTGGTAAAGTTACCAAGACATGGATATATCAAGCCATAGATGTGCTGTCGTTTATTAACAGAACTGTTGATTTTTTACTAGCTGAAAGTAAATCGCAAACAGAAATCGTATCGATACGGAAAAACATCTCTAGAAATGTAATCGATTTTACGGACCGATGACGTGTCATGGCACCGTATGATATGTAAAATTCAAAAACAGCTGATCGACCAGGGACGTATCGTCGCCCACTGCCATTACAACTCAAAAACAATAATTTTATAAATAAAAATCGCATTAGTCTCGATCATTACTCTAAATAACGCTCAGCTGTTAAAAATAAAACATAAATTTACCTTTTCACACGCTTTCGCGTCTGCTTTTCGTGTTTCAATCAGCGTATTGTCCAAATCGAACAGAATACACCTTATGTTGTGATAACGTTCTTTTTTTTTCAAGTAATCTTCCATTACGTCTGTACAAAAACAAAATCCTTGCGCTACTAAAGGCGGACGGTAAAAATTCAACGGTCCAAGTCCTTATTTGGACCAATGATGACCACTAAATTCTTGGAAATGTTTAGATAATGCCCCTGCTGTAACTACGGTCCACTTTCGTTATTACACTGAACTGCTGTTCACAGAATATTGCTTCTTTCTTTTCGTTTCTTGCTTTTCGACAGCGCTATCGACGAGAATCCGTCTTATGTGGCGAACTACGTACATATATCTGGAATTTTTTTTAGCGTATGATTAAACAAATACCGGTTGATAAAAATATGACGCAGTAATCAAATATTAACTTGGAACGACTAAAATTAAACTTACGAGACTTATTTGTGACGCAAATGGGATACGTAGATTTTTGGCGTGGGATTCTTGGCATACACATAGACATCTATAATGGTATCATTAAAAAAAAATTAGTAACCCGTTTTTAAATAAACAAAAGATCGACTGGGGACTAGATAAAATTGTTACGTTTTGTATTAATTAATACCTTAATTGTTAACATATTAAAAAATAATTATTTTACTGCATGATAATAACTTTTGTGTGCAGACGCGCGTAGCCGATTTTTATAAATGTTTGTAAATAAAACGTTTTAAAATAAAATAACATCATCAAGCTGATATCTATGTTAATAAATATTATATCGCACGTGTGGTAAACAATAATTATAGTACCTATAAGCAAATAACACATTTTTGAGATGAAATTGTAAATTTCCACTAGTTTTGGGATTTCCAAGTCATTAAAAATAATCCTACGACCGTCGCCAATATAAAATGTAGGTGGTTGTCTCATTTCTACACTTTGTTTTTAGCTTTGGTAATATAAAATTTGCATTAAAATTGGGACAATATTCATCGAAACATTTACATATTTTTACATTATTTATAAACACGTAAATCACCAGGTTCCGATATAGAGATTTTTTATTTATCCTTATAATTAAAAACTCTCTATATTACAGGCCGCTTTACAGTTTGCAATTTTTCTTTCGCGCAAGAAAAGATTGTCCGGGAGTATGCGCAGAACGAGGCTAGTGATCAGCTGGCGCAATTTGTATTTCTTATTTCTTGCAAGAAATATAACTCCGACCCTATTTTTATTGCAATGCAAGGGCAATTCTGGGGATTTTTTAGTGATTTATGACACACCCACCTTAATATAAAAATCCCTGACATTTGTTTATGTTCTTTCTAACCTACAGTGGGTACGTTTTGTTTTTGTTGGTTTGCTTTTGGGTCCTGTAATGCTGTTAGGTTAAAATAAATGCACAAGAAAGCGTCGGTAAGTCCTAACCAAATGTATTTTTATTTTAAAGGTTGTCAAGTGGTATATTACCTACGACCTTGGCAAGTCATTGCACGCAGCGTAGTTTGCAAATTTTCTTTTATGCAAGTTGTCTTGCAGCAATTAATATTGTGGCAATAAAAATGTCAAGTCGTTTTACAGCGTACAATGACTTGTCAAGGTCGTAGGTGATGTACCAAGTACCACTTGCCAACCTTTAACATAAAAAGACATTAGGTTAGGACTTACCGGCGCTTTTTTGTGAATTCATTACATCATTACAGGACACAAAAGCAAACCAACAAAAACAAAACGTACCCACTGTAGGTTAGAAAGAACATAAACAAATGCCAGGGATTTTTATATTAAGATTGGTGTCTCATAAATCCCCAAAAAATCCCCAGAATTACCCTTGCAATTGCAATAAAAATAGGGTCGGAGTTATATGTCTTGCAAGCAATATAAATTGCGCCAGCTGATCACTAGCCTTGTTCTGCGCATACTCCTGGGCAATCTTTTCTTGCGTGAAAGAAAAATTGCAAACTGTAAAGCGGCCTAAAGAAAAATTGTAAAGTGGTGTGGGGTGTAAAACCGGGTGATTTACGTTGAATGTCTGCTCCTGATGGTTTTAGTCAGTAGCGAATTCAGGATTTTGATGGAGGGGGGAGGTTATAATTCCTGTATTGTCAGAATGTCTCCAAATTTTCTGGAGTGAACGAATGGATTTTTTCCGAAAAAATAATAAGATACTTTCATGTTTTTCAAAATTTTCTACTTGGCTAAAATATTCATATTTTTCTATTAAGTACTTTCTGTTGGGACCGGAAAGTAGCCATATCAACATTTATTTTTAAATAGAACATTTTTATGACAGCTTCTGATCATCTTAAACGAGCGACCTGTTAAAGGACCGAATTATCAAAAAATAAAAAGAGAGATAACGTAAACTAGGACATCTATATGTGTCAAAGTTGGACACTTCTTATAATGTCGTTAAAATGACGTAAAACTCATGTCGTCTAAATGATGCTTAAATCACGTCATTTGTTGGTAACATAACGTCGAAGACCTAAATGTCTCATCATCAGTCT
Organism: Polydrusus cervinus; assembly: GCA_935413205.1. NCBI lineage: Eukaryota > Metazoa > Arthropoda > Insecta > Coleoptera > Curculionidae > Polydrusus > Polydrusus cervinus. The sequence continues at coordinate 6,798,963 of OW284510.1, forward strand.
GATGCTTGGGGTGGTAAAGTCAAATTTTCCCTTCTTTTATTATGAGCTGGCCTGTATTCTCCTATTCTCCTATTCTCACTCAGTCTTCCTTTTAATTCTAGAATGTCATGGCGTAAACAATCAATCATGCAACCTCATATTTTCTAAAGCTTCATATTTTCTCATACCAAATAATGTTTTGTTACTGTCATTGCATAAGCAACAACTCCCTATTCAGCCCCAAAATCACAATATTTAAATAAGCAATAACACAATAAAACCACCGTCTCCACCCTCAACTAAAATATTCAACATCAAATATCGATTCACATCAGGTTAAAATTCAATTCGACCTCGCGTGATTCAACGAATTATTTAAATCCAAAAACCCGAAATTCCCCCCATGAAATGCGTTATATCTTACAGGAACGTAAATAGTGAGTTTTTCTAAGTATAAACTAGTTGTCATGTAAAAAAATTATAGAAACATATATTTTGTTACAATTATACCGACGCGTGCGCCTTAATATTATGTGTCCTTTTTCCCAGATTATTATAATTTGTGAATTAATTCTGATACCCGCTTTCCTTTTATTAAAACACGTAGGCGGCAGTTGTGGAAAAAGTGGATAAGGAAATGCGTAAATTATTTTCTACCCCTGCCCTGCCTTGTCCGATAAAAAAAGACAATCAAATCAAAATGCTCATAGACCTTATCCGAATAATCAGCCTATAACCCGAATGACATATCTGTCCTTGTCTTACCTGTAGAAAACTTAATTGTCTCCGTCTAAAATTAGTCAAATGGTTGCCTACCAAAAACCAAACAAATACACTCTAGGTGTCAACATCCTCGGAACAGTTGTTCCGTGTTAATATTTGCGATAAATGTTCTTGCTGTGTTTTCTTGTTTTATTTTTGTAAAAATGTGAATTAAACATTCAAAATCATTAAATAACATCATAATATTTACGTGATTTGTAAATTTAATAATTCTAAACAATGATTTTCGCAGATAATCACCAATATTATAAATTAAATCAATCGATTGTATGAAGGCCCTGCTTAAACAATTGGAAAGGCGCCAAATTTGAAATCGATGTTATGAGAAATGGTGTTTATGGAAGCAAACAATGGTTTTAAGTACAGAATGGTCACAGGTAGAAGTTATTGATTTGGTTAATGATGGTTCTGGACTAGGTAACCATTTTTGTTTTATTTTCTAAACTTTGAAATTTTTAACATTAATCCCACTTCTGATAGTTATTTATTCGTTGGATTCTGTACTGATAAATCTGTACACCCAAAGTCTACTTTACATGAAACACACTTCAAAAAAGAATGGTATAGCCATTTTTGTGTACTCGTACATCAAAGGTCTTGTAGCACCAATCAAACTGTTACAGTCAAATATTCTATGTTTTTTCTTCAGTTTTTGTATGCAGTAACTTAAAATACATTAGGATGTTTGTATCTGTTATATTATCAATATTGAGAAGAGATTTTAGAGGTGTATGTTTTGAATAATTTTAGGTTTTGGTATTGTTGGTGGTCGTAGTACAGGCGTCGTAATAAAATCAATTCTTCCCGGGGGTATAGCAGACAAAGACAGAAGACTGCAAAGTGGGGACCACATTTTACAGATTGGCGACGTGAATTTGTTGGGATTTTCAGCTGACCAGGTGGCTGCAGTCCTCAGACAAGCTGGATCTCAAGTGAGTAGATTGTTCGGAAAACCTATTAAAAATCTGAAATGTGTTAAATTTTTTTTAAAATTTTTTTGTTATACGTGTCCTATAATTTACTGAAAGTGGTATCCTTAAAGTGTTATTACAAAAATAAAATAGTGAAGGGCTGACAGAGCTATTCTATTAGCCTATCCTAATCCTAATTAGTTTGAAGAAATAATATCAATATAATATCAATAAAAAAATAATCACTTTCAAAATGAGATCAAGTTTGTTAAATTTAGTTAAGGCAAACCAGTATTATGAATACAGGGTGCTACAAATTCGTGTGTGTACAAGGGGATCTCGTAAGCGGTAAGAGATAAGATGGTTAAATTGAGGCAAAGTTTCGTATTTTAGGGCTTAATAATTTGATAACAGAAAATTGCAAATATTCCGAATGATTTCGGAGATATCCGAAAAAAACCGAAATTTCTATTTTTGGGTTTTAATATTTTGCGCCTTCATTTTTGACTTGGGGAAAAAACAAAAAATACTTTTTCATAGCTTTCATAGTTTCGTTCTTTAAATACCAACCTCAAGTCAATTTTTTTAAATACTGACCTGGAATTTTAATTACAGGTTTAGGGACTTCTAAGCCTTAGAAATTTAATACAATTTAAAGTTGTTTGAAATTTTAACGTTTTGTCATTTAATAACATATTTTTTCAAGTTATTTTTTTATGTCATTACAGTCCTGAACATTTAAAACCTAAAAAAAATCTGATTTGAAAAATCGGTCCATTTTTACTCAAAGGAGGCCTAATATTTAATATTTTGTAAGAAAAAAGACCTTAAGTCTCGGCCTCAAATATTTTCTTTTCTGTTAATTTTTGTTATATGTTTCGCCAGGCATTATCAGACCATGTAAACAGTAAGTAAAAAAAAATTGAAATTGTTTTTGAAACAAACATAAGCGCATTACAGTAACATAACTAGAGTAACCCAGTTACCTTTTCTTTACTCGGGAGCATTAATTTTTTTCCGTTTTACAGTATTTCGATCTAGGTTTAAAGCAAAAATAATAGGACTTAAGATATTATATTAATAAAATAAATAATGTACATAATATTAAAAAATAGAATTACTTCTCATCCCTTAGAAAATTACTTATTTCCTAGAGTACCTATTGTTACGGTAAATCTTATTGACATAATAAACCCCAAACACAATAACTTTCTGTAATGTAAAGTAATTTTAATATTTAAGTTATCCTTAAAATAATTTCCAGGGCCGTAATAGTAAAGAAAGAATAATTTGAAATACTAATAATGTGATATTTAATGAAAAGTGTTAAAATTTTAAATCCTTTAAATTGTATTAAATTTCTAAAGCGTAGAAAGTGATTTTTGTTTTTTTCCTAAGTCAAAAATGAAGACGCAAAAAATTAAAAACCAAAACTAAAAATTTCTGTTTTTTTCGGATATCTCCGAAGGTATTCGGAATATTTAGTATTTTCTTTGACCAAGATATTAAGTCCCAAAATACGCAACTTTGCCTCAATTTAACCATCTTCGTATCTCTTATACCGTTTTTGAGATCCCCTTGTACGCACACGAATTGTAGCACCCTGTATTTTTCAAAAGAGGTTCCCCCTCCTTCCCTCAGTTTATTTTGCGAGTTCGATCAAAATATCTTAAGGCAAAGTTATGCCGTATAATCCAAAGAATGAAACTTTGGCATATTATAGATAAAAATCCTATAATCTTGTAGTCGCATGTCGAACGGCCTCTAGCGGTAAATTTAGGAACTTAAAAATAATTTCCAGAAATTTCTCTTGATCGATTTTGTAATAAAATTTTTATTTCAACACGTTGGGACAAACTGTTCCTGAGATATGGCCGGCGTCCATTCTTATTTGGCCATCCGGTACATTTAATAGTGTTAAATCATTTTTTAGTAAACGGTATAAAATCTATGATAGACCCTCAAGTCAACCCCCTCTTTTAGGTTAGAATGGTTGTGGCCAGACCCATCGAACCAACTTCCATAGACTTTGCAACGTACCAATGTAGCGCACCCATCGTTCCAACGAAAATACTCACAGATCCTGAAGAGCTTGACAGACAATTACTTCAGAATGGCTATTCCACCTTTTTCGCCGTTAAAAAGGAACCTAGTGTAGAAGAGGAGAATTCAACTGATAAAAAATCAGATGTTCTAAGTGAAAAGGAGGAGAGATTCGAAGAAAATATTGGGAATGGGTATGAACATGTGGAAAGAATCGATGTTATAAGAAAGGTGAAGAGTGTGGACATTTGCGAAATTGCTTATTGTAATAATAACAATAATAATTATAGGTAAGAACTAAGGAGTTTCTTTCTAACATTCAATGATAAGTTCTGTGGCTTGGTACAAGAAGTGCATATGTCACTATTTTGCGTTTTTGAGATTTTATATGCCAAAGTACTAATAAAAAATGTACAAAATGGCCCCTAGCATTTTGTAAAATGAGTTTAGATTAATAATAGACGCTTCAACATTTTGCCCCCTTAAATTTACATTTTTATTAGTACTTTAGCATATCTATCTCAAAAACGCAAAATAGTGACATATGCATTTTCTGTACCAAGCCACAGAATTAAATAAATAGAATTTTTGAAAATTAGTGTATCTGTATAAACTGCTAGCACTTGTGAAATGCACGAAGAAAATTTTTAGTTTATATTTAAAATAAAATGCTTATCTAAGGAAGTGTTAAGCCAGAAAACATGATGGGGGGGGGCTCAGCGGGCGTAAGTGACACTTTTTTCTGAAGAAAGGGACAGTCGGAACTACATGTATTTCATGTTATTGTACCTAGTGAAGAAGGTGGAAAAGCGGCGAAAAATTTTCGGGGCCCCGCCCAAAGTTCGCTAAAAATTCACCCAACTCTACTATCAAATTTCGAAAATTAAATTATTGCCTCTCTCCCTCTGCATGGTTGGATTAAATTTGTTTTTGTAACTGTTTTTTTTTACTTTTTTTTTGATATCTGTAAAAAATATGAATATTATTGGTGTCAATACAAAATTTTAGAATATAAGACTCTAACCAGCGGGGGTTTCGGGCTCGATTTTTCGTAATTAAAAATAAAGTAAATATCGCTCACCACTCCAAAATTGATGATATTTTCAGAAATCATGTATTTTAGGAGCGTAGATCTAAGAGCAATTTTTGGTGCAAATGCTCGTTCTTACTTGCCGTTTTGTATATTTATAATAAAGCATTCTCGTTTCTTCCCGCATTTTTTTTTTATTATTAATTATCACACTTCTTCCATAAAAAAAGCTTCAATTAAAATTTTTACTTTAATTTTTCTCTTTAAAAATAAATACCTAATTGTTTTTTGGTTTGTTGTAAAAATATTTTATTGCATTGGGTTATATTTTTGTTGATTTAAAATAGCTCTAAAAAAGGGAAAACGGAACAGACAAGTATATAATAGAAAAATACTATAAAATATTATTATTTTTACTAGTTTTCCTTTAAAATTGCATCATAAATCAATAACTAAAACGATATTCATCCGAAACCTTAATCTTTTTTTTTTTTTTTTTTTATGATAAAACACCTGCACTGTAGGAAAAATCCTTTAAGGCGCTCTGGGAGCGGTGCGAGTGCGAAAAAAGCGATTAACGTTGGTCTTGAAACGTTGAAGATTGTATTCATTGGGAAACACGACCTCAGGAAGTTCATTCCACAATGATGACGTTCTCCAGATGAAAGAGTTCTTGAACAATGAAGTTCGAGGAGTACTAAGCTGAACAACATATGGATGAGCGGCAGCGGTTCGCCGTGTATTTCTGTTTTGCATTGCTCTAGGTGGAATCAAGTCGGCAATGTCAGTCGAACACCTGCCATGGAAATATCTGTAAAAGAGAGCCAAATCACCAACCTGTCTTCGATGCTCCAGGCTATCGAGGGTCTTGGTCAGCTCGGGGTCGCCGATCAGACGAACGGCTCTCCTTTGAATGGAATCCAGTAGCCGAAGGGTGTGCTTGGGTGCAGAGCTCCAGACATGAGAGCAATATTCTAATGATGGTCGAATCTGGGCTTTGTAGAGTGTCAAAAGTTGATGAGGTGTGTACAACCTTTTGGTGCGGAAAAGTACACCAAGTTTCTGTGCAGCTGCCCTGGCAATTGCGGCAACGTGATCATGCCAAGACATATTACCTCCCAGATTGACCCCCAGCAAATTAATAGACGGTGCCAGGGGAATTGCGTGTCCTGCCATGACTATATCCGGTTCTGCAATGTTAACCTTTTTGGAGAAGACTGCTGCCTGTGTTTTCTTAGCATTAAATTCGACTTGGTTACTGTCACCCCAAGCCAAAATTTCTTCCAGGTCCTTGTTGAGGCGCAATACTTCATGCTGCCTGCGAAGATGTGCGTCGGCAGCGGATGTTTGGGGAGTCAAGTGTGCTGTCATCAGCAAAGCTATAAATTGGATTTTGGGTTTTCACTAAAAGGTCGTTAATATACAGTAAAAAGAGGGTAGGCGACAATATGGACCCTTGAGGAACACCGGCATTGATGGTGAAGGTGTCTGAGAGAAACCCGTCAATCGCCACTTGCAGAGAACGGTTCTTAAGGAAGCTGGTTAACCATAAACAAAATCCATTAGGCATACCGTAGGATCGCAGTTTACTTAAAAGCCCATCGTGCCAAACACGATCAAAAGCCCTAGAGATGTCCAGTGCAACAGCCCGGGATTCTCCATGATGTTCGATGGTGTTGCTCCAAAGATGGGTGACATATGCCAGAAGGTCACCTGTTGATCTGGACTTACGAAAACCGTATTGATGGTCGCTGATAATGTTAAGCCCTTCCAGATACTTTAGTAGTTGTTGGTTAATAGCTTTCTCCATTACTTTGGAAATTACTGAAAGCAATGCGACGGGTCGGTAGTTGCTTGGCAGGGTCTTTTTACCTTTCTTTGGAATGGGCTGGACACGCGCCGACTTCCAGCAGGATGGAAATATTCCTTTTTTGTAGGATAAGTTGAAAAGTCTACAAAATACTGGTGTAAGTTCATCGGCGCATGTCTTGAGAACAATGATAGGAATTTCGTCTGGACCTGTCTGAAGCTTTATTGACGTCGAGTCCTTTAAGAATCCGTTTAACAAGACGCTGACGGAACACGATTTCAGACATTTGCGATTGAACTGAGGGAATGTTGGGTGGTAGTTTTCCCTGAAAGTCTACAGTGGAATGCGAGGAAAACAGTTCAGCAAGTAGGTTTGCTTTATCTCCGGCTGTGGTTGCTATTGTGCCGTCGGAACGTGTTAGAGGTGGAATAGTTGACTTTGTAAAGTTTTGGCTTATATAAAATAGGACTTTTAGAAGGAACATTTTAAAAACTAAACGTTCCCTACAAGACCTTTGTAATCTAAGCCAAGAATACATTATTTAAAGATTTAAATTAAGTGTCCAAGCGTGAGACGAAAAATTGGGTTGCAATTAGACTTTTAGACCCGAGCTCCTAAGCCTCCCCCCCTAAATACGCTACTGCCCTGTATAAAAACAAATAAAGTGAAGTCACACACGTTGTACTTAGTGATCCAACATACCCAATAAACTAAAAGTGAAACGGCTTGATTGAATTTTGATGAAAATATAGGCTTATGAAAGTTAACTACTTTTTTAACTATTTAATAATTAATGGACGCTGTGTATTTACAATGTTCTAAACTTTTTTGTCTCATAATATACCTTGTTTCAGTATTACTCCAAATTGTGAATCATCTGACGACTGTCAGAGTCCAGTCAGTGCCAGTCATATAATCGTCACTCCCGTCGATTTGGAATACGAAATACCCGAAACGGAGAGGTACATTGTAGAACTGAAGAAGGATGAGTTTGGCTTAGGAATAACTATCGCTGGTAAGAAATTATATTTAAGTGGGCTGTAGGCTCTTAGACTATGAGTCACCATGCGTTTCCACCACATCGCGCATATTAAACCTGCGTCGGGCGATGGCAATAAAATTTCTTTTTTTATATACACTATTATAAAAATTATAAAAACGAATTTCACGATAATTAAGTGGCGCGGCGTCAGTGGAGATTTTTATTTTAAGATAATATCTCTTCAATCGCTGCCAGGGCCATTCCCGAGGGGAACTACAGCTTCACGTAGTTTCCGAACCACTATCCTCAGTCATGCGAAACTCCCCCTCCCCCCTCCCCAAGGACTATCAACCCCCGTCATTGCATGACCTACCGATTGGGAAGTGTGTACCTTTTTTCCGCACCCCACGGGATATCCGATTTCATCCGACCTGGTTACCGGGGAAAATGGGGTGGGTTGGCAGATGATACATTTTACACTCTTCCCTGGGATCTTAAACCTACTAAAATTCGAATATACTTTTTTTTTATTGTGCGTATGCCCATTCCGAGGATCGAACAACGGTCGAATTCCAATAACTCGCCACTGAGCCACCGCCGCAGTTCACTGACCTCTATTAATTGAAATTTCAAATAAAAATAAACATATGTCACTTTTGTCACTCTTTTTTTTTAAACTACTCCAGTGGCGGCGTGGTCAAGCCATAATACCAAATTCAAGTCAATTATCTCGTTTATTATACAGTGAAGCGACATTTAAGAATATTTTTCCGCCGAATGTTGTCATATCAGGGTTTATAATATGTTTTAAAATAATGGGTCAATTCCGTAAGACCCTGTATAAGGGAAATTTTTATATTTAGCACAAGAAAACTTGATTAAAACCTATTATAAATATATCACAATAATAAAAATCTTAGAGTGTGTCACAAACATTTTCTAAACAATTTAAAGGAAGCTGCGAAAGCAGAGAGTTTAAAAACAAGATGAGAAGGAATTTACGTCATCCCATATTAACCGAGTAATTCCTTTATTTTTCAGTGTTGCAACTGATTATAAAGGATGGAGTCAATAAAATACTTGCTAATTATGTATCAGTTTCAAAACTACATCTATATCTCACTATTACTTTCTAAAATTCATAGGCAACGACCATACCACGTTGATATTACCAGTTCCCGTCCGATCACTGAAGTCAAGCGACGTCGGGCACGGTTAGTACTTGGATGGGTGACCGCTTGGGAACACCGTGTGTCGTTGCCTTTTTTTAAATTCATTTTTGTTTCTGTGACAGAAGTTTCTTAAATAATTTTGCAATAAAGAGTTTTTCAAAAATCATGACAAACATTTTGACAGTGCGGCTCTGGATTTGACAATATCGTATTTTACTTGTATGTGTGTGCCAAAAATCTGGCATTTTTGACATAGGTTCGGTTCTATTGTTTTTCTTTAACTTTTAATTAAAAAATATTCCTCTCCGGCCGGGAATCGAACCCGGGTCTCCCGCGTGACAGGCGGGGATACTTACCACTATACTACCGAAGACTTGAAAGGTTTTGCTGAAAATTCCAAATTACGTTTGTTTGCCAAGTTTATCTTATCGTATTTTACTATCAGTTTATCTTCATTAATTTGTACCATACACATTTCGGTTTCGATAAAAAATAAAAAAGATAACTAGGTATTGATTGGGACAAAAAATGTCATTGATATGGTATACACGTATTATATTTATGTATAAAAGTTTATAAATAGTCATCTTGCACCTCCAGGTTAAAAATCATAATATTTTATAAGTAAACCAAAAAAAACTGTATAAATAAACGTAATACTTAAAGCTAACAAATATAAAAACTCATTCCTTTTTTATAACGAAGTCGTGACATCCTCTTTTTCCGCAATAATGTCATTTAGTAAGGCTTTTAGTTCGTGAATTTCTTGTCTAAGTAGATCCATTTCGCTGGCAGCTTGATTTGCTTCGTCCTTCTCTCTGAAATACCTCTGTACCAGCAAAGACATTAGAGCTGGATATTCGAGTGGGTTCTTCACATCTAACGAATTGTTACTTGGTGGTCTTCTTTGACAACAACCGCCACCCACTTCTGTGTTTCCTAGAATGCATCAAAATAAATATTAATTACCTTTTAAACCTAGGGTACTTTTAGGTCCTAGGAGTTTTAGACACTAAAAAGTTTCTATTGAGTAGGAGGGCGATGAGTTTACACTCATCATAATATAATCCTTACTATTAAGGATTATACAGGGTGTTCCTTAATGATATGCTAATATTTTAGGGTGTGATTTCTAAAGTCATTTTATGAAGAAAAGTTCATATAAACATATGTCCTAAACGGATTAAATTTTTTGCTACTGGGTGTTGAATTATTTTTTTTTAATGCGTTTTTTGTAATATCTCCGAAAGTACTTTAGATAATACTTTCAATTTTGGCATGTGCTAATAGGACATAAAACCACATGTTTTAGTTATAAAAGTTTTTTTTGTCATACCAGTGGCGTCCCTGCAAACATTTCCTCTAATATTTTTTAGAAAAAAAGTGGTACGCCACTGACATTTTTCCATGTGGATATTATTTCTGATTAGCCTGGTCAATTCTGCATAAAAATGGTCTCTTGCGTTTTTCTCCTCAGGCACACCGTTCTTAATTAAAATAATTAAATTAAATAAGACGGGCGGAAGCATGCCTATTAAAAAATAATGAAGGTGGTCATTTCCAACAATTTTTATAAAACAAAATTTTGTATTATCAATGTTAATAATAATAAATAGTAGAGCTAATTTAATTATTTTAATTAGGAACGGTGTGCCTGAGGTGAAAAACGCAAAAGACCATTTTTATGCAGTATTGATCAGGCTAATCAGAAATAATATCCACATGGAAAAATGTCAGTGGCGTACCACTTTTTTTCTAAAAAATATCAGGAAATATTTGCAGGGACGCCACTGGTGGGACAAAAACATAACTTTTATTACTAAAAGATGTGGTTTTATGTCCTATTAGCACATGCCAAAATTGAAAATATTATCTAAAGTACTTTCGGAGATATTACAAAAAACGCATTAAAAAAAAGAATTCAACACCCTGTAGCAAAAAATTTAAGCCGTTTAGGACATATGTTTATATGAACTTTTCTTCATAAAATGAGTTGAGAAATCACACCCTAAAATATTAGCACGTCATTAAAGAACACCGTGTATAGTATTTAGTATTTATATTGACGTTTCTCTTCTCAAACGCGTTGGCCAACATGTGATTTAAAAATTTCCTAATTCCGAAAACGGATTTTCCTCACGAACATTGGTTAGATTCATGAGAGATGGATATATAACTGACTGTACACGACAAGGATACACACTGAATAGTACAATCTGTTGCCCTTCAAACAGCTAAAACCCGTCAAAAGATTATTGTTATAGAACCTGACATCGATACTGTTAGTATGTGTATCTCTTTTTTACGCTTTTGCCTTCGCATATCTCTTTCCGTACTTCATTAATCCGCGTGTTTTCTCTGCTTTCTTTCAACATCACAGAGTCGGCATTCATTCGTTCATGTGTGTTGAATAATAAATGCAGAAATGGTTTGTATTTGATAGTTTTAGAAATCATTTTGCTATTATTTTATGCGTAGACTTTCTGGTTATAAACTGTTCGACTGTGCGTATCTGTAAAGTGTTTTATGAAAAAACAAGTAATATATGTATGGTTTATTTGGTAATTAACTATTACAGGAATACCAGTCCGGCCGTAACCAAACCTTAAGTTCTGTAAAATAAAAAAATAAATGTTACTAGAAATGACGTGTGTCATCGACGGCCATTAAATGCTTACGTGAAATACACTGTATCTGCCTACAATAACGATACAACTAGAATTCTTTAATTTATGTTATCCATATTACCTGCAGCTCGAGTTCCATTCATCATCTCCATGAACATAGTTACGCCACCAGGAGTGGGGATAAGATTAAAAGGTGAAGGAGTAATAGGCTGAAGCATGTACTCCAAATAAAAATCACTTTTTCCGAAAGTCCATTCCACATCTAAATTGTCCAAGACCCTTTGAAACGTCGAAGACATCGTCGCTATAAGCATGTTTAGAATCATTATCACTATAAGGACCTCAAATGAGGCGAAGCAAATGTAACCAACAGCTTCAGTGAAACTATGATTGTTTATTATCGTCGTTTTTGGAGTTTCACCGGGTAGATTTTCTATTACCACGTCTGCACTTTCTAATGGGGCCATGCATAATATGGCCCAAAAGAATGTTTTTAAAGTTGATGAGAAATCTACAAAGGAAGATACTTGCTGAGTCTTCATATCATTGTCATCTATTTGAACCATACTGTCGTAATACTGATAGAACCTACATAACCCTCCGCTAAAGGATAGAATAATAATCGTAAAAATTGTCAAGTATTTGGCCATATCGGCGCACATTTTACCGAGAGAAATTTGTAGGGGTCCAAGGTAATAATTCAGCCTACAGAAAAATAGAAGTTTAAAAAACGCCATGATTACAGCCACAGCGAAAGTTCCTTCGGCTATTAGAAGTGGATCCAAATGATGCCAGTATTTTCGTTCTAAATCCACTTGATCGTTGTTTATGGCATCGAAGTACGAGGCTAGCCAGAACAGGAATGTTAGCAAAAACATGCAGTTATTAATAACAGCATGCCAATTCCACAGTTTTTTGAAATATCTCGTTGGTCCAGTTAATAGTAGCATTCGAATACTATTCCAAATATTTCCGGCAACAAAAACTATAATAATCGGTTCCAATCCAGAGTTGGGTGGTTGCCTTTTTTGACCAGTTTTATCCATGTTGGATTCCAAAAAAATTATTATTAAAAAAACAATATAGGCCCCAATATGACTGATCATTTTATTTAAAGGTATACTCCAGTGTTTAGTAAGACTATGATTGGGCATTACAAGACTCATTAAGACTATAATGGGAAGGGAGAAGATCCTCATTATAGGGAGCATGTAAATTACAAAGGTAGATTTTAGTTTGTATTCATGCCAGTCACCACACCAAGTAGCTTCTACAATTTGTTGAGTGTTAGGATGTGCCACAAATGTTTTTTGTTTATAGTCCATGGCTAAGGCTAGTCTAGGTAAGCTATATATGTGAGAAGCCATTCCAGCTGATTGTTTTAGTATTAGCTCCATTTCAGTCGTGCTTCTACAGCAAGCTATCAAATCTACAGCAAAAGTACTGATTTCGACTGACAATTCTGCATACGCCACACGAAATTCAGGTACTATCATAGAACACTCTTTAAGTTCCTGTGACAACTGAAAAGCAGCCAATATCGGGTCATGAGTGGAATGACAAATATACGCAGGATTGGAAATAGCTCTGTATAAATTCAGCCTCAAACTTTCGGCGTGGAGAAGATCATCTCTTTCTAAATGCACTCTACAGTCTGCGCATCTACAGCTGGGAGGGTGAGGTTTAGATATGATGTGACCTCTTTGAATTAGGAGTTCTATTATTTCATAATGACCGCATTGAGAAGCTAAGATTAACGGTGTAACGTAGTCAGGAAAGTCGCTGCTATGAGTTACTCCTACAAACTCCAAACTAGGTGATATTTCGCATAGTTTCTCCAGCAGGCCCTGGAGTATTTTTCTTTGATTATCTTTTATCGCGTGTAGGACGCAATCTCCTATGTCAATACCTGGTTGAGCTAGTAAGAACTCCACCATAGGCTCTGAATGATTTTGGACAGCTATCAGGAGAGCAGAAACTCCTTGAAAGTTAACGCAGTTGATGTTGAAACCTCTGTGCTTTTCTAGGTATTCTTTTACCGCCAAGACATCACCTGAAGCAACGAGCTCAAAGAATTTCTTCTCGGAGTCTTGTAAATGGGGTAGAAGGATACTTGGCCTAGGAAGTAGAACATCAGGTTCTTGATTCAGTCTTTGATACGGTGGATTTAATTTATCTTCGTTCATTTTTATTGATCTATGGATCTGTCTATATTAGGTTATTTTGACAATTACTACTGTATTTTGACACTGTCATACTTGAAAACAACCGTGAAATTTTGTTAGAGCGAGTTTTAATTAACTGTTAAGTAGTCAATGATCGTAGGTGAAAAAATATAGATGTATGTGGAAAAATCGGCATTATCCATCGAGTATCCACCGGCAAGTTCTCTTTCTCAAAGCCCTCTTTGATAGCTTCAGCCTTACTATTTTTTGACAACAGTTTTTACTGTGTTCGGTTTTGAAAAAGTATTAAATATAAGAGAGATTCCTCCATTTTTATAAAAAAAATTTGCAGGGTGTCTAGGAGCCGGGAAAACCGGGAAAAAACGGAAATTTTAGAAAGCCGGAAAAAACCAGGGATTCGACGGGAAAATCAAGTTTAAGCCAGGAATTTTGAATGAGCGGATAATTTCGAAATTAAAAATTTGAAGTAGGTACTTATTTATTCATATAAACTGCATTCGAAATAAGACAAGAATGGTTTATATTGCAACCTTAAAAAAGTTCAAGAGATTGTGGATGTGGGGCTAGAGCGGCTATCAAAAAATGCGTCGGAGTTTAAGATAAAGAAATGATGATTTTTCGCCAGGATTGTCGAAACTGCTTGATGTATACAGTTTCCAAACTTCTGGAAAAATGTCCGTTAGCATATAAATTAACTGAAGCTATAAGTTTCCTTAGATCCAAAAAAATCCTTGCAACTGATGTCCAAAGCATTTAAAATTTTGTTAAATTTTAACAGATATAATGCGACCAAATTGGAAGAAGTAGATAGAGCATTTAGAGACATTCTTACTGATCAGACTATGATAAATAAAATGAAAAATTATTCCAGATGTAACAGAGTAGATGACTTTTGAATGAAAACCATCACAAATGGCAGTTTAAAAAACGTGGTGCTACTTCTTCTAACAATTTCTCATGGAAATGCCACAACAGAAGGGGGATTTTCTGTTAATAAGGAGATTTTGGTGAAAAATTTAAAAGAAGAGTCACTTATACGCCAAAGATTAGTGTACGATTCACTACCAAATGATACTTTCCATGAGAAACGCCTATTCAAGGTACAACACAGCACAAAAAGATAAAAAGGCAAAAGAGGTTGACAGCGACTTGAAAAAAGCAGAAAAAATGAAGCTTCAAAAGCAAGCAAAAGAACTGAAAACTCAAAAAAAAATTATTGAACAATCACAAAAAGATTTGGCAGCTATAGAACAAGAAATCGTAAAATTAAAAAAGTAACTATATTATTTGGTTGTGTTTAAGCCATGTGTTTTTCAAATAAATGTTTTAAAATTCAACAAGGTGTAGTTAATTTAGGAAAACCCAGTCGGGAAATTTTCAAAAACCGACCGGGAATTAGTCGGGAATTTTGTTATCGATTTTTGCTAGACACCCTGTTTAGGTTATTATCCATCAATCATTAAAAGATGACAATAACAATAATAAATGAAATCTTCTAACGAAGCTTTGATATTACACTGGTGGAGGATAAAACTAGAAAAAAAAATTACCTCAAACTTTTTTACCATTTTTTTTTATCTTACTCTTATAGTATGATGTAATAACTTTATATAACTCCTATTCTAGGATATGTATGGGAACGAGAAGATTTAAACGGAATTTTTGTTAAAAATCTGAACGAAGGCTCAGAAGCATTCAAATGTGACCTCATAGAAGTAAACGATAGAATAATCGAGGTAGATGGAAAGTCTTTGCAAAATTTAACTAATCACGAAGCTGTAAAATTATTGAGGGAAACTGGACAATCTGTAACTTTGACATTTGAAAGGTAGGAATAGTTTTAAAAAAAATTGTTTAAATAATGAGCTGGCTACATTTTTTCGTGGACAACAAAAATTGAACTCCACAGAGGCTCAGTCATTTTAGAAATCCTAGTATATTGGTATATTGCACAAAATACTCATTTTTACAGGGTGACGCGCTCTCAACGCATGCCCCAAATATTAGGGACATATCAAACATACTTTTTTTTAATGGAACACCTTATACCGGGTGTTGCATCGTCGAGCGGGACATAGGAAATCCCATGTAATTTTAAATGGGGTCAATTATTGGCTTCCCTAATTATTTTAGAGAAAAATTCTATTTAGGTTTATTAAAGAGCACTAAAACCCACATTCAAAAGAATAACTAGATATTTTTGATGAGCCCGTTTACGGGTTATCGCCGATTTCTTTTTAACTATTTCTCCTTTTTATGGCCCAGTATTTGCGGGCACCAGTCAAGGTAAAAGATGACTGTCAAATAAAGTTGTCATTTTGAAATGTGTGCTTTATTGTTATAAAAACTCTTACATCGAAAATATTAAAGGTGTATTTATGAGTACAAATTAATCTGAATAAAACTAAAATAAAGTATCCAATTACAAGGTTAATTATGACATTTTACATGTTTCAATATTTTACTAATTAATAGGTAGGTACTATTAAATTGTTAGAACTTTAGGATTTAAGAAGATGTTTAAATATTCCTCCATTGACTGCTAGACAATAACCGAGGCGATCATAAAATTCTCTTCTTACATTCGCTAGTTGGTAAACTGAAATTCTATTGCATTCGGCAGAAATAGCATTTTTTCACTCGTCTAGATTTGGGTATTTTTTATCTTTGTATATCCTGTTTTTTAAATGGCCCCAGAGAAAGAAATCATTTGGCGATAAATCAGGATATCTGGCTGGCCAATTTACTGTATCATTTCTTGCATCTCTTCTTTGTTCCTGCCTTTCTTCACATCTGCAGTTATTTATTACAGTGCCTTTTGTCTCAAATTTCTTGATAGTCCTTTCGATTGTAGAGTTTGCAGGTATCGGTCTATTCGGATACAGAGCAGCAAACATGTCTGACACATTTTGGTAACTATTTCCTTGATAATACCATTTAATCATCAATATTTTTTCTTCAGAAGTGTAATTCATGGCTAATATTTTCGATGTACGAGTTTTTATAACAATAAAGCACACATTTCAAAATGACAACTTTATTTGACAGTCATCTTTTACCTTGACTGGTGCCCGCAAATACGGGGCCATAAAAAGGAGAAATAGTTAAAAAGAAATCGGCGATAACCCGTAAACGGGCTTATCAAAAATATCTAAAGTTTTTCTTTTGAATGTGGGTATTAGTGCTCTTTAATAAACCTAAATAGAAGTTTTCTCTAAAATAATTAGGGAAGCCAATAATTGACCCCATTTAAAATTACATGGGATTTCCTATGTCCCGCTCGACGATGCAACACCCGGTATACACTGCGTCCATTAATTATGAAAAAGTATTCGATTTCGAAAGCTTATATTTTAAACAAAATTAAATCAATTCTTTCCATTTTTAGTATATTGGGTAGGCTGTCTCCTGGATCACTAAATACAATGCGCGTGAGTGTGTGTGATTTTAGTAAGTCTGTTACTTTTATTTCTAGAATACTGTTACTATTTTGGTAAACCTGTTACGTTTTTTAAGCAAATCTGTTACGATTCAAAAAAATTCTGTGGCAACACTGGTTACAGTTTTATGTGAACTCTACCCACTGTACTCTACCCACTATACTGTACCCACTAGGCACAGGCTTCTATGAAACGTACCTCCCGTTGTTGGAACATTTTAATTACTAAGTACTACCTAATATAAGGCTGTAATCAACACAATAATAAAATATTTTAGAAACATCAATTTTAAAATCAGCATATTTTACACAGCTTGATATTTTAGCCTTCGCCTATATAAAGACATAAAATGAAGTCACATGCACTGTACTTAGTGGTTCTGTCAAAATGGGCTTTTTTTTATCTACATCTTGTCATTTCTATAAAAAGTACTCTAGTGGGATGGTCGATATAAATTTGCCCCTAGCCGCGGCCCTGATCAAATACACAAACAACTATGATTAAATTCTTGTTATAATACAATTTTTAGGTATTTAAGGGGTCCTAAATTCGAACAGCTACAAGAAGCTATAGCCAATCAAGAGAAGAGACAAAGAAGTCCTCCTTCTCCATCTGTAACTACCCTTAGTTGGATTCCTATTGACAATAATGAGGTTAGAGAAAAAACTAATATTTTTTAGTTTACAGATAAACACAAAAGGCTAATTCTTAAGTTTACTGGTGGATCAACCAATTGCCACCGGTTGTTGTTAACGATCCTACGGTCCTACTATTATTAGATAAACAAATCAGAGAAAGTAAACTCACCGGTAGGGGCATCGGTGAATATAAGAATTTACCCTTTAATTTCTTGGAATATAAAACAAATATAAAAATATAATTTACTTAAAGAAGTAATTGGTAGTAATTGGTAACATGGACTCGATCGTTTCGTTGCTTATGTTCTACCACTGGTACACTACCCTCTCCGACAGCGGAATAACTGAAATAAAGCGCGGCCGTATTACTTATTGTTATGTGTGACGAGAACCGACGGTTGCCATGACAACGTCAAGTTGTTTATGTTTATTGCTCCGTTTGACTATGACCGGGGATGTGTTCGGATTTCGGGTGTACCACTTCTCGCCGTTCAGCGCGCAAAGAGTTTAACTGATTTAAAACTGGTATTAGGGCGAATACTTGTAGATAAAATATTTCTAAAAATTGCTAAATATTTTTAGCAACCTAGTATAGAACCTGAAGGTGAATCCATAAACTCAATTGCAAGTGAAATATACGATACAAATCCGGAAACAAAAGAAATCTTTATCGAGGAAAACTTTGAGGCTAACCTTGAGGATGATCTTGAAACTGGCATTACGCAAAAATGGGAAGGAATTTTGGGACAGGAAGCTAATATTGTGGTGGCGAATTTAACCAAACTTAAAGGTGAGAAAGAATATATAAAAATGTTGCCTTAAAACAGTCAATGTGGTTATTGTACTAAGAAGTGGTGACTACTATAGATAACAGAAAAGTTTTAGGAGTACCTTAGTACAGTAGAAAATATTTCTTTATAGGGTTGGGTATCAGTCTGGAAGGCACTGTAGATGTTGAAGGAGGCGTGGAATTGCGTCCTAGACACTTCATACGGTAAGGATTACTTATTATTTTTTTATAACTAATTTCAAAAATGCTTCTAACCGCTAGTTATTAATATAAATATTAAGCTATCTACTCTAAAGTTGCTTTATAGTCCAATATATAAAGCAACGACAAACTGTTACCAAGCGGTCACCCATCGTCCCATCTAGGTATACGCTAAACTTGGTCGACATTGGTACTTTTTAAACTAGCGGCAAAGCAGACTTGCTATCTATTCTCTTTTTAAAAATTCATTTGCATTATTAGATTCACCACCGAAGGTTGTGAATCTACTTTAAAATACTTAGACGATATCGCGGGCAAGAGTTACATTTCTATTCGGAGCCACCATCCATCAACGTGTATCCTCATTGCAGGCGCGTATACGGGGGGGGGGGGGGGGGTTGATATACAATTGATATACTATACAAGAGGTTGAGATACAAGACATAAAGTAATACTTTCATCATTACGACAAAATAAATTTCATTTTCCTAGTTTGTCAGAATGACGTCGCTTCTGTTTTGTTTGCGATTCGGTGGTTGCATACCCTTTTTGGTGGCCTTCAGTTCATTAATCAATTTGTAACGATCAACTGTTGGACGTGTAGAATATTTTAGGCGTGCATTGTTTAAAGTGAGCTTTTAGTATATTTGTGACGTTATTTAAAGTGTTTTTTATTATATATAGTAGACGCTGTGATCAAATGGCATTGCAGTTTGAAATAGTATATAAGAAATAAAGTCATTTAAGCTCGGGTTAAGTTCACAGGTTTAATTTAAATTTTTAAATAATGCATTCTTGGCTTAGATTACAAAGGTCTTGTTGGAAACGTTTAGTTTTTAAACTTTTCCTTCTAAAAGTTCTGTTTTATATAGAGATTAAGGTGTCGGACGCATGTCGTTTTAGTTATTGATTTATGATGCAATTTTATAGTAAAACTACTAAAAAGAATAATATTTTATAGTAGTTTTCTATTATATACTTGTCTGTTTTGTTTTCCCTTATTTAGAGCTATTTTAAATCAACAAAAATATAACCCAAATAAAATATTTTTACAACAAAAAACAATTCGGTACTTATTTATTCTTAAAGAAAAAAATTAAAGTAAAAATTTTAATTGAAACATTTTTTTGGAAGAAGTGTGATAATTAATATCTATGTAATAAAAAAATAGTGCGGAAAGAAACGAGAATGCTTTATTATGAATTTATGAATATACAAAACGGCACTTAAGAAGGAGTATTTCAAAACCTAAGCATTAGCACCAAAAAATGCTCTTAGATCTACGATCCTAAAATACACGATTTCTGAAAAATCATCAATTCTATTGAGTGATTGAGTGATATTTACTTTATTTTTAATCATGAAAAACCGAGCCCGAAAAACGCTGGTTACAGTCTTGTTAAAATTTTGGATTGACACCAATATTCATATTTTTCACAAATATTAAAAACGTTTTATTTTTAATAAAGAGTCAGCTAGGAATATCAAAAAAAAAGTAAAAAAAACATTTACAAAAACAAATTTTAATAATTTAATTTTCGAAATTTGATAGTGGGCGTGGTCCGAAAATTTCTCGCCTGCGGCGTTTTTCCGCCCTCTTCCCTAGGTACAATATCATGAAATACATGTAGTCCCGACTGTCCCTCTCCCCAGAAAAAAAAAATACCCTACTTACGCCCACTGAGCACCCCCCCCCCCACGCTAGACTTTTTACTTGGCAATTTGCGTATACTGGAAATTACTGGGTCAGGCGGTAATAAAAACATGTGCAGCAGATCGGTATTTGTTGCAACTCGAGATATTTATTTTCTATTCCAATTTTTTTTTTATATAGTTTAAAACTTGTTTTTACACTTATGAGATGGTGGGATAGAATAACAACTTTTGTGTTTTTAAAAACGGCAATATTTCTTACCCAGTAATTTGGGGGGTACATCCCAAAAAAAAAATACGCAGGTTTGTCATTTGGTCCCCATGGTTATTTTTTGCATCAAGCTGTATTTTCGAAACGATGTTCCAAGTAACTAAAGAAGTTTTAAAATAAGACTTTGTAAGACTTTGTTTTGCTTCTTGTTTGAAAATTGCCTACTAGGGTTTTTGACTATCATAAAGCATTTTTTTTAAATCTTTTTAAATAAATAGCATTATTAGTATAAAATAATATACCTATATAGTCTGCCTTTAATTTTTTTACAGTATTTGTTAAGTATATTTTCTGTATTTTTTTGTTAACAATTTAATTTATTTTAGGTCTATTCTTCCTGAAGGCCCGGTGGGCCAAAACGGTAAACTAAGTCCAGGGGATGAATTACTAGAGGTAAACGGTCAGAAACTTTTGGGACTGAGCCACGTTGAGGTAGTCAAAATACTGAAAGAGCTGCCGAACGCAGTTAGGTTGGTTTGTTCCAGGAAAGAAATTGACAATAGGCATGTAGCATTTTTTTTTAATAATGCACATCGTTACCTACTATTTAAAAATTCACGTAAAACAAATTATTACTGAGCCTCCGCGCATTGCGACCAGATCGCGGCAACCAATAATACAGCACGTGTTTTTTGCTATTATTACATATCGCCCATTTCGAGCGATATGTTTATCGCACCTTTTTTATTTTTAGGGTTATTAATACTTCCCAAGACCGTGAAGCGTTTGAACAGAGGAATATTTTAGGAGGAAGTTTAAAAAATTTACTTCCACAGCCTGAACAAAGACTGATAAAGGCTCTGAGTGATACAAGTCTCCATACGTCGAGCACTGTTACAGGTGAGTCCAATAATGAAAGGATTTTTTTTTTAAATCAGATTATAAAAATGTTTATGAAACAAATTGTTCAAAACTAAATCTATGCTTTAAACAACAAATGATACACGCGAAGGGAGGGTTCGGAGGAATAAAAAACTGTTTTAAACTGCTTATAGGTACATATTAATTTTATACGTGTCTCCTAAAATTGCTTCTACAAAATTAAAAATTAGAAAAAAGAAGTCTTGGAATCAATTTCTAAAAATAAATAAATTTACTCCAAGTATTCTTTTTTCTAATTTTCAGTTTGTTAGGAGAAACTTTAAGAGACACATTAAAACTTGTTCAAAATTAGAAAGAACTGCCTTTTGTAAGCATATTGTTCCAGAAATACCTATAATTGGTAAATATGGTTGCTAGATACAGGACCTGGACGCACCCAGTTACATGATAAAAAGCTAAATTTTGAATTTTAGCAAATAACATTTGTTCAAGATAATAAAAATGTTTAAATATTGGTTTTTAATCATTTAACACATTTTTATCAAATTGATGGAAATATGAAAGTAACATTTGATATTTTTTTAAATTATTGTTGTAAACTTTGCACACCAGCATAAAATTAAAATCTAATAACTTTTTTCAAATAACTTTTTTCAATATCTTGTACTCTAATACCAGATTTTCACGACAAAATATATACTTTTCAATTTTCCAGACAAACGAGTAGTCACGTGACTAATGTCAAAACAAATTTTTAGGTTACCAATCATGCGGAGGCTATCAGCTTAAAAAGTTTTTTTTACAATTTCAATAATAAAATAGTTTCCCATATGGGTCCAACTTTTTGCCGGTCACTGTATATTTTCTTGTTACTTCTAAACAAGGAAATTAAAAATTTCACACTAAAATGCCCCGAAATCCTGCGTTCCCTATATTTGTGTCGGTAACGCTTGAAATGTGGAGCATATAAATACCCTTAAAAAGAGTTTTTTTCAGTAACAGACGACCCGACGGGCAGTCTGAAGAAGGAAAAGTCCCGTTCGCTCGAGATGACCGCCGTAGCGATGTGGAGCGACGAGATCGAGCACGTGCAACTCCAGAAGGCCGATCGTGGACTTGGATTCTCCATTCTGGACTATCAGGATCCTGTGGATCCCACGTCGACCATTATAGTTGTAAGAAGTCTGATTCCGGGCGGGCCAGCTGAGATAGACGGGCGGATGAAGCCAGGTAGGTGACTTGAGAATTTTTTTACATTTCTATTATTTTTAGGTTTAGGAAAATGCTAATATCTCAAGAACTATTTAGTTTAGACTTTTGATGTGTTTTACGAAATACGTTTAGAGTCTATAAAATAAAGTTCATTATTTTTGTTTCGAAATATAATTCTTTTGAAGATAATCTTTATTAAATATAATTTTTTTAAATCTCTTGTAATTATTCTAATTTTTTAACTAAATTTCTATTTTGTCCTCCCCAACCTAAAATCCGTAATTTAAATGAGTTTATCTACTTTCATTTAGTAATATGAATTTTACAGTTCTGTAAATCGTTTTGTAAGGGCATCTATTACAGCACTAGTGCTGTAATAGATGCCCTTACAGCACTAGTGCTGTAATGAAAAAAAATCGGTTTTATTAAAATTTTGCTGTTAAATAAAACCACACTTTTTAGAAGAATGATTTATTATTAACAATTATATAAGTAAATCATTAATATAAGTATTCAAAAATAGTGGTCCTTAAATTGTTCCTTGAGGAACACTATTTAAATATTTTTGAATAGCTTTCATCTTTATTTAATTTAACATTAGACATTAGTTGGTTTATTTTTAATTAATTCTAATTGCTTTCTCTAAATCAAATATTTTCAATTTTTTAACAGTAAATTAGGACTAAGTGTCGCCTACGGCTCGTGTCATAAACTTTATCCGCGTGAATAATAGCCACCATTATATGCTTGTTGTATAATATACTATTATTGTGGCTCTATGATTACCAATTTTAATCTCAATTTGAAAAAATTGAGTAGTTGTGTAGATATTTGCTTTTAAAGAAATATTTTTTATTTTTCATAATTTTTTTATTAGGTGATCGACTGATGAGTGTAAACAGTACAATTATCAAAAATTTCACTCTCGACCAAGCCGTACAAGCACTTAAGGGTACGTTACCGGGCACCGTCAAATTAGGAATTTCGAAGCCGTTGCCTTGTTCGAGAAATAGCGAGACTGTAAGTAATAACACTTGAAGAACAAACAAAAAATGCAATCAAAATACGGTAAGTTATACGTTTGATCTCATTTACAGTCTAAGGTTAAAATGGGAGTAGTATTAATTATTGATATATAAAAATAGAATTGTAAAAAAACTTAGAAATAATAGCCTTTTTACACACTACTGAACATCAGTACTGATGATCGGGCGTTTATCTTTGTTTAGGTTGCAGTGGCATGCATATAATAAAGGCAAAAAGCATTGCCTACCCTCGGAACAATAAAATAAACAGTTATAATAATATATAGGACGGAAAAATGAATCGTATATCATTTCCATGAACGCATTCTTTGCTTATTATAACTAGATCAAGCAAAGATCTCGCTGTACATTAGCGTCTTATGCAAAAGCACTGGTTTTGTACGAGTGGAAGCCAGCGAGAGAACCGGTAGGCAGTAGGGTAGAAAGAAACCTTCGACCTTCCTTCATATATCAGCTCGCGCCAAGAAAGTATGCGTTTGGTAAGTGCATTGGTGCCAATCTTCAAGTTTTACCGGAGTTTGCAAAATACCTTGCCTTCTCAATATAAAATATGAAACACGCCTCTATAAGTTTTATTATTAATTAGTTTAGTTAGGATATTTTTAAAGAGATAACGGATAAGGTCTCGTAAAATAAGAAGCACTTTTGTGACAATTAAAATAATTTTTGTTGATAGGTTCATAATATTTAATAATCAGTAATCTTATCATCATATTTCCCATAATAATTGACTTCGTTTTTGGCAACATTGGTTCAATCAGGTGGATGATAGATTTTTAATTTATAATTAGTGTTTTCGCCCTTTTGCTAGACTTCGCGCCATGGGGATTCGGAAAAAAAAGAAATGTGTAGCCGTTAATTGTTACTATTCCGGCTAGCAGCGCGTCTGCAGAACGATTCTTTTTCTGGATTAAAAAGAATTCATACCTATTTACGAAACACACAGGGAGGGACACTCTTAAGTGAATTAACAATAATCTCTCTGGAGAGCGACCTTTTGCAGGATTTAAAAAGCAAAACCAATTTTTGTAAGTATGTTTTAAAATAATTTTTACGTAAAGACCGTCGTGTTGAACTAATTTACAAATAATATCGTTTTATTCTTGTTCTGCCACAGTGTTCTTTCCACAAACTCAAAAACAATGCATTTGTGATAAAATTTGAAATTTAGATGCTTAAATGCTACGGAAGGTAAGTTTTTGTCTTTAATGCATTTTTTGCCTACCCTGGTTAAAACAACATTGCACGCCACTGTTAGGTTGACTGATGGAACGCAGTGCATGTGAAACGACGAATTTGAAATATGGCCCGCACGGATCATCAAGGCTGATCGTCAGACATGTCTGAAAAGGCTCTAATTCTCTATATTTTATAAGAGCTATTTATACAGGGTCAAATTAAAAAGTTTGATATTATATCGAAAATAAACCGCGTCTATTAATTATGGAATAGGTTAAACGTCCATATTTTCATCAAAATTCTATCAATTAATTCCATTTTTTCAAGTCATTTGAGGAAAAATGGTGTGTCCAAAAAGTTCTAATTTTATCTTGACGCCACTGGATACAATTAAAAAGGGCCAACTCTAATGATTATCGTATCCATTACGTTAAAAATGAATGTTTCGCGTGATTGATATGATGATGCCATCAGCATATGCACGCTTTGAAAAATAATACTAATTGGTAAAAAATTAACATGCCGAAGAACCTTGAATATACACAAAACTAATACAAATTTAAGAATATCACATTCACATTTTTTGATGCCCTGTATAAGTATGTAAATAAATCTCTTTAATTCTTAGTTAATTATTAACTTTTGCAATCGCCAGCCTCAGATTATTTATTTTACATTATATATTAAAAATTGAGGTATGATCAAATAAAATATAATACTCTATTTTGGCATTATACAGGGTCCTGCACCTCACCTCCCGTCTTCTATAGCTTACTTATTTATTAAGTTAGGATTTTAATATTTTGCAGAATTCATCTGTATCCTAGAGCGCATTTCAAGAAAATATTTTTGTTTACACAGGGTGTTCCAATAAAGTGTGACGTCATAAGGATCCATTTTTTTAAATTACGTGCCATAAATATTCTTACTTATTTGGATGCCTCTTATACACTAAGAAAAATTAGTTTTGCACCACTGGTTTTAAAAATTATTAAAAAATAAAAATAATGCCTCGTTATTAAAATTATACAAAGGTACGTGCGTTAGAAATTGCGATAGGGTTGTAATTAGAACAAATGTTTGATTTTTTAATTCTGCATCCATAATATACAGGGGTGCCAGTTTGAAATAAGAAAAATAAATTGATTTAAAGTTTGCAAAGTTTGACACTAAACTTTGGACACCCTGTACAATTCGTATTATTCAAACTTGGTTAACGAGACTTTTCGACCTTATTTATTAAGTACCTTGTGTAATTTTATTAACAAGGCATTATTTTTATTTTTTATTAAACAGTGGTGCAAAACTGATTTTTTCGTTTTTATTTTTTTTTTGTCTATAATACTAAACCGATTTCATTAAAATTTTAGGGGTATGAAGAGAACAATAAAAGGCATTCAAATAAGTAAAAATATTTATGGCATGTAATCTAAAAAAATAGATTCTTATAACGCCACACGTAAAGTTTGCAAAATATCAAAATATTAACTTAATTAATAAGTGATCTATTGAAGACGGGAGGTGAGCTGCAGGACCCGTATATATACAGGGTGTTTAATATTGATTGCTAAATTGTAATATGATTTTTTAGACTTATTTTAGGAGTAAATTACATACGTTAAAGTCATGGTACTGCATTCATTATGAATTATATCGCCTCTGGTAGAGGGATGAGCGATCACTCTTGTCTATATGCTCCTCTCAGATCCGAGAAACGTTACAAACAACAAACATTTCTATTAGATGCTCAAAGAACGTATAGTTCATCCAATTACTGGCTGGATGCACGTCACAATCGCAAATACATAATCATCATAACAGAAACAAAGGATAAGGTTGGTCTGTTATTGATTAAAAGGTCTTGCCAATTGACGTAAAATTTGTTTTGACAACCTTGTAATTTCGAAGAACTTTAATTTTACGCGTTAAAAATAATTTGAAAGCGAAAAAAATTAATTGGAATATATTCTGAAAATATGTCTCATTATTCGGTTAACGAAGAAATGCCTCATTTTAGGGTTTAATTAAATCCTGACAGAATTGAAAAAATATACGATAGAATTTACGACATGAATCGACTAAAAAATTACGTCAGAAGCTGTGACGTGCATCCAGCTAGTAATTGTACGGACTTTATCTCACTATTTTTGTGCTCAGATTTAGTTAAAAAGAACAACTCTTCATATGTTTGTAAAGACTTATGTGTATATTCATAAAATAAGCCATCGATCCTACTTTACAAGGGTATACAGAGTGCTATAATAAATTCGTGAACACGCAACAAGGGGATCTCGAAAACGGTAAGAGATACGAAGATGGTTAAATTAAGGCAAAGTTGCGTATTGTGGAGCTTGATATTTTGGTGAAAGAAATTTGTAAATCTTTCGAACACCTTCGGAGGTATCCAAAGAAACCGACATTTTTTAGTTTTGGTTTTTAATTTTTTGCGCCTTTGCTTTTGACGTGGGAAAACACTTTTTTGTTATGAACTACAAAATAGCATTATTATTTACACAGAGTGTTCCTTAATGATGTGCTAATATTTTAGGGTGTGATTCCTAAAGTCATTTTATGAAGAAAAGTTCATATAAACATATGTTCTAAACGGCTTAATTTTGTTGCTACAGGGTGTTGAATTATTTTTTTTTAATGCGTTTTTTGTAATATTTTCGAAAGTACTTTAGATAATATTTTCAATTTTTGCATGTGCTAATAGGACATAAAACCACATCTTTGAGTAATAAAAGTTATTTTTTTGTCCCACCAGTGGCGTTCCTGCAAACATTTCCTCTGATATTTTTTAGAAAAAAAGTGGTACGCCACTGACATTTTTCCATGTGGATATTATTTCTGGTTAGCCTGGTCAATTCTGCATAAAAATTGTATCTTGTGTTTTTCTCCTCAGGCACGCCGTTCTTAACTAAAATAATTAAATTAAATTAGACGGGCGGAAGCATGCCTATTAAATAATGAAGGTGGTCATTTCCAACAATTTTTATAAAACAAAATTTTGTATTATGGTAATAATAATAAATAGTAGAGCTAATTTAATTATTTTAATTAAGAACGGTGTGCCTGAGGAGAAAAACGCAACAGATCATTTTTATGCAGAATTGACCAGGCTAAGCAGAAATAATATCCATATGGAAAAATGTCAGTGGCGTACCACTTTTCTAAAAAATATCAGCCGAAATGTTTGCAGGGACGCCACTGGTGAGACTAAAAAATAACTTTAATTACTAAAATTTGTGGTTTTATATCCTATTAGCACATGCCAAAATTGAAAGTATTATCTAAAGTACTTTCGGAGATATTACAAAAAAAGCATTAAAAAAAACAAACCCTGTACCAAAAAAATTTAAGCCATTTAGGACATATGTTTATATGAACTTTTCTTCATAAAATGACAATAGGAATCACACCCTAAAATATTAACACGTCACTTAGGAACACCCTGTATTTACAATTTTCTTTCGGCAAATTATTAAGCCCAAAAATACGCGACTTGGCCTCAATTTAACCATCTTGGTACCTTTTACCGTTTTTGATATCCCCTTGTACGTACACCAACTTTTAGCACCCTGTATGTCATTTAAAATTTTAAAAACATCCTGTATTTTTTTCTAGCCGATACTTTTTATTTATAAAACGTGTTATTTTATTAATTAACGCTGTGATACTCATGATCTTGTCATTGTCAATAAATAAGTTGTGAATGAAAGAAACAAAGTTAGTGATAGATAGTTGAAACTTAGGTTAGTGATAAAGGTGATACACTATACAAATGACCACGATTGCATGATATTATTAGGACTCTTAGGAAAAATAAGTTGGTTCTCTTGGCTCTATGATCCTGTTGTACAAATATAAAAGTTCTATTACCTAATAGCAAAATATTTCGATTGAATTATCGACCGTGTAAGTAACTGTGCGACTTGGCGAGACTCTAGTGGTTTACCCCACATATATACATACACTATATTGCCAATACAAGCAGCCGCACGAAGCAAGAATACACCCATCGTGCGATTTAAAATAACCTGAGTTGGGGGCCGTGGCGCTTGCGCAGTAGGGAAAAAATTAGGCAACCCACACGATTTCTAACAGAACGTAAACAGAACCCAAGGTTTCTTGAACAGAACCGGCTCGCCGTTATATTCTTATTAGTCGTCATATTTTGTTTCGTTCATTCGTGTGTTGTTATAATTTCCAAGTTTTGGGTGTTAATATTTATAAAACTTTACTTTAGAAATTTATTTTGTTAGTTTGTAAGTTATAGTCGTTTTCTTTTTTTTACGTTGTATTCGTTCGGATGTTCCGTGTGTGATTGTGGATATTATTTTTAAGTTTTGAGTGCGAATTTAGGTATAAAACTTTACCAGACATTTTGTTATTGTTAGCGACTTGTGTCTCAAGATGGGTAGAAAAATAGCATGATCCTTTTTTGCACGAATCGCGGTTCAATACCAGGAATAAGGTATTTCAGGTATGTAAAATATTGGTTACTTTTTTTGACACCCGAACTAAACGAGTGAATTTAAATAAAAGCTTGTAAAAATATTTTCGTCGGCCCTGTTAAATGTTTACATCAAGAAGCAAATTTCCGATCTGCGCAAACTCAACGGCCCCTGATCATCTGCTTACAGTAGTGTCATCATTGAATTATGGTATTAGCAATATAGTGTACGATACACAGGCGTGGACAAAGTACAATATCATTATTTAATTTATTAAAATTAATACTTATACGAAATATGGCAATACAAAAATAAACATATAAATCTAGGTGTTAAAGTGCCTGCTGCAATTTCATTTTTGATGGAGATCTTGACTGCAGATTATGCGGACAAGACAGGGAAAATTTACAGCACATAGTTTGCCATTGCGAGTCACTAGATCGGAAAAGGCAACAAATACTCGGGCAACCAAAACTGGAACCAGAGGACATCCTTACCATCTTCCCAGTTGACCTGTACAAACCAGTGCAAGGAACTAGGATCACGAAGTGGGTGTAACAACCAAACAGGGTGAGCACAATTCGCCAAACCTGGCCTAAGTGCATCCGGTGCACGGACGGGCCCTCGGGAAGAAAAAAGGCAAGTCCAAAGATCTTCTATTATTCAATACCTTAGCTATTGTACATTGTCTCACTAAACGGCCATTTCGTATGACCTTTCGTGTCTTGTCAAGGGCTAGCGTCAAAGCAGAGGCAACTTATTTGTACCTTGGCTGTATAAATCTATATGTAATTAACAATAACGTATATAATCTGTCTAATTTATATCAAAATTTCTTAACCTTAGCACAATCACTGCTGCCTTAGATTTAAAATATTTTTTTTTAATTTAAAGTGGTTTTAAAAAAATCTGTAAAGATAATTTGGACTCTGTAGTTCTGCAAAAACTAATCATGTGACCGTTTTTTTATTTAGGCCGCTTTACAGTTTGAAATTTTTCTTTCACGCAAGAAAAGATTGCCCGGGAGTACGCGCAGAACGAGGCTAATGATCAGCTGGCGCAATTTGTATTGCTTGCAAGAAATATAACTCCGACCCTATTTTTATTGCAATTGCAAGGGCAATTCTGGGGATTTTTTGGTGATTTATGAGACACCAACCTTAATATAAAAATCCCTGACATTTGTTTATGTTCTTTCTAACCTATAGTGAGTACGTGTTGTTTTTGTTGGTTTGCTTTTGTGTCCTGTAATGATGTTATGTTAAAATGAATTCACAAAAAAGCGCCGGTAAGTCCTAACCTAATGTCCTTTTATGTTAAAGGTTGTCAAGTGGTACATCACCTACGACCTTGGCAAGTCATTGCACGCTGTAAAACGACTTGAAATTTTTATTGCCGCAATATTAATTGCTGCAAGACAACTTGCGTGAAAGAAAAATTGCAACCTGTAAAGCGGCCTTTTCAAAACACTATAACTTATAATATAAGTAATGGGGTTTAATGTGTATTTATTACAGGTCGATTCCTAAGTTGATACTTCTGTTTAAGCTGTGTATAGAAGGCATTAAAATAAACAACATTTTCAAATACCGTTTTCAAAAAACTCAAAAATAAGGTACTTACATTCATTTATCACTAAGGATCAAATACGGTCCTGTCTAACTTGCCCGCTGAATAACATTAAGAAAACTTCTGGGTGTAGGATGAGCCCGCAAGGGAAAGCGTTCAACGTATAATCTCGAAGCAGCAGCCGCACTTTGACGACACTCACCGTAAATTAACACCATATCTACTAGTTCATTGTTTTCAAATTTTACCATTATCACGTGTCGCCAATTTAAAATTAACTTGCTTTAGAAAAACTCACCGCAGCGGATTGCCAAATAACTGACCAACATAAAGTATAGCAGGCTACGTATTGATGACGACCACCACATTTTGATTTTTACTTCTGTATCTCGTCTGTTTTTAAGTTTTTTGAAGAAAGGTATTTGAAAAAGTTGTTTATTTTAATGCCTTCTATACACACCTAAAAAAGAAGTATCAACTTAGGAATCACCCTGTATAATTAAAGGTCTAAGCATTAACAAGAT
This sequence comes from Polydrusus cervinus, assembly GCA_935413205.1. Taxonomy (NCBI): domain Eukaryota; kingdom Metazoa; phylum Arthropoda; class Insecta; order Coleoptera; family Curculionidae; genus Polydrusus; species Polydrusus cervinus. The sequence goes on from OW284510.1 coordinate 6,830,288, forward strand.
AATAATTTACAGTCAAAGTTAATCGAAACCAAAGTTCTGAAAAGATTGCTGTCAAAACCTCTAATCGTTTTTGTACCATTTTTTCAAAAATATCATGTATTTCATCATTTTGCTGTAAATATATCAAACCTTGGGCACAATAATACTCGTAGAGTAGACCATGTCATTGTATTTTCGAATAGAGAAAAATTGGCAATCTTAACACATTATAGGAATTTGATTTATTTAGGAATTGTGATGTAGGAATTATTATTAGAAAAATGGAAAATAGGAGAATATTTCTATAAGCTTTGTACAGGAATTGAATTGAACTCAGTTTCTTAATCTTATGTTAAGTATAAGACAAAGTATGGCGAGGCCTTATTCTCTAAGCGGTATTAAAACATTTATTACTGTTAGTTGTTTGTGTGGATGTAAACGAAAAGAATACTATTATGTTGAGTTGCACAAAAACTGAACAACAACTTGACTGTGACGTATTAGACACAATAAACGTTGTCTGATCAGTATATTATCATATTTTGAGAAAATCGTTTTTGTCGATGTTCTTATTTATGTCACAGTTATAGTTGTCTGGTTAGTTAATTCTTGATTAAAATCTCCGTGCAACTCCACATACGTCTATTGGCCATTGGTTTTTCCACATCTGATCTGTAATGTAAGATACAAAATAGGGGTTTATATAGATTTTTTTATTCACCAATGATTTCCTACGAATAAACAATGATTGTCTGATCACTGATGAATTCACTTTTTCGTTATACCCGAATTTATCATATTCGGCACTGATATCCTGGATTACCTATAGTCTATTTCAGAAAGGCGTAGAGTAATAAAAGGTTATTAGGTATGCAAAGGGACTACAAAGTGACCCAACGAATAGTTAAGCCATTTTTATAATTTAGCATTGATTTCATTGCAAAGATCTTTATTTTCATCAAGTACAGGTAGTGCCATCCGTATTTAGGTCAGTTTATGGGTTTTGCCTATTGTTATCCATTCACATACACTGAAAATCGTGTGACAAAGGCGTGCATTATGTAAATAGTATTAGGGACACTTATTTTTTATTAAACATAAAAAAATACAAAATACAGATATTAAATTATAAGAAATTATAATATTCTTCGTCATGTGAGGAACTGTCATCTTCTCTTGACGTTATAATTAACGGGTCGACGGTCCGATCGATCAGGTGGTCAAGATCCCACATTTTCTCCTCTTTTTTAATGACATAATGGACTGCTTTTCGCCAATTCTCTAGTGTCACTTCCTTAATGGCTTAATCAAACAGTAATTTAACGTCTTTCTTTTAAATGTCGTACAAATCCTTTCATTTGCGCCTATATAAGTTCTATAAGATTTAGTTCGCAATGATATGGCTGTGTGCGCAGCACACTATATTTTTTAGTTATATCTTCCACGGCATATTGGATAAAACGATGTTTGTGTAAATTTGCTATAGCTAATAGTTCCTTCTTTATCAAATTATCTTTTTTTTCTTTGGTTACTTATCATAAATAATGTAATTCACAAAATTTACCTACGCCTATGGCCGACACCGAAATTGAGCCGAACTGGACGGAATTTCCCATTTTATTACTCTACACCTTTCTGAAATAGACGTATAAAAAAATTCTGACAAATACTACCGCTTTTTTCTATTTCTGGGAAAGAGTTATTCCTGACGATTATAAAACAGCAAAGAGCACGTTCCCGTATTACCCCGTTTGTTAAATGTAAACATAATCACTTTAACCTTATTCACTCTGTAAGGTGTAATTTTTCAGCCATCTACGGTTTTGTCCCGCCTGACGATGCAACACCCTGTATATTCCTATGATTGGAAAAACCAAAGGTTGAAATAAAATAACTTTTTTACTCTAAAATTGATGTTTGATTTGTCCATAACTGTTTAAAAACATATTTTTAAAATATTAATTGGGATCCGATTGTAGATTTTTTAATTTGCAAAGGATCAAAAACTATTGGTAAACATAATTATATTATACAAGGTTTTTTATAATTGAAAGCTGATCCTAAAGAGAGGTGAATCCCAATATCTTTATAACCGCTTTGTATTATTTTTTAAATTTTCGTACATACAAAATACGCAATACATTTTTTTCCAGGCAGATTTTTTAAATTTTAATCAGTGTCGTAGGGCAATTATAAAAATAACATTTATTTAAAAAAAACAGACGTATAGTTTAATTGATTCAAAATTTTGCACAGCAAGTTGATGAAAATGAAAAAATCTTTATCCTGAAAAAATTTATTTTTGCTGTACCAAAATTGAAATAAAATACCTACAAAGGAATGGAGAAATTTTTTTTAAATTTAATTTCAACTTCAGAAATAAAGCGCTTTCATAAGAAGAATTCTTCTTAAAATCATCCAAGTATTATCGCCCTGTAGGATCAGTATTCAATTATGACACCCTGTATGTTCTGTGACTTACTTTCGCCTCAATTTAAACCACAGGTGCTAATTTTTGCAGCTTAGGCTGTTTTACCTACCAAGGGCGGATTTGGCTTGTTTTCATGGAGTGGGGGTAACACGCCTAAGGTAATTCACGACATGAAGGCAAAAAAATATTCAGTGGGGGAGTAAAGGTCCTTGGGTAGTCATATGAAAAAAAAATGTGATTTGTACCTGTAGGCGAAAATTGCTCCACAGAATTTATAAAAATTGAGGCAATAGCTTGCTAAAGTCCGTACAAAAAGTGGCTGAATGTACGTTACAGCTTCTGACGTAATTTTTGCTTCGAGTCATGTCGTTGATTAAATCGTATATTTTTTCAATTCTGTCAGGATTTAAATAAGCTTCAAAATGAGCTTGTCTTTTGTGCTGAATAATGAGATATATTTTCAGAATTAGTGGTGTAAATGAAAAAAAACGTTGATGTTTTTTTCAAAAGTCGACGTTTTTTTTGAAAAAAACATGGGTACTATGTTTTTTTTCTAAATTACATTTTTTTTTCACAATATTTGTGAATAAAAAAATCGTAAAAATCTCCTTAAAAAAGTATTAACATCCTATTTTATCCGCCTCTGGATAATGATTTAAGTCCTAATTCTCAGAGCTTCGTTTTGTCACTCGCGACACGTGATGTGATCAATAGAAAATGAGTATTGGAGTCACATGTCAAATACTCATTTTCTATTGGTCACAATCACAACTCACAACACGTGTCATCGCCAGCGACAGAACTAAGCTCTGAGAACTCGGCTTAATTCATTTTAAAATGGGATAATGTGTTGCCTAGGACACATTTATTATTAGGTGGGCTGAAAAGTTCGTAGGCTGACTCATAGGTGGCGTTACTAGAATTAAATCCGTGTGATTTTTAGTAAAGTTGATCGAGATAGCTGAGACTTAAAGACTAAAAATATCATATGTTGGAGCGTTTAAAGGATGAAATCACGAAAAAACGGCCCCATTTGAAGAAGAACAAAGTGCTGTTTTATCAAGACAATGCACCGTGTCACAAATGAATGAAATCGATGGCAAAATTATATGAATTAGACTACGAATTGCTTCCCCATCCACGATATTCTCCAGATTTGGCCCCCAGTGACTTTTTCCTGTTTGCAGACCTTAAAAGAATGCTGGCTGGAAAAAAAACTGCATGCACTGATGAAGAGGTAATTGCCGAAACTAAGGCCTATTTTGAGGCTAAAGAGAAATCGTACTATAAAAATGGCATCGAAAAATTGTATGACCGCTATAATCGTTGTATCGCCCTCAAAGGCAACTATATTGAATAATAAAATCGAATTTTGTCACAAAATATTTTTTACTATGTTAGCCTACGAACTTTTCAGCCCCACTGTTATGTACCAAATTTTGTGAAAATCCTGACTGAAAAAAAAACCTGTTTTTTTTCACGTTTTTTTTTAGGTGGTCAAATAAACGGTTTTTTTACATCACTATTCAGAATACGTCCCAACTAACTATTTTTCGCTTTCAAATCACTTTTAGCAAGTAAAATTAAAGTTCCTCGAAATGACAATGATTGTCACACCGAATTATATGTCAATTGACAGGACCCTCTGATTAGTATCAGTGGCGTAGCCAGAATTTTATTTCGGGGTGGGGGGGGGGGGGGGGGGGCAATCGGGTAGGGAAACTGACGAGCCAGCGCCGCAGGCAAATCGCCGAAGGCGAAAAATTTTGTGGGTGCCACGCCCAAAAAACCCTTTTTTTGGACAATCAAAAAAATTTCAAAATAAAAAGTACATACATTTAAAGAAACTTGTAGTAAGTTATACAAATACACTAATATAGGTAATATAAAACAGATAATATATACGTGTTAAACAAAAAATTCTTCATTAAATAAGCATAATTGAGCAAAAAAATAAGGTATATTTTTTATTTATTGAAAAAACAAAAATTAACCATAAACTTAAAGCACAACATATTTTTTTGCCAAAAACTAAACCGTGATTCGTCGCCTTTTTTGACAAAATATATTGATTATTTCATATATCAATGTGGATTTTTGATTATTATAGCTAAACTTGTTGTACGCTCTTCGCCTGAATGGTTTCTCAGATATGTTTTTAATCTTTTTAAAGTGGAAAAACGTCTTTCTGCTGAAGCTGTAGTTACTGGGAGGATGACTTGTTATTTTATTTGGCGCGTTATTGATAGCGTTGCCGTCAAAGATTTTTTATGTTGCCCAATTATAGTTTATATCTTTTTTTTTTATTTCGGGGTGGGGGCCCTTCCCCCCCCCCCCCCCCCCCCCACTGATTAGTATAGTAACACAACTATCTTATTTTTTGTTATGATTATTTGCGAGTTGTGACGTGCATCCAGCCAGTAATTGTACGGACTATAGCTAGTTTGTCAGCAAAAAACTCGAAGAAAAATATGTTGATTTGTATCTACTTATGTCGCAGGCAAAAAATGCACTAGACTAGACTTGATAATGTATATATAGTCGACTGGGCTTGATACTGTAGAATACTAGACTGCGTTTTGACAACTTTGTTCAATCATTGGGGTAATTATCTTCCTTATCCACCTTAAATCCGCCCTTGTATCATATACATATTTTTACTAACGATTATTTTGTTTAACTATTGTAAAAAATTAGCAGCAATAAAAAAACTAAAAAATCGAGAACAGTGTAAAATACTTACAAGGAAAATTTTTTGTTGTATAAATTATGTATGGACTTCGTATTGCTGTAAAACGTATGCCAAAGCTGTCCATTGTCTTTAACGACAGCTAAAATTCACCGTGCACGCGCACTAATACTATGCCCTGCCATTTTAATTTTTGTATAATTTTAAAAATAAACTTTCTCTTAAAAAAAAATTGTTTTATTAAATAGGTACAAATTTTATAGGGACACACTTTTCGCATGCAATAAATAAATAAAAAATAGATACTAGACTGCCTTACTATTTACGATATAGCAAGTAATTCGTACAGCAGCAGGCTGTAATGAGTTTATGTTCTCTGCAGGAGTTGGCATGCAGGAAACTACAGTCGGCGAATTGGCATTGATAGGGTAGTTCATCTGAAAAAAAGGTATCCAGTGATACTATAATAGTTATTTACATTATAAATGGGATGTGAGCATAATTACGGCAACAATAGTGTATTAAGTGTGATAAAAAGCATATTACGCACGAATGGAAAAATTGCAAACAAGCCCGCGTAGCGGCGAGTGCGGTAATTATTTGAGTGCGTAATTGCTTTAAAACACGTAATACGTGCCATACGTTTTCTACAACTCCTACTAATAAATAAAGATCGGTTTATAATTTATAAAGTATCGATTTTAACTCTAAATGTCAAATAATGACAATGTCACTGTCAAATATTCTAAACGCAAGATAGATAAATGTCACGATTTAAGTGGTTCAAGGCTAACCGGATTGTTATACTAGGCATCATAAATAAGGGGTTAGGAAAGAAAGCCCTATCTTCCTTCTTACATTTATTAAAAATAAAAACTAGTGCCTACGCGTTTTGGCCAAAAGGGCCATCATCAGGACAAGAGGCAATAAGGCCCAAAAACACAAAGACGAAGTAGAGCGCACTTTGGTCAATTGAAATTTATTACAAAAAAAAATAATTATTACGAAAAAAAAAGTTGTACGTTCCTCTGACGACAATCGAGATGTATTTTAATTGTTTTCTGTCGAATAATTTTAAAAGTATGTAACTTATATCGGTGTTTTATAGTTCAATAGTTCATTTTAATTGACCAAAGTGCGCCCTACTTTGTCTTTGTGTTTTGGACCTTATTGCCTCTTGTCCTGATGATGACCCTTTTGGCCGAAAAGCGTAGGCACTAGTTTTTATTTTTAATAAATGTAAGAAGGAAGATAGGGCTTTCTTTCCTAACCCCTTATTTACAATGTCCCTTCTGGAGAGTAGTTACGACTTCGTTAGGCATCATAAGGCACAGTTCTACGTAAGAATGGATTTAGTTACTCCCATCAAAATTTGCCCCATCTGTAAAAAACTAACGAGCCGCGTCTGCTATTACAGATAAAAGAATTCAAGAAAATGTGTTTTTAACTTAAACTATAGAGGCAAAAATAAATTACGCACGCTTATGACTTCAACTTTGACATCTAATTTGTTGTGTTTTCTCACTCTTTTACCGCGTCGTTGACAATACCGGGTGTGCAACTAAAAAAAGGACAACGGCTGTTTCTCGAGAACCATTAATAGGACAACATTTGGAATTTTTTTTTATAAGAAAAGTGGCTAGGAGAAATTGCAGTAAATTATTTTTAAGTTTCTCAGTTGGCCGCTAGGGGGCGTAATACCAATACTCCACTAAGAAATATGCCTAGTTAAACCTTATTGAAAATGTATGTCAAAACATACATTTTCATATCATATTCGGAATTTGAAAACTTTTAAAGCGGCATTATAATCAGCACCGAATTGCACAACTTTGTCCTCATTTAACTGTTTCTTTAACTCCTATGGTTTCCGAGATTCCAATGCTTGTATGTCGAATTTGTAACACCCTGTATAGTTTTAGTTCTTCTAAGTGCGTATTAAAATTTTATGGAGAAAGGTATAGTCGGGACTACATGTATTTTATGATATAGTACCTAGGGAAGAAGGCAGAAACGCGCCGCAGGCGCAACATGTTCTGGGCCACGTCCAAAATTCACCTAATTACTATAAAAAATTCGAAAATTAAATTATTACCTCTCCCCCTCTGCATGGTTGGATTAAATTTGTTTTTGTAAATTTTTTTTTACTTTTTTTTTTAATATTCCTAGCTGGCTCTTTATTAAAAAAAAACATTTTTTATATTTGTGAAAAATATGAATATTGGTGTCAATCCAAAATGTTAACATAAGACGTATTTATGACTCTAACCCGCGTTTTTCGGGCCCGGTTTTTTATGATTAAAAATAAAGTAAATATCTCTCGCCACGCCAAAATTGATGATTTTTTCAGAAATCATGTATTTTAGGAGCGCAGATCTAAGAAGAGTTTTTGGTGCTAATGCTTAGGTTTTGAAATACCCCTTCTTAAGTGCTTTTGTATATTCATAATAAAGCATTCTCGTTTCTTTCCGCACTTTTTATTATAAATTATCACACTTGTTGTAAAATGTTTCAATTAAAATTTTTACTTTAATTTTTCTTTTTAAAAACAAATACCTAATTGTTTTTTGTTTTTGTTTTAAAAATATTTTATTGCATTGGGTTATATTTTTGTTAATTTAAAATAGCTCTAAAAAGGGAAAACGGAACAGACAAGTATATAATAGAAAAATACTATAAAATATTATCCATTTTACTCGTTTTCCTATAAAATTGCATCATAAATCAATAACTAAAACGAAATGCGTCCGTAACCTTAATCTCTATTTATAAAACAGGACTTTTAGAAGGAATAGTTTAAAAACTAAACGTTTCCTACAATATCTTTGTAATCTAAGCCAAGAATACATTATTTAAAAATTTAAATTAAGAGTTCAAGTGTGAGACGAAAAATTAGGTCCGGCTTTGTCGACAATATTTTTCTTTAATAATGAGGTTCCTAGTTCTCCACTCTAGAAAACAAGAATAAAACCCTTTTTCTCAAGAATGTATACATTTTTTTGTTGATTTTTTTCTCTGATTATTGTATATATGAACTTTTTATGCACGGAAGACAAATTATTTAAGTAATAGAATACCTGTTACTTACCATACGGATTATTCGGATTATGACAACAGCACGAATCATGAAACAGCTTCTCGCTACAGTAACCGAAGACAGACGAGTCACAAATCGGGCATCTTCGTTTTAGAAAATTGTCGCTGCCTAAGGCATTTAAGGGGCTGTAACTTGGATTGATAGTCCTTCGAATGCCCAGGCTTGGGGAAATGCCCACACCTGAAGATAAGGGCGACACTGGCATTGACGACTGGAAGGGTCTGGTAAATGGAGGGCTGATAGCATTGCTAAAGAAAGCTAAAAAAAATATGAAGGAATACCTAAGTATTTGTATTCACACTTCTTTGTTAAAAAATGGTTGGTATTTATTTGGATGTACCGCATGGAAGGCGCGAGTAGAAAATACTCAAAAGCGATGGTAGACCCTTAATTTTTTTTCTAATTGGGTATCAAATCAATCGATATCGTATTCAGTATCATAATAAGCTTATTATGATTTTGGTTTTTTAAAGTCGGTAATATCATTAATAATAGTAGATTATACAACAAGAGTTGATATGATGTCTATATCTCACGAGGAAGTAAACTGAGCACGACACCATAGGCGGAGTGTTTAAACTTCCAAGTGCGATATGTACATTTCACTCGAGTTGAACAGTCTACTTTTTCTACGACCAAACTCACGAACCTTATACTAAATAATGGTTTAAAAAGTTTGCAGGATGCTGGGCTTGAACTCACGACCATTGGATCCAAAGCTAGATGTTATGTCGCTTCGCCAGATCCTCATATTAGAAATTAGGGTAAAACTAACTTAATAATAATTCTAAATGAAATTAATTTTTTATGAACATTCAGCAGGCTGCATTTTTGATAAAACTATTATAAATGCGTATATATTTTGTTGTATTGAACAAATTAATAACATATTGTACCATATACCGGGTGTCCCATTATGGATGGCCACCGGCCGACCAAAACTACTGGGCATAGAAACTCAGGGAAAAAAAAATGATAACTAAAGTGGCCATGAGAAAATCCTGGAAATAATTTTTAAGTTCCGCATTTTGCCGCAAGAGAACGTAATTGACAAGTAAATTTTAAAATTTTACATATCTCCGAAAATTCCACATTAAGGTATATCTTTGATAACACCATTAAAAAGCTTGGACAATTATGCATCATTTTGGTCTTATGCTCATTGGCGTACCGACTTTAATAAGAGGAGGGGAATCTGTTGAAAGTGTAATCATTTAAATCGCTGTAACTTATAAACGACTTATCCGATTTTAGCAAACTAAAAACTGTTTGGAAGAGAAATGTATGCACTTTCACCAATCGTTTTTAGTTGTCCATAATAGTTTTCAAAAAAAATGCTAGAGGGCGCAATTTGTAATAATAACACATTTTTTGATTTTACTCCGAAAAAATAAATCATACGGTATAATTATGTTACCATAATCGAGAAGTAGATGAAATTTGCTAGAAAAAATATTAAAACCGCAGCTCGATATCTCCGTTCGTTTCAGCGTTATCGCCAATAGAATAATTTTTTAAACTTTAAATGAAAAAGCGGTTATATATTTTTCAGAAAAAAAGTGGGACCCCACTGATATTTTTCCATGTGGAAATTATTTCTGATTAGCCTGGTCAATTGTGCATGAAAATGGTCTCTTGCGTTTTTCTCCTCAGGCACGCCATTCTTAATTAAAATAATTAAATTAAATTAGCTCTACTATTTATTATTATTAACATTGATAATGAAAAATTGTGTTTTATAGAAATTTTTGGAAATGACCACCTTCGTTTAATAGGCAAGCTTCCGCTCGTCTAATTTATAATACGATTGGTAAAAGTGCATACATTTCTCTTCCAAACAGTCTTTAGTTTGCTAAAATCGGATAAGTCGTTTATAAGTTACAGCGATTTAAATGATTACACTTTCAACAGCTCGCCCCCCTCTTATTAAAGTCGGTACGCCAATGAGCATAAGACCAAAATGATGCATAATTGTCCAAGCTTTTTAATGGTGTTATCAAAGATATACCTTAATGTGGAATTTTCGGAGATATATATAAAATTTTAAAATTTACTTGTCAATTACGCCCTCTTGCGGCAAAATGCTGAACTTAAAAATTATTTCTAGGATTTTCTCATGGCCACTTTAGTTATCATTTTTTTTCCCGAGTTTCTATGCTCAGTAGTTTCCGAGATACAGCCGGTGGCCGTCCATAATGGGACACCCGGTACATATAAATTATACAATTTAGTGTCTTTAAAAAGAAGGCGGAGCTTTAGTAAATACCATAAACTGTGATTGGTCATTACTTTACAAGAACGCTACAGAGGAACCAATTTTTATTACAATGTTGTTAACTAATGAGAAATTTCCGGATTTGTGAGAACAAAGCACAGAGGACGGGACTGTCTCCAAAGGGAAAAGAGAAATTTTTACCACAGTATTATATTCTTTTTTTGTACTCGGTGTTTTCTGTTAACATCCGAATATAGAAAATTTTAAAATACAATAACTCTGTTTTTTCTAGTTTTGCCAATATTTCGATTTTTATGTAAATTTTCGTGAAAAACAATATATTTTATTTAGGCGAATGGAAGTAAAAAAGTATTGTTTTACTTCCATTCGCCTAAATTTCAATGGATTTCCACCAAGTATCGACCGATTCAATCAATATATTTTATTTTTCACCCAATGATTACTCTGATTACATTTAAAACAAAAGTTAGAAGAAAACTTTAAAACTCACTTGTAGATTTCACTGTCAGACAGCTTACCAGCACTACTATACTCTGAAGTATTCTCGTGAAATTTACGTACATTTTAAAATTTAAACAATTTATTTTTTAAACTTCAATAACTATTGCCAATTATTCTTATCGGCTACTTCTCAACCAAATGCCCGAAGTGAACTGATGTTGCCATTTAAAGTATCTCAAAATTTGCATTTCATCTAACTGTACTTTGAGACGATCGAACGGCCATATTTCCATCGATTTATTTCTTTTGATTTTAATTTTATTCGGTCCATCGCTACTCCTTACTTTTTACTCGTAAAAGTTAATCGAATATTTAAATGAAATAACGGTTGATGTTGATTAAATAGAGAGCTATTGGTATTAAGGAATAACGTAACAAAATAATTGCTTAGAATTAGGATAAAATATTTTCTGCTTTTTAGAAATAACGAGGGGTTTTCTGGTGAAAAGGATAGATATTAAAAAACTTTGTTTTCATGGGCTGGGTGAAAGCATTCGAACTCCGAGATGCCAAATTCTCCATGTTCATGCTGCTTCAGCGGATTAATTCATTTTTTACGATTTTTCACGTGGCAGGAATGGGACTTTCCTTAAAGCTATGCTTTGTCCCCCACCGCCCACCGTCGCTATTCGTTGGCGACTACGACCCAGTAGCGACGACTGATTCGCTAAGACGTGTACAGGGTTTCCATTTTTGATCACTTTTGTTATAAAACTAAACATGCCGTTAACAAAATTTGCATAGCCCTTTTGGTTTTTGAGATACAGGGCGAAGCTGAAAATTATCACTTTTGGGACACCCCCCGTATCCAGTGGCGGCTCGCGGTCCTAAAAAATTGTGAAGAGCTAGAAATAGTTCGGGTACTTAAACAAACATTGACTAAAAACCCGTGCAACAAAACCTCTATCTTATCCTCATCTGTCCAACGACTGAATGGAGTTTCCAACAAATTACAAACTATGTCATTAATTGGGTTCATTTTTAAAACACAACTAAGTAAGTAGTTACGTGCACTACGGAATTAACTGAAAAATAAAAACTTTTTAATCGCACAGTAAATCACGTTAAAACGATATCCATAGCCGTAAGTTTCGCGAAGCCTTAAAATAAATACCTTAAGGTTAGGCGAACCAACAATGATGCATACGACTGATCTATTTTTAAATTGTCCTTCATCATAATACAAATTTCTGTTTAAAGGTTGGAGACAATGACGTTTCTTGAACGGCAGTAGAGTTTTGGACTTGCATTGTCTTTATTTGTTTAGAATCACTACGTTTCAACTGGTAAGCATCTCCAGTCGTCTTCAGGTGAATACTGAATAAGTATGGTAACTACAGCTCTATTTATACTAGGCAGGTGCTGTGACGCATGACTAGTGGGTGGAGTCATGCGTGTTGCTAGGTGATGATGCATAACTGGATGAGTCATGCTCGATGACGTCATGCTCGATGACGTCATGCTCGATGACGCCATGCTCGATGAATCATGCGTCTAACTCTTGGGTGGTCTTATTCTAAGATTACATTTACTTAACAAGGGTTTCCAGACGTTTCTCATATCTAATGAAGGCTTACTAAAGCAACCTGGATTTTGGTGTATGGTCGCAGCTTCCTTAAACTTCCTCTTCCTCCAGTGCGGTTCTTTTTGCAGGATTTCCGCTTTTGTCCACATGATATGATGGCCGTGCGTCCAGGCGTGGTCAGCTGCACCTGATTTTTCGGTCTCTCCTTTTTGGGTGTTATTTCTATGTGCTTTAATCCTTACTTCTAGTGGTCTTAGTGTCTCACCAATGTAAGATTGGCCGCATTCGCAGGGGATTTGGTAGACACAATTTTTCTTGTCTTTCTGGCTTGCTGGTTTCGTCTTCGTTAGGTGGCTTCTTAAAGTGTCTCTAGAGCTGAATACTGTGTTGATGTTGTATCGTTGTCCTAGTCTTCTTATTTTCTCGGATACTTCTTTGACATACGGAATATTGAGTATTGGTTGTATCTCTTTCTCTGCTTTACGTGTGTTTGGCCGATTCTTGCGATTTTCCAAATCAGGTGCAGCTGACTACGCCTGGACGCACGGCCATCATATCATGTGGACAAAAGCGGAAATCCTGCAAAAAGAACCGCACTGGAGGAAGAGGAAGTTTAAGGAAGCTGCGACCATACACCAAAATCCAGGTTGCTTTAGTAAGCCTTCATTATATATGAGAAACGTCCGGAAACCCTTGTTAAGTAAATGTAATCTTAGAATAAGACAACCCAAGAGTTAGACGCATGATTCATCGAGCATGGCGTCATCGAGCATGACGTCATCGAGCATGACGTCATCGAGCATGACTCATCAAGCATGACTCATCCAGTTATGCATCATCACCTAGCAACACGCATGATTCCACCCACTAGTCATGCGTCACAGCACCTGCCTAGTATAAATAAAGCTGTAGTTACCATACTTATTCAGTATTCACCTGAAGACGACTGGAGATGCTTACCAATTGAAACGTAGTGATTCTAAACAAATAAAGACAATGCAAGTCCAAAACTCTACTGCCGTTCATAATACAAATTGTTACATGCTGTTTGCGTGACTAACGTCACGTAACCATAGCAACAGTGAATGTCAAAGCCATGTTGGGCATTGGGTCTTCACTTGCTTTGGAACATAATTATTTTTTAAGGGCTAAAATCGTAGCTGTATTGGTACCTACATTAATATTTAATATTGTCGAAAAACTTTCTTCCTTGTTTTATTTTTTTTGGTGAAGAGCCCCTTCACCTGACGAGCCGCTACTACCCGTATCTCAGTTGTCTTTTAACTTATTAGAGAGGTGAAAAGTTATTCTCATAAAACTTTCTTAGTAGAATCCAGTAGCGTAATTAGGCACTTTTAAAAAGTGCACCTTTTCTTTGGTTTTACAAGAGATCACCCTGCAACTCATTTATGGTATAACTTGGAGAAAAGTCTCATCTCGAGGTATGTACATAATGTCCCTATTATGAAAAAAATATTTTCGTGGTTTATTGATGACATAAAAATAATCATCTTTTCACGGTTTTTGACCTTTTTTTTAATTACCTTGAACCATCTAAGTGCAAAACAGCCGATTAAAACAAAAATTGCGTATTTCTCTAGGAGTCACCCATTGAAATATAATGCGTCAATTCCATAATAAAAAGTTTTTTTACCAGTATCTCTTGCTTTGCCCCAATGTACCCTTTTAGAGATCACAATGGTAAATATATGTATTAAACCCATTATTCTAATTTTAACAATAAATTATCGTCCAATGACTTCTTAATCTTATTTTTTCTAAAGAATAATTGTTGGAACTCAACTTGATTGTAAATAGGTAACTTTTTATCTAGAAAATTAACTGAAATGTTTTTTAAAATATGTTATTAGGTTGTTTTCCAACTGCAGTAACGATGCTCAGCTCAAAAATTATATTAATTTTAACAGTGTTGAGTATTTTAGTTTCTGGTAATGTCGTAAAACAGCCAACAACAATAAAAGGTAAGTTTAAAAAGTGTTTATTTAAAACTATACAGGGTGTCCCACCGGGAACCGAATCGATCTATATATAGAAAACTATACATAGGAAAATTTTGAAAATTTGACAGTATGCTGATGGGGGCGACCGGGCTAAAATATTTTCATAATGGTGGCACTTCCGGTTATACCGGAAGTAAGTGTCAACTTGCTTATTTTAAATGAGACACCCTATATATTATTACATTTTTGCATTCTACGCAAGATTCTAGGCAGATTTTGTATACCATGTCCTATACCTAAGTATGTCTAAACGTTTTTGACATATTTGAATTTTTATGTCAAAAATGACGTTAGTCATCAGATGTAAAAACATAGAACTAACAATAAACCAAGTACGTTAGGCGAACACATCCAGTATAGGAAACGTGTTTGCGCATCCCTACACTTTTTCTACGGGTTTGTAGATTCAAATATAGATCGCGCTGCAGTGGCCCACTGGGTGCCGCACTAATCCGTAAAACAATATTAATACCTTTGGCGTCCCTGTGTACTTTAATGCAAAAAATAGATGCACTACTTTGTGCGTCTGTCGCTAAAAACTTGCTTTCTATTTTGCTTATACGGACACTAAACTCTACTACTTTATTTTTTAAAGTTTTTATTTATTTTTAACAATTTTTTTACATAATATTATTCTGTTTTTCCTACCTGCAAGGTAAGAGTCAAATCATTGCAATGTTTAATTTAGGTTTTAGACAAAAATAATATTATTTCAATAAAAATAAATAATAGAAATTTGTTTTATACTGAAACATTAAATATTTCAACCGCATTTATTTGATAGCGTTCAAGAAGACATACAACTAATAATATTTAAAAAAAAATGGTTATGTTCACGTCTATGAAGAATACAATGGTTGAATACAAAATTATCATATGTATAATCAGAATTTGTTTTGTGCTGATTTCTTAGGTTCAATTCTCTATAACGCCATGATATACAGGGTGTCCCACCGGGAACCGAATCGATCTATATATAGAAAACTATACAAAGGAAAATTTTGAAAATTTGACAATATGCTGATGCTGATGGGGGCGACCGGGCTAAAATATTTTCATAATGGTGGCACTTCCGGTTATACCGGAATTAAGTGTCAACTTGCTTATTTTAAATGAGACACCCTATATATTATTACATTTTTGCATTCTACGCAAGATTCTAGGCAGATTTTGTATACCATGTCCTATACCTAAGTATGTCTAAACGTTTTTGACATATTTGAATTTTTATGTCAAAAATGACGTTTGCAAGCCTTAGAATAATTATCAATTTTGTTCTATAAAGATCCTTATGTATTTATTTTAAGTGGGATTCCTTGTTATAAAGGACCTGTTTTAATAGATTTTTTATAATATATTGATAACTATTAATACAGGGTGTTTAAAAAATAAGATTAAAAATGAAAATGAAATAACTGCATAAAGTCCAGATTTTCAAATGGAAACACCCAAATTTTATAATTATTATTTCTTATTTAGCATTAAAAATAAGGGTAAGTTTGTATAGGATTGTATATCCCAAAAATTCTTAATTTTCGAAGAATTTCCAATTTAATATTTTTATATGGGGATTTTGCTGCAGATTTTAGGTTCAGTTACTTTTAGTTGACTATGACGGCGTTGAAAAACAATCAAATGCTAAGAAAATCTAAGAAGCTGTCACTTACCATTTAAACATTATTAATAACCACATTGTGATGGCTTCTGTTTTTGCGGATATCGAATGGCAAATGTGACATGATATAACTTTATCACATTCTCCATAAATAATAAATAAGTTTAAATAATCTTCGTTTGTATAATTTAAGGGCCCGGGAATGATTATTAATAATGTTTAGTGACAGCGTCATAGATTTTTTTAGCATTTGATTGTTTTTCAACGCCGCCATAGCCAACTTTGCTTTTCGTTTATACTGAACTTAAAATCTGCAGCAAAATCCCCTTAAACTTGCAAACGTCATTTTTGACATAAAAATTCAAATATGTCAAAAACGTTTAGACATAGGTATAGGACATGGTATACAAAATCTGCCTAGAATCTTGCGTAGAATGCAAAAATTTAATAATATATAGGGTGTCCCATTTAAAATAAGCAAGTTGACACTTAATTCCGGTATAACCGGAAGTGCCACCATTATGAAAATATTTTAGCCCGGTCGCCCCCATCAGCATCAGCATATTGTCAAATTTTCAAAATTTTCCTTTGTATAGTTTTCTATATATAGATCGATTCGGTTCCCGGTGGGACACCCTGTATATCATGGCGTTATAGAGAATTGAACCTAAGAAATCAGCACAAAACAAATTCTGATTATACATATGATAATTTTGTATTCAACCATTGTATTCTTCATAGACGTGAACATAACCATTTTTTTTTAAATATTATTAGTTGTATGTCTTCTTGAACGCTATAAAATAAATGCGGTTGAAATATTTAATGTTTCAGTATAAAACAAATTTCTATTATTTATTTTTATTGAAATAATATTATTTTTGTCTAAAACCTAAATTAAACATTGCAATGATTTGACTCTTACCTTGCAGGTAGGAAAAACAGAATAATATTATGTAAAAAAATTGTTAAAAATAAATAAAAACTTTAAAAAATAAAGTAGTAGAGTTTAGTGTCCGTATAAGCAAAATAGAAAGCAAGTTTTTAGCGACAGACGCACAAAGTAGTGCATCTATTTTTTGCATTAAAGTACACAGGGACGCCAAAGGTATTAATATTGTTTTACGGATTAGTGCGGCACCCAGTGGGCCACTGCAGCGCGATCTATATTTGAATCTACAAACCCGTAGAAAAAGTGTAGGGATGCGCAAACACGTTTCCTATACTGGATGTGTTCGCCTAACGTACTTGGTTTATTGTTAGTTCTATGTTTTTACATCTGATGACTATCTTTTGCATTGAGTTGATTCCTATAGATGGCGGTACTAGGTTTTCATCATATATTTGTCCTTAAAAATATCTTGAAAGCATATTTTCGCTATACTGGGGAATTGCTTACAGGTTATGGCTTTCTGATGAGTCCTGACAAGGAAGAAACAGCCTGTAATTATCTACCTGTGCTCCCAGGGAACCCTGTGTACTTAATGCAAAAGATAAATGCACTACTTTGTCTACCTGCCGCTAAAACCTTTCTTTTAATAAAAACTTTGTTTAATATTTTCTTCAATAATAATTATGACCTTTATGGCCCGCTAATATTTCCTATAATATTATGATGATGTTTATAGCAACCGTTTCTAAGGTATTGTAAGTAAATAATTAATAGATGAAAAATAATAGTATATTATTGACCAAGGTTTAGACAGATACTATTATTGACCGAGCGTCGATTTTAAATCCCGAGGATCGCAGCGACGAGGGATTTAAGACGTGAGGGCAATAATAATAGTTGTCTAAACCGTGGTTAATATAGTATTTTTTCCACTACTAACACATTTACAACATTAAATTAATAATTAAAGTTAACATACCTTCTTAGGGTTGCTTCTGTTTTTTCAGTCAAGTTACCTTTGCTTTGAAATTTGCAGCATTTTTTTTATCTTGTCAGATGGCATTCTTAGTTGTCAGTATTTGTCGATTCATAAAAAAATTCAAGTCTTTTTAATAAAATGAGCAAAGAAACTATTACTGATACGTGCACTCCTCCAGAAATGAGGGTGGAAGCACAATAAATTAAAGATCAGTTGCTACCCCAAAAATCTAAGGTTTTGTATTTAAAATCCTACTCAGTATATTTAAGGACTGGTGGCAAACAATGAAAGCTGGAATACCTGGTTGTCTAAATATAATGTTTTTATATATTTTTAAAATAAAAAAAGGTCAAGTTGCCTGCTTATATTGTTTTTGCCAGAAGCCCCTATTATTGACCGTTGTCATTAACGACGGTAAATAATAGAGGCTTCTGGCAAGGGGTAAAGAAAAACGGTCAATAATGAGTGATTTTAAAGTTAGTAGTGGAAAAATGATATCCAATGATCCAATGATACAACGGTGTAGGAAAGATGTATAATGGATAATCGACAGGTAATGCTAATTCCATAGGTTCCCTTTACTACAGCTTAAGGTCCGCTAGATCCATCTGATACCTTTACCAACAAGATCATTTCCAAAGAAACCATTGTTGAAACAGTTGTTTCCATAGAAACTACCTGTTTGGTACAGTTACCTTACCAGAATATGGATCTAACGGACCTTAAGGGTAACTATACCACTTTTGGTATTATTTTTGCTACACACCGGAGTCGTACAGGAAATTACTTGTTTTTAAGCTTTTTCACGAATATTGGAACTGAGACGATG
Source organism: Polydrusus cervinus (assembly GCA_935413205.1). Taxonomy (NCBI): domain Eukaryota; kingdom Metazoa; phylum Arthropoda; class Insecta; order Coleoptera; family Curculionidae; genus Polydrusus; species Polydrusus cervinus. The sequence goes on from OW284510.1 coordinate 6,849,082, forward strand.
GTGTGTTGGATGTCCTTCCCACTATTGTGACGACGATCCAGTTGTTATCCGGGGATACTGTTGCGGATGCCCCAGATTTGTTGGTAAGATTTTTATTTCACATTGGATGATATTCCGAATAGATTTGTCAACCTTAAATTGTTTTTGTAATTTTATGAACAAACCTATATTTTGCTAGAAAATCCAAACCACGTGATTCAATATGGCGGTTGTAGGCAAGAAGCATCTAGTCACCCGTTAAATACCACCAGCAGTGTCATTTTTATAGTCGCATGTACCAATTACAAAGCAGTATTTGCCATCAGCCGCTATTTGTGGCACGTTTGCACAATCCAAAGTGACAAATGAATTTGGTTTTTCTTTTGCAGATTTTTTACCCATTATCTGCCTGCCTTCAATAAGATGTCCGCTAAATCCTCGCCAACTTTGTCTGGACTTTGATTACATGATGAAATGTTGTTGCTGACTATTTTTAGCTTAGGTCTTTTATATCCATCTCCTGATAACTTTACCAGCCAGAGCCAGATAATGTCCATGGAAATAATTGTATCAACAATGGTTTCTTTGGAAATTACCTTGCCAGGAGATGGATATAACTGGCCTTAAAGTAGCTATCTTTCTATCTAGTTAGGATGTTAGCAAGAAGAAGCGCAATAACTAAAACTTAAAGGCATACACAAAATATTTAGAAAATAATTAGACACTTGAAAATATTTAATTGGTACATTATTACCTAAATATAATTATATATAATAAATGAAATTAATATTTTTTTGGTTATTTTTTTATTAGTAAAATAAATTCATGTTTATTTGTATTGGCTCTGCAATTTGGGGAAGCGATTGAAACAACTCAACAAAAAATGAAAGATTGACGTTTAATTCGAGAATAACGTAGTCCACGGCCTTCTATAACTTCGGCGATTAAAGAAACAAACCAGTTGTAGAGCCGGGAAACATCACTCCCTCTGAACCTCCCTGTCCCCTTTATGTCTTAGGTGTCAGGAGGAGGAGACACAGTTGCAGGAGAGGTTTGGCGAGGTTACTGGTTATTACAGTAATTGGAAGAATCATTGCTAGAATTCGCTTCTTCTCTATGGATAGGATGAGTTCAAAAATGTTCATTCTTTTTTAAAATATGTATGTACAAACCCGACATTGTAAACTTACAGTTTATTTTCTTTTTTTGATAATAAAAGTCGTTATTTATACAGAGTGTCAGTAAGGTGTCTGTCTTAGATAGCACCTAAACTATCAAAGATAGGGAAAAAAGTGTAATACAAAAGTTAATGGGTTTTTTAGGATACATAATCTAAAAATATTTTCTAATCTACAGGGTGGTCCTAAAAAGTGGTACTGAATAATAAAAAAGAAAATTAAAAGGGACACCCAGTATAATTTTCTAGAATATGATTCAATGGAATAAGGACTTTGCAACCCTATTAAAATTTTTGAAGTGAAATGCAACGTTGCCAAGTAATTAATTTTTTTCCGAAACTTTAGTAATTTTAAGGGTATCGTTAAAAAATCATAGCAACCTGTGGATTAAGCCTAGGCAAATATTATTTACGTTGAAAGTACTTTAAGGTACGATATATTAATTTATAATGTTTTTTAAATCTCTTATACAGAGCGAAGTTGGACAACTCGATAGTTTTAAAAATGCTTTATTTCAATTTTTTTAAATAGGACACCCCTAATTTTTTTAGGAAAAAGAATTTATCTTTCGAAAACCTTACTTTTTTGTTGATTATGTCATATATCTAAGTATCATAGTTTTTGAAATATTTTAGGATTTGTCTTAAATCAGGGTAAAAAAGGAAAGTTCTAATTAAACAGTTTAGTCAAGATCGCTTTGAAACAAAAAATAAATAATTTTCTTTGTCAGAGCTGTCATTGCAAAATTATTTCGCACATTTTGTGCTTTATTACTGTTTAAATTTTAGTTTCCCGAACTAACTTTATCGAAATAGAAAAATATGAGCTATGATTTCTTAACGATACTTACCCTTAAAATTACTAAAATTTCGGAAAAAAATTAATTACTTGGCAACGTTGCATTTTACTTCAAAAATTTTAATAGGGTTGCAAAGTCCTTATTCCATAGAATCATATTCTAGAAAATTATACTGGGTGTCCCTTTTAATTTTCTTTTTTATTATTCAGTACCCCTTTTTAGGACGACCCTGTAGATTAGAAAATATTTTTAGATTATGTATCCTAAAAAACCCTTTAACTTTTGTATTACACTTTTTTCCCTATCTTTGATAGTTTAGGTGCTATCTAAGACAGACACCTTACTGACACACCCTGTATATTCAGGGGTAGGCAAAATGGATCGCCTTGGTCTTACTTACAAGATAACTGAGCTTCCTCACAACTAGGTACTAATGATATTAGTTTACTTTGGACAAATGTGGCTTCACCATCATTCACTGTACATTTTTTGGTTGGCCCGGAGAATCTTTTCCCAAGAATCTTTTTTTAGGGAACTGAAAGAAGCAGTTCCTTAAAAATGCCCAGAAATGGCAAAAAGGTGTTCGGTAGCCGTTACACTTGAAGATGCTGTGTGTTTTTATCTTTCTTAGACTAATTACATAGACAAGTTATTCTCTCGAGTTTTATTTATAAAACAGCTATTGTTGTGCAAACACCGTTAAAGTCACATCGCAATCACATGCGATACAAGTAAGTTTCCCACTCTTAAAAAAAGGGTGATCAATCAGGACACGCTCCAATTTCCGAGATACCCATGATATGCATAGGATTTAGGACACCCTGTACAAGAAATTAAATAAAATTAAATTTTAAAATCCTTTTCATCCATTCTATTCGCCTGATTTGGCTCCGCCCGTCAGTTGTAAACTTAGTTGGTTGAATTTGAAGACATTAAAAAATATATATTTTTGAGAATTATATATCTATAGTCTATTTCAGAAAGGTGTAGCTCATTCAGTATACAAAGGGACTACAGAGTGACCCAACGAATATTTAAGCCACTTTCATAATTTGGCATTGATTTCATTGCAAAATTCTTGATTTTAATCAAGTTGTTATCAATTCACAAACTCTGAAAATGGTGTGATAAAGGCGTGCATTATGTACATAGTATTAGGTACCCTTATTTTTTATTAAACATAAAAAAAAATACAGAAACTAAATTATACAAAATCATCATATTCTTCGTCATCTGAGGAACTGTCATCTCCTCTTATACCGTTATAATTAACGGTTCGATGGTGCGATCGATCAGGTGGTCAAGATCCCACATTGTCTCCTCTTCTTTAATGACATGTTGGACTGCTTTTCGCCAGTTCTCTGGTGTCACTTCCTTAATGGGTTTTTTTAAACAGTAGCTTAACCATAGGCGTAGTTAGGGGGTACTTGGGGTGCTAAGCACCCCCGAAATCTAAATTAGCACCCCCAAAAAAAATTTACATTTACAATATAGGCCATACGCTAATTTTAGAACTAACCTATTTTTACTTCAGCACCCCCAGTGTTGACCGTCTAACTACGCCTATGAGCTTAACGTCTTTCATTTTGAATGTCGTGTTGTGTCTTGCTACAAATCCTTTTACTTGCGCCCATATAAGTTCTATAGGATTTAGTTTACAATGATATGGCGGTGTACCCAGCACAGTTACACTATGTTTTTCAACTATATCTTTCATGTCATATTTCATGAAACGATGTTAAGTTAATTCTTTATCAAATCATCTTCTTTTTTTTTTCTTTGGTTAGTTATCATAAATAATTTAATGCACAAAATTTCCCTGCGCCTATGGCCGATACCGAAATTGAGCGGAACTGGACGAAATTTCCCATTTTATTACCCTACCTTTCTGAAATAGACTATAGTAGTATTTAAAAAAATATATCTAAAAACGAATAAAATTAATATAAAGTACCTTTAGCAACTAATAAAGACTAATAGTTTTGTATTGCAACTTTTTATTGTCAGAAAATAAATATATTTTAAAAGTTTTCAACACAATAATGGCTATTGATATAGAACATTTTTAAACAAACATACTTAATAGTGTTCAAAAATATTACACAATGAAAGTTTATTATTATTGCTGTTACTTAACTGAAAAATGAATAAAAATTAACTTTGGAATATAAAACTACAATGTAGCACAATATACACTCTGCGTCCTATAATTATCGAAGAGTTAAAAAATTACTTGATTTTCAAAAGCCCATATTTTCATCAAAATTCAATCAATCCCGTTCTTTTTGGTGTATTGGATAGGCTGTCTCTTGGACCACTAAGTACAACGTGTGTGACTTCACTTTATGTCTTTTTTATACAGGGTGATAGTTTAAATATCAAGCTGTGTAAAATCTGCTAAATTTAAAATTGATGTTTCTAAAAAACAAAGTTATGAAACTTGAAGTTTATTATTGTGTTGGTTACAGCTTATTTATGTTAGATTTTTTAATTAACATGAACAGCACTGCGCTGTAGTGGGTACAGTAAGTACCTAACATATGGCTGTAACCAACACAATAATAAAATTCAATTTTCATAGCTTCGTTTTTTAGAAATATCAATTTTAGATTCAACAGATTTTACCCAGCTTGATATTTAGGCCACAGTGGCGTATTTAAGGGGGTGGGGGGGGCTACCGAGCTGCGAGAAGAAACGGGAATGCTTTGTTGTGAATATAAAAAACGGCACTTAAGAAGGAATATTTCAAAACCTAAGCATTTACACCAAAAACTGCTCTTAGATCTACGCTGCTAAAATACATGATTTCCAAAAAAATCATCAATTTTGACGTGGTGAGCAATACCTATTTACTTTAATCATAAAAAACTGAGCCCGAAAACGCTGGTTAGAGTCATACATACGTCTTATGTTAAAATTTTGGATTGACACCAATATTCATATTTTTCACAAAAAAAAATGTGGTTTTTTCAAAAAGAGCCAGATAGGAGTATCAAATAAAATAGTAAAAAAAACATTTACAAAAACAAATTTTGTCCAACCATGCAGAGGGGGAGAGATAATAATTTAATTTTTGAAATTTGATAAATTTTAATTGAACTTTGGGCGTGGCCCTAAAAATTTTTTGTCTGCGGCGCGAGTCACTAGGGACAATATCATGAATTACATGTAGTCCCGACTGTAAAAAATGTCCTGCTTACGCCCACTGAGCCCCCCCCCCCCCCCCCCCGTGCATACGCCACGCCACTGTAAGCTATATAAAAAAGACATAAAGTAAGGTCACACACGTTGTACTTGGTGGTCCAAGAGACAGCCTACCTAATAAACTGATAATGGATCGAATTGATTGAATTTTGATGCAAATATGGGCTTTTGAAAATCAAGTATTTTTTAACTATTCCATAAATAATGGACGCAGTGTATTTCATCTTGTATTTTAGAAAATTTCTTTATGGTACCTAACTCATAAAAGTGAAATTTTTGGAAATGTATGTAATTATACTATGGTGAAAATGTGTAAATTTATACAACAATATATACAATGCTTATAACTAGAACAAGTAAAGCTGATGTGCCATTTACTTTGGCGCTTTCTGCATGACCGGAACTATATTTTTCTTTCCCTAAAACAAAAAATTAAATTAGTGGTTCGCTACGCTCGTAGATCAATCTTCACATCTAGTGGAAAACCAAGGTCATTTTGCGACTTGATACATAATTAGCTATTGCATACCTTTTTGGAAAATATTTACGAATAACGTCATTTAAATAAGGGTTACATTATAATATTGGTGACATTTTGCCAACCAACAAAATCCCGCTATTCGATTTTTCAGGCGCTAAAATCTCCGCACTGGCTGAAGTCTTTTATGGGATTTTCGACTAGCGGGAAAGAATTATATTTACAGCTGAATATGAAACAGGTTTTTACAAAATTGTTGGTGTGGATTCCGAAAAAATCACGTTTCAAATATGAATTGACATTTACAAAAATATCTATCATGCATGGAAAGACCGCAGTGGCGTGCATACAATGTAGGAAAAAACATTGCAACTGGGCACAAAGATACAATTTTTTCTTGTATTTTAGTTTTTATCCGTGTACTCCAACTTTGGCAATTTATCTCTACATTAATATAATAAATAATACTTAATATAGGACCGAAAAAATAATCCTATATCATTTCCACGAACGCATTCATTGCTTATTATATCGTAAACTAAATCCCTGTATGAGAATTCCGTAAGACCGTTCTAAAAGCAAAGATCTCGCTGTACATTAGTATCTTATGCAAAAACACTACTTTTGTACGAATGGAAGCAAGCCAGAGAGCCGGTAGGCAGTAGAGTAGAAAGAGATGTAACAAATAAACCCGTCGCAATCCCATCTATTAGCCCGCGCCGCCAAGAAAGCACGCATTTGGTAAGTGAATTAGTGCTAATCTTCAAGTTTTACCGTAGTTTGGAGAATACTTGGCTTTCTCAATATAAAATATGAAACCCTCTATAAGTTTTATTATTAGTTAGTTAGGATATTTTTAAAGGGATAATGTATCGTAAAATAAGAAGCACTTTTGTGACAATTTAAATAATTTTTGCTGATTGGTTTATAATATTTAATAATCAGTAAGCTTATCATTATATTTGACATAATAACTGACTTTGTTTTTGGCAACATTGGTTCTATCAGGTGGATGACAGATTTTTAATTTATAATTAGTGTTATCGGCCTTTTGCTAGACTTCGCGCCGTGGGGTTTCGAAAAAAAAAACAAATGTGTAGGCGTTAAGTATAACTATTCCGGCTAGCAGCGCGTCTGCAGATCGATTATTTTTTGCATTAAAAAGAATTTATACCTATTTACGAAACATACAGGGAGGATAAGCTTAAGTGAATTAACAATAATCTCTCTCTCTGAACCAATTTTTTTGCCGATGTTTTAAAAGAATTTTTCCTTAAAGACAGCCGTGTTAAACTAATTTACAAATAATGTCGTTTTATTCTTCTTCTGTCACAGTGTTCTTTCCACAAACTCAAAAACAAGACATTTTGTGACAATATTTGAAATTTAGATGTTTGAATGCTACGAAAGGTAAGTTTTTGTCTTAAATGCAATTATTGCCTACCCTGGTTAAAACAGCATAGCACGTCACTGCAAACTGGCACGTCAATAATCTGTCATTCATTATTGCATGTACCATTGCGCCCAAAAAAAAAATGGGACAGCGAAATTGTTGTTGTAGAGTAGCTACTTGACTATAAGGAAAATGTAAAATCTATTAAGGAAATGTTATCATTATTGTTATAATAGTTGTCATGGAAGTGAAAGGTTTAACAACAATACCACATTTTTAGAAATACGAGAAAAAATGAAAATAGCATATTATTGTGTTTTAAAATGTAACAAAAATAAAACAAAATTTTTTAATATTATATTCCAATAAATTTTAATTTCATTCATATTTAAACCTTAATATAATAACATGTTTTTAATATTTGGTAGTTGCACCATTATTATCGATTAATGCTTGTAAACGTCGTGGCATACTTAACACTAGGTTTCTCGGATACTCTTGCGTTATTGCATCCCATGCTTGCATTATCCTTCTTAATTCATTCCGAGTTCTAGGCTGGAAGATGTGTTTATACATAAATTTTGTCATCTCACCCCAAACGTTTTCAATTGGGTTGATATCCGGACTTTTCGAGGGCCAAGGCAGAACACGAATTTGATTTTCTTCTACATAATTTTGAACCATGCGGGCTTTATGTATAGGAGCATTATCTTGTTGAAATATAGAATAGTATGTTGTAGTATGTTGCAATATAATGGTGCATTGAGCCTCTCTTGCACTATTTAGCAAACTCCTGGGCCCTTTGCACTAATCCACTCCCAAATGTTTGTAGAATATGATCCACGTTGATTAGTCTTATTTGTATATCTTTCATCGTATCTCGTACCAGAAGGCCCATAAACGTGGACTTTCCCATTATTGCATAATTGAAAGGTTTTTCATCGGAAAATATTACGGGTTTCCATATATTACCTTAATTTCATTCATTCATAAGCAAATTCTACTCTTCTCTGTTTGTTTGCTTCGGTATAAAATATTTTATTGGCAGCACAACAACTTTTTATATCTGAACTACGAATTCTTCTAGGCATTGTATTAGCCGAACCAGGAAAAACTTGTTTCTTCTTAAGCTTTTATTGCTATTTCGAAGGGATGATCTTTTAGAAAACTAATTAATTCTATATCTTAGCCATCATTCGAAATTTTGGGGCGACTAGAACCTGCTTTTCTTACAATACTTCAATATTCTGCAATTTTGTGCTTAGCCAACAACACGGTATTTTTGCTAATCGCTAATTAATCTGCGATGTTTCTTATTTGATGCCCATCTCTCAATCGAGTGTAAATGATCGCTTTTTGCTCGGTGGTTAACGATTTCAAAAAATATTTCTTTTGACACGTCACTGTCAGTCACAAAATTAAATTAAATTGACAACTTCAAAAAAAAAGCTAATAGTCTGGGAGATTAAACTACATTTTGCTGTCCCAGTTTTTTTTGGGCGCAATGGTACTTAATTTTTGAAATTTCTAAGTATTTAAACAAAGAATTCTCGAAACGGAGATTTAGGTTAAAAATTTCCGTAACTAAATCCTACTATACTTACATTTTTGTAATAAATATCTATCACAGCAACATGTCCTAAGACGAGTGTACTTATTACAATCTGTAGCTATAGTGGTGCAAAGCGTAGTGCCAAAATAGCATGTGTGGGGGATATATGGCAAATGTTCTGAAATAAAACAGTAACAATTAAAAATAAATTACTATTATTTATATAAGGCACTCCCCACACGGAAAAAAAACGTTTATCATACCCCATACCTATATATCTTTTAACAATTTTGACTGTTGGAGAATATCGAAGGGGGGGGGGGGTCTTAGCTGGTTTTGTATAGATTTGCTGTTTACACGTTGCTAGGTAGCTTGTGAGTTGTGTGGCAAAAAAATAATCCCGTTTCCGTAAGTAAAAATGTGAATTTTTATATCAAGTATATTTATTTTCAATTGGCAGCTACGTAAACAATTATGAACCTAACCACGAAATCGGTTAGTCAGTCCTCACTATTCTACTTGGTCTAACAGCAACGATGCAATTAGATAGGTACTTTGACTGTGGCATTAATGACATTGGCAGGCATTATTTTTTTTAAATCAAAGTTGCCTGATTAGTAAATCAAGAATTAAGCTAACTGGGCCACTTTGTAAGAAAACTATGTCTGCCAATGTCATCTATGCCAGAGTCAAAGTTACTGGTTAGTTAATTATTGTTAAAAATATTTATGCAACCGGCACCCTAAAAACCTGGTTAGAAAATTTGACTCCCTCCCCCGAAAATATATTCGGGCTACGCCACTGCTACAACTCTACTACTTCCATAAGAACAATTTTATTGTTGCAACATAATATTTTGCACTGGACTATGATTAACTTCTAGGAAATAACTTTTTCTCGAAATAGTTTACTACAAGAATAATTTATTGATCATTGTGGTTGTCGGCACGCAAAATAAAATTACTTAATAAGCCAATCACGTGCCTACACGGACGACACTGCCATAAATTTTTCAATAGCATTCTTATACAATTTCGATTAATAGAGACTTTTGCTTAATCATAGCTCGGATCGCAAACATTTTTGCAACCATTCATTCAATTTTAAAAACTTATCGTGTCCTGGGCTTTACTTATTTTTTCTCTGAATTGAAAATTTTGTCTCAGGAGCTTGCCAATATCGAGAAAATGTAGTTTTTGAGTAACGATTAACCAGGTTTGCGAAAACTCTCCATCTAAACCAAGACAATACAGGATATTCGTTACAAAAGATAATGGGCATTAGAAAATAGTTCGGTGGAGATTGTAGTTTATACATAGTGTATTATTTGTCTACAAAATACAGTGTGTCCACGGATTGACTATCGAAGAGGAAAAACTTTTTTATTTGTGGGTTTATCAAAAAAAGTTATTTTTCATTAAAACTCCTGCTTGTTCTCAAATGACCAAAAAGCATATTATTTTTTCAAATTTATATACCGGGTGTTCAGAATTTAGAAAAATATAAAAAAAAGCTAAGAACAAAGCGCCCTTATGTGTAAAGATAGAATAAAAAGTAATTAATAAAAGTTGTTGTGGTTGAAAACCCCGAAAATCGATCGGAAATATGACCTTTTTGATAACATTTCTGAAAGAAAAAGTCAATATTTCCTTACACTTAGTCGTTGCTTAGCAACGGTTGCTAGGCAATGGAAAATAACTGTTAGGAAATATTTATTATTGTACTGCAAGAAAATATTATTTCTGTACGGCTACTTGTAAACGAAAATGTGTTAAGCTTGACAATTCAATATTACTGTGTTTCCATAGTTACAACACAAATATTTAATGGCATCCTTTATTTGTGAACAAAGTTAATAATACTTATTTCAAAATTTTAACAAGTTGCTTGTAATAAGTTATGTCCTTATAATAATTTTCGATTTACGAAAAAATAGTATGTATACCTCGCAGAAAAAGCTACATTCCCGGACTCCGTATTGTCAGTCTCGGCTTGCGCCTCGACATACAATCTTTACGGTCGTCCGGGAATGTTCAGCGTTTCCTACTAGGTATACAATGTACTATTACTATTAAAATCAGTGAAACTTTGTATTTCAACGCCTTTCTTTTATGACAAAAATGTCGATTTCGATGCATTACAGGTTTTCCCTTAAGTGATTTTTAATATTTTGTAATTTTTTTGCTAGGGGGGGATGGTTTGGGGTTTAAGGAGTCCGCCTCCTGCCCTTCTCCCACCATTGTTGCGCTCCCGCGCCTGACAATAATAAATAGTTGTAAAAATGATTAGAGTCTGTAAAAACCGAACATGACACATTCACTTTAAGATAATAAGTCGCAATAATTTAACGATAAATAAAATACATGTAACTGCACAAAAATAAAATTCACTTAATTCGTGTTAATTAGTGATCGCACTTAATTAAGGTTAACAGTAATAATTGCTGGAGTATTTATTACTACGACCACATACAGACAGTGAGTTTCTTAAATGATTAAAGAGTTCTGGGCTTTTAAGTATATTCTCATGCAGTGGCGTAGCGAGAAAATATGTTTAAGGGGCTTAGTGGGCGTAAGTAGGACATATTTTTTCTGGAAAGAGGGACAGTCGGGACTACATGTATTTCATGATATTGTACCTAGTGAAGAAGGCAGAAAAGCGCCGCAGGCGAAAAATTTTCGGGGCCACGCCCAAAGATCGTTTAAAATTGACCTAACTACTATCAAATTTCGAAAATTAAATTATTAACTCTTCCCCTCTGTATGGTTGAATTAAATTTGTTTTTGTGAATGTTTTTTTTTTACTTTTTTTTTGATATTCCTAGCTGGCTCTTTATTAAAAAAACACATTTTTTATATTAGTGAAAAGAATGAAAAAAACCAGCGTTTTTCGGGCTTGGTTTTTTTATGATTAAAAATAAAGTAACTATCGTTCACCACGCCAAAAAATTGTATTTTAGGAGCGTAGATCTAAAAACAGTTTTTGGTGCAAATGCTTAGGTTTTGAAATACTCCTTTTTAAGTGCCGTTTTGTATATTCATAATAAAGCATTCGCGTTTCTTCCCGCACTATTTTTTTAACTATAAATTATCACACTTCTTCCATAAAAAATGGTTCAATTAAAATTTTTCTCTTTAAAAATAAATACCTAATTGTTTTTTGGTTTTGTTGTAAAAATATTTTATTGCATTAAGTTATATTTTTGTTGATTTAAAATAGCTCCAAAAAAGGGAAAACGGAATAGACAAGTATATAATAGAAAAATACTATAAAATATTATTCTTTTTACTCGGTTTCCTTTAAAATTGCATCATAAATGAATAACTTAAAAGATATGCGTCCGAAACCTTAATTTCTATATAAAACAGGACTTTTAGAAGGAAGAGTTTGGAAACTAAACGTATCGTACAAGACATTTGTAATCTAAGCCAAGAATACATTATTTAAAGATTTAAATTAAGAGTCCCCCCCTAAATATGCCACTGTTCTCATGAGAAAATGACAAGAAAAAACATGACGAAAGTGATGTACCTATACCTCATTTATTGGTTACCTCTTTAAAATTTGAAAGATAGTTTTGTACTTGGATTGTCTTTATTTGTTCGGGTTTGTTCTCCAGGATCCCTATTCTCCAAACGTGGAAACATTCACTTCGAGAGAAGTAATTTAATCATTTTTTACAAACAGAGTTATAGAAGGGCATAATTTATACAATCTAAAATTATTTTAGATTATACAAGGTGTCTCAAATAGATGAGCACATCAAACATAATTTTTTTTAATGGAACACTCTATATGGTTAAATGATTTTCACCTCCCTGTCTTAGTTTTTATTCTCTATCTAAAAGGAACAACTTCCGGTTTAACATGTTAAACCTACAACGGTTTTATGGTTTATCATGGTAAACCGAAAGTTGTAACTTTTAGATAGGGACTAAGGGAAACTAAGAAAGAGAGGTGAAACCCATTTTTCTCTAAGATGAACCGTTCCAATGTTACAGCCTGTCAAAGTCTGAAAATGCCATGTTTTAAACGTCAATATCTTAAAAACAATTAAATTTAGATATGTCTATGATTTTATTGTGAATTAGAAAATAATAATAGGGTTTTCCATAAAAAAGGTACTGCTTACAGGATTATTTTATTCGCATTGTTCTAAAGGGATGGTTACCAAATTTGCGGGGAGGAAGAGATATTCCGCTACTGTTGGTGCCATTACGTCTATAAATATATTGCTTATTTAGCAGAGTGTGGGTTAGGAGGGATAGGTATTTTAAAAGTAATAGTAATTAAAATGTCAATTATGTCAAAATAGTAAACAAAATAAACGAAGTTTTGTAACTTTCTTACCATGAAATCGTCTATCACAACAACAATGATCACTTATGAGGTCTGAGCTTATACAGTAATGCTTCTCTTCTTTGGTACATTCTTGACAGCCAGCAGGTACAATAACTAAAAAAAAACATTATATATTAGTTTTAGATTTTAAAAAATAAGATGGCAGAAACCACCGGCCGACCGCTGCTGGGTGGAATCGTGCTTTGATCGAATTGATATATGATTGATTAAAGGGAAGTTATTTGTTTCTGTATGTCAAATGCATAATATTTAAAAAAACAAATTCATTTTCCTCCGAACTCTAATCCCCATAAGTTATCAATCAATGTTTACTTTTTGTAAGTGGTTCCAATTTAAAACTCCAAATTTAATAGTCATTCTTTATTCTAAAAACGTAAAAAACGTAAAAAACGTTTAACTCGGCCGGATATTTAACATTTTTTTTAAGAGTTAAATATCTAGTTATAGGGTGATATTGAATTTCAACCACACGTATTGGCTACAAATCAGGGTCGAACTCAGGAAACTTACATACATATACCATGGATTTAGCTTGCAGAAAGTATAATTTTTCCCAGGCGCGTACGCAGAATTTTCTTTTTTAATTATTCTATATTTATTTAACTCACTACAAAAAAATCTTAAAAAATATGTTTGTATCGTGTTTTAGTTTGAACATTTTTTTGATAGTAAAAAAAAGAATTTTTGGAGCGTCGCACCAGAGAACTTTTTCCTCTGCGGGGCTAATTAGTTCCTTCCCTGTCCCATCCCCCCCCCCCCCCCCTCCCCCTTCAAGATGTAAAATGCTGACTATACCACTGCGATGAACTACGTTACATGTGAGTTTACTCAGAAACTATGGATCAAATAGGGTCCTGCCTAACTTGCCCGTTGAATTACATTAAGAAAACTTCTGGGTGTAGGATGAGCCCGCAAGAGAAAGCGTTCTGCGTATATTCTCGAAGCAGCAATCAGCATCAGCCGCACTCACAGTAAATTAGCACCTACCACATCTACTAGTTCATTGTTTTCAAATTTGACCCTTTTCACATGTCACCAATTTAAAATTAATTTGCTTCAGAAAAACACACCATAGCAGATCGCCAAATAACTGACCATGCATGACTAATAAGACAAAAACAACATAAAGTATATCAGGCTACCTTTTGATACCAGGCCCGCACTTAGATTTTTTACTTCTGTATCTCGCCTATTTTTTTAGTTTTTTGAAAAAAGGCATTTGAAAATGTTGTTGTTTATTGTAATGCCTTCTACACACAGCTAAAACAAAAGTATCAACTTAGGAATGAATCACCCCAATCCGTTTTGAGCGGAGTTGGGAATCATACTTACACATCCTCGAAATTTTAAAAAGTTAATTTTAGACAGTTATCTTTATGCCTGTCATAATATTTATTGCGTCTGCGAGAGTGAAGACCCAATTATACCACTTTAACAGATAAATTGAGGTAGATCATTTAATGGACTTTAAAGTTATTGATTTATGTGCATGGTATGTTTGAAAGGTTATTTATTATTATTAATTATCATTGAAGGTAATCATCCGCTAGAAAAATAATCCCAAGGTATGCCAGTATAGCCAGTAGCGGAACTAGAAGAAGCTCGTCTCTTAAATGCACCGAGTGTATAATTAAACAGGGGCGCGGGCTGTATCTTGAGAATCATTAATCGTAACTTTCAAAAAAAAACTTATAAAGAAAATGATCAAGAAAAATCGCTGGAAATTATTTTTATTTTTTTACGTCATTCGAACAATATTTCTAAATTCTTCTCCAAAGTTACCAGCTCCATGCGAAATTATATAAATAATATTAAAAACATTGGGTTCTCTTGACCCGAATCCTGGCTAATGTTTATTATAGGATTTCTTAGAACTTTTTAAATTTAGACTCACAAATCGGCCCCATTACTAACTTTCTTATTATAAAACATACGACTTTGGTTAAATGAGTAAAGAGTTGTAGTTTCACGTGGTGATGATTATGGTGATGTCAAAAAAAACAATTGAATATTAGAATTACGTAATATTAACAGAATTATAGTTATAGGCAGGTATAGTCGGATCCATTCGCCGCGTCTCCCACTTTACTTTGCTGCTTCAGTTATACAGCTGGTGAAATACGGACGTCTGGAAGTTGCTGATTTTACGTGTTCGTAGGAAGGGATGCCGCAGAGAATTTGGTACCGCGCCACAACCGAACACATTACATGATGGCGCATAGCACGTGGATTTCTGGTAACGAAAGGGGTTAAGAGAGTTGCAGGCAGTGTTGCCAATCCTCCTGAATTATCGGTAAATATACCAAATGTATTTATTGTTCTCCGATGAATTAGATAATAAACATGATGGAATAAAATTATCGTATTTGTGGCGGCCTCCAGGACGAGCCGGCACTGGCCATTCCCGAGGGGACCTACAGTTTAACGTGGGTTCCGAACCACGATCCTCAGTCATGCGACACCCCCCCCCCCCAGGGCTATCAAGCCTTGGTTTCTTGCCATTGCATAACCTACCGATTGGGGAGTGTGTATATCTTCTTCCGCACCCCACGAGATGTCCGATCTCATCCTGGCCGGCCTGGTTATCGGCGTGAATGAAAAGGGAGACGATACATTTTTTTTAAATATTTTTATTATGCGTATGCCCACTCCGTACAAAAAAAAAGTAAAATTTTCGATATACCTATTTAAATTGACGCAAATTGTACATCTAGTTTCAGTGAAATTCATTGGCAGCGGGCGGCAAAAAGTGAGTTTATTTTACATGTGGTGATGAATTCATATAATAATTGGTTCAATATTATAAAATAAATTACAAACACAATATAATCAACTAAAAAAAGTCCAATATAAACTAACAAGTAAATAAGTACAAAAAAGAAAATTGCAAAATGTTTCATTAAATTTTAATTAAGTTACCAAATAGCAATAAACAAAGTTATTTCAGCTGTAATACGTTTTTTATTATCTATTTTCCACAAAACTAATGAAGTGTGGAATTCGAATCAATTTTTTAACGAAAAAACCGGTCGAAGGTCGAATCCTTGAAATAATTTTAAACCCACTAGTATTGCTAAAGTTTATTGTAACTTTATTAAAATATAAGTCGTTGAGTTTACTGTAAAATAGTTAATAAACAATGTAAAAAAACCCATCAGGCAATACCTATATTTATTATGGCGGGAAAATACCTACACGTAGTTATAATAGAGTAATTAAAAAATCAATTTAATATAACTTTTATATACAGTGTGTCTTAACCAAGAGCGTATTTAGCTTTTTGTCAAGGCCGAGGGGAAGAGGGTTAGTACAAGTTTATTTTTGTACTACCTCAGGTTGTGATGACAATCTTCAAATAAAATAGTGAGACAGGGGAAAAAGCGCCGCAGGCGAAAATTTTGTCATCAACTTTACCAACAAACACTACAAAACAAAGAAAACTCTCGTTTTGTCTTTATTTTTTCCTAGGTTTATTTTAAGAGATGGTCAAGAATAAAATTAACATTTTCATCGCTACTTTTAATTTTCTATATCTTGTTTAACGTCTTTTAGGTATCATCATCAATTATGCTTTTTTAAATACGAAAGTTTCGTACACCTTGTGTCCAGTGGCGTAGCCAAAAAATATTGTCGGGGGGGGGGGGGGGCTCAATGGGCGTAAGGAGGACTTTTTTTACTAGAAAAAGGTATGGTTGGGACTACATGTATTTCATGATATTTTACCTAGCAAAGAAGGCGGAAAAGCGCCGTAGGCGAAAAATCTTCGGGCCCACGCCCAAAGTTCGTTTAAAATTCACCTAACTACTATCAAATTTCGAAAATTAAATTATTAAAATTTGTTTTTGTAAATGTTTTTTTTACTGTTTTTTGATATTCCTAGCTGGCTCTTTATTGAAAAATAAACATTTTTTTTATTTATGAAAAATATGAATATTGGTGTCAATCCAAAATTTTATCATAAGACGTATGTATGACTCTAACCAGCGTTTTTCGGGAATTATTGATTTTTCAGAAATCATGTATTTTAGGACGGTAGATTTAAGATCAGTTTTTGGTGCAAATTCTTAGGTTGTGAAATACTCCTTCTAAAGTGCCGTTTTGTATATTCATAATAAAGCATTCTCGTTTCTTCCCGTACTATTTTTTTTATTATAAATTATCACACTTCTTCCATAAAAAATGTTCCAATTAAAATTTTTACTTTAATATTTTTCTTTAAAAAACCTAATTGTTTTTTGTTTAGTTGTAAAAATATTTTATTGCAAATAGCTCTAAAAAAGGGAAAACGGAACTCACAAGTATATAATAGAAAAATACTATAAAATATTATTCGTTTTACTCGTTTTTCTATAAATTTGCATCATGAAACGATATACGTCCGAAACTTTAATCTTTATATAAAACAGGACTTTTAGAAGGAAAAGTTTAAAAACTAAACGTTTCCTACAAGACCTTCGTAATCTAAGCCACGAATACATTATTTAAATTAAGAGTCCAAGCATGAGACGAAAAATTAGGTTGCAATTAGACTTTTAGACCCGAGCTCCTAGGCTCGGGGGGGGGGGGGGGGGCTGCAGAATTACATTGGTGATTGTAACAGTTAGTTTATACACTAAATATTTGATACAACCACAGAAGAACAAATCTAGAGAGTTAAGGCGGGATAAATTTGGAAAATTCCTAGTAGGTAGGTACTACGTTGATATTCGAAAAAAAAACGAATATTCTCGTTTCTGTTTTTATTTTTTCCTAGCTTTATTTACAGACCATCCTGTATATGAGTGAGAGTAGAAAAAATACTTACTCGCATCTATATCGGTGCTCAAAGCAACATTTTTGGCTTGCGTAGCGGATATCTCGTGCTCTATAATATATTCTTCGTACTTAGTTTTTTCTCTATCCATCACTGGCGTTGCCATGGTAATGGCGACGTGCAAGAACATAAAAACTGCAAAGTTTAGGATGTGCGATGACGTCATTTTTCATCTTGTTGGGGGGGATTGGGATGTGTCCGCCGCTAAAAAAAATAAGTAAAATAATCAGGTCTTGATTAATTAAGAATTCAAAAATTTATCACCGCATGTAAAATAAACCCCTTTTTGTCAGCCGCTGTTAGTGAATTTCCCCAAATTGGGACATACGATTTACTTTAGAGGAAAAATAAATAATAGCCGGTTTTTGCTAGCCACCAAAATCCTACTAAACGATATTTTAAACGCGAATTTCTCAGAAACCACACGAACAATTTGGTAAAAACTTGTTTCATATTCAACGGCAAATATCATTCGTTCTAGCGAACCGAAATTCAGGTTTCAAGGGTTAGCGGGGTTTTATTGGTTGGCATTCTTAAACTGTACGTGTATATCGATAGTAAAAAAAAACCTACCCAAAAACCCCTCGCTTGCTCAAACTTGTTCTTCTTCACCTTCCCAAAGTGACATAAAAAAAATCAAAAGAAATATAAGGTATATTTTACGTAAAATATCGATATTTTTTGAAGAATGCAGGGAAGAGTGTATCAATGCATCAATCCCACCCCATTCACGCCGGTAACCAGGCCGGATAAGATCGGATATCTCGTGCAGAACTCCCCAATCGGTAGATCACGCAATGGCGTAAGAAACCGAGGATTAGCCCTTGGGGGGGAGTGTCGCATGATTGAGGATCGTTGTTCGGAACCCACGTTAAGCTGTAGGTCCCCTCGGGAATGACCCTGGCACCGAACGAAGAGGTAAAGAGCCTAATTGGAAAGAATGTCAAAAAATGAAATGACAAAAATCTCTTCTTTTATGTAGATATTTGATAAAATGTAATTTTTTTTTAATAAAATAAATAAACACATAAATAAATAAAATATCGTTTACTGCATTTTAAGAAAACTGGCTTTGTTGAGCAATTAAAACAATTATTTTGTTCGACCATTGACCTTATAAAAGTCAACTACACTGACCTTTTTAAATACTAATAAACGGAAAAATAATGAGCAATTATTATACTTTTTCTTACATCACGACAAAATTGAAATTATTAAACCTAGATCTTTTGTCAAAAATAGTTTCTTTCCTTGCCTCGACACGCTATCGTATTGATTTGCTTATTTAATCTATACTTCTAATAACTTCCCTAAAGAAACTACCTACCCCTTTTTCCCCCTTGTATATATTCTTCATTTAAGCAGCCATAGGAGTGGGTTGAACATTTTTTCGACTTTTATCAGTAGCATAAAGCAAAATTAACCTTTATTTTTAATTTTTTAACAGATATGCATATTTGATTGTATTGAGCATCGTTCCTCATTGTAGTTTCCTCAATATGCTGAGATCAAAAAAATGGTATTATTTGTTTTATATCTACATGATTTTGCCATTTTCCAAGCCATTTACTTAATATTGCCCGGTGCTAGCGATATTTGAACCTATGTCATTTTAGAAAGACTTCATATGTGGCTAAAATCCTCTATTTTGCGACAACTAACAAAAGTAAGTTGGTGTAATTATATTTTTTAACCGACGTTCCGTTTTTTCAAAACCATCATCAACTTTGCTTTTTTAAATAGCCGTGAAATGTTATTTTAAAATTCCACTCCTCCTTTATAATTTAATGACGTATTAATAACAATAACATGTTTCGGACTTAATAACCCATCATCAATAAGAATATGCAAATTAATCTTATTTTAAACTATTTTATGTTTAAAATAAATTAGAAATACCTACCAGCCAAATGACAGATTAGGTTATTCAAATCGTTTAGTGCAAATGAACTTTTATCTCGTTTTTTTGAGGTAAAAATTTTATTCTTTTGTGGAGTTGTGTGATTTGATCAGTGGCGTATGAGGGGGGGCTGCAACCCGGCAGCCCCCCCCCCCTACTTCCCCCTGAGCCTAGGAGCTCTGGTTTAAAAGTCTAATTGCAGCCTAATTTTTCCTCTCACGCTTGGACTCTTAATTTAAATCTTTAAATAATGTATTATTGGCTTACATTACAAAGGTGTTGTAGGAAACGTTTAGTTTTAAACTTTTCCTTCTAAGGGTCTTGTTTTATATAGAAATTAAGGTTTCAGACAAAAACAGAAAACAATTAGGTAAGTATTTATTTTTAAAGAGAAAAATTAAAGTAAACATTTTGGGTGAAACATTTTTTATGAAAGAAGTGTGATAATTTATAATAAAAAAAATAGTGCGGGAAGAAACGAAAATGCTTTGTTATGAATATACAAAACGGCACTTAAGAAGGAGTATTTCAAAACCTAAGCATTAGCACCAAAAACTGATTTTAGATCTACGATCCTAAAATACATAATTTCTAAAAAAATCATCAATTTTGGCGTGGTGAGCGATATTTACTTTATTTTTAATCATGAAAAACCGAGCCCGAAAAACGCTGGTTAGAGTCATATACGTCTTATGTTAAAATTTTGTATTGACACCAATATTCATATTTTTCACAAATATAAAAAATGTTTTTTTTAAATAAAGAGCCAGCTAGCAATATCAAAAAAAAAGGAAAAAAAACTTTTACAAAAACAAATTTAATCCAACCATGCAGAGGGGGAGAGGTAATAATTTAATTTTCGAAATTTGATAGTAGTTAGATGAATTTTAATCGAACTTTGGGCGTGGCTTCGAAAATTTTTTGCCTGCGGCGCTTTTCCGCCTTCTTCAATTGGTAAAATATCATAAAATACATGTAGTCCCGACTGTCACTCTCTCCAGAAAAAAATGTCCTACTTAAGCCCCTGAGCCCCCTCCGAACATATTTTCTGGCTACGCTACTGGATTTGATGTAGTTCTTGTTTTTAATAAAAGTTATGGAACATTATTCAAGAGAAAAAAAGGATTTGTTGAACGTCCAGAGTAAAATGATTATTAGTTGGCTTTGAAAACGAAGAAAGTTTATAGATACAAGATGAATTTGCACTTATTCTGTTTGATGATGGGTTTTTAAGTCCGAAACGTATTAATAATACGTCCTTGAATTATGAAGAGGGAGGGGAATTTAAAAATAATAAAATAAAATTTCCCGACTATTTCAAAAGCAAAGGTGATGATGGTTTTGAAAAAATATTAAAAATCTAATTATACTAAATTAAAGAGAAGAAAAAATGGTAATAAGAATGTAAACCTTATTTTAACATATCTCTTCAAATAGAGTCAGAAAAAAATAAAAACGAAATCGCGAAAATTCGGTTTTGTCCAAATATCTTCGGAAGCATTCGTAGTTTTTAAATTTGAAAAATCGTGCAACTTTTTTCTAATTTAGCCCTCTCTCTGTATCTTATATTTACAAGATCCCTCTAGAGTGGATCCTTATCTGGGACACCCGGAATATTAAAAAAAATTGCGTTCTCTTAAAGCGAATCCTGTTCATTTATTAATGGATTTTTAAACTTTTTAAATTTGGACTCTACAGATATTGGAGATTTTTGATTAAAAAAAATAATTCTCAATATTTTTCAGAACACTGTGGATTTAGTTATTTTTTTTTTTAATTTTCATTGGCGTATATCGTTTTCTTCGAGTTTTTTCATGAAAATAATTTTCACACACCCACATGGGAATTCGGATCCACTTAATAAAACATAGAACTTGCTGAAGTGTCAAGTGACGCAAGTAAAAATGTCGTCAGCCCTTAAATAGGCTATTATAATTAATATTGATTCTGGGTTTTTGTCTAGAAACACCACAAGAGGTTATTGATGTATTTAATTTATTTACTACTTACTTTATTGCTATTTATACCAAGAAATAATAAATTTACCAATAATGGTAATTAATATACTAAGTCCTTGCAAAATTATTAATATTTGCATCAGTTATATATTACAAATAAATGTTTTAGATATCAAATCAAGGAAAAAACCCTTTAAAAGAGAAACTCAGCATGGCATAATATTTTCGTCATTTTCTATATTACAAATGTATATTGTGTACTTTTTAAGTGGGTGTGTGTATGTTTGCAATTTCATTATCAAGGAACATTGATTGTAAACATTTCCCTTGTTGATACAACCTTTTTTAAATAACACAAAGGTGACAATTTTAGAATAAATAATGATTATAATAAATAATATCAATGTATTGGTAAAGCATCAAATCGGACGGAAAACTGTTTCTAAAAAAGGTTTGTGATACTCTAGGACAGTGGCGAATCCAAGATTTTGCTGAGGGAGGGCGACTAAAAAAAGTGACATTTAAAAAAAGAGCGTATCCCGATTCTTAAACATTCCTACTCTCAAAAAAAACTTCTAAAAAATACTATGCCTTCATATGATCTTAAATTTTTAAGTTCCAAAGTAAACAAAACATCCATTTTGTAGAGCTAAGTGGGGGGGGGGGGGGGGGAGGTTAAACTGCCCCGACCCTGATTCCGTCACTGTTCTAGGACAATTTTTATTACTGACACTGACACTGACAATTCAATAGGTTTCAGTTAGTTCAGGATGTTAGTGCGAAATATGACCTTAAATTTTTAAGTTCTAAAGTAAACAAAACATCCATTTTGTAGAGCTAAGTGGGGGAGGGGGGGGGGGAGGTTAAACTGCCCCGACCCTGATTCCGTCACTGTTCTAGGACAATTTTTATTACTGACACTGACAATTTAATGGGTTTCAGTTAGTTCAGGATGTTAGTGCCGAATATGATAAATTCGAGTATAGTAAACAGGGTGATTCCTAAGTTAATACTTCTTTTTTAGCTGTGTATAGAAAGCATTAAAATAAACAACATTTTCAAATAGCTTTTTTCAAAAAACTCAAAAATAAGGTACTTACGTTCATTTATTACACTACGGATCAAATACGGACCGGACTAACTTGCCCGTTGAATAATA
The DNA here is from genome assembly GCA_935413205.1 of Polydrusus cervinus. NCBI lineage: Eukaryota > Metazoa > Arthropoda > Insecta > Coleoptera > Curculionidae > Polydrusus > Polydrusus cervinus. The sequence continues at coordinate 6,871,857 of OW284510.1, forward strand.
TTAAAAAATCTTCTAGGTGTAGGATGAGTTCGCAAGGGAAAGCGTTCTGCGTATAATCTCGAAGCAGCAGCCGCACTTTGACGACACTTACTGTAAATTAGCACCATATCTACTAGTTCATTGTTTTCAAATTTTACCATTTTTACGTGCCACCAATTTAAAATTAACTTGCCTTAGAAAAACACACCGCAGCGGATTGCCAAATAAATAACTGACCACCGACCCGTAAATTGCATGACTAATTAGACAAAAACTACATAAAGTATAGCGGGCTACGTTTTGATGACCAGGCCCGCACTTAGATTTGTTACTTCTGCATCTCGCCTATTTTTAAGTTTTTTGAAAAAGATATTTGAAAATGTTGTTTATTGGAATGCCTTCTATACACAGCTAAAAAGAAATATCAACTTAGGAGTCACCCTGTAAAATATGTATGTCTTGAACATTAAATTTAAATTTTGCGCTTCCAGTTAAGAAGGATCTAGATCCAGCTCTGCATTTATACATTGTTAGCTAACTAAGTACGTATGTTGTAGGTACTTACTGTTTTTATGTACGTTTAAACGAAATCTTTCAAACTGTCCGCCTTCTTTGGGTTGCAATAAAGCTGTATAAGAGTCAATGATACTTTTCCAGCTTTTTTAAATTATCTCCCCTTGCTGTCCTTATCAAAAAAAAACAAGTCCTCCTTTTGATACAACTGTTATAATCTGTCTCTTCTATTTGTTAAGTGTTTTTTAATATTTTATTTACTTATTCCATTTCATAAATAAACAGTACGTTTCAGTGGAGCCTTTCTTCCGACTACTGTTATCTATGCAGGTAAATATTGTGTATTTATTCTGAAATTTAAAAAAAATGGATAAGTATTGTTAGAAAAGTACAATAAGCGATAAAGGTTTTAACCCGCCGCCGTTTTATGTATCTGTACTGTACATATATGTATGTTGACCAGTGGCGTACCCAAAAAATATACTCAGGGGGGGGGGCTCAGTGGGCGTAAGTAGGATATTTGTTTTGGAGAGAGGGACAGGTGGGACAAAAAGCGCGCGAAAAATTTTCGGTGTCACGCCCAAAATTCGTTTAAATTCACCTAAGTACTATTAAATTTCGAAAATTAAACTATTACCTCTCCCCATCTGCATGGCTGGATTAAATTTGTTTTTGTAAATATTTTTTTTTTGATTTTCCTAGCTGGCTCTTTATTTAAAAAACAACATTTTTTATATTTGTGAAATATATGAACACTGGTATCAATCCAAAATTTTAAGATAAGACGTATGTATGACTCTAACCAGCGTTGTTCGGGCTCAGGTTTTCATGATGAAAAATAAATTAAATATCGCTCACCACGCCAAAATTGATGATTTTTTCAGAAATCATGGATTTTAGGAGCGTAGATCTAAGAGCAGTTTTTGGTGCAAATGCCTAGGTTTGGAAAAACTCCTTTCTTAAGTGTCGTTTTGGATATTCATAATAAAGCATTCTCGTTTTTTCCCGCACTATTTTTTTTTAAGATAAAATATCACACTTCCTCCATAAAAAATGTTTCAATTAAAATTTTACTTTAATTTTTCTCTTTAAAAAATAAATACTTTAATTGTTTATTGTTTTCGTTGTAAAAATATTCTATTGCATTGGGTTATATTTTTGTTGATTTAAAATAGCTCTAATAAAAAAAAACCGAACAGAAAAGTATATAATAGAAAAATATTATTCTTTTTACCCATTTTCCTTTAAAATTATGCATCATGAATCAATAAAATGCGTCTGAACCCTTAATCTCTATATAAAACAGGACGTTTAGAAGGAAAAGTTTAGAAACTAAACGTTTCCTACAAGACTTTTAGACCCGAGCTCCTAGGCTGGAGGGGGAGGGAGGCTGCAGCCCCCTCCCCAAGTACGCCACTGATGTTGACTAAAACATCTGCTAGTATGCTTGTTCGAGCGATCTAGCAAAAAACTCCACGTTTCTTTTTAAGGTTTCCATAGATAATTTATTAGATACAAAATTTCGAGCCCTCACGTTTATTGGTTCATTATAAAATTAGCAAGTACCTAATATAATAATTAAATTTACCATCGCTCAAGGTAATAAACTTTTTGTCCTGTGCTAAATTTCGCCAAAGTGGGACATCCAATGTATTTTATTATAAATACGGGAGTTATACTTATCGCTTTTGGGTAAATTTTTATTTATTTATTAACGGTAAATCCATTTACAAACAAAAAAATTCATAATAAGTATACTAACACTTTTTACAACTAAATCACAAGTATAGTGTAGAAATATAAATGCTTAAATTATTGTACAAATATTTAAACAGCCCAGTACAGGTCACTAGATCCTAGATTTTAATATTCTTCTAAAACCAACCAAAAAAGAGCCAAAAACGCATATTGTGCTCTGTTAATATTTTATTTGCCTGCCTGACAATTCTGGTCAATGATTCGTTCTTACCATAGTTTGTAGAGTGGAAAGGTATTCTAAAAGTGTTAGTATGGCGACCACGCTTTTCTACGATGTTGAAGTTTATAAGACCCAGTATCTCAGGACTGATAACATTATGTAAGAAATAGAAATCTATAACAATACGCCTAAACTCCAAAGTTCCCAATCTCATAGTTAAAATATCATCATAAGTATAGTCATCTCGAAAGAGTCCCAATCTGAAGGCCACAGATCTCAGAGGAATTTGCATTGAACTCTCTCAATGGTCCCCATATATGGATCCTGTAATTAGGAGATCAATTTCTGTATCAGTCTAACAAGGGAGCAATAAAGATTCCTAAAAGTAGGCATAGAGAGTCCGATACTTAGGCACTGTACAAATCCCAGGATCTTCATGGCCTTCATCGAAACACCTAAAATATGACGACCAAAAGAAAAACTAGAATCAAGCGCCACTAGAGCCAATTTGTGGCAAGAAAACGTGGCCGAAGTATCAAAAATTTTTCTTATTAAAAGTGACTTTTAAGAAATATCCGCGGGATCGAGGCACGCCCCCCCCCCCCCCCTTCCCCCACCCCTATGTCAAATCATTAACAATTTTTGATATAAGATATATAAGCTTTTATTTTTAAGAAAAAAATGTCCAAGAGTTTTTGATTAACCGCAGATCGCATAAAGAAATATGACTCTCGATTAGCTTAACCGCGTATTAAGAAAACAAAAAATTGCCTTAGATTTTGCAAAATATGGCCGCTGTTAGATGCCAGTTCTTTAAAATTACTTATTTTCATTATCTTGTCTCTATTCGCCCAAAAATATTTGTTGTCTAGATTTATAGTTCTCGGCGACATACAAAATTTGTATTGACATGAAAATTTTCAGCAGCGTGCAGCGTAATTTATGAATATTCTTTACGCTGGACCGATGACGATTAGTTATGTTTTTACACTTACATAATGTATCTAAAGCACTCCGTTTTAAATAAAAATAAAAAAAAATCTTCTTTCTTTTAATTTTCTGATAAGTTATTTGCTTCGGCGACTTGTTTTTACAGTATAATTTATAATTTAATTTAAATCTTTTGATTTAAATCGTCGAAACCCTGGTTGCTAATCATAAAACTAGTACTTTTCTCTACGATCATATCCCAATACAGTATGTATTCTTTTTTTACATTAGAAATACGAAAAAATACTTTTTTTGTGTAGTTATTCTACAATATCTTCCAGTTTATTTTAAATAAAAAATATCAAATTTTAAAAAGTTTTAAAAGGCGGTTAAGAATGTATTATTGAGAAAAGCTTATTACATCGTTAACAAATATTTTGATGAAGAAAATAAGCAGTCATAATAATTATATGCATTTTTTCATCTTAGATATTTTTTGATTTTATAGGATTTAAGATCTCAAAAACAATTATGTTTGAGTAATAACTTACGTATCAACTAATTAAATTTATAAACATATAGATATACATAAACACTAACCATAAACACCTGCTGATCAACCGTAAACACTAACTTTCTCACATGTTTCCCCTTCGAACACTCCCTTAGCCATACACCACAAACTCAGTTCTAACAAATGAAACCGGGGTAGCGTCGCGGTGCCTCGTAGCGCGCGCGTTTTACGACATCGCGTCGCCTATGGAAACAATCGAGAATCGACCACTCGTGTTCGACGGTTTGCGAACGATTTGCGAATGTTGAATTGTGGAAACACATGTGAATGAATGTGAATAATCGGGCAGGGCATGTTGACCGTTTGTGGCGAATGCGCGGTAACTAGAGGTGATTCAATCATTGAGTGGTAGCATTTTTTAATACAGAATGCAAGAGTATCCGACCAATATTTCAAAATAATTCTTCTCAGCCCTAATGCGAAGTTATATCTATTTACCGGGTGACACAATTTTCTTCGTAATTTTAAAAGTAAAAATTTACTTCAAAAATCAGTAAATCTGTCAGATCAAATTTGTTATTTTTTATATTTAGATCAAAACATTTATTCCAAAGCCTATGCATACACCAATTTTTCCCAAATGGTGCGAAATTTGAAGATTTAAAACAAAAATCTATTTTTACCGAATCATTATCAGGGTTGGCAAATATCATGATATTTATATAAACATCAAATATCGGATATACATCCGATATATATCAAATATTTTTTTTCAGCGAAAACAGATAAAATCATACTTATAGTCAGCCCCGGATCTAAGGGGGGGGGGGGGCAAACCGAGGCACTTGCCCCGGGCAGCAGTTTCATGGGGGCGCCAAATCCTTAAGATAAGAATTCGAAATATCGAACAAATGAAGCCTCTTTTCCTACAATCTCATAGGTTTTTATCAAGTAATCGAATCTTAATATAATATGTTTAAAAAACAAACTTTTCTATTTCCATACGCCGGATTATTATTTTAACAAATGGTCACATAAATCCTACTCATTGGCAGTTTTAACAGTTTTTCTCAAACACTGAAGGGAGGGGGCGCCACTATTAAGGTTTTGCCCCTGTTCGAAAAAAGATCCGGGGCTGCTTATAGTAGAGCCAAGTAAAATCAAGGAAGTAGATATTTGAGTAAATATTTTTATTAAAACATAAATATTATTTCTAAACAGAACAAGCCTCGGAACAAGCATAAAAGCTAATAATAACAGATATTCACCTAGACAACAGATATTAATCTAGGGTGAATGCGTACAACAACAAAAATCCCGAAAAAAAAAATATAAATAATCATCTTAAATCAGCCTTATCAATGGTAAGTCATCGTCAGAATCGATGGAACGTCCTGGTAATTCTTCTGGTACAGTTCCTGCCCAAATCCAATCAATATTTTCTTTTTTATTTGTTTCTATTTGATAAGAGTATTTAAATAAAAACGTTAATTTTCCAGCTTTTTCATTTCCAAGCATATTGCGTAGTTTCGATTGCACGAGTCCAAATGATGAAAAGGTTCTCTCAATGGACGCGGTAGACGCAACTGCAGTAAGCAATTGTTTACATAAAGCCAGGAAGTATTTTTTATTTGGCCAATCCTCATCCTCAATAACAATTCCTTTCCACCACACCATAGGAAGTGTATTTTTAAACTGAGATCCAAATACATATTTGGGAAATGGTGTTGATTCAACTAATAGGGCCAGTACCAAGCTAGTTAAATTACTAAATAGTCTTACCAATCCAAACCATACAAAATTTGGCGGTAAATTAAAATTTATTTTTCAGTAATAAATATCATGATACATATCTAGCTATAAATATCATTGATATATATCGTGATATATATCATATATATATTACCAAACTGAACATTTCTGATTAAATGCACTTTCTCTTGTCAAAAATTTATGGTTTTCCACTCGTTTCCAGATAATTACTACAAAATTTAATGCATAAAATGTATATATAAAATGAACGTTTGTACTTACTTGCCTTTGTTGGTATTTTGCCCAAATTCCCAATCGACCTTAAAACTTTTATAATACACAATAGATATAGAAACATAACTGGTAAATATTCTTTAAATGGTGGAAAAATAGACGAATGTATACGATTTTTTTATTATTTCGTTTTGTTTTGCACAGGTGTGTTCATGTTTGTTACGCGGGCAGACAAAGAATACATTTCAGTAGAATAATTAATCATAATGACTATGCTTTAGAAAAAGAAATTGTCCATTTTTATTAATAAGTATATCGCTTTTTGTTTGTTATGCTGCAAAAGGTGAGAAAAATGATATTTCGAAGTGATTTTGTCTAAATATCTAAATCGACCAATATTATATTACTGTGTAATTTGGTCCATAGATTTGCCAACGAAACTAATTTTTCTTCAATTGTTTTTTATTATCTTTCTCACAATTTATGGTTACAGCCAACTAAAAATACTCAAGTTAATAATGACTGATTTAAATAATTTTTAAAACAATAAGAACGTTCGCTTGCAGCTTTGATTATTTCCTTCGGGAGCCTATAGGAGCTCCAAAAGTCTAATTGTAATCTAATTTTTCGTCTCACGCTTGGATTCTTAATTTATATTTTTAAATAATGTATTCTTGGCTTAGATTACAAAGGTCTTGCAGGAAACATTTAGATTTTAAACTTTACCTTCTAAAAGTCCTGTTTTATATAGAGAATAATGTTTCGGACGCATATCGTTTTAGTTATTTTATGATTTAATTTTATAGGAAAACGAGTAAAAAGAATATAATTTTATAGTATTGTTCTATTATATACTTGTCTAATCCGTTTTCCCTTTTTTAGAGCTATTTTAAATCAACAAAAATATAACCTGATGCAATAAAATAGTTTTACAACAAAAACAAAAAACAATTAGGTATTTATTTTTGTAAGAGAAAAATTAAAGTAAAAACTTTAATTGAAACATTTTTTATAGAAGAAGTGTGATAATTTATAATAAAAAAAATAGTGCGGAAAGAAACGAGAATGCTTTATTATGCACATACACATACACTTAAGAAGAAATATTTCAAAATCTAAGCATTTGCACCAAAAACTGCTCTTAGATCTACGCTCCTAAATATATGGTTCCTGAAAAAATCATCAATTTTGGCGTGGTGAGCGATATTTACTTTATTTTTAATCATGAAAAACCGAGCCCGAAAAACGCTGATTAGAGTCATACAGACGTCTTATGTTCAAATTTTGGATTGACATCATATTTTTCACAAATATAAAAAAAAATTAAATAAAGACCCAGCTAGGAACATAAAAAAAAAAGTAAAAAAAAAACATTTACAAAAACAAATTTAATCCAACCATGCAGAGGGGGAGAGGTAAAATGTCCTACTTGCGACTTATGAGCCCCCCCCCCCCCCCCCCCCCGAGCACATTTTCTGGCTACGCCACAGCGTATGCGTATGCCCCCAATCAGATTTTATGGGTGCGCCACTTCCAGTGGATAACGAAAAATAAATAAGAATATCTACTTTGGTTTAGAAAGTCTTACAAATGGGGCAACAGTACAACGACCGACAGTTGGCTTTGGCAGTTTAATTACGAGGGGTCGATAAACCCTTTTGTTATACATTTGCATATAAAAGTTGTTAAAGTAGAAGGGTGGTTGGTCAGTGGCGTTTTACCTTAGGTTTGCTGGATTGCGCAACCTCCAAAGAATACAACAAAAATTAAATAAAAATACCAAATACCTTTGGTCGGCCCTTTCCTCGCTTTATATTCTTTGTGATTCACCACGTATCCAATATGATGGATTTATGTGAGTCGATAGCGGGGTAAATCGGCCCTTGCCCCTCCCCTAGTCTTCATAATTTTTTGTTTAGTGGCTCACGAGCCCCATTATCTTCTAAAAGTTATTGTTCAATGGCAAGGTGGTATCTATGTAGGTGTTGGAAAGTTATTTTCATACAGAAAAAAATTCAAATAAAAAGATATAAGCCAATGAAAAACAATTAAGTACTATGGTCTATTTTAGAAAGGTGTAGAGTAATAAAATGGGAAATCCGTAAATTTTGTGCATTAAATTATTTATGATAACTAACCAAAGAAAAAAAAAGAAGATAATTTGATAAAATTAATATTAGCTCAGTATAGTAAATTTACACAAACATCGTTTCATGAAATATGCCGTAAAAGAAATAGCTGAAAACATAGTGTAACTGTGCTGCGCACACCGCCATATCATTGCGGACTAAATCCTATAGAACTTATATGGGCGCAAGTAAAAAGATTTGTAGCAAGACACAACACGGCATTCAAAATGAAAGACGTTAAGTTACTGTTTGATCACGCCATCAAGGAAGTGACACCAGAGACCTGGCGAAAAGCAGTCCATCATGTCATTAAAGAAGAGGAGAAAATGTGGGATCTTGACCACCTGATCGATCGGACCGTCGACCCGTTAATTATAACGTCAAGAGGAGATAACAGTTCCTCAGATTACCAAGAATATTTTATAATTTAATTTCTGTATAATGTATTTTTTTATATTGTTTAATAAGAAATAAGTGTACCTAATATGTACACCATTTTCAGTGTTTTTGAATGGATAAAAATAGGCAAAACCCATAAATTGTCCCAAACCCGAGTGGTACTACCTGCACTTGATGAAAATAAAGAATTTTACAATGAAACAATGCCAAATTATGAAAGTGGCTTAAATATTCGTTGGGTCATTCTGTAGTCCCTTTGCATCCCTAATGAGCTTTTATTACTCTACAACTTTCTGAAATAGACTATAACGTTCATTGTATTGTAAAAAATATTGAAATTTATTTATTTTTAATACAAATAACTTTCTGACATTTCAACATCTGTAGCAAGTGGCTTTCTATAAGCGAAAAGTATACTGTTTTTGGAAATTACCGTTCAGAAACGATTCTCTTGCTGGGTTGGAACTATAATGGGCCTTACACTAAATTTTGATTTTGGTTATAGTGTGTAAAGGAACAAAAAATACAATTTTCTGTGTTTGTACTTTTTGATATTCTTAAGCCATCACTGAGAAAATAAATATATAAAAAAACTATTGGACCAAAAACACGGACTTTATCGAATATAAGTCATGAAAATGGCAGCTTGACACAGGACACAGTCTATTAGAAATAATTGTCCAATACGGACTTATGCATTAAAATTTAAAAAAATCATCTTATCATTTTCAAAATGTTATCTATATTTTGTATTAAAATAAGTTATTAAAGTTCTAGGAACAAAATATTATTTAACTAGCATAAAAGGTTTTTCTGCTCTATGAGCAAATAAATAAACATAACAGGTATTTTAAATAAAAATACATCAAAATTCCACAGTAAAGTAAAAAGAATGTAAGTGGGATGTAAACAAAAACACCGACATGACAAGTGAAAGATCGGTAACGATGCTCACTGTAAATTTGTATCGGATCAACCTCATCGAGTATTCCCAGTTCAGTGCCCATATCTATCATATAAAAACTTACCTAAATATTCTTAAGGCCTTTTTACATTGGGTGCAATTGCAAAAAAAATATCCTGGAAGCATGCGCTTCGACGACGTTTTAAACAGCTGATGCAGGTTTTAAATGGGAAAACGTGCAGCAGCTGATTAAAACGTCGTTGAAGCGCATGCTTCCAGGCCATTTTTCTTGCAATTGCACCCAATGTAAAAAGGCCTTTAGTTATTATTACAATAAAAAATAGTTATTTTCCTAACAAGTGCGCAAAGTGATACTTTTCCGCACGCAAGTACAGTTGGACGAACGACGCGAAGCGGAGTTCGGATAAGTTCTTGCGTGCGGAAAAGCACTTTGCGCACTTGTTAGGAACAACATTTTTCCTACGAGCTTCATATCAGATAACAACAAAAATAAAAATATGATAATTTATTTAACAGTGTTTAAGCCTTTTTATGATTTGATAAAAATAAAAGTGTCGGTGTTTGTAGATTCTTGTGGACATAGAAACTGAGGAAAAATCTGACATCATGTGTCAAAATCGACATGTACATTTATTGTTGCTTGGCAATATTATAATCATTTATCACTATACGAGGTACTTAAAAAATACAGTTTTTTTCGTTTTAAGCTGAAATACAAATATCGGGAATTACGATTAAAAGATAAAAGAGAATACTCTTGCAACGGCTTCTCACATTGCCATAAAATAGTTTACAGCTACTAAAATAAATATAAATATTCCCTACCAAGGAGATTTTTGAATAGTTTTACTTTTCCGCACCCAGTGCGGATAAAAGTCTTATCCGCACTAGTGCGGAAAAGTGTAACTTTGCACACAAAAATGCGTGCGCAAAGTACTACTTTGCGCACGCTCGTAGGAAAAAAGAGTAACCTAACTGTCGGAGGACCGATATGAAATTTAAAGATTGCGTGTTTAATCAAACAATTACGAATTTAAAAAAAAAATGTATTGTGCGTTAGAAAATTAAAATAATTTAGCATACAATATATTACGGAAAATTTACATAGACATACAAAATTATTTTAAAACAACAATAGATAATAAAGGAAAGTAAAACGCATACATTTACATTATTTGCTAAAATGGTTAGATAAAATTAAGTATAGTTAGGTTTAATGGAGGTTTTGGTAGACATGCATGTTTATTTAAAAATAAGGTCACATAATAAGCCAGCTATTTGACTATAAAAACAACTGTGGCTAAAATCGAATATTTTTTAATAAAACTGTTAAAATTTTTACTGGTGGTTGCTGTTTTAGTATTGCATTTTTAATGCAAGGAGGCCCACAACACTACAAATAATATTTCTAAATTCTTCTCCAAAGCACAGTCCAAAGTTACCAGCCAACTTATATCTATATACCTAATATACCTATTAAATTATACTAAAAACATTACCTTTTCTAGGCGCCCGAAATCTGGTTATATTTATTAATGGCTTTTTTTTATTTTTAAAATTAAGACTCTACCGATATTAAAATGTCAGAAAGTTATTTTGATTAAAAATAAATAAATTTCAATATATATAAGATATGTGCGTCATATCCTATATTAACCGCGCAATTCTTTTATTTTGCCAGTCGTGCGTTTCGATAATAACTAAAATAGACAAAGACAGTTTAGGAACAGGAAACCAGACTCGGGACCTCAGAAAGGTAGGAGTGCATCGTATACAGAGCAATCGGCCGCTGCCATATTACTTGAAATAGTTGTACTGTTTACCCAATATTTTTCAAATCTGTAAATCCATTTTCATCGCCACCTTTTTATTCATAGCATTTTCCGGCAGTGGCGGCGCCAGGATTTTTGGGATGGGAGGGCACAAATGGGCTCGGTGATTTTTGAGTGGGCACTACCCAAAATAAAAGTGACTTCTAAAAAAAAAAAGGTCGCGGCCTCCCGACGCTCTAGAACGCCATAGGCAGCGGCAAACAAAACCTTCCTCTTGTTTTCTAAGTGATGTCTAAAAAAAAAAAGTCATCGTTCTCTTCAAAATACCATACAACCACTCATCAAAACTTTTATAGCCAAGTCCCTTACAGAACGGATCCATCAATTTTGGGGGGCACCAGGGTGGGCATTCATGTTTCTAGGGTGGGCCGGTGCCCACCCTGGCCCCCCCTGGCGCCGCCGCTGCATATTCGTTTTGAAATTCTAGATTTGACTCCTTCAAACTTCCAAATTCTAAATGCATTTTTATTTTCTGATCATTTTTCTATCGTGGTAACCACTCACTAAAAATCTGGTCACCTAAAAAAATGATTGAATGCATAGCAAAAACAAACATTTATTATGCAATGCACGCTTACAATACCTCTTAATTCTTAGATAACACACAATGGGAGCGCCAAAAACGCTTCTGCATGGTTTTCCTATTGTAGAATTAATCCTATAGTGCACCTGCGTTTACCATAATATGTTATACGATTAGGTGCGGTGATTCATTAATTACACCGCTCCTACGCATAAGTTTTGTTAATTTAATTAAATCGGATGCGACGCACCGTCAATAAAAGAGGTTTATTTTATTACAGTACCATATATTTCTATAATGGGAGCCTTATTAAATTTTGGGGTATAATATCGATTTCTTTTCGGTCGAATATTTATTGTTTCATTAATTTTCCTTCCCTTTTTATTGTTATTCTTTTCACTACTTATTCAATGTAAACATAATATTATACCGAGTGATCAAAAGCTCCCAAGAGCTTTGGCGCGCTTAGATTTTACTTATTTTGTTTTGTGTGATTTACCTGTTCACGTTCGTGATCCTTTTTAAAGGTAGACAGCTTTGAATACACGGATTAGTTCTAAGAAACCCTGTTAAGGTAAAAGAATAAACAACACTACTTTGTTCGTAAAAGTGCTTTATAATTATTAGAAAATAGAAAAGAAATAGAACGTTACAGAACGGACGTGATCAATTTGCGAACTAACTTGTTGCACTAAACTTTTTTCTAGAGCACAACAAGTTTTGATAGCTAATGCTATTTAAGCAATTCAACCATATGCAACCAGCAATACACTAACTATTGTTGGTTGCCTATCTAAGGATAACAATATTATGATTATAAACATACAGAGGTGGAGTAAAAGTATTTTAAACCAAGTTACAATACTTTAACACTCCCACTTTTAAAATACATTTTACTATTTTTTTTTTTTTTTTTTAACATAAGGATCCTAAGCTAGACATTTCTAAAATAAACACATTTTCAGAATTCATTTATACCAAGAGCATCTCTTAACTTTTCAAAAGTATTTTTGGATAAAGCTTTAGTAAACAAATCTGCTTGTTGCTCACAAGATACTACATACTTTGGAAAAATTAAACCTGCTTCAAATTTTTCACGCACAAAATGAAAACGAACGTCTATATGTTTAGTACGACTATGAAACTCAGGATTTTTTATAAGTCTAATAGCACTCTGATTGTCGATAAATAACACCATAGGTTTAGATACAACTTCTTTAATGTCACTTAACAACTGTAGTAGCCAGGCAGCTTCTTTTGTAGCATTAGAGGCAGCTACATACTCAGCTTCAGTCGTTGACAAAGCCACACTTTGTTGACGTTTACTTGCCCATGTGATTGGTCCATTGCAGAGTTTAAAAACATAGCCTGTTGTAGATTTTCTGGTCTGACAATCTCCAGCAAAGTCAGCATCCGCATAGCCAATCAAATCATTAATATTAGTAGTGTTCTCGTATTTAATGCCATGGTTTATGGTTCCATTCAGGTATTTTATTATTCGTTTGACAGCTCTCCAGTGCATCATGCTGTGTTTTTCTAGATGTCTGCTGACAACTCCCACTGCATGCATAATGTCGGGTCGACTCACTATTGCTGCAAACATTAGTGATCCCACTGCTTGTCGATATGGAACATCTGAGATCCACTGAACAGTTTCAGTTGATAGGTTGGTGTGTGGATCTTCAGGTGTACTTACTGGTTTTGAATCTTCAAGACCAAACTTTTTAATTACTTGCTTGATATAATTTTGTTGACTTATGATAATTGACCCATCTAAACATTGTTTAATTTCAAGTCCAACAAAATAATTTAGTACGTCACTGGCAGTCACTTCAAACATCGTCTGTAATTGAGTCAAAACTGTCTCTAAGATCATTTTATCAGGTGAAATAATTAGTCCATCATCAACATAAATTATTAGTAGAACTTTTATATTGTTAACATAACCTATATACACACACTTGTCTGCTTCTGTTTGCTCGAACCCAAAACTTTTTAAAAACTGGTCAAACTTTGTGTTCCAGCACCGAGGTGCTTGCTTCAATCCATATAATGACTTTTGTAGTTTGCAAACGAGGTTATGTTTACACTGTACACCTTCGGGTACTGTCATGTATACTTCTTCTTCCAATTTTCCATGAAGGAAAGCAGTTTTAATGTCAAACTGTCGAATTTTATAATTTTGTTTCGCTGCTATAGCAAGTAGCACTCGAATAGAATCGTATCTGGTTGTGGGGGCAAAAATCTCATTATAATTAATGCCTTGTTCTTGCGCAAAACCTTTGGCACACAATCTAGCTTTGTATTTTGAAATTTCACCTTCATTATCTCGTTTTACTTTAAAGACCCACTTGCAACCAATGGACTTCTTCCCAGGTGGCAACGATACTAGTTTCCACGTTTTATTTTTCTCTAATGCTTCAAGCTCTTCGCTGATAGCACACTTCCACTGACTAGAGCTTTCACCAGTTAAAGCTTCTTCATACGATAAGGGAATATCTGTCTCAACAAGATTAAGTTCATAATCTTGATATTTAAGGGGTGTTTGAATAGCTCTCTGTGGGCGTAGGATTGGGGCCCTTTCTTCAACCAGTTGCTCTGAGTCTTCTTCTTCACTGCTTTGGTCTACAGTATCAGGTTCTTTGGCTTCAGGAAGTTCTGTGACATCATCATATGAAATCAAAGGTATTTTTACCACATTTGGTTTTTCTTCAAGGCCATTGAGCTTTTCACTAAAAATCACATTTCTTGAGACAGTGATTTTTCTCTTGACAGGGTCAAACAGTCTGTAGTTTGTCGAGTTTTTATCATAACCTACAAAAACCAATTTTTGACTTTTAGGCTCCAACTTTATTCTCTTCTCGTCAGGTATATGAACATATGCTTGACAGCCAAAAATTTTTGTATGATTGAGAATAGGTTTTTGTCCTATCCAGACCTCATAGGGAGTAGAATCTGGCGTCTGTGATGTCGGTGTTCTATTCAAAATATATATTGCTGTGTTGACAGCTTCAGCCCACAGGTACTTTGGTAAACCTGCACAAAACAGCATTGATCTTGCACTCTCTATTATTGTACGGTTATCTCGTTCAACCCTACCATTTTGTTGGGGTGTATACGGAGCGGTCGTTTCTAGTTCGATACCTTCCTTCTTTAGGTAATCATTGAACTCATAGTTACAATATTCTGTACCATTATCAACATGTAGAATTTTTACAGGGTGGCCATACTTAGCTTTTATTTTCTGATTGTAAACTTTGAAACAGTCAAGGACATCTGTTTTATTTTTAATAAAGTAGGCAACTCTGTAACCAGAACCCTCATCTTTAAATGCCAAAAAGTACTTTGCTCCCTGTACAGATGGAGTCGCCATCGGACCACACAGATCACTGTAAACTCGTTCTCCAGGTTCCATTTTCTTATGGGGTACCTTTTTAAAGGGTAACTTATGTTGCTTGCCATACAGACATGCTTCACACAGAAAACTGTCCACATCACTTAGATTTATACCGGTAACAAGTCCCTTTTTAACCATTTCAACCAAAGTCTTAATACAGAAGAAGAATTTCTCTTTATTTCGTCAGATCCATCCCTAGACGCGTTTCGTCATATCATGACTCATCAGTAGAGCTAGGATCCGACAAAACAAAGAGAACTCAAAGCTGCTTATGGCAGCACAATGGTGGGACACACCAGTAAGATGTGGCACGGAGCGCCATCTGTATCGTTATTAGACACTCTTGAGCATACCAGCACCTCTAACAAACTTATAGAAATAAGTAAAAATGTTAAGAGGAAATCTCCTGTAAAGACATTCGTCACAGTTACAGGAGTCCCGCTAGGCAGCGCTAACACGCATCGGTTTATTAACCGAAAACAAGAATACAGAAGAAGAATTTCTCTTTATTTCGTCAGATCCATCCCTAGACGCGTTTCGTCATATCATCATATCATCAAAGTCTTAATGTTTACATGTCCAAGACGTTCATGCCATATGCGTAAACTGTCAGTTTGCGCCACACTTGCACTTTTAGTTACTGTACGAAACAATAGTTTATAAAGATTATTAGCGTCACGCACTGCACAGGCAACGAGTGTGTCCAGGTTATATATTTCAGCTCTGTCATTTTGCTTGATGACTGTCATGCCCTTATTTGTCACTACTCCTTCAGAAAATAGGTTCTTTCTCAAATCTGGAATATATAAAACATCGTTGATTGTTGAGTCAGTCCAATCACCATTCATTAACTTTTGAATTTTAATACAGCCCTTTCCTTTTACTTCTAGGCTTTGGTTGTTTCCTAAAAACACATTTGTATTAGACACTTCTTCAAAAGTATGAAAGAAATCACGTCGGTAAGTCATGTGTTGCGAGGCACCACTGTCCATAATCCAGCTGTCACTAACAAAGTGTACATTGGCATCTACAACATTGAAGGCTGTTTCACTGGTTGTAGAAAATACTTTGTTTTCTCTTTTATTCTCAACTGTACTTTGGTTTCCAAATTTCTTTCTTGGGGCTCTACAATTTCTTGAAATATGTCCTTTTCTTCTACAATTGTAGCATATTACTTTACTTGAAAACTTTAGAGGCTGTGAGACTGCTGCCAGTGCAGTTTCACTTTCTTCATGCATGGTCAGGTTTGATTCTTCATCCAGAAGTCTTGCTGTTAGGTTGGGAATCGTCTGTCTGGATTCTTCGAGGGAAAGCCATGCTTGTCTTACATTTCTAAATTTTGAAGGCAGTGTGCTCAAAATTTTAGTCATGACTGCGGCTTCACTTATTGTTTCCCCTGCCTCCTTCATTTGTCTGGCAAGACTCTCAACTTTAGACACATGTTGGGCCACAGTGTCACTTGGATTCATTTTGTATTGATGAAACCTTTCATGTACCAACATCTTACTGACCTCAGACTTTTGTTGATAGATTGAACCAAGCCTATCCATTATTTCTTTTGCTGTGTCGCAATTTTCAACCAAACTGATTTGTTTCAAATCCATAGCGCTCGTTAGGGTAAACATGGCGATAGCGTCCTTTTTATCCCAATTGGCCATTTCATCATTGTTGGATTCCGGTTTCGGAACGGATCCATCCACCAATCCATAAATTCCTTTAGCTTTCAAAGCGCATTTCATTTGAAATTTCCACTGTTGGTAGTTTTCGCCGTCAAATTTATTGATGCTACCAACGTCTACGTGGTTCGCCATTTTGTTACTCATGCCGTTTTTCCTGCCCTTGTCACAAACCGAAGAAACGAATTCTTCACGACTAAATAGTGTTTTCAAGATTCCGTTTATCACTTACGCGGTATCTGGGCCCATAACCTGTTAAGGTAAAAGAATAAACAACACTACTTTGTTCGTAAAAGTGCTTTATAATTATTAGAAAATAGAAAAGAAATAGAACGTTACAGAACGGACGTGATCAATTTGCGAACTAACTTGTTGCACTAAACTTTTTTCTAGAGCACAACAAGTTTTGATAGCTAATGCTATTTAAGCAATTCAACCATATGCAACCAGCAATACACTAACTATTGTTGGTTGCCTATCTAAGGATAACAATATTATGATTATAAACATACAGAGGTGGAGTAAAAGTATTTTAAACCAAGTTACAATACTTTAACAAACCCCAGAAGATGTCGCTTCGATCAATTAAGTTTGTCTTACACACGCCGTTTGCGCCTCATGTGAACTCGGTCTTACCTTACTGTCATTTTAACGTTAACCTAACCTCAAATTTATATTTTTTGTATAACCCACAACACAGTTTTAAAGTTTAATTTATATCTTTATTCCATTAGGGACGTATAGAATAATGTACAATAATGAAAACAGTGATAATGAAGAAGCTTCAAAAATAAATGATCAGAGTGAATCTGATCATGAACTGGGCGCAGAGGAATCAGAAAGGGTAGGTCATCTTTGAATATTAACATGAAACACCTAAAGCCTTTAAAACATGGACATGGCTAATAATTTAATAATACTTAACTTTTTATTTACAGGAAAGGATTCGTGACAATCTGTCCACTCTTAGCTTTGAAGAACTCATAAACCTTAAAGAAAAACTTGGTTCGAAAGTGTACAATGCAACTGTGTATGGTACGCAACCCAAGAAAGCAAAAGGTCCAAAGGAAATGAAAAGAGCCAATAAAAATAGACCAAGAGAGATAAGCTCAAAAATAAGAACCAAACAGATGAAGGCATTGCTTGGAAGTAGTATGTATACTCAATTCTTTTTAATATAAATTCAAGAATATCTTCAAAAATTAAACTTCTATAATTAATCTGTTAAATCAACTTAAGAACTTTTGCCAATATTAGTTTATTGTAGAAACATGATATATACTTAGCAATACTGTTTTTTAAAAAATGTAAACAGATTTTTGACCTTTATTGTGATGAATACATTCCCCACCAGGCTAGTTCTACTTACATTTTTATATTTTTCCCTATTCTATGTGGATATGCCCCCTGAAGGGGGGCTGAAAAGTGATTGGTCTTTTTAAAGAGAGCTGTGGTTCTTATTCAGAAATTATATATTACAAAGTTGTTTTACAGTGCAAATCTACAGTTTGCTAATTATGTTTTATAATGTATTTTAGGCAGCAGCTTTGTCCCTAAATTCAAGAAACACTCTCCAAGAGATCCTAGATTTGACCCTATATGCGGAGAGTTTGATAAAGAAACTTTTAAGCAAAACTATCAATTTGTCAATGAAATTAGAGAAAAAGAAAAGAAACAGTTAGAAAAAGAATTACAAGATTGCACTGATTCTGAAAGAAAAAACACAATTAAGTTGTTAATACAAAGAATTGTAAGTATTTTGATTTAAATAATAAAGGGATAAAAAAAATTCTTTATTGCCATATGTTAGGCATCTATCTTACTTGTTATTGATTGCATTATTTTTCAGGAAAATCAATTGAGAGAGGAACAGAAAATTAACAAAATAAAACAGAAAGAAGAAAGTGAAAGGAGAGAAGTTAAAGAGCAGCTTAAACGTGGAGAAAAACCTTTATTCAAAAAGAAATGTAAGTAACCAATACATTTACATTTGACATGTATTCATTCATATCTTTCTGCTATATCAGTTTCTAATATCTCGTTTTTTAGCTGTTAAGAGGCTAGAAGGCTTGGTGGAAAAATATGAAGAATTAAAGAAAACAAACAAGTTACAAAAACATATACAAAAACGAGCTAAAAAATTAAAACTAAAGGACAAGAGAAACATGGAGAAGAAAACTTTCTAAAAATGTATTTGTTTGTGTTTAATGATAATATTAATGGTTTTTATTTAGCACTTGGCTAGTACATACAACTATACAATAGTACTATTAGTTGTTTATTTTTCTTTAGCTATCAGTCGCTCTCTGAATCTTAAACAAAATTGTAAAAATAATTTTAAACATGAATTTTCTAAAATTACAACTACAAAAAGGTATGATACCGCGCAGGTTTTGACGTCACTTGTAACTAAAAACGGCCATATTGCGATATTCTCCCTTGTTTAAGTTCCATATTATGTTCCAATAAGCAAAAATATTTTTTAGACGTAGGATGTATTTTTATATCAGAAAACTAACTACAACATTACACGATGCAACACTTTCTAGAAAAAGAAAAATGAAAACAACAATAACCTAAATTTTTCAAGATCACAGTAATCAATTTAAAATGTATGTTACAAGATTTAAGTCACAGTAGAAATTTTAAGGCTAATATGATTTGAAATAAATTTATTAAAAATATCATATAAAATTGCCTTTTAATAACGTAAACTACACTTTGGCGTATAATTCAATTAAAAAATTCCTCTGTGTGACGTCACGATCCACTGCGCACCCTGTTTTATCATACCATGTATAGTATCATGATTCCGCATCTTTGTTGAAAAATGACAGTTTTTTTTGCGGTTTTCTTGTTTTGGCTAGGAACGGATCTGTCTGGGTTTGATGCTAGACGCCTCATTTAGCCGGACTATCGAGGAAGGTTTAAGGCAGTATAAACCATTTTGTGTTGATGGAAGAAGAGACGTCAGCTGCTGCATGACGTTGACACTGCAGAGTTGCCAGATCTCACGATTATTCGTGAGATTACACGATTTTGGTTCCGATCTCACGAATAAGGTAACAATTCTCACGATTTTTGATTAAACTACTTTTGAATAAATTATCGCATTTAAGTTTCAATGAAACCAGCAAAATACTGTCAAATTTGTTAATAAAATTAGCAATCGGAGGGGTGTTTTTTTTTTGCTCACCAGCTTTGGGGTCGGGTGCGTGCGTATGTTGGGTGGATTCGGTTTTTGTGGTGTTGACCTTTTTTTTTTGCTCTCATCACCTTTTGTCGGGCTACTTTTTAGCCACTACTAACTTCCACATTTTTTTTTAAATGGGCCATATCTTTGTATTTCATGAACTTTCTCAGGGTGAAACCTTTGATGTTTTCTAAAGTACGTTAACGCCTAAATTTTGACAAAATGTATTTTCAAAATTATTATTTGTGTACGAAACAAGAGCGTATCTATCGACAGCGTACTTCAATTAAGATTTGGTGTTGCCATTTTTCTAATGTATCCGTGTGTTAAGTTTTTTCTTTAATTTCACTGGTGCATAGGTTAGAATTATTTTGTGGTTAGAATAATGTTTATATCATTGAATCGTTCTTTATTCAATGGTTTATATTAGTCTATCATTTTTGAAAACCAGTTTATTCTACAGGGTCCTGCACCTCATATCTCTCGAGCGGGAGGGTGCTCACTTATTAATTAAGTTAGGATTTTGATATTTTGCAAACTTTACCTGTATCCCAGCCTAGGGGGCATTTCAGGAAAATATTTTTATACAGGGTGTTCAAAAAAAGTATGACGTCTTAAGGATCTATTTTTTTAGATTACATACTATATATATTCTTACTTATTTGGATGCCTCTTATAGTTGCCTTCATACCCCTAGAATTTGAATAAAATCGGTTCAGTATTATATGTGAAAAAAAAAATTCTAAGAAAAATCAGTTTTGCATCACTGGTTTTAAAAATTAATAAAAACTAATAATGAAAATGCCTAGATAATAGAATTAAAATGGTACTTAATAAATATTAATAAAGAATAGTAGAACGGTACTTAATAAATAATGTCGACCATTCTCATTCACCAAGTAATTCATACGAATTGTACAGGGTGTCCAAAGTTTAGTGTCAAACTTTGCAAACTTTAAAGCAATTTATTTTTCTTATTTGAAATTGGAACCTCTGTATATTATTATGTCATTGTATGGTATCTACCCATTATTAATTTGATACGATTCAGTGTTTGTAAAAAATTGTCATTTAGCTTCACCATTTGGTCAAGAAATATATTACATTTTTTTTAAAATTAATTATATTATACCATTCAGAATTTTTTGTAAAATAATTAAAGTTCACCACCGTACCTACGGAGTTGCTAAATTATTATAATGTGCCCAGATTTTATTAAAGCCGGAAATATTCATAAATATAAAGTAATTTTATATCATTTTAAAACGACATGTAAACTTGTAAATACACCTACATCTTATTATTGTTTTCGGACGACATGTAAACGCACAAAATCGGCATCGGAGTTCGGCTTCTTTCGGGGGGAGCTCATCGTCGATCCCGAGACTCTTGTTTCCCTACTTGTGTGTTGCGTGTGTCGTCATGACGTTTGATGCCTGACGTTCAGACGTTGGTTGACATTTCAAAGGTTACCTGGAGTGACGAAAATGATAGTGAAAGTTTCGGAGAAAGTTATGAAATAAATTTTAATTACATAAAAACCAACGCGATTGAATCACTAATTATTTTACGTAACATTCTTTATAAGTTCGCCAGTTACCTAATCTATGTCAGTGAATAATAACAAATCGTAAGCACAAACTCTGCTAACCTTAAATATTCCAATCAAAAAATACAGTTTATTGAATTTTGCCGAGCCTCGAGAAAAATGTCAAGATTGTTCGGATTATACGGTGAAGTGTGCGCTACACATCCTTGGGAAGTAATAGTAGCTGTGATAACATTAACAACATGCTTTTTAACATTGGACAAACGTGTAAGTCCCCTACCAAAAAAACAACCCCCCTGTATTGGGTGCTTCGAAGAACAGTTCCATGCCGCAGACATGATTGTCATGACCATTATTAGGTGCTTA
Source organism: Polydrusus cervinus (assembly GCA_935413205.1). NCBI lineage: Eukaryota > Metazoa > Arthropoda > Insecta > Coleoptera > Curculionidae > Polydrusus > Polydrusus cervinus. Next base: position 6,893,686 of record OW284510.1, read on the forward strand.
GCAATATTATACAGTTATCATCAATTCAGAAATTTGCAAAACTTGGGCTCAAAATATATTTTAGGCATTGCTGGCTTGTTTGTTGTTTTTTCAAGCTTTGTATTTACTTCCACGGTACTCAATTTTCTTCAAATTGATTTAGTTGATCTAAAGGATGCCCTGTTTTTCTTCCTACTTTTAATTGATCTTTCTAAGGCAGCAACATTGGCTCAATTTGCTTTATCTGCTTCAAATAGTCAAGACATAAGCAAACAGATAGCTAGAGGAGTGTCAATTTTGGGGCCTACCCTGACATTAGACACTATTGTAGAAACTTTAGTGATTGGAGTTGGAACTTTGTCTGGAGTTCGAAGACTGGAAATGCTCTCATACTTTGCATGTTTATCAGCAATAGTAAACTATGTTATATTCATGACTTTTTATCCAGCATGCTTGAGTTTAATGCTTGAGCTTGCAAGAATCTCAAATTTTTATGGTGAAAATCAACAGTTAATTAGAAAAAAACTCTTGGAAGAAAATGACAAAGCCAACCCAGCAGTGCAGAGGGTTAAACTTATTATGTCCTTTGGATTATTAGCTGTACATTTACACAGCCGATGGTCTATTAATGATGAATTTAAGTCTTCCATAAACAACATGAAAGATGCTGTTAATTGCTCTGATGATAACTCCTTCTATGGCTTTGTTATGAAACAATTTGTGTTAGGCGCTGACCATATTGTTATTCTTATTTTACTTCTAACATTAATGATAAAGTTTATATTTTTTGAATCCAAAGACCATTTAAGAGAACAGTTGGAACAGGATGTTCTACTAGAGATCCAACGTGATATTCAAAAGAAAAGACACATAAGGACAACATCGATAAATGCAGAATCTCAAACAGAAGGTATAATTAATGAGGAACTATCAGATTTTGATGATATTGTGAATGATAAAGATACAGATGTTTCAAGAAGTCTACAAGACTGTCTGGAAATCTACAGAACACATAATGGGGCCAAGGGGCTCTCAGATAAAGAAATTATGATGCTTGTAGACACTAAGCATATACCAGCCTACAATTTGGAAAAAGCAGTGGGCAACCCAGAGCGAGGGGTTAAAATTAGACGTAGGATAGTAACAAACCAAATTAAATTGAATTCAGTCTTCCAGAATCTGCCTTATACCAATTATGATTATAGTAAAGTGATGGGAGCATGTTGTGAAAGTGTTATTGGGTATGTGCCTATACCCTTGGGCATTGCAGGGCCTCTTTTGCTTGATGATAAGCTTTATTATATTCCAATGGCTACAACTGAAGGATGTTTGGTGGCTAGTACAAATAGAGGTAAGTATTAATACAATATTGTATGCAATTAAAATATAATTTTACATATGCTTGCTTATCTTAATTTCCATTTTCTGATAGTTACTTTATGTACCTAACTAGTTTTGACTCTTGGGAACACAAAAACTCTTTGTTTTCAAGTGATGTAGTCTTCTTTTTTACTGAAAGCTTGAAATTATTCAAACTGACAAGCTTATAGGTAACACAGAAAACGTGATTATATCATGGAAAACAAAAAATTAATAACCTAACTAGTTTGGTAATAAACTGACCCCAGAAATCACACTTTATTTTCTATATAGGTACTGTTAAAATATTACACAGGTTTTAAAAAATGACCCCTAAAAAAAACTAAACATGTCCTTGACTGGTAACAGCTTTGGTTGTAATATTCTGGTAAAACAGATTTGGTTTCAAAGTGCCATAAAACAAACAGATACCTACTCTGGTAAAACAAAAAGATAATCCTCGTGATGTCTAAAAGAGGATAGAAATTTATTGAAGATGTCTAGTTAAGTAAACATACTGTTAAAGTGAATCTAATATTAAAAACAAGGTATGTATTGGCAAAAAGTAAAGTTGACAGTCATATATTATTTTAAAGAAACTAATATTACTTCTATGCTTTAATCAGTGCTGGGCAAAGCACTCGAAGAAAGTGCTTTGAGCACCCAGCCCTTTGAAAAAGTAAATCATGCATTTTGGAAATTCTAAGTGCTTGCAATTAGAGAAAAAAAAATCAATTACCAAGCACTTTTTAGTATATTGTTATATAGATTATTCAGATAAATTTTTTTCAAAAGTTATAAAGCAAGAAATTAAAAACCTTTTTATTTTTATTCATTTATTTTAATACACAGATTGGGTGGAAATTACACTTTTTATGTCCAAAAATAATACCAACAACCATATTTTATTATACATCGAGATCAAGCTTGTCAATTAAAGTTTTAAAATAAACAACCCTGGTGCCTAAGATACATTAATATTATCTTACAAAAATAAAACTGTATTAAGGCCTACTATTAAATACCTAGTATAGGTACATTATAAAATTTAGTAAAATATATTACTAAGGATATCCCTAACTTATAATCTATACTACACTACTGCGGGGGTTTAAGATCCAACCCCCTACGCGATCCCTATGTTTTTTTCCATGAGTAGTACATTTCAAGGGGCTTATTTTCTTTCCAATATTTATCGTTTACTTGCCCCAATGTTTGGTTTCCGTTTAGCTGAACATACTGTCCTGCCAAAGGTGAAATATATATGCAGAAATTTAATAAACTGTGGCTGGCTGACAGCTGAGAATCTAAGTCAATGGTTAACCTCATTGCAAGATATTTATGAAGGTGATCTACAGTCGCATTTGCTGTTGTTTTGATGTATCTAATAGAGTTTTCTTTCAGGGCTTTAACTAATGGGTTATCGCCAGACATTTCTGTTGGGTGAGGCTTGAATACCAGCTCTATTTCATTAATAGTGTGAGGTTCTGAAGGCCCTTCACCATCTGTATCGGTTTGTTCAGTTTGGGCAGTTGAATCACTTTCTTCACTACGCTCAGAGGTTGTCATGGCACTTTTTGGTCGTCTTTTTAAAGAGCTAACACTTGAGGATACAGGACTGGGGGGATCACATGGTGTGCTACGTCCAGATGGAGCTGGACTTCCTGGATGGGCGTTAGGTCCGTGCCCTTGGTTTGTGGGATTATTTGGAGGTGAAATGTTATTTGCACCAGACACATTATTTAGATTTTGAGAGTTAATTACATTATTACTGGCTGGATGGGTGGGATTTTCACTTGTACCTGTTGGTCCAGCCATATTCTCACCTTGCTGCTCACTAGTAACGGTTTCATTGGCTTTTCTTCCTCGTGGAGCTCTATTTTGTGACTGCAACTTAATACCTTCATTGATTGACTGTACAAAAGCTTCCCTGGAGTGTACTTTATTTAATTTTGCCAAAACTTTTTCTTGGTGGGCCTCATATTCATCTCTGCTAGGATAAATCTTTGATATAAGTAAGTCAAAATTAGGATCTGCGCGTAGGGACCTCTTGGAAACAAGCTTCTTTCGACAAGTTGGACACTCCTTATTTCCAGACCGTAAAGCTGTAATAATACATTCTGAACAAAACCTGTGAAGACATTCCTTGGTAGTCATTGTTTTCTTAAGCATGTCCAGGCAGATGGGACACATTAGCTCGCTGTGAAGACTTCGTGGGGACACCGCAATTTCTGTGCTGTCTGTAATCACTTCTTGTGGCGTTCTGTGAAGTTCGTACAGAGACAGCTCCCATGTTTTGTTTAGGCCAATTTGTTCTGAAGTCGTCATTGTTTGAAACTTGATCGTATTTCACGAACATACGCGTTTTTTCTTGGAAGAAATGTCAATATTCTGTTTTTAAATCAGTTTACTCACCGCCATGTTTGTTTTGCAGCGTCTTCTTTGTTATCGACTTGGCGACTGGCAACAGCTTCGACTGTTTTAAGTGGAGAGAAGTTTTGATATTTTGATGTCCAATATAACCTATTTTTTCTCTGTGGTTTCATAGATGAACATGGGCGTAGCTTGTTGGGGGGCTAGTATGGTAAAAAATAAGCATGGGCGTAGTTAATTTACTGGGACTTTTGTAATATACCTATTTTAATTTTTTTTTGCAGGTTGCAGAGCTCTAGAAACAACAGGCATAAGATCACGCATAGTCGCGGACGGAATGACTCGGGGACCCGTAGTGCGTTTCCAATCGGCTACTCGCGCGAGTGAACTAGCTATATGGCTTAAGAAGTCCGAAAATTTTTTAAAAATTAAACAAAGCTTTGATTCGACAAGTAGGTTTGCCAAATTATCCAGAGTGTCTACACACATTGCAGGAAGATACCTTTTTATAAGATTCGTTGCTGAAACTGGGGATGCCATGGGGATGAATATGATTTCCAAAGGTAAGAATAGGTACCTATTTTAAGGGTAAATATTTTCATGTGTGGGCTCAAAGTATGTATAGTCCATAGTATCATCGCTTGAAAGAAGAAATTGCTTGTAACCATGAAATCTCCAATAAGAAATTACTATAACTTGGATTTTTGTAGGCACAGAACAATCTTTAAATACAATACAGACGGAGTTTACAGATATGGAGATTTTAAGTCTCAGTGGTAATGTGTGCACTGATAAGAAACCATCGGCTATAAATTGGATAGAAGGTAAAAATATTAATGAAAATATTCTTTAAGTACTACAATATTTTTAAATAATGCGTCACTACCCCTAGCTCTTAATGTTTTATTAACTTACTTTAAAAAAATCCCAATATTTAGAAAAAGCTATATTTTCCAAACAAGTTTTTAGAAAAATTCAACATAACATTTTTATAAAACCAAATTAAAAAAAAAAACATTGCTCCATAAAATTTAACAATTTATATATTTAAAAGACTATTTTGTATATAAATAAGATTCATATCAACATCACAGCAGGCATAAATCTGACACATATAGAAAAATGCCAGTAATCCACATAAACTATTTTTCAGGGAGAGGTAAATCAGTTGTCTGTGAAGCCATGGTACCGGCAAATATAGTACATACAGTATTAAAAACATCAACACATGCATTGATTGATTTGAACATATCTAAGAATATGGTTGGATCTGCAATAGCTGGAAGTATAGGTAACTAAGCTAAAAGTTAAAAACCGAAGCGCACTTGTCAAAACAGATAAAAACAAAGTGCCATGGTTTTGCCATAGTAACAAGCGCTGCGACTTGACATTTATGGCATGTTCTGTTTTTTGTTGTACGTACAAGATTGTATGGAAATCATATGAATTTATTATTCACTAGTGAATAATGGATATTATACACTAGTATACCGGGTGATTTACGACGAGCTTGCATTAGAACTTTTGAGGAAACTACTGAAAATATTTTTTTGAAAATCTGTAGGTTTAAGTTTTTCGATATGCTCTCCTCTTAAACTAAAATATTAACATGTTTCTGTCAGGAGCTTCAACTTTCATTTTTTAAATACAATATAGCCTTTTTTATTATATTTTTGGTTTTTGTATTAAATTTTAATTACATTTTATGGGACACGTTTTTCACCTAAGTCTACTAATTTCTGAGATATCTGCATATTTTGTAAATGCATGTTTTTCTCCTCAGACACACCGTTCTTAATTAAAATAATTAAATTAAATTAGCTCTACTATTTATTACTAACATTGATAATACAAAATTTTGTTTTATAAAAATTGTTGGAAATGACCACTTCACTTGATAGGCATGCACGAAGCAAATTTAATTTAATGATTTTAATTAAGAACGGTATGCTAGAGGAGAAAAACGCAAGAGACCATTTTTATGCAGAATTGAGCAGGCTAATCCGAAATAATATCCACATGGAAAAATATCAGTGGCGTCCCACTTATTTTTTAAATATATAACCGCTTCTTCATTTAAAGTTTTAAAAATTATTCTATTGGCGATAACGCTGAAACGAACGAACGAGATATCGAGCTGCGGTTTTAATATTTTTTCAAGCAAATTTCATCTACTTTTCGGTTATGGTATCATAATTATACCGTATGATTAATTTTTTCGGAGTAAAATCAAAAAATGTGTTATTACAAATTGCGCCCTCTCGCATTTTTTTTGATAACTATTATGGACAACTGAATACGATTGCTGAAAGTGCATACATTTCTCTTCCAAACAGTCTTTAGTTTGCTAAAATCGGATAAGTCGTTTATAAGTTACAGCGTTTTAATTGACTTTCAACAGCTTCCCCCCTCTTATTAAAGTCGAAATATGTAAAATTTTACTTTTCAATTACGCCCTCTTGCGGCAAAATGCGGAACTTAAACATTATTTCCAGGATTTTTTCATGACCACTTTAGTTATCATTTTTTTTTCCCCCGATGCCCAGTAGTTTCCGAGATACGGCCGGTGGCCATCCATAATGGGACACCCGGTACAGTAGTCGTGGACAAACATTATTATTGTTGTATTTATCAAAATGTATATTTATTTTAGGGGGATTTAACGCTCACGCAGCCAACATAGTGACGGCGGTATTCATAGCGACGGGTCAAGACGCAGCTCAGAACGTTACTAGTAGTAATTGTATCACTATAATGGAACCCTGTGGAGAAAAGGGCGACGATTTGCTTATTTCTTGTACTATGCCAAGTGTGGAGATTGGTACCATAGGAGGAGGTAAAAGATACAGATTATACCCTTGTACCAATTACCAATATTACCATAGACAATTTCATTCATCAAGCGGCTATTGTTTTGTGAACATGGTTAAAGTCACATTTATAATACAAATATTCCCCTCTTAAAAGGGGTAATCAAGCGGGGAAGTGGATGAAATGGGGGGGGGGGGGGACATTTTACGTGTAAAGTGCTTTGGTCACAAGTCGTTAGGCCATAAACATGGCCTTAAACATGGCCTTTTTTTTATCTGTGAAATGTTATTTTAGGGCTTAAATAGCCGAATTTCTTGCATACTTCGTAGAATATACATGGTGTCTATGAAATGACTGTACAACGCTTCACCATAAATTCCTTAACCAAAAATAAGGCGATCTAGGCCAACTTACCTATATGCAATGTTGCTTCGTTTTGTCGCTACAGGGCGCTAAAGTTTTCAAATTAATATTGTTTTTTTTGAATAATTTCTAAACGCCTTCATCGATTTCCATTAATTTTGGAACTAAGAATGACCACTATGAATAGCGTGTTTTGACGTATGCACCATCTTTTTTTAATACCTGCAAATTTAAAAATGGCGTCTGATTGGTAATTAATAGTTCCTCTTTTTGTATAAATGACTTTAATTATTTCTCTGACACTAGCTGACTTCATGTTGAAACTTTTTTGTCTCTTGTAAAATTTTAGCCAGACATGCAGCTTCTCTGCAAAAAAATTATTTACCATACCGTGTAATGCATCATTGCTGTTTGTTCAGAACGAGAAACATGAAAAAAAAATTAATTCTAGACAACTATCAACGTACTTATAAACACCTATAAGTCTATGGTTTATGAGTATCTCACAACTTTTCACGATTGTTTTATATTGGAAAGTACTTGCCCCTAGATTAGATGAATTTTTTCTTATTTTTTAGTTTTTCATATCGCACTACAGGTATATTATACAGTGTGTTTACAAAATTTTAACAAAAATAATTTAATTTTTGGAAATTTATTAATTTCTATCTTTCGAACACTATACCTACTCATTAACCATAGACATATAGGTGTTTATAAGTACGCCCCTGTACATCATAATATTGTACAACTATTGTTACTGAACATAATCAAGCTATTCATAAGGTATAATAATCACTGACAAAGTTTGCACGATACAACGCACAGTGAGATCTAGCTACCAATAAGTTAAAATAAAGCAAGGTTTTCTAAAAAAATCGGTATCTCTTAAAATATAGCAGATATCAAAAATTTGACAAATTACTTTCTTTGGTATGAATCAGTGATTCAATTGACGTAGAGGGATACAATTTAAAAATATTATTGTCAACGTTACACACCATTAAAATTGAAGCAAAATTCATCGTCTTCTTTAACACTTTGTATATAAAATTTTCTGACAGTTAAAGAAAATCCAACATTGACAATTGTTTCTCAAGGGATGAATCTATCAACCATTCAAAACCGTAGGTTGATATCATATCTGGTTCAGAAAATATTAACTGTTAAATTTTGGCGAAATTTTTCTTGCTCGAAAGCAATTGTCCAGCAGTTTATTTTGGTTAGTTGTGAAATTACAACAATGTTTTTTTTGCTGCCTATTTTTGAGTAGTTTTAGAATTATGGAATATTCCAAATTTTTTTTGTATCTTTTAGGTACAATTTTACCAGCTCAGTCAGCTTGCCTCGAAATGTTGGGAGTCAAGGGACCCCACTTGGACACTCCGGGAGACAATGCAAAGCAGCTGGCCAGGATAGTGTGTGGGGCCGTTTTGGCTGGAGAGTTATCCCTTATGGCAGCTTTAGCTAGTGGCCATTTGGTTAAAAGTCATTTAAGGTATAAAATAGTGGCTAATATCATATTTTATTCTTGTTAGAGGTGAACAGTGTTGCAACCTTTAAAAATAAAATTTCCCATTTTTTAAAAAATTCCGCGAACCCACAAAATACTGAAAAACTCTTATTTCCAGCAGATCACAATCGAATGTCGCTCAAATGATAATTTTCTTTACAGATACAACCGTTCCTATAGTGAGAAAAATTCTTCTGCATCTACTATGCCTGATCGAAGTATGTCTTGTCAAACTTAGAGAAAGGTTAAGGTAATTTCTTAGTCAATTTTGTATTTTTACTGTTACGGAGAGCTTTAAATATCTTTAGAAATACTTTATAATTGTTATCGTTTTATGAATATTCCCATTAATTTATTAAATAAGGAAGTTTAATTCTACAAATAGATATTTTTAAATTACTCTAAGTATAAAGAAAGGAGGAGTGTTCCTTCCTACACATAAAATTGATATTTTGCTTTTGGACTGCCTATATATTTCGTATTAATTTTTAAATGTGCATTGCATTTTAATGTTTCTTTCAATTTACGCATATACAGGGTGATTCCTAAGTTAATACTTTTTTTAGCTGTGTATAGAAGGCATTAAAATAAAGAACATTTTCAAATAAGTTTTTTCAAAAAACTTAAAAATTGGCGAGATAGAAGTAAACAATCCAAAACGTAGCCTAGCCTGCTTATGTTGTTTTTCTCTTATTAGTCAAGCAAGTTAATTTTAAATTGGTGACACGTGAAAATGGTAAAATTTGAAAACAATGAACTAGTTGATATGATGCTAATTTACGGTGAGTGTTCGGCTACTGCTTCGAGATTATACGCAGAACGCTTTCCCTTGCGGGCTCGTCCTACACCCAGAAGTTTTCTTAATGTTATTCAACGGGCAAGTTAGGCAAGATCGTATTTGATCCATAGTTGAATAAATGGATGCAAGTATTTTATTTTTAAGTTTTTTGAAAAAGTTGTTTATTTTAATGCCTTCTATACACACAGCTAAAAAAGAAGTATCAACCTAGGAATCACCCTGTATTTTTGTGGTTTCTCCTGACGGAACGACTCATTTTACTTTTTCTAGGGTACTATTCAAATTGATCTTATTCCTTATTTAATGAATTTTTGGTTTTACTGTCATTTTGTCCTGTAGATAAGGCCAAAGGCATTCTTTTTACTAAAACAAACGACCAACGCATGAACAATAGTTTTAAAAATTGTGCAATTTTTATCATCCTGTAAAATAATTCATTTTTATTTTAAAGCGTCGTAATTATTTATTTTTGATTTATTTTATTAAGAGTGAGGTCTAGTGACGCATTCGCCATTTCGTTTTTTGATTAATATTTATTTAGACAACTTAAATTTCTGTTTTTACATCACTTTTTAGTTATTCTATTTTGTTTATACCATTTTTTGTGGAGTAATTAATCTTGTATGTATTTAATGATAGGCACGTTACACCTACAACGGTATACCGATTAAGCAAGTTGAACTTTGAACATGGCGTATGTCGTCACTGCGAGAGTGCGAGCACGGTTGCATAACCTGACTGATGGTTTTACCTGACATCAAAAACGGGCAAATATCAACAATAAAACAATTATTTTTTTACACCTAATGTAAACAGGCGTTAAGCGTCCTCGCAGTGACGTCCAAATGTAGAATAAAGATAGAGAATTTATGCGGAATAGCATACCGGTGTTTGTGTATCGTGATCATAGGCCAATTTAAATCAGTGACGATCGAATGAATGACATGGTCAAACCTGTCAACACAATGTTCCACTTAATTCTATTGTTATCAAATAGTATGACCTATTGTTCATTTCTAAAGTTTTGAGAAGGTAAACTGCAGCGGAACCATGGAAAGGATAAAAAAGAAATTTTCTGTCTATTTTCCTCCTTGCGGTTCCTATTTAGAACGATTTAAGATCACTCGGCTACATTCCCGATGGCCAAAAGACGACCCGTCCCGATAGAAATAGGAATAACTTTACGGCTCTTTCCAATTATCTTTCTTGCTCTTTTAAATCCGATTTTGCGTATTTCTGTTTCATTCTAAAGATGTGGTTTTCATGTTATGTGTGTTTACTTTGGATATGTCAAATATTTTTGTTTCATAATATAACCCAACTATTTCTTCTACAATTTTCCTGTAGGTTTTAACCGATTTCAGTTCCTAGAGTATTACTTTTTCCGGAAAATTGAGCGATCAAACACAGAAAATCTTTATACAGGGTGTCCCAGATAATACGGGGATCTCTTCAACCGTATAAGATACAGAGAAGGTTAGTTTAGAAAAAAGTTGCGCCCACTAAATTCTGCAACATTGTGTTTTCAAATTTACAGAAAATTCTCATCCTTCCGAAGAGGGGCAAACCCGAGTTTTTGGCGATTTGGTTTTTATTTTATTCTGACTCTGTTCAAACATATTTTAAAATACTGTTTACGGTCTTCTTACCATTTTTTCTTCTCTACAAGTTGGTGTAATTAGATTTTTAATCCGACGTTTCGTTTTTTCAAAGCCATCATCAGCTTCGCTTTTTTTAAATAGTCGGGAAATTTTATTTCATTATTTTTAAATTCTCCTCCTTTATAATTTAATGACGTATCACATTTAGTATTAAGAACACGTTTTGGACTTAATAACTCATCATCAATAAGAATAGTGGAAATTCATCTTATTTGAAACTATTTTATTTTTAATCTCCGTAACCTAATATAATTTTTATCTGTCTCAACTTTATAGTTCTTGAATAAATTATAAATACTTGCCAAATGACAGATTAGGGTTAATGAAATAGTTTAGGCAAATTACCTTTTATCTAATTTCTTTGAAGTAAAACTTTTATGTTTTTGAGTTTTTTTTTTAAATAAAAATTATGGAATATTATTCAAGAGAAGAAAAAGCGGATATGATTTGTTGTCTAGAGTCAAGTTATTTCTAGTTTGCTTTGAAAACAAAAGGAAGTTGATGGATACAAGAAGAATTTGCAATTGTTCTAATTAACGCTGGTTTTGAAAAAGCGAAACGTCGAATTAAAATTGTAATTACACCAACTTGTATAGAGGAAAAAAGTGGTAATGAGAATGTAAACTTTATTACGAAATTGTGAAAGGTTTTGCCCAATTATCTTCGGAAGGATTCGGAGTTTTTTTAAATTTGAAAACACAATGTTTCAGAATTTAGTGGGACGCAACTTTTTCCTAGTTTAACCCTCTCTGTATGGTTAACGAGATCCCTGTAGAGTGCATCCTTATCTGGGACACTCTGTATAGTGCCAAATCATATCGGAAAGAAATTTCCTCTATATTTTTTCTATTCTTACGGCGTTACATGGTTCTGCTGCTAGTTACTGATTTAAATTTATCTCATATTTCTTGAAATTTTTTTATAGATATACAGGGTGTCCCACCGGGAACCGAATCGATCTATATATTGAAAACTATACATAGGAAAGTTTTGAAAATTTGACAGTATGCTGATGCTGATGGGGGCGACCGGGCTAAAATATTTTCATAATGGTAGCACTTCCGGTTATACCGGAAGTAAGTGTTAACTTGCTTATTTTAAGTGGGACACCCTATATATTATTACATTTTTGCATTCTACGCAAGATTCTAGGCAGATTTTGTATACCATGTCCTATACCTATGTTTAAACGTTTTTGACATATTTGAATTTTTATGTCAAAAATGACGTGTGCAAGCCTTAGAATAATTATCAATTTTTTCTATAAAGAAGCCTTATTTATTTAATATAAGTGGGATTCCTTGTTATAAAGGACCTGCTTTAATAGATTTTTTATAATATTTTCATAACTATTAATACAGGGTTCTTTATAGAAAAATTGGTAATTATTCTAAGGCTTGCTAACGTCATTTTTGACATAAAAATGTCAAAAACGTTTAGACATAGGTATTGGACATGGTATACAAAATCTGCCTAAAATCTTACGTAGAATGCAAAAATGTAATAATATATAGGATGTCCCATTTAAAATAAGCAAGTTGACACTTACTTCCGGTATAACCGGGAGTGCCACCATTATGAAAAAATTTTAGCCCGGTCGCCCCCATCAGCATACTGTCAAATTTTCAAAATTTTCTTATGTATAGTTTTCTATATATAGATCGATTCGGTTCCCGGTGGGACACCCTGTATATGTCAAGCATATGTCAAAAATTTGTAGGCAAACGAACAGATTATTGAATGTTGGAAACTTAAATATATGTGTGTGTACATATATGACTGAAATCTGCTCAGATAAAATATATATTTAGTTAGGCATTTTATTGTTTTGTGATATAGTTTAAATAAATTATACTATTATAAAATAAATAATTTTAAATTTTTCTAAGGACCCATAATTTTTCTAGGGGGTCATCAGCATCTCATTTTCGTTATAGAAAACAATATAGTTTTTTGCGCCATCCTCTAGAATCGAAAATAACTTAGAGTTGTAAGTTACTTGGTTTCCTTTAACTTTTCTAATAAAAGTGTTTACTTATTTTTAATAACAACGCTAAATACCACCCTGTATAGTAATAGTATCTAAAGTATTAAACTATGAGTTTCTTGAACATCTGATATTATCTCTAATTTTTTTTTCACAATGAGCCCTTTGACTATAATCGAATTTATCATAGACATAGTCAGCATCAGAGCTGGGCAGTAATTGCCTCGAAAGTGCTTGAAAAATTGCTTTAAGTACAATAATGCTTCGAGCACAGTACTTGTGATCACTTTAAAAAACAGTCCTTGATAATTGGTAATTGAATTTCCCTTTTCAATCCATTTAAAGTGCTTGCAAGCACTCAAAATTACTTACCTCGGTAATTGGTAATTGAAAGCACTTGTTACTTCTTTTTAAGCTGTGTATAAAAGGCATTAAAATAAACATTTTCAAATAATTTTTTTCAAAAAACTTAAAAATAGGCAAGATACAGAAGTCAAAAATCTAAGTGCAGGCCTGGTCATCAAAACGTAGCCTGCTATACTTTATGTTGTTCATCTTATTAGTCATGCAATTTACGGGTCGGTGGTCAGTTATTTGGCAATCCGGTGCGGTGTGTTTTTCTGAAGCAAGTTAATTTTAAATTGGTGACACGTGAAAACAATGAACTAGTAGATATGGTGCTAATTTACTGTGTGTCGTTAAAGTGCGGCTGTTTCTTCGAGATTATACGCAGAACGCTTTCCTTTGCGGACTCATCCTACAGCCAGAAGTTTTCTTTTATTCAACGGGCAAGTTAGGCATGACCGTATTTGATCCTTAGTGTAGGAAATGAATGTAAGTATTTTATTTTTTAGTTTTTTGAAAAAAGGTATTTGAAAATGTTGTTTATTTTATTGCCTTCTATACACAGCTAAAAATGAAGTATCAACTTAGGAATCACCCTGTATAATCGAATTTATCATAGACATAATCAGCCTCAAGCACTTTGAATTTCCAAGGTGCTTGGTGCTTGATACTGGAAATTAATTTTCCAAAGGACTTGGTGCTCGAAGCACTTTTTTTAATGCTTTTTGATGATTTAAATAGAAAAGAACAGCTAGAAATAGGATATACAGGTAGAAACCCGTCGCTGATGACGTAGGTAAGAGTTTTCGCATATTTTTTATCAGAGCGTATTTTGTTTAATTTTTTCTTAGTAAATCAAAAAGTTAAACAGTGAAACGATAGAAAATTTTATTTTTTCTTGTTTTATGCGGTGAGGTCAAAGTTTAGAATTTAGTGAAAAGGCCAATTAAAATACATTCTTTCGGGGGGAAAGTTACAACCTGTATCTACATTAGAAAAAAACAACTGATAATATTACTTAAGTATTTTATTTCAGAAAACCCCCTAAAAAGGTTTGTTAAGATTTCCATCACTACTTTGTTTTCTGATTGGTATCAGCGACGCTTTACTTGCAATTTTTTTCTTTTTAAAAAGCTTTTCTTTTTTCGCGCCGAAACCACTACAGGACGGTTTCGCATCGACAGAAGATTTTTCATCGCAGACGACAAAACTTTGAACCGACAATTTCGAGAGTTTTTCTAGACTTTTCATCGCGACGCTCTCCTTCGTATGGTCACTCTCGCAGCTCTTGCACAAGATGTCTTCGCTGGATTTAGCATTTTCTTCCTCGAAAATTATTTGTGAAGCAATTCCCGAACAACTTTTTGAATAGTCTTGCAACTCCTCCAATTTATCAGAGAAAAAATCATAACATCTCATGTTTTTATGTTCACTAGTTTTCGCGATAAATGGACTAATTCCCCCTAGGAAAGCGTCGGATGACATTTTGTAAATTCTTTTTGAAGAAGTCGACTCCAAATTATCCATTTTGCTAGTATTAGTCTTAGTGGTTTCTTTTGAAGAACAATCTGGACTGAAGGAGACTGTTCCCATAAGACTTTCATTAAGTTCTTCGCTAGTTACTTCCTTTTCAAGCTTATAGCCCAACATTTTGTGAATCTCGGCATTTTTTACATTGCTTTGTTTGACAATATTCTCGATCTTAGAAAAAATCGTTCCTATTCTTTCATTTGTTTGTCCAGCGTTGCGAGCATCTTTAATCATCTCCTCATTTTTTACTTTTTTCTCCTCCTCCTCCTCCTTCTCCTCCTCATGCTTCAGCTTTTTGCTATTGTTTTCTTTTTTAGCGGAATTTGGCGCTTCTCTTTTACTAGGTTTTTTGTTTAACTCGGTGCGTTTGGGCGGCAATGGTCTATTAAAAAGATCGTCATCTTCCCTTTTCATTTCGAAGGGATGGTAATTTTTCCTTGGCTGAGTATTCACATTCACAGGTTCCGGATTGATTCCTGTAGATACCTTACTTTTCTGAACCTGGATACCTGACATATTCTCCATGATACTTTGGATCATTCGCTGGATATTATCGTTTGGATCACTTTTCAATATGGTATTTATACCAATATCTTCGTTGGTAAAATATGACCGGCTCAGTTCCGTATGAACGTCACTTTTGCTGTGGAATCTTCTAGTCAGATCACATAAAGTTTCCAGCTCTGTATACCGTCTCATTAACGCATCGTTCACACTGTCTGTCTGAAGTTCTTCGAGGATATCCAGAGATCTTTCGTCGTGCTCATGCAGAATAGCATCGCAAACGGCATCCAGTAACAATCTACTTTCATTTTCGGATTTGTTCGTGGAATTTTCCAATTTTTTAAGGTACGAAAGGTCTTCTGAAATGTCAATCAGATCTGGCAAAGTAAAACTGTCGCGACTCTCGAACTCTGCAATGCTTCTGAACTCGTAGGTCTTACCGCTAGCTGGACTTTTATAGGATTCCCAGTTATTGTTCAAAGTGGTGGTAGTGGCGTCCGATCCGATATCTTGCATCCAAGGGTAATTTTTCGATGGCGTTCCGAATTTCGATAACATTTTTGTGGTGGAAGGAGGCACAATTATCGGAAAAGCCGCTGATAACTCTTTAGTTGAACTCTTGTCAGGTTTGTCGCAACAGTTCGGTTTTATATTTTTATTGGAAGGTGGTTTTATTTGGCTCGAGGAACCGAAGTGTTCCACTGAACCGTCTGCATTTATCACAGGTTTACAATTACCACAACAACAGACGCGTATACATAAAGTTTTGTGCTTCGAACTGTTAATATTGTAGAGCTGTTCGGCATATGTTTTACATCCTGTCGTACACGGCCCTTCCGTCGCGCAGCCTATTTTTAATACCTTTTGTTGGCTTGGTTCTTTTAGTACCTTTTGTTGGCTTGGTTCTTTTAGTACCTTTTGTTGGCTTGGTTCTTTTGTATATTTTACTGTTTCGGTGCATGATTGTGATGTTTGCGTTTCCTTATGATCTCTTGGAGTGTGCGTTTGAGTTTGATGGTCGAATCTATTATTTGATCTTTTTCCGCACTGAACCTGATAAATAAAAATTATTAACTTTGTATGATATATTATGGTGGGTTGCATAAAGATTTTAAATATTAGTTAACTAACCATCAGGCGACTTGTGACACACAAGTGGACAAGTAAATCAAACATTGTCAATGTCATTTATGTCGCAGTCAAAGTTGCCTGGTTTTAACTAACGATGATCCCTCCTAAACCCTATTTTCTTGAATTTGTCTTTTAAGGACCTATTTGACTTTTTAAAAATATACAGTTTGTCTGCAGATGGTGTATGTAGATGATGTACAATTACGGCTTAACCTTAGTTCAATGTTGAACCAAGCTCAAACTTCATTTTGACAACCAACAAGAATGTAAAGTGGTTGTCAAAATAAAGTTTGAGCTGGCTTCAACGCTAAACTAAGCTTAAGACGTAATTGTACCGGGTGTCCCAATAAGAATGGCCCTCGGCCGTATCTCGGAAACTACTGGGCATAGAAACTCAGGAAAAAAAAAATTATAACTAAAGTGGTCATAAGAAAATCCTGGAAATAATTTTTAAGTTCCGCATTTTGCCGCAAGAGGGCGTAATTGAAAAGTAAATTTTAAAAGTTTACAAATCTCCGAAAATTCCACATTAAGGTATATCTTTGATAACACCATTGAAAAGCTTGGACAATTATGCATCATTTTGGTCTTATGCTCATTGGCGTACCGACTTTAATAAAAGGGGGGAAGCGGTTGAATGTGTAATCAGTTAAATCGCTGTAACTTATAAACGACTTATCCGATTTTAGGAAACTAAAGACTGTTTGGAAGAGAAATGTATGGGTATGCACTTTTACCAATCGTATTTAGTTGTCCATAATAGTTCTCAAAAAAAAATGCTAGAGGGCGCAATTTGTAATAATAACACATTTTTTGATTTTAATCCGAAAAAATAAATCATACGGTATAATTATGATACCATAATCGAAAAGTAGATTAAATTTGCTAGAACAAATATTAAAACCGCAGCTCGATATCTCCGTTCGTTTCAGCGTTATCGCCAATAGAATAATTTTTAAAAGTCAGCGATTATATATTTTTTAGAAAAAAAGTGGGACGCCACTGATATTTTTTCATGTGGATAATATTTCTGATTAGCCTGGTCAATTCTGCATAAAAATGGTCTCTTGCGTTTTTCTCCTCAGGTACGCCGTTCTTAATTAAAATAATTAAATTAAATTAGACAGGCGGAAGTGAAGGTGGTCATTTCCAACAATTTTTATAAAACTAAATTTTTCATTATCAATGTTAATAATAAATAGTAGAGCTAATTTATTTTAATTAAGAACGGTGTGTCTGAGGAGAAAGACGCAAGAGACCATTTTTATGTAGAATTGACCAGGCTAATCAGAAATAATATCCACATGAAAAAATATCAGTGGCGTCCCACTTTTTTCTAAAAAATATATAATCGCTTACGTTTAAAAATTATTCTATTGGCGATAACGCTGAAACGAACGGAGATATCGAGCTGCGGTTTTAATATTTGTTCTAGCAAATTTAATCTACTTTTCGAATATGGTATCATAATTATACCGTATGATTTATTTTTTCGAAATAAAATCAAAAAATGTGTTATTATTGCAAATTGCTCCCTCTAGCAATTTTTTTGAGAACTATTATGGACAACTAAATACGATTGGTGAAAATGCATACATTTCTCTTCCAAACAGTCTTTAGTTTGCTAAAATCGGATAAGTCGTTACTAAGTTACAGCGATTCAACCGCTTCACCCCCTTTTATTAAAGTCGGTACGCCAATGAGCATAAGACCAAAATGATGCATAATTGTCCAAGCTTTTCAATGGTGTTATCAAAGATATACCTTAATGTGGAATTTTCGGAGATTTGTAAACTTTTAAAATTTACTTTTCAATTACGTCCTCTTGCGGCAAAATGCGGAACTTAAAAATTATTTCCAGGATTTTCTCATGAGCACTTTAGTTATAATTTTTTTTTCCTGAGTTTCTATACCTAGTAGTTTCCGAGATACGACCGAGAGCCATTCTTAGTGGGACACCCGGTACAACAAAATTACCTAAAGGTAATTTTTAATTTTATTTCACGTACCACATTAAAAGTAAGTGCATATACCGACTGCCGATTCTAAATCTTAATACACTCCCACGTAGTCCTATTTTCACTTTTGGCGGATTCTGGCCTAAATTAAATATATTTACATACCTTTTGTAAAAAATATTTACAAAAAACGTCATTTAAATAAGGGTTAAATTATGACATTGACATTGAGTGACCAAAACAATTAGGGTACCGGTTTTGGAACTACCTGCTTATCTATTGCCAAGAGATAAACAAAATTTACAAATTAACGTAATATTTTTATCCAATCACAATAATTGAGACACACATAATAATCATGATACCAAGATTACAAGATGATATTCATTGTGTTTCCACGGTTACGAATAGAAATTTTACTCACGAGATGACGTCACAGCCTCTGAATATCGCACCTTGTAATCTTTGTATCGTGGATAATTATAAAACGCACTGGACTTCTGCCTTCCCCGTGGAGTAAGTTGTCGTAGCACGTAGGTAGCAGTAGTAGTAGTAGTAGTAGTAGTAGTAAAAAAAAAAGTTGTAGTAGTAGTAGTAATAGTACATTATATACCTAGGTTGAGAAGTGAGCTATTATATAGCGAGCGCTTTTAAATCCCAAGGCGCGAAGCGCCGTGGGATATAATGTGCGAGGTACATAATAGCCTTCTCAACCGAGGTATATATAGAATTTTTTCTACTACTAACAGTAAAATATTACATATTTTAATTGGTTTAAATCTTTGTTACCCATTTCCACCTAATTTTTAAAAAAATTTGAAAATCAAGTCACCTGGGATTTTACTTGTCAAACTAAAGAATAAAATTAAAGAAATGCGTTCTTAGCTGTCAGTATTTGATAAATATTCGCGTCAGTTAAATAAAATTATAAAATGTCTGAAGTTAAAAATGACTTAGATTTTTTCGGAATTTCTTTATTTAAAATGGTCCAATAAGGCTTAAAATCAATAATGTGATAAAGAAACGGTAAGTTAAGTTATAAAATTGTCTGTAACAACCTCATTGAACAGCTGTTTTTCATTATTGACCTAGGTAATTTTTTATTATCATTATTAACCTAGGTGTAGAATTGTTACTTCTCGATAGAGCGATGGAGTAAATAATGACGATTTCTCAAGTAAGTAGTAGAAAATAGGTATTATAGGGGTAGTTACAAGAATTTTGGCCAAAATGGATAAGTGATATATAAATAAATTAATTCTGGATTAGAGCCTCTAATTTCTCTAAGGCAAATTTATAGACTGTGCAAACCCGTTTTTTGAATTAGGCCACGAAACAAAATTACTAGAACAAATTTTAAAAAGTTTTGAACCAAATTTTTGACCATTTCCGCAACTTTCTGTCAACTGAACTAATACACGTCTGATTGATATCAAGGCGCTGTTACTGTAAAATAATATTTTAACGTTGCGAAAAGAGACACAAATGTTGCGGAAATGATTAAAATACTGTTTAGATAGTAAACATTTTAGTTAAAAAGTTAAGTACCTATTAATACTTTTTTTACTTTTAAAATATTCTTTATGCATTAAAGTATAAGTTAGCATTTCAGGTTTTCCTACATTCTATTTATGTTATATTACATTATATAACTTATCCCAGATCTACTGTATTAGCACCAAAACAGGACACAACAACGAGGCAACGCCCTGTCGGGGCTGGTCTTTGCCCTGGTAGAAAAACACCCTGATTTTAATTTTATTTATATTCGGCCGGTTCCAGCAATCTTTGACCGCCATGAAGGAATTTGTTTTATTTGCACTTTAAGATATTAATTATTAATTGTAACTTGAATTCAAAAGATTTTACGCTTGTTTCACTGAAAACACGGTACGAAAAAAACAGCTTTATCACTCAGGTACTAGTGTAGCGAAACCTATTAATAATATAAAACATACAAACATACAATGAATTACTGTGTCTGGGTCTTAAACATTAGGAAAAAAAAACAATTATATTTTTTAAGCGACAAAAATGATGTTGGCAGAAATGACTGTTGTGGAAATGACAATATAATAGTTTTTTTTAAGATCCTGATAGAAAATATTTGTCAAACCGGTAAAATATTTAGATTAAAATAACAAGAAGCTGCGGCAAGAATAAATGAACCAATAACTTTTAGTTAGGAGCCGTTGCAGGATTACATATAATAAAAAACAAAATTTGTTTAATAAAGTAATTATTATACGTACCATAAAAATATCAAATTTATACTTTTATCATAATAAAATTAAAACATTTATGTTAAAAAGGGCTTGTGGCAATACACCTTTAAGTTTGTGTTGGGGACATGTTGCAGAAACAGTAGCGTAGCTAGAAAATATGCTCGGGGATGGCTCAGTGGGCGTAAGTGGGACATTTCTTTTTTCTGGAGAGAGGGAGATACATGTATTCCATGATATTGTACCAGTGAAGAAAGTGGAAAAGCGCCGCAGACGAAAAAATTTCGGGGCCACGCCCAAAGTTCGTTTAAAATTCACCTAACTACTATCAAATTTCGAAAATTAAATGATTACCTCTGCCCCATGGTTGGATTAATTTAAAATTACCTTATAAATCAATAACTAAAACGATATGCGTCCGAAACCTTAATCTCTGTATAAAACAGGACAGGAAGGGAAAAGTTTAAAAACTAAACGTTTCCTTAAGACCTTTGTAAACAAAAGCCAAATATACATTATTTAAAAATTTAAATTAAGAGTCCAAGCGTGAGACGAAAAATTAGGTTGCAATTAGACTTTTAAACCCGAACTCCTAGGCTGACGGGAGCCCCCCCCCCCCCCCCCCCCCCATAAATGCGCCACTGTGCGGAAATGACATTTGTATTGTATTTTCTGTATTTCTGGCAATCTTTCCTTGTTAAATATGGGTAATTCAAATTTTTTATTATTAATATTAAACATTATTTATACATACTTAATAAAATGCAGAGAACTGGACAAGAGCTTCTAAGCGAAATTATAGGAGTTCTAGGTTTCACTATGATTCGAGATCGTAACTGATGAACAAGATGTATGGAGCGAAAAAACACTAGAAATTACTCTTGCTTGGGGCAATAATCTGGTACACAGACGACTCGAAAACCAAAGAGGCTATCGAAGCAGGGGTACACTGGGTAAGACTGGAGAAAAACGTTTACTTCTCTCTGGGTAAATCTCCTACATCAGTGTTTCAAGCGAAAATTTACGCCATCCTACAAAGTGCGTACGAAAACAACAGGAGGATTTACTTGAAAAAGCTAATATATTAAGGGGAGACCGGGGCAAGTTGTAACACTGGGTAAGTTGAAATAGTGCGTATAGGAACAAAAAAAAACTGCTTGGCGGAGCGCTCTTTAAATGTATAAACATTAAACAGATTTCAGTCGACGATCAACTACGACGCAGATTGCATGCTAGGATTTTATTTACATTAAAGTGGCTTTATGCAATCATTTAGTATAAAATACACTGATATAACACATACCTATACTCCTCACGTTGAGTCGCATGATATAAATATGGTAAAAACATGACTGGCAATACTTACGCCCCTTTTCACACATGTACCATAATCATAAGTGAAATTATCTGTACAAATACAATACCGCATAGTTTCGATGGTCAGTAACTATATGAAACAGGCATGCTATTCTGTGTCAATTTAAATTTAGACTTACAAATCTAAAAGTTCGTTTTGGATTTTTCTTTCAAATTAATTTAAAGTGTCAATGTCACGTCAAAGAGACAGTCAAATTAGTTCAGTGTCAAATATTCTAAACCAGCAATCATCTGATAAAAATATCAAATTATGCGTAAGTTACAGGGTTAAAGTCCTTAAGCTTGAAACGTACGGATGTGAGACGCGAGGAAAAACGGTGCTTTGGGGCGCGTTTACGACACATATTATATACATTTACTATATTGCCAATACAAGCAGCCGCACGAAGCAAGAATACACCCATCGTGCGATTCAAAATAACCTGAGTTGGGGGCCGTGGCGCTTGCACAGTAGGGAAAAAATTAGGTAACCCACACGATTTCTAACAGAACGTAAACAGAACCCAAGGTCTCTTGAACAGAACCGGCTTGCCGTTGTATTCTTATTTGTCGCCATCTTTTATTTCGTTCATTCGTGTGTGGTTATAATTTCCAAGTTTTGGGTGTTAATATTTATAAAACTTTAGTTTAGACATTTTTTTTTGGTAGGTTGTAAGTTGTAGTCGTTTTCAGCTTTTTTTACGTTGTATTCGTTCGGATGTTTCGTGTGTGATTGTGGATATTATCTTTAAGTTTTGGGTGCGAATTTAGGTATAAAACTTTGCCAGACATTTTGTTATTGTTAGCGACTTGTGTCTCAAGATGGGTAGAAAAAAATGCATGATCCTTTTTTGCACGAATCGCGGTTCAACACCAGGAATAAGGTATTTCAGGTATGTAAAATATCGGTTACTTAGTTTTATTTGACCATAAACTGTACACACTCGAACTAAACGAGTGAATTTAAATAAAAGCTTGTAAAAATATTTTGAAAGTAGGCCCTGTCAAATGTTTACATCAAGAAGCAAATTTCCGATCTACGCAAACTCAACGGCCCCTGATCATCTGCTTACAGTGGTGGCATCATTGAATTATGGTATTAGCAATATAGTGTATGTATATATGTGGTTTACGATCATTTGTTGGACGCGTTCTGGGAATCGATTCTAGAATTTCGCTTAAGAATGTCGCATTCAAAAAATGTCGTCGTAACTGGAGAATTTGGAGTCCCCAAAACGCGCCCGACATCGATTGTAAAGGCGACCTTGAATTTATAGTAATGTACAATGCAGATACACAAGCGAAGCACGGCGCGGCGCCTCGAATGCTAAAAGCTCTATCCTCATTACGCCGCGCCACGCATAAGTGCTTGAAAAGTTATACAGTTACAGGGTGGATGCACGATGCACATCACAGCTTCTGACGTAATTTTTTATTTGATGGTGTCGTTGATTAAATCGTATATTTTTTAAATTCTGTTAGGACTGAAATAACGATATAACCTCCAATATGGGCATTTCTTCTTTTGCTGAATATTAAACATACCTATGTTAAAAATATGTACCAACTTATTATTCACTTTTGACCATCTTTCAACCAGTGTTGCCGATCTGTTAATTTTAATTGATCTGTTACTTTTTAAAGGATCGGTTACGCCTTTAAGCAATCTGCTACGTTGTGATTTGATGTTTTTGGGTAGGAGGACAGAGGACCTTTTTGTTTTTTAATTATCACTTTTGTTCGGGTTCGCCCTTTGCGTAGCTTGGGTAGGGATTTTTCCTGACAACTGAGCATCGTGTTTTTGAGGTTGGAAGGAAAATACATTTTTTTTTAAAGGGATACCTACCCCCTGTATTTGTATCTGTTAAAACATTAAATTTTAATCAAAAAAGCATATTATGAATTTTTCCTAGGATGCAAATTAAAGAAGTTATAAAGCCCAAACTGAAGCAACAAACATAAATTTACAAACTTTATTTTACACAATATGAACTTATGACAAAAATATTAATATAAGTATAGAAGTTGTAATATCGACGTTATTTTTGACTTAAGAAGAAATATCATTAAGGTTTTTTGTTTAAAATTTAAAGTTTTAACAGATAAAAATATAATATATAAGCGGGTTTCCAATTTACATTTTTGTAGTTTACTTCTAACATCAAGTGTGGTAATAGCAAAAATTGGCGACAATAGGACCTTTGAAGTAATATATTTTTTACTATTCATTTCATTATTATTTTGTTATACAAACAGCCAAAGCAATTTAACTAATTAAAAGAATTTAAATTTATACCGGATGTTGCGCAATTACCACATTCGTCTATTTAACCGGAAGTCGTATATCATAATTTATTACTATCTGTCGATTATATCAATTATTTATTAGAAGCGGTACTTTTATCTTTGTTTACTTTTAGCATTTTTGTTACAAATTTATATTTCCTGCTGTCATTTTATTTTTATATTTATAATTTCCCAAACATATTTTCTAAAGACGTAGGTATGTCGGAAATGTCAAGTCATTTTATGTTTCAAAGTATCCTCAATAAATGTCAAAGATATAAAGTTATGTATCCGCCTATCTTATGCAATTTTCAGCCGGAAACTGTCACCTAATTTTTGATATTTTATTGTTTCCTGCCGGATGTTTATAGACAATAATTAGCCATACATTTTCAGTATCAAAGAAGCCGCATGAAATTATGTGACAGATGGCTACTTAAATTACTTAGTAGTAGTAATTAATTATTGTAATAATTTAGGATTAATGGAAAAATCTTTCTATATAAACGCTAGCAAACTATGAACAAAGGGGATTATTCAGTTAAAAGCATTCAGTAAAAGTCATTCTGTAGAAGGCATTCAGTCAGTCAACAGTCACATATAATCAGTTTTCCATTCATAGTGAAGTTAAACCTTTTTAAAAAACAATGTTATTTAAAAATTAAGTGAATTGTGAAATGTGCTTTTCGGTGAAAAATCGTTCATCTAACCGTCGACGATCAGGTTTGCTTAGACTAGACATTTTTACATTATAGCAAAGATTTTGACATTACGATGATTAAGGCTGGGTTGGGTTTGCTTCGAGTATTTGTAGGTTAGTGTATGCAAAACTTTGCGTTCTTTCTTAATTTTGATATTTTTATTTTTATGTTTGCAATGTTGTTTGTACAATGTACATTGTACACTGTTAACTCATAAGTTAATAAATTAGGCTCCCTTTATACAACATCAGTGTTTGATTTTCGTATTAGGAAGGAATAAGATAATTAGGCCAACTCTAAGATTCAATATTCAGTAAATCAGTAAATTCTAAAATATAGTAGTGAAAATATTAACATAGGCAATAATGCCCAAAGTCCCGAACCCACTATAATCTTGTCAAACACACTGAAGATAGCCAGAAATGAAATACCTACATTTCCGTAAATAAAAGAGTTTTTACACAATCTGGCAACAGTGTGGGGTTCGACAAATGGTGTCAGGTGTGGGGTTGATTAAAAGAAAACAGTGAGCTATTATTAAAGTAGGACTTTGAGACTGTGGATGTTAAATACTTCCCCACAACAGCATTTTGCCTAATAGGAAAATTTAAACTTGACCATGACCGAAGAAAAAGTAAAAGAAACTGTTAACCCAGTAAATCCCGTTGTTTTAAATAATGTCGTTATTGGACTTGATTCAGTTCCAAGTTATAATGGAAAAAGTAATATCGAAGAATTTTTATCAATAATTGAAGAAACTGCTTTACTTGCAAATTGGACCGAAGTACAAAAAGTAGCGATTACTCGCCTTAAACTCCGAGAGGAAGCAAAACAATTCATTGAAGCCGAAGAAACCCTGAAAACTACGCCAAGTTGGCATGCTTTATCTCGTGGACTGAAAAAACAATTTAAAAAATCTGAAATCAATGGAGAAGCGCGCAGAAAATATATGGAATGTAAACAACGAAATGGTGAAACCTGTCGACAATTTTTGACTAGATTAAAAATGCTTGCAAATAAAACTGTCATGTATACTGGAACAAAAAATATAGATACCGTTTTAAAAGCCATCTTTGAGGAAGAATTAACCACTCAATTTGTAATGGGATTAATTATGCCCTTAAAAGCAAAAATTTTATCAAAATCCCCAACTGATTTAAATTCGGCTTTGAAAATGACAGAACTAGAGGAAGCTATTGAAGGCATAATAAGATCTTCTACATCACATAGAGAATGTCGAGGCCTGAGTATGGAATTTACTCACAAACCTACACAGAATACTGGACGTCATCAAAGTTTAAAGTGCTATAATTGTCAAAATTCAGGCCATGTAGCTAAGGAGTGTAGACAATCCAAAATTCGCGACCTAAGGTGCTACAAATGCAATAAACTGGGACATTTTGCAAGTTCGTCTAGAGGTCAAAATACAAGGGAATTGCTAACCTGTTATAATTGCAATAAGATTAGACATCTACGCATCAACTGCCCGACATACCAGTCCAGGACAATAAATAACCAAAGAGGTTTAAACGCCAGAGCAGCTCCTTTTCAACCCCGAAGTCCGGCTGCTCAGCAAAAAAAGTAAATGAGGTTGGGATACAGTGCTCTGAACAGTTATTACGCCCTCGTAATATAGCTAAAGTGGTAATAGGAAATAGAGAGTGTACCGCCCTTATAGACTCAGGAGCCATTGTATCCCTAGCAAAACCCGATGTTGCCGAGGGGTTTAAAATTTCTCAAGATATAGAAAATAATTTAGTTGATATTCAAGGAGGTGGTATACCGTGGAAAGGAGAAGTAGTATTGCCTATCATCTTGCTACCAGAAAAATTAATCGAACATTCATTTATAGTAGTAGATTCACCAATGAGTTTTCAAGCTGACATTTTACTTGGGTTAGATTTCTTGCATAAATATGGAATTAAAGTAGATTGGGGAAATGGATGGATGTATGCTTTTGAAGAAATAATAGCTCTTTTCGAAGAAAAAGCTAAAGTGAATAGAGCAAGTTGGTTAACAACGTCACTTAAGGAAAGAACTGATAACCAAATATTATTGAAATTAAGGTATCTTAAAAAAAGGTTAGACGCCAAATTGGAGGAAGCGCTTATGAAAAATCTTTCGTCAATTGCCATGAAAGAAAATTTTGTAAATCAGGTGATGGCAACCTGAACTCATCAGAAGAACAAGGAATTCATAACGGTTCCACCAAAATGGTTAAGGAAGCGGCCGCGCCCAAAAATAAAAAGGAAAATAATGCTATTAACAGAAAGGAAGATAGAGTAGTTATAAATAACAATCCCATTTGGGACTAGAAGTAGATGCAGTTACAGGGATATATACGTGCTCCTTGAATGATACCCCAAGACCTCGTAATAGTATAAAAACCCATAACTAAAAGAATTGATGTAGGCATATTTGAAATTTCGAGAATAAAGAATCAGCAGCAAGCATTCGTTGAAAGTAATAATTACTAAAATGGTGAATTAAATAGAGACTTTGTTACAATACATTACATTACCAGGGATTCTTTGGTATGGCCAATAACTAAAGGATCGCATGTTCAAGCGCTTGGCCAGCGATTGGAAATGCAAAGACAAACAAGCAAAGAGAAATAACGAATTTTTGAAAACAGAGTCACTACAAAATACAACTGAAAAGTTCATGAAAATTGTGAATACTTTTTAGAAGAAATGAAAATTTTTCCCAGAAATCAAGGTATTTATAAAGCAGCTGTAAGGGACAAATCTAAAGTTAAGGCTTAACACGTAGTTTTAGAACTGTGTGCAGATACCCCCTTAAGAACTCATAGATGCCATAAAATTGTGTTTAAAAAGTCATTAGTAATGTTTGCATAAAATGCTGCTACCGAAGTAAAAACGCACAGAAAATTTTACCAGCAAGGACCATTACTTGGAAAATAAAGAGCAAGAGATGATACAATCAAGCAAAGAATAGCATTTTTATTTATAACTTTTGCAAGAAACCAGAAACGTGTTAGGAAGATGTGAAATGATGAAGTATAGTAGTTTCGCCATCGAGTCAAGAAACAGTGTAAAGAACCACGGCCTCTATAGTGAAAGTTCCTATAATTCAATATCCGACGTGGTATATTGCCAGGGAAGTAGTTGTTTTGAATTTTCATGCATTGAACGCTTATTAGCGAATTACACTTGTATTTTGTAACAGAATTATGAGGAAATATGAGAGAAGAAATTGAGAAAGTCAATTTGGTGATTTTAAGTAACAAGAAAAGTTATGACGAGAGACAAATAGAAAATTTGTGAGAGAGCCTACGAAGTGAGAGGCTGATTGTTATGAGTTATTGAAGCGAAGAGGATAATGAAGAAAATAAGGAGAGGTCCAGCAATTTTGTTTCGAGAAATTCAGTCGTCAAGGCGACGAAAGACAGAAGTCTTTTATTTTCTAAGAAGAATTAGTTGGAAAGCCTCGAGCTTATTTTGGAACAAGTAGGTTCCAGGTTTCCCCGGGATGGTATTGCAAAAGAAGCGATGACCAGAAAAAAAAAATGTGAAGATGATTACAGTCAGAGAATTAATGGAAAAAGAATAAATAAAGAAATTTATAGGAGATAAAAGAAGTTTACAGGTGAAAAAGGGTGTGTTCAGGGAACACGATGTGACGAAGATACATTTCCTCATAAAAGTTAGATGCCACTGAGGCCAGAGTAAGAATATCCAGAGTTACGACTCAACATGTGAATTTTCAAAATAAAAGGTGAAGGAGCCAAGGCTCAAAGAAGTTCTAAAATTATGTGGGATATTTAAGCATGGTCAGGAAGATTTTACAAAAAGCAGCAAGAGGTTAATTAATGGAAGTAAACATAATTTTGCAAAAGTTATTAAGAAAATAAAATAAAACAGTTGTGTAAAATAGCTACAAAAGAAAAATACGTTGCTTGTATGAGAATTTTTACAAGAAGCAAAAAGGTAGTGAGAACCAATGAATGAAAAGAAACCATTTTAGATGAGAAAATCAATTTTAGTTATGAATAAGTAAAGAAAGGAAGCACTATAAAATTAAATCTTGAAAGAAGATGTTTTGAGTATCGAAAAGGAGCAAAGTAAGAACATTTCTAGTCAACAGTAAAAAAAAATGAAAATTAAAAAAAAAATATTAAATGAAGGCAAACTGAGTTCATAAACAAAGGTATGGCAGAGATTCAAATAATAGAATAACAAACTTTAATATGAAACATGGTAAAGGAAAATAGTCCGGGGGGCATAAAACAATAAGAAAACATAATGAGCCGCAAGAACTAAGAAATGTTCTACCTGTTCGATGAAGTCTTTTTGACAGATACGAAACAAAGGGCACGAAGTAAAATAAAATAATTATCGATCGGATTTAACCCCTACCCACTAACTGGTATAGAACCAGTAGAACTGAAAGTTGACCAAGAAGAAAATATGATTTTGGAAACCATTAAAGGCGCTAGTAATGGCGGAATATATACCAAAGAAGAAATACAAAAAGCCCAAGAAACTATGTTATTTGGATTAGAATGGCCTGCTGTAAGTAACATCTTAATAAGAAAACTCGCTGGAAAGCCCGTGCAATCACAGGGATATTCATCTTTAAATTTATTTGACACCAAAGAGTTAGAAGAGATGGCGAATTCAACAATTAAAAGATTATACGGATATTTTATTATTCTTGGACAGTGGACAAGCAGCATATTAGGCTGTTATTTCATCTATAGAGTCATAAAGTTTTTGTTTGAAACTCTTCTAAATGCCATGGCTTTGCATAAATTAGATGGCTGTTCTATGTACCTTTTAGCTTCGTTCTGGAATACCTTAACTCTTTTTGTTTTAAACCGAAAACAAGCCAAAATACTCAAGAGAAATAGTCAAACTAGACAAGCTAACGACGAGCGGAATTTAGACGAAAATCCACAGTGCGTTACCCCGGTAATCTCTACAATTGCAGGATCATCTCATTCACAAGATAATCAACAACAGGAACTAGAAACTTATAAAAATATAAGTGGACCAGAAAGCAGACATTTTTGGACATTTCACACGTTAAGTCAGTAAACTTATTCCATTTAAAAATGCCAATGATGCTCAAGTTTAATATTATTCCAAAAATCACACTAGTAACGGCCCCTATAACTAAACCTTAAAAGTCATAAAAATAAAGTGACTAGGTGCTTCGTTTCTCCCAACTGCATGCACTAATCTATTTTACTATTCGGTAACAGATGGCCATACGGGTACAAAACGGAACTTAAGAAAAGCAACCCCGAGAAACCCGCCTTCGCGTAATCGTGAGTGCGTGACGTCATACAAAGGCAGAAAGACACTATACAGAGTGATTTATACGCACTATATTAGTATTAAGCATCGAACTAATTAGAAAAGCAAACCTATAAATTTTACGGGAATGAATGGATGGACCTTATTTAAAATAAACATTATTGACAGTGCCTGTAACCACTCGAGGACTTAATTAAACGAATAAGGTTTTTACATTATAATAATATAAACACTATAATAAGTAAAATATGATGTCAATAAAAATGAAGTTGGACCAACACGAAATAGGAAAAAGGCTTTAGTTTAAGTCTGATCGTCTTAACACCGCGTCTTCTCGAAACGAAATTTTAACGAAAAAGAAAAAAATGGAAGGATTCTTAAGATATATTCGGCATATTTCATTGGAGGAGCAACGGGCACTATTATTAATGGCCATCCGCGATTTGCGGGAGGAATTTTATACGTTGGGGGCCGACATGCCATGTCATCCCCTGTTAATCGCGCCACGGGCTGTAAATCGCCTCTTTACCGATCGCACGCATAATGAACTTCGGCGCGTCGATACCTTTCGCACTATT
Organism: Polydrusus cervinus; assembly: GCA_935413205.1. Taxonomy (NCBI): domain Eukaryota; kingdom Metazoa; phylum Arthropoda; class Insecta; order Coleoptera; family Curculionidae; genus Polydrusus; species Polydrusus cervinus. The sequence goes on from OW284510.1 coordinate 6,924,424, forward strand.
GACCAAGGGCTAGCCGAAGTTCCCCCGTGCAACTGTGCAATATGCGATGTAGGGGCGCGAATCTTCCCACCCAGGGAGAATTATGTTCATGTGCCAGAAGAAGATAGGGTCATGTATCCGCCCCAACAACAGGTTCCACCGAACTATCCACAACAAGATGACCAAGCGGGCCCATACATGCCTGAACCTCCACAGGCAAACATTCCTCCGCAATACCCAGATCAAGTAGTACCTAACGTTAATGAAGAACCCCCACAGAACCAGCCTGATGACCTGAACCAGCTGGTAGATATTATTGCCGCCATGATAATCGCATGGATACGTCATGGAGTGCTTCCAGAGGAAATTGACATTTTAGATGACTATCTCATGGAGTGAATTTATTTAACAAGTGATATGTGTTGTGTCAGTTTTTTTTGTTGTTCAAGTTTTTTTTTATATGTAACTACTATATACTATTAGGTATAAAAATTAATTAGTAATTAGAACTTAGTTACGATGAATGCAAACCTAACCCTATATCATTTTTAAATTTAAAAAACAAAACGAAACTTAGTAAGTAAACCGTTCTAACTAGCTTTATTCGGTAAAAAAAAAAAATTATAATGTTTTTCTATTTGGGCTAGTTACAGTTTTTGCCAAAACTTAAAAATTATTCATATTTTAAAAATTTAAATCTATAATTGTATCCCTTTAACTTCTTTACCAATAAATCTGTCATCTTGGCACTTAAACAGTCTAGGTCGGTTTATGTTTCACACTTACGAGACGTGTCACATTTAAATATTAATTGATAAGTTTATTTTATGAAAGGAATAAGAAGTGAAATTAAAGATAAGTTCAAGAAGTTTTATCATTAAGATAATAACATCTTTTTCAGGGTATCGAGGAATGTGGTAATAGCAAAAATTGGCGACAATAGGACCTTTGAAGTAATATATTTTTTACTATTCATTTCATTATTATTTTGTTATACAAACAGCCAAAGCAATTTAACTAATTAAAAGAATTTAAATTTATACCGGATGTTGCGCAATTACCACATTCGTCTATTTAACCGGAAGTCGTATATCATAATTTATTACTATCTGTCGATTATATCAATTATTTATTAGAAGCGGTACTTTTATCTTTGTTTACTTTTAGCATTTTTGTTACAAATTTATATTTCCTGCTGTCATTTTATTTTTATATTTATAATTTCCCAAACATATTTTCTAAAGACGTAGGTATGTCGGAAATGTCAAGTCATTTTATGTTTCAAAGTATCCTCAATAAATGTCAAAGATATAAAGTTATGTATCCGCCTATCTTATGCAATTTTCAGCCGGAAACTGTCACCTAATTTTTGATATTTTATTGTTTCCTGCCGGATGTTTATAGACAATAATTAGCCATACATTTTCAGTATCAAAGAAGCCGCATGAAATTATGTGACAGATGGCTACTTAAATTACTTAGTAGTAGTAATTAATTATTGTAATAATTTAGGATTAATGGAAAAATCTTTCTATATAAACGCTAGCAAACTATGAACAAAGGGGATTATTCAGTTAAAAGCATTCAGTAAAAGTCATTCTGTAGAAGGCATTCAGTCAGTCAACAGTCACATATAATCAGTTTTCCATTCATAGTGAAGTTAAACCTTTTTAAAAAACAATGTTATTTAAAAATTAAGTGAATTGTGAAATGTGCTTTTCGGTGAAAAATCGTTCATCTAACCGTCGACGATCAGGTTTGCTTAGACTAGACATTTTTACATTATAGCAAAGATTTTGACATTACGATGATTAAGGCTGGGTTGGGTTTGCTTCGAGTATTTGTAGGTTAGTGTATGCAAAACTTTGCGTTCTTTCTTAATTTTGATATTTTTATTTTTATGTTTGCAATGTTGTTTGTACAATGTACATTGTACACTGTTAACTCATAAGTTAATAAATTAGGCTCCCTTTATACAACATCAGTGTTTGATTTTCGTATTAGGAAGGAATAAGATAATTAGGCCAACTCTAAGATTCAATATTCAGTAAATCAGTAAATTCTAAAATATAGTAGTGAAAATATTAACATAGGCAATAATGCCCAAAGTCCCGAACCCACTATAATCTTGTCAAACACACTGAAGATAGCCAGAAATGAAATACCTACATTTCCGTAAATAAAAGAGTTTTTACACAATCTGGCAACAGTGTGGGGTTCGACACAAGAACAAGTTACTAAATTGTTTTCTTTATTCTTGTATCTTAAAGAGCCGTAAAAAATACTGCCTTAAAGTAACTACGGCAACGCAGACCACAGAGTAGCCAGAATTCCATACCTTTATTTTTAATATGATTTGTGTCCAAATTGTGCCTGGTTAAAACGAAAAAATTACATAAATTTGTCAAATCTTTCATCTCTAGGCGACAGGTTAGCAGATAGTCCCAACACTCGGTATACGATAATTATTGTTATCACTTAATGTCAATGTCGTAATTTAACTTACTTAAACCTGAAGTTCTGTTTTATGATGTGTTCTGTGTGTGGTGCTGGATAGGTGGGAGAACACAGTGATGGCCAGCTAGATCACCAGACTTAAACAGTTTGGATTTTTTTGGGGACAACTTAAGACCTTGCTTTAAGGCCCTTTTACATTAGGTGCAATTGCAAGAAAAATGACCTGGAAGCATGCGCTTCGACGACGTTTTAATCAGCTGATGCACGTTTTCCCATTTAAAACCTGCATGAGCTGTTTAAAACGTCGACAAAGCGCATGCTTTCAGGCAATTTTTTCTTGCAATTGCACCCAATGTAAAAAGGCCTTTACAGTCAACCAATTTAAACCGAGGAAGAATTACGATGCCGCATAATAGTTTTCTGTGAAGCTATAAGAAATCATTTAAGAAATAGTCCAGCAATTTTCAGAAGAGTACGCGAGTCGATAAGAAGGAGGGCTAAATAAAGCGTGCATACTTACAGGAGGCGGACATTTTCAACAGTTAATTTAATGTAGTTGTCCGCTTGCCGTTAATATTTTTCTAGTTAATTTAATTTTTGTTTGTTCAAAATAGTTTGAGAGATATTGGGAAAGAAATGATTTTTTTTAAATTTAAACACCCCGAAAATAAAGCGGTTGCGAACCTATGTTCATATAAAGAATTATTCATAAATTTGTCCAAGTATTATCTCCCTTTCGGATTAGCATTTAATTATGAAACACCCTGTAAGTATTTTAAATATATTTTCTTTTTTTCGCTTTAGGTCTGCTGTAAAGTGGCATTATTTTTAAAGGAGAAATTTAATGTCATGTCTTATAGCCTAGGATCTGCAATTGTCACATGTAACCTGAATGATAACTTATACCAGGCACTCATTATTTACCTCTTCCTGTTCCTGTATAATCTCTTCTTCTGCTACAGTTTCAATACATTGATCTTCATGTTGCTTACATGGGCAGCTCCCGTCGCTTTGAACATGCTGAAGATGAACTGACAAATATTCGATACTTCCTCCAGTACTTGAGCAATGTTTTTGCGAAGTTGAGCTAAGAGGAACAGTACTGATCATTTCTTCATTTGTGGTGGTGTGACTGAGGTGTACTGCTCGATCTGGAACTTTTTGATGCTGTAAATATTATTTTTATGAAGAAAGAAACCTACAGTTGTTACTTATTCAACTGCCAAAATAATGATGCATTGGAAAAAAAACTTTTATTTATGTGTTTCCTTTGATACTGTACAATTTACAATAAAGAAAATGAAAAATCGGATTTAGAGGAAATCAGTGATGAAAATTAAGAACTGTCAAAAAGATAGGTTATAATAACTTATGTTAAAATAGATAGATAAGTAAATTCTACAAAAATATTTAAATATGGGACAAGGAACAATTTTAAGACTATTATATTTTAATGGAGGGAGTTTGTTGGGAGGGGTCAAATAAAACAGGGAAACCAATTGGTTTCAATGCCGACGTTTCGACGTTTATAGCGTCATCCTCGGGGCACGAAAAAGATAGGCTTCCCTGGTCAATATTATATTCAGGAAAATACAGATAAGCATCTTTTAATTTTCAAAGGCTTTCTCTTGATATTGTTCAGTTGACGACTAAAAATGCGATTCAATAGAGATACACGCATACCTTGTCTAGAGAAAAACGAAAATTTTAATTTTTCGTTTAACTGAACAATATCAAGAGAAAGCCTTTGAAAATTAAAAGATGCTTATCTGTATTTTCCTGAATATAATATTGACCAGGGAAGCCTGTCTTTTGTGCCCTGAGGATGATGCTATAAACGTCGAAACGTCGGCATTGAAACCAATTGGTTTTCCTGTTTTATTTGACCCCTCCCAACAAACTCCCTCCATTGAATACCAAATTGGGTCACAAATCTACCACTGTAAATATTATATTTTATACTGATATGATTTTACTGATATAAATTGGGACAACTTAAATAAAAAAATCTAACTAAATTATAAAAATATTATTCCTTTTATTTCAAACCTAATTACCGTATCCTCAAAATATAAAGTAAAGTTAATCAAGTAACATTATTTAGAAATAAATGTTGAAAAATTAAATTGAAATTTTGAGGTAGGATATTTTTAGAAAAAATGTTTTAAGAGTGAAATCTACTGATGCATTCGCCTTTTAATTTTTTGGTCAATATTTCTTATCCTTTTCGCTTTATTCAAAAAGGGGCCAAATACCCGTCCTTGAGTAGCAATTACCTACAGTTTTGAACTAAAGAAATGTTGATTAATGAATTTAATAAAAGCAAAAAACGAAAATTTGTGAATTTTGTTCATTTTTCTTTTTCTGCTTTTATTACTTTATAAATTCAAACTTGCGTGGCTTTAAATTGTAGGTAATTATACTTCAAATATGGGTATTTGGCCGATTTTTGGATAAAAGGAAAAAGTAACGAAATATTGATCAAAAAGCGAAATGGCGAATGCTTTACTAGACCACACTCTTAAATGTAAAACATCTTAAAATATCATATTTTAGTTACTTATAACTCATTTAAATTACCGAATTTTGGATTGGGGATGAGGTATAAAAGAAATTGTTTTTGAGATATTGAGGTTTAAAATATTGCGTTTTTGGAATTTGACAGGCACCGGTAATTTTAGAGAAAAATCGTTTTCACCTCCCTATCTTAGTTTTTATTCTTTAACTAAAAGTTACAACTTCTGGTTTAATATGTTATACCAGTACCAGAGACCTGTATGTATATGTGTATACCTGACATTGATCTTCACAGTCTAGATCTCGTCTACCTCTTCTCCTTTTTTGCATGGTACATTTGGGCCACTGTTCCAGTATCGTTCTATCTGCCACTCCATAGGCTAACCTAAAATTATATGGTAACCGTAACGGTGTGGGGGGGGGGGGGGGGGGGCAGACAAAGAATGGTAAGGAAAGCGACGAATCAGTGCCTTAGGCAAATCGCCCATGTCAAAAAAATTTTGGGTGCCACGCCCAAAAAACCTCTTTTTTGGACAATCAAAAAAAATTTCAAAATAAAAAATACATACCTACATATATTTAAATACGCACAGTGATAGATATTATAAATCATTTTTACCCTTTTTAAACAACAACATTACCGTTTCGGCAACCAAATGCATGCTTTTCAGGCGGCTGATTAATACCTATCGGTTCTTTTTCGTAAGAAAATAAAGTATGTATATATCTTAAGATGGAAAGTTCTTGTGTATGAACACCTAATTTGAAATTCAGAAAAAAGTATTTCCTCGAGCCGGATTCGAACCGACAACCTCCGTATATCCAGTACAGAGCGCTAACCAATTGCGCCATCAAGGAAGTAGGTTGCGCAAACCGTATAAAATATATTGATTATTTATCAATGTGGATTTTTTGATGAATACTTATTAAAGGGTCTTGGCACCCAAACATTAGATTTCTCCGATAATGCAAAATTCCTGGGAGTTTCGATCAACGAACATCTTGACTGGGGTTATCACATAGATAGTGTAGTTAAAAAACTTAATTCAGTTTGCTATGGTATTCGAGTAGTATGTAGGTACATGAACATGGAAACACTTAGAATAATGTATTTTGCTAATTTTGAATCCATACTCAAATACGGCATAATCTTCTGGGGTGGAGATAGCAGAATGCAGAGTGTTTTTGTAGTCCAAAAAAGATTAATTAGGGTAATAAAAAAAATGGCATACATACAAAGCTGTAGAAATGTTTTCCAAGAGATGGGTGTTATGACCGTATACGCTGTCTAGGTATTTGAATGCTTGATGTTCTATGTTAACCACAAAGATTATTTTGATGTAAAGCCTAACCATGAGTACAATACAAGATCATTAGACGTTAAGTATCCAATACATAGACTAGCGCTCACTGAAAAATCTCCACATTATATGTGCCTTAGGTTGTTTAATGCATTATCTGAATATTTAAAACGAATTGATACGCAAAAACTGTTTAAAAGAGAATTAAAAAACTATTTAACACAACTGGAACCTTATAGTATACGAGAATTTTGTCAAAACTTGTAAATTTAGTACTTAGTATTGCTGTAAATATCTGTCTTTCTTTATTTTGACGTCATTTCATTTTGTTTTGCTTTGTCCTACAACTTGAAATAAAGATTATTATTATTATTATTATTATTATTATTATTATTATTATTATTATTATTATTATTATTATTAAAGCTAAACTTGTTGTACGCTCTTCACCTGAATGGTTTCTCAGATATGTTTTTAATCTTTTTAAAGTGGAAAAACTTCTTTCTGCTGAAGCTGCAGTTACTGGGAGGATGATTTGTTATTTTATTTGGCACGTTATTGATAACGTTGCCGTCAAAGATTTTTGATGTTGCCCAATTATATTTTATATCTTCTTTTTTTTTCGGGGGAGGGGGGGGCTCCCCCACCCTGGCTACGCCACTGATCGTAACTTTAGGATTTCACACACAATTAATCATCAGTCCTAATGCTCATTCGATATATTATTTAACATTGTTTTGGTCGACTGATGGAAGCAAAGTCATCAGTGCGTAAGATAATTCTTTATTTCCTGAAGACAATAAGGCCGCCCGGAGGGTGCATAGTCAGGGAGTGCAAGTGAACCGCCTTATAGCCTCGAAGGGAGTGACGTGATGACCTGTACGCGAGTAAAAGAATCGAGGAGCAGAAGATTTTTAATTAACGACCTTTTTTTATTTTCGAGCTTACTTTTTGGACGCTTGACCCCTTACAAAATTGTCTACGAGCGGCCTTGCCTAACGGTGTCTTTTATATCGTATAAGGCAAATTATTTTACCTACACCGATTCAACAGGCCCAGGTCTTTCGAAGATCTTGGCTGTGACCATGGGCGTCGTTTGGGAGGGGCAAGGTGGGGCATTTGCGCCCCCCTAGAAGTTGACTTATTAACAATCACATATATGTATATGTTTTAACAAGTTGCAACATATTTCTATTCCAGCCCCCAAAAACCTAATATGGTGGAAAATGATCTTAACAAAGTTCATCAGATCCAAAATACCATTGGAACTATCAAAGAAATAATTCACTTTTTTTGGGATAGTCATAAAAGAAGAAGTAGAGTAACTAACAAATATTCCTCTTTTATCGGAAACTCGTTGGACATCAAAACATAAATCATTACGAATATTTTCGGAAAAATTTTTGGACATAGAAACAACTTTAGAAAATATGAATATGGATTCAGAATTAAATTTACAAACTAGAACAAAAGCAAATATTCTTTTTACTTCTGTATCCAATCCTATTTTCCTTGTCTTAGAATTATATATAAAGGGGTATTCTGATTAACTCGATCTGTGGATTTACTTTCTGTTAAATAGCATAAAGATCAATTGCTAACAATTTTTGCAAATTCTGATGATTCATTTTCAATGATTTTTAAAGAGGTTGAAGAAATGACACGAATATCAGATCTTGACATAATAATACCAAGAATCACTGGACGACAAACCCAGCAGAACAGTATTTTGGGCTAAATATATTTATTTCATATTTAGACTCACTAATTATCTCCCTTAAATCACGATTTTCCGAATATTCCAGTAATGGGTTTTCTTTAAGTCTACTCCATCCAAAAATCACAAGAAAGAACGTCTTCTTAAAATCGGATCAAATTAAAAATACAAGTGAGAAATATGGATTACAAAATTTTGAGGCTGAATATACGACGTGGGTAGTTACATTGCAAATTTTTCTGTTTGGTTTTAAGCTTTACTTTTATTTTTTAATATTATTTTCAGAGAAAAGTTTTAAAATAAGTTTCTGTTTCTGTTGAATAGTGTATAGTTTAATTTTTGTTACACTGTCTATTAGGAGAAAGTTGCATTCCAGTTCCTATTTTGGTAAAATTTGTTAATGGTTTGTGTCTTGTCGTTAATAAAACATGTATTTTGATGTAGGGTTGGTTATTTACCATATCATTTTTTTTTGTCAATATTTCAGTCAGTATATTATTAGTATTTACTAGATACAAATTATTGATCAAAACTTGGGTTACTCCCAGAAAATTCGGGTCAGTCCAGAAAAAAACGGGTTAGTTTAAAAAAATTTTCGGCTTCAGCTCCCAGTGCCACCCTAAGAAACCGTTTAACGACGCCCATGGCTGTGACTTACGTTTCCATACCACACCTACTACCAGAAGGTGTTTTAAATAAATTTGCCATCGCAGCCATTTTACAACAACCATGTGGCTGCCTTTTACCCAACAGACATTTGCACATTTCCTTGAATTGTCTTTTAGTGGGAAGTGGACTTCGTCCACATTCTTTTTCCTCCCTTTGCTTTTTCGGTGCCTTTGGCTTCTTTTTTCCTTCTTTTATCGAATCAACTTCAGGTATCGTTGAAGGGTACTGATTTGGAGGCGATTTATCACAACAACCACCTTTCCCTTGACGTCGTGGCGGAGATTGCGTAGAATATTTGCTTTCATTGACTGATGGTAAGGGTGTTGTGGAATACTTGTTGTTGCTGATATTACCACTACAGGTCTGGGCTGAAGGTGCAGGATTATTGGTATATTGGTTCCCAGAGTTGCCGCCGCATCCACCTCCTCTTTCCGGTCTAAAAAAGGTTGAGAGTGGGGGCTAGTGACGCATATTCGCCATTTCTTTTTTTTCTTTTATCGAAAAATCGGCCAAATAGCCATATTTGAAACATAATTACCTACAATCTAAAGTGAAATAAGTTTGAATTTATAAAGTAATAAAAGCAGAAAAAGAGAAATGGACAAATTTCACAAAATTTCGTTTTTTGCTTTTATTAATTCATTAATCAAAACTTTTTTAGTTCAAAACTATAGGTAATTGCTACTCAAGGACGGGTATTTGGCCCCTTTTGGAATAAAGCGAAAAGTATAGGAAAAATTGATCAAAAAATGAAATAGCGAATGCATCACTAGACTTCACTCTTAATGGCGGTAAAAAGTACATGGTAAGGAAGCACAGTTTCAATGTATTTTTACTCCTAAATAAAATATATAGGGATAGCGGGTAACGTATACAGGGTGCTACAAATTCGTGTGCGTACAAGGGGATCTCGAAAACGGTAAGAGATACGAAGATGGTTAAATTAAGACAAAGTTGCGTATTTTGGGGCTTAATAATTTGGTGAAAAAAAAAATTTAATTATTCCGAATGCTTTCGGGGATATCCGAAAAAAAACGAAATTTCCATTTTTGGTTTTTAATTTCTTGCACTTCATTTTTAACTTGGAAAAAAATAAAAAAACACTTTTTATATGCCATTTTTTATGTTCTACAAGATGGCGTTATTAGTTTTCAAATTCAACATTTCGTTCTTTAGTTACCAACCGTAAGTCAATTTTTTTAAATACGGACCTGAAATTTTAAATATAGTTTTAGGGATTTCTAAGCTTTAGAAATTTAATACAAAATACAAATTTTTAGAATTTTAACGTTTTGTCATCTAATAACACATTTTTCAAATTATCTTTTTCATTTCATTACGGTCCTGAACATTTAGAGCCAAACTAAAAACAAAATATTTCTGATTCGAAAAATCCGTTTATTTTTACTCAAAGAGGCCTGATATTTCATATTTTGTAAGAAAAGAGACCCAAAGTCACGGCCTCAAATATCTAGGTCTGTTTATTTTTGTTACATGTTTTGCCTGAAACTAGCATAATCAGATCTTCTAAACAGTAAAAAAAAATTAAATTGTTTTAGCAAGCATAAGCGCATCACAGTAACCTACCTAAACTAACACTCCAGTTACCGTTTCTTCACTCGGGAGCCTTATTTTTTCTTCTTTTTCTCTTTTAGAGTATTACTAATAAAAAATTAATTACTTCCCATTTCTGAAAAACTTGCTTACGTCCTAGCTTACAGTATTGTGACGGTTAATCTTATTGAAAAAATAAACAACCTAAACACCATAACTTCTTGTTATGTAATTTTAATAATTAAGTAATCATAAAAATAATTGCCAGGGCCGTAATACTAAAGAAAGAATAATTTGGCATGCTAGTGTTATTTGATGACAAAACGTTAAAATTTTAAAAAAACCTTTAAATTGTATTAAATTTCCAAAGCTTAGAAATCCTTAAAACTCTTTAAAAATTTCCAGGTCCGTATTTAAAAAAAATGAATTGAGATTGGTAGGTATCTAAAGAACGAAACGTTCAATTTAAAAACTAAAAACGCCATCTTATAGAACATAAAAAACGGCTATGAGAAAGTGTTTTTGTTTTTTCCCAAGTCAAAGGCGCAAAAAATTAAAAATTTCGATTTTACAATTTTCTTTCACCAAATTATTAAGCCCAAAAATACGCAACTTTGCCTTAATTTAACCATCTTCGTATCTCTTACCGTTTTCGAGATCCCCTTGTACGCACACGAATTTGTAGCACCCTGTATAGGTACACTTAATTTATTATTTTAATTAATTTCTTACCTATTCATGGATTCGCTTTCATGTGGCGGCATTTGTTGAGGAAAGGTCCTTTGTGGCTCTTCATACCTAGCTATAATCTCCGCCTCCCTTTTTCGCACCCAGTTCCACCCCCACCATCGGCAAAATTGCAAATCCCATAGGTCTTCACGCCCGTAGGGTGGAGATATAGGTGGGGGATGGTCAGGAGGGTAGGTGACATCTTGATCGTATGGGTTGCATGAACAATTAGCTTTAAATGATTTTTGCTGAAAATTAAAATTTGTTATAAAATATAAGTAGTGCGAGTGCGTGTGTGCTTTTATAAAATCAATTTAGGCCTGGTGTTAATGAATTAATAAACGCAAAAAACGAAATTATGTGAATCGTGTCCATATGTCTCTTTCTACTCTTATTATTTTATAAATTCAAACTTGTTTAAATCTAAATTTTAGTTGATTATGCTTCAAATATGGGTATCAGCGGCGGCGCCAGGGGGAGGGGGGGACAGGGTGGGCACTGGCCCACCCAAAATTGATGGATTCGGTTTTGTAATGCAATTTCTGTGGCGAAGGGGGACTTTGGCTATGAGGTTAATGAGAAAAGAGTCGCGTTGTATGTTATTTTCAAGAGAACGAGGACCTTTTTTTCTTTAGACGTTACTTTTGTTTGCCTTTGCTCCTTGCTTTATAGAGCGTGAGGGAGGCGGCAACTTTTTTTTTAGATGTCACTTTTTATTTGGGCAGTGCCCACTCAAAAATCAGCTTGTGCCCATCCATCCCAAAAATTCTGGCGCCGCCACTGATGGGTATATGGCCAATGTTTGAATAAAAGGAAAAAGTAACGAAATATTCATCAAAAAACAAAATGGCGAATGCGTCACTAGACCTCACGCTTAGCAGCAATTATTCGAATGGTTTATTTAATTTTATATAAATGATATAACAGAGACAATACCGCTTTTCGTCCAGGGCTGCTCAACAATCACATTATTTAGTTTGATTCTTTCGATAAGAGGTGTCGCTGCTTTCATGTTTCTGTTCAGGTAAAAAACAATTTGGTTTAATGATGGCGACCAGTGATGCCATATTTAAAGAACTTTCTTCAGTATGCAAAATTTTAAAAACAAAAAAAGCCAAGGAAGGAGAGGAGATTTTACGAAAATGACTAATTAATTTACCTCCCTGTGAGGGAGGGTGCAGAAATTTATCCTCAATTTATGCCATGATAGAAATTATTCTAGTAGTTGGCTCTTTTGTGATATTGCCTATTGTATTACCGGTTGGACATAAATCATATTCTTTTATTCATGGTGGATTTCTAGTGATTCCTATCAACGTCAACGAGAGAGAGAGAGAGAGACCTTAAAATAATTAACCCACCGGTGGATAACGTCAATCAACCAGCTGTCAATCATAAATCCATCAGTTCCACCACTGGTTGAATTCACCGGTGAAAAAAAAAATTACTATAGTGCATGAATTATCAAAAATGACGTCTAAAAAACCGTTTCTACCCCAAAATTACCGTTGGTCCCCACCCAAAAGACAAATTTTACAACTGAGTGTTAACGGTCTGTGGTGTTAACTTACTATAACAACTGACGTCACGTAACCATAGCAACAGTGAATATCAAAGCCATGGTGGACGTTGGGTCTTCACTTGCTTTGAGCTTACGGACATGGTCGGCTGGGGCGCGCCGAAATGCACGAGTGTTTATAATTATTGTCCATCGGCGTTAACCGTAGCTCTATTATGAATATAGCTGCATTCGGATTAAATTAATATTATTAATTCGAACATAAATATTTTTTAAGGGCTAAAATGGTAGCTGTATTGGTACATCAATATTTAATATTATCGAAAAACTAAAAAAACCTCCTGATTTTATTTTTTTATTACTTCACATGACGAACCGCCACTGCCTGAGGCTTAATCGAAAGGTTCTGGCTTCGTTTCCCAGCGGAGGTATAAAACTTTTTTAATTTTAATCTGCACACCGGCAAACATTTTTCAGTACAGACACCGACATACCTACATTTTTACTAGCGATAGTTTTTATAATACTATCGAAAGTTCTCCACGTCTATAGCAGAGAACTACTGTAGTTCTCTGGTCTATAGTTAGAAATAGGGATGTGACGAATAGTAGTTTTGCCGAATAACGAATATTCAGCCAAATTGAAACCGAATATTCGGCCGAATAGCGAAAAATATAGTTTTGATTGATCTGAACGCGTAGCCGCCAAGATTTATTCGAGTTTTGCGGATTGTGACATATAGCCGGCGTTCACACCAAACAAGCCTGTTTTTAGTTAAGTTACGCTGTTCTCAAGGGACGAGCTGGGAGTTAATTGGTGGTTAAACGTAAAGAACTTTCTCGTTTTGAAAATGGAAAATCATAAAAACGGCCTATTTCATTTATTTTTAAAAAATCGACTATTCGAGGTCTTAAACCGAATATTCGGCCGAATACCGAATAATTATTCAGTTTCATTGCATTTTAAGCGCAACATTTTAATACAGCAGAGTTTGCTGGATGGCAGGTGAAATTAAATGATTTTATATAGGATATATAGGTACTGTAACTATAACGGTAATAATATGAATACTGTATAATGTTTTATTGCTGTAAAAATAGAAGAAAATCAAGAAATAATATTTTAATTGTTTTTTCAATTTTCTAGTCCTATATTTTGGGAGTTGCGCAAACCGCTCTCACTGCAGCACTAGTAAAATTATGAGCATTTTTTTAAGGGACATTCTGCAAACATCACGATTTTTTAAGGAAAAGAATTATGTATATATATTTATGTCGCTTATATAGAGACTCGGTAGTGGAATTAATTATTCTATTGCCTAGTTTTTATGGTAGTTTCTACTTTAATACTTTCTTACCTCTGACGCTTGTGTGAATCCGCTTCCGTTATTTTTTATTTTATCTCCCATACCAATTCTTTTTCTTACATGTTTTTTAGGCGATTATGAGTTTTATTTCCCGAATTTAAATGGATTTTAAAAACATTTTACAATGATTTATGACATTGACGTTTTTAGATAATTTTTTACAAATATTGTTGTTTAGGAATAATAACGCAAGATCCTTAATAACGCTGCCACTGGTATAGCAGTCGACTAGATAACGAAAACGCTCGAACAATCTCGAACTAAAATAAAATAAATGCCGTTTTTAATATCCAAAACACAAATACCACAAAACCACTTTGTAAAAGAAACAAAGAAACTGATAAAAACGAAGGTGACTTTAAAAAACTGTCAAGTTGATGTTTTTATCAGCTGATTAAAGTTCACATTTCATGTCAATTTGGAAAGTTCTTTATTTAACACTTAGACCAGATTTAGCAAAAGGGCCTTTTTAGTTTTATTATTATGGGGAATAGAGCTTCATTATTGCTACGCGAAGAAGAAATAGAACAAATCCAGCAAGAATCAGGATGTGAGTACCCAACAAACAGTTTTGTTAAAGTTTTCTATTTAAAACATTAAATACTTGTCCTTTTCAGTTACTCCAAATCAGATAGAACGTCTTTACTCTCGTTTCACAGCCCTAGATCGAAACGACTGCGGCACCCTTTCCAGAGATGATTTTTTGAGGATTCCCGAGTTAGCCATCAATCCTCTGGGTGAAAGGATAGTAAACTCATTTTTCCAAGGCGACGAATTTACGGATCGAGTAAATTTCAGGCAGTTCATGCAAGTGCTAGCACATTTTAGGCCCGTTAAGAAAAACAAAGAAAACAAATTAAATTCTCGAGAAGAAAAATTGAAATGTAAGTGCTTATTCCACTAAATTTTGATAATTGCTTTTAAAAAGTATACAAGATGAGTTTTTTTTTTACCAAAATTATTTGTTTGTTTCTGTTCTTAAACTCTAGTTGAACATCCAGATTATTTTAGATTTGCTTCGTCATGTTGGTTTTAATTTTTAGTTGCCTTTAAACTATATGACCTTGACAATGATGACATGATATCTAAGGATGAACTATTAGCTATTCTTCACATGATGGTAGGTACAAACATCAGTGAAGAACAATTAACAAGTATCGCAGAAAGAACTATAACAGAAGCCGATGAGGATGGCGATCAAATGATTTCTTTTGATGAATTTTGCAAGGCTTTGCACCGGACTGATGTAGAACAGAAAATGAGCATTAGATTTTTGAATTAGGTGGGATTTTTAAATAGTAATAGGTTGTAAGATATTTGTAGATACTTAGTTAGTTAGTTAGTTGTATGAGTATGTAAAAAAATATTTTTTATCTGAATTTATTTGTGAATATTTTATTAATTTTTTTTTGGTTTAACCAATAGTTCTTTGTGCATATGATGGGAACTTAAGAAAAAGTAAGGACAGGAGGTTAGGTAAGAATGAAATGTGGATCGCCATGTAAAAAAAAATGTTGAAAATATTGAATTAGGATTATTATTATTATGGTAATAATTTAGACAAATAATGTTATTAAAAGTTCAAGGGATGGGGATAATAGGGAATGAAATGACATTTTTGTCAAAAATATTGAGCGATAGGTAATTTTCAGAGGTATTCAGGTCAATTTTGTCTACCATTTCTGGTCCAAAAACGTTGCTATGTTTATTTTACTTTTTTCTAATTAGAAAAATTAAAAAACAGAATCTGTAGATTTAAAAATTGATAGTTTCTAAAATATGAAGCTATAAAAATTGAATTTTATTATTGTTGGTTACCATTTTGTGTTGGTACCTACCTATTGTAACCCATTACAGTTCAATGCCGTTTGTGTTAAATAAAATCCAAAAATTATTATTGATAATTTCACTTCCTAGCGACGTAACTGGCAATATATAGATTTTTGGAATTTAATTTTTTTTTTATTGACAAACGTTACTACGTTGTAACAGTAAATACCTAACACAAAGCTGTAAGTAACACCTTTTTATATTTTTCATCCTCGAAAACGAGACTCAATTTTTAAATGGGCAGCTTATTTTACACAGTTTGATATTTTAGCAATCACCCTGTATAAAAGACTTAAAGTAAAATCACACACATTATACTTAGTGGTCCAAGAGACTGCTTACCCAATAAACTGAAATGGATTGATTGAATTTTGATGAAAAGGGTTTTTGAAATTCAAACAATTTTGTTGAAAAAATATTCTATTACTAAGAGTAAAGTCTGATGATGCATTCGCCATTTTATTTTTTGATCAATATTTCTTATCCTTTTCGCTTTATTCAAAAAGGGGCCAAATAGAGTAGCAATTAGCTACAGTTTTGAACTAAAGAAATTTTCTTTAATTAATAAAAGCAAAAAGGAAAAATTGTGAAATATGTCCATTTTTCTGCTTTTATTACTTTATAAATTAAAACTTGTTTAACTCGCCTTAGATAATAAACAAACACAGTTAACGGCCAAAAGAAAAGTGGTCGTTAAAACCTTTTCCATTGGCGATCGATAACTCTTCGGATACCCGACGTTTCCAGATTTAAAATTATGCACCAAAAATAATTTAAATGTCCATTTCGGCAAACTCACAAGACTTTACAGTAATTGCTACTTAAGGGCGGGTATCTAACCCTTTTTGAAGCGAAAAGGATACGAAATATTGATCAAAAAACTAAATGAAGAATGCGTCACTAGACCTCACTCTTAATGGACGCAGTTTAGTATAAAGTACATGTTTTATAAAGCGTTAGACGCGTGCTATAAAATGATGCTTTAAAAAACTCATATTTTAATATACTATTCCGAATTAATTTGTATTTTGAAAGTATGATTGTCGGTAAATAATCGTTTAAATAAAAACAAATATTTGACATTTTTTGTCCATGGATACATTTTTTATTTTAGGTTTTATGTATATTTTGGTCTTTATGGTCTTTAAATTTTATAAACTTTTTATTTTTAAATATTTTCTTTCTGAATAGGCACCTAATAATCTTTATTAAATTTAGTTTTTATAAACCTTTTTTGTAATTTTCTAACTAAAGTTATATTTATTTGGCACCATTTTAAAATAATTTAAAAAATAACACCTGCCAGAGATTTTTTAAATAAAATAAAAAATTATCAGGCACATGTTTTAAAGCAGGGTTTCCCAAACCAAACAAAATTATTACAACTTGTATCTGTATAATGGAGGGGGAGGGAGGCGCGACCATTTCTTGATTCCCAAAAGGGGGCGCCATAGAAAAAACTTTGGGAACCCCTGTTTTAAAGGATAGTGGGTAGTAATTAGATATAAAATAAAACAAATTGAATTTACCATTTTTATTTATTTTTTCCTAATATTGTAAAAATATGATATAGCAACAAAATAAAGAATCAAACAATAAGTATACAAATGTTCTCCTTTAATTCCTACCTAAAATTACATAAATAAAAAAACGCGCCATTAACTTTTTCTTATAAAATAAAATAAAAGATTCCTCAAACTCGACACAGCTTCCTAAAATTTTATTGTAAATATTTCTAAACGTGAAAAAAAAAATTCAAAAGAACTTTAAGAACATTTGATTGTTGTAGCGATTAAATCATTTGGTAAGTTTGATCTTTGAAATTGGACTTTTATTTACGTAATAGGCGCGTTTTTCACTACTTTAAAAAAATACAAAGTCCGATTTTAAAGAAACTTACTACCAAATAAAATAACCGCGAAAACAATGAAATAGTACAGGAACCGTTACTATTCCTCTTAATAAATAATTCTTTCTATACATCTGAGTTTTATATAAGTTTGCTAAAAAAATGTATAGGTGTTTAATACCACCTATTTTTGTGTTAACTTTACGCTGTTGAAGAGACGGCTAATTTTTTCAAATGATCCATGAATACTTGAAGGGACACGTCGTCTGTCAATACAGGAGCACCAGAATCCTAAGAAAAATTACAATAATAAGTTTTTTATACCAAAATAAAGGCAATAACAAATAAATAAATTAGATAAAATTTTAAATAATTTTTTTTATTCAGTAAGCACATAGAAAGATTATCCCCTAAACCACACTGAACCCAATAAAGTTAGGATGATGAAATAATTATGTAAAACAAGGAAAGCTTAATGTCGGGATGTTATATTTTTTTTAACCACACTAACCAGCAAGTTTGACTGTAAAATACATGACATTGGCAGAAATAATTTTCTCAATCATACACCTTAATTTTTAATTTACTAATCAGGCACCTTTGATTGTAAGTAAATATGTCTGCCAATGTCATTTATGTCACAGTCAAACTTGGTGATTGGTTAATAATTGTAGTTAGAAATCTTTATGCAACCCAACAAAAATCTTTCCAAATATAATTAGTCTGATATTGATTCACTTTGATCAATATTTCAATGGCTATAAATAGGAATCGACCAATAGTATATTGACCTTGTGGCCAATTATCGGCTTCAGCCGATATGTATATTTTTCAACATCGGCCTAATTACGTAGTTTTCCTTTTTTATTTTTTTAAAGGACTTACAAAAAAAAATTTAAAAGTTTAAAACGAAGTCATACGTTTTTTTCATGAGAAATTTGACAAGCTTGATCGATTTCAGAAAAAGTTATTTCGATAAAACTGTAATTTAAAAAAATGGTAGGTAAGGTTAAGTTCAGGGTTGCGACGATTTAAATCAACTGATTTTTTCAATTTTAATCGTGATTTAAATCAAATTATAAATTGCTGTAATTGCATAAATTACGCTGCTGAAAATTTTCATGTCAATACAAGTTATTTTGTATGTCGCTGTTTAAAACAAGTCGCCGAAGCAAATAACTCATCAGGAAATTTAAAAAAAAAGGAAGATAGTCTATTTAAAACGAAGTGTTTAGATACAATATGTAACTGTAAAAACATGACTAATCGTCATCAGTCCAGCGTAAAAAATATTCATAAATTACGCTGCCGAAAATTTTCATGTCAATACGAGTTATTCTGTATGTCGCCGAGGAGATTTTCTAACTGTAAATCTAGACAACAAATATTTTTGCGCGAATAGAGACAAAATAATGAAAATAAGTGATTTTAAAGTTCATTATTGCCATATTTAAGAAAAAAATCAGTATAAATTGAGAAAATAAAAAAAAAATCACGATTTAGTCAAAAAATCGTGATTTATTGCAACCCTGGTTAAGTTAGAGGTTAAGAATGACTTTCTCGCAAATGGTTAAATAAAAAACTACAAAAAAGTAGACTCTGCACGAAATTAGTAAACCCATTAATAATATTGTAATGTGATCGTGTAGAGTCTGCTTTAGCTATAAAAAGTACCGAAGAACCCCTACACCAAAAAATACCAAGAACATAAAAAAAAAATTACCCCATTTTGACCAGTCATGATGGCCTATTCACAGGAACAAAACATGAAACACAAAAACGAATTAACAAAACTTGATGTAAACAATTACATGCAACATAAAAATTATTGGATGATTGACACGCTCAGGCTTTTAGTACATTTGCTATCATCAAGTTTTTTGTGGTGTTTTTTAATGGTTTGAAAAAGTACTATCTAAAAAAAAAAAGATGTTAATCGAGTCCATCTTCCATGTATCTACTATCGTTTACGAAGATAAAAATTAAAGGTGGTATTTGATGGTATCCGAAAGACGAAACGTCATAATCAACTTCTGATGATGATGATGAAAAGCAAGCAGAAAATAAAAAGTTGCAAACAAACTGTAAAATTAATTTTTAGTCATCTCTTTAAATAAAGCTAGAAAAAAATAAAATCAAAACGAGATTTGTTAGTCGTCTCCAAAGTGCGTAACTTGGCCTCAGTGTAACCTTAGCTGTATATCTTACCATTTACGATAAACCCTATATAAACTTACTGTTTTAAACCTGATTTATTGATTTTAAGATTAGCCTTAGTAAAAGCCTGAACGTTTGTGGAGGAAGGGGGGTTTTATGGATGAATTAATTTTTTATTTAAATATACAGGGTGATTCACGGCAAGTGTTCGTTAGAACTTTTAGGAAAACTTCTGAAAATATATTTTTTAAACTTGTGTTTACTACATTGTAAAGGTCTTTTGACGCTGAATTAAACCCTGTAATTTTAATAATCCGAAATGTACCGTTTCAAAATTACAAATCAGAAAAATATTTGAAAAAAAAACATACGGTTCTCCGCCATCTTGAATAACAAAAAAAAAATTTAAAGGCAGTAGGTAGAGTTTTGGACTGGCATTGTCTTTATTTATTTTGAATCACAACGTTTCAACTGATAAGTATTCCAATCGTCTTCAGGTGAATACTGAATACTAAAACATTTTTTGTTCCACATAAATATTTTTCTTATCATTTACACATACAATTATTGATTTATTTTTTAAAATGACGGACACTCGCCGCGAATCACCCTGTATACATGGTGTTCCAGAATTGACGCATTATATTTAAACTCCTTGGGTAACCAATTGTTTTGGCGTCACTGTGTATTTTAATTGCCGCTAACTTATCTTTCTATTTTATTATTACGGAGATTAAACTTCTACTACTTATTTTATACGGCTAATAAACGGATAGCGTCCCACCCTAGTGGGTACTTCGGTGTAATCTATTTCTGAAACTGCGAATCGCATATTGTTATAGTGAACCGCAATGTCGGTCTTTTCGGATAGTTGAGTTTTATGTTAAAAAGATGTAAAAGTTTGTTGTGATGTGAATTGCGGTAAAAGTTTTAATCGTAGATTGGATTTATAGTCAGTGTTTTTATTATAGTTGTGCTAGTCTAGATTTTTCAGCTTTTGTAATTTTTTTCCCTTAACTTAGAGCAGGTAATCACGGATCACCGACTTCAATTAATTGACATTTTAAATAAAAACAAACATAAAATATGTCACTCTTGTCTTGTCATTCTTTCTTTAGAACTTCTCCGGTGGCGGCTTGATCAAGCCATAATACCAAAATGTCAATTATCTCATTTATTCTTAAATTTCTTTTTTAATAATTATTTTTAATGCGATAAATAAAAAAAATGTTATCAGAATATTTCCAGATTTAAATATGTATAATGCGTCAATTCCATAAAACCTATATAAATATAACATAACTGTTAAATTTTATATTTATTTGAGCAACGTTGTTTAAATAACTTATAATGCAGGAACAATGTTTTATATATCTTATATTGATTATTTTATATTTTAGTCTTAAAAATAAAATGTAGCTCAAAACAAAGCAAATAGACAAGGTTGTTGATTAGTGCATGCATTCGTATGAAGCGCTAGGTAGAGTTGTAGTCGTCGTATTTATGTAAAAATAAAGTTAAATTTATATCAAAACGTCCACACAACAACCATTAGGTGTGATCCATGTCCGGCTTTAAAAAATTAAATAACAGTGCAGGCTCATGTAAAAAATTATACTTGATGACAAAAATAAAAATCGCGGTATTTTTTTCGAAAATTTTCAATACTGAAATAGACATATACAGATGTCTAAAAAAGTAACAACACATACGGGAAATTTTTTTATTTCCGATTTCGCATAAAATTTTATTCTTGATAAAAGTTGGTGCATGCCCTAAAACCAGGGTTGGACGATTTAAACCAACTAATTTTTTAAATTTTAATCGTGATTTAAATCAAATTATAAATTGCTGTTTAAAACAAGTCGCCGAAGCAAATAACTCATTAGGAAATTTAAAAAAAAGGAAGATCGTCTATTTAAAACGAAATGTTTAGATACAATATGTAACTGTAAAAACATAACTAATCGTCATCAGTCCAGCGTCAAAAATATTCATAAATTACGCCGCCGAAAATTTTCATGTCAATACGAGTTATTCTGTATGTCGCCGAGGAGATTTTCTAACTGTAAATCTAGACAACAAATATTTTTGGGCGAATAGAGACAAAATAATAAAAATAAGTGATTTTAAAGTTTATTATTGCCACATTTAAGGCAAAAATCAGTATAAATTGATAAAAATCCAAAAAATCACGATTTAATCGAAAAAATCAGATTTATTGATTTTTTCAAAAAAATCGCGATTTATTTCAACCCTACTCTAAAGGCAATTTCGAAAAAATTGCATTTGCTCCCTTACTATTAGCCACCGTAAAATCTGAAATACGCGTTTATAGTTTTAAGGCATGCATCAACTTTTATCAAGAATACCATTTTCTGAGAAATCGGTAATAAAAAAACTTCTCATATTTTGTATACTTTTTTGGACACACTGTAGAAATCGGATTTTTCACAAAGTTAATATTAAATTCAATATCTTTAACACAATGTCACCAAAGATTACACACAGTAACTCTAAAAAACTACTCACCCCTCCATATGAATACATATTGTTATGCGTTTGACTCGGATTGACTTTCGACAACAAGAATCTCGCCTGAGATCCCCCCTGTTCCGTGTCGATGTACCGAGGCATGGGGAAGCGCGTCTGGAGGATCTCCTGGGCATCATCGACAGGTGCCTGGAGCAGTTGACGGAAGTTCTCGTACTCGGGCATGTCTTGGTATTTGAGACTGCGCCATTGAGCGATAGTCTACAAAAAAAAAATTATCAAATAGGAAGTCAAAAAAAAAACAATTTACACAAGTTTGCTGAGAAATCAGAACTTTCGGTGTACCTTTTTCTCTAAAAAACTTTGTATATTTAATGAGAAACTATAAATTAAAATTCCACATAATCTCATCTCAATGAGGCCAAAGAGAAAGAAGCCCAAAATTCTGATGAAACTTTGTTGAGTTTTGAAATGAAAATTTTTAATCAAAATTCAAACATAACAAGATTTTTCCGGAAATCCATCGAAAATATTGACATTTTTGATAACATTTCTGAAAGAAAAAGTCAATATTTCCTTACACTTAGTCGTTGGTAGGCAACGGAACATAACTGTTAGGAAATATTTATTATTGTACTGTAAGGAAATATTATTTCTGTACGGCTACTTGTAAACTAAAATGTGTTAAGCTTGACAATTCAATATTACTGTGTATCCATAGTTATAACACAAATATTTAATGGCATCCTTTATTTGTGAAAAAAGTTAATAATATTTATTTCAAAATTTTAACAATTTGATTGTAATAAGTTATGTCCTTTTAATAATTTTAGATTTACCGAAAAATAGTATGTATACCTCGTAGAAAGAGCCACATTCCCGGACTCCGTATTGTCAGTCTCCGCTTGCGCCTCGACATACAATCTTTACGGTCGTCCGGGAATGTTCAGCTTTTCATACTAGGTATACAACGTACTATTTCTTTACCTCTCCATGGAAAATCAATATTTGGAAAAACGTGTCCATGAGCAGAATTCTATCGGGCTGTATGGAGCTGGTATCTAAAAGGACAGGTTCTGGCGGACCGTTAAAGCTGTAGCTGTATAGAATAGGCTGTATCATTATAAGCGATTGGGTTAAGTCCTCTCTCATGAGCATATGCCTGGAGAAAAATAAGTAAAAACATAAATTATCAACGACGATAAACAAAATAGACACTTCAGTTCATTTTTAAAAATCATTCAAGTTTTTACTTTTTTTTAAATAAGAATTAGTGAAAGTTTGCATTTGAGATCTTGAATACTGTCAGCTAGCTGATATCAGTGATCTCGGAGTCACAAATTTCTGGTTTCTGTGAGTTTGCGTTTGAAAAATGGAAAAACCATTACGCAAACTGTTCATTATCAAGTTATTTTCTTACCTATAAAATGACGTTTCATCGGGAGAGTTATTGAAAACCTGTAAAAACTGTGATCTTCTCAAATGATACATGAATTGGGGATATAAGCTAAAGTTCTCTCCTAACCGGAACGAGGCCTGATCGTCCTTGTTGTATTCACCGAATTTTTGGCACTGTAACATAAATTTAAAAAAAATTAGATTAACAACATAAATAGATATTCTAGTTTAAAATGTTGTCTTCAAATTTTTTTTTTATTATAGGTCATTGTTCAACAATTAAGCGAGATTTACAACTCCGTATCTTTATTTATTATAAAAATAAAGGTTACTAAAAACATAACCCAACGTCTTTCGGGCACTATTCTATGGCGCAATACGTCATTGCCAATAAAACGTGCTAGACAGAGAAAAAATTTTAAAGATGAGTTGCAGATTGATTTGACTATTTAATTTTATTGTTTTCATCCTCAAGTCCCCTAAAAGTTTATGGGGCCAGTATTTCATGCTTAAACCCACTTTATCCATTGAAGACAGCATAGATATCTCAAAGCTTCTAAAAATAAAGGCATTTCTGAAAAGAAAAAATGATGGTTATAAGCCAAAGAAGTCCTGTGTTGACACCTGAGGGCAAGTGGGAACTATGGACCTGTATTAAAAAAATACAAGAGGTAACATTAGCGATTACAACAGGATGTAAAAACTGATAAATATTTTTAAACATTTTGCCGTAACTTGTAATTATAGACGAAGTTTAGATACATTTGACATAAGCTTTGTTACTTAAAAAAAAAATATTAAATTTTTTTTAACAATATGTTGGGGTCTATAAAAGTCCAAAAAATCATTTTATTGTAGTTTTAGTTTTTAAAAGTATTTAAAAATTATCACAAAAAAACCCACTTGCCCCAGATCCCCACTTCACCTTACTTACTTTAGTCTAAGTATTTACTTACTTCCCTAGGAAGAAAGTAAAACGTAATTACCTCCCCCCAAATCAGTGTCAGTAAGGAGGAGTCCTTACCAAGCAGGGAGTAGAAAACATATATTGTAGGTCCGAATTTGAAGAAATTCAGTAACAGCGAAGGGCAAAAAATTACGTTATTTTATATGTGGTGATGAAGTCAAAATATGTTCGCAAACAGTTTTTCCTTTGCAATAGAATATTATTTTTTAAACTTTTCTTACCAATCGAATCAGCATTCTGTCAACCCATCTGAGCACATCAGGACTTTCATCTGTTTCCGCCCTGTACACGGCCATTCTGGCCATAATGACAGCAGCGCTTTCCTGATCGAACCCAGCGCTGATATGGTGAATATTCGCAGTGGCGTCGGCCCAATTTCTTGCTATGGTTGTGACGCGAATTCTTCTTTGACCACTGGCGTGCTATAATTAAATACAATATTTATTTTCGAATAACTTTCCTTCTAAGATCCGGTTGTACAATTTTACGGCTTAAGCTTAGTTCAGCGGTGAACCAAGCTCAAACATTTGACAACCAACAAAAATGTAAAGTGGTTGTCAAAATGGAGTTTGAAAGTTTGAACTTGATTCAACACTGAACTAAGCTTAAGTGGTAATTGTACAACCGCGCCTTAAAGTCAAAACTATTAAAAAAAATTATAGTTTAAATGTTATTTAAAATTCATGAAGTCTCCAAACGCAGAAAAAAAAAGTCATACCTGATACTGTGTTATAAATTGTATACACCCTCTCCCTCCCTGTGGTATAGGAGCAGCATGTTGATTGACTACTTCGAAAAACAGGGCCATCGTAGTACTCGGCGTGAAAGTACACATTTTCCATTGCACTGTGTTGCCCATGCCTATTTCTGTATCGGCCACCAGAGGGCTCTTAACGTTAAGCGAGACGCACGAGCCTATGCCACCCTGAACTAAAAATAATAATACTTTAAGAAATTGTTTTATAGACTATTATTTATTTAAAGATTTTTATTTATTTAATGTTTATGAAATTGACGGGAAACCCCATTTTACAAAATATACAGGGTGATTCCTAAGTTGATACTTCTTTTTTAGCTGTGTATAGAACGCATTCAAATAAACAACATTTTCAAATACCTTTTTCCAAAAAAACCAAAAATAAAGTACTTACATTCATTTATTACACTACAAATCAAATACGGTTCTGCCTAACTTGCCCGTTGAATAACATTAAGAAAACTTCTGGGTGTAGAGAAGAAACAACCGCACTTTTACGACACTCACAAAAAATTAGCACCATAATTAGTTCATTGTTTGCAAATTTTACCATTTTCACCAATGTATTAAAATTAATTTGCTTCAGAAAACCACACCGCGCAGCGAATTGATAAAATAAATAACTGACGACCGATCCGTAAAATCCATGACTAACATACATAAAACGGAGAAAAACAATATAAAGTAAAGGGCTACGTTTTGATTACCAGGCCAAAACTTAGATTTTTTACTTCTGTAACTAGGCTATTTTTAAGTTTTTTAAAAAAGGTATTTGAAAATGTTGTTTATTTTAATGCCTTCTATAGCTAAAAAAGAAGTATCAACTTAGGAATCACCCTGTACATACTGTTACACAATATTACACTTAAATAGTAAAAGAAACAAAATAATCTACATACTATAACGTTATACAAAAATAATAATATGATAAAACACAAATCACCGTTGCAATGTATTTATAATTTTATTCTTAACGCCAGAAAGACTAGAATTAAAAATATCCATATAACCTTGATCACTTAAGCGGTTGACAAGTCGAAGAGCTCTATCGACAGGAGAGTTTAGACCATAATTTGTTGGGAAAAAGGAATATGGAACAGATCAGCGTGACGTAATTGTCGGTTGGGACAATAATCGAGAGCAATCTGATAAACAGGTAATTAATTTAAAAATAAAAGACACATCAAACATACGACGTCCGTTTTCCAGTGAGACCATATTCAATGCAATCAACATATCTGCCCTATGGTAGTCTTCCATATCGATATTTAATTTATAAGCAGCAAATCTTAGAAATTTGAACTGGACTCTTTCTAACATATCTTTATGAACTTGGTAAGATGGAGATCAATTGGCCAACTATAATTACAATAAAAAGCTATGGCGATGACTCACTGACAGAAATTTGGAATTTGTATAGACAATCTTAAATTAAGAAATATATGAGAACCAAAAGAAAGGGTTACCTTTTAGTTCTCTAGAACACTTCACTTCCAAAGTACCATTGAAAGCCATTTTCAATTCGCCCTTGGCATCTTTTCCAAATACCCTCTGAAAAGTCTGTTTGAACAACGACGAATTGAATGAATCGCCCATTACCATGTGACCACTGAAAATAAATAATAATAAACATGAAAAAATGTACTTTTAAAATTTTTGTAATGGTTTTAAAAATGTCTAGTGTATTGGATAAAATTGTAACTATTAAATTGTTTATTTAGCATATTATAAAAAAAAGAAAGCAGCAAGTGAATATTCCTTTCCTTACTAAAATACTTTTTTTAAATTAAATCTTCATTCCCAACCAACTATAAAGTTCATTACAGGGAATATTAAACTAACTTACATCTTCAGCATAAAATATTTTTAACAAATAAACAAAAACTAAGAATGACCACTATTAATAGCGTGTTTTGAGGTATGCGCTATATTTTTTTAATACCTGCAAATTTAAAAATGGCGTGTGATTGGTAATTAAAAGTTCCTCTTTTTGTTACCCCCCGTACAAATGACTTAAATTATGTCTCTGACACTAGCTGACTTCACGTTGAAACTTTTTTGTCTCTTGAAAAAATGTAGCCAGACATGCAGTTTCTCTTTAAAAAAGTTATTTACCATACCGTGTAATTAATCATTGCTGTTTATTCAGAACGAGAAACATGAAAAAAAATTTAATTCTAAATAACTACCAACTAGTTTGATTTTTATAATTGTTCGAAACTTTTTCATGTTTTGCATCGTAAATAATTTTCTTGGAGAGAAACTGCATGTCTGGATACATTTTTACAAGAGACAAAAAAGTTTCAACGTGAAGTCAGCTAATGTCAGAGAAATAATATAAGTCATTTATACGGGGTGTAACAAAAAGAGGAACTTTTAATTACCAATCACACGCCATTTTTAAATTTGCAGATATTTAAAAAAATGGCGTATACGTCAAAACACGCTATTAATAATAGTCACTCTTAATCCCAAAATTAGTGGAAATCGATAAAGGCGTTTAGAAATTATTCCGAAAAAACAATATTGATTTGAAAACTTTAGCGCCCTGTAGCGGCAGAATGAAGCAACATTGCATATAGGTAAATTTGCCTAGATCGCCTTATTTTTGGGTAAGGAATTTATGGTGAAGCGTTGTACAGTCATTTCATGGACACCCTGTATAAAAAAAAACGAAATAAATAAAATACTTTGATAGGTGTAAACTTACTTTTTCAGAAAAAACCTTTTTAAACATTTCCTATATCTTTCTAATATTTTCATGTCTGTATTATTTTTGGGTAAATTATTATATATAATTATTCCATTATATAAAATTGATCTGATTCTGACTTCCTGATTTTTACGTGTATTAATGTAATGAATTACTTTGTGTCAGTGTTATATTTGAATGCTTTGCTTCAATATTTATGAAGCGAATTAATGTACATTTTTTAAATTTATAATACATTTAAAAATAATGTTTTGAATTTTTTGTAAAGGCCCCAAAGTACTACAATTACCAGAACCCCAAATCGCATTTAAATATTGTAATTTAGAATAAACTAAAGTTAAATATATATTTTTTTAAACTTAAAAGTATAGCCTGATTATTAAAATACACAAAATTTATTCCTTACCCTGTAGAATTACAGCACTGTTTCATTTCCATCAGACCAGTTTGATCCAGGGCGCAAGAATAAATATCCACACAATGACCATTTGTAGCTGCTCTCATGGCCAAATTGTCGTAGTGTTTGATGCCTTTCTTCATGTACTTTGCGTTATCTTTTTGGATGTCGTGATGAGACCTAAATATATAATTACCAATTTTATTCAACCTTTATTTTATATTTATTTTTTGTAAAATGCCAAATGAGATTTTTTTAAAATTAACTGTAGCTATGCCCTCTGCTCTAGTCCATGAACCACCACTGAACAATTAGTACATTTCCTAATTTTTTAAGAGGCTTTATGTTCTTTCTAATTCTATTAAATATGTTTCTTTCTGACATTACAGCAATTTTGACTTCGACCTTTGCAGATCCCTATAAAGACAATAAGTGTTGCAGTTAACAATACATGAAAATAATTTTCTCACACCCACATAGATACCACTTTTCTATGGTGAAAAGAAAAAACAATTTTTTTAGTTTCAGTTCAAGAAAAATAGAGTACTTTTATTTACCTAATGGGCTGTTTTAGATCATCATTCAAAACCTGACCTGGCCCTTGAGAGCAAGGTCCGCCTACAAACATCATAACTCGTGCACCAGTGTTTGCATAAGTACATTCCAATAAACCAATTGCTATAGACAATGCTGTTCCGGATGACCTAAGAGAACGTTTGCCTTGTGGTACAGGCCAAGGATCCCTCTGGAGTTCTCCTATTAGGTCTGTGAGGTTCATTTCACATTTTGATACCTAAAACCCATGAAACTTCAAATTAATACTGTTAAATGAAAATTTTATTTATCCTTACCGGTTGTATAAATCTGCTTGCAGGTGGCATTGGGGCTTGCATAGGTCCCCCTGGCTGTCCAGGCCTCATATTCGGATTTGGCATGCCTTGGGGATTCACAGCTACCTTTCCTATTCCCAGCATCTCTTGAATCTGTTTAGCACTTAAATCCTTAGTGCCTCTGAAGACATAGGATTTGCTTAGACCTTCAGTTCCTAAAACAAAGTTTAAGAAAATTTTTTCAAAGTTTCCTCCATAAAAAATGAGAGCTAAGAGCACTATTAGTTAGTAATGTTTGATGCCAGTGAAATGACATTAAAAAAAATGTTGTAATACTTTTTTTTAACTAAATTACTTTACCTAACTCATGCACCTGGACCATTTTTCCAAAAGTAATCAATCCAATCAATGCATTAGGCGGTAGTAAACTAAGGGACATCTGCAAAGAGTCTTTTAAGGCCCCTAGCTCTTCTTCGTCCATGCAGGTATCTACTACATAAAGGTAGATTGGGGGTAAAGTTTGAGCTCTGCTTATGGTATATTCTATGGTAGAGAACATGGGCATAAGTTCTGCAGGTTGATGTTGTTCAGAAATTGCGGCATATTGTGGAGGGAACTATTAAAATAAACATAGTATATAATATAATCCTTATTTTTAATAGAATATTACTTACAGGATTTCTTTGTAAACAGAAACTGCACACCCACAACTTTGCCCTGTAGTCAACTTGACAAAGGGGGTTTAAAATGGCTCTGCAATTATTCCTGGTGCACAAAACTGGGTCATACTGAATAGGAGGTAGATCTTGACGTTCCTTAATTGGTTGATAGAGGCAAGCTAGAGGAACTACTAGTCGGGTAGCCTCAATTCGGCTTGAAGGCCAGACATTCCATGTAAAACGAATGCCATCTCTATCCTCGTTTTGTTGAATGTACTCCTCATAGGTCGCCATCTAAAAAAAGTTATGTGGTACGGGTAGGTATAAAAATATGCTTTCTACAAGGTGATGAACTGGGTAGTATGGTACAGACGGTAAGCAATTTTTCCATACACATTCTCTGCTTTACAGTAGAACAGTATTACAAAGTTGAATTTTAAGTAGATATATTATACAATTATCTATTGATTACGGCCTTAAAATCTCTTAGATAGTTAATATTAAGGTTTAATTATATAGATGATTTGGTCACCAATATTTTAAAACCGTTTTTTACGTACGTATATTCCGTAAAACTTCTGGGTAATTTTGTCAACAGTATGTTTTTAGTAATTCTTACCTTCGCCGATGGCTAAACCACTATTTTACACTAAAGAATAGTTATTTTATTGAATAAAACTTAATTAAAATTTTAAAACATCCACATCTTAAACTCCACGTCAATTCGTCACCAATGACAGAGACGGTAAAGAAGAAATCTCTACAATAAAGTTTCAGGATATCCGAATCCAAAATGATAGCGATCTCAAAGGTTTTTTGTTAGACACTTCCATGGAGTATGTCATAGATTAGCAGCGGCTACGTATCTATTACTCCTCTGTGCAATGGCGCAAAACTATAAAATTTGAAAAAAAAGCCGACGCCAAAAAAAAGAATTTAATTTTAGAGAACACTGTAAAGTTGTGGGTAAAGTTAATAATTATTACCGATTTTTGTTACTAGGGAGTTATTGGAAACGTAAGAAAATGTAGCAGTAATACTGATAGCAGTATTTTGACATATACGCATGCGCTGTGGCCCACTAAATACTGCTGCCAGTAATTGTGATAGTGCTAGACTTTATTACTGAACAAATAAGGATAGTGCACTATTAGTAGAATTTTCCCGTATTTTGACACTTTTGACATTTGTCAGCCTGATCTGTCGTTTTTAAAAGATTTGTTTTTGTTTATAACCTAAATAACTTTTTTTTGCATTGTTGTATGGCTTGTTTAGATCTTTGCTTTTTGATTTTGAGTTTTGAACAAGTATGTGTGAGTTAAAAAAAATGAGTGCCAAAAAAGTCCGACTGAGGTTTACATATGATGACGACCTGCTTCTGCTGCGGGAATTTTTGAATGTAAACCCAATAACAAATCCTGAAGGCTGGAACCAAATTCAGCAGCCAAAAAGCATTTCCAATAACTCTGTTTTTTCCGGCCGCGTAAACGATCCCGCACTATTAATATACAGCTGTTGTTATTACTGCTGCCAGTATTTTGAAACTTCCAATAACTCCCTACTATCTCAAATACACCTACTTAATAAAAATTCCTAGGGATATATTTTCATTCGTTGTGTCGAAAAGATAAACCGGAAAACGGGGTGACTTGAAATGTTTACCCTGTTTATAGAGACTACATTATTTTTACTTAAATTAAAATTTTTATAATTCACAGATCTATTAAACGAATTTACTCATATGCGTCATTGTTCAATAATTAAGCGAGATTTACAACTTTCCTTCTTTATTTATTATGATAATAAAGGTGAATAAAAAGATTATGCAACGTACTCTTTCAAGCACCAGTCTATGGCGCAATGCATCTTTGCCAATAAAACGTGCTAGGTGCTAAACAGAGAAAAAAATGTAAGGAAGAGTTGCAGATTGATTTGACTAGTTAATGTTATATATTTTTATATTGACTTCCGTCATTTTGACTTTTTTGTCTTGAAAATTTATTTATTCGTCAAAGAAAATTGGTAATTTTCTGAACTTTTATTATCGTTCTCTTATGTTTCCGGTCAGTAGTTTATAATACATATTTATTTATTGTAAAAAGTTTTTTAATGGTATGTCGCAAAAAAAAATTACGGCAGTGGCTATAAAGTTCTCAAAATCAAGATATGCTAAAAAATTAATATTCATGCATACCTACCTATATTTTGTTGATAAAAATATTGTGCAAAGTGCTTTTGAACGATCGATTAAATGTATGGATAACATTGGGTTTTCTACCTAAAAACTTTAAACAACTTTTAGAAACCCGTTTATTGGGACATTACGCACATCAAAGCGCACATCTATTGTAATATTTATGAAATTAGACTTTGTTTTGACCATATTTCTTCGATTTGATTCGTACGGTACGATTTTAATGACTGATGCACGGGCACTGGTAATGCATTCACTAAAATACTGTATATTAAAATATGCAACAAAAATACTTTCTAAATTAAAAAAATGTTTTATTGATCTTTAAAACTTAATGTTTATAATTACATTTCCTATGCAATAAATTAAAATATACTATTTACCTCTGTTACCAAAAATATTACTTTAAAATAAAATCTTATACATATTATGTTGTACTTTTATCATTAGCGTCGGAAGAAACACTTTCAGGGGCGAGGGAGAAAACATTTTTTTTATCAAATAATTGATTGCTTAACGCGATGTGTGAAAAAATTGTTTTAAAAATTAGAAAAATATGTGAACTACATACCTACTTTTATTTAGTTTAGAAAAAAACTTCTGCAAAAAGTTGTGATTTTTTTTCTGTTAGTTTAAAAAACCACTTTGTAAAGGAAATTTTGGTAAAGCCGGCCATTGATAAAGTTTTAGGTATAAGGCCGAGTAGTGCAGCAATAAAATCGCTTTGGGTGGAGGAAAACCAGTGTCGTAAAAAGGGAAAGGTACTATAAAAAGAGCGCCGCAGGCGAAAGCTTTTAGCAACATTAGAAAAAACTACAGATATTAGTTATATACTCCAGGTTCCAAATTACTGTCAATGACTCCTCGCTTTCATATTGAGAATAGCGGGTTGTACGAAGTCAGAGAAAAAAAAATCCGCTTTAGGTACAATACACTGTTTCCTCTAAAGTAAATCTATTTACGAAATAAAAACATTGTAACCGCAGGCAAAAATCTTATTAAAAATAGTGAAAACGTTTATATTTAATTGTAACGTTGTACAGGGTAATACATGTTCAAAACAATTACTTAGGTTTCATTGAGTGTTTTAAATTTTACCCAATTTTTTGTTTCTAGAGGATGGTTTGGGGAATGAGGGCTGAACCCCCTGACCCCCTCCTTAACAGTTTCCCTTATAAAAGACCCACATGGATGATGGTCAGACTTTTTTAAACATATAGAGGTAAACTGTAAAAATTAAACACTGTAGAAATTAAGTTACGTTAACCACAACAATTCCTTTATATGACAGTCGTGCGACCAATTATATTGTTATCTCTGTTTCGATAACTTAAATAGAAAATGACATATTAGAAACAGATCACGAGCCTCGAGAGATCAGTTAGGTAGGAGTGCGTCGTGTACAGAGCGATCCGCGCTGACGTTGCTTGGAATTGACGTGTGACGTCGCGTCGGTAAATAGTTTCATCTGTTTTTATTAGAGTGCGTATTTTGTTTAATTATTTTCAACAAAATAAAAATTTAGGTGCATTTTTACCGCCGCAGTGATGCCTACATTTTTAACTTTATGCATTTGGTCCATAAATAACGATTCTAATCTAATCAACTGTTGAAATTGATTAAATCTAAAGCACTTTAAAATGAATATAAATAAAATTTTAAGTTATTTTATTGCATTTCTTTTCCACTTCAGCAATGATATCGTCAATTTCTGTTGGCAAGAACGTTTTCTTCTTTATGGATTTATTTGGTAGTGTCGTTTTTTCCTAAAAATAAATAATTGCTCTCAGAACAGTATTTTAATAACATTGTTAATATTTGATCACCATACGTGATTAGCTCTTAAAAATTTTACAAATGTTAGGTTTTTCGTCTATAAATCGTAACTGAACTTGGTGAGAAAAATTTAGAATCCTCGTGGACCTATTTTGCTACAGAATTTGCATGGAAAGCAATATAATCCTGGGTTCGATATCGATCAGCGTAGATATATTAATAATTAAAAAAATTATCTGCAACAACAAAAATATTAAAAAGTATTCAAACTTTTACCCAAAATTGTATGTACTCCGGAGAAATACTTTCCAAAAGAAGTAGCCGATCCTCTAAATTTTTAATCCTTTGATACACATTCTTTGGGATAGCCTTTTCTAGACTCATTTGTGTTTCCAGAATTTGTAATCTCTCTTCGATACCGTTCCTGGGAATGAACTTTTTTAAATAGTCCGAATTTTTCTGATCACGGTATTGGTAACTGTTGTGAACTCTCTCAACTACAACAAAATATGTCATTTAAAAGTGGTAATGATTTAAATTTAAAAATGCAATTATAGAACGTATACGTCCGCAAAAAATGAAATGTTAAGATTTTGCGAGTAAAACTGTACTGTCATCCTTATCCAATTGACACACGTCGCGTTCTGTTATTTGCGATCTGATGCTTGTCTGCCTTTTCTAGGGGCCTTCGTTCATTAAACAATTGTAACGACTAGCTGTCAGACACGTTATATTGTTTTCAGCATGCATTATTTAAAGTGAGCTTTTTATATCTTGTAACTTTATTTGGAGTTATTTTTTTAAATTAAATATATTGTATAAAGTATATGTATATTGTTTTTATGTACTTCAGTTAGTTTTAGATGTTATTTTAACTGATATACCTTGTAAATGACTTTTTGAATCTTTCCTTTTTGATACTACCGCGTCAATCCTAGCACAGCCAAATTCTGGGTCCCTTTCCCTAAAAAAATATTTAAATTGTGTATTTATAAGTATTTAATACAACATGATTTGACTAAAATTATGATACACTTTTATTCTTTAAACGTAATTGATAAAACAAATTAATATTTCATGTATGTATACTACCTTAAGTGGCTATTATTCAATCCTGATTGCAAATTTTTATATCTAAATAAACTACTCCAAACTTTTTTTAATATTATGAAGTCATTATGTTTTCAATAAGTTCTAGTTCAGGATGTTAATGCTGAATATGATAAATTTAATTAGTGAAAGAGCTCATTGCACAATTTATGTGATTTTTAGACATCGCGACAATTTATTTAAATCCCTGCAGAAGCATTCATCTGTATTCAAAGCATGTAGAGAATTTCTATTTTTATTAAACACAAGTTTTTCATTAATATAATAGTGGAGGAAGACTTTGAGTTCTTATTTCTTTCCTTCTAAATATCCACTCGACTTTAAGTATGGACTATTTCTTCAAGTTGAAATCAACCAGTTATTATTTTATATTATAAATACAACAGTATGAAGGGAAAATATTTAAAAAAAACGTTGCTAAACACCATCTGACGGATATTAGGGACTTTTCGCGATATGTCTACTTTTAAAAAACGGCGATTCGCGTAGCCGGAGGATAGTTAGTTCACTATACCTATGATCATAAGCATTATATTAGGCTTTTCACGAAAAGCCGCGGCAAATAACGTACCAATATTTCATTTAAGGCCTTTTTACATTAAATGTAAATGCAAGTTAATGGTTGTTTTAAATGGAAAAACTTGGATCAGCTGATTAAAACGTAATTTTTAATCAGCTGATGCAAGTTCTCCCATTAAAAACTTGCATCTAATGTAAAAAGGCTTTTATTTACACTATATGCCGGCGTTTTATGAAATGACGGGTTTTTCGAATTATAATTCTATGGACTTAAGACTTAATTTAGGCTTTATGGATATTTCATTTTTATGACATGTATTATGTTTAATAGCAAAGTTTACAGAATAAAATTATGTTATGGTGTTTAAACTGATGTGAAAGGTTTATTGTAAAGTAATAAAGATAAAATCTTTATTACCTAGCTAAAAATATTTTTTTTGTAATAGGTATTTTTAAATTCTTTAACTTAAGTTTTATTCCTCCCCAACCTAAACTTAATTAAGTAAGTAACTTAAGGGAATTTAAATTAAAACATAATACCTATTTCTAACAATTAATTCTGCAATGAATATTTATTCTTTAAAATTGTGAAATAAATTTATTAATTGAAAACCAAAGTGTTTTAGAGAATATCAGTATTTTCTTTGATAGACAATGCACTTTTTTTAAAAAGCACAGAAAAAAATTTATAAAAAGAGCCTTCCATACCAGCGTGAAACGCGGCATCGTTTCCTAGCTTGTCTAATTGAAAATTTAATAAAAATTTTTTTATTAAGGGGGTCCCAAGAACTTCTAGTTTGGCGGATGATACCTTATTTTTTGTCAAAAAAAAATGGAAAATTTATTTTAAAGTTGAATAGAAATAATACCTTAAACAGTCCTGGGCGGGTATTAAAATTTAAATTGGTTGAATAATCTTAAGTACGCGCTTTCTTTCTAAACTGGCTTTGTATTTGTAATTAGTTGTGTTGCAGTAGAAAAATAGTTTTTAAATAAGTAAGTTCTCAAAATAAATTATTTCTCTAATCTCTACCTTATAACAAACTCTGTAATGTTGTGAGCATCAATTTCAGCCCTTTTTCTTTCCTGAAATTTTTCTATTCGTTTATTCAAGTCCTCATTTGTAGCCCTTATTTGAACTAAATGCGGTGGTATATAATTAACTTGGACTTCTTGTGTAATGTCAAAATTATATTTTTTTCTTTTTGGGGGGTAAGGATGAGCGTTATCAGCTAAAATAAAACAAACAGGTTTATCAACATTGTATAATTTGAGTAGGTTGCGTTTTAACAATAATTGTATACATATGTAAATACTAATTATTAATTTGAGTACCCACTTATCATTTTAATAAAATAGGAAAGTAGGAAAAAATATGTTTGTCGAGCACAATAGCAATATAAGATGCTTAATATCAAATATTTTCTCTAAGCTTAGGTATAATATGTTTCCACCAACTTCAGTATATTTACTTAGATCTTTAAAGAGCAGAGTTCTTTGTAGATGTAGTTAAAATATTTTGATTTTAATGTTAGTTACAATATTTTTTAAAATCTAATAGGCCCTTATTTACTTAATTTTCTCTTAAAAAGCTCAAAGGCGAAATTATTTTTGACATCTTATATAGCTGCCTGATATTTTTACTAGTGATGTAAATGAAAAAAAAAAACATAGGGGGTATGTTTTTTTTCTAAATTGCGTTTTTTTCACAATCATTATCAATCAGCTGTGAATAAAAAAATCGTAAAAATCTCCTTAAAAACATCCTATTTTCTCCACCTCTGGTCCTAATTCTCAGAGCTTCGTTTTGTCACTGGCGACACGTGATGTGACCAATAGAAAATGAGTATTGGAGTCACATGTCAAAATACTCATTTTCTATCGGTCACAATCACAACTCACAACACGTGTCGCCGTGACTGAAAAAAAACGTGGATTGGTTTTTTTTCATGAAAAAAAAACATGTTTTCTTTTCATGAAAAAAAACCTGTTTTTTTTCAGGTGGTCAAGAAAACGGTTTTTTTACATCACTAATTTTTACAACCTTATTTGCAATAAAAAGGAACAATAATCTTTATTTTAAGCTTCTACATAATTACTTGACCACTGACATTCTTTATTCTCCTTCCATGTTGATTGGTTATCAGAATACACTTCTTTTTTCCAAATAGGAACAGATTTCTTGAGGCTGTTGATACAAAACTCAGTCGCTTTTATTGCATCCTCTCTGTGAGGTGAGGAAACTGCAATTACTACACTTGACTCTTTAATAGGTACAGTTCCAAGTCTAAAAAAATAGAGTTTGCATTTTTCTCAAATGTATGACACATATCTTTTAAAGACAAATTTTTAGGGTTCAAACTTTTTTTTACAAGATATGTAGTAGTTAGATAGTTAAATAGCCTCTGGCTATAAGAAATAATACCTGTGAAAAATAGCAATGTTTTCAACCTCCATCCACTGTTTTCTCACATCCATACATATCTTTTCCATAGCTTTTATTCCCATAGATTCATAAGCTTCGTATTCGAGGGTTACCACACCTTTACCATTGAAATTATCTCTGGTAGTTCCCACAAAAATTGAAATAGCACCACAAGACGCAGCTGTTACCAGATCTGTTATATCTTGAATATTCAGTTTCTCTGGTGTGAATTTCAAAAAGTTGCTCATTTTGAAATTTATAAATCACTGCTAGATTTTCTAAATAAAAGCCGGTTTTTTCTTTAACTTAACCGCCACTTAAGGGTGGTATTATAGCAATTTCGTCGCCTTCCCTAAGGTTCAAATTATCTTCTATATGATATAGTTGTTCGTTAACTGATAGTAAAATGTTATTTTGGATTTTTTGAAGACAATAATGCTTAATAAGGATTTCCAATAAGTTGAAGCAACTTATTAATTCAGGAATCTCTAAAATATCAAAATTTTTACCAGATATCTCCTTAGCTTGTGCAAAAAATAATACTTTAACTCTCACTGACATACTAACAGTAATATTTTTTTCACATAAACTGAAGATTAAATTTGATGTATTGCAACATACCGAGAACTATGTCTTTATTGTACTTGTATTAAAGTTAATTATACTTAATTACCGCTTTTATCTGTAAAATTATCTATAATTCAAAATTTGAACTACGGTTATGTAAAAGTTAAAGTTAAAAGATCATTGGGTTATGTATACACACGTCATCAAGTAGGACTACACCACAGAACTCGAAACGAGACAAATCAAAGGCACAGAGGAATGATAGGTCGTCGCTGTATTCAAAGACAAATCTCTTTTTGTTCTCGTCGTCCTATACCATGATACAACTATACACGGTATGATATCAACAGGATGCGCAGTGGATCGTGACGTCACACAGAGCGACAATTTTTGAATTAAACGCGCCGAATTATACGGCAATGCGTAGTTTACGTTATTAAATGGCAATTTTATATGACATTTTTAATAAATTTTTGATAAATTATATTAGCATTAGAATTTGTACTGGTTCCATACAACCACCAACAAAACCAAGAGATATGATATCACGCAGGTTTTCGTGACGTCACCGTGGGACGAAAACCGCCATATTGCGATATTCTCCGTTGTTTAAATTCGGTATTATGTTCCGATAAGGCAAAAATGTTATTTTTTAGATGTAGGATGTATTTTCGTATCAGAGAACTAAATACAAAAGTATATTTTAAAGTTAGTTTTGCTTGTTAATTTGTAGTAGCAGCGGCGGCAATCTATGTCATTTACGTAATGAATGTATCCATTATCTCTCATTCTGTCTTTTTTAAGTTCTAAAAGGCCATCATGAGCCTCTAACTATTCAGTCTTCAGCCAAATTTTCTATCGATTCACCTGATTTAACACATAATTCTTGAGAATAATTTATACCAAAGAAATTTACACGTGTGGTATTAAATAAGTCGGCGTTGTCACTATTTATACACTCACGAGAGACTTTTCCAACCTTATAAATTTACTATAAGCTAATTTAGTAAATCAATTTAACATCATTTTCCGGATTGACCCGATCACCCTCTTGCCGAAATGGTCTGGCCATCCAACGAGATCAGCCCCTGAACATTTTGCAGAAATGGTTCTTATATCCAAAATTTCGACATTATGGTCATTTAGAATTTAGTATGTGGATGTTACGAACAGCAATCTCTATAGTATCATTTGTTTACCTAGGAAGGCGCCACACAACTTCCGCATCCGAAGTTTGTTCAATAATTGGAATTTCAAAAATCTTGACAAACATCTTCAATTTTAAATAACATTTTTTTAAATGGAAGCGCTAGCGAAGCCTCAAATAATATGCCACAACGAAAAATCCTTGGATTATGCAATACATGATGTAAAATGGATTCCGTGTTCAGCAAAATTCGTAGCGATAGGAGGAAAATCCAATGGTGCAGGAATAGTGGAAATATATTCGCTCAGCGCAGATGGAGTTCAAAAATTGGACGAATTCTGCAAAAAAGATCATTTTAAATGTTGCACGTTCGATGCTTCTAGTTTAAGAAATAGGCATTTGGCTACGGGTGATTTTTCTGGACGACTGCAACTTTGGTAAATTTTTTTAAATATACCTTAATAGAGACTATTATAGAGCCTGTTTCCTGCTAAAAGTTATTGATTATACTTACCAAGTCTAGTTATGAAAAAGTCTATACATATAAGTATTTTATTTATTTCAATAATGTACAATTAATATAAATGATCTGTTAAGTATAGTTTGTATAGGCACTATTATATAAAAAATACAACTACATATATTATACAATAAATACTTTATTATAAAAAAAAATTTAAAAAAGCAAAGTTGAGGCTGAGCCTCCTAGCTTAGCCTAAATATACAGGGTGGAATTTTTAACTGGAATAAATTCAGTATTGGAAAGCCTCTTTATTTGAGGAGAAAATACGGAAACACTGGTGCCTTTATTTTTAGTTTGGTACACTTTTTTCGTTCCGTCATGAAATTTACCCCTCTTTTGGGGGTACAAACCGCCCCCAACTTTTTTTCTCAAATGTAAAGATATGTATTGCGATAGCTCGTTGGAAAGGGCATAAAAAATAAAAAAGGAATACGACCCACTATTTACTTTTGCATTTCGGTAATCTAGACGCAATTTTTTTTTTGTAAAAATTGTTGGAAATGTTGCCATTTTTTTCTTGACAAAACCAATAACAAAAAGTGACCCCTGGAATGCGGCATTAACTAAGCAAACAACCTTATCAATATCATATGTTTCCTTTTTTTTTAGCCAGCCTGCGCTTCCAAAACCAAAATTGTAGTATGGATTGTTGCTAAAATAATGGCCAGTTCTTATTTTTTTCTGGCTTTCTACATTACCAAAATGCGAAAGTAAATAGTGAGTCGTATTCCTTTTT
The DNA here is from genome assembly GCA_935413205.1 of Polydrusus cervinus. Lineage (NCBI taxonomy): Eukaryota > Metazoa > Arthropoda > Insecta > Coleoptera > Curculionidae > Polydrusus > Polydrusus cervinus. The sequence continues at coordinate 6,965,279 of OW284510.1, forward strand.
TTATGCCCTTTCGAACGAGCTAGCGCAATACATATACCTTTACATATTTGAGAAAAAAAGTTGGGGGCGGTTTCTACTCCCAAAAGAGGGGTAAATTTCATGACGGGACGAAAAAAGTGTATGAAATTAAAAATAAAGGCACCCGTATTTTCTCCGCAAATAAAGAGGCTTTCTAATACTGAATTTATTCCAGTTAAAAATTCCACCATATGTATATGTCGCAGCCTTTTAGTGTAATCAGCCGTTTCATGAAAAGTCTGGTCTTTTCATGAAACGCTGCCAAACACTGAAACGAAAAACTGTTACGCTAAAAGGCTTAATATTTTAGACGTTACATGAAACGTCAGCGTGTTTTGGCCTCTTGATGAAAACGAACAAAATTACGCTAAGTGGCTGACTTTACTGGACTTTTCATGTAACGCTCCGAATCTACTTTGCACTTACTGAAATAACTACGAAATAAATTTTACTATAAAAGAAAGAAACTTTTATTGCATAAGAAAGGAACTTTTATTACAAATAAGGTATCATAGTGGCTAGCTACAGTACAATATTAACAAAAAATAACACCGGTTCGCCTGTTTACATTTTACAGCAGGAATATGTTTTGAGAACAGCATGAATTAACGCATAGTTTACAAATTGCGGGTCAACGAGAAACTCGGGGAATCCCGGTCATTCATAATCATAACCTAAAAATTAATAATTGGGTTTAACAAATAATTACTTACAGTTTTTGCTTAGCCGCTAAAATTTCCTCTATGACATCGTCAATCTTCTGCTTTGAGTAAGGCTTTCGAAGTGGTTTTTGTAAATAAAAGTCTTCTAATTTCTTATAGAATTGAGTGTATTGTATAACACTGGAACTGGAACAACCTGCCGTCGCCATTTTTAGGTGATACAATACTTATTTTATTACATCAAATGCAAAGTAGATTCGGAGCGTTACATGAAAAGTCCAGTAAAGTCAGCCACTTAGCGTAATTTTGTTCGTTTTCATCAAGAGGCCAAAACACGCTGACGTTTCATGTAACGTCTAAAATATTAAGCCTTTTAGCGTAACAGTTTTTCGTTTCAGTGTTTGGCAGCGTTTCATGAAAAGACCAGACTTTTCATGAAACGGCTGATTACACTAAAAGGCTGCGACATATATACTCCTAACAGCCTACTATGTGCAAAATGTTAAGAAATAAATAAAAAGAGTGCAGTGCAAGCAGTCAAAGCATAGAGAGAAGAAAAGAAAGGAAACTTAACATGCAAATTAGTATAGCTATAGAAGGAAAAAAACCGCGATGTTACACTAAAAAAAAAGTTTAAAAAAACAATAGTTATTTAACAATGTACATATTAATTATTACAAATATGCACCTAAGATAGAACGGAATGATGATCCAAATTTACAGTAAACTTTATTATTACATATAGCCATCTATTGAAACTTTTATTGATCGCCTAAACTTATAACCCGTAAACAATTTTAATTCTGGTTTAACTTTATTATACAATTTTGCTATATTAAACGAAACAGATCTTTGAAAATAATTGGTTCGATAAATTGGGGTGGTAATAAATAAGCTTATGACGTAAATCAAGATTATGCGAATCACTGTAAAACTTAATTTTCTCAAAGATAATCTGGCTACTTTTTACATATAATTTTATTATATAAAGTATTAGCATGCAACACACGTCTTTCGTCCATTTTTTACCAATTAAGTTCCATTGTAGTTCGCGTATGTCAGATGTCTGTGTGTGTGTACAACATAATTAAACTAGCCTGTGTCAGTGGCATCTCCTGGTAAACATTTTAGGATGTTCTGCAATTTTTGCATTTGTAATAACTTTGTCATTAAAATTGTCTATTTCGAAGTTTAGCTTTTTTTTAATAGATATATGCCATGGCTGTTACAACGATTTCTAGTCTCCTTCAACGTTTCTCCTAGATTGTTTGCTACTAAAAAGTTTAGAAGAGGTAGTGTAATTTAATGTAAGCAGGGAACTAGTATGAAGCATTTTGTTTTTGTTACAGCCACAAATCCATATTCATATGAATAATTAAAAAATCTCTTCACATTAATTAATTAAAAGACCACTTCCTTAGTACACTGTTAATAATTATTGTCAGTGATGTACAAACACAGAATCACACGCACGCACTATATTATTAACAGTAAAGTAACCAGAAAGTCGCGTAAAAATTATGTACATCTTACCCAATATTGCGCTCGTGCTGCACTAAATGCAGCGAACTCTCCTAAATAAGTTAGCAGATTCATTTACTGTTTGCATGTATTGTGATTTCCTACATTAAGTTCAATTTTTAGGGATTTGGAAGATACAATAACGCCTGTTTACAAAAGTACTGCTCACACCGGCGTTATTAATTCCATAGACGGAGTTGCAGGTCAGAGCGCCAACTGTGGGGCGCCAGAAATTGTTACAGGATCTAGAGATGGTAAATTGCCAGTTTCAAGGAACTATTCAAAGTGGACCATCGGTTACAAAACGTATTGTGTCATGAATGCATATGACATATCGCGGTATCACCTGAAGGCAATAATGTCCTTGTCCACGTGGCGGATTTGGAAACCAACGTTAATCGACCAACATAACAGGCACAATGTCTTAGCTTGAGTTGGAAGGAAGTAAAGTAAAATGGAAACAAAATTTGATAATTTTATATTTCAACATAAAGTAATCTTTTTTAAATTCAATGCCACCTGTACAACAATGACTTTGATTGTATTGTAAAGTCGCGCATTGTCATAAATAAGGACGTTTTTGTTAAACCAAGAAGTTCGGAGACAGTCAAAAAATAAAATTTCATCATAGTTATAGCTAAAATCTATAATTTCTAGTTCTTTAAAAATCTCTACGTATTAAGTCGACAGTCTCTTTTTCAGGTTGCGTCATGATTTGGGACGTACGTCAAAAAGATGCGCCAGTGGCGAAATTCACCCCCCTCGAAGGACAAGCTGGCAGAGATTGCTGGTGTGTGACCTTTGGCAATTCTTACAACAACGAAGAAAGACTCGTTGCAGCGGGATACGATAACGGCGACATCAAGTTGTTCGATTTGAAGACAATGAGCGTAAGGTGGACAAAGTGTCTTAAAAACGGGGTAAGAATAAAAACAACTAAACAGAATTCTAAAAAAAATTAAGTAATAATATTAATGAAAGAGTGACAATTAATTTAAAAAGTCATAAATATGATTAGATAAAATTTGAACAGATAATCTTAAAGATATGTTATAAATATCAGAAAAAACATCTAGCCGATTTTCGTTTCTAGATTGTGAATCTCCAATTCGATAGAAAAGATATTCCCATGAACAAACTGGTGGTCACTACACTGGAATCGAAATTCTACTGTTTCGACATGCGTACTCAACACCCCAAGAAGGGTTTTGCGAATTTAATGGAAAAGGCACACAGTTCCACTATTTGGCAAGTGAAACACTTGCCACAGAACAGGGAGGTATTCGTAACTACGGGTGGTAGTGGCTCATTGTGTCTGTGGAAGTAGTAAGTAAAAATAAAGAGTAATAATTTAAGACATGCAAGCAGTGGCGTAGCCAGAACATATGCTCGGGGGGCTCAGTGGGTGTAAGTTGGACATTTTTTTTCTGGAGAAAAGGACAGTCGGGACTACACGTATTTTATGATATTGTACCTAGTAAAGAAGGCAGAAAAACGCCGCAGTAGAAAAATTTTCGGGGCCACGTCCAAAGTTTGTTTAAAATTTACCTAACTACTATTAAATTATTACCTACCCCCCTCTGCATGGTTGGATTAAATTTGTTTTTGTACATGTTTTTTTTTTGATATTTCTAGCTGGCTCTTTATTTAAAAAAAAAACATTTTTTTATATTTGCGAAAAATATAAATATTGGTGTCAATCCAAAATTTTAACATAAGACGTATGAATGACTCCAGCATTTCTCGGGCTCGGTTTTTCATGATTAAAAATAAAGTAAATATTGCTCACCACGCCAAAATTGATGATTTTTTCAGAAATCATGTATTTAAGGAGCGTAGATCTAAGAGCAGTTTTTGGTGCAAATGCTTAGGTTTTAAGATACTCCTTCGTAAGTGCCGTTTCGTATATTCATAATAAGCATTTTCGTTTCTTCCCGCACTATTTTTTTATTATAAATTATCACATAAAAAATGTTTCAATTAAACTTTTTCTCTTTAAAAATAAATACCTAATTGTTTTTGTTGTAAAAATATTTTATTGCATTGGGTTATATTTCTGTTGATTTAAAATAACTCTAAAAAAGGGAAAACGGAACAGACAAGTATATAATAGAAAAATAATATAAAATATTATTATTTTTACTCGTTTTGCTATAAAATTGCATCATAATTCAATAACTAAAACAATATGCGTTCAAAATCTTTATCTCTATATAAAATAGGACTTTTAGAAAAGGAAAAGTTTAAAAACTAAATGTTTCCTACAAGACCTTTGTAATCTAAGCCAAGAATACACTATTTAAAAATTTAAATTAAGAGTCCAAGCGTGAGACGAAAAATTAGGTTGCTTTTAGACCCGAGGCTCGGGGGTGGGGGGACTGTAGCCCCCCTAAATACGCCACTGCATGCAAGATCAAATCTTACAATATACTACAATATCTACTTTTGACTTTACGTTTACTTTAGAATATGATATTTCAAGCTGTTGGTACTAGGAATCGACCGATACCGATATTTATATCGACATTATTGCCGATATATCGGTATCGCGTATGTATCGGTCGCAGTGGTGTAGCTGGGGGGGGGGGGGGGGGGGGCTCCCGAAACCCCAAAAAAAAGAAAATATAAAATATAATTGGGCAACATAAAAAATCTTTGACGGCAACGCAATCAATAACGCGCTAAATAAAATAACAAATCATCCTCCCTGTAACTACAGCTACAGCAGAAAGAAGTTTTTCCACTTTAAAAAGATTAAAAACATATCTGAGAAACCATTCAGGCGAAGAGCGTTTAGCTTTAATAAGTATTCATTAAAAAATCCACATTGATATATAAAATAATCAATATTTTGTCAAAACAGGCGACGAATTACGGGTTAGTCTTAGGGAAAAAAATATGTTGTGGTTTTAGTTTATGGTTAATTTTTGTTTTTTCAATAAATAAGTATAAGTACCTTATTTTTAATATATTTTTGCTCAATTATGCTTATTTCATAAGGAAGTTTTTGTTATTTCTGTTTTATATTACCTATATTAATGTATGTGTATAACTCACTAAAAGTCTCTTTAAATATATGTATTTTTTTGTTTCGAAATTTTTTTGCCCAAAAAAAGGGGTTTGGGCGTGGCACCGAAAAAAATTTTAGCCTTCGGCGATTTGCCTGCGGCGCTGGTTCCTCGCTTTCCCTACCAATTTTGGCCTCCCCGGACTAAAATTCTGGCTACGCCACTGATCGGTCGAACCCTATTTTGCACCATAGCTTGACAAACTAATTTTTATAATTTTTTTTCCTTTAGCAACTATCCATCGAAACGTGTCGAAACAGACTCGGATGGTATCCCATATGGTATCATAGGAGATCTCCAACAGCTACAGAACAGCGTGCTTTCCGATCAGCCAATCACAGCGTTCGACTGGTGCGTGGACAAACTGGGATTGGCTATATGTTCAGCCTATGACCAGACGTTAAGAGTTTTAATTACTACTAAACTAAATTTATATTAATATAGTTGTAATAATGTATTTTTTAAATCTATTATTGGTATAGAAATATTTAAAATATTTTCTCCTCGAGTTCACTAATCCTATCCTCAGAGCTGGGCTGTAATTGTCTCGAAAGTGCTTGTAATCACTTTTAAAATAGTACTTGGTAATTCAAGCACTTTATAAAACGTGCTTGGTAATTGATAAATGAATTCACTTTTCAAGCCATTTAAAGTGCTTGGTGCTGACAATTACTTTCCTAAAGCGATTGGTGCTTGAAGTACTTTTTTGAGTGGTTTACCCAGAATCTGCCTATTCTATTATTTTAAAAGTATTATTCCAGAGAAAAAAAATGTCCTTATAATTTTTACAGAACAGATTTTAATCTAATCTGCATATTTACATCACTATTATACATGGTGTTCCTTAATGACGTGCTAATATTTTAGGGTGTGATTTCTCAAGTCATTTTATGAAGAAAAGTTCATATAAACATATGTTCCAATCGGCTTAAATTTTTTGCTACAGGGTGTTGAATTTTTTTTTCTTTAATTTGTTTTTTATAATATCTCCCAAAGTACTTTGGATAATATTTTCAATTTTGGCATGTACTAATAGGATATAAAACTACATGTTTTAGTTTATTTTTTTGTCCCACCAGTGGCGTCCCTACAAACATGTCCTCTGATATTTTTTTAGATAAAAACTGGTACGCCACTGACATTTTTCCATGTGGATATTATTTCTGATTATCCTGGTCAATTCTGCATAAAAATGATCGCTTGCGTTTTTCTCCTCAGGTACACCGTTCTTAATTAAAGTAATTCGATTAAATTAGTTTACTATTTATTATTAACATTGATAATGCAAAATTTTGTTTTATAAAAATTGTAGGAAATGATCAGTGACCACCTTCACTTAATAGGTATGCAAAATGAGGCTAATTTAATTTAATTATTTTAATTAAGAACGGTGTGCCTGAGGAGAAAAACGCAAGAGACCATTTTTATGCAGAATTGACCAGGCTAATCAGAAATAATATCCACATGGAAAAATGGCAATGGCGTACCACTTTTTTTCTAAAAAATATCAGAGGACGTTTGCAGGGACGCCACTGGTGGGACAAAAAAACTTTTATAATTAAAACATGTGGTTTTATGTCAGATTAGCACATTCCAAAATTGAAAATATTATCTAAAGTACTTTCGGAGATATTATAAAAAACAAATTAAAGAAAAAAAATTCAACACCCTGTAGCAAAAAATTTAAGCCGTTTAGGACATATATTTATATGAACTTTTCTTCATAAAATGACTTGAGAAATTACACCCTAAAATATTAGCACGTCATTAAGGAACACCCTGTATACCGTTTCGTCTTGGTTAAGTTACCGCGCAAATTACTTCATTTTTAAAAATCCTCTAAATTTATACCTACATATTTTAAAAAGTAAGAATCCCCTTAAATACACTTCTTATGTAAATATATTTTGTTTACACGGATATACAGTAAAAAGTAACAAATAAGTTACTTAAACTCTTAGCCCTCATTGTCTAGATGTAAAATAATATACAGGGTATCCTTGCAATGACTGTACAACGCTTCATCACAAATTCCTTAACCAAAAATAAGGCGATCTAGGCAAACTTACCTACATGCGATGTTGCTTCGTTTGACGCTACAGGGCGCTAAAATTTTCAAATTAATGTCGTTTTTTTGGAATAATTTCTAAACGCTTTTATCGATTTCCACGATTTTGGGACTAAGACTGGCCATTATTAATAGCGTGTTTTAATGTATACGCCATCTTTTTTTAATACCTGCAAATTTAACAATGGCGTGTTATTGGTAAATAAAGTTTGTCTTTTTGTTACCCCCCGTATAAATGACTTTAATTATTTCTCTGGCACTCTAGCTGACTTCATTTTAAAACCTTTTTGTCTCTTTTAAATTTTAGCCAGACATGCAGTTTCTCTACAAAAAAAATATTTACAATACCTTGTAGTTCATCATTGCTGTTAATTCTGAACGAAAAACATTAAAAAAATTAAATTCTAAATAACTATCAACTAGTTTGATTGTACGAAATTTTCACCGTGTTCCTAAATACGGGGTGTCCGGTAACTTATGGGCCGTAGAGTAACTGAAGATACTAGACATTAAACTAAGCCGATTATGTCATATAAGTTTTTTCGGATTGTCACTTTTGTTTTTTTTTGTTAATTTAATTATTTACTATGTTTTTTTATGCTTTGGGATGTTTAAAGGGAAATATCTCGAAAACCGTTAAAGATATTAAGATCAATCAAGTACACCTTTTTGACTCAGAAAATGCCCTTTTTAAGAAACTATAATTGAAAAACACCTAATATCACAGGTAAGAAAAAATATCATAGATTTATGAAGACCAGTGTATGCAACTAGCGCCCTCTAGTTTGAAACTTGAAAATTTCTACAAATTCTTATTTCTTGCTCATAAAAACATAATATTGCCAACTTTCAATTCGATTCATTAAACCTTTTTAAAATTATGGCTTATTTTCGAGAATAAACTTTTACTTTCAACACCCTGTATCTCTAGAACGAGTGACAATCCGAAAAAACGTATATGACATAATCGGCTTAGTTTGATGTCTAGTATCTCCAGTTACTCCACGGCCCATAAGTTACCGGACACCCTGTATATATTTTTTTTTGTAGAGAAACTGCATGTCTGGCTAAAATTTGACAAAAAAGTTTTAACATGAATTCAGCTAGTGTCAGAGAAATAATTAAAGTAATTTATATAGGGGGTAACAAAAAGACAAACTTTTATTTACCAATCACACACCATTTTTAAATTTGCAGGTATTAAAAAAATATGGCGCATACATCAAAACACGCTATAAATAATAGTCACTCTTAGTCTTAGTCCCAAAATTAGTGGAAATTGATAAAGGCGTTTAGAAATTATTCCGGAAAAACAATATTAATTTGAAAACTTTAGCGCCCTGTAGCGGCAAAACGAAGCAACATTGCATGTAGGTAAGTTTGTCTAGATCGCCTTATTTTTGTAAGTTTGTCTAGATCGCCTTATTTTTGGTTAAGGCATTTGTGGTGAAGCGTTGTAAGTCATTTCAAGGACACCCTGTATAGGATGGTAACTATTTAATTGACCACTATTGGTATAGAATGGACCATCGAAAACTCATTTATTAAGGTTGCTGACATCAAACAGCTTAGCCGCTTCTAGCGCGTCCCACAATTCTACACGAAACTTCTGTTTCGCTAATCAAAAGACCAAAAAAAAAACGTTAAAACGTATTATTTTGACGCTAGGATAAAAAAATTTCTATCCAAAGAATCACCCATATATTTCACATTTTTGCCGGTTGACATACGCCTCCACATGAGGCCGAGTTAGCAGGCTTGAATATTTTCGGGGTTTCATCGATAAAAATGAATTTTCGATGAATTAGTAGTAACATGATAGTACACAACTCTTCTTGAATAAACGTAAGTACCTTTTAATAACCTTTCTCTGTGCTCTAAGGTACTATTAGTAGGTAACGTCTGTCCTAGTGTCTGTCCTTGTTTCTCTTCGATTTCTCCTCGTACCAGTATTATTATTGCCAAAAGTGTAAGTCAACACATAATTCCCTGACTCGTCTCTGACGCTGGTTGTTTTAAAAATGGTCATTTTATGCTATAAGTAGAATTTGTTTGGATCTGTAAACCTAAAATTTAAAATCGTAAGGAACATTTACAGGGTGAAAACTGTTCACGACGATTAAGCAAAATTCATTAAAATATTTTATTTTTATTACTATTTTAATTACAGCAGGACTGTTTTTGGTTATAGAGGGCCCTATGCCCGTTACGCAATCCGGGCCCCTAATCAAGGGCGTCCATAGAGACAATTTTAGACGGGGAAGGAGAGGGTAACCAGCCAAAATAAAAAACGTGGCCGCGGCAAAAAAAAATAAATCAGAAAAAATGACAATGTAAAGCGAGCCTTACCTGGCAGTAAGAATGTAGAAGACAGCGGGGAGGGGCACCAACAATATAAGCAAACTATGCAAAAGGGGATCCACTAGCTGAGTGATGGAGACGATTCCATATGCGTGCAGACACCAATGACCTAAGAGTATTACAATATTGCGTGGCTGTGTTACAGTGGAACGGATTAGGGCTGTAACACTTTGGTCCATCCTTACGGAAAAATGGGCAGCGCAAGATATGACGGAGATCACCACAATTAAATATGGAAATGAATAGTCTAAAAATTTAAAAGTTATGTCATTTAAAAAATGTGCTATACTGTGTCAAATAGGCTGTCTAATCTAATGTAGACTTATTTTTTCCAAATCAGAGTCAAAAAAGACAATATATATATAGGGTGAGCTTTTTTGAGAGAACCTCAGACCAATTACTATAGTCAAACTATTTCATTCATAAAGAAACTATTGTTGTGAAATTAGAGTGAAATATTTTTAGGGTATAAATTACATAAAAAAATATGACAAAAATGTCCTATAAATATCAAAAATGCTTTACACAGTATGTATAGTACCAGTAGCACTTTAAGGTGGTGCTGATGATACACGTTTTTCTTTATAAATTTGAAGAAAAACCAAAAATACATTTACAATAGAAAACTTAGTTCACTTATTCTGACACTTGTCATTTTAAACCCAGAACTGTCAGTTTAGGCAGGTTTTAAATCAAGAATTCTTTAGTGAATACGGCTAATATATTTTAAATGCTTTAACTTTATTCAACGGTGAATCTACCAATTGTATGCCATCCATCTCAAAACAGAGATTATATATACTATAAAAATTCGTCAATATTCTCCTTTTTGCGAAAAAAGTAATAAAATAAATGCCTAGGCCATGAGTTATTTGGTCTAGAGTTACCAATAGAATCTTTATTGTTGTGTTTATCTTCTATTATTAGCTCTCTTTGTAGAGCTACATCTCTAGAACTATCAAGGTCATTTATCTGTGTGACAGGCGCGAATCCAGGGGGGGGGGCGGGCGAAGGCAGCCCCCCCCCCGTGAGCCTCACAAAATGGGTGTTTTTTTACTTTGAGCATTGGAAATTGTAGGTATTGTGAAGGGTCAGAATTTTTTTTAGAAGTCACTTTTGAAAGTAGGAAGATTTTTAGGGCCGGCACACACTTTTTTTTTAGAAGGTATTTTTGAGTCACCCCCCCCCCCCCCCCCCGGCATATTCCACAGGGTTTTAAAGCTAAAACCATCCTAGTTGAAGGTTATAAATGATATAAGTTAAGAGTAAGTTAATTGGAAAATTAGATTTGTGTTCTTCTTTAAATTTATAGAGAAAAAATATTAATAAAGTTACATCAAAACATATTATTTTGTAATCAACCTTACAGCTGGTTTGAGTGTCCGTTTCCTTGGTAAAAACAGGCAGAAAGTCTAAAAGATATTTTAATGGACTGAATTTAAACCATTTTAGTAAATAAAGAGATTTAAATTTAAATTTTTTTTCGATAGGTACCTTTTTTTGTCTTATAGTAAAAAGAGGTTTCAAATTACTTACAAATTAAGCCTCCTATAACAGCATGAACCAATATCAAAACAGGAATAAAGTACATTGCAGCATAAATAGCCATTTTTCCTTGCCTTGGTAGAAATCTTCTACATACCCAGGGTCTTATTAATAACATTAATATTAAGGCAAGAGTATAGAAGAGAAATACAATTGTATATCTAAAACAAAGTGCATATTTGAAGCATAACATATTATTTCACATATTGTAAAAGAATTAAAAGTGACAAATTTATATTAGAAAACTAAAACTTACCTACCTATATATTTATATACAAATAAATTGTTCAAAACTAACAAGTTTTGATACACAGAAATTTTGTAGGTATACATAGGTATACTGTTTGGTATCCATAATTTTTAAATATGAAATATTTTCTTAAAGATCTTCAGTTGTCACAAAATTTTTTTGCCTTTTATTAACAAAAATTATCTTAAGCTACCTTTACTTACAAAGGGTATACAGCTTCCTGAGTACAATAAATCTTTTTCTCATAGTTAGGCTTTGGGTTATGTAAAAAAGTGTACCAGTCTGACAATGATCTACTCTGACAGCTCTGGATTTTAAAGCTTCCCATCGGATGTGTGAATACCAATGCCAATATACAGGATACAAGTACTTCAAAAAAGGCTGTCAAGTGAAGACTTAGTACATTTTTGCTAAAACTAAAAAAAAATATAAGTAATTTGGTCAGTTGTTACTGTAAACATTAAGCTTGCCATAAAACCTTTTATTTTGTATTTAAAAATAATTACTTATATTATACATCGATTTATCTCTTGGATAAACAATAATACATTTGTAGGAGATGCGAGGGTCTTTGAAAGAAAAATGTAATATAAAGCACTGGGATTAAAATTTTCTATTTAATAAATTATGGACAGTCGTTAAGCATTAAGGCAAGGAAATGGGTCTGTTTAAAGGATGTGTCCGTTTATATATGGGGGATTCGTTAAGGCTGATTTCAATATATGTGAAAAGGTACATTTTATAAGTATTTCTCAAGAACAATGTTCATTACGGCCTGGTCTACTTTTGCTAGTACATATACCTCCTTCTCATAGAAACCATGTCAATAAAAAACCAATGCAAAACTAGAACCATTAGTACCATAAAACCTAGATATAACCAGTCGTATAAAGCGGGGCTATCTAAACAAGGTTCACAGATAAAAGTTGTGTCGTTTCTTCTGAAACCCCTTGGACATGATCCACATTTACTTAAATTATCATTTTCCTGTAGAATATGTCCACAATACCAACCAGGACAAGACATTATTTGTCCTATTAACTGTACTTTTAAAATTTGAAAAAAAAAACTTTTCTAAAATATTGAAGTTTGACGTCAAATATAAATAAGGTTATGATATCTGTCTCTGTCATAAACGTCAAATATTGACAATCTTTAGCGTTTTTTTTTTTCGGAAAGACGAACGTTGTTCGGTTAGATTCTGGAATTTGATTGGTTGGTAAATATGAAATTTATTTTTCGATTGGTCGTAGTGAATACAGACTTTACTTTGATTTTTAAAGAAAATAATTTTTTTGCAGTTTTTTGGCAATTTTACTAAATCGCTTAAACCTAAAAATTGGTTAATTTATTTTTTTAAAGGTAGTGGTGGGTGGCAAAATAATTTTTCTTAAAAAAACTTTTAGACAGATTGACATTTGACTAGCCTCGTATCCCCCCCATCTATTTTCAGCCCTAGGCACTTACGGCATCGGTGTCACTCGGTGTGCAAAAATTAACAGTAAAAAATTAGTTTTTCTGATTGAATTTTGGGTTTTTGGTTTATGTAAAAGTATAATTCGGAAAGTTTAAAGTGTGTAAAATGTGCGTTGAGAAGCGGAGACAGGAGGGATCGATTGAAAAAGTGCATTTTGTGCGGAATTAACCAGCTGATGGCGGGTGGACTTGCCAAGCGAGCTAGTGATCCCGACAGTGTTCAACCGTCGAAGAAGGTGTGATAATTTCATTTTTCGTAAGGATTCTGTGTTCCAGTGTCGAAATTGGACCATTTTCTGGCCAGGGAACTGCAAAAAACTCAAAAATAAAGGTGTCGGCTAGGGCGTGCGACAGAACACACCTCGATTGTCATTGATATTTCGCGACCATTCATAAATCCATCGCGGACTAAAAATACAAATGAGCCGTTTGAAAAGTCGCGAAATTTGATGACCTATTCCTCGGTAGTGAGATGCCGTTTACAACCCCCGTGTAATTCGTGTAATCTTCGTTTCACTGGTCGCTCCAGCCCCCAAATAGAATGTCGACGACCACGACGTTTGTCGACCGGATCGATCCCTTTGCCAAAAGGTCTTTAAAAAAGAAAACTAAGAAATCCCAAGGAAGCTCTAGGTATAGGAACAATCAGGACGTCGAACTTCAGCCCTTGCCCTTTTTAAAAGGTAAGCCCTATTGCTAAATAAACCTACTTAAGATTTCGCACGTCGTCATCTGTCAAAATTATCTTTAAAATCCGTCTTGTATGACCTAATGTATTATCCTCAATCTTTACTCGTGTTTTACCCCAATTTTACTGACAAAATATTAGTTAAAAAATTGATAAGTGCTATAGATGGTCATCCAGATGTTTTATTGATTTTTGCTTTAATTTAAATAAAAACACAAAGGTAATAAGATACTAAACTCAAGGTTTCAGCTCTTATTAGATATGGGCTTATCAGTTTTCAATTTAAGTAACTGTATAAAACAATATGGAATTATCTTACAAAAAAAAAACAGGTTGTAGAACTATTAATTACAAAAATACTCCCAAGAATATTAAATATTAGTAATTATTTTTAAAACATTTTTAATAATTAAGTATTATAGTAGGTTAATAGGTACCGAAATAGGTACTCTATTTTATATACTACAACCCGAAGAAAAAAATATGTAAAGGCATGCTTAATACTTAAGCAGTTTAATAGCAAGTAGAAGGATGTGTAAAAATTTGATAGTTTTGTTCCTAAACAATAGAAGTTTAATGTTTATCAAAGTCACTGGCACCTTATTTATAGCACTTAGTGGAATTTATTATCAGGCTTTTTACAGTACATTCTTTATACAAGTACCTATAATTAGTTTTGTAGTAATAAAACATGATGACAAAAATATAATAATTATGATTATAATTATAGTTATCTATATATTAAGTTAACAAAAGTTTGAAATTATTGGTGATTATTTGTTTACATAAATGATCTACCAATTATCAGTTTTAAAATTGGAGGTTACAAGTCTTTACTTACTATTACTAAATAAGTGAGAAGTATAATAATATAATATTTTTTAAATATGAAATAGGTACTAGTTATACCTAATTTATGGGGTATTTATTATCAGAACTATTGTTTATCATACTTATTGATAAAAAATAGGTAATCTTTAAAATAAGTAGGTGCTGTTTATCAGGTGGATATACAGAGGATTGGGTAGGTATTTTTATAGTTGTCGATTATCTATTGGAAGATTGGAAGTGAAAACTTACACTAGTTCTAACTAAGTGAGTGGAATTTTCATAACTTTGATTGATTGAGATGAAGATACCAGTTGTGTATATTGTAAGGAATAGTATCTATTATTATTATTCTCTTTTCATTAAATAGGGATTTCTGGGCAATACTGTTGTGTTGCAAGTGACTTCTGTAGGTAAACTATAGACTTATTTATTTCAATATTTTGTACATTCTAAGGGTTGGCCTTTACAGTCTTGTTGATTTTACTGTCCTACCTGTCTTCTTGTATATATGGCGTGATGTGGAAACACTGCATTTATCAACTACTCTACCCATTGGTCGCTATATGTCTAGAGTGTATTTATTTTCAACTGGGTAGTATGTTCACAGCTTTCAACAGTATTAATGCTTAAGGCCTTTTTTTATTAGGTGCAATTTCAAGCAAAATATTGCTTATAAGCGTTTACTTTGACGACGTTTTAATCAGCTGATGTAAGTTTTCCCATCTAAAATAACCATTTAGTTGCACATGAAACTTACACCTAATGTAAATAGGCCTTTATAGCTGGGTTAGAGGCAAATGCTCTTTAATATTATAGTAACTTCATTGTATGTGTGTATTTCATTGGGGTATTCTTTACAAAATTTAAACTGCACACACATAGGTATTGTGTTTATTTATTTATTTATTTATTTATTAACGATAAATCCATTTTACAAACAAAACATTCATAATATCACTTCTTACAACTAAATAACAAGTAGTGTAGAAATATGAATGCTTTACAATAATGAGTAATGAGTACTCAATAAGGCACACATGCATAAATAATTGTACAAATATTTAAATAACCGCACAGTACAGGTCCCTAGATCATAGATTTTAATACTATCCTAAAACCAACCAAGGAAGACCCAAAATCATATATATTATACTCTGTTAATATTTCATTTGCCTGCCTGACAATTCTGGTCAATGATTGGTTTTTACTATAGCTTGTACCAAGAGTGGAAAAGTATTTTAGTATGGCAACCACGCCTTTCGGCGATGTTGAAGTTTATAAGACCCACTATCTCAGAATAACCACTGATAACATTATGTAAAAAACAAAGATCGATAACAATACACCTAGACTCCAAAGTTTTTAATGTCAACAGAGTTAAAATATCATCATAAGTATATTCATCTTGAACTCTCTCTTAGTCTCCATATGGATCCTGTAATTGGGAGACCATATTACCAAGCAATATTCCAGTATCAGTCTAACAAGGGAGCAATAAAGATTCTTAAAAGTAGCAATGTCTGACACTTAGAGGCTGTACAAATCTCAGGATCTTCATGGCCTTCAATGAAACACCTAAAATATGATGACTAAAAGAAAAACTGGAATCAAGGGCAATGCCAAGGTCTCGTATATCATTATGTCTAGGCAAAACTAACCCATCAAGTGTATATTCATGGAGATAGGGTGACCAAGATCTTAAAAATGTTACCATATTGCACTTTTTATATTTAAATTCATTTTATTATCATTACACCATTGCTGTAAGAAAGAAAATGATATCTCTAACTCTCTCGGTTTTTATTGAACCTAACTAGTACCTAAGTATACTTGTAAACTTCATAATAGGTTTTGCAGCTACAGCTGTATTCAAAATTTTGAAATAACCGTCGCGGGTGGATAGAAACAAATGATAGGTGAAAACAAACTATTTATTTTGATAAAAGTTTTCTTTTCTATTTTCATTTTCAACCTTTGGGACTTTAAACATCCTTGAAAATAACCTACTATCTTTATGCTGACCCCGAATACTAATAGATTTATTAATTACTTTTTTGTTTTATACACGATACTATTATTTTACACTATTAAGATTGTAGTAGGTAGTGGTAGCTAAATAAAAATGTTAATTCAAAGTAGATATTCCACAGGGTTGGCAAATATCATGATATTTATATAAATATCAAATAATTTTTTTCAGCCAAAACAGATAAAATCATACTTATAGTAGAGCCAAGTAAAATCAAGGAAGTAGATATTTGAGTAAATATTTTTATTAAAACATAAATATTATTTCTAAACAGAACAAGCCTCGGAACAAGCATAAAAGCTAACAAAATAATAATAACAGATATTCACCTAGACAACAGATATTTACCTAGGGTGAATGCGTACAACAAAAAAAATCCCGAAACAAAAATATAAATAACCATCTTAAATCAGCCTTATCAATGGTAAGTCATCGTCAGATTCGTCAGAATCGATGGAACGTCCCGGTAATTCTTCTGATACAGTTCCTGCCCAAATCCAATCAATATTTTTTTTTCTTTGTTTCTATTTGATTAGAGTATTTAAATACAAACGTTAATTTTCCAGCTTTTGCATTTCCAAGCCTATTGCGTAGTTTCGATTGCACGAGTCCAAATGATGAAAAGGTTCTCTCAATGGACGCGGTAGACGCAACTGCAGTAACACAACATAAAGCCAGGAAGTCTTTTTTATTTGGCCAATCCTCATCCTCAATGACAATTCCTTTCCACCACACCATAGGAAGTGCATTTTTAAACTGAGATCCAAATACATATTTGGGGAATGGTGTTGATTCAACTAATAGGGCCATTACAAATGGAACAAAGTCTGCATTAATTTTACTTAAATAAGCATCTGCTTGTTCTCTTTGATAGTTACTCAAACGTTTTCCAAAAAATCGATGGTCAAGCATATTAGCTAAGTAATGTGGAGTATCTAAAGCCATGTCCCTACTTCGATAAAAATGCTTTTTAATGTTTAAGGGTTGCCCTTTAAGATCCAGTTTCAGTTTATGCCAAATTTCAACTACAACGGCAATAGTCGCTTTATCATAATGATCATTTAAACGTTTTGGTATGCCTTGCATTTCTTTCTAACACTTTTTACATTTTGCCCATTTTCCACTGTTTCAAACCTTTTTTGTTTCTTCAAAATATTTCCAAATATTAAGCTTACGTTTTGGCATTTTAAATTTAAATTTTATAACAGATTAACGTTGTAATAAAAAAACCACACATAATGCACAGTTGCATCGACGAACGCTTCAGTAATGAGAAATAATAATGAAATTAATAGAAGATTTCTAAAAGTGAACCCGAAACAAATTCGGATATATAAATAGGTACCAAGCCAGTTAAATTACTAAATAGTGTTACCAACAGTAATACCAACTCAAACCATACAAAATTTTGCGGTAAATTAAAATTTATTTTTCAATAATAAATATCATATCAGCTATAAATATCATTGATATATATCGTGATATATATCATGATATATATCATACCAACCCTGGTATTCCAGTCTATTGACGCCCTTGAAGAATTGACGAAAATCATAGGAACCTTCTTTGGATTTGGGAATAAAATTTGTTATATTTTTTTATTTCCTATTACCTGTTTCTTATTGCATATTGCTTATTTTTAAATTGTGTCTCGACCTTAATTGTCGGGTTGCAAAAGATTTTAAACAATATTCAGTAACCAGGCACTATGATTGTGACATCAATGACTTTATTAGAAGCTCAGGCCAATTATTTGGTTGAACAAAAGAGACCCAAATCTAGTTCCCCATAAATTGGTAAAATCTTTTCGACGTCAATACCGTAATAAAATAGAGGCGAGTAAAAAGAAATATAATGATAACTTTAGAAACTCTTCCAGTAACAAAAATAAAGCTGCTTGGGACATTATAAAAAAGATAATCAATTCATAAAGAGTCCCCTATCTTCTAGTTTAAATGCAACAGACTTTAACCAGTATTTTTGCAATATTGCTGAAGGTATCATAAGAGATCTTCCTACATCACATAATAATCCAATGGAGTATGTAAAAAGGGAGGTGGAGGTTCAAACAGCCTGTCAAATCTGAAAATGTTTTAAATGTTAATATCTCAAGAACCAATAATAATTGCAACAGAGATGTTGCAGCTTCATTCAGAACTAAAAACTTTTAACCCCCCTCTCTCATACTACCAACTGCTGATCGCTGTTTCAGACCCTTCTGACCCTAAAACAAAGACAATTCCGTCTGGCCCCTCAGTCAGTGTATATTAGATTTGCAATCATATCTGTTTTTCGCAAAAAGTAGTACGCGAACGTGTCCACAATATGACGTAAGGCCCGAGGAGAAATGTTGATTGTGCCCCAGTTTTTACGGGGATGAGAGCATTCCAACGAAATCGGACATCTAGAATGAGTTAAGAGAATAGAATGTTACTGTAAATAAATATGGTTGTCTGGTAAATTATACATTTGTCTCTGTCATTAAAATACAATTTTATTTAAAACGAATTTTTTTGGACTGCGAACCAGTAGCTCAGTGATAATATGATCTATAACGAGATGAAAAAGCAAAATTTCCTGTTTTATCAAACACATGTGCTACCTTTTGATTTAAAAGTTACCTTATTCTGAAAATAGCTCTTAGACATCATCACCCCCCCTTCCTTTGATCGGAGTCTTCAACCAACTAAAAACCACCAACAGATTATACTTACAGCTCCTCACATAGAATGCCGTTATTATATGCATCCTTTTCTTACTCATCCAATCAGCTAAAATTCGTTTATTTCATGCAGTACTACTTATTTAATTACTATTACTTATAAAATATCCTTCGTAACCCACAGATTGCTAAATAAGCAATATATTAAAGGTTAGGCGAACCAATGCTAAAACAATGGTGCATGCGACTGATCTATTTTTAAATTGCCCTTCATCATAATGCAAATTGTTACATGCTGTTTGCGTGACTGACGTCACGTAACCATAGCAACGGTAAATATCAAAGCCATGTTGGGCGTCGAGTCTTCACTTGCTTAGAGCTAACGGACACGGTCGGCTGCGGCGCGACAAAATACACGAGTGTTTAGAATTATTGTTCATCAGAGTTAACAGTGGCCCTATTATGCATAGCTACATTCGGATTAAATTAATATTATTAATTCGAACATCAGTATTTTTTAAGGGCTAAAATGGTAGCTGTATCGGTACATTAATATTTAATATTGGCGAAAAACTTTCCTCCTGGTTTTTTTTTGAGGAAGAGTCCTTTCACCTACTTCACCTGACGAGCCGCCACTGTAATATAATATACCTAAATTAATATGATCCCATTGTAAAATTGGCCACGAGTTGCCACTGTATTTTACCATTACATTAGTAATATTGACCTCCAAATGTTCTACCTCGCCGCCACTCCGCGTATTGAATTTCTATCCCGACAGATAGGGCGATATTCCCGGCGGAATCCGGGCCGTCGTCGGTTATTTAAGACCGGCACAACAGATCGTTGGAATTCTTATCGTAAAGATTATTATTTCTTTCCAAAGGGATTAATTCCCTTTTTGATTTGCTTTCGATTATTGAATGCGAAAACAGGTGGAATTTTTTAAAACGTGAGTACAGGTGACAGAATCTTATGTTTACGGTAACTCGCGGCAAACGATATTTTAACCGTGGCAGCAGGCGAAATCGTGGCCCCAAATCGGAAAAACCCACTTAAGAACAGAGAAGGCAGTGGCGTAGCCAGAAAATATTCTGGAGGGGGGGGGGGGGGTGGGCTCAGTGGGCGTAAATAGGCTCTTTATTAAAAAAAAACCACTTCTTATATTTGTGAAAAATATGAATATTGGTGTCAATCCAAAATTTTAACATAAGACGTATGTATGTATGACTTAACCAGCGTTTTTCGGGCTCGCTGTTTCATGATTAAATATAAGGTAAATATCGCTCACCACGTTAAAATTGATGATTTTTTCAGAAATCGTGTATTTTGGGAGCGTAAATCAAAAAGCAGTTTTTGGTACAAATGCTTAGGTTTTGAAATACTCCTTCTTAAGTGCCGTTTTGTGTATTCATAATAAATCATTCTCGTTTCTTCCACTATTTTTTATATTGTAAATTAGGTATCACACTTTTTCCATAAAAAATGTTAACTTTAATTTTTCTCTTTAAAAATAAATACTTACCTAAGTAATTGTTTTTTGTTTTTGTTGTAAAATGTTTTATTGCTTTGGGTTATAATTTTGTTGATTTAAAATAGCTCTAAAAAGGAAAAACGGACCAGACAAGTATATAATAGAAAAATACTAAAATATTATTTTTTTTACTCTTTTTCCTTTAAAATTGCATCATAAATCAATAACTAAAACGATATGCGTGCGATACCTTAATCTCTATATAAAACTAAACGTTTCCTACAAGACCTTTGTAATCTAAGCCAAGAATACATTATTTAAAAATTTAAATTCAGTGTCCAAGTGTGAGATGAAAAATTAGGTTGCAATTAGACTTTTAGACCCGAGCTCCTAGGCTTGGGGGGGGGGGGGGGGGGGCTGCGAGGCTGCAGCACCCCCCTCTCCTCCTAAATATGCCACTGGTGGTATCATATATAGGTGTGGAAAATTAGAAGAAAAAGTTTTTTAAATTTAATACAACCTTTATCGCAAAAGTAGTAGATAACTTAAAAGATATATTTACTTTTGGTGTTATCTTTTTTTTTCCGATAAGATTGTGTACGATCTCGGAATTTCAAAAAAAAATTGAATACTGTTGGCGCCAGGTCTCTTAACCTGGATATTGTTTGATCGTTTTTTGAAATACTTTTTAAATGCGGTTTTGAATTGAAGATAAATCGCGGGATAACTCTTTTCTTACGCTCTATTTTGCAACTTTGTATCGAGGGAGGCACCAGGTTTGTTGATATTTCTTGTTAATTTCTACTATTACCTGATAAATAATTATTAACTTGTGATACACCGTTAGAAAGAAAATTAAATGAAGAATTTTATTATCAAAAAAAAAAAGATTTTGAATTTTTTTTTTGAAAAAATCGAGAAATTCTGCTTCGTTTTTTTTAAAACAGGTTGTAAAAAAAATAGCCTTAACGGATACATTTTTTTCAAGGAAGTCAATTTTATATTATAAAGCAGATTGAAACGAACCATTTTAACGTTTCCATGGCCTACTCTTTACCACTTACCTTGTTTTATGTTATGGACGTTTTAGAAAACAAAGGAAAATTGATCTATATTTAAAACAAATGATAAAGTGTTGGAAAAAGAATTTTTTACAGAATTTAATTATCGAATAAAAACGAGTGGTTTCCATTTAAAATTTAAAAGTTGACTTCACTTCCGGTTAAACCGGAAGTGGGTTTGAATTGTCCGAAAAATGGCAATTTACTGATATTAACTCTTCAAATTTGGGGGTAGAGCACTTTATTGTGTCACCCGGTATATTATGTGGGATGGACGAACCAATTTCAAGAAATGGGTAAACGGTAAATTATATTCATCCCAAGAGTGACATAAGATAGGTGAAGTGTAAGAAAAACAAATATGGCGGCCGACAACACTGCCATTGTTTTGTACGGAAAAAGAAAAGTTTTTTTCAAATAAATACCTATCAAAGTTATGGTTGTGATGAGGCCATTGTAAATTTTAAAAAATGTCTACGTTTTCTAGAAAAAAACAAACATAAATATTAAATTTTAAAGAAATATATTCTAGGTCTCTATTTCTTTTATACCGTGAACTTTTAATGTGACATTTACACACATTTGACATTTTCTAGTCTCACGTCTATTTCCCAACACTATTGCAGGTACACTGCATGCCAGGCGGATAACTTGATGGCGGGATATTTAAAATACAAGGTGATTCGTAAGTTGGTACTTCTTTTTTAGCTATGTATAGAAGGCATTAAAATAAACAACTTTTTCAAATACCTTTTTTCAAAAAACTTAAAAATAGCCGAGTTACAGAAGTAAAAAATCTAAGTGCGGGCCTGGTAATCAAAACGTAGCCCTTAACTTTATATTGTTTTTCTCCGTTTTTTGTATTGTCAGTCATTCATTTTACGGATTGGTCGTCAGTTATTTATTTTGGCAATTCGCTGCTTGGATTCGCGCTGTATAGGTAGAAATTGATTTCATTGTTTTTTGGTGATTTTCAAGTCACGGTGTGGGTCATACTCGAAGTTCTAGTCCCAATTAGGTTTTTTTTACAAGAATATTTTTGTTAATCGCAGTTTGCCAGTTTGTTAATTCATGGGCCACAGTTATAAAATAGAGAGGCAGGGTATTACTCATTAATCAGTAAGTTTTGTCGTCGAGGCTATAAAGCACCTGTAAAGTAAAAACCTTCCCTCCACTTGTTTAAATTGTGGAACAATTTATTTCTGCACAGACTGTGGAATGAATTGTATGTAGTACAAAAATATATTTACTCCATTGAAGAAAGCAATATGGAGGGTATTATGTCGGTCCATATTTCTACATTATTTTCTTCAATGAAGCAAATACATTTTTGTACTAGAGATCATATCGCGATAGAAAACGGCGTTTCGACAGTTGAAAGCCACAGATGACATTCACAGCTGATTCTAGTTCTAGTTCCGCAGAAAAGTTACTAGATTTAGTGTGGACCGTAACAAGTTCGCATGTCAGTTCGCGTCCTATTATTTTCGTTGTTTTTTAGTATTTTTGTGGCTGTTTTTTATATAGTGTTATAGAGTTTTCTGATTG
Organism: Polydrusus cervinus; assembly: GCA_935413205.1. Lineage (NCBI taxonomy): Eukaryota > Metazoa > Arthropoda > Insecta > Coleoptera > Curculionidae > Polydrusus > Polydrusus cervinus. Next base: position 6,988,544 of record OW284510.1, read on the forward strand.
AAAGTTAGAGTCATAACTAAAATGAAGCATAGTGATTGTTTTGTATACCAATATTTTAACCATATATACCATGTTTTACGTATTCTACCTAGCTGGTGCAGTATTACCGGCATTTATTACATTCTTTAATATTCACGAGCAAAGGAGAGTAGTGTGTCGATAAGTTAAATTTTTTAAAAGCTTTGTCGATAATATTTATGTTACTAGTACATTACTTTATTGTAAGTAATTCCTATCACAATATCTAGGTAGTATTCAGTGGATACCTAATAGGTTCTTGACTTTTGTTCCAATTTGGATAACATCTCCAAAAGTTTCTTGACAACTTTAGTTAAGAACGATGATTTAAATAGAAAAATTTGTAAAGTCTTCTTTGATAAATTAAAATGGGAGATAAGGAACTTAATATTTAAATATTTTTTAGTTTGTTAATGGAACATAAAAATAGTCCGGTCCTGTCTTTTTAGCCAACCTCTAAACGTAAAATAGACCAGACGTCAACGGGGTGCCATAAATGACAAGTGACTTGGCGTTTTCTTAAAAAAATTTGACTTTACATACAATTCATCTCACAGTCTGTGCATACATTAATTGTTTTACACCTAAAAAATTGGAGGTTAGGTTTTTACTTTACAGATGCTTTACGGCCTCAACAATAACACAATTTATTAATTAATAGCCTGCCCCTCCATTTTAATATAAATTAACAAACTAGCAAGCTAAAAATAACAACAATATTCTTGCAAACAAATGTAATAGAGACTAGAACCTAAACTATAACTCACACCGTGACGTAATAAAACATTAACAAATAATTAAACCCATTTATACATATATTTTAAATATCCCGCCATCAGTTTATTCGCCTGACATGCGCAGTGTGTCTGCAATACTGTTGGCGAATAGACGCGAGTTTCCAACCCAACCAATACGGTATGACATGTTTTAAAATATATTTTTAAGCTAGTAGGTATATTTTATTCGGAAAACCTACCAATATATTTTAATACTTTGTGCGAACACTGCAAGCTTATGCGCTACAACAACTCCACATGGATAATATAAATGAAATACCGGCCGGGTAAGAGGCCGCATATTCCTTACTTCACGCTGTGCCGTATTTCTGGCGGGTCGCGTTTTTATCTTTTCCCCGTCTTAGTCAGCGCTCTACGGATGCGCCATTTAAAGCTTAAAAATAACCATTCACCATAAATCATGTATGAAGTGTTTGGTAACCTAAATAAGTCGATTGTTCAGGAATTCATGACATGAATGTATTTCCAATAAAAATATTGCATATAATAAAAGTCAACCTCGACAGAGACAGTTTATTAAAAATGCGTCTATACAAAACGCAAATATTTTCGTTACTTTTTTATTTGCGTAACTTAATACCGGCAATATTTCCCTGATAATAATTTTAATATTAATTTATTTCATCATGTTTTGTGTGCATCCAGCTAATACGATCTGACGTTTATGATGCATTCTCTCAGCGTTATTGATAAACATTGCCGTCCACGTGGGATGTTTTAGTAAGGATGGATAACGATGACATTTATTAATGAAATAATATGTATACACGGTGATCTGCTCTCAACGCACGGTTCCATAGCATCCAAACAACTCAATTTTTTAATATTTATCGAAAACATGGTTATAAGCAGACATTAGATCAACAATTTAAAATTATACAGAGTGTCCCAAATAGTCAGGTTATGTCCAACATACTTTTTTTTTTAAATGGAACACGCTATATAGGGTGCTACAAATTCGTGTGCGTACAAGGGAATCTCGAAAACGGTAAGAGATACGAAGATGGTTAAACTGAGGCAAAGTTGCGTATTTTGGGGGTTAATAATTTGGTGAAAGAAAATTGTAAATATTCCGAATACTTTCAGAGATATCCGAAATTTTTAGTTTTGGTTTTTAATTTTTTGCGCTTTTATTTTTGACTTAGGAAAAAATTAAAATACACTTTCTCATAGCCGTTCTTTATGTTCTACCACATGGCGTTATTAGTTTTTAAATTGGACGTTTCGTTCTTTAGATATCAACTTCAATTCAATTTTTTTTAAATACGGACCTGGAATTTTTAAAACAGGTCTAAGATTTTGTCATCAAATAAGAAATTACTGGTATTTAAAATCCTGGCAATCATTTTTTGGATTACTTAAATATTAAAATTACATTACAGTTATGGTGTTTATTTTTTAAAACCCGTCACAATACTCTAGGAAGTAAGTTTTGAAGACATGATAAGTAGTTTTCTTTTTTATTAGTATTTTATTAATATAACGTATATCTTAAGTCCTACGGTTTTTGCCTTTTTTGTTTCAAAAACAATTTAAATTTTTTTTTACTTTTTATAAGATCTTATGATGAGGCGAAACATGAAACAAAAACAAAGAGATAGTAAAATATTTGAGGCCGAGACTTTGGGTCTCTTATAAAATATCAAATATTAGGCCTCTTTGAGTAAAAATGGACGGATTTATATATGGTATGTATGTATGGTCTTGCTACAGCTAATTGACATCAAGGGCGTAGGGGAGGGGGATGTTGGATGGGTACCCCCTTCCCCAATGAGCGATATGACCTGTAGCCGTGCGGTGGGTAATGGGTAATTTGTCTATGATCAATACTCAATACCACTAACTCCCATAGCATAGGCTATTTTTATCCAACTTAATTGAAGAAAATATTTTTACAAACACCAGATATGTTCAATAATTCAGATTTTTTTGTTTATATAACACTAAAAAATCTAAAAATACCGTAATCTACCCTGCGAAGAAAATTAAATATAAACTTGTCTAAAAGGATTATGAATGCCCACGTGATGTTCATCAAAATATGGATTGACACACGTCACTGAGGGTGAGGGGATGAATGATCGGTTAGTTCTCTCCAGACTATTTCCATCAATTAAACAAATTAGGTGCGGTAGAGCAGAAAGCGGTTTTAGGAGAATACGTTCACGAAGAAGTTATGCGTATTTTTTAATATAAAAAGCCACAAATACATTTACCCTACTCTTTTCTCGTTAATATTATATACAGGGTGTTCCTTCTCGCAAAGAAACCTAAAAAGTACTACTTCAAAAATGCTCAAGAATATAATTGAAAGACTAATGTCGGGTTGCACAAAGAATTTTAATAGTAATTAACTAGTTAACTAACCAGCAAGTTTGACTGTGACATCCATGACATTGGCAGAAATAATTTTCTCACAATCATACTGGCCCGGTTACCTTAATTTTTTAATTTCTAATTCACTAATCAGGTACTGTCAATGCCCGTTAATGTCATTTATGTCACAGTCAAACTTGCTGGTTAGTGAATTCGGGTTAAAAATCTTTGTGTAAACCAACATTATTGTTATATTATAGTGACATGCCACATTTCTTGGATTTTATTTGTCAACTTTTTAGGTACATTTTTATCTAACGAGTTGCTTCCAAAATGTGGATCTGGATCACTTTCGACAGTAACTACTATCGGTATTACTCCAAAAAAAAGGGCTTCAGCTTTGGTACAGATATATATGTTGAGTCACCCACGTGTTTCATTCAACACACTACTCAATCTAGGCTAAACGCTCCGAGTGTGTTTATAGAATAGCTTCGTACCAAAGACTGTGAATGAAAAAAGGTCGATCGACATCCCACGTGTGCTTGAATAGGCTTTATCAATGACGTTTTTGTTCCAACTTAGAAAATACATTTTTATGTAAAGTGAGGTGTGACATACATAAAGCAGTAGGTATCAATAAATAGGTACATACCGGGTGATTCAATAAGAAAGGTAGCCGGCTATATCTCGGAAACTACTGGGCATAGAAACTAAATGACAACTAAAGTGGCCATGAGAAAATCCTGGAAATAATTTTTAAGTTCCGCATTTTGCCGCAAGAGGGCGTAATTGAAAAGTAAATTTTAAAATTTTACAATCTCCGAAAATTCCACTTTAAGGTATATGTTGAAAGTGTAATCATTTAAATCGCTGTAACTTATAAACGACTTATCCGATTTTAGCAAACTGAAGACTGTTTGGAAGAGAAATGTATGTACTCTCACCAATCTTATTTAGTTGTCCATAATAGTTCTCAAAAAAAAGTTAGAGGGCGCGTAATAATAACACATTTTTTGATTTTACTTCGAAAAAATAAATCATACGGTATAATTATAATACCATAATCGAAAAGTAGATGAAATTTGTTAGGAAAAATATTTAAAACACAGCTCGATATCTCCGTTCGTTTCAGCGTTATCGCCAATAGAATAATTTTTAAAACTTTAAATGAAGAAGCGGTTATATATTTTTTAGAAAAAAAGTGGGACGCCACTGATATTATTCCATGTGGATATTATTTCGGATTAGCCTGGTCAATTCTGCATAAAAATGGTCTCTTGCGTCTTTCTCCTCAGGCACACCGTTCTTAATTAAAATAATTAAAACGCGAGGAAACTTGTTTTAAGTATGACAAAATATGAACGTACCTAGTATGCCAAGTTGACACGTTTTAATGCAGGTTTGATTTTACAGAAGTAGTTTCCATTTACCCCATTTACAGTTACCCCAGTTGATCCTATTATAGTGGGACCGCTCTATGTCCTGTTGTTCTTTGCCTATTTGTCTCTGTAGACGGGACTATGTAACATACGTGAAAAATCTTGATAAATTATGTCTGAGCTCGCTCTCGTGGTTAAAATCGTTAAAATTACGTCAGTCTGGAACGGTTTCTACGGGCTTATATTGATCAGGAATAAAATTTTACGAGAAATCAATAATAATATGTTAGTTTTTCTTATTTTTGCAAACTTTATGAGGACTAAGCCAATAATAATAGCAATATGAAAATAATTGTCTTCACGTTGGAGATTGATATTTGAATGAGTTTTGGACTTACATTGAATTTATTTGCTTTATATAACAACGTTTAATCTCGTCAGTATCTTCAGTCGTCTTCAGGTGAATACTAAATAAGTAACTACAGCTCTATTTATACTAGCTATAGATGCACTGGAGCATAACTGAGATGGGCCAGGATGGGCGCAGTCAGGATGCGTTCAGTTCCTGTGCATTATTTTAAGTTTCATCTACTTAACAAAGGTTTCCAGATATTTCTTATATCTAATAAGGGCTTACTAAAACAATCTGGGTTCTAGTGTAGTGTATGGTACCAGCTTTCTTGAACTTCCTCTTTATGCAGGATTTGAGCTTCATCCTTGTTTCGAATGGTCCTGGCGAAGGTCTTAGTGTCACACCAATATAAGATCGGCCACATTTCGTTTTCGTTATTGCAACCCAATTTTTCGTCTCACGCTTGGACTCTTAATTTAAATTTTTATTAAGGGTTCGGACGCATAGCGTTTTAGTTATTGATTTATGATGGAATTTTAAAGAAAAACGAGTAAAAATAATAATATTTTCTATTAGGTATATATTTGTCTGTTCCTTTTTCCCTTTTTTTACATCTATTTTAACTCAACAAAAATATAACCCAATGCAATAAAATATGTTTACAACAAAAACAAAAACTATTATGTATTTATTTCTAAAAAGAAAAATTAAAGTAAAAATTTTAATTGAAACATTTTTTATGGAAGAAGCGAGGGAAGAAGTGTAATAATTTATAATAATAAAAATAGTGCGGGAAGAAATGAGAATGCTTTACTTATTATGAATATACAAAACGGCACTTAAGAAGGAGTATTTCAAAACCTAAGCATTTGCATCAAAAACTGCTCTTAGATCTATGCTCCTAAAATACATGATTTCTGAAAAATCATCAATTTTGGCGTGGTGAACGATATTAACTTTATTTTTAATCATGAAAAACCGAGCTCGAAAAACGCTGGTTAGTCATACATCGTCTTATGTTAAAATTTTGGATTGACACCAATATTTATATTTATTGGGAATATAAAAAATGTTTTTTTTAATGAAGAGCCCTAGGACTATCAAAAAAACAAATTTAATCCAACCATGCGAGGGGGAGAGGTAATAATTTAATTTTCGAAATTTAATAGTAGTTAGGTTAGGTGAATTTTAAACGAACTTTGGGAGTGGCCCCGAAAATTTTTTGCTTGCGGCGCTTTTCCCCCTTTTTCACCAGGTACAATATAATGAAATACATGTAGGCCCGACTGTCCCTCTCTCCAGAAAAAAAAGTCCTCCTACTTACGCCCACTGAGCCCCCCCCCCCCTCTCCCGAGCATATTTTTTGGCTACGCCACGGCGGCCGGTCCCAGGTTCCATCTCAATCTGGATAGCTGACGTATTTAGTTTGTTTGGCTAGACCACCATATTATGCAGTGTTTCGTATAAAACATACACCGGCCATTCTCCACGGCAACCATTCAGTTGTGAAGTTTTACCGTATATTCATTCTAAAGAATAAAACACTGCATTTTTACCACAACTTTATTTGGCATATTATCGATAAAAAAAACTATAATCTTCTTGGTCACAAGTTATACTCCCTCTAGCGGTAATAATTTTCACCGATTTCTCTTTGTCGATTTGGTAACGAACTTTTTTATTTCAAAACTTTATCACAGACGGTTTCTGAGATATGGTCGGCGCCCATTCTTATTTGGTCACCCGGTACAATACGATCCATCTATTTGTTAGTTATTAAAAATGCACCAAACCGCGGAAACCCAATTAGTCAGCGATCAGCTACCAAGTGTCGCTTTGTCCCGATCGATTCGGTACGTGAGACTGATTCGAATTATGACCATATTCGCTAACTCGTTTGTCCTCAGGTCCGACCGTTGTTCCGCTAATAAACTAATTAGCGTGATAGGGTTATTGCTAGTTGTAATTAGTTACGAAAACTAGCGATTTGTTGGCGAAAGTGTCGCACCGGAAAATATAAACAAGAGGGAATGCAATGTGAAACTGCATAAACAAAATAATTATCTTCGATAATTAAAACAATAGATATACGCGGAGTGAAAATCTTCATTTTTTATTATCTAAAAGTGACAACTTCCGGTTTAACATGTTAAACCGTTAAAACCGTTTTTTTGGTTTACCATGGTAAATCGGAAGTTATTTTCTTTGGATACAGAATAACAAACTAAGATAGGGACTTGAAAACTATTTTTCTCTAAGATGAACCGTTCCAATGTTACAGCCTGTCAAAGTCTGAAAATGCCATATTTTATACGTCAATATCTCAGAAACTATTAAATTTAGACGTAAGACCTTTACAAAATAAGCGTAGACGTGACAGTCAGATGTTTGAATACTGAAAAGGTGCGCACAGTGTAACCATATAACCTTCCAAAGTTTCATAATGTTTTATTTTATAAGGAGGTGACAAGCTGGGTAGTAATTTCGTTGTCACCCGGTATAATACAAAACTTATTGTGACACTTGTCATTTTAATTCCGGAACCGTCAATTAAGGGCGGTTTATGGAAAAATTGGGGTTACAGTCTGTTTCAGAAAGGTGTATCAAAAACCAAAAAAATACATTATACAGAAATTAAATTATAAAAAATCATAATATTCTTCGTAATCTGAGGAACTGTCATCTCCTCTTGGCGTTATAATTAACGGGTCGACGATTCGATCGATCAGGTGGTCAAGATCCCACATTTCTTCCTCTTCTTCCTCCTCTTTCTCCTCTTTCTCCTCCTTCTCCTCTTCATGATGGACTGCTTTTCGCCAGTGTCACTTCTTTAATGGCTTGATCAAACAATAGCTTAACGTCTTTCATTTTAAATATCGTGTTGTGTCTTGCTACAATTCCTTTCACTTGCGCCCATATAAGTTCTATAGGGTTTAGTTCGCAATGATATGACGGTGTGCACAGCACAGTTACACTATGTTTTTCAGCTATATGTTCCACGGCATATTTCATAAAACGATGTTTGTGTAAATTTGCTATAGCTAATAGTTCCTTCTTTATAAAATTATCTTCTTTTTTTCTTTGGTTAGTCATAAATAATTTAATGCACAAAATTTACCTACGTCTATGGCCGACACCGAAATTGAGCCGAGCTGAATGGAATTGCTCATTTTATTTCTCTACACCTTTCTAAAATAGACTATAGTTCTGTCACCTGGTATACATCTATCTAAAATGTATTATACAAATTTTATTGACTTGACTTACACTTGACTTATTTGTTTTCTTAGCCGCATCGATTCTGTTCCTGCTTCTTGCGACTAATTTAAACGAACACTGGTTTGATTTCGCGAACAACTAACATAATACTAACAAGCAAACAGGCATAATGATTATATCCGCGAATCGATCGTTAATTAAAGCATGATGTGATAACATAACCTTATTCTTTAGTGTTGTTTTTGGTTTAATGTTTTGTTAAATGGCTAATTTAATAATATGAGAGTTGGGCTTTTGGTAAATTTAGTTGGAATTTGGAAATGTGGGAAACTTTATTATTATTGTAGAGTTATTGCCAACACGTCTAATCGATACCTACTTTTAACGCAAATTTGTTGGAAAAGGCTGAAACAAGGTTCTCTACTCCCACATGGAGATTTGTTGTTTCCTTTACACTAAAGTGATTGGTTAAGTGATTAAGTGGGCTATTTCGGTTAAGGCAACGGATATCATTTCATATCCATCCTAGTTAGGATAAAATATATAACTAATCATTCACAGTGGTCAATTACAAAGAGAACAAATCTACGCGTCGTTTTATAGACAGTTAATAAAAGTGAGGTTAAGAATATACTGCAAAAAGATACTAGTATCTTCTTGTACTCCCTCGATAATGACCTGAGAAGGTCGAAACACGTGTCAGAAAACTGATTAAATTGTTGAAACATAACAAGTAGTGATTTTTATTTTCCACACAATGGAATTACTATACTATTTACTGCATAAAATATATATAAAAAATAAACGTTTGTACTTAGTACTTGCTTTTTTAACTGGTAAACCTTCTTTAAAATGAAATAAGTTCATAAAACCAGATAAAATAAACAAAATTGTCCATAAATAACACATATGTTTTTTTTCTAGAAAATGTATAGAGGTAGATTTAAAATTACAATGGCTTCACCACAACCATTACTTCGGAAGGTATTTATATGTGAGAAAAACTTCTCTTTTTCCGCACAACACAATGACTGTTGTCGACGCCTATATTTGTTTTTCTTACCCTTCACCTATCTTATGTCACTCTTGGGATGAAGATAATTTACCGACTACTTATTTTGTGAAAATGGTTCGTCCATCCCACATAATCACATATATTGTACATACACCCACCCTTATACAGGGTGATAGCTCTACTATTTATTATTATTAACATTGATAATGCAAAATTTTGTTTTATAAAAATTATTGTTGGAAATGACCACCTTCCTTTAATAAGCATGCTTCCGCCCGTCTAATTTAATTTAATTATTTTAGTTAAGAACGGTGTACCTGAGGAGAAAAACGTAAGAAACTATTTTTATACAGAAGTGACCAGGCTAATCAGAAATAGTATCCACATGGAAAAATGTCAGTGGCGTACCACTTTTTTTCTAAAAAATATGGGAGGAAATGTTTGCAGGGACGCCACTGGTGGGACAAAAAAAAAACTTTTATAACTAAAACATGTGGTTTTATGTCCTATTAACACATGCCAAAATTTAAAATATTATCTAAAGTACTTTCGGAGATATTACAAAAAACGCACCTGTAGCAAAAAATTTGAGCCGTTTAGGACATATGTTTATATGAACTTTTCTTTATAAAATGACTTTAGGAATCACACCCTAATATATTAGCACATCATTAAGGAACACCCTGTATACATCGCTCGTATACAGGGTGTTACAAATTCGACATACTAGCATTGGAATCTCGGAAACCATAAGAGTTAGAGAAACGGTTAAATGGGGGCAAAGCTGTGTAATTCGGTGTTGATTATAATGCCCCTTTAAAAGTTTAAAAAGTGTAAAAAATATGAATTTAAAAAAATAAGCAAGAACAATTCATCACTATGAAAAGTAATATCACCATCACATTTTGAGAGTAGGAGGGTTTAAAAATCGGTTAAAAAAAATCCAAGTCCGTATTTAAAAAAGTAAAGTTGGTGATGGCCGCTCGGAGACGAAACGGCGGATCTTTGGTTTAGTAACGTCATTTTGCAGAGGAGACAAAGTGTCATTTATTTTTAAATAGCTAGTCAAATGAGCTCAGGAAAAAATAAAAACGATTTTGCAACATTTCGGTTTTTTTCGAATAAAATCGAAAGTATTCGGAATTTGAAAACTTTTAAAGCGGCATTATAATCAGCACCGAATTGCACAACTTTGCCCCCATTTAACCGTTTCTCTAACTCGTATGGTTTCCGAGATTCCAATGCTGGTATGTCGAATTTGTAACACCCTGTATACATATGCATTACATAGATATGCGCAAAAATCATAGGTCTGCCTTTACTTGCGCACAGGTAGATAAAAATACAATAAAGCTTAAATTAGTATATTATCATTTATACATTATTTTGTCTATGGATTGCGTTGACGTTGGTAACGCCACTGGATGGACTAAAAAGGAACCAACGTTAGTTAATATATAAATTATTTTATCCGATTATATTTAATTATACATCCATAATACTCTCGACTTGTTAATCAGTCTTGCACGTGGGTAGGTATTTTATTATTCCTCGGTATTCGAACTATTTACTTACGTTTATGTTAATATTTATTATCATAACGATTTCAAACTAGACTCAATCGATTTAATGTTTTTTTTTAAAATTTTATAATTAGTGAATATTTAGCATAAAATTCATAACGATATGGCACCCTAAAATGCGCGAAGATCAATTTTCATACGTTTATATGAATATTCGTTGCAATATATTGTATATTCCTAGTGCAAATCCTACCTCCCCGCAAGAAAAGTGTCTAAAAGACAAAATTATTGAATTTTAGAATCCAAAGTTCTCGTCCATCAACCAAAGTTAGTGAAAAACGTTCATCATTTTGTAGGTATACTTTGAATTTCAATATTTAAAGAACGACGGATCAGTGCAAAAATGTGGCAACCGTTTTTGGAGACGATCTAATGTTTTTCTCCATTTTTGATCGATTTCAGACACAAGATATTGTATTATTTTATGCAATAAAAGACGGCGCGCTCCGAAGCATGTCGGTTCTTACTTAGCGAATGATTCATAGCGCGCCTATCTATTCGGCTTTCTTTAAATGTTGAAATTTAAAGGTATATAGTACATTTTGTGCATTAAATCTTGTAGTAATGGTCTAGAAATGAGTGGAAAACTGGAGATTTTTGAAATACGAAAGGACAGTAATATTTAGTTCGGCCAGAAAATAACAGTTTCGTAGAAAAACATTTTGGTATTATCAATTTTCGCATTAGTTCGTGAACAATGAGCCAAACCTGGCCTAAGTGCATCCGGCGCAGGGACTGGCCATCGGAAAAAAAATCTGACAGATTTGCATATTTTTGAAGTATATGTATATTCTTAACCTCACTTCTTCAAGTGTCAGATAACGACTCGTAAAATTTACAACGTGTAAATTTGGTTTCTTTGTAATTGACCACTGTGATTGGTAAGTTTAATATCCTAACTAGGATGGATATGGAATCATATCCGTTCAGTTAACCGGAACAGTCCACTTTTCCAATCACTTTAGTGTAAAAAAAACAGATAATTTCCATGTGGGAGTAGAAAAAGTATATTCTAGAAGACAAGAGGTCATTCTATAAAAATATTACACAGGCCAACATTTAGCTTGTTAGCTTGTAAAAATACACTGGACTTTACCTAGGTATCCGGGGGATTTTGGGGTCGCTGATTTCGAAGGCGAGGTCGGTTAGGCTGTATCACATCAGATTAACGGTGAGACTAAGAAAAGGTGGTTAAAAAAATTCATACATTGGTTTTTGGGGTAGCTTAGTCTAAATCCAAAGATTGTCCAGTAAGATGGAGTGATAGTGACAACATAGGGCAAAAATAGTTACATATTATACAGGGTGTCCCATAACTTATGCGCCGTAGAGTAACTGGAGATACTAGACATCAAACTAAGCCGATTAAGTCATATAAGTTTTTTCGGATTGTTACTTGTTCTAGAGATACAGGGTGTTGAAAGTAAAAGTTTATTCACGAAAATAAGCCATAATTTTAAAACGGTTTAATAAATCGAATTGAAGTTGGCAATATTATGTTTTTATGAGCAAGAAATAAGAATTTGTAGACATTTTTAAATTTCAAACTAGAGAGCGCTAGTTGCATACACTGGGCTTCATAAATCTATGATTTTTTTTCTTACCTGTGATATTAGGTGTTTTTCAATTATAGTTTCTTAAAGAAGGGCATTTTCTGAGTCAAAAAGGTGTACCGGGTGAGTCAACGATTGCGCGGAGCAATTTTATGGCTTGAAGATAAAATTTGTCGACAATAAGCTTTTGTGTTAAGGTATGGTTGGATATCAGGCACATTTTAAAAATATTTTGAATTATACAGGGTGCGCCCAAAAAGTAGGGTGTCAAAAAGGTACATTTTTTTAAATGGAACACCCTATATATTGTACTATTTTCTGATTCCTCACAAAGTTTTATGCTTATTTCGTAAATGTGAAATGTCTAGAGTCAATAGTTTTTGAGATATTAAAGTTTAAAATATTGCATTTTCAGACTTTGACAGGCTGTAACATTGGAACGGTTCATCTTAGAGAAAAATGGTTTTCACCTCCCTATCTTAATTTTTTATTCTCTATCTAAACGTTACTACTTCCGGTTTATCATGTTAAACTGTTAACACCGGTTTTTTGGTTTAACATGGTAAACCGGAGGTTGGTTTCTTTGGATAGAGAATAAAAAACTAAGATAGGGAGGGGAAAATCATTTTTCCCTAAGATGAACCGTTCCAATGCTACAGCCTGTCAAAGTCTGAAAATGCCATATTTTAACCGTCAATATCTCAAAAACTATTGAATTTAGACATATGACATTTACAAAATAAGCGTAGAATTTTGCGAGGAATCAGAAAATAATACAATATATAGGGTGTCCCATTTAAAAAAATGGACCTTTTTGACACCTTACTTTTTGGGCGCACCCTGTATAATTCAAAATATTTTTAAAATGTGCCTGATATCCAACCATACCTTAACATAAAAGTTTATTGTCGACAAATTTTATCTTCAAGGCATAAAATTACTCCGCGCAATCGTTGACTCACTCGGTACTTGATTGATCTTAATATCTTTAACGGTTTTCGAGATATTTCCCTTTAAACATTCCAAAGCATAAAAAAACATAGTACATAATTAAATTAATATTTTAATTATCAAAAATAAACTTATATGACATAATCGGCTTAGTTTGATGTCTAGTTACTCTACGGCCCATAAGTTATGGGACACCCTGTATAAATATCTATTATCTACCTCGCCTCGCCTTATTTGCTCTTTATTTGTCGAGTTCTATATTTGTATTCCTCCGATTTTTGCGGCCGTGAAAATTAATCAGCCTTAATCTGTTCGTGTTTGTGATTGTATAAGCTGGTAAGGTCTCAATGATACAATTTATTACAAATGAAAAATTTACAAATTGAATTGACAAACGGAGTGAATGGTGAGACTGAGATGCCATGCAGTGCATTTTAATGGATATATTACCTACGCTCGGGCGTTCTTATATGGTACGTTTTGTGAAAAGAAGGGGACGTATTTGAATTTTTAAACCTTAAACGAAAATTTTTACGGTTTGGTATTCCATTAAAAATTCCAAACCACAAAAAATACTTACCACTTAAGAAAAAAATAGTATATTATGTATCTATAGGAGTAAAAACAATATACACTTTAGCCGCAAAAATAACGCACAACTAAAAATTATGCTCAATTTCAAAGTTGATTTTCTCGCGAACCCATAATTTTTTCTTTGGTAATTGCACTTTGGTTTTTTATTCAGTTTTAGACTTATACAGGGTGCAATAACGAGAATAGTATTTTTACGTTATATTTGAGACACCCTGTACGGAGCATTAGCATCAACAACGGATGCATGATGACATCATACTCTAGCCTCATATTTTCTGCTCCTCTGCATCCCTCTGCATGGTTGGATTAAATTTGTTTTTGTAAATGTTATTTTTACTTTTTTTTTAGATATTCTTAGCTGGCTCTTTATAAAAATATTTTTTATATTTGTGAAAAATATGAATATTGGTGTCAATCTAAAATTTCAACATAAGACCTTTGTATGACTCTAACCAGCGTTTTGGGCTCGGTTTTTCATGATTAACATTAAAGTAAATATCGTTCACCACGCCAAAATTGATGATTTTTTCAGAAATCATGTATTTTAGGAGCGTAGATCTAAGAGCAGTTTTTGGTGCAAATGCTTAGGTTTTGAAATACTCCTTCTTAAATGCCGTTTTGTATATTCATAATAAAGAATTCTCGTTTCTTCCCGCACTATTTTTTTTTATTATAAATTATCACACTTCTTCCATAAAAAAAATTTCAATTTAAATTTTTTTTAAAGAAATACCTAATTGTTTTCTGATTTTGTTGTAAAAATATTTTATTGCATTGGGTTATATTTTTGCGAGGGGTATTCCGCAAGGGAATTTTGGTGTACAAACTTCAGGAATTAGTGGGGAATTAGAGGAATTAGTGGGGAATTAGTGGAATTAGTGGGGAATTAGAGGAATTAGTGAAGAATTAGGGGAATTAGTGGGGAATTACTCGGGAATTAGTAAGAGAATGGTGGAATTAGTAGGGAATTAGAAAGAAATTGGAAGTAAATTAGTAGATCGCGCAACGTCGCATAAAACTGCTAATGCGTTGTCACGGAGCGGCGCGCCGTGAGCCGTCTTTATTTTGGTTCGTCAAACGCATGGTGAAGTTCTCGGTGAAGTTATTTCGTTATTTTTGAATAAATAGATTTACAACAAATAGTACTCACTCTCCTAGTATATCTATCACAAGTGACTATACTGCCAGTGTGGTGATTTATCGTTGTGTATATTTATATTCAGTAAAAAGTAAGTAAATAGTTTTTATAGTGTACGAACAATAAATAAATTTTCTAACCTCAAAAATAAAATAAATTTTAATGTTTGCATACTAGGAATGGCAATTTAAATTATTAAAAACCCCCCTAGTTTAGAATTACATTTTGGAGACTTTGTTTTTCATTTTATCTCCAATATGTGTACTATGGACTATTTCCTCAAAATTAAAAATATTAAGCTACAGATGTTTCTAACGACTTACTTAAGCGTAATATTAAA
This sequence comes from Polydrusus cervinus, assembly GCA_935413205.1. Lineage (NCBI taxonomy): Eukaryota > Metazoa > Arthropoda > Insecta > Coleoptera > Curculionidae > Polydrusus > Polydrusus cervinus. The sequence continues at coordinate 7,003,802 of OW284510.1, forward strand.
AAACAAATTTATTTGTAAAACATATTATTTTGTTTCATCTTATTATAGTAGCACATAGGTGTGCAGTTTTTAGCGAGGGGAGTTTTTGGTGTTTCTTGGGATGTTTTGATTGACTTTGTTGGGTTATTTTGCAGATGAGTGATATTGGTGAACCGAGTGGTGAACCGAGGAGTGAACCGAGGAATAGTGATGTTTTCGCAGAGGCCGAAAGGGCGCTTAACACAAAAATACCAGACATTTTAAAAAACTTACTAAAATGTTGTGGTTATGAAAATGAAGCTTTAATAGCTGGAATGACAAAAGCAACTATATCAGAAATAGAAACGTTCGCAAGGACTGATTTATTTCAGCTGATTGATGAAGAGGATCGAGCAAAATACTATGGAATATATAGCAAAAACCCGACTATTTACAAAATGTTACCAGCTCACCAACAAATCCTACTTTGGATGGTTGAATATTGTAAAAAGAAACGAAAATCACACAAAATTGAAATTCAAGCATCTGTGCCTAGCAATCAAGAAAGCCCCCCTAAGAAGAGGCCTAAAACATATGTTGAAACTTCGAAATTTTTAAGTGAAGGATCCCAGCAGGAATTAGACAAACCAGAAGACAATCTTAGAGGGATTACCACTCAGAGGCATGTCGTGAACTTAACAGACGAAAATGCCCTAATTTTTCGAAATTTGAAGAAATGGGCAAAATTAAAAGCAAATACTGACTTTTGGGAAACGCTTCAGCATAAATTTGATGATATTAAAATTGTAACTTCACTGGACAAATATGACAATATCTTTTCCCTAGTAACCTGCTTCTGTAACGCGACATACAAACTCCCGAAAATACGTAAACCTGGAAAAAATCAAAAAAGTTGGATTTACTCTAATTTTCATACACACTTGATGACCAAACATCTTAAAACACAAAGCACCTCGATATTCGATGTATCGACAGAAATTCCTCATAGTCCTCAGCAACAGTCCATTACTTCCTATTTGGTAACCAAGAATCCTATCCTGCACGACGAATCATCAAATGTTAAAATTCTTAGTGACGTCGTTTTAGCTCCTGCCTCAAATTCCACCAATACTATACCAAAGAAACAATGTGATTTTGATTTAGGCTCAAGCTCGGGCTCAAGGTTACATTCCGCATCAAGCACTGCTTCCGACACGGCGTTTGGTAACCTCTCAGATGGCTGCGACCGTATCCGGTGCCTTGAAGAAGATAATAAGTGCATCGATACAAATACCCGAGCAAATACCTCATCGAATCAATTATGCGAAATAGACAGCCAAGACGAGAACTCGGACGAGAATAAAGTACCATCTAAATGGAGTAGAAAGAAATATCAAAGACTTGAGAGAGAGAGACGAGCTAGAGAAAACGTGTTAGACGACCAAAGTTTAATCACGAATTACTTTTTTATTGCTGAAAAAGTGACTGAAGTAGCAAGTAGAAATAGTGAACTGGCTGAGGAACTTTTGAAGAATATCAGTGAAATAGAAACTGTACAAAAGACTGATACCTCCGTGCCTGATATACCGCGATTACTCAAAACGTTGCAAGATTTATCCCTTAATAATTCTACTTGCCCTAACAATCGAAACAGATACGATGATGCTACAAAGAAATTCGCAGTATACCTGTTTTACATTGGAGGTAGGTTACTTTACGAAACACTACAAGCAAATTTAAAGGATAGTTTACCTTCAATTTCTACGCTGAATAGATTCTTGGACACTAAAAATGAGGCTCTACAAGAAGGTGGATTTGATTTTCAAGGCCTATTGAAACACTTAACTGATAGAGGTTTAGCCAAAATGATTTGGGTATCCGAGGATGGCACTCGTGTGACGGCAAAATTGAATATGACAGCAAATCTAATAAAGTGATAGGATTTGTATTGCCATTGAGGGATGACCTGCCTCAACAAAATACGTTTCCTGCCACTTCTGCTGACGCAATCAAGTCTTATTTTCAAACTGGAGTAAAAGCAGCATATGCCTATGTAATAATGGCTCAACCGTTACATGTTGGGGCATCAACATACTGCCTGTCCTTATTCGGAACTGATAATGCATTTACCACTGAGCAGGTTACTTTAAGATGGGAATGGATGAAGGAAGAAGCTAAAAAATTTGGTATCACAATTATGGGATTTTCCTCAGACGGCGATACTCGCCTTTTAAGAGCTATGCGTTTGAATACTAATTTGATGCCTCGTATGGCACCTGAATTTAAAGAAACAATTAAAATGACCCCAGAACATAAAGATATACTTCACTGCGAGCTTCACTCTTTGCCAGTTCCAGATTGGGAGTGGTACCACTGCAGCATAGAAAATGAAGAATGTTATGTACAGGACACCACCCATATTCTAACAAAATTGCGTACTCGTTTCCTGAAACCAGGAATAAATCTTCCAATTGAAAAATATACTGCCACCTCTGATCATCTCAGGGACTTAATCTTAAAGGTTCCAAAAGACAAACATCTTCTGACAGATTCTGATCTCAAAAGTGAAGACAAGATGAATTTTGCGTCCGCGGAAAAAATGTCCAGTTTGATAGTAATTGAACAACTAAAAAAGGAAATTCCACAAAGTGAAGGTAGTGTGGCGTATCTAAAGCTTATGTACTACGTCAAATTGTCGTTCTTAAATTCCAGCATTGCGTTGCGTACCAGACTGTATAGCATCTGGTATGTTGTATTTTTTACTAGAATTTGGAGAGCCTGGATTAAAGAAAAAAAAGAATATAATACAACAGACAACTTTTTGACCAGTAACTGTTACCTCTGCATTGAGATTAATGCCCACGCATTAATTAAACTAATACTGAAGCTTAAAAGCGGTGAGTTAAAACCAGAGATGTTCAGCATCGGCATTTTTGGTAGCCAAGCATGTGAATCCTTATTTCGAGCTGCTAGGTCCATGACCTCTACGTATTCTACAATAATAAATTTTAGTATAAAGGATATGCTGAACCGAATTGAGAGAATTAAGGCAACAATTGATACCGTAAACGATCTGAGGGGGACTTTTACATTTCCTAGGGGAGAAAAACGATTAAAAAACATACTAAAGAAAGACAGTTTACCAAGTGAGGAAGAAATTCTTGATTTGGATATTAAAGCTACAGTTGAAGAAGCTTTACAAAATGTTATAGATGACATGAAACCTTTTGGAATTAATGCAAAAGAAAACGATTGGAAATATATGCAGGTATCGTTAATAAAACGGAAACAAAATTTCAAAGATGATAACGAGGAAATCGACGAAGAAAATGAAATCGATCAAGATGTGGCACAAACAAATACTATTAGTAATGAGGACGATATAGTTATGGACCTAACCTCGGACCTAACTTTGGACGAGATTTGTAATGGAAATGGCGAAAGTTCTATAAATTTAAAAGACTTTTCCGAGGACTTTTCCGAAAAAGTGCATAGTGTCTCGGAAAAATCACCGTATTTAAAGCTAATTGTCGGAAAAAAATCTTCAATTATTAAGAAGTCATCGTACTGCTGGCTTTTAGATCAGTCCAACGGTAGAGTAAGTACTGACCGATTAAAAAGATTTATAGGCGGTATAAGAAAAACACCGAAGAAAACACATTTCAAAAATGTTCAGTCGACCTCTCGGTCGACCTTGACTAACAAAAGGAACAAACAGAAGCTATCCCCGAATAAAGTTTGTGGCACAAGCACTGACTCCTCCACTGACTCGGATGTGATAGAACTCGATGACTTCTCGGATGGCTCCGCTGATTTGGAGGAGATTTCAGATGAAACGGAAAATGTATCGCAAACGGCCGGGCTTGAGGTACTCTTAGAAAACTATTACGCGGTTTTTTATGACCAGTTGTGGTTTATTGGTCGGACAATTGAAGATAAAGGAAACGAACATTATAGAATAAAGTTTCTGAAATCAGAGCTCGACACATTTATTTGGCCGCGATCAGAAGACATCGATACCGTCCATAAGAATTTTATTATTTACGGTCCTATTAATTTAATTGGTGGCGGTCCATTTCAATTAAAACGGACAGACCAAATTAATATTAAAAATAAATTTAAAGCGTTTAAAACACAATAATTTTAATGTTTGTTCAATAATGTTTTTTTGATGTAAAAATAAATTGTTTCTTTCCCCAGGATTTTTATTTTAACACCTTCTGCAAACATCTAGATGCTTGATTTATTTTACACCATCTTGTGGCCTAATTTGCGTAACAGATTTGGTGAATTAATAGGAAATTAGCTTGTTAATTAGTAAAATTAGAGGAAGTACTTGATATTTTTTAAAGCTAATAAGGAATTATAATATACAGGGTGTTACAAATTCGACATACGAGCATTGGAATCTCGGAAACCATAGGAGTTAGAGAAACGGTCAAATGGGGGCAAAGTTGTGCAATTCGATGCTAATTAAAATACCGCTTTAAAAGTTTTAAAATTTCAAATACTTCCGATATTATTCGAAAAAAAAACGAAAGTTTCCAAAATCGTTATTTTATCCTGAGCTCATTTGAATAAAAATAAATGCCACTTCGTCATTGCCACTTTTTCTCCTCTACAAAATGACGGTATTAAACAAAAGATCCGACGTTTCGTCTCCGAGCGGCCATCATCAACTTTATTTTTTTAAATACGGACCTGGATTTTTTTTCACCGATTTTTAAACCCTCCTATCCTGAAAATGTAATGGCGGTATTACTTTTTCATAATAATAGGTTGCATTTGCTTACCTATTGGTTAACGGATATATTTTTGAACATTTTAGATGTTAGAACTTCAATAATAAACTCAAATTTTCATGAAACTTATTTGTAACGATTTTTATAAAAATAAAGTGCTTAGTTAATATTGTGATTCGTTGCCAGGACCGGACTGACAAATATAAATTATGAATTTAAAAAAAATTAGCAAAGGAAATTCATTATTATGTGAAAGTAATACCGCCATTACATTTTCAGGGTAGGAGGGTTTGATAATCGGTGAAAAAAATCCAAGTCTGTATTTAAAAAAATAAAGTTGATGGTGGCCGCTCGAAGACGAAACGTCGGATCTTTAGTTTAATAAAGTCATTTTGTAGAGAAGAAAAAGTAGCTATAACAAAGTGTCATTTGTTTTTAAATAGCTGTTCAAATGAGCTCAGGAAAAAATAAAAACGATTTTGCAAAATTTCGGGTTTTTTCGAATAATATCGGAACTATTCGGAATTTTAAAACTTTTCAAGTGGTATTTTAATCAGCACCGAATTGCACAACTTTGCCCCCATTTGACCGTTTCTCTAAGTTTTATGGTTTCCGATATTCCAATGCTCGTATGTCGAATTTGTAACACCCTGTATAAGGGGAATTAGTAAGAAATTAGAGGAATTAGCAAGGAATTAGCGAGGAATTAGAGGAATTAGCGAGGAATTAGTGGGGAATTAGAGGAATTAGTGGGGAATTAGAGGAATTAGTGGGGAATTAGAGGAATTAGTGGGGAATTAGAGGAATTAGTGGGGAATTAGCGAGGAATTAGTGAGGAATTAGAGGAATTAGTAGTAATCCTGGGAATTAGTGTACACATTTTTTTCTGCGGTTTACCCCTCGTATTTTTGTTGATTTAAAATAGCTCTAAAAAAAGGAAAACAAAAATACTATAAAATATTATTATTTTTACTCGTTTCTTTTAAAATTGCATCATAAATCAATAACTAAAACGATATGCGTCTGAAACCTTAATCTCTATATAAAACGGGTCCTTTAAAAGGAAAATTTAAAAAACTAAACGTTTCCTACAAAATCTTTGTAATCTAAGCCAAGAATACATTATTTAAAGATTTAGTTAAAATTGGGTTGCAATTAGACTTAGAGTCGAGCTGCCGGGCTGCAGCCCCCCCCCCCCCTTAAATACGTCACTGATGGAAGAGTTTTTTTACCATTTAAAAAAAATTAAAATAACATTTTGACAACATTAAACTAAGAATAACACTATCAATAAATAGCAAAAAAAGTACATTAGTAACGCGTGTTTCCACCTCTACTTCTAATGCCTCGGCATACTCGATATTAAATTGCATATTTGATTTTGGTCAAGCCGACTCCAAATGTTAGTATCCATTATTTGGATATCTTGCAGGTTGGCTGGAGGGGTTGATGCTGTCTCAGTGTCCTACCAATAATTGACTTCACTTCGAGATAGATATTTTTCTACTTCGTGAATAATAAAATCTCAAAAAACTCAATAGTAATAAAAACCTCGATGTAATCGTTCCCATGCCCCGCTGGATTCGAACCGATCGCCTTGTCGCCCCCTTCCCCTTATTTAATTATTGTATATTAATCGCCCCTAGCATCAATCGTAACGTCGACGAACTTTAAGCTTATAATTTTTCAATAGCTCGCGGGGGAACTATCGATCTCGAGCAATCGCAGTCGTGCAAATTAACCTGAACCTGAGAGATTAATTAAATAGTAACGACTAACGAGATAATAAGGCAGCGCGGGCAAAGGACCGAAATGGAGTAGTAGGTCTTTTAATTGTGCCAATAAGGGAATTTTAGGAGAGATTTTAATTAGGAAATGGAAAGATGAATCTCCTAATGTCAATCTTTAGAGTAGTCATCAGGTGCAGTGTTGACACTTCAAGTTTTCTGAATATATTATTTATCGTCCATAGTTTGTTAGATAGAAGTTACAACTTCCGCAGGGTGTCTAGGAGCCGGGGAAACCAGGAAATCGAAAAATAACGGGTATTTTACAAATCCAGAAAAAACTGGGGATTCGACGGGAAAAACAAGTTTAAGCCGGGAATTTTGAATGAGCAGATAATTTTGAACTTAAATATTTGAAGTAGGTACCTATTTATTCCTTTAAACCGCATTCGAAAAAGACAACAATGGTTTATATTGCAACCTTAAAAAAGTCCAAAAGATAAAGAAATTATGATCTTTCGCCAGGATTGTCGAAACTGCTTGATGTATACAGTTTCCAAACTATTGGAGAAATGTCCGTTAGCATATAAATTAACTGAAGCTATAAGTTTCCTTAACCCCAATAAAACTGGCAGAGATCCAAAAAAATCCTTGCAACTGATGTCCAAAGCATTTGAAATTTTGTTAAATTCAAACAGATGCAATGCGACTAAATTGGAAAAGGCAGATAGAGCATTAGAGACATTCTTACTGATCAGACTATGATAAATAAAATGAAAAATTATTACAGATGTAACAGAGTAGATGACTTTTGGATGGAAACCATCACAAATGACAGTTTAAAAAACGTGGTGCTACTTCTTCTAACAATTTCTCATGGAAATGCCACAACAGAAGGGGGATTTTCTGTTAATAAGGAGATGTTGGTTGAAAATTTAAAAGAAGAATCACTTATAGGTCAAAGATTAGTGTACGATTCACTACAAAAAATTGGACGAGTTTAAACTATGGACATTACCAAATCCATGATACTTTGCATGAGAAATGCCTATTCAAGGTACAACACAGCACAAAAAGATAAAAACGCAAAAGAGTTGGACAGCGACTTGAAAAAAGCAGAAAAAATGAAGCTTTAAAAACAAGCAGAAGAACTGGAAACTAATAAAAAAATTATTGAACAATCGTAAAATTAAAAATGTAACTATATTATTTGGTTGTGTTTAAGCCATGTGTTTTTTCAAATAAATGTTTTAAAATTTAACAACTAAAGTGTAGTTAATTTAGGAAAACCCAGCCGGGAAATTTTCAAAAACCGACCGGGAATTAGTCGGGAATTTTGTTTTCGATTTTTGCTAGACACCCTGATCCGGTTTAACATGTTAAACTAAATAAACTGTTTTACGATTTAACATCCTTTTAGGTAGAGAATAAAAAACTGAGGCGGGATGGTGAAAACCATTTTTTTCTCAGATGAACCGTTTCAATATTGCAGCCTGGTAAAATCTGAAAATGCCATACTTTAAACGGCAATGAGAGTTGGCCAACTCTAGGAATTATTTTATTTAGAATTTTTTATTAAAATATTGCAAGGTCGATTGTAAGTAAATAATGGCTGTCAGTGTCATTTATGTTACAGTCAATGTTGCTGGCTGGTTAATTCTGGTTAAAAATCTTTGTGGAACCAAACATACACATTGTGTTTATTTCGCACATAAAAAATAATGACCTGTATCAATAAACGAAATAATTAATATCTATCACACGGTAGCAATAGTTTTACGCAAAAATTGAAAAACTTCTCATAAAATCTAAAACCACCTCGATTATGATATATCGAACAGCTGACTACACGATTGACATAAGTGTCGTACTAATATGGCGCAGGTACGGTCACTTTTAGTCACCTGATGTCGCCTCCTTGTTATATCTCGATGGGGAATCCAAACCACCTAATTCAATATGGCTGCTGTGGGAAAAAAGCATTAAACCCGTTGAAAGCCACCAGCAAGGTCCAAATCCACTGAAAAGTGGTTAAGATTGCGTCGCAGAAAGTGACGGGGCTTGTTAAGCCAGGGGTGGGAGGAATCTCGAGAGTCTCTATACCTATTTTCAAAATTTGTTGAATTTAATTATTTACCATCCTTTTGTTTCAGACTTTTAATAATTTATTTTTTCTAGATGTACCAGCTAGTGAGCAGGAGGAGCTGTTCATCCGCAAGCTGCGGCAATGCTGCGTGCCCTTCGACTTCATGGACCCCGTGGCCGACCTGAAAGGCAAGGAGGTGAAGCGGTGCTCGCTGAACGAGCTGGTCGACTACATCACCGCCGGACGGGGGGTTCTCACCGAACCAGTTTATCCTGAAATTATTAAAATGGTAAGTTTACAGTCGAGGAATTTTAATAGTGATGTCACAATAAGATCTCCTTTGATTTATCCCGAAGTGATTGCACATGTGTATCAAGATTTAATTATTTGGTAAGAAGGCGTTTTTTTTTCTGGAAGTCGCTTCAGTTCTTACTTAATCCTAGGGGAAATGCTGTTGTAAGCATCACCAAGTAATATTAGGCACTCACATCGGTTGTTTCGCTTGTTCAGTTTAGGCGTATTTACTAACTAAAAAGTTTTAAATGTAAAACTTAAGTAAGGGTTTTAAATGACAAGTGTAACAAAGACAGCTGAGTTTGTGCATTGAACACATTTTTGAGATTTTCTTGAATTATACTGCGGACACCTTTTCGCCGCTACTAGTTTACACGTATGTTCATTCTGAAACCTTCCAAGTTCCACTCAGTAATCAGCTGAAACTTTGCATTTGAGCTTATGTAGTCTTAGCTTATAAAGAGATCTCTATGTTTGATCCTCATTGGTTGTGAAGTCGTGTAATATTGACAAAATGATGATTTATTTTAACATTCGTTTTTTGGTTTTGTTGCGTATTTTAAATGATTGCAATAAACAAATTGTTTTCTTGCTTTGTTCCAATGTTTTCCTCTTCGTTCGCTGCCAGGGTCATTCCCGAGGGGACCTACAGCTTAACGTGGGTTCCGAACCACGATCCTCAGTTAGGCGACATCCCTCCAAGGTCTATCAACCCTTGGTTTCTTGCCATTGCATAACCTACCGATTGGGGAGAGTGTATTTTCTTCCGCACCCCACGAGATATCCGGTCTCATCCGGCCTGGTTACCGGCGTGAATGGGGTGCGTTGGAAGATGATACATTTTACACTCTTCCCTGCATTCTTAAACCTATTAAATTTGGGACATACTTTTTTATTGTGCGTGTGCCCACTCCAAGGATCGAACTCGGACCGTCACTGTCGAATTCCAGTCTCACCTCTGAGCCACTGCTGCGGTTAAAACAAATTATTTATAATAATGTTAGTGATGTAAAAAACCGTTTTTTGTACAACTGTCAAAAAAAGATTACTTTTTTTGGTTACTATGGATGCACAAAACGTCTCTTTTTTTCACCGTGAAAAAATGATATTTTTTCACGGCAAGCTCAGCTGATTGATGTTTTCGTATAATTTGCTCTTTAAAAATGGAACCAATTTAGTAAACCACTGCAGATCAATATTGTCCTTTATGTTTAGCGTACTTTTAAGCATCGAATAGGTACTCCATAGTGTACGTGGCTTTAATATTTTCGATTTTTCCTCCAAATAACAGAGCAAAACATTTTCTGATACGGTTTTTACTTTCTTTATGTTGCACCATTCGCGAAACTGAGTGTACACTTTCTCATATTTGATTCTTGATTTCGCGGGCAAAAGATTTGATATAACGATTTCTGCCGCATCCGTAATTTCGTGAGGTGTCTCACTATCACTTTCAGACATTTAAATGGTACCAAACTTGAGCAAACAACTATAAACTTTTGACACGAAAAACGATAGATTTGACAATCAATAAAATTTAAACTATCGCAGGTTTTCATACCGTAAAAGCTATGAATTATGATTTTAGATTTTTTTTTCTAAACACGACAAAAAATAGTTAACAACAAACAATTGTACAAAAAAATGTTGTTTGTATTTCGCGCGCAATAGTTGTTTTTATGGCACATTTGATTGCATTTTTAACCTCGACCTAACGGTATCGGTAAAAATTTACAATCTCATGTGCCATTAAAAAAACACCTATTTTGCGCACTTAATACAAAAATAACTATTTTTTTACCACCTGAAAAAAAAACGTGAAAAAAAACATGTTTTTTTTATGAAAGAAAACCAATCCACGTTTTTTTTCATTCAGTGAACCAAAGAGCATAGAGTATATAAAGAGTATTTACTGTTGTTACTGTATGTTATAGGTAACCCTTTTTTTTACATTGTTTGCATAGTGCAACTACAAGGTTTTTGTGTTATTTTTCTTTATAAGTTGATCGTTTATGTTTATTGACAAATATAAAAATATTTTCGTGTATGTTGCACTTTATTTCAAAAAACTCAATAAGATAATACAGATTTTTAATTATTGTGAAAAAAACGTAATTTAGAAAAAAAACATACCCCCTGTTTTTTTTTCAAAAAAAAAAAAGTTGAGTTTTGAAAAAAAAACATCAACGTTTTTTTTCCTTTACATCACTAAATAATGTATAACATAAAAAAGTGTTCATATTTAATACGTGTTTAATTCGGGAGCTTGTGTTTCGTGTGGAACCTAGTAGAAAGTTTGCATATATGAGCTCTTGTTGAATTATTGTGACAAAGAGAATGATTTCTCTTGCTCGGTTCTCTATGAATAAAATACACACACACGGGCCTACTATTTTTTTCCATCGTCTAGACCCGGACTAGATTTTACACCTCTTTAGGGAATACTGGGATTGATTTTTAAATCTTAATATTCTTATTTTGAAAACGTGGGAATGTGGTAAAAATCAGTTTTCTAAATGTATTCGGTGTAAAGTTCTACATATTTTGAAATTGGAAACGTCTTAATACAATAACGTCATAAGCCTTTATATTTTTACAATTTGTGCTTTTATTTTTAACAGCTGTTACGTTATTCGCCTCAATTTTCGCAAAACTGTGTATTTTGACTGTTTTTTTATTTTTACAGTAGTTTATTTACAAAATGAACTGTGAATCACGATTTGCTCAGAATTGTCGGTACAATGGACGCGATTTCTCGAATTTAGTTGTCAGTTTGCCAAAGCGATTAAAAACCCTAATGGTATCTAGTATTATCACAACACGAATATAAAAAAAGTTACTTATACAGGGTGTTCCAAGTTAAGTGCGCACTATTGCTAACTCTTTTATTATTATAGATACAAAGTCGGTTAAATTAGCAAAGTAGTAACATTTTTTCTGCTGATTAAGATAGTAAAAACAAAAAACAATTGAATACAGCATTTCCGATTAAACGAGAAAAATGCATTTTTTTTAAATGGAACACCCTGTATATTTTTGACACAAATGTTTGCAAATCGTCTACAGACTAAAAAAGTTCATATGCAATATTGGCCTAAAACTAAGAATAATCTAATTATTGCCATATTTACTTTTTAGACAAGGTGGCTGTGCAAGAAACAAATTTTCCCTAGACCAACAATGCATGTTTTTACGATTGAACATATCCCTGTTTGAAAAATTTGCTTCATCGCTCCAAAAAATGTGCCTTAAAAAGTTAGGATTTTGCCTGCACATATTAACTAACAATTGACAGAAATGTAGTCTCCTCTCAGTGTCCCCAGGTAATAATGTTTGCACTGGTCGGTACTTATGGGGTACAACATTATTTTTTTAAAACTCTCCATATTGTAACTAAGCTTAAACCACTGTCCCTTGCCAAATCTTTGGTTGAATTATTTTTGTATGCTTCAAAATATGCCAACACATTTACTTCTATTTGTTCACTTATTATAAACTGGCGTTTAGTTCTAGCCTTTGCAAAGACTCCTTCGTTACTTCTAAATTTTCTATATAGCTTTAAAAAATACCTTCTGTTTGGATGATCACGTTCAGGATACATTTGGGAATATTGTTCCTGTGCCCGGAAACTATTTTTTCTGCATACAAAATACCCTTCTAACATATCGCATTTTTCTAAATGTGTGAACACCATTTTGTAATATTTTTACCAAAAAATCTAAAATCACAGACCAGTTCAATCACTTACAATAACATAAATGCTTACTTTTGTTGACAGCAGAATAATCTACTGACGCACCGAATAAAGCTTTTGTTTCAAAAATGCACGGCCACCTTGTCTAAAAAGTAAATATGGCAATAATTAGATTATTCTTAGTTTTAGGCCAATATTGCATATGAACTTTTTTATTCTGTAGACGATTTGCAAAGATTTGTGTCAAAAATATACAGGGTGTTCCGTTTTAAAAAAATGCATTTTTCTCGTTTAATCGGAAATGCTGTATTCAATTGTTTTTTGTTTTTACTATCTTAATCAGCAGAAAAAATGTTACTACTTTGCTAATTTCATCGACTTTGTATCTATAATAATAAAAGAGTTAGCAATAGTGCGCACTTAACTTGAAACACCCTGTATATAAAATAAACATATTAATTTAAAAAAGCGCGAGTCTACCTTTTTGTAAGTGTAAGTTTTGCCATACATAGTTAGTTACGAGTATTTAAGGTTTTCAATAGTAGGAGGAAGTAAATTTGAGTACGAAGCCGTAGACGGAGTGTTCAAATTTCCGAGCGCAATATGGACAATCCACTCGAGTTGTACAGTATAATTTTTCTACGACTCAACTTCCGACTTCATACTCAAAATTTTAAAAAATTATTTAAATTAGGCTTCGTAACTTGTCTTTTTAGTTGGCCGTGAACTTGTGAGAAAGATAAAAAACAATTGAAGAAATACTCATTTCGTTGGCAAATCCATGGACCAAATTACACTGTAAAATATTCAACGATTTTGGTTGTTTCTTATATTTACACAAAATCACTTTTTCACATTCGGTCTTTTGCAGATAAAAATCGATACATTTATTATCAAAAATGGACATTGTATTTTTGTCAACCATAGCTAATTTGATTAAATTGTTCTGCTGAAATGCACAAAAGAAAAATTGGGTTGTTCGGTTTATTTTTGCTTGTGTAAGAATTATAACTCCGAAACAGCGTTGCCACATCTAGTAGATTTCTACTTTTTTGGTAGATTTTCACTTCTTTTCAGAAAATTTTAGTAGGCATATTTTCTTTAGTAGATTTTGGTAGATTTTAATATCAATTTCAATAATGTAAATATGCCATTAACAATAGAACTATTGGAAAAATTATATTAATTAAGTACTTATTTATTTTAATATCGGACGACGACCTTTTTTTTTTTTAGACACCACTTAGAAAACAAGAGGTTATGGTTGTTGCTGCCTATGTCGAGGCCGCGACCCTTTTTTCATTTTTTCACTATTATTTTTAGTGCTCACTCAAAAATCACCGAGCCCATTTGTGCCCTCTCCCCTAATTTAGTAGATTTTAGTAGATTCAAAATAAAATAAAAGTAGATTCGCCAAAATAAATGTGGCAACGCTGCTCCGAAAGTACAGCAAAATAGTTGTAGAATCCGTTTTTAACAGTTAAAAACGGCTTTTGTGCATTAATATGAACTTTTAACGTTCGCTTTGTTAAATTTTTTTAAAAATAATCGTCAATTTACAAATTAGCAACACTGTTAACGTGAAAAGTGGTAATACTATAAAAATAACATAACCTTAAACCCTTTAGTAAAAAATGGAATTATTTTTTTTCTATAAATCTTATAATTTCGTCTGTTTTATGTACTCATCTTCATGTCCCACCACTGAAGGAAGATTTACCAGTTATTTTTTAATATCTTTTGCTTAAAATTAAAGTTTTAAGGTCGATTGGGGTTGGATCTCCGTTCAAAATATGTCATAAAATATCGCGGTACACAAATATTTGGAGTGGAAAACTGGAAATTTTTAAAATATAAAAATGCATCTGTCCACAAATATTTAATTCGGTCATATATTTTGGTATTATGTCTTCAACTTTTGCACCACTGGGATAAATTTATTGATTTAAATTAAAAAAGAACACATTTTATCTGACAGATTTACATATTTTTGAAGTATATTCTTAACCTCCTTTCTGTCAAGTGTCAGAAAACGACCCGTAAAATGTACGTGTAAATATGGTTTCTTTGTAATTGTTCACTGTGATTGGTCAGTTTCATTTCCCAACTAGGATGGATATCAAATTATATCCGTTCAGTTAACCGGAATGGCCCACTTTTCCAATCACTTTAGTGTATAGGATACAGCAAAATTCCACGTGGGAGTAGAAAAAATAATTTTTCTACTCCCACATGGAAATTTGCTGTTTCCTTTACACTTAAATGGCGAGTAAAGTAGGCTATTCTAGTTAACTGTGCGGGAATATATCATATCCATCCTAGATAGGTAATAAAACTAACCAATCACAGTAGTCAATTACAGAGAAGCTTTAAAAGTACTGACCAATCACAGTATATTATTTTTACTGAAGCTCCGCCTTCTTTTTCAAGACACTAAATTATATAATTTAAATGTATATGGTACAATATGTTATTAATTTGTTCAATATAACAAAATCTATACGCATTTATAATAGATTTATCAATAATGCAACCTGCTGAATGTACATAGAAAATTAATTTCATGTAGCATCATTATTCAGTTGGTTTTCCCATAATTAGCTTAACGTATCGCTAGTCGAGTGGTAGAGTGTTGGACTATGGATACAATGGTCGTGAGTTCGAGCCCGGCAACCTCAAAACTTTTTTTTTACATTTTTTAGCAATTTGGTCGTAGAAAACATATAATGTTCAACTCGCGTGGATTGTCCATATTGCATATTGCATCATTTATCAGTTGGTTTTCCCATAATTAGCTTAACGTCTCGCTAGTCGAGTGGTAGAGTGTTGGACTATGGATGCAATGGTCGTGAGTTCGAGCCCGGCAACCTCAAAATTTTTTTTTTTACATTTTTTAGCATTTTGGTCGTAGAAAAAATATACTGTTCAACTCGCGTGGATTGTCCATATTGCCCTTGAAAGTTTGAGCACTCCGCCTACGGCGTGGTGCTCAATTTACTTTCTCGTGGGATATGGACATCATATCCACTCTTGTTTAAACTACTATTTCACCATAATGAGATTTTTCACTAAATTTGTATTTTTATTGTAATGTGTACCGAACGTAAAATTATTGAATAAAACGTTTTAGTAAAAAATTGACCCTAGTTTATAAGGTTGGAACTACTAAAATGTTTTTGTGATGGAAAAATCGAAATTCAGGTATGGTAAATTATTATAAAAAACGTTATTTTGCCTAAGTTGTTTGTTTGTAGCTTGTTTAATTCCTAAATGGGTCATCATTATTTATAATTAAGTAATTTTTGTGACATAAATGCAACGAGAAATTCAAAGAAATTTTGTAGTAAGTTGTTTTTTTTTTTATGATAAAACACCTGCACTGTAGGAAAAATCCTTTAAGGCGCTCTGGGAGCGGTGCGAGTGCGAAAAAAGCGATTAACGTTGGTCTTGAAACGTTGAAGATTGTATTCATTGGGAAACACGACCTCAGGAAGTTCATTCCACAATGATGACGTTCTCAAGATGAAAGAGTTCTTGAACAATGAAGTTCGAGGAGTACTAAGCTGAACAACATATGGATGAGCGGCAGCGGTTCGCCGTGTATTTCTGTTTTGCATTGCTCTAGGTGGAATCAAGTCGGCAATGTCAGTCGAACACCTGCCATGGAAATATCTGTAAAAGAGAGCCAAATCACCAACCTGTCTTCGATGCTCCAGGCTATCAAGGGTCTTGGTCAGCTCGGGGTCGCCGATCAGACGAACGGCTCTCCTTTGAAGGGAATCCAGTAGCCGAAGGGTGTGCTTGGGTGCAGAGCTCCAGACATGAGAGCAATATTCTAATGATGGTCGAATCTGGGCTTTGTAGAGTGTCAAAAGTTGATGAGGTGTGTACAACCTTTTGGTGCGGAAAAGTACACCAAGTTTCTGTGCAGCTGCCCTGGCAATTGCGGCAACGTGATCATGCCAAGACATATTACCTCCCAGATTGACCCCCAGCAAATTAATAGACGGTGCCAGGTGAATTGCGTGTCCTGCCATGACTATATCCGGTTCTGCAATGTTAACCTTTTTGGAGAAGACTGCTGCCTGGGTTTTCTTAGCATTAAATTCGACTTGGTTACTGTCACCCCAAGCCAAAATTTCGTCCAGGTCTTTGTTGAGGCGCAATACTTCATGCTGCCTGCGAAGATGTGCGTCGGCAGCGGATGTTTGGGGAGTCAAGGTAAAAGATGAGACAAGTGTGCTGTCATCAGCAAAGCTATAAATTGGATTTTGGGTTTTCACTAGAAGGTCGTTAACATACAGTAAAAAGAGGGTAGGCGACAATATGGACCCTTGAGGAACACCGGCATTGATGGTGAAGGTGTCTGAGAGAAACCCGTCAATCGCCACTTGCAGAGAACGGTTCTTAAGGAAGCTGGTTAACCATAAACAAAATCCATTAGGCATACCGTAGGATCGCAATTTACTTAGAAGTCCATCGTGCCAAACACGATCAAAAGCCCTAGAGATGTCCAGTGCAACAGCCCGGGATTCTCCATGATGTTCGATGGTGTTGCTCCAAAGATGGGTGACATATGCCAGAAGGTCACCTGTTGATCTGGACTTACGAAAACCGTATTGATGGTCGCTGATAATGTTAAGCCCTTCCAGATACTTTAGGAGTTGTTGGTTAATAGCTTTCTCCATTACTTTTGTTGTATTATTGTTACCCATATCGGCATCGCTCGATATAAAATGTCGATATACAGGGTGGCTCGCTCTCAACGCAGGATTCCATGGCATCTAAACTATTCAACTTTTTACCATTTTTTTAAAACAGAGTTATAAAGGAAGCATTAAATCTACAATTTAATATTATTTTAAATTAAACAGGGTGTCCCAAGAATTTTTTTTAATTGAAATCTTCCTTGTTGGGTGGATTTTTTGAATTTATGTTTAATGCATTTTCCTTGATTAAATTTAAAATTTTTTATTCTGGTTAATCTAGAAGTCAATCTAGGATTAGTTCTTCCTATGATATATAAAATATGAAAAAATGAAAAAGTTAAACTACAAATAAAGGAAAAACCTATTGGCAAACTATGAAACCAGATATCAAGTGGAACAGAATCCTAAGTATGCTAATTTCAACACTAGTGTTGATATTTTTTTTTCCTACGACCACCTATGAAAATGAGAAAAAAAGCACGGTTAACTTGGCTCGAAAGCGCCGAATATCACACGCGTGTTGAAAGAAAATATTTCAACTCTAGAGTGGAAATACAAGGCACACTATTTAATTTAGGCATATGATGCCAATTTGACAGACCACACCTATTTATTAAAAAGATCAAATTTTAGAAAGCAGTTTAGTTTATTTATCACGTATTTGTTGAGTGATTTAGAATTAGAGTGTGAAAATACGCCATCTGAAATTATAAAAAAGTTAAGAATATACTGGAAAATTTACTACCAGTCAAAACAAGACCCGCTGAAGAAAATGTCATATATTAAACTTAAGCAGAAAATGTTTATGGGTCGCTATAGCCTAGAGACTAGAGCCAAGACCTACTAATCGAAAGATCCCAGGTTCAAATCCCATCAGGACCACTTTACTTTTTTTTATGAAAACATTAAATAATTTATAGAATTATTTTGAATTGAAATTTTCCTTGTTGGGTGAATTTTTTAAATTTATTTTTAATGCATCTTTCCTTGATTAAATAAAAAAAAATCATTCAAGAAGGAAGATTTCAATTCAAAATAATTTTATAATTTATTTAATGTTTTTATAAAAAAAGCCAAGTACTCCTGATGGAATTTGAACCTGTGACCTTTCGATGTATTAAATTGGCATCATATGTTTAAATTAAATAGTGTGCCTTGTATTTCCACTCTAGAGTTGAAATATTTTTTTTCAGCTCTAGAGTTGAAATATTTTTTTCACAAATCAAAGGTTTTTTTAATAATTCTTTGTGGTCGTAGGAAAAATAGTGTACATTACTCGTGTGAAAGTGATTATTCTTAAACTCGGAGAATTTCCGCACTCGGCTGACGCCTCGTGCTAAATATCTCCTCGTTTGAAAAGTATCACTTTCATCACTTGTTATGTAATATACTATTTCATTACTAGTGTTGAAATATTTTTTCATAAATCAAAGGCTTTTTTAATAATTCTTTGTGGTCGTAGGAAAAATAGTGTACATTACTCGTGTGAAAGTGATTATTCTAAAACTCGGAGAATTTGCGCACTCGGCTGACCCCTCGTGCTAAATATCTCCTCGTTTGAAAAGTATCACTTTCATCACTTGTTATGTTATATACTATTTCCTTCTATATAAATTCGTACCTGTTTTTTTTTTAATTTACGTGTGTATATCGCATATAACTTTCCCAGTCAGTAAGCTGAGTAGTCGCGTCCGTTTTGGCAGGTTTTCCCGAATTCCCGGGCGATGATGCAGATTTTCGCATTTTAATTATATTGTTTAATTAACATCATCGGAAAAGCTCCGCGCCACCCGCCCGCCATACAGACGGTTTGCGTAAACGGCCAAAAATATGAATGAAAATGACTGAGTCGTATTTTATAAACAGCAAAACTGTTTTTTCTCCAAGTTGCACCAGACAGATGGTTTTTTTTTTCCGTTGTATCACGGGTTGGCGGTAGGGCCAGTATACTTAGGCCTAAGAGGCTCATTATATCCACTATCGTCTGGTTAATGTCAGCCAGACGGGACCTACAGCTTAGCGTGGGATCCGAACCACGTGTATGACTAGTTTTTTACGTCCCCAGAGGTCCATGACGCCCCTCTCATTCTAGATATAAGGAAGACTAGTAGCATACTGAATTCTTTTATCCACTACAGTTCTGAACATACATTTTTCAGGGTGTCTAGGAGCCGGGAAAAAACGGGAATTTTACAAAGGAAAAAAACCGGGGATTCGACGGGAAAATCAAGTTTAAGCCGGGAATTTTGAATGAGCAGATAATTTCGAACTTAAAAATTTGAAGTAGGTTTTAACAGTTTAACATGGTAAATCGGAGGTTGGTTTCTTTGGATAGAGAATAAAAAACTAAGTTAGGGAGGTGAAAACCATTTTTCTCTAAGATGAACCGTTCCAATGTTACAGCCTGTCAAAGTCAATAAATGCCATATTTTAAACGTCAATATCTCAAAAACTATTGAATTTAGACACATGACATTTACAACATAAGCGTAGAATTTTGTGGGGAATCAGAAAATAATACAATATATAGGGTGTTCCATTTAAAAAAAATGGTCAAAGACATGACGACAGTTCTATGAGATACCCTGTATAATATTTTTATGTCAAAAAATGCACAATTAAAAATAAAAATTTACGGGTCCGAGCGTTTTTCCTAGATCTTTTTCCTTTAATTGATATTAATTTTATGCGGACTTTTGGGATACCCAGTAAGTACTATAATCAAAATTTAGTGAACAAACCCATTGATTCATATTAATTATATCGCTGAAGAGTCGAAATTCTTGTACACTAATGCCTACTAATTCCCTTACTAATGCCTCAATGTATATTAATTCCCATACTAATGCCTACTAATTCCCTAACTAATGCCTCAATGTCTACTAATTCCCTTACTAATGCCTACTAATTCCCTTACTAATGCGTCAATGTCTACTAATTCCCTTACTAATGCATACTAATTCCCTTACTAATACCTACTAATTCCCTTACTAATGCCTCAATGTCTACTAATTCCCTTACTAATGCCTACTAATTCCCTTACTAATGCATCTAATTTCCAAATTTGTATACCAAAATTCCTCCGTGCTTAACCTCTTGATTATCGCCATTATCGAGTTTCAATTTTGGAAGGTTGATGCTACAATTTTGTTGTGCATCGACAAATTAGTAATTATTGCGATGATATTATAAGGTAATGTTGTACAAACTACTTGACTATTTGCACAGACTAATCTGTGTCGTTACTAATCAAGTAATGAATTTTGTTTTAATATTAAAACTACGTGGTTCATTTAAAGATTTCCCGATCCAAAATTTCATGCAAATCCTCTCGGTGGTCTTCGATTCACTTTCGTGCCAAGGACAAGGATGTGAAACTGAACGGAAAACAGTCAGACTAGCCGTGAACAAGGTTATTTTGGGAAAACGTGTATTTTGCTCTGAAATGAATCAAAAAATAACGTAGCCGCAGTCCCATAATCAAAACTGTGAGATGTTCAAACCATAGATAATTATTCTTGGATCCATTGGCTGAGAAAAGCTAAGATTCATGTAACAGAAAATGCAGATACCTTTAAAAACCACATAGTATCACCAATATATGGTAATATAGACTAAGCATTTCAGCAAGACATAAGATACAAACGTCTACTAGGTTCCTCACAAGTTCACGAATTAAATACACGATACAAAAGGACTTTAGTATAGACGTGGGCAAAAAAAGTTAATTTTAAATAACAGTTGCGACTGTTATTGTTACTCAAAAATAACAGGTTACTTTTAATTAGTTTCTTTCAAAATTTTGTTGTCGCCTTGTTTGTAAACTGTAATTAATGTAACTATTCGGGTCGGGGTAACCGCCGCTTAGAACCAAGGGCGGATCCAGGGAGAAGTTTCGGGGGGGGCACTATTTAGTTGAATTATACAAGAGGTTAGATAACGTGCAGGGTAAATAGCGCCGAAGGCGCAAAAATAGCGCCGCAGGCGATTTTTTTTTGGACCACGCCCAAATGTCA
Source organism: Polydrusus cervinus (assembly GCA_935413205.1). Classification (NCBI taxonomy): domain Eukaryota; kingdom Metazoa; phylum Arthropoda; class Insecta; order Coleoptera; family Curculionidae; genus Polydrusus; species Polydrusus cervinus. The sequence goes on from OW284510.1 coordinate 7,025,028, forward strand.
AGAATGAATTCACCTTTCTCATGCTCCATTGGGGGAGGGGTCAGGATCTCATGTGTTTGCCCCCGACAAAATTGAAATTTTAGTTGTCAAAAACTTACCTTTCGATGTGTTTATTATTATTAGGTTGATACATAAAGTTTAAATTTTATATTATTGAGGGTTAGAAGGTCGACCACAAAAAATTATATTAATAAGTTTATGTGTTTATTTTTGTGGATGCAAAAAGTAATACAATAATAACACAATACACACACATAATACAACCAAACAAACTCAAACAACAAACTCTAGTCTATGTTCCCAGTTTCTTTAGGTATAATACCTACATTAATATTTGCAAATACGACGTACCTATATATTTTATATTTAATTATTAAATTCGTTTTATAAATATGCCTCCATTTTCTTACTTTACTTACCATAGTTGCTTGGTTCTTAACGCAAAACACAGTAAAACTCTTTGTTATACTAACTAGAAATCAAAAAGACTTATATAGCTCGCAAAACTCGGCTAGTCGTCGTGTACTGCGCAGCTGTAATGGTGGACGCTGCGAATACGGCGTAGAAGAATAATATTAAATATTAGATACGGGAGTGCGGCACCGTCGGCACGCGTGAATTTGATTCGAGATCGGAAGTAGGGATGTGCACTATTTATGTTGTAGGGAGGTATTTCGGCGCATCGGCGAATCCATGAATGCAATCGATCAGTGTATAGTGTATATTTCTTCTGTATTTCTTCGGTTCTTAGGGCGCTCGGGGGGGGCACTTGCCCCTAGTGCCCCCCCCCTGGATCCGCCCTTGCTTAGAACAGCGTGCAAGTCAAACAAGCAAGCAGTCTCGCTACGTTTCGCCTCGCGGCTTTTGTATCACATCAACGAAACAACTCGTATTATAGTTTCTAACTTGTTATTTATTTCTAAAGATAACAGTTGCGACCTGTTAATCAAAAATAACAGTCGTAAAATATAATCGATAAGTAAAAACCCATCACTACTTAAATGACAGTCTGGAAACTATTAGGGAATCCAAACCACGTGTCAATATGGCGGTTGGATGGCAAAAAGCATTGAGCCACCCGTTAAATGCCACCAGCGATATTATTTTTAGGGTCACGTGTACCAATTACAGAGCAGTATTTGCCATCCAGCCGCCATTCTGACACATCACTGGATTGCCTAATTGTTCTTGAAACGAGGTTATGTAAAATTAAACGTTTTTACGTGTTTTGTGAACATTATAATTAACCGATATTACAAGACAGTACCCCAGGTCTTTAAAGTAACTTTTTAACCAGATGAGGCATCGAGTCGGTGCCAGAGCTGGTACAATTGTACGAATCTGGTACATTTCGAACGCATCTGTACAAAAGTACATTTACACTATTTTCTGGTACATTTTCATCCTCGTGCCGACCTATTTTTTTTTTTTGAAGTCACTTTCGATTTGATCCCAAAATCCTGGTGCCGCCCATAATTCTTCTTTTGGTACAAGGTGTTAAAAAATAAGTAATTTTTGATGGCTGTTCAAAAGTTCAAAATCTGGTACATTTTATGTTTGTGATTTGTACAATTTTTGATACCCTCTGGCAACACTGGCATCGACGCGAACAGAAATTGATCGTTCATTATTTTCGTGTATTTTTTTGGGATTTTTAGATATTATGTTGTAGTTATTTAAAAAAAATACTATTTATGAGATTTAAGTGTTTTTATTAACTACTGTGGTGGGTATAGAGCCATTTGCGTTTCTTGTAATTTCTTACTCTCGTCTACCGACCCTTTTTAATATTTACATGATCCACAAGATGATGTGAACTTCTCAAATTCTGTATCCCGATTTAATCCTCCATCTGATTGACATGTCAAATTTTATTTTATTTTTGATTTTTTGTAAACAGCGCCGCTAGCAAAATTTGGTGTAAAATATTGAATATACAACATTCATAAAATGACAGTCTTTACCAAACATTTAGATAAATGATAGACATTTTGAACTTGCATCGTCTTTATTTGTTTTTAAACCACAACGTTTCAACTGATAAGTACCTCCAGTTGTGATTTAAAAATAAATAAAGACAATACAAGTCCAAAACTCTTCTATTATTCAAAAACATCATTGTCTCCAACCTTTGAAGAAAAATTTGGAAACTTTTAGAAATAAATATATTACATAGTATTGCTAATTAAATTTATTTTTACATTTCAGATTTCAGCAAACCTCTTTAGAACCCTTCCGCCCAGCGAGAACCCGGATTTCGATCCGGAAGAGGACGACCCCACGTTGGAAGCCAGTTGGCCACACCTTCAACTAGTCTATGAATTTTTCTTAAGGTAAACATTTTTAACTAACTTTGATTCTGACAAAGTTGTCGTGGAGCGATGATAGATATCAATAAATTTTTAAAAACGTTTGGCACTTTCATGACTGATAAATGAACAGATTAATTCAACAACAAAGAGCCAGGTTGATTATCTTATTTGAAGAGGGTTACGCAGTAAGTAAAATATCAGAAAAAAAATCGGCATTCTAATAGAATGTCTGGAAGTGAAAGGAAGAGGATAACAAATGAACAACAATAACTTGTTACCGTTTTTTTTAGAGAACCATCCATTTCAAATAGCCATAGAAAAACAAACTTTCCTGACTTTCTAGAGAGATCTGATTGAGGGGCTTATTGTTTATAAACTCAAACTCAAAATATACTTTATTGTATCCTTATCGACAAAGTCGTTAGCAATATAAAAGATTGTGATGACCTTAAGATGTATCGTATAATGAAGACCCCAGAGAATTGCCTTAAGTTGCAAAGCGAATAGGTTGCTTGAGTACTTCAATAACGTTCTCAAAAAATATAAATTTAATAGATTTTAGTTTCACTATTGACTTCAGAATTCTAATTAAGGGTTCTTGGTGTTCTTTTGAACAGCAAATGGTCTTTTCGCTCTCACTTTGATAAGATTATGGCTGATGCGAACAGAATGTGAGGATTTATTATTAGAATTTGTCAAGTTTTTAAAAACCCTAAAACATTCATTTTGCTTTTGTTTACAACAAAGTTTCGTTTGCTTCAATTGTATGGAACCCAAATTACAAAGTGCCACACTAACAGCATTGAAGCAATTCAAAATAATTGTGAAAACACAGAAACTCTTTAAGAAACCATTTAAGAAAGCATGAAATTTTTCATGTTTTCTTAAATTCAAAATAAGTTTCTGAAGGTTTTGGCAAATAAATCTGACTGAACTCCCGAGGTTGCTGACCATAAATTGAAAACATTACCTCTTGCCGCAAGGCGAAGCATGTCAGACCTATGTTTTATACACAAACTTATTAACCATAAAATTGATTCGCCACTTCTGTTATCCTTTTTCAATTTTAATATCCCTGCTAGGGAACTTAGAAATCAGGAATTGCTTAATTTACCGTTCAGAAGACCAAAGGACCCCGCACAAAGCTTAGTAATTTTCTTTTACAACAATTCACTGGTCAACAAAATTTAAGATTTTTTTTGTCCCACGAGCTGTTAACATTCTCTACGTAATTTTCGGATTTACGATTTCCCAAGAAGCCGTTGCAAATGTCCTTGAAAGAAAACCATGCTGCTTTTTCAACTCCATTCAGAGCCTCACTAAAGTTTTCATCTCGAAGTAGCTCTCTTTCTTTTCATAGTGATTTTTCCTATCTCGACTGTCCCATTCACATAGGAAACAACAATACTTTGTGTAACCGAGTTGCATGCCGAGCAAAAGTAAAACAACTTTCAAATCGCCACAAATATTCCACTTAAAGTCTATATATTTAATTTTTTCCAAAAGAAGCTTCATGTTGTCATATGATTCTTTCATGTTGCCTGCATGAGCCAAAGGAACAGAGGGGAACTTATTTCCATTGTGGAGTAGTACCGCTTTCAAGCTTGATTTGGAAGAGTCAATGAACAAACGCCACTCATTTGTATCATAGTCATGCCCAAGTGCTTTCATAACAGAGCATACATCATTACAAAATACAAGCCCGTCTTCCATAGAGAAGAATTTTTCAAACTCTGCATGGCGCTTACGATAAAAAGCAACTTTTGTGCCACTCTGTAGAAGATTCCAGTCTTTTAATCTAGAACCTAGAAGTTCGGCTTGCTTCTTAGACAAGTTTAAATCGAGGACAAGGTCGTTAAGTTTTGACTTAGAAGATGCGGCGCACAAGAAGACGAATCTGGTGTAAATGTTGGATCCAGATCAATATTTTCGGCTGAAAAACTTTCGTTGTTTACTTCGTCATCGGCAGTTTCATCGTCGCTCGGTGTCATATTTTGTGGGGGGTCAGGCACAGGTAATTCCGGACTGTGCGGCACTGGTCTCAGTGCAGATGGAATATGAGGATATTTAACAGTATGTTTGGATTTAGAAGTTATACCACTGATATTTGTAAGACAAAAATAGCAATCGGTAATATGGTCTGATGGTTCCCTCCAAATCATGGGAATAGCAAAAGGCATATGTCGTTTACCTTTTGCCCACGCTGTAAGAAGTCTGACACACGTAACACAGCAAATATGGGGAGCCCAGCTTTTGTCTTGATCGCCGACTTTACACTTGAAATACTGTTCATAGCATTTATTAACGAGAGGCGTGAAAGACCGTTTTTGAGATTTAAATGTCAATTCACCGCAGATGTAGCAAAAAGAGTTCGGGTGGTTTACACAATTTCTTGGTATTTTTACAGGTGAGTTACACTACAATAGCTTAAAATGCACCACAGCACATTCTTCAAAACGTTAAAAAAGTCTGCGTATATGTTCATTCACCGAGCTCTAGCCGATAACTAAAACAACAATAAATGTTATGTAGGACTCGGAACTGCTTGCAGGTCTCAACAGGGTTGCCACATCTAGTAGATTTTCTACTTTTTGGTAGATTTTCACCCTTCTTCAGAAAATTTTAGTAGGCATATTTTCTTTAGTAGATTTTGGTAGATTTTAATAGATTTTAATATATAGCTTTCAATAATGTAAAAATGCCATTAACAATATAAATTATTGTAAAAATTATTTTAATTAAGTACTTATTTATTTTAATATCGGACGACGACCTTTTTTTTTTTTTTTTTTTTTGTAGACACCACTTAGAAAACCGAGCCCATTTGTGTCCTCCCCTAATTTAGTAGATTTTAGTAGATTCAAAATAAAATAAAAGTAGATTCGCCAAAATAAATGTGGCAACGCTGACAGGGTTGCCACATCTAGTAGATTTTCTACTTTTTGGTAGATTTTCACCCTTCTTCAGAAAATTTTAGTAGGCATATTTTCTTTAGTAGATTTTGGTAGATTTTAATATATAGCTTTCAATAATGTAAAAATGCCAATAACAATATAAATTATTGTAAAAATTATTTTAATTAAGTACTTATTTATTTTAATATCGGACGACGACCTTTTTTTTTTTCTTTTTTTTTTTTGACACCACTTAGAAAACCGAGCCCATTTGTGCCCTCCCCTAATTTAGTAGATTTTAGTAGATTCAAAATAAAATAAAAGTAGATTCGCCAAAATAAATGTGGCAACGCTGCAAGCCAAGACATGTTCCGCGTGACACACAGAGCACACTTTGTTATTTCTAGTCACAACAAGTTATTGTTACAATACACAAATAATAAAATAGCAATGCCTGACACAAGTTTTTTGTTAGATGACTCTTATAGTACAGACCTATGCGTGCATTTTATAGGTAAATAATCACATATACTGGAACATAAAAACTAAGGGTGATGGAGAAATTCTGAAAACATGATTGATTTCAGCATGCAAAATTATATTGAAATCAGACATTTTTGCGCTTGGGACAAAAATCTTGTTAACCAGTGTTATTTATTTTGGTATGACTCTAAGATAATCTAAACGTATCAGTACAAGAGCCCAGGTATTTTACGAAAAAAATGTTTTATAATTTAACAATAATATTTTGTCATTTGATAAATAAAAACATTTTTTAATTTTCCTACATTTAAAAGTTTTCACTTGTGTAAATCATTTTAACTGGTTCACCCTGTATATCTAAGATAAAAATGTGTTAGAGAATAATTGTAAAAGAAAATTGTTACAGATTGGCGTAATAATTAAATAAATCAATTAAAAGTCGTTTATTGCGTTTTCAGGTGAATTTCCAAGTTTTTTTTGAAAAGAAATATCCGGCAATATATTCCACATCAAACTATACCCATTTTTTTCATCCACAGCTCGGTGCTACAAGATATTAAAATATGAACAAAATCTAGCCATTTGTTTTCAAAATTCAAAAAATGAATAACATTTTTTTTTTGGATTTTTATAATTTTTTAATATTAGTATTTATTTAATCCGCCTATAAATTATTCAACATCCTGTATATGTATATTGTATTTCTATATAAGTGAAAGAAAACTTAAGGCCTACTTTTCCACCAATAAAAAAAATAAAAAAGTTGATAGTTTTTAAGAAACAAGTGAAACTCGAGACAATGCATAAAATCTCAAAGTAAGAAGTTGCCAACTTTACAAGGCCATAACTCAAAAACTAGTCATAGGATTGGATCATGGCCATGGACACTTTTAATCAGAACGTCAAGATCTAGGAAATACTAAAAATTCAGAAAAATTAGCCGAAAGCCATATTCCATAAACTTGGTGCGGGGTCCCTTGGGACGCAATATCCCTTTAATTAGCAAGCAGATTATTTATTATTGTAATGACACCACAATCACAACATTCAAGTCGAAATTAAAACAAGTGTTCAACTGACTTTTATATCTGAATTATACCTTTTGTGATTTTTTCATTTGAGATTAGGATTAGAATTAGTCGAAAAGCTCAATATTAATATATCGTAAACAGCGGAAGCTTATTTTGGAACTCAGTTTTGTAGCCTGCCAAACGTTTATTAAATAAATAAAAAAATCCAGAGGAAACTTAAGTGGCCGAGAAATGAAAACGGTAATAGTGTGTGGCCTCTCTCGGCCGATTGTGCCATGGCTGATGATGTTTTATTTCTGGGTGAGTTGTATCTTTTTTCACTGAACAGTGAACATGTTCGTACATGGATCGTTTTGTTTGTATGCTTTTGTAATTACTCAACAAATAATATACATCTCTTTGTTCTAGGTTTTTGGAAAGTTCGGATTTCCAACCGACCATAGGTAAGCGCGTGATCGACCAGAAGTTCGTGCTGCAGCTATTGGAACTATTCGACTCAGAAGATCCCCGTGAACGAGACTTCCTCAAGACCGTGTTGCACCGCATCTACGGCAAGTTCTTGGGGTTGCGCGCGTTCATTCGGAAACAGATTAACAACATATTCCTTAGGTAATCATCAAGTTACGGTAGTATTTAATTTAGAGAATATACATCAAACACACAAACATTATTAGCTTATAAATGATCTCAGTTGTGCGTCATTGTGCTTGACGAGTATAAATAGAGATGTAGTTACCATATTTATTTAGTATTCACCTGAAGACGACTGGAGATACTTACCAGTTGAAACGTTATGATTCAAAACAAATAAGGACAATGCAAGTCCAAAACTCTTCTACATTCAAGAAGCATCATTGCCTCCGACCTTCAAACAGACACTCACAATCACTACCAAGACCCCTGTATGAGAAAATATACTATTGCTTATTTGTACAACGCCTTATTTTGTCTGATATATTATAATTTTTTCCTAGGTTTGTGTATGAGACTGAACATTTCAATGGAGTGGGTGAACTCTTAGAAATTTTGGGATCTATAATTAACGGGTTCGCGTTACCTCTCAAGGTTGAACACAAACAGTTCCTGGTTAAGGCAAGTATTTTAAAACTCATTTAAATTACGGAATTTTAGGTTGGGGAGGAATAAATAAAACTTTAGTTAAAAAATTAGAAATATTACAGAAAAGGTTTATAGAATTTATATTTAATAAAGATTGTCTTTATCCTTCAATAAAATTATATTCTGACACAAAAAAAAAACTATAAGACAACTTTACATTTATAACATCTTAATATACATATTTAAAAATAAAAATCTTATACAGTTTAAAAACCATAATCATAATACACGTCATAAAAAAGAAATAACCATAAAACCTAAAATAAATAAGTCCATAGGACAAAAAAATTTCAAATATTTATGTTTTTATTTAAACGATTATTTACCAACAAAAATTAAAAAATATATTTCATTAAAAAAATATAAAGTCAAAATTAAAACACGGATATTGGAAACAAATAACTAAAAAATTTTTTGGAAATGTTTAAAAAAATATTGTTATAAATAATATATTTTTCAAAATTTTTATATCCTATATCTTCAAAAAAAACTGCGTTTATATTTATATACATATAGTTAAACGTTTTGTATTTGCAATTTAACTTTTATATAATAATAACAGATATTTTAAAAAACATATTTTAATATTCTTATAGACATATTTATAATTTAAAATACTAATATTTGCCCCTAACAAGCACGTCTTCGGGGGATCAAAGAAGAAGTTTATTGAGGAAGATAAATAAACACATTTATTATATTATAAATATTGAAAATAAACTGTTCGACAATTTGTACTGAAAATCACTCTGAACCATCGGGGACCCGACTGTGGGTCCGACCGATAACCTCGTTTTTTTGTTAAGCCAGTCTTGTTTTTTGACATTACGCAGTGTTTCTTTTTCTTTTATAAAACCATGGTTTTAACTATGTTACATTTCAGGTGCTCATCCCCCTGCACAAGGTTAAGTGCCTGTCGTTGTACCACGCGCAGCTCGCCTATTGCGTCGTGCAGTTCCTCGAAAAGGATCCCACGCTGACGGAGCCGGTAGTGCGCGGACTGCTCAAGTATTGGCCCAAGACGTGCAGTCAAAAAGAGGTATACATTTCTGTTGTTTATAGAGCTAACGTACCGGGTGGTCAACTAAAGAATGACCGACGGCCATATCTTAGAAACTAGTAATCGTACATCATCCGGGTAAATATTTTTATGACAAAAGTGCCCAAGAGAAAATGCTGGAAATTATTTTTAAGTTCCGCATTTTGCCGCAAGAGGGCGTAATTGAGAAGTAAATTTTAAAATTTTACATACCCGAAAATTCCACATTAAGGTATATCTTTGATAACACCATTAAACAGCTTGGACAATTATGCATCATTTTGGTCTTATGCTCATTGGCGTACCAAGTTTAATAAGAGGGGGGAAGCTGTTGAAAGTGTAATCAGTTAAATCGCTGTAACTTTTAAACGACTTATCCGATTTTAGCAATCTAAAGACTGTTTGGAAGAGGAATGTATACACTTTCACCAATCGTATTTAAGTAAAGTACCCAGTAGCTGACATGCCTCCAATAGTTGACACCTTTGCCAAAATCTCGTCAAAATAAGAATTTGTCATCGTCAAACTCCACTCAAACACGCCCATAAGATAACTGGCGCCATCTTTTACCCAATATACGATTTAAGCCTTTATAACACCTTTCCCGCCAAAATGGTATCATGTTTACTTAACACGTGCATATTGTTGGATACTTCAATTGGTTTTCTAGTGAAAGTGTTAAGAAATCTGTAGTGGAAAAGTTGTTGTAGCTAAGGTGTGTATCATATTTTATTGATAAGTAAAATTCAGCGTGTATTAGGAAGTATAATTGGCTCTTTACTGTATTTATTCTCCTTTAATTTGCAATGAGGTTAGGTTTTTCAGGGGATGTCAAGTATTGGTTCCAAAATATAGTGTCGCTCCAAAAGCTGACAGGGGCGTCAACTTTTGGTTCCGAGGCGGTTTATATAATTTGAATTTGTTTTTATCTCTTTTTACTCGTCTTGAAATACGTTATCCATAGATATGACTTTCGCAGTTTTAAAGTGCCCATATCCAATCGTTGACACCCCCTGTCAACTTTTGGTGCTTGGCATGTCAACTTTTGATCCTTTCAGGTCTGAGTTTACACGTTGGAAAAATGGCTACTCCAAATAAAAGAACGCTTAAAAATTACACCAACGAGAGTATGCTCGCAGCATTGAAAGATTGTGGAACAGGATTATCAGTATCTGCATCGGCAAAAAAACATGGTGTACCCAGAATTACGTTACTTTATAAAATCAATGGAAAATATTCCATAAATTCGAAAATGGGTCCGAAATCCTATCTCGACGAAGAGGAGGAGGGAATTCTTTGTGAATGGATAATAAACACCGCAAAGGCAGGGTTTCCAGTTGGCAGAAATCAGCTACTAGACAGCGTGCAACAACTCATCTTAGAACTGAAGCGGCCGACCCCTTTTAAAAACAACCGACCAGGCAAGAAATGGTGTGCACTTTTTTTGAAGAGAAATTCCCAAATCTCTCTAAGAACGCCGCAGAATTTAACAAACTCCAGAGCTTCCGTTACTCAAGAACAGCTTGTTGCCTGGTTCCAAGGGGTTTTTGAATACTTGCAGATGTGCAACCACGAAGACATTTTCAATTATCCTGAACGAGTTTTTAACTGCGATGAAGCAGCCTTTTTCCTTAATCCCAAGGGGGACAAAGTGTTGGCGAAAAAAGGCGAAAAAAACGTATACCAAGTCGTTAATAATGATGAAAAAGAATGCCTAACAGTTCTTGTCACCGGAAATGCTGCTGGAGATATGCCCCCACCTATGATTTTATTCAGATATGAGCGAATTCCCAAAGACATTGCCTTTAGTGTCCCAGAATCATGGGGCATTGGAAAATCAGACTCAGGGTGGATGACGGGGGAGACCTTCTATGAGTTTATAGCAAATATTTTTCACCCGTGGCTTATAGAAAAACAAATTGAGTTGCCAGTAATATTATTCATAGACGGTCATACATCGCACCTCACACTTCATACCAGCCGTTTTTGTGACCAAAATGGAATTATATTAGTGGCCCTCTACCCAAACGCGACGCATTTAATACAGCCGATGGACGTAGCTGTGTTTAGAACCCTAAAAGGTGGTTGAAGAGAAAACACTAGAAGAGTTAGACTGGAGCGCAGCCAGAATCCATACATAAAAAAAACTGATTTTGCAAAACTTTTGAAACGGACTATGGACGAAAGGCTCCATCCTAATATCCTAAAAAATGGTTTCAGGAAATGTGGTCTATGCCCCTGGAACCCCCTAGAAGTGCAGATAAAGAACCATTCCGCCACCACAGATAATGAAAAAAAAGTAGATCTTGCGGAACTAAAAAAAAACGAAGAAGGAATGAGGTTTTTTGAAACCCAAATAGATAAAGAGAAAATTATAAAATTTAGAAAAATGGAAAAATGGGACGGTGCAGTGGAAGATATATCTCTTTTTCAATTTTATAAGAAGATTGAAGAAAAAGTAAGAAAGTTGAGGAAGGAAGTATGGGGAGAAGATTTAAAAAATAGTGTATACGACAATCAAGACGAAAACGAAAAGGAAGAAAGTGACAATTCAGTAATGAACATCAAATTATTAGAAATTGATGCACAAAACGACAAACAATCATCGGCAATAATGTATGTAAGTAGTGAACCGACGACCTCTCAAGAAAAAACACCAATAAAAATAATCAGTAATATTTTGGTAGAAAACGTCAACGAAAAAATAATACCATCTTCTTGTAAACATCCTATTGACAAACCGATGACGTCTCAAGAGAAAACACCAATCAAAATAATTAGCAATATTTTGATAGAAAATATCACCCAAAATAAATTACCATCCCCCTGTGAACATCCGAGTGATATACCGACGACGTCTCAAGATAAAACACCCTTAAAGATAATTAGCGATAATGTATTACAAAATCCCGAGCAAATCCTCAAAAAAGATAAAACTATACCATCTCCTTTTAAGAGAGCACTTACATGGCCAGAGCCGAAGCCCGCCAAAAAAAAGAGAGCAGCAAAAGAAAAAATTCCATCGGTAGTTACGTCCAGAGCATGGCGGGATTATCATGAATCAAAAGAGAGAAAGAAGAAGGAGGAAGAAGAACAAAAAATAAAGAGAGCCGAAGAACGACAAAAACGGAGAGAACTGCAGAGCAAATTAAAAGAACAGAAAAAAGCAGCAACAGAGAACAAAAAGATGGCTAAGAAGCATCAATCAAAAAAGCGAATCTACAAGGGTAGTTTTACATCAGATTCTGAAACGTCTGATTCCTGGAAGTCTTCCGGAAGTAGCGATGAAATGCAGTATAATAAAATGGATAAATATGGCGATGAAGAAGAATTAGTTGACATTCGTAGCCAGGACACGGTATTCAAGGAAAGTGATTATGTTTTAGTCGAGTTTCCTGGAAAAAAGCGACACCATAGATATGTCTGTGTTATTCAAAAAGTATTTTCTAATAGCGAAGCAGAAGTTGTAGCATTGAAAAAATGTGAAGATACAGAATTCTTTAGACTAAATGAAAATGACGTAAGCGTAATTTGTCTAACACAGATAATAAAAAAACTCATGTTTCCAGATATGGTTATATCCGGAGATCGCTTAAAATATAAATTTAAAGAAGAATTGTCTGTCGATGGCTAATTTTTCTATGAGGATCTAATTGTGATCATGCAAAGTGCCTTGGTTATACTTTTATAACAATAATTTTGTGTTTTTGCTGATATACGCCTATGTAATATAAGTTATAGATATTTTTCTAAAGTCTGGTTTTATTTTAAATATTTGTGTGTTAATATAAGAATCAATTAACTAATATTCTACATTTTCTCTCATTTTTTCATCCAAAATGCAAGGTGTCAACCAGTGAGTCTAAGAGTGTCAGCTAATGGCATCAAAGAAAGGCCTTATTTAATTTTGATTTAAAGGCATTTTAATGTTTTTTTCCAAATATTTGACAATGACATATACTGCAAAATATCTATATTTTGATACGAATATTAAACCACTGAGTTTAGATTAATAACTAAAATAATTATGAGGAAAATGTCAGCTTTTGGATCAAAATGGTGTCAAGAAATGGGTATATTCAAATTTGCATATGTCAACCATTGGGTATTTTACTATTAAGTCAAAAAATTATGATATTTTCCTAAATCTATTCAAAGACAAGCTTTTCACAATGGTAAGTGGTACAGTACACCATCAGACATATCAACATCCTATTACTATTCTTAACAAAAAGTAATAAACCTGTCAAAACTCATGTTGATTTTGAAAATTTCCTTAAGCTGTCAACTACTGGGTACTTTACCTTAGTTGTCCATAATAGTTCTCAAAAAAAATGCTAGAGGGCGCAATTTGCAATAATAACACTTTTTTTGATTTTACTCCGAAAAAATAAATCATACGGTATAATTATGATACCATAATCGAAAAGTAGATGAAATTTGCTAGAAAAAATATTAAAACCGCAGCTCGATATCTCCGTTCGTTTCAGCGTTATCGCCAATAGAATAATTTTTAAAACTAAGCGATTATATATTTTTTAGAAAAAAAGTGGTACGCCACTGATATTTTTCCATGTGGATATTATTTCTGATTAGCCTGGTCAATTCTGTATAAAAATAGTTTCTTACGTTTTTCTCCTCAGGCACACCGTTCTAAATAAATTAAATTAGCTCTACTATTATTATTAACATTGATAATGCAAAATTTTGTTTTATAAAAATTGGTGGAAATGACCACCTTCACTTAATAGGCATGCATGAAGCTAATTTATTTAATTATTTGAAAAATAATTTCCAGCATTTTCTCTTGGGCACTTTTGTCATAAAAAATTTACCCGGATGCTGTACGATTACTAGTTTCTGAGATATGGCCGGCGATCATTCTTAGTTGACCACCAGGTACATTACGGAGCGGGCAGAAGCATAGAGGCCCAAGTAGAAAAACAACTAATGAGATATTTCAATTCAAAATTTTTGTGTGAATAATAAATTCTAAAATGTACAACTCTTTGTCACACAACCGCCGACTAAACAATAAAAGTAAAGCATATAAATTTTTTTCAAAATTGTGTGTGCGTATACAGTCATTTATTGTATACTTATCATAAACGACATCATTTTTATGCTCTGAAGGCATAGGTAATAGAATCCTTTTGACGCCAAAAAATAGAAATTAATTCTTTTATAAATCTACAAAGTTGGAAGTGTATTGGCCCATCACATAATTTATTAGAAACGGCATTTTAATTTTTCCCATGTTTCTTTTTGACGTTGGTAAAGGTATAGTAATTTCTTAAGTAAATATCACAGTTTTCTGACAAATTACGAGGAATGAAACCTATAGCCGGAATCGTTACAAGTATATTAGTACTAATTTTAAATGGTTAATGTCTAGAAATTACTAGTTTAACCGATTTGTGTAAATAATGTGCCATAAGTGTAACATTTCACATTGCTAGTTATTTTTAATAATGACTATTATTTTCGTCAATCAAATAAACTTACGTTAAATTTTACAAAATCGTTTATGTTTGGAACAAAAAAAAAATATAAGTACCCCTTTAACATGTAATAATGAAAATATTCATTCGCGACAAATCTCTAGCATAGCCTTACAAGATAAATTGTTTTATAGTCTATATCAGCGTTTCTCAAACTTTTTTGACCACGGACCCCTTTTGATTTCGGAATTTTGTTGTGGACCCCCATCCCGCGCTTGCTACATTAGTACAAAATGACAGTACAGAATGATATTCCCAATAATTTACAGTTAGTAGTTAATCTACACATTTTTATTCAAAGGTTATTTTTTTTAACAAAGCAAAAAACATCAGTAAGCGGTAAGCTGGTTGCAGCAAAAGTTTTTAGTGAGATGGATGGATCTGCTTTCTACTTCCACATAATTTCCTTATGTTGGGTTTGATTGAAGAAAGCTGCAGCCTTATGTCTGGTTCTGCATTAAGTCGATTACGATATTTTGTTTTTGTTGCAACATATGTCGAAAATCCGGCTTCACATAAGTATGTTGTCACAAATGGCAGTAGGACTGAAATTGCTTGTTGAGTCAGATCTGGGTATTCAACTTCAATATTGCACCAAAAATCTACCAATTGCTCCTATATGAATCTCGTCTTTAAAACTGAATCAGACGTTAAATCGATCAACGATTCATACTGAGCTGCTAAGAGGGTTGTTGGCTTTTCAGTTACTTCAAAGGGATTTTGAACCCATTTATATTCTTGAAGGTTTTTTTCCTGGCTCTCTGGAAAGTACTCTTTTACTGAATAAAGCACGTCATTTACATGTTGAAGATTTCATTAAAAAGTTAATCGGGTATGTTCCTCTCTAATTCTTCTTCCCAAAACTGTTTTAATGCTGGAAATGAATCAACGTAAATAAAAAATAATATACACTTTTTAAGATAAACTTACCTCGGACCTTCGGATATATGATCCAATTCCTTAGCAAGGGACTTGGATGGCCGTTTTAGCCACATATCCATGTTACATATAAAAAAAATGCCTTCACAACCTATTCGAACCCACACAATATCCTATTTAACCAAATATTCTAATATTAACTTAAAATAACTGCAACCGGTTACTTCTAATGACTAAAATATAAAACTATTATATCGTGCTGCCAAACAAGTCTAGGCCTGTCATTGGCGCTTAAACTATAAGTACGTAATTTAATTGCAGTGGCTTTGCGGCCTTATCCAATTTTCCATGATTTTTTTTTTCAGTGGTTACATAACTCGCGGACCCCTAACGGGTTGATCGCGGACCCCAGTTTGAGAAACGCTGGTCTATATAAAGTCAGTGTAAACAGCCTGAACACTAAAACTCTACTAATAGGTGGGTTTTCCTTTATAAAACATGGAGGTGCAACACGACGATGGAAGTGGAAACATATTTAATTATATTTTTTATAATACCTACGTACCTGTTTACACTGACGTCGAATAGACTTTACCTACGTCCATTGACTAGATCTGGTATACGAATCTGACAAAACAAGGATGTGTTATAGTCTATTTCAGAAAGGTGTAGAGTAATAAAAGCTCATTAGGGATGCAAAGGGACTACAGAGTGACTCAACGAATATTTAAGCCACTTTCATAATTTGGCATTGATTTCAAAAAATTCTTTATTTTCATCGAGTGCAGGTAGTACCACCTGGGTTTGGGTCAATTTATGGGTTTTGCCTACACTGAAAATGGTGCGACAAAGGCGTGCATTATGTACACAGTATCAGGTACACTTATTTTGTATTAAACATTAAGAAACAATACAAAATACATTATACAGAAATTAAATTATGAAAAATCATAATATTCTTCGTCATCTGAGGAACTGTCATCTCCTCTTGGCGTCATAATTAACGGGTCGACGGTCCGGTCGATCAGATGTTCAAGATCCCCCACATTTTCTCCTCTTCTTTAATGACATAATGGACTGCTTTTCGCCAGTTCTCTGGTGTCACTTCCCTAATGGCTTGATCAAACAGTAGCTTAACGTATTTTATTTTGAATGTCGTGTTGTTTTTTGCTACAAATCCTTTCACTTGCGCCCATATAAGTTCTATAGGATTTAATTCGCAATGATATGGCGGTGTGCGCAGCACAGTGACACTATGTTTTCAGCTATACCTTCCACGGCATATTTCATAAAACGATGTTTGTGTAAATTTGCTATAGCCAATAGTTCCTACTTTATCAAATTATCTTCAAATTCAATACTTTTGGTGGTTAACCAGTCGATAGTTTCTTGTTTTCCCTAAGATGAAGTTGGAGTCTTCTCTGTGCGTCGTGAATATATAATCAATAATATAATGAACTTTTTTGATATTGACATTTTTTACATTAATTGCGATTAAATCGATACTCTGCTTATTTTGAGGGCCAAATATTTTTATAATAAAAATAAAAACAGAGGTTTAATTATACATTTTATTTTTTAGGTGATGTTTTTGGGAGAAATTGAAGAGGTACTAGATGTAATCGAACCATCACAATTCACTCGCATTCAGGAACCTCTATTTAGACAAATCGCCAAGTGCGTGTCAAGTCCACATTTCCAGGTATGGTCGATAAATTAAATATACATTGTTTTTTTCTGCAATTTCTCGCAAAATACATTGTTGCACTTACTTTCTCATCTTTATTGTACCATAAAATCTGCATTACTACATTACGATTTCTGAACGACCAGAAATTGCGAAAATTTTTATTGCTATAAGGTGCTATAAAGAACTTTTTTACGTGTAAACGATCCGATAATGTCAAAAAGGTTAATTCGTTTATATTTTTCATTCTATATAGTCTTTATAAGATTTCTCGAAGTAAATAATGTATTGTTATAGTTTAAAAAAATAGTATATACAGGGTGATTCCTAAGTTGATACTTTTTTTAGCTGTATATAGAAGGCATTAAAATAAACAACATTTTCGAATACCTTTTTTCAAAAAACTCAAAAATAAAATACTTATATTCATTTATTACACTATGGATCAAATACGGTTCTGCCTAACTTGCCCGTTGAATAACATTAAGAAAACTTCTGGGTGTAGGATGAGCCCGCAAGGGAAAGCGTTCTGTGTATAATATCGAAGCAGCAGTCACACTTTGACGACACTCATCGGAAATTAGCACTATATATACTAGTTCATTGTTTTAAAATTTTACCATTTTTACGTGTCACCAATTTAAAATTAACTTGCTTCAGAAAAAAACACCGCAGCGTATTGGCAAATAACTCACCACCGACCCTTAAATTACATGACTAATAAGAGATAAGACAAACAACATTAAGTATAGCAGGCTACGGTGTGATGACCAGGCCCGCACTTAGATTTTTTACTTCTGTATCTCGCCTATTTTTGAGTTTTTTGAAAAAAGGTATTTGAAAATGTTTATTTTAATGCCTTCTTTCCACAGCTAAAAAAGAAGTATTAACTTAGGAATCACCCTGTAGACATGTGGTTTTCAAATTTTTAGCAGCCTGCCTCTTGCTACTGATGGGTTTCTGCGAACTTTTTTCTGAACTAAATGAATTTCAGAATGGCACCAGTAGTCATCAAACTGTTAAAATGACAATGAATTATGAAATATCCTAATGACCCTGTATTGACAAACTTCTATTTGACTTTAGGTAGCAGAGCGGGCTCTATACTTCTGGAACAACGAGTACATCATGTCCTTGATGGAGGAAAACAATCACGTCATCATGCCAATCATGTTCCCGGCCCTCTATCGGATTTCGAAAGAACATTGGAACCAGACCATAGTCGCTCTAGTCTATAACGTGCTGAAGACGTTTATGGAAATGAATTCGAAACTGTTTGACGAGTTGACTGTTAGCTATAAGGCCGAAAGGCAAAAGTAAGTGGGGTATCCAGTTTTTACCTTTTTCTTACATGTATTGGGAGCCAGTTGTACCGTTTTTCCATAAATTTATTGTGAGCAACTTTTACCCTTTTCCTTAAATTTAATTAATGTGAAAAAGTTTTACCCTTGTCCTTAAATTTAATTAATGGGAGCAAATATTACCCTTTTCCTTAAATTTAATTATTGGAAGCAAGTTTTACCCTTTTCTTTAAATATAATGTGAGCAAGTTTTACCCTTTTCCTTAAATTTAATTAATCAGAATAAATGTTACCTTTTTTCTTACATTCAATTAATGGGAGCAAGTTTTACCCTTTTCTTTAAATATAATGTGAGCAAGTTTTACCCTTTTCCTTAAATTTAATTAATCGGAGTAAATGTTACCTTTTTTCCTTACATTTAATTAATGGGAGCAAGTTTTACCCTTTTCTTAAATTTAATTTATGGGAGCAAATGTTATCCTTTTCCTTACATTCAATTAATGGAAGCAAGTTTTACCCTTTTCCGTAAATTTAATTATTCGGAGTAAATGTTACCCTTTTCCTTACATTCAATTAATGTGAGCACTACTGTTTCTTAAATTTAATGGTAGCCAATTTTAACATTTTTCTTAAATTTAATGGGAGCAAGTTTTATAGTTTTTTGTAAAATGATATTGGTGACCATTTGCAAGCCAACAAAATCCCGCTAATTGATTTTTCAGGCCGTAAAATCTTCGCACTGGCTGATCCCTGAAACCGGATTCTCGATTCGCTGGAAATATTTATAATTGCCGCTGAATATGAAACAGGTTTTTAC
Organism: Polydrusus cervinus; assembly: GCA_935413205.1. Lineage (NCBI taxonomy): Eukaryota > Metazoa > Arthropoda > Insecta > Coleoptera > Curculionidae > Polydrusus > Polydrusus cervinus. The sequence goes on from OW284510.1 coordinate 7,044,091, forward strand.
AAAATTGTTTGTGTGGATTCCGAGAAAATTACATTTGAAATAGCGTTTGGAGGGATTTTGTTGGTTTGCAAAATGTCACCATTATTATATAATCTACCCAAGTGCTAGCGGATACTCGGTTTTTGATAAACCAGTGACATGTTGGTATTAAGGGTCATTCAGTTCAGTTTTAACATTTTTTTTGTGGTTAGTGATTGAAAACAGATATTTTTCGTATTTCTAACAGACAACTAGAGCTGCAAATGCAAAAAACCAAATTATAATTTTAGAACAGAAATATCGTTAAAAAATCGAATATCTTTACTCCCAAGTTGACTGTACATGAACAAACCTGAATTTATTCCTTTCAGAGAAAAGAAACGAGAAAAGGACCGGGAAGAACTCTGGAAACGGCTCGCCGAGCTCGAACTGAACCACAACAAGAACGTGCCGAACGCGATGGGCGCGGGGGGCGGGCAGCTGCCGCCCAACTCCGTCGCCGCCCAGCCCAATCAGGGCGGCCTACCCAGCGCTGCCCAGAATAACAACCCGCCCGGCAGCGGCAAAAAGTGATACGGTGCGAAAGTGGCGCCGCCGCCCGGTGGTCGGGTATAGGCTCTTATAGTGGCCGGTAAGTTGCTTGATGTTGTTTTGATTGACGAGAAAGAAGCATCGATTTTGTGCTTTTGTGTGCAGAATTGACTTAACAGAGCCAAGGTAATTTTTTCACTTATTTTTAAAGTTTTTCGTTCTTTTCCTATACAAAAATGTATGTTGTTTATTAAGGCTTAATTTTATAAAGTCCTCCCAAGCCTAGGTTTTAACCTGAGTTGAAATCTAGATTTAAACCAAAGAATTATTCTAAAATCAGAAATGGTCGATTTATAATGTGGGATTGACAGCAAAGTTCAATTTAAGAGTAACCAACCTGGTCATAACATGTTATGTCACTTTATATTAAGTTATGACCAGGTAAACAGAGTGTCTAGGAGCCGGGATCTCCGGGAAAAAAACGGGAATTTTACAAAGCCGGAAATGTCCGTTAGCATATAAATTAACTGAAGCTATAAGTTTCCTTAACCCCAATAAAACTGCCAGAGATCCAAAAAAATCCTTGCAACTGATGTCCAAAGCATTGTAAATTTTGTTAAATTCAAACAGATGCAATGTGACTTAATTGGAAGAAGCAGATAGAACATTTAGACTGATCAGACTATGATAAATAAAATGAAAAATTATTCCAGATGTAACAGAGTAGATAACTTTTGGATGGAAACCATCACAAATTTATTAAAAAAATTAACAAACGTGGTGCAACTTCTAACAATTTCTCATGGAAATACCATAGCAGAAAGGGGATTTTCTGTTAATAAGGAGATTTTGGTGGAAAATTTAAAAGAAGTCACTTATAGGCTAAAGATTAGTGTACGATTCACTACAAAAAATTGGAGGAGTTCAAACTATGGACATTACAATATCCATGATGCTTTCCATGAGAAATGCCTATTCAAGGTACAACACAGCACAAAAAGATAAAACGGCAAAAGAGGTTGACAGCAACTTGAAAAAAGCAGAAAAAAGGACACTTCAAAAGCAAGCAGAACTATAAACTAAAAAGAAAAAAATTATTGGAACAATCACAAAAAGATTTGGCAGCTATAGAACAAGAAATCGTAAAATTATAAAGTAACTATACTATTTGGTTGTGTTTAAGCCTTATGTTTTTCAAATAAATGTTTTAAAATTTAACAACGAAAGTGTAGTTAATTTAGAAAAACCCAGCCGGTAAATTTTTAAAAACTGACCGGGAATTTTGTTTCCGATTTTTGCTAGACACTGACCAGGATTATAATCTATAAGTATTGAGTGTTTCCTAGCTTTAGGTCAGTTACTGTGTGCACACACAGACTTTTAGTCCATAGTGTTCACATTTGGATTTTGTTATACTTTATAATTTGTTATATGTAAAAATAAATAAATAAATAAAAATAACTTTTCTGTCAATCCTACATTATAAAATGATCATTTTTGACATTTCCTTGATTTAAACTGGTCCTCAGTTTAAATCATGTTCATTTCCCAATTTTATAAAGTCGATTTAAACCGAGGTCTAGTTTAAATCGAAGGAATGTCACAAATGGTAATTTTATAATGTGGGATTAACATCAAAATTTGAGTTAAAATTTAATATAACTTAATTACTGAACAACCTATGTAGAGTAATGTCATTGTATTGTGCTTTTTATTCTTAGTTGTAGTTTAAGTGCCAGTTGGGGTTTTCTCTGTAGTGTACTATGTAATAAATAAATAAATTAATGTAACATAACATAACAAGTTATGACCAGGTTGATTACTGTTAAATTGAACTTTGCTGTCAATCCCACATAATAAATCGACCATTTCTACGATTTTAGAGTTATTTCCGGTTTAAGAAAGCTTTATAAAGTTGGGCCTAAGAACTATACTTTAAGTCCAAAATTTCGGTCAGCGATTTTCATATAGCCAAGGGCTAAAATAAATAAACTCTTTACTTTACTTTATATAAAAGGCAGCGGGTTGTGCGACGCGAGAGAAGATAATTCCTGTTATATTTTGGCAGCTAGAGATAAAATAAAATATTCCGTATTGGCACCGCCATCAGTGCTTCTTTCTCAATGGTCATATTTAGTATAGTTTATTTACAATTTGTTGATATTCATTTTTTAATTCAACACGAAATAGACAAAAGGCGGACCAGGAACAACTTTTACACTCAAAGCCATTAGAATAAATAAAAGGCGATTCAAATTGTAGCAAAACTTGTTATTGAAATATAAATAAGCTCACAAATCGATTTTTATCTAATATTAGAAGTTGCTTCTCATTTCACCAAGTTCCTGGTTCATGTTATCTCACTTCAAGCTCATTTGACACTTCTTTCTCTCTTCTCCTTCAGACCATAAGACCTGTCATACCTGTCAAGCCGCCATATTGGATAAACATGTCAAACCGCTACTTGTAGATTCATGTCATGTCAAGTAACCATATATAGTGTCAGTTTAAAGAAAAAGACTTTAGAGTGCACATAGAAAGTAACCATTTTGGAGTGCGTACCGTGCCGTACCTAAACCTAACCTAACTTTTATTGATTTTACTTAATACATTTTGTTGTAAAAAGACGATTATTAAATAATATTAAATCGTAGAGCTAGTCTATTTTAGTGTCTACACTTTTGTGTTGAGAAAAATCATGTTTTAAAAGTAATATATGTTTTTTTCAACAAATATTATTTGGTTTTTATTTTAATTTGTTTAGTTTGATAGAGAGATGAATAATTGATCAAAACTGTCATTTTGATAAATTACTATAAATTGATTTATTTTAATATAAATTACTAGCTAGTAATTCTTCTATCGCTATTAAATTATTTTTAAGTGTAGAATATATTGAAGCGGTCTTACATAGAACTACACAAAAAACATGTTGGTTTAAAACAGGAAGCAATAACTAAGTAAAAGCAGAACTATAAAAAAATTAAATATTTTCGATAATTTTTTATTGCCAACCTTTTTTATTTCTATTTACCCCCCTTCGTTCAGTGTCTAGACCGTTCTCAAGGCAACCTATATTGTAAACGATCTACGTGGGCTCCGAACAACGATCTTCAGTCATACGCCTACCCCCCAATGGTAAACACAAAATTATTACACAGACTACCCCTATTTATTAAAAAGAACAAATTTTAGAAAGCAGTAATTGTAAAGTGTGAAAATACGCCATCTGAAATTATTATTAAAAATGTTAAAAAAATACTGGAAAATCTATTACCACTAAAAATAAATCGCGTTGAAGAGAGTGTCATATATTAAACAACAAATCTTATCGGTAGCCATAGCGTAAAGAATATAGGTCTAGCCTACAGATCGCAAGGTCACAGGTTCAAATCCCATCAGGAGTATTTGACTTTTTTTTATAAAAACATTAAATAACTTATAGAATTATTTTGAATTGAAATCTTCCTTGTTGGGTGGATTTTTTAAATTTATGTTTAATGCATCTTTCCTTGATTAAATTTAAAATTTTTCATTTTGGTTAATCTACAAGTCAATCCAGGATTAGTTCTTCCTATGATATATAGAATATAAAAAAATGAAAAAGTTATACTACAAATAAAGGAAAAGCCTATTGACAAACTATAGAACCAGATATTAAGTGGAACATAATTCTAAGTATGCTTATTTCAACACAACTGTTGATATATATTTCAACACTACGTGTTGAAATATTTTTAGTAGTCTGTAATAAAATTAACTGAAAATGTTAGACGGCGTTCAAAGTTTTTTAATTTAAAAAAGCTTTATGCCTTATGGAAATCGAACCCAGAACCTCTCGATTGCCTAACCAATTGGTCTAACCAATTGCGCTACGGAGACCCTGGATTCTCGCTACTAACTTCGGTTATACAGTTTGGAATCTCCCGCGATTCCAAACCGGGGAAGGTGTTATAAGGGGAAAAAGAACTCATTCACTTTTTTACCTTTTAAGTAAATATTTTATTACATAGAGAGATCGTACGATCTATTATTCGGTCATGTTATTAGCTTCATTTTACCCCCGACGCTACCGTCCTGGCATGGCCGGGGCGTAGTTTGTGGACAACCCCTTACTAGCTAGGAATTTACATTTAAATAAATCTAGCTGTAATTTTTTTTATTATAAATGTTTTTACATATTAGAAAAAAACTGCTCTCTACCTATACAGGGTGCTACAAATTCTTGGAGATCTCGAAATGGATAACAAATACGAAAACTGTTAAATGTAGGCATTATTGCCTATTTTGGTTTATAATTTTCATTTTTTTTTTATGCACGCTGTGGTGGTAATGCATTATTTGTTCGTGATGACTCATCGACTACTGTTTGCTCATAAGTAAAGTTATGTAAACTTATATGATTTATGAGTTTTCATCTAAAAAAAGCTGTTTTTCTTCAGTTTTTATTTTATTGTCCATTGCAAAGCTCTAGATGTGGTCTAGCTAGGCTAATTAGTAGGAATAGGAATTAGTAAAATTGTAGGAATTAGGGGAGAATCAGGAGAATTAGCGAGGAATTAGTGGGGAATTAATAACAATTTTAGGAATTAGTGTACAAAAATTTCTCTGTGGTTCACCCCTCGGCAAAACATAAACGCCAAAATCAACATAAGTTTTTAAAGTTTTTGGTGCCAAATAAAGCTACAGTATATTTGGAAAACGTGTGACAGACAATAACAGGCTGTTTCGTCCTTATTGGGACTCATCAGAAAGCCATAGCCTGTAATCAATTCCCATTACAGCGAAAATATGTTTTCAAGATATTTTTACCAATAAAAATATGATTAAAACCTAGTAACACCATCTGCTGGAATCAACTCAAGGTTATGGCTTTCTGATGAGTCCTAACAAAGACGAAACAGCCTATGATTGTCTACCTGTGCCCCAGGGAACCCATTACCTTTGGCGTCCCTGTGTACTTTAATGCAAAAGATAGACGCACTACTCTGTCCGCTTGCCGCTAAATTTCTTTCTATACAGGGTGATTCCTAAGTTGATACTTCTTTTTTTGCTGCGTATAGAAGGCAATAAAATAAACAACATTTTCAAATACCTTTTTTCAAAAAACTCAAAAATAAAGTACTTACATTCATTTATTACATTACGAATTAAATACGGTCCAGCCTAACTTGCCCGTTGAATAACATTAAGAAAACTTCTGGGTGTAGGATGAGCCCGAAAGGACAAGCGTTCTGCGTATAATCTCGAAGAAACATCCGCACTTTTACGACACTCACAGTAAATTAGCGCTATATCTATTTGTTTTCAAAATTTTGCTATGTATAGTTTTCCATAAATAGATCGAGGCGGTTCCCGGTGGGACACCCGGTATAATAGTACCCTGTATATTATAATATGTGTAGTTTTGTGTACACTTTTTTATGTGTAAATTATTTAAGTGACATACCATAGATGACATATTAATGAATTTTTGACAGCAAACTCGACAGAATCAATCGAGGAACCCGGAAATGGAACTTCATAAAAACCTACTAAAAACACTCACCGATCTTAGGAAAAAATCATCATGGCCGCCATCAATGTACATTTTAACATTTTTAGTGAATGTGCTATACACGTCTACTGTTTCAAGGTAGCTCTAAATTGACTATCTAAAAATTGTGCTCTAGGAAATCAATTATATGGTAAAGAAACTGTAAATATGGAGAAGTGTTGTGAAGGGTCGGGTTTAGTGGTTCATTCGCCATTTTGTTTTGTTACTTCCATATTGTTCTTTACATTTAAGATGAGCCTAAATAGCGTGGTGCCGTTCGAATATCTGAATGCGAATGAGGAAGATTATACTAATTTATCCAAAAAGTATTTTTCCACTACTAACCTATAAAAGGGTCATTATTGACCGATTATTAACCTTGGAAATCGATTTTCTCCATGACCATTACTGAATGCAATAATTCCAAAATAATTTTTGATAACAGAATGTAAAAATTCTCGCTCTTGTGAGTTGGAATATTTATTCTGAAACCCTTGCTTCTTATGCGTTTTGCGTGTATTTTCATTCCATAACAAGATACGAAATGAATATTCTGTAATTGATCTAAACGACATAGGTTGCCATGAATTTCGAAACTGTCAATGTCAGCAGACAAATTTTAGTGCAAGTCAAAATATGAGTGAAAAATCGGATGAATCAGATTTGGAACTGGATAATACTCCACCTGAGATTACAAATATTGCAAATAGTATTTTTGGTCGTGGAGAAAATATAGTCTGCTACTCTGTTAGAATGAAAATTCGATACTCGTGGTTCCTCACGCTCGCTACGCTCGCGTTCGGAATCTTCCACTCGGATCAAATTTTCATTCCAACCTCGTTACAGAATCTACTATTCTCGACCTTGACATAACCATGGTTAATAAATTATTTGAAAGCAGGTAACTTGATTTTACATATCAAATTGTTATGTGTTGTAAAGTTTCGATACTGTAAATTAAAAATATAGGCTATTGGAGAAAATAATGTGCCATATTCATTAGGAGAATAGTACTCAATTAAATAGAAACGAACTTTTGTCACTTCAAAAAAAAATGGCAACCTAACCTAATTTTAATTTGACAATAATAAAGTCACCTGACAGAACAAACAGACAGACAAAAACAAATTATGTTGCCAGTTCCAAAGCACAGGTAACTTGATTAAAAAAAATTATAAAAGCAATCTTTTACGTTTTTGCCTAATTTTTTTTATAATTATTAATACTGCAAAAATAAGTGTGTTAGTAGTGGAAAAAAAATTATATTAACCATGGTTTAGACAGCTATACTATGATAGCCCTCGCGTCTTAACTCCCGAGGAGCGCCTGGGAAATAATGAACTAAACCTTGGTTGGTGGATAGAACGTTAGACGTTTATGGAAAACGGGTGATACGTTTTTTTTTTGGTTGCTCAGATAAACAACCATGGTTTGTCGTTTTAAAATATTTTCAGCAATGCCTCTTCTGTCCGAAACAGGTGGCAACATCGTTATTTTAAATGGAACACCCTATATCTTATATTATTTTCTAATTCCCTATACAATTCCACGTATATTTTGTATAAAATGTCATGTCTAAATTCAATTATTCTTGAGATATTGGCTTTTAAAATATGCTATTTTCAGACTTTGACAGGCTGTAGAACTGAAACGACGCATGTTAGAGGAAAATGGTTTTCACCTCGGTTTTTTATTTTTTATCTAAAAGTTACAACTTCCGGTTTATTATGTTAAACAGTAAAACCATTTTTTTGGTTTGACATGTTAAACCGGGAGTTCTTATTTTTGGATAGAGAATCAAAACCTAAGAAAGGAAGGTGGAAACAATTTTTCTCTTAGATGCGCCACTTCGATGCTACAGCCTGTCAAAGTCAATATCTCCAAAAACCATTGAATTTAGACATATGACATTTTATACAAAATATACGTGGGAATTAGAAATAGTTATTTTCCTAACAAGTGCGCAAAGTGATACTTTTCCGCACGCAAGTACAGTTGGACGAACGACGCGAAGCGGAGTTCGGATAAGTTCTTGCGTGCGGAAAAGCACTTTGCGCACTTGTTAGGAACAACATTTTTCCTACGAGCTTCATATCAGATAACAACAAAAATAAAAATATGATAATTTATTTAACAGTGTTTAAGCCTTTTTATGATTTGATAAAAATAAAAGTGTCGGTGTTTGTAGATTCTTGTGGACATAGAAACTGAGGAAAAATCTGACATCATGTGTCAAAATCGACATGTACATTTATTGTTGCTTGGCAATATTATAATCATTTATCACTATACGAGGTACTTAAAAAATACAGTTTTTTTCGTTTTAAGCTGAAATACAAATATCGGGAATTACGATTAAAAGATAAAAGAGAATACTCTTGCAACGGCTTCTCACATTGCCATAAAATAGTTTACAGCTACTAAAATAAATATAAATATTCCCTACCAAGGAGATTTTTGAATAGTTTTACTTTTCCGCACCCAGTGCGGATAAAAGTCTTATCCGCACTAGTGCGGAAAAGTGTAACTTTGCACACAAAAATGCGTGCGCAAAGTACTACTTTGCGCACGCTCGTAGGAAAATATAATATATAGGGTGTTCCACTTAAAACAACAATGTTGCCACCTGTTTCTGGCCGATGCGGCAACGCCGCGTTGCTAAAAATATTTTAAAACGATAGACAATGGTTGTTTATATGAGCAACCAAATTTTTGAAGAAAACGTATCACCCGTTTTCCATAAACGTCTAACATTCCATGCTATTGTTTTATTGTTATTTTTCTACTGCCTCATGTAATATTATTGGTGACATTTTGCAAACCAAAAAATCCCTCTAAACGCTATTTCAAACGTGATTTTCTCGGAATCCACACAAACAATTTTGTCAAAACTTGTATCATATTCAGCGGCAAATACAATTATTACCAGCGAATCGAGAATCCCGTTTCAGGTATCAGCCAGTGCGAAGAGTTTAGGGCCTGAAAAATCGATTAGCGGGATTTTGTTGGTTTGCAAAATGTCACCATTATTTCGGATTATTTTGGAATAGAAGAAATAAGTAACGAAATATAAAACAAAATGGCAAGTGCGTCACTAAACTTAACACTTAAAGGATGGTAGTGGAGAAGTGGCATGTTAAAAATTTTACAGATAAGATAAAATAACTTATCTCATTCTGAATACCGTCATTTGTCACCTTAATAAAGGTGGGATTAAAAAACTTGTTTTTTATAGGTTGAAACTAAAACTCATTTAGATTGAGGTTCAAATTTTTAAACATGCCTTACGATCCACAGAAGTATGTGCTAAAGCACAACTATTTATATTGGAAGGTAACGGTAACGTTAATAATATAAAGAGTGTTTTTCTGTCTCAATAACATTGGTTTGTGTTAAAAAGAAGCATTGGTAAATTTCAACTTTATAATGAAATATCAACAATATCAGATGTATTAATGTTATTAAAGTAAAACTGACAACACCGGGAATACAAATCTTTAAGTAAAGTATTACTGTAATGTCAAATTGTGGCTTAATAATAATTCGCTTACTACCACCACTATGGTGTATTTCGCGTATTGTACATCCATCTATCATGAATGTTCGTGAGGACAAGGAATTTTTAAATCACATGTTGGCTAACTCGTTTGACAAGAGATACGTTAAAACGTTAAAAAAGTACGTGAAATACTTGGTTCAAAATCAAGAGTCAGTAAATGTAATTAGAAAATAGGAAAGATTTCTCGGACCAATTATTACCCTTATAGACAAAGTATTTTGTTTTCACCTATAAAATGTTTTTTTCCAAGCTTAAATTGCTTAATTTCTTGCACAGTTCAAACTGCCGTGCCATTTTATCACAATGTATATTTAATAAAAAACACTTTAAATAAAGTCACAATGAAGAGAGCTCACTTTGAATAATGCACGCTTAAAACATTCTACACGTCTAACAGCTGATCGTTACAAATAATTTAATGAAATGAAGGCCACCAGAAAGGGTAGGCAACCATCAGATCTCAAATATAACAGACGCGAAGATATCATGTTGACAAACTTTGAAAATAATAGTTTTATTTGCCATAAGAATGATGGCATTGCTTTCAAAATATTAATATGTAGTTTTTAAAAAAATGTTAAAAGTAAAATAAGGTGTTGCATAAATATTTATTATTTTTACAGATAAATATTTTTTCTAATTTTTTTTCGCGTGAGTGTGTTCTCGTTTACTAACCCTTAGTCTTAGGTTGTAGAAAGATTTTAAACCGTAATTAACTAACCAGGCACTTTGATTGTGACATCAATGACATTGACTGATATGTTTTTCTCACAATCAAAGTGATCCGGTTACCTTAATTCTGGATTTAGCAACTTTCATTGTAAGCATATTATTTCAGCCATTGTTATTGACGTCACAATCAAACTTATCCGGTTAGTTAATTATTGATTCATAACTTTACGCAACCGAGTGTAATACTTGTAGTTACTTTAAAAAGATTGAAATTTACCATAGCTTGATTTGCACCTTCGAAAGAAGGATAATCAGTCATTAGGTAGCTTTACACCTACACTCTTTTCCATGGTATTAGTACATGGCTTTAAATGGAAAATGCTGCAACAAGCATGCTCGAACATCAGCAGTTTTTTTGGTTTAATATTATAACTCTTAGAACGCCACGTTCTTGGAGGACTAGGACTGGCGTGTCCCGATCCCGCGCGAAAAGAGTGTAACTGTAAAGATACCTCATGTAACAAAGCGATATGGTTAAGAAAGACCAAACGCTCCGGTAAGAGGCTGTATAATTTGTAGCATAACCTCACTAATTAGTTGTACTGTGCTATTATATTAAGTCGCCCATATGCTACGGACTGTTCTTTATTTCTTTAAAATGCATCGAGGCACAAGACTCGAACAGAATTGATATATTTTCTTATTCGTTCGCACATAAGTTTATTTAGGCATCTTGTTTTTCTATCAGACTAACGCTTTATTTATTTGTTGGATTACAACATTATTTGATGTTAATTTAAATTGCAATATAGAATAAGCTGCGACAGTAACCATAGCTATAAATAACTTAAGGCGGTCTTATTACTATGGAAACACTACTAGCTCTACGACAAAACAACTAAAGATAAAAAGAGCGTGCTGATGAAAAATAGACAGAGCAAATTCATACAAAAGGGAGGGAAAGAGCGTGCAAAAATGGTAGTCCAGAGATAAGAACGTGAGCAAAACTACTGAAAAAAAGTTCGTGAGTAGATAATTAACTGTCCAACCAAATTTTTCATAAGTATCTCGCCCTTTTATGTTGTAGCAGAGCTAGAATGTTTATATTGCTGCTTGACTGACATATAAGCAATAAACAAAATGAAGTTGCTATGACAATTAAGCAGAGCACTAGCATGTATATAAAAAATATCAAATTATCGTTTCGTTGTCATGGAAATATAACTAAATCACGTTTCCAAGGCAACAAACCAGACCCGACGGGCTATGGTAATTGTCAAAAATGTATTTCGTTCTAAGTAACAATTAATAGGGCCTTAAGTGTCTCAATATTTTATGTTGTGTAAATTTATATTTAAAATAATATTAGAAAATTACTTTTTATTTTTACTGTTCTTCGCTAGTGTTTTAAGAGTATTAATCTAAAAAAGCGTTTTATACCAAATGAAAGGGGCCGTGTTACAATGTCTGTAGATTTACGCAAATTTAATTTATTAGGATTGTATAGATAGAAATTTTTGTAATTTTTAAATTCTATGACCTTTATGAACATTTTTTTTTTCGAAGTGTGTTATTTTTTACCGTTTGTTTATAGTATTTAGAAACTACTGTTTTTGTGTTAAATCAACATAATTATGTAAATTACACAGGGTGTATCAAATATATCTAAGTTAAATGATTTTTCATCTCGACTCGTTTCGTCCAGCTGTTTAGGACGTACCTGTATTCTTTGTGCGAAACTAGAAAAAGTTTAAAATCAGTGGCATAGTGGGATTTGATGGAGGCGCTGTCGCGTGAATTGGGACTGAATCCTTTTTTAGAAGTCCCTTAGGGGGCAGCTGATATCCCGATTTTCATAAAACTAAACAAAAAGTAAAAATATTCGCTAATTTTGGCGATTTTTAATTTTGCAAATAAGGATTATTTTTTACGAAATCCGGTGAAAATATCTGTTTTTATATTATAATTCCGATAAAAAAAAAACACTCAAGATGGTGAAATTAAAAGATTCCTGCACCATTTCAAGTTTTTGTATTTTTCTTTTTATTGTGTTTTTTAAGGTAAACCATTTATGATGAATCTTTTGGAAATTCAGTCAAACATTTAAAAGTACAATTCCTAAAAGTCGCAAATTAGCAACCGGCGTTGCTTCTCAAGGTAAAAGTTATTACATAAAAGAATTTTAAAATTTTTTTTTTTATTTTTTTCATTTTTATTTTTAAATATTCTGTTTATTACTAAGGTGAAGTGGGGATCTGGGGCAAGTGAGTTTTTTTTGTAATAATTGTAAAAAAATTACTTTTAAAGACTAAAACTACAATAAAATGGTTTTTTGGACTCTTATAGACCCCAACATATTGTTAAAAAAATTTTAATTTTTTTTTTAAACTAACACATCTTATGTCAAATGTATCTAAACTTCGTCTATAGTTACAAGTTACGGCAAAAATGTTTAAAAAATTTTTATCTGTACTAATTTAAAGCTTAGGTTCAAATTTTTTACATCCTTAAAGTTGTAATCACTAACGTTATCTCTTGTATTTTTTTAACACTTCGATTTTTCAGGTTTTCAGTTTTAGGTCCATAGTTGCCACTTGCCCCGCTTTTTTGTTAGTGGGGTAAGTGGGGATTAGTTCTCACTTGTCCCATTTAAATTTTTTTTATTAATAAAATTCAAGGTGAAAAGTTTTAAGAAGTTGAAAAGTGAGATTGTGCGTAATTTGCAAAAACTATAAAGTAATTAAAAACTTAAAAACCGTATTACGTAGTTTTAAAAAAGTTATAGAAGAAGAAATCTCTAACATATAAGTAAACTTTTTTATTTTTAAGAATTTTTTAAATAAAAAAAATAATAACTAAACAATTTTGTTGTAATTGTAAATATCACTAATTACTTCCTGTCTAAAGCGCATCTCTGTAACTCGATTTTTAAAAAAGTTATGTAGTTTCAAAGACGACCTTTTATATTTTTAATCCCCACTTACCCCACTTCACCTTATTCACTTTTGTATCACACTCCTGCGGACTGTGATGTGAGAACATATCGCTTAATTTGTCGATATAAAACCTGTCAAAAAATATTTACAAATATTTCATTTCATATTTATGTATTTCAATCATAATATGAGAACTACACCAAAATATTTTTTTATAAACGCGGTTATTATACATAAAAAATGTCATAATGACAGCTGTAAGTATATAACTAATACTGTAACTCGTGTATTTCATCTTTATTCCTTTTATTTATGTTTAACAAAATTAACACTTTATAATAAATAGTTTATTAATAACTGAAACAGTACTCTGGTCGTCATAAAACTTAAAATTAGTAATGTTACAATACATTAATTAAAAATGGAAATTTAAAAAAATAACGAAAATTTAATATTTTCATGAATAACCCATCAATCTCAACCTAACCTAATCTCAATTTGACATTAAGAAAACCGTCTGACAAGACAAAAACAAATTATCTTGTCAACTTCAAAGCACAGGTAACTTAATGGAAAAAAATTACAAAATCTTGTAAATGTATTAATAGTGGAAAAAAACTATATTAACCATAGTTTAGATAGCTATACTATTATAGGCTTCGCCGCTTGGACAATAATGATAGCTATCTCAACCTTAGGTAATAATATACTATTATCTATCCCTCCATCTTCTCGCCACTACGCCGCTGCTTAAATGTTAGGCCATTAGACTAGGGACCCTTTAGCTATAGAAAATACAATTTATACAGCCAGAGGCGAAATTTTTTTCTATAAAAAGGTGCCACTTCACAACTGAACTTTTTAGAAGCACTGTTATGTTCACTTTTAGAGAAAAGCTTCGTAATAAGAAAAATTAAAGTATATAGCCAATTGTGTTTTAGGTAGAAGAATAAGAACTTAACATACACCCTAATAACTGCATGGCAAGCTCAATTTCTTTAAAATAAATCGATCCCAGTTGGACTGTTTGCAGAGTTTAAGCTCGCCGAGTTTTTTTTTAGCAAGATATGACAAAGTTTTTTTTTTTATAAAAATACACAAATTATTTTGCTAAAAGACTTAAACCGGACACAGAGAGATGATGTATTGACTTTCTTGTACGCGCGTGCATTATTTACATCCACACATAGACGTTGATCGACGCGCGTTGATGTACGCGTACATCTATCTGTGGCCGGCTTTAGTCTTACTTTACACGAAGTAATAAAAAATGTTTTTGTTCTTAGACATCACGAGCTACTAAAACAAAGCGGCGGCGTATTGTTATAAAAAAATTCAATACTTTCTAAATAAAATTATCTATAAATCGGAAAAAAAAATCATAAAACGTTTTTGGTGTGGCGTGTTTTTTTTTTCGGGGAGATTAATAAATTAATATTGACGTTTTTCTACCACTTCTGGTTTTAGCTACTAACTTTAATTTTTTTTAATGGAATGTGATGACTTTATTACATTTTTGTATTGTACTCAAAACTCTCTAAACATTTATACAGGTTATATGGTTCCAACTTAAGTAGACACAGAATGCATAGTTAGACAAGCTATATATTCTGTGCTGATACTTTAAAGTATTAGCTTTCTTTATCTTTTGATGTTTATTGAATTTAAAAAAAAAATGTGTTCGCCATTGCATTTTTTGATTAATATTATCCAAAAGCCGGTCAAATACCCGTCTGTGGGTAGCGATTACCGTTTACTAAATTTTGTCGAATTTGCCAGTATTTCTTTTTCTGCTTTTATTACCTAATAATTCCACAAATGAATAACTTGAAACTTTAGGCTTTGAATTTCAACATTTAAAGAAAGCCGAATAGATAGGCGCAATATGACTCATTCGCTACCTAAGAACCGACGTGACTTCGGAGCGCGCCGTCTTTTATTGCATAAATAAAATAAAATCTGAAATCGATCGAAAATGGAGACAAACATTAGTTCGTCTCCAAAAACGGTTGCCACATTTTTGCACTGATCCGTCGTTCTTTAAATAATATTGAAATTCAAAGCTTTAGGTAATTGTGGTCAATTTTTGGATGGAACGACATAGTATCGAAATATTAATCAAAAAACGTAATGGCAAAAGCGTCACTAGGCGATTTTCATTAGGTTTTCTTTCCAATACGTAGCCCTTTCTCTGCAAACAGTAAAAACGTCCCCTCTGCTAATGTGTGAATAAATTAGGGCCATAAGAAATTAAAGGAAAAAAATAATAAAAATATGAGTCGCCCATCCCTCATGTAGAATTAAATATGTAATATATTAATTAAAAAATCACTATGAAACTTGTAGATATATATGAGAAATATATTGTTAAATTTCTATTGTTTTTTTCATAAAATAGTTATATAATTTTGTAGTGGACATTAGATCAGAGTATTTTTGTAGTTTTCGTCTGTAACGCCGTGTGAAACCCTTTGTATCTTGATGATTTTTCATTTGCCGTATTACTCGTTTTTTCCTCATTGATTAGGAGTATTGATTGTGTCATTCGCGAAGGTCAGAAATTGGCATTTTAAAAAAATCCGAAATAATAAAATCGTAGGAGCAGAAGCGGCGACTTTTCAAAAAGCTGTAAAACTTTTTATAACACAATACACTTACAATGACAAAATGTCTAAATCTGCACGGGTGGCAGGGGGAAACCCCATAAAGATCAAAATGTAAACGCTTTCTCACCTCATTGCTAAAAAAATAGTTATTTACTATCTATAACAGAAAAAAGTAGATTGAAATGAAAACGTTTTAGATAAATATTTTTAAATGTCGCATTGCTGTATTAAAAGAGAAAATTCACCTTTTTTGGTATTATAGATCAACGGTGCCGACCCTGAAAGAAACTCAAAAATAAGGTACTCACATTCATTTATTACACTATGGATCAAATACGGTTCTGCCTAACTTGTCCGTTAAATAACATTAAGAAAACTTCTGGGTGTAGGATGAGCCCGCAAGGGAAAGCGTTCTGCGGATAATCTCGAAGCAGCAGCCGCACTTTGACGACACTCACCGTAAATTAGCACCATATCTACTAGTTCATTGTTTTCATTCCTCTCAGTATCTTCTTTTAGAAGATAATTATTACAAAAATAGTTTTTACTTGCCATTCTTTAAATTGATTTGGGCACCCCTTTCCCAAGCAATAATCCATTGTTTAACATTAAACGAACGGGTGCGGAGTAATCTGACAAATCTGAGGGTAAAACTGAACTCGCTTAATGACCGGAAATGTGAAGTTAGAAGTGTCACTCGCGTCAAACGGATACTAAGCAACATCCTCATACTATGTGACGACATGCGCTGAGGTGTTCAAATTTCAGTCTGCTTATGGATATACCGTTGTAGGTGGTGTATTGTGATATATACCATACCCTTCGGTAGTAAGAAAGCCTCACTACGCGGCTTCCCCCTCATGTCAGTGCAGGTTTAAACACGGCAACCCTGAGTTTAGTCTGTGTTACGGTAAGTGTAATATTGTGTTGTATACCGCTTGCAGGAATGACCTGGTTTTTTGACAGGGACCTCACTGTCTTGCTACTACGGTCCCTTTTTGTGGTAAAAAAATTAATGGGTCAATTTTGATTAATGATTGATTTTTGCCCACTCTTTTGCAGTAAACCTCGAAAGTTCTTATTTTATTTAAAAAAATACAGGGTAATTCATAACGTGGCAAATTTTTACCGTCTGGCCAAATCTAGTTTTTAATTCTAAAACATTTTAGATACTTAGTTTTATTCAGCAATTTTTAGATTTTAAAATTTCACATTTAGTATAAAAAAAAAATTCACCAAAAATAAGCTTATTTTGAAAATAATTGTGTATTATAATTAATAAACGTATTAACATAGACTTTTATCGATGGTATTAATCCAATCGGTAGGAAATTTTGCCGTACAAAAGGTTGTATACAAAACAGTTTTGATATTTATGTTGCCTAATGAAAAATCTAAATTTTTGATCTTGACGAAGGGCTAAAGGTGCTAAAATTTGATTTTTTTATAATAATTTCTTAACAGTTGAATCCACGTCATATACAGTGTCTGCAGAAAGTTTGCACCTTATGGGAAATGCATTTGTTTTTTAAAAATATGTATTCTGCATTAAGTCGTGTGCGGCGCAAAAAAAAAGCTTAACACATTTTTGCCTTGTGACGCGCGTTACACCTGTCAAAAATATTTTGAAAATTCTAAACATATTTGCTAGTAAGTACATATTAAATACCTAATTATTTATAAATTAAAAAATAAATAAAAACTATTTAACTTACATTTTTTAACGAAAATTTGTATTTTTAAAATATGATAAGAAACATTATTTTCCTATAACTTTTCTTTCGTAGCTCTAAAAATATGACACTTTCGCCAGTATAACAGTAATACAAGTGAAAAGTGTTAAGATTTTTCTTGTTCTGGGTCATGCAGAACGTAATACCAGCATTTTTCAAAAATCAAATGCATAAAAAACTCTCCCATATGGGAGACACTGTACGTACATATTATACATTAGGATACATAATTATGTTTATATAGAAAATGTAACGAATTTTGTCTTCTTCGCGTTTGTATGCACATTTTTGTTATAGCATCAACCTCGGAGGAATTGTTAAAAAAAAACAATTTTTAACACCACATCAGTAACTGAATTATTTCTTGTAAAAGAATTTGGCTAAAAGTTTTTTTAATCAAAAATCATACTGACCGTATTTTTTCTAATAGGTACTTTTTGAAAATATAGCTGGAAGTGGAAACATAAAAATTGAATAAAACAATGCTGTTTTCGACCTATAGATAGTTAAATTAGGAGATAGAAAATACTCTGACTCTAAATGTAAGAACTGTGAGCTAATTTTAATTTTTGTTATTATATTTTTTAAATTAATTATTCAATATTGCGAAGAAATACAGCAAAACCAATACATTTATAAAACTTTCATAATTTGTATAAGAGCTAATTATTATTGACCTCAATTATTTGAGGCTTTATAGTATCTGCAGTTTGTCAATGTACGTACGAGAGGAGTACGTAAATAAATATTCTCATTTTGACGATTTGTCTTTGTTTTTTTAATCCCTTTTGGTCGCGAGAGGAGTACGTAAATAAATATTCTCATTTTGAACTCCCATAATACCTATCAAGAACCTCGCAAAAACGTATTGGATTGGTCAGCCTTTGAGAAATTTACAAAGTTAAATTAGTTTAGCTAACTATCAATGCTAAAATGCAAAATTTCATAAATGATAGAATAGTTTTGGACTTGCATTGTCTTTAATTTGTTTTACATCACAACGTTTCAACTGGTAAGTATCTCCAGTCGTCTTCAGGTGAATACTAAATAAGTAAAGTAACTACAGCTCTATTTATACTAGCTAGATGCACTGAAGCATGACTGAGATGGGTGCAGTCATGCGTTTAATTCTTGTGCGGTATTTTAAGTTTACATCTACTTAACAAAGGTTTCCAGATATTTCTTATATCTAGTGAGGGCTTACTAAAACAATCTGGGTTCTGGTATATGATAGCAGCTTCCTTGAACTTCCTCTTCCTCCAATGTGGTTCTTTGTGCAGGATTCGAGCTTCTGTCCACTTAATCTGTATCTGTAGTATCAGAGAATTAGAAGACTAGGACAACGATACAACATTAATACGGTATTCAGCTCAAAAGACACTTTAAGAAGCCACTTGACGAAGACGAAACCAACAAGTCAAAAAGATAGGAAAAACTGTGTCTATCAGATTCCCTGCGAATGTGGCAGATCCTACATTGGTGAGACTCTAAGGCCACTTGAAACTAGGGTCAAGGAACACAGAAACAACACGCTTAAAGGAGAAACCGAAAAATCAGGGGCAGCTGACCATGCCTGGACACACGGTCATCACATTAAGTGGACAGAAGCTCGAATCCTGCACAAAGAACCACATTGGAGGAAGAGGAAGTTCAAGGAAGCTGCTATCATATACCAGAACCCAGATTGTTTTAGTAAGCCCTCACTAGATATAAGAAATATCTGGAAACCTTTGTTAAGTAGATGTAAACTTAAAATACCGCACAAGAATTAAACGCATGACTGCACCCATCTCAGTCATGCTCCAGTTCATCTAGCTAGTATAAATAGAGCTGAAGTTACTTTACTTATTTAGTATTCACCTGAAGGCGACTGGAGATACTTACCAGTTGAAACGTTGTGATGTAAAACAAATTAAAGACAATGCAAGTCCAAAACTATTCTATCATTCAAGAAACATCATTGTCTCCAACCTTCAAACAGACGCAAAATTTCATGTTTCAAAGATTTATTACATTACTGTTGCCCCAAGGAAGTCCATAGTCATTTCATAACCAATAAAGAGCACGGCGTGTGCTGGAAATGCTCTTGCTGTTACAACTATTAGTCCTTTCCAGAATATTCCTAGCCCTAAAAACAGGTGTAGTTATTATTTAATGCATAGAATAGCGTGCTTAACTATAAATTATATTGATATTGGTACCTTCGAAACAACTTCCGGTTTAACCGGAAGTGAAGTCAGCTTTAAAATTTTAAATGAAAACCCCTTATTTTTTATTCGACCGACGTTTAAATTCTATAAAATATTCTCTTTTCAATGACATATTACACTATATTATTTGTTTTAAAAATGGCCGCATAGATAAATTTTCCTTTGTTTTTTAAACTGTCCATAACTTTGGTAAAACAGGGTAAGTGGTAAAGAGTAGGCTATGGAAACGTTAAATGGTTTATTTTAACCTACTTTATAATATAAGTTTGACGTGCTTGACAAAATGTATCCGTTAAGGCTATTTTATTTACAACCCTTAAAAAAAAACAGCGGAATTTCTCGATTATTTTATTATGGCAACTCATCTTTGTTTTATTATAATAATTAGTATATTACATAACAAGTGATGAAAGTGATACTTTTCAAACGAGGAGATATTTAGCACGAGGCGTTAGCCGAGTGCGGAAATTCTTCGACGTTTAGAATAATCGCACTTTCACACGAGTAATGTACACTATGTTTAATGCATCTTTCCTTGATTAAATAAAAAAAATCATTCAACAATGAAGATTTCAATTCAAAATAATTTTATAAATTTATTTAATGTTTTTATAAAAAAAAAGTCAAGTACTCCTGATGGGATTGGAACCTGTGACCTTTCGATCGGTGAAATTCGCATCATATGTTTAAATTAAATAGTGTGCCTTGTATTTCCACTCTAGAGTTGAAATATTTTTTTTCAACTCTAGAGTTGAAATATTTTTTTCACAAATCAAAGGCTTTTTTAATAATTCATGAATGATTTTTTTTATTTAATCAAGGAAAGATGCATTAAACATAAATTTAAAAAAATCACCCAACAAGGAAGATTTCAATTCAAAATAATTCTATAAATTATTTAATGTTTTCATAAAAAAAAGTCAAGTACTCCTGATGGGATTTGAACCTGTGATCTTTCGATCTGTAGGTCATGCACTACACTATGGCGACCCATAAACATTTCTTGCTTAAGTTTAATATATGACATTTTCTTCAGCGGGGCTTGTTTTGACTGGTAATAGATTTTCCAGTATATTCTTAACTTTTTTATAATTTCAGATGGCGTATTTTCACACTGTAATTCTGAATCACTCGACAAATACGTGATAAATAAACTAAACTGCTTTCTAAAATGTGTTCTTTTTAATAAATATGTGTGGTCTGTCAAATTGGCATCATATGTTTAAATTAAATAGTGTGCCTTGTATTTCCACTCTAGAGTTGAAATATTTTCTTTCAACACGCGTGTGATATTCGGCGCTTTCGAGCCAAGTTAACCGTGCTTTTTTTCTCATTTTCATAGGTGGTCGTAGGAAAATTCTTTATTTAATTGTCTTTCTAACGGTGTATCACAACTTAATAATTATTTATTAGGTAATACTTAGTAGAAATTAACAAGAAATATCATAAAGGTAATTTCTAGACCCATATAAGCCATAAGAAGTTTGTCAAGACCGGTCTAGTATGCCGTTGAAAACAAAAACATTATTTCTGCTTGTATTAGTCCAAAATGTCAAATGGTATTAAATAAAATTACGAAGATTAAATTGTTTTCCACGGCATACTAGACCGGTCTTGACAAACTTCTCATGGCTTATACGGGTACAGAAATTACGTTTTTCATATTTCTTGTTAGTTTCTGCTATTACCTAATAAATAAATATTAACTTGTGATGCATTGTTAAAAAGAAAATTAACTGAATAATTTTCTTATAATGAAACAAAGATGGGTTGCCATTTAAAAAAATCGAGAAATTCCGCTTTGTTTTTTTAAAAAACAGGATGTAAATGAAATAGCCCTTAACGGATAGATGTTTTTCAAGAAAGTCAATTTTATATTATAAAGCAGGTTAAAATGAACCATTTTAACGTTTCCATGACCTTTTCTTTACCTCTTACCCATTGCAGTGGGTTGTACGAAGTTAGAAGGAACAATTCCAGTGGAATTAATAAAATCGCACGGTGAAAACTCTGAGCTGACAACAACAATGGACTGTACCCACCAATGCAAAATAATACAAACATCATTACGTTGCGATACTGCTGAATTTTTACAAGGTGTTAGGTAATATTTTTAATTTCTTACATCTTTAAAAAAAAGGTACCTTTAACCAGGCGACGCGGCACATTCAACTGCATTAAAGGCGCCAGCGTGTTCTATGTGAGCGACGCCGACGGCGACAGGAGTTTTTGACGGCCGAGGATTTCAATTTTATTTGAAATATGCGGCGATGCGTCTCTTTGCTTTTTGATACAAGTGAAGACATTTGCCATATTTAGCCATTTCTAAATAAATATTATTAGTTGTGGAACGTCTTTTTTTTTAGTATATAAATTCTTCGGTAGGTTTTAAAATTTTCGTTTTCATAATCGCGACATTTTTGAAAATATACGTGATATCGCTCCTGAATGCCGCTCATATAGGACAGTCTCGCCGCGAGAACCGCCAGAAAAGTATTTCGGCCGCGTCAAGTTGCTCACGTAGGACACAGCGTTATAGGGTAATGTCGGGTTGCATCAAGAATTTTAATAATAAATATTTAACCGCCAAGTTTGACTGTGACATAAATGACTTTGAACAGGCAATATACAGGGTGATTCACGTTGAGTGGCCTATTAGAAGATCTCGGAAACGAGTAACCCTATCTTTCTAAAAATTTGATATTAGGCATAATTGGCTTTGAGCTTTTAGAACATTATATTTTGACGTTTTTATGACTTCCGGTTATACCGGAAGTTAATGCCAACTTTGCTATTTTAAATGGAATACCCTGTACATTTTAGCATTTTTGATTACCTTATTAAAATCTAAATAACTTTTGTTAATAAAAATCTATTTCTATCTCTAACCGTTTTTGAGATATGAATTATAAAAGAATTTTTTTGTGTAAAAACGCTCCGAGAAGAAAGTTTAGTAACTTTGAAACTAATAAAGGTAAACATTTAAAATTTTGTAAGCTCTCAAGTAATACATAGATCTTTAGTTTAAATTACTTAGTTTTCACGTTTTTTATACAGGGAGTTCTTAAAATTGTGCCAATGTTTCCATTTAAATAGATGTGCAAAAGTCAATTTTTGCAAATTTAACACCCTATTTTTTAGCTTACTAACGTGTAGAGAATTATATTTCTTATCTAAATGCCTAATATGTTACAATTCACATTTTTAGTCGTTTTGGAATTATGAGCAATTTAAATAAAAAATCTTAAAATTTATGTTTGTGTTAATGCGACATTATTTTTGAAAATAAGGCTTCGACTGGGATTTTCGTTGGACTTTGAGCTTTGTTGCCAATTTGTAAAGTAGGCTTTGACCAAAATTATTTTAAAGTTGACACTTATCTTAGCCCTGTTGTCATATTCTAGTTAACTTTGTTTGAATTACGTTCATTCTTGGTAATCTGAGAATGGCGAATAATAATTATTAAAATAATTTTATTTAAAACAATCAGAAATAGCTAAGCAACGAAAATAGACACTTAATAAATGGTAACAAAGCTCAAAGTCAAACGAAAATCCCAGTCAAAGCCTTATTTTCAAAAATAATGTCGCATTAACACAAACAGAAATTTTAAGATTTTTTATTTAAATTGCTCATAATTCCAAAACGACTAAAAATGTGGATTGTAACATATTAGGCATTTAGATAGGAAATTTAATTCTCTACGCCTTAGTAAGCTAAAAAATAGGGTGCTCCATTTGCAAAAATTGACTTTTGCACATTTATTTAAATGGAAACATTGGCACAATTTTAAGAACTCCCTGTATAAAAAACGTGAAACCTAAGTAATTTAAACTAAAGATTGCTTGAAAGCTTACAAAATTTTAAATGTTTATCTTTATTAGCTTCAGATTTACTAAACTTTCTTCTCGGAGCGTTTTTACACAAAAAAATCCTTTTATAGTTCATATCTCAAAAACGGTTAGAGATAGGAATAGATTATTACTAACAAAAGTTATTTAGATTTTAATAAGGTAATCAAAAATGCTAAAATATACAGGGTATTCTATTTGAAATAGCAAAGTTGGCATTAACTTCCGGTATAACCGGAAGTAATAAAAACCTCAAAAGATAATGTTCTAAAAGCTCAAAGCCAATTATGCCTGCTATTAAATTTTTAGAAAGATAAGTTTACTCTTTTCCGAGATCTTCTTATAGGCCACTCAACGTGAATCACCCTGTATGTATACTCATTCAAAGGTGCGTAATTAGTAAATTAAAAACTAAGGTAACCTGGCCAGTATGATTGTGAGAAAATTATTTATGGCAATGTTACGTCTGTCACAGTCGAACTTGCCGGTAAATTATTATTATTATTACAATTCTTTGTGCAACCCGACATAATTGCAAATAAAGTGGAGGGGCGCAATTTGCATTTTGATGTCTTTTAGACTGAAATACATTAATGTCAATAGATTTACTTGTTCTTAGATCTACGTAGAACAAAATATCATTGGGTTTTCACAAAAATGTGTGTACCTTCATTTCGGTAGAGTTTCATTATGCAGTCCTTTGTTCCGTTATACTGTGGAGTCATAAGATCATCGGCCTGAATCCTAGTTTTCACAATATCAATTGGCAAAACTGGACATATTGATAATAGCCCTGTAGAAAAACAAAAAAAAAACGCTCACAGGAGGTATCATTTAATTAAAGTAAAAATTAGGCTAACCCCGATGATTGTACTGGGTGTCTCAAATTCGATGCTCATCATGGGTATCTCGACAACTATAAGAGATAAAGCTATTGGTTAAATGGTGGCAAACTTGCGGAATTCTGTGCCAAGTAATATCGGTAAAAAAAATTAGAGCTTTATTTTTAACTTTTTGAAAATATTCGAAAAAAATTAAAATTTTGAGTTTTTGTTTTGAATTATTTTATATTTGTTTCGAGCAAATTTTACCGATGCGTATAATAAGGGGCTATCGAACTGTTAACCACAAATTACATATTTAATTGTAGTTTTTGATAATATATCTAAAGCAAATAATTTGTCCTAAAAAAAAGTTTAGTCCAGCCACACCAGCAACACTGACGGAAAGCTTATAAAGGGTGATTTTTTAAGAGTGTCCGAACTTTTATCCGAGAAGGCTGTGAAATGAACTGTCACTTTTCGCGCTTGTTGTGTCAGAATTATTCAGTATAGTCTAGCAAATCATTATGGAAAAAATGACACCAGAGCAACGCTTGCAAATTGTCCAAATTTATTATCAAAACCAGTGTTCTGTGCGCCAAACTTATCGAGCCCTTCGTGAATTCTATGGTGCTCATAATCGCCCAACCGAACGAGGTATTCGCCGAGTTATAGACAAATTTCTAACGCAATTTACATTACTCGATATTAAACCAAAAACCAGACAAAAATCTGTGCGTTCCCAAGAAAATATTGACGCTGTAGCTGCCAGTGTTGATGAAGACCCAAATTTGTCAATTCGTAGACGTTCACAAGAAGTTGGGCTTTGTTATTCGACTACGTGGACAATTTTGACTAAAGATCTTGGTCTGGTGCCTTACAAGATTCAGCTTACCCAAGAACTTAAGCCGCAAGATCATCGTTTGCGTCGCACGTTCGCTGAATGGTCTCTTAGTCAATTGCAACTTGATCCACAATTTTACCGCAAAATTTTGTTTAGCGACGAAGCTCATTTTTGGTTAAACGGTTACGTCAATAAACAGAATTGCCGCATTTGGAGTGCAAATAATCCCAAAATGATTCAACAATTGCTGTTGCATCCAGAGAAATGCACGGTATGGTGTGGATTATACGCCGGTGGCATTATTGGGCCGTATTTTTTTAAAAATGAAGCTGGAAACCGCGTGACAGTTAATGGGGATCGTTACAGAGCGATGATTAATGAATATTTAATTCCAAATTTGAATGGTATTGATTTGGACGAGATGTGGTTTCAACAGGACGGAGCCACATGTCATACAGCCAATACAACCCTGGATTTATTGAGGGAAGAATTCGGTGAGAAAATTATTTCGAGGAATGGACCTGTCAACTGGCCCCCAAGGTCGTGTGATTTAACGCCATTAGATTATTTTCTGTGGGGTTACGTTAAATCATTGGTCTATGCCAATAAACCGGCAAATATTGACGCATTAGAACACAACATAACGCGGACAATTGCAGGCATAAGTCCCGAATTGCTTGAAAAAGTGGTCGGAAATTGGATTGACAGAATGCGCTTTGTTAGAAGAAGCCGCGGCGGACATTTGACTGAAGTTATTTTCAAACATTAATGCCATTAAGTGTTATTTCACATAAAATAAATAGTTTAGAGATATCTAATATGGTTGTTGTTTAATTTAAATTTAAAGTTCAGACACTCTTAAAAAATCACCCTTTATATATAAGATTTAATATAAATTAGAACAAAGCATGAAAAGTATGCTTAAGTAGGACCTTTTTTTTCTAGAGAAAGGAACAGTCTGGACTACATGTATTTCATGATATTGTACCTAGCGAAGAAGGGTGAAAAGCGCGGCAGGCGAAAAATTTTCGGCGCCACGCCTGAAATTCGTTTAAAATTCACCTAACTATCAAATTTCGAAAATTAAATTATTACCTCTCCCCCTCTGCATGGTTGGATTAAATTTGTTTTTGTAAATTTTTTTTTACTTTTTTTTGATATTCCTAACGGGCTCTTTATTAAAAAATAATATTTTTTATATTTGTGAAAAATAGGAATATTGGTGTCAATCCAAAAATTTAACATAAGACGTATGTATGACTCTAACCAGCGTTTTTCGGGCTCGGATTTTCATAATTAAAATCTAAGTAAATATCACTCACCACGCCAAAATTGATGATTTTTTCAGAAATCATGCATTTTAGGAGCGTAGATCTAAGATCAGTTTTTGATGCAAATGTTTAGGTTTTGAGATACTCCTTCTTAAGTGCCGTTTTATATATTCATAATAAAGCATTCTCGTCTCTTTCCGCACTATTTTTTTTTATTATAAAGTATCATACTTCTTCCATAAAAAATGTTTCAATCAAAATTTTTTCTTTAATTTTTCTCTTTAAAAATAAATAGTTAATTGTTTTTTGTTTTCGTTGTAAAAATATTTTATTGCATTGGGTTATATTTTTGTTGATTTAAAATAGCTCTAAAAAAGGGAAAACGAAACAGACAAGTATATAATAGAAAGATATTATAAAATATTATTCTTTTTACTCGTTTTCCTTTAAAATTGCATCATAAATCAATAACTAAAACGATATGCGTCAGAGATAAAACAGGACTTTTAGAAGGAAAAGTTTAAAAACTAAACGTTTCCTACAAGACCTTTGTAATCTAAGCCAAAAATACAATATTTAAAAATTAAATTAAGAGTCCAAGCCTGAGACGAAAAATTAGGTTGCAATTAGACTTTTAGACCCGAGCTCCTAGGCTCGGAGGGGGGCTATAGCATGGCAGCCCACCCTTCCCCCTAAATACGCCACTGAGTCTTGCTGATCCGTAATCATCAGAAAACAGTTTGTTTACCTGCCCATCCACCACCCCACACTTTGTGATACCATTGAACATCTTTTCTATCATTTGGAAGTAGACTTTCGTACACCGTAAAATACAATCCACTTGTAGGCATATCCCTAAAAAAAATTAACTATTTAATAAACATAACGTGTTAGTATACAGGGTGTCCCAGATAAGGATGCAATCTACAGGAATCTCGTAAACCATAGATGATACAGAGATGGTTAAATTAGAAAAAGATTGCGCCCTACTAAATTCTGAGACATCGTGTTTTTAAATTATCCTTATATTTGGGCAAAATTGAATTTTCGCGATTTCACCGCAAATTCGAGTCTTCTCGACGTTAGTTTCTCCACGACCATTACGGAATGCAATAATTCCAAAATCATTTTTGATAATAGAATGTAAAAATTCTCGCTCTTGAGTTGGAATATTTATTCTGAAACACTTGCTTCTTATGCGTTATGCGTGTGTTTTCATTCCATAACAAGATACGGAATGAATATTCTGTAATTGATCTAAACGACATAGGTTGCCATGAATTTCGAAACTGTCAATGTCAGCAGACAAATTTTAGTGCAATATGGAACTGGATAATACTCCACCTGAAATTATAAATATTGCGAATAGTAGTATTTTTGGTCGTGGAGAAAATATAGTCTGCTACTCGGTTAGGACGAATATTCGATACTCGTGGTTCCTAACGCTCGCTACGCTCGCGTTCGGAATCTTCCACTCGGATCAAATTTGCATTCCAACCTCGTTACAGAATCTACTATTCCAACGTCAGGTTGACAAATATAACGTCAGCACAGGGTAAAAATACTAGTTGAGAGTTGTGCGTAAGAATGTATTACTTATACAGGGTGATTCCTAAGTTGATACTGGGTTTTCTTGATTTTTAGCTGTGTATAGAAAGCATTAAAATAAGCAACATTTTCAATAACCTTTATTCAAAAAACTTAAAAATAGGCGAGGTAAAAAATCTTAGTGCGGGCCTGGCCATCAAAACGTAGCCTGCTATACTTTATGTTGTTTGTCTTATTAGTCATGCAATTTACGGGTCAATGGTCAGTTATTTGGCAATCGCTGTGGTGTGTTTTTCTGAAGCAAGTTAATTTTAAACTGGTGAAACGCGAAAATGGTAAAATTTGAAAAGAATAAACTAGTAGATAAGGTGCTAATTTACGGTGGGTGTCGTCAAAGTGCGGCTACTGTTTCGAGATTATACGCAGAACGCTTTCCCTTGCGGACTAATCCTACACCCAGAAGTTTTCTTAATGATATTCAACGGACAAGTTAGGCAGAACGGTATTTGATTCATAGTGTAATAAATGAATGTTAAGTATGTACCTTATTTTTCAGTTTAAAAAAAAGGTATTTGAAAATGTTGTTTATTTTCATGTCTTCCATACACAGCTAAAAAAGAAGTATCAACTTAGGAATCACCCTGTAGAGTGAACTGTACTACGTAAAACAATGTTTACTAATTATAGGAGTGGAAAGAATAAAATTTAAGTAGTTTAATACTTCTTAGGTCTTCTTACCCTTACCCGTTTATTTACCTAATAAGCATAGGCACTAATCCCTTGTACAAGCCCCTTATTCCGTAACGTTTATAGATATTCCTAAAAGCATCCATAGTGCCTGTGTGCTTTACAATACTCTCAGTTAGCATCACGTGACTTTTTCCTTCTGTTGACGTTTGAATTACTATTTTAACCAATTCGAAAGGACACATAACTAGAACTTGGCAAAACCCTGCAAAACATCCTAAAAAGGAAAAAAACTTTCGAGTGGGAAATTTTTTAAAAAAATTGCAGAAATTAGAATAGATTTTCCAACCACTCTATATCAATATAAGGCCGCAAGCAAAAATTGTCATCAAAGCTTTCTTCTTATGTAAACAGATGCGTAAGGACCATAGACATAAAAGAAACAGAGACAGAGAGAATTGTTTACATATATTATCGCAATAAGACCGATTTTTAACACAAAGCGATGATGACAAATTTCTGCGGGGTGCCCTAGATCTAACTCCTGTGTTTGAAAATAAAGGGTATACTTAATCATAGTATAATGAGTAAATTTTTATGTGTACTTAAGTAATAATAATACTATACTAATTATTAGTGTGCTTTTTTCCATCAAAATACGCAATTTCTACTTTTAAAATTATTTAGTTTCATAGTTACATATAAAACTAAAGTGTATATGGGAGAAACCTTTGGCACCGCTGTAACGCCTTTTATTACGAACTGTGACGCGTATTTCACTTGTTCATTCATTTTATGTGAAATTACGATTTTACAGTGTTTCTGTGCGGGGCCTATTACGTTTTGCAATTTTCGATTGATTTTTAGTGTTTTTATGGCAAAAGAGTTGTTAAAGCTCTTTTATTACCAATTCTAAATGGTTCGCCAGTGCGTGGTTTGCAAAAAAGTTGACTATTCTAGCCCCGTATTGGTATTTCGGCGGTAAGTGAGGTTACGTTTTTTTAGCTTAACCAGTGGTGTGGTTTATTGTATATTTAAAGTAAATAACTGCAAAAACAATTGCATTTTGTCTGAACTTCTTTAAAAAAACGTAGATGACGGATTAAACAAGGAATATAGATATTATTGTAAAATTCTAATCTAGATTTCCCAGTTTAAAGCTTTTCTTTACCCTCTACACATTTTTTAATTTACATTTTACATTAAATGCAGGATTTGATTAAATGTTATTATACATCTAGAATATTATGTATATTTATTTTTTTGAAAAAAATTACAATTTTCGTGAATTTTAAATACCTACTTTATAATATTGTTGTGGCATTAGTGTAAAATTATCTTAATGTTAGAGAGGTTTCCTGTCTGAAAGAAAATAAATTATGTAAGGGTTTTACTAAACTTGGTATAGTATTTTTGTTCCGAATTGAAGCGCTGTGCCGGTATACATTGAATAAATATTGACCATGGTTAGTTGATGTATACTGGCAATTTGTTTATCAGTGCTTCAATTTGGAATAAAAGTAATACACTTATTACCAAAGGTTAGTACTAATTTTATGATAGGGTTTAAACCCGTGCCAATAATTTACCTACACACACAAAAGTATATTAAAATAGTGTGTTATATTCCTACGTTGAAAAGTGGAGTATGTATGTATATAACAGCCTGTAAATTTTAATCTAAAAAGATATGATTTTATATTCTCTTTCTAAATATATAACACTATGGATGATATTGGTTTCCTAGGCGATTTATTAAAACTTCATTAGATAAATCACAGTAGGCCATGAAACAAAAGCTAATATCCTAGAAACAACTATGTTAACAGTCTAGTTGTTAATAACGTTTAACGTCAATTTTATTTTTACCTATTCGTTTGTGAAAATGGTTTATCAACATTATGAAAAGTTTGATATTATATCATATTATGTTGAAAATGAAAAAACCGAAGAAATAAAAAAGAGATTTTAAAATGTTATCTTTTTAGATTAAAATATACAGGGTGTTCCATTTAAAAAAATGAGGTTACGTCCGATAACTTTTTTACCTGACCCCGTATACTTATACTGAAACCGGCTGATTGTTCAGCAATCATTATAAAGAAACTTTTGTATAAAATATTTTTCTGTATCTCTTTTAACTCCGAAAATATAGGGTAATTTTGAAATTGTCAATTTTTCGATTTTCCCTCGTATCTCTTAAGCAAGCGAAAATTTTCAAATTTTGATTTTACCATTTTAAGTTTGACCCAAAAAGAGCACATGACGCCTATATTACTTTTTCGATAGCACTAACAATAATGGAGATACCATAAAAGTGTCGAAAATGGGACACCCTGTAAAGACATTTTTATTCTTATTCGAGAAATGGCGTAAATTATGGCTAATAGTTCCCAGGTTAGTGGTAGAAAAAATACTTTACAGTACATTATAAATATTTTTTAATTAATGGACTTTTATTTTTCCCTAATCTCTAAACAAGGCGCACGCCACTGGTAAAGGTAATCGGCTAAGGGGACAGCCAAGTTACAGCGTTGCCATTTTTTATGCCATCATTTTTCAACTTACTTAAAACTAAAAAAACATAAATGATTGTAAACAAATTGTGTTTATGAATGAAATGTTTTGTCTCCTCTTTATATGTCTATGGTAAGGACCTATTCATAGATACATTTTTTCTCGGCCACCCTTTTTGCCACTTTTTTTACTTTTAGGACTATTTTGTAAACTTTTATTGTTAGATACATTTAGTACCTACCATTATTTAACAAGTTGACTCAAAAATTCAAAAACTTTGTGGCATGTCACTATATACAGGGTGTCCCATAACTTATGGGCCGTACAGTAACTGGAGGTACTAGACATCAAACTAAGCCGATTAAGTCATATAAGTTTTTTTCGGATTGTTACTCGTTCTAGAAATACAGGGTGTTGAAAGTAAAAGTTTATTCTCGAAAATAAGCCATAATTTTAAAACGGTTTAATGAATCGAATTGAAAGTTGGCAATATTATCTTTTTATGAGCAAGAAATAAGAATTTGTAGAAATTTTCAAGTTTCAAACTAGAGGGCGCTAGTTGCATACACTGGGCTTCATAAATCTATGATTTTTTTTCTTACCGGTGATATTAGGTTTTTTTCAATTATAGTTTCTTAAAGAAGGGTATTTTCAAAAAGGTGTACTTGATTGATCTTAATATCTTTAACGGTTTTCGAGATATTTCCCTTTAATCATCCCAAAGCATAAAAAAAAACATAGTACATAATTAAATTAATATTTTAATTATCAAAATGTCGACATATTAAGCACCGGTTCCCGCAGATCACCGAAGTTAAGCGGTGTCGAGCGCGGTTAGTACTTGGGCGGGTGACCGCTTGGGAACACGGCGTGCTCTTGCCTCAGGGAAGAGTGTAAAATGAATCGACACCTAGCCATCCTATTCACGCCGGACAGGCCGGATGAGATCGGATATCTCGTAGGATGAAGGTGCCGTTTCACACTCCCCAGTCGGTAGATCACATTTGTGGTCGATGACCGGTTCAAGATGGCCTACGTGTCGGCGAACCGTAAAAAAAAAAAAAAATTATCAAAAAAAAACTTATATGACATCGGCTTTATTTAATGTATACTAGACATTTAAACATCCCAAAGCATAAAAAAACATAGTACATAATTAAATTAAAATTTTAATTATCAAAATGTCGACATATTAAGCACCGGTTCCCGCAGATCACCGAAGTTAAGCGGTGTCGAGCGCGGTTAGTACTTGGGCGGGTGACCGCTTGGGAACACGGCGTGCTCTTGCCTCAGGGAAGAGTGTAAAATGAATCGAGACCTAGCCATCCTATTCACGCCGGACAGGCCGGATGAGATCGGATATCTCGTAGGATGAAGGTGCCGTTTCACACTCCCCAGTCGGTAGATCACATTTGTGGTCGATGACCGGTTCAAGATGGCCTACGTGTCGGCGAACCGTAAAAAAAAAAAAATTATCAAAAAAAAACTTATATGACATCGGCTTTATTTAATGTATACTAGACATTTAAACATCCCAAAGCATAAAAAAACATAGTACATAATTAAATTAATATTTTTATTATCAAAAAAAACCTATATGACATAATCGGCTTAGTTTGATGTCTAGTATCTCCAGTTACTTTACAATTCATATTGCCTCAGATCACCGAATAGTGTCCAAGCCTCTACATAGCATCGCGCCGCTTGTTCTTTCAACCTGCTTTAATTGATCACGTTTTTCAAAAAGAAAAAAAAAATAGAAGAAAAGTATTCATTTACGGGGAGCTTACAGAAAACCTGCAGGTCAAAATAAATAGACTATTTCCATAGTAATTAAAAAAGTGAAGAAGAGCCAGCATTCTAAACAACTTATTGCAGCTGCAACATAATTTGCAGAGGCTTTCTCTGTTATTTTATATTTAAAATATATTGTTAAAATTAGCCATCGCTCTAGCAATTTTTTTTAATTAATGAAATGATATATCTATGCATGCATGTTGCTTATTAAACGTAGTTGACATTACCTGAATAAAATATGTTTATAAAATACTTGTGTCTGTGATGCATGTGACTAGGAGCGTGAGGTCCAGAGCCATTAAATTCCCTCATGATTAATCCAAAGATGCCAAAAAATAATGAATTGCTGGGACCATATGACACTAAAGGGGCTGACATCCCTTTGTAAAATCCAAGAATGCCTTCATATTTAAAAGTTTCCCTTACTGCTATTACTAAAGATGTCGAGAAATTTTGCTGACGAACTTTCACTGTGTCGAAAGGATGACCAACCAAAACATTAGCACATCCTAAAAAACGTTTATTCGAAGAAATTAAAATCAGAAAGTTACTTAAAAAATTATATCTTATCAGTATTTCTACAAACCACAATTAAGTAAATCCCTAATAACACACTACATTCTAAGAATGTTCTTCAGAAGTCCTATTAAAGTCTAAATGTTCTGGACATTCACGAATCAAAAAAATTGAACATTCCACGAATATTTTGCAAATGTTATTTCACTCTAGCTTTTGGACCCCAAATAAAATGAAAAATTATAAAATAAAACGAATTTATTTATGTGGGGTAGTATTATTTTTTTAGAAATTGTATGTTTTTACAATTCTTGTAAAGCCCTTGACGGGTATGCTCAGATAGATGGCTTGATACCAGCGCCGGAGCCAGGCCGGGCTCCGGCCTACCCTAAAAACATGGGTGCCCACCCAAAATTGAGGGATTCGATTGTAATGGAGCTTCCATGGGGGAAGGGGTAATTGACTATGACATTTTTGATGACAAAGGAGTGATATTATAAAAGGATGTAATTAGAGATAAAGAGAACGATAATGGTATTTTTTTTAGACGTCAGTTGTTTACTCCACTTGAAATCATCTCCAGTGATGTACATTTTTGTTAATTTTAAGGACTTGGACCGATTCGTTACTTTGGGTATTAGGACCCGTTCAGAACAGACCCGAACAGACCCGTTCCCGTCCCGTCGCGTCGCCCACCTCTACTGACGAGAACAAAAGAGTTCTCAACGAGTCTGCAAGTGATTACATTCTACCAATAGTTTACTTCGTTACAGCGGCGGCGCCAGGGTGGGCACTGGCCCACCCTAGAAACATGAGTGCCCACCCTGGTGCCTACCCAAAATTGATGATTCGGTTTTGTATTTTCGAGAGAATGATGACTTTTTTTTTTAAAAGTCACTTTTCATTTGGGTAGTGCCCACTCAAAAATTACCGGGCCCGCTTGTGCCCACCCATATCCCAAAAATCCTGGTGCCGCCACTGCTTCCTTAGTATGCAAACTGATTTGTATTTTGTTGTCTATGTTTGTCAAAAGATCACCTTATAGTATAATTCGGTTGGTTCGAAAATTATTTTTCGTGCATTTTTTAATCAAAATAATCTCTTAGTGTCTGTTAGTTAGAAGATTATCAGATATTTAGAGAAATTTTGTTGGAATGTTCACAGAAAATTCAAAATGATAGTTCTAGAACATTCGTGCACATTCCAGGGATGTTACAATAAAATATCTTCTGATTGTTCTAGAAACATTCTTGTATTATTAGGGATACCTCCTAGACGTTTTCTAATTGCAGCAAATAAATACAAAAATATTGATTAGGATTAAGCTTGACGCTTTTAGAATACAATAATTGTTTTATACATTTTTAAGGTAGTAGAAAATCATTAAACTATACTTACCGCCAGCCCAGCCGGCTATAAAGTCTGCCAAAAATTCGGAAACCATTCTTATGATTCATTGTGTGGCTCCTCGACAACTTTCTTGAAAGTATTTTTATTAGTTTATGTATATCTAAACCATTAAGATGATATTTTTCTTTAAGCAAACCTAAGATTTTCTTGCCTTATATACTTTAATTTTCTCACTTATATACTTACAGAACAGAAATGTTACATTTTAAAAAAAGGCTGCAAGATATAGTCACACAATATAATGTATGTTAGAATCTGTATGTATTAGATATGTAAAAAAATATAATAAAATCTAACCATTAAAATGTCAAGTGAAAAAGTCATATTTGTCATTATTGCCAGATGTCTAAGGGTGTGGTTTAAATGAGGGGGCTAACAATAACATTGGCGACTTTTCCTTCGAGACGCGGGGCCGCGCGCTCCCTGGCAAAAATAATACAATACATTTTATTTAATCATGTTTTTGTTTACTTCGTCGAAACGTCTAATACATTACAGGAGCTTACTTTGAAATGGTTAGATTAACTTTTTCGGTCTATCATTTTTGAATGTAAGTTTGTTTTATATTTAAAGGTGGTACTAGATTTTGTGGGTTAGGTTAGGAAGAGTGTTATTTTTTTGTAAAGGTACCTAAGTATTTTTAAATAAATTCTATTAAGTTTACCATTCCATCAAGAAATCTATTATATTGTCATTAATTCAAAGCTTTTGGTGGTCAAAATTATTTTGTTCATTCAATTCACCATTTTGTCAAGAAATGTATTATTTTAAAAATCGCATCCATTGTCGATGTTCTACTTCTGTAAAAATGTGGTTTAATATACAGGGTCATTCCTAAGTTGATACTTCTTTTTTAGCTGTGTATAGAAGGCATTAAAATAAACAACTTTTTCAAATATCTTTTTTTTTTAAATTAAAAATAGCTGAGTTGCAGAAGTAAAAAATCTAAGTGCGGGCCTGGTAATCAAAACGTAGCCCTTTACTTTATATTGTTTTTCTCCGTTTTTTGTATGTGAGTCATGCATTTTACGGATCGGACGTCAGGTATTTATTTTGGAAATTCGCGGCGCGTTTGTGATTTTCTGAAGCAAATTAATTTTAATAAATTGGTGAAAATGGTAAAATTTAAAAACAATAAACTAATTATGGTGCTAATTATTGTGAGTGTCGTAAAAGTGCGGTTGTTTCTTCTCTACACCCAGAAGTTTTTCTAATGTTATTCAACGGGCAAGTTAGGCAGAAGCGTATTTGATTTGTATTGTAATACATGAATGTAAGTACTTTATTTTTGGTTTTTTTGAAAAAAGGTATTTGAAAATGTGGTTTATTTTAATGCCTGCTATACACAGCTAAAAAAGTAGTATCAACTTAGGAATCACCCTGTATTTTTTAAGTATTATCAGAGACGTCCTTTTTAATACCTCTTTGGTATAATAAAAAGTTGGTGCTTGATTAGGTAGACAACCATAAAAACATGACATACGTACAACTGACGCATGCGTATTGAAGTTAGGTAAAACGTCAAATTTCTGAAAATTCCTGCCGAACTTCGCGAATGTAAACAATGAATTTGGCTGATTTTAGTGAAAAAACGTTGGAATTTATGTGAAATATTTTAAGTTTTTGTTTTTTAACATGAAACAAGTGAGACTGTGCTTACTGACTGCCAGCACAGCTTGCTATGAACTCAGCCAAAAAGGGAGAAACCATTCCTATGAATCATAGGCTTTAAAGCCCAAGTGTAATCAGTCTCCTTTTTCCTAGTTTTGTAACAGACTTTTACCCCAAAATTCTCTTAAATTGCTTAAGGTAAAGTACGTTTTTCCCCTTAACTTAAGTGTCTTCCTTTCACTTATATACCTATGTAGTATCGAAGCAAACTCGCTACAGGATGTTGTCAAGAAAAAATAAGGATTTAAGGGCCATCAAGGACGGTGTTGTTGGCAAATATGTGAAAAAAGACACTCCTCCTGAAATGCCAAGTAAGTTTAAAGTTGTCAATTATCCTCTCAAAGAATATTATGAAAGAATGAGTGTATAGGGTTAAGTTTCGTTTAGGCTTTGTCATGTTCTCAATCAGACCATAATAAACAGTGTGTATTGTGATAATAATATTCTTACTAAGTTTTGATGCGTTTAAGTTATTAATGTTTGGACCACTGAACCAAAAAGACGCATTTCCAATCAAGGAAGATCCTCTCTGCCTCCTCACAGTACATTGACAAATGCTTCTCAGAATAATAGCAGTACGGTACAAAAATTTGGAAACCAGAAGGCAACAGTAAGCGATGTGGGATTAGGTGCCCATGAGGGGAAATATACTCCGAGTGCTTCGGTGCCAGATTTAGCTACTCGGTAAGATATAATATTAATAATAATAATAAACTATAAGTCTCTCTTAGGTTACGCCAAATTTAGACTCAGATTTACTAAGGTTATTGAATGAGTTTTAACCCTTCGCATAATAGTACACTTAAAAGGTATTTTCCTAACAAGTACGGAACGGAAAATGATCAATCCTGTGTGAAAACAATGACCTCTGCAATATAAACAACTTTTTCGCTGCAAGTGTGAAGACATAAATATTAGTTTAAAATTAATATTAAGTTAGGTACTGTTATTTTAAACTAGTAATATTACTTTTTAGTTTGAAGAGTTGTTATTTGGATTTAAAGTAAAAGGAAGACAGATAAAATTAATTATCTTCCTTTTACTTTAAATCCAAATAACATACCACAAAATATGAATAGTATTAAAATAAAAGACATTCAAATTTTGAAAGTTAATCAAGTAAAATATTTAGGAATAATCTTTGACAGTAAATTAAATTGGAATTTTGACATAGAATATTTGATTAAAAAATTAAGAAGTTTACTACCAATTTTTAGAAACAGAAAAATGTTGAACG
Source organism: Polydrusus cervinus (assembly GCA_935413205.1). Classification (NCBI taxonomy): domain Eukaryota; kingdom Metazoa; phylum Arthropoda; class Insecta; order Coleoptera; family Curculionidae; genus Polydrusus; species Polydrusus cervinus. Next base: position 7,082,023 of record OW284510.1, read on the forward strand.
TAAAACATATGGAAATATTATATTATGCATTACTTAGTTAAAACTCATTTAAATTACGGAATTTTAGGTTGAGGAGGCATAAATAGAACTTTAGTTAAAAAATTAGAAATATTACAGAAAAGGTTTCTAAAAATTATATTTAATAAAGATTATCTTTACCCTTCAATAAAATTATATTTTGAAACAAAAAAAATGAATATTAGACAACTTTAAATTTATAACATCTTAATACGACATATTTAAAAATAAAAATCTTATACAGTTTAAAAACCATAGTCATAATACACATCATAAAAATGAAATAACCATAAAACCTAAAATAAATAAGTCCATAGGACAAAAAAATTTCAAATATTTATGTTTTTATTTAAACGATTATTTACCAACAAAAATTAAAAAATATATTTCATTAAAAAATATAAAGTCGAAATAAAAGCATGGATAATTGGAAACAGATATTAACTTAAAAAAATTTTTGGAAATGTTTTAATAAATATTTTAATTAATAATGTTATGAATAATATATTTTTCAAAATTGTATTATGCTATATCTTCAAAAAACTGCGTTTATATTTATATACATATAGTTAAACGTTTTTTATTTGCAATTTAACTTTTATATAATACTTATTAACAAATATTTAAAAAAATATATTTTAATATTCCTATATATTTATAATTTAAAATACTTAAGATTTGCCCCTAACAAGCACGTCTTCGGGGGATCAAAGAATAAGTTTATTGAGGAAGATAAATAAACACTTTATTATACCTATTATAAATATTGAAAATAAACTTATTATTGTTATATTTTTAGTTTTGCAAATCTCTCTGTTGGTTTATCCCCAGAAAACAGCGCAACAGTAATTACATCAAACAATTTCACTAATTCAAATAATTTGAACAGTAATGCATCCCACCATATCTATGCAAATCAACCAATGGGAAGCACCTATATAGATAATTCCGCGGTAAGTAAATTCCTAACATTCCAGCAAGATAAAAACAATATTTTTTTTAAATTACAGATTAGTACAAATCTTATTTTAAGCTGTCATAAAAAAAATACTCGCTTAATTTTTGTCAATACATATTTATGTAGACATAAAGAAATATGATTTAGCTTTATACCTTATATTTTTTAGAACAATGCTAACTATGTGGAAATAGACCAAATATACCCATTGACATCAGAACCTAGCAACCCATATAAAGATACATATAACCGAACCAACTCTCCAATATACCAAAATACTCGCGACTCCAGTAGGTAAGTAATATTAACTAGAGAACAGGGAGCACAAAAGAGTCATATTTGTTATTGTAAGCATGTGAACCCACCCATATTAAGAATACATAGTATTAACTTTAAAAAATATGATTGCTTACTTTGTTACTAAGTTAAGATAAGATGTAACAACAGATATCAATATAAAACTGTCAAATTTTACGTGAGTCGTAGCTGTTAAGCTAATTGATTCTTGAAGTTAAATATTTTATATTCTGAACATATTTTGTGGTTAGGTTTAATTGTTTTTAGTTTACATGAAAAATGGCTTATCTATTTTATGCAATAAAATAACAAACCTAGTAACACAGAAGAAGGGTGCCGCAATATATCTAATTTCAATTTATTCAAAACAATTATCCACAATACATTATTAAATACAAAAAGGGTAAGCATAGAGAGCACTGTTTTTTTCCTTTCCCACCCTCTTTTCACATTTTTCTCATTTTTTTGCGAAAATCTATTATTTCTTTTTTAGTTTCAAATAATTTTATTTTATCCTCAATGGTATTTTGTAGTAGGACGAGTAGGTCACATTCATTTTCTTGTTTTAACCAATATTTTTTAATATCTATATTAATGATTTATTTAATGTAAATAGTGATGGAGAAATTCATAGTTTTGCAGATGATACTGCAATTTTTTATACAGATACAAATTGGGACAACTTAAATAAGAAAATTAAAAAGATTTTAAAATAATAAAAAATTGGTTTGATATAATTTAATTAACAATTAATTTTGATAAAACTAATTATCTTCCTTTTACTTTAAATCCAAATAACATACCACAAAATATGAATAGTATTAAAATAAATGATGAAATTCGAATTTTGAAAGTTAATCAAGTAAAATATTTAGGAATAATCTTTGACAGTAAATTAAATTGGAATTTTGACATAGAATATTTGATTAAAATATTAAGAAGTTTACTACCAATTTTGTATGAGTCGGAAATAATAGTCAGTGATTTATGGCTTTCATATAGAGTGTAGTGGGTTGTACGAAGTTAGGGGAGACAATTCCAGTGTTTTTTTGAAATTTTAATAGAGCAGAATATTTATTTTCGTGAAATTTTTTTCCTCTGAATTCATATAAGCCGTTGCTCTCGATATGAAAGCGATGAGTCACTGACTATTATTTCCGACTCATACTATAGTTAAAACTCATTTAAATTACGGAATTTTAGGTTGGGGAGGAATAAATAAAACTTTAGTTAAAAAATTAGAAATATTACAGAAAAGGTTTCTAAAAACTATATTTAATAAAGATTATCTTTATCCTTCAATAAAATTATATTCTGAAACAAAAAATATTAATATTAGACAACTTTATAAAACATCTTAACATACATATTTAAAAATAAATATCTTATACAGTTTAAAAACCATAATCATAATACACGTCATAAAAATTAAATAACCATAAAACCTAAAATAAAAGAGTCAAATATTTATGTAATTATTTAATTTTATTTTCTTGTTGCTGTTGTGAAGTATTTTCATTAGTGTCGAAAATGTTAATTTTCTGTGTTTATGCGGATTACAGAACACAAATCCGGATGATTCATATACTATTGAACAATTTACGTTTTTTAACACAGATTGATTCCAACCATAACATTTAAATCACACTCAAACTGGTAAAAACATGGTTCAAATACACTGTTGTTATAGTTACATTTATGGATAATTTCTTCACAAATTTATTTGACATCAAAGTTCGCTCTTTACATAATTAAATTTAGCCTTGTAACTTCAAGGCTTGATTAAATTCACCAAGAACTTCACAAGTTTAATGAAGGCTTTAGCCTAGTTACTTCATGAATACATTCCGGAAATAGTTTACAAAAAATCAAAATCAATCAATCAAATTATACCAATCAAAATTTGATTGGTATAATAGCTCAGGACCCATTTTCATCTTATATGTTATTACCAAATGTGATTTAACATTTCTTGTCAGATTGTCTGTAGACAGAATTAATTTTTTTTTTAGGACAGGTCAAGACCAAACAACACCAATTTATAGCAATTCACAAGTAGATAGATTTAATAGAAATCAATACCAAAGTGGCATGTCCTATGGAGAGTCACTGGCTCATCATTTAAGGCACAGCATGGGGAGGAATGAAAATACTCAAGGTTTAAATGAGACATCTTTCTTAATCTTAATAATATGCACTTTTGACGTTCCAACTTCCGAATATGGCTTTTCCAATTTAAACTTTCATCTAAAACTAATTCTAAATATATTGTCGTTTTTGAATAATTCTCATTGTTAAGGTTTAAGGGGGTGAATGAAAGCATTTATATAATTTTCAGTTATAAATATAAAAGACAATTTTTTCTACTCCTACATGGATATTTGCTCTTTTTTTTACACTAAGGTGATTGGATAAGTGGGCTATTCCGGTAAATGGATATAATTTCATATCCATCTAGTTGCGTAGCAAGGGGGGGGGGGGGGCAGAGCCCCCCCCTCAAAAAAGAAGATATAAAATATAATTGGGCAACATAAAAAATCTTTGCCGGCAACGCTATCAATAACGCGCCGAATAAAATAACAAATCATCCTCCCAGTAACTAAAGCTTCAGCAGAAAGAAGTTTTTCCACTTTAAAAAGATGAAAAACATATCTGAGAAACCATTCAGGCGAAGAGCGTACAAGTTTAGCTTTAATAAGTATTCATCAAAAAATCCACATTGATATATGAAATAATCAAAACAGGCGACGAATTACGGTTTAGTTTTAGACAAAAAAATATGTTGTGCTTTTAGTTTATGGTTAATTTTTGTTTTTTCAATAAATAAAAAATATACCTTATTTTAAATATTTTTTTTCTCAATTATGCTTATTTCATGAAGAAGTTCTTGTTTAACAAGTATATTACCTGTTTTATATTACCTTATTAGTGTATTTTTTTTTTTACAAAAAAGCGCATCAACCACCTAGGGTTATTAGCGCATGAGGTACTTAATTACTTAATTATGAATTTTTTTACTGTCTCTAGGTTATATTTGGTCAAGTAGGCCGCAGTCTTTAAGAAAGTTTAATGTCTTTTGTAAGTCTTTATTAAGAACGTGTTGTAAACTGTCTTTCATGTCGTGTTGGTGCCTAATCGCGTCAAATTTGGGGCACTCGATTAAAATGTGTTTTACCGACAGAGGCACTTGGCACTGGTCACAAGACGGTTGGTTTTCTTTTGATAAAATATAGCCATGCGTGAGCTTTGTGTGTCCTATTCGGAGGCGATTTATTGTCACTTGGTCTTTACGAGTTTTTAGGTTGTTTTCGCACGGTTTGACACTACTTTTACACTCACGGAGTTTAGAGGTCGAATTTATCCACTCATTTTGCCATGAGTTTATAATTTCTGTTTTAATTATTATTAGTGTATTTGTATAAATCACTACAAGGTTCTTTAGTATTTTTTTATTTTGAAATTTTTTTGGATTGTCCAAAAAAATTTGCCTGAGGCGCTGATTCGTTGCTTTCCCTCCCTTTTGAGCGCCCCCCCCCCCCCCCCGAACTAAAATTCTGGGTATGCCACTGTATCCATCCTAGTTAGGATATGAAACTGACCAATCTCAGTGGTCAATTACAAGGAAACCGAATTTACACGTTGGATATTTTCCGTTTTCTGACACTATAAGAAGTGATCCAAATCGACAAATCTACAGTATAATTTGGTCCATGGATTTGCCAACGAAATGCATTTTTCTTTATTATCTTTCTCACAAGTTCACGGCGAACTAAAAAGACAAGTTATAATGCCTGATTTAAATAATTTAAAAAAAAAACAGTATGAAGTTGGGAAGTTTAGAAAAAATATACTGTACAACTTAAGTGGATTGTCCATATTGTGCTCTTCGGATTTTTAAGCACTTCGACTACGGCTTCGTGTTCAATTTACTTCCTCGTGCCAAATCTATGATATCCACTCTTGTTGTACAAATTACCATTGTAAAATTTAACAGACGTTTATTTGATTGAAGGCAATTAATTATATAAACTACGCTTTCAGAACCATCAGAAGAATTACCTTTGCCTCCTGGTTGGTCCGTGGACTACACTTTGAGGGGCAGGAAATACTACATAGACCACAACACTAAAACGACTCATTGGTCCCACCCGCTGGAACGGGAAGGACTTCCGACGGGTTGGCAATGTATACAGAGCCCCGTATATGGTGTTTACTATGTGAAGTAAGTTTATTTACTTTCTTATATTGTCGGAACCAGAGGAAATCTCTATAGTCTATTTCAGAAAGGTGTAGAGTAATAAAATGAGAAGTTCCGTCTAGTTCGGCTCAATTTCGGCGTCGGCCATAGACGCAGGTAAATTTTGTGCATTAAATTATTTATGATAACTAATCAAAGAAAAAAAAAGATCATTTGATAAAGAAGGAACTATTAGCTATAGCAAATTTACACAAACATAGTTTTATGAAATATGCCGTGGAAGATATAGCTGAAAAACATAGTGTAAGTGTGCTGCGCACACCGCCATGTCATTGCGAACAAAATTCTATAGAACTTATATGGGCGCAAGTGAAAGGATTTGTAGCAAGACACAACACGACATTCAAAATGAAAGACGTTAAGCTACTGTTTGATCAAGCCATTAAGGAAGTGACACCAGAGAACTGGCGAAAATCAGTCCATCATGTCATTAAAGAAGAGGAGAAAATGTGGGATCTTGACTACCTGATCGATCGGACCGTCAACCCGTTAATTATAACGTAAAGAGGATTGTATTATTTGTATTTTTTTTATAATGTTTAATAAAAAAAAGTGTATCTAATACACGCCTTTTTACACCATTTTCAGTATTTGTGAATGGATAATAATAGGCAAACCCATAAATTGACCCAAACCCGGGTGGTATTACCTGCACTTGATGAAAATAAATAATTTTGCAATGAAATCAATGCCAAATTATGAAACTGGCTTAAATATTCGTTTTATTATTCTACACATTTTTTAGAAAATGCTATAACTCAAATGCAACGTTCCAGTTTATTCTTGACGAGGTGCAAAACATTTGAGGGTTCTAGTTCCAAAGTATACAATCTCTCTGTTTTTAACAAAAATGAGATAGATGGCGCTTCAGATGTAATTTTTAGCGCTGAATTACAATAAACCATCATTTTGTACCAAAACGGTTATTCTCCAGTCTATTTTTGGTCTAAAATATTTGGCTTAGTTCCATACCGTACAATCTCCAACAATATTTTAGTTTCAAACTGTACAATCTCCTAATTCGTCAATTAAAGCAAAACGTACAATCTCCAATGCATAATAATACCTTATTATGCACTTACTTTCAAAGTGAGCTATATTTCTTTCGCGCTAAAATCAACGGTTTACGTGTTGTTTTGACAGGTTATAACTCGAAATAATTTTATTATCTTTATTCTTCTAAAGTCTATTCAACGTAGCAGCTAGGTCAGGTTTGTTACTTAAGTCTAAATAAAAATTGTTATTTGAATTAAAAAGCATTATTTTATTTTCAAAGTGAACAAAGTTTCATAACGTACAACCTCCATTTATTTTTTGTAAATATTTTTGCCAAGAAAAACTTTTTTTTTCTATAACTTCACAAAATGTCTATAGATAATGACTACATCTCAAAAGAATACTTAAAGTTAAAAAAAAGGAATAACATTTAATTTGGAGGTTTTTTTCGTTTTCTGGATATTTCTTTAAAGTGGATATTGTACAGTTTGGAACTAGACCCCTCATTTTTAAATTGTTGAAAACATGAATACATTTTTGAACTTTAAAATTAATTAAATTTATTTTTAGCCATATAACCAGACAAGCCCAGTACGAACATCCCTGTTTAGTGCCATGTTACAACTACGGCAATTTCGCGCCTCAAACGTACCAAAGGTACTTGCCCATGAGACCGACTCATTATCAACCCCACAGCGTCCTAGTTCCGGCCAATCCTTATTTGTTGGAGGAGATACCACATTGGTTAAATGTGTATTTTAAGAGTAAGTATTGGATTTATACCGGGTCACCTGTATGCAGTGGCGTAGCCAGAAAATATGCTCGGGGGGGGGGGGGGGGGGGGCGTAAATAGGATATTTTTTTTCTGGAGAGAGGGACAGTCGAGACTACCTAGTAAAGAAAGTGGAAAAGCGCCGCAGGCGAAAATTTTCGTTTAAAACTACTATCAAATTTCGAAAATTAAATTATTACCTCCCCCTCTTTATGGTTGGATGAAATTTGTTTTTGTAAATGTTTTTTTTTAATTTCTTTTTTGATATTCCTAGCTGGCTCTTTATTTAAAAAAAACATTTTTTATATTTTTGAAAAATATGAATATTGGTGTCAATCCAAAATTTTAACATAAGACGTATGTATGACTCTAACCAGCGTTTTTTGGGCTCGGGTTTTCATGATTAAATGTAAAGTAAATATCGCTCACCACGCCAATATTGATGATGTTTTCAGAAATCATGTATTTTAGGAGTGTAGATCTAAGAGGAGTTTTTGGTGCAAATGCTTAGGTTTTGAAATACTTCTTCTTAAGTGCCGTTTTGTATATTCATAGTAAAGCATTCTCGTTTCTTACCGCACTATTTTTTTATTATAAATTATGACATTTCTTCAATAAAAAAATGTTTCAACTAAAATTTTTACTTACATTTTTCTGTTTAAAAATAAATACCTAATTGTATTTTGTTTTTGTTGTAAAATATTTTATTGCATTGGATTATATTTTTGTTGATTTAAAATAGCTCTAAAAAAGGGAAAACGGAACAGACAAGTATATAATAGAAAAATATTATGAAATATTATTCTTTTTACTCGTTTTCGTTTAAAATTGCATCATAAATCAATAAATCAAACGATATGCGTCTGAAACCTTAATCTCTATATAACTTTTAGAAGAAAAGGCTTAAAAATTAAACGTTTCCTACAAGACCATTGTAATCTAAGCCAAGAATACATTATTTAAAGATTTAAATTAAAAGTCCAAGCGTGAGACGAAAAATTAAGTTGCAATTAGACTTTTAGACCCGAGCTCCTAGGCTCGCCACTGCTTGTATGTATAGAAACGGTCGATTATTTTCTAAATAAGAAGGTTGTTTATCTAAATATGTCCAAATAAATGGGCTTTGCTATGGTCAAAACCACTGAAATTGTTAATTTGGTAATTTTCGTCCATTAACAAATTTAATTGAAAGTTATAACAATGTTTCATGTCATAATTTTTTTTAAAGACGTAAAGTCATCAAAATTTCTCGTCGCTCACTGGAGCATAAATCGATAACATATTGTCGCGTATCAGAATGGTAAGCGACTGGGTTGTGTAGCAACGACGAGAAAACAAAGATAGACCCCTTATTTCCCTTTATCAAAACAAACCGACAAGAATTAAAATTCAAGCTACTACTTAGTTCCTGACGAGTTCCATGAATGAAATTATATGGAAATAGTAGGAAATTTTTACGAGAATATAATACGCTGTTGCCGAATGATTAAAAGATTCTTCCATTGTGGGTTTTATTTGAGCTCAAATAGGTATATCCTTTAACAGACGTCTTCCTTAACTTTTTTTTCACCGGTGGATTCAACCAGTGGTGGAACTGATGAACTTATGATTGACAGCTGATGGAAGGACGTCATCAACCGGTGGTTAATTATTTTACGATTTCTCGCTGACGTTGATAGAAATCAACAGAAATTCACCATGAATAAAAAAACATAATTTATAACCAACCGGTAATACAATAGGCAATTTAAGAACGCGATGCGGCTCAACCGTTTCCAACTGTGGGCTCATCGGTGAAAAAAAGAATATACCTAATTAAACACATTGTTGGATTGCTTAAAATAAATTCTAATCTCAAACTACTAAAAATGACAAACATTTCGAGGACATTTCTCATTGAATGACAGCTAAGAGAGCTTCCGTGACTGCCACCAGAGGTTGTATATTCTCGTATTCCTAATAGTTTACCACATTTTCATGAAGTACCCTTTTACATAAATCGATATGAATCCACGTAGCAAATTAAAAATTACGTCAACACAGGTATTGGGTTCAATTATTCAAGGTAGTGTTCGCATATTTTGTTATTGTATCCGTATCGAGATTTAAATGAAAACCGCAACAGAATCGAAGTTGGAACGTGATTGTCAGTTTGACATAACTTAACCTAACTTTTGAGCTGAACTACTGTAGAAATTAGTTATAAAATAGTTATCTTGTCAAAACGATTGGAGTATACTATACAGGGTGTCCCATAACTTATGGGTCGTTGAGTTACTGGAGATACTAGACATCAAACTAAGCCAATTAAGTCATATAAGTTTTTTCGGATTGTTACTTGTTCTAGAGATACAGGGTGTTGAAAGTAAAAGTTTATTCTCGAAAATATAATTAAAACGGTTTAATGAATCGAATTGAAAGTTGGCAATGTTATGTTTTTTATGAGCAAGAAATAAGAATTTGTAGAAATTTTTAACTTTCAAACTAGAGGGCGCTAGTTGCATACACTGGGTTTCATAAATCTATGATTTTTTTTCTTACCTGTGATATTAGGTGTTTTTCAATTATAGTTTCTTAAAGAAGGGTATTTTCAAAAATGTACTTGATTGATCTTAATATCTTTAACGGTTTACGAGATATTTCCCTTTAAACATCCCAAAGCATAAAAAAACAGTACACAATTAATTAAATTAATATTTTAATTACCAAAAAAAACTTATATGACATAATCGGCTTAGTTTGATGTCTAGTATCTTCAGTTACTCTACGGCCCATAAGTTATGGGACACCCTGTATAGTCACCATAAAAATCGATAATTTCTTTAATAAAAAGAGAGATAGTTAAAAGTTGTCGCGCACGCGCATATCGTTTGTTTATATGCATTGAAAGTTGGGATTGGTTAAGACCACAATTATAACCAAAAAGTGATTTGGGAATTTTTTTTACAGCATAATTTACAGTAAAAAATTGGAAAATGGATTTATTTATAAATTAATTTATTTAATCAAGAAAAGATCGAGGAAAAGATGCATTAAACATAAATTTGAAAAATTCATCCAACAAGGAAGATTTCAATTCAAAATACCTAATTCTATAAATTATTTAATGTTTTTATAAAAAAGTCAAATACTCCTGATGGGATTTGAACCTGTGACCTTTCGATCTGTAGGCCATAGCTCTAGTCTCTACGCTATGGCAACACATAACAATTTTATGTTTAATATATGACATTTTCTTAAGCGGGGCTTGTTTTGACTGGTAATAGATTTTTTAGTATATTCTTAATTTTTTATAATTTCAGATGGCGTATTTTGACACTCTAATTCAAAATCAATCGACAAATACATGATAAATAAGTTAAACACTAAACTACTTTCTAAAATTTGTTCTTTTTAATAAATCGGAGTGGTCCGTCAAATTGGCATATGTTTAAATTAATAGTGTGCCTTGTATTTCCACTCTAGAGTTGAAATATTTTTTTTCACAAATCAAAGGTTTTTTTAATAATAATTCTTTGTGGTCGTAGGAAAAATAGTGTACATTACTCGTGTGAAAGTAATTATTCTAAAACTCGGAGAATTTATATATCTCCTCGTTTGAAAAGTATCACTTTCATCACTTGTTATGTAATATACTAATTATATTAAAGGAAGTAATAGGTCACCAAAAGCTTTTTTTTCAGCAAGCACCGAATTAGACCACAAACTAAGATGGGATATGTTTCGACTGTCCGAGTTAGAGTGTTACAATGCCATGCTCACAAGACTGTATAAGCAAGAGTTGCAAAATATTGTTATGAGATACGAATCTTACAGGTAATAACTATATACCAATGAGGATTAAGCATTAGATATATGGTTTTCTTTTATAACGCAAGACAACAAGAGTTGGGATGCAAAGTTCTAGTTGGTTCCTGAATGAAACCTGGAACGTTTTGTGAATGAATTCGCGTGTACGCGCAGTACATTTTCTATATTCGCGTAATGTGCCGCGTTTGCCAAAGACAGACTAAGATTTCTTTGGTTTTTTTTTGGGAATGTTTGTAATATACAGGGTGGTCCGCCCTCGACGCAGCATCTAAATTAGTCAACTTTTTAATATTTTTTAAAAACAATGATAAAGATTAGGTCTACAATTTAAAATTATTATACAGGTTGTCTCAAATACTTGAGGCATATGCAACATTTTTTTTTTTAAAGGAACACACTATATATTATTTTCCAATTCCCTATACAATTTCTCTTATATTTTATATAAAAAGTCATGTCTAAATTCAATTGTTTTTGAGATATTGACGTTTCAAATATGACATTTTCAGGCTTTAACAGGCTGTAGGTAGCGTTGGAACGGCGCATCTTAGAGTAAAACGGTTTTTACCTCCCGATCTTAGTAGTTTATTTTCTATCCACAGAGATCAACTTAATTTTTAACATGTTAAACCAAAAAACCGGTTTTACGGTTTGACATGTTAAACCGGAAGTTGTGACTTTTAAATAGAGAATAAAAACTTAAGATAGAGAGGTGAAGACCATTTTTCTCTAAGATGCGCCGTTCTAATGCTACAGCTTGTCAAAGTCTGAAAATGCAATATTTTAAACGTCAATATCAAAAACCATTGAATTTAGACATTATGGCAAAATATATTGAAAATTAGAAAATAATATGGTATACAGCGTGTTATGGAATAGCCTTATTATATTTAAATGGGTGACTTCTTGGGTGTCCTAGAAAAACACTCCATGGTTTGTTTTTTGAAAAAATCAATAAATCTGATTTTTTCGATTAAATCGTGATTTTTTTGATTTTTATCAATTTATACTGATTTTTTCCTTAAATATGGCAATAATGAACTTTAAAATCACTTATTTTGTCTCTATTCGCCCAAAAATATTTGTCTAGTTTTACAGTTAGAAAATCTCCACGGCGACATACAAAATAACTTGTATTGACATGAAAATTTTCGGCAGCGCGCAGCGTAATTTATGAATATTTTATACGCTGGACTAATGACGATTAGTTATGTTTTTACACTTACATAATCTATCTAAACACTTCGCTTTAAATGAACTATCTTCCTTTTTTGTGAATTTCCTGATCAGTTATTTGCTACGGCGACTTGTTTTTAAAGCAATTTATAATTTAATTAAAATTGAAAAAATCAGTTGATTTAAATCGTCGCAACCCTGGTCTCGATTATTTACGATAAAAACATGCTGAAAGGTAGAAAATGTACACATTTGACAAGTTTATTCAGAAACCTCTTAAGTTCCATTCTAAAACCAACTGGAATTTGAGCTTATAAAGAGAATGAGAGCCCTTATATTTGATTCTCATTAACTGCACGAACACATTTAGGAGTATATTTTGTGAAAATACGCAAAAAAGGTTAACATTTTATATTTCTAATAGTGCTGCATTTACCCTCCTTTCTTTTTAGATCTGCATTAATGGTAGAAATGGAGAAATTTAGGGTCAATCAGACAAACCCTAGGCTGTGATCTGAAGGAGAAAAATGTTCCTAATGTTTTAAATTATTTTATTTTTAAGGATTGTAAAGTGACATATCTACAGTTAATACTACGGTATATTTTCACATATTTACAAGAAAGTCTTCTGTGGCATATTTAAAAACTATTAAGTGAAGTAAAATTGTTAAGCTATGTTTGAATTTTATTTTTTTAAGGCTACGTTTGAACATGCGCATCAGATTTGTATGTTTCTTTTTTTAAATTATAAATACTGGATATGGAATTTGCACACAAAATAAGTTTCACATCACACAAGATAGTAAATACATACAGGGTGTCCCACCGGGAACCGAATCGATCTATATATAGAAAACTATACATAGGAAAATTTTGAATATTTGACAGTATGCTGATGCTAATGGGGGCGACCGGGCTAAAATATTTTCATAATGGTGGCACATAAGTGTCAACTTGCTTATTTTAAATGGGGCACCCTATATATTATTACATTTTTGCATTCTACGCAAGATTCTAGGCAGATTTTGTATACCATGTCCTATACCTATGTCTAAACGTTTTTGACAAATTTGAATTTTTATGTCAAAAATGACGTTTGCAAGCCTTAAAATAATTATCAGTTTTTTCTATAAAGAAGCCTTATTTATTTAATTTAAGTGGAATTCCTTGTTATAAAGGACCTGCTTTAATAGATTTTTTATAATATTTTGATGACCATTAATACAGGGTGTTTAAAAAAGATTAAAAATGAAAATGAAAAAACTGTCAAAAGTCCAGATTTTCAAATGGAAACACCCACATTTCATAATTATTTCTTATTTAGCATTAATAATAAGGGTAAGTTTGTATAAGATTGTATATCCCAAAAATTCTTAGTTTTCGAAGTATTGCCAATTTAATATTTTTATATGGGTATTTTGCTGCAGATTTTAGGTTCAGTTACTCTTAGTTGGCTATGACGGCGTTGAAAAACAATCAAATGCCATTTAAACATTATTATTAAGCACATTGTGATAGTAGTGATAGCTTCTGTTTTTGCGGATATCGAATGGTAAATGTGACATGATATAACTTTATCACATTCTCCATAAATAATAAATAAGTTTAAATAATCTTCGTTTGTATAATTTAAGCGCCCGGGAATGATTATTAATAATGTTAAGTGACAGCGTCATAGATTTTTTTAGCATTTGATTGTTTTTCAACGCCGCCAACTAAGAGTAACTGAACTTAAAATCTGCAGCAAAATCCCCATATAAAAATATTAAATTGGGAATATTTCGAAAACTAAGAATTTTTGGGATATACAACCTTATACAAACTTACCCTTATTTTTAATGCTAAATAAGAAATAATTATAAAATTTGGGTGTTTCCATTTGAAAATCTAGACTTTTTGCAGTTTTTTCAATTTCAATTTCATTTTTAATCTTATTTTTTAAACACCCTGTATTAATAGTTATCAAAATATTATAAAAAATCTATCAAAGCAGGTCTTTTATAACAAGGAATCCCACTTAAATTAAATAAATAAGGCTTCTTTATAGAAAAAATTGATAATTATTCTAATGCTTGCAAACGTCATTTTTGACATAAAAATTCAAATATGTCAAAAACGTTTAGACATAGGTATAGGACATGTTATACAAAATCTGCCTAGAATCTTGCATAGAATGCAAAAATGTAATAATATATAGGGTGTCCCATTTAAAATAAGCAAGTTGACACTTTCTTCCGGTATAACCGGAAGTGCCACCATTATGAAAATATTTTAGCCCGGTCGCCCCCATCAGCATCAACATACTGTCAAATTTTCCTATGTATAGTTTTCTATATATAGATCGATTCGGTTCCCGGTGGGACACCCTGTATAGTGTCCCCCCAGATCGACGCATGAATAGGTAAAATATACTGAAATTTTTTGAGTTGCAACTTCATATTTTGGGGTTCAGCCCTGCTTGGATAGAAACTAATTTGTGTTTCGAAAAATCAAGTATGCGTTTGAAATTTACTAAAAACTTCTTTTTTTCCATTAGTAAAGTGCGTTTTCTCTAGGAGATACCAAAATATGTTATTAAGAAAATATATTTAGATGGAAAAACTGAGAACAAATTTTAAAATCCTATGCCTACTTTTTTAATTTGACACACAAAATTAATCAACTGAAATCAAATGTAAAGACCACCAACTTCACAAAGAAATTCATGAATCATTTTCATCATTTATTCAAAGTCTGAAAATGCCATACTTAAATGTGAATACTTGAAAAACATTTAATTTAGATATGACATTTTCCACAAATGGGTATAGATTTTTGTGAAAATTAGAAAATATTTTTGTATAAAATTTGCAGAATTATATTCTATTGTGCGGTATGAAATACAGAGTGATTTCTAAGTTGATACTTCTTTTTCAGCTGTATATAGAAGGCATTAAAATAAACATTTTCAAATACCTTTTTTTTTAAACTTAAAAATAGGCGAGATACAGAAGTAAAAAATCTAAGTGCGGGCCTGCTATACTTTATGTTGTTTGTCTTATTTCTTATTACATGCAATTACGGGTCGGTGGTGAGTTATTTGGCAATACGCTGCGGTGTGTTTTTCTAAAGCAAGTTCATTTTAAATTGGTGACACGTGAAAATGGTAAAATTTGAAAACAATGAACTAGTAGATATGGTGCTTATTTACGGTGACTGTCAAACTGCGGCTGATGCTTCGAGATTATACACAGAACGCTCTCCCTTGCGGGCTCATCCTACACCTAGAAGTTTTCTTAATGTTATTAAACGGGCAAGTTCGGCAGGACCGTATTTGATTCATAGTGTTATAAATAAATGTAAGTATCTTATTTTTGAGTTTTTTTAAAAATGTTTATTTTAAAACAGAAGTATCAACTTAGGAATCACACTGTATATGTAAATTGATTGTGTAAAAATAATTATTCTATAATCAGACATTTTGATTATACATATTCATAATAACAGAGTAACAGACAAATCTGACACATTTAGAAAATTTTCACCAATCCCTTTAACATAGTAACTGTCTGAAAAAAATATCTACTATATTTTCAGTGATCAACTACCAGCTTCATCACCAACATTTTGATAGTGCGGCTCTAAATTTAGGAGTATTGTTTTTACCTGTGTATGTTTGTTTATAGTGTCACTTTCCGATTAAACTGTAGTTGTTGTCAAGTTGCGTACATCACTGAAAGTATTTTTGAATTTATGGCATAAATAATTTGTTCTAGTTTTTATGATTTAATATAGACAAATCAGATTTTAATATACCTATCTCTTAATAGTTTTCAGAATAACAGTGTGTTATAGGGTAAAAGTTTTAAACTGGATTGGCAAAAACGAGTTGTAAAAATAGGTTTAAGAAACTAAAAATATTTTCGTTTCCTTACTAGAGTATGTGTTACATTTTTTGGTTTAAGATTTTGGGTTTGTAATTATCTATTGTACACAAACACCGCACCAAAATTGACGATTTTTTCAGGCATCAAGTATTTTAGGACTTAGATTACTATTTTTGTTGGAAATGTGTTGTTTTTGATATATTCCTTTTTAAAGTACTTATTTGTAAATATAAATTTTTATTGAAAAATCGATATTTAGGTGTATTTTATTACATTCAGGTCCAATAATTTCTATGGAAACAATTGTCTCAACGATGGTTCCTTTGGAAATAACCTTTCTGGTAAAATTACCAGGAGATGGATAAAACAGGCCTCAAACTCCTCAATGCTAAAATATGATAGAATTAATTTAAAAGACTGGATTTTAAAAATAAATAACGCAACCCTAAAGAAAAATGGAATTTCCAATGAAATTTGTTAATAGAATCATTATCTAATCCCTAAAATACATCACACAATCATAATTATTGTCAGTTTTGGTGTGTTTATATGGGATAATTACTGACATTTTTAATTATTATTTTGACTAAGGACCACTTCTAGATTTAATTTTCCAGTTGTTCTGAAACTTTTGGATGTGCTACATCATCTTTATGTTCATTTATATTGTCAACTTTTGTTAAGCTGAACCCGCTCAATCTGTATACTTCTGCCTTCTTTATGTTTAGTGTTTTTGCCCATTGGTGACCTAAAAAAAAAGATTGCCATTAATAAAATGCTTTATTTTAATAAAAAATGTGTTTTCTATTAATCATACTCCAAATTTTGTAAAAGGTAGGCTAGTTTAGTTATCAGCGCTAAAACAAGTAGGTATATTTTATTGTATTTTTATAAACACAAAATAACATTTTTAAACATTACTAGTTGAACGTAGGGGCAAAAATGGGAAATATAAGACATTTGCTAGGAAATTTAGATAATATACGGGTTATACCGGGAGATAGCTCGATTTCCTCTGGTGATTTTAACCCACGAGATGCAGCCCAGTCGGTCTTTCCTTGCATCATTTGGTAGCATACATAGCCAAAAGCATTCCAAGCTATAAAAGCATATCCTAAAGAAATTCTGTGTTTCCAAAGTTCAGCATGTTCTGCTGGCATAGGGTTGCTATATCTTCTTATCAGTTTATGTAACCAACGAAAGCCAAAAAAGGGCATTTTATTTTTGTTTTAGTGATAATATAATTCAGAAAAGTAAGGCTATAGAGAGTGGTAATTTGACATCGACTACTGTCAAAGATTGATATCAGCTGATGTGATAAAGCATTCGGAAATTGACACCAACTTGTGTATGGAGTACAACGACAACCTATTATTCCTCTGTGGTATGGCCTTGCAGTTTGCACCGAATAAATCTTTATTTTCTGTGCTCTAATAAATGAAAGAAGTTTTTTCTTGCTAAGATTGTTTACAATTTAAAATTGTCAGACAAATTTTTCTCATTGACGTTGATAGAAATCACCAGAGATTCACCATAAATAAAAAGAACATGATTTTTGTTCCACCGGTAATACAATAGGCAATTTAAGAATGCGATTCGGCTCATTCGGCGGACTTACCGGTAAAAAGGAATATACCTTAATATACGACGCCTCCAAAGGGCTGTCATGTCATTTCTTGCCATTCTTTTGAATTAAACGTTTTACCTCTTCGTTCGCTGCTAGGCCCATACCCGTGGGGGACCTACAGCTTAACGTGGATTCCGAACCACGATCCTCATTCGACACTCCTCCCCAAGGGCTAGCGCTCGGTTTGTTGCGCCAGTGTATGACCAACCGATTGGGGCGTGTGTACCTTCCTCCGCATCCCATGAGATATCCGATCGATCTCATCCGGCCTAGTGTGGGCCTAGTTACCGGCGGGTTGGGAGATGATACATTTTACACACTTCCCTGCATTCTTAAACCTACTAAAATTCGGACATCCTTTTTTTTATTGTGTGTATGCAATTTAAAGGGCTGTCAACTTGTGTCATTGAATGACCCATGGCGTTCTTGATGGACGTGAAGACAAGGCCTTGGAATAACCTACAGATTGGGTAGTGTATGCAATAACTCCATATTGTAGAAGTAATTATTGTTGATGTGTACCCTCTCCAGTACCCCACGACATTTCAATTTAAATTTTCACTTGTCGCAGAAGTCCTTGTTTGTGGAACAGTTGACAACGCGCAGCGTTTTCTTGAAACTTTAGTTCTAGCACAGAGGAATGATAAGTTGGCCTGTCGTTCCGATAAAGAGCAACTAATAGCGATTTCGGTTTACAGATCTCGGGCACTCTGAGAGCGCTCTGTGACGTCATAGATCTGCTTGAGATCTGTCATAGCCATATAGTGAGATATCTCGATTTCGATAATCGAACACGCAAATTTCGGAGAGAGCACTCTCAGAGTGCCCGAGATCTGTAAACCGAAATCGCTATAAGTGTTCGGTAATCCACTAATTTCGGGCTCTCTTTGGAACGTACTCATTAGAAAGGGAGCCTACTTTTGAAAAAAATTTGACTGACAAAAAATAAAAATCAAAAATGGCGAATTAGAACAAATAATTACAAAATTTGAAGTCTTGTCAAACAAAGTTTAACGTTTTTTTCGCAATTCAATCTAAAAAAATTCCCGTAGTATGTTCAGATAACTTTACAAACATAGCAACCAAAATGTAAGTACGAAAAAAGTCGATAACTCACCGTTAATAATTATTTATTCAAAAGGACTGCCTTATTAGGAAAAAATAGATAATGTAAGGCAATCCCCTTTTTTACTATATATGAAGGCCGGTCTGTTTTAGTTGTAGTGAAACATTTATCAAGTCATCAACAATAATGGAGAAGGCAAAGACAAGTACAGAGGACTTGAGTCTGGATAGTTCAACGGAGTCCCTTAAGTCTGGCACTTCGAAAGAAGATGACAATACAAGCCAGTTAATTAGGTAAGTCTATGTTTTGATCTCTCTTTCGTTTCATACTCGTTCCCTGAAAAGAAAAATTACTTGTCAGCATCCTTGTTTGTTGTGTTGTTGCTCATTACGTAGTTCCAACTTGAGGAGGCTTACCTCCCATTCTTTTCATAGTACCATATTTCTATAAAAATTTTAAAATATTGTTTGTTGTAATTGGTAAATAATAGAGTATAGTACTGGTAAACTAATTTATTCAGTTGATAATTTCAAGATTTTAAGATTTTCTTCAACAATAAATTTTTTTATAAAAAATGGTTACAAAAAATCACAGTAGGTTAATCAAATCATAGTATATAGTGTGTAAATTCATTATTGACTATTGAGGGTAGGTATTCTTCTCTTATTTTTTTTTGCAAGTTTAGTAAGCCTGAAAAAAGGTGAGGTGAGCTGTGAATAGTATATTCTTAAATAATAACTATGAATGCAAAGAAAACAATAATATGTCCAAAACAGGTAGAGAAAAAAACATTTTTTTTTTACTTTACAATGCCTTTATTCCAAACTAACTATTCTAGTTCATTAGTTGGAATGGCAATACCTACCTATAATAAAAGAGAAAATAAAATAAACAAAAAAATAATAAAATTAAGTTAATCCAATTTAATTAGGATATAAGTAATTAATAAAAAAAATATAAATAATTTCCTTTAGTAAATAGGTACATACCTACTTCTTTAACTAAAAAAAAAGTTTTTTAATTCCTTTTATTTTTTTCAGAAGGTTTTTATAATGTATTATATAAAAGTGATTTTTTTCCAAAATTACTTTTAACTTGTATCTTTAGTTTGATAATTTGCATACCTATAAAATAACATATTTTTATAATGACGGACTGCTGGCAAATTCATCCTTTAAAGGAGTTATAAGGTAGTTCAAAGTGTACTTATATAGAGAAAGAAATGTACAGGGTGTCCCATCTCGATGGGCCACTTTGTCCATTGCTACTAATTTTTCTCTTTTTATAAAATTTAATTTTAAAAAATATCACTTTATTGGTGATCTTAATTTTAAGACACTTGACAATTATTTAATCTGCACCTTGAGGGTTGCATCTCCACCTATTTTTTATACAGAAAATGAAGTTATATTATGGAAATTTCAAAATTATTCTTACTCTGAACACTTTCACAGGTCCAATGACAATTCCTTAATAGAATTTGTCCTCAACACCGATTCCGAAATCAACCCCAATTCCAAACCACCAAAATCCATTAATCCCTGTGAATCCCTGAAGGCTTTGATCGAAGGAGACAGTAAAGAAAATAACAGGTTACATTTTATGTACTTTTCTAGTTTTTTTTTAATATGGCATTACTAACATAACCAACTACGATAAACCATTTCATTCATAAAAGGATATTTTCGCCCCACCTACAACTCACTGTTTATTGAGGATATTTTCTCGTATATGTCTATAAACACTTAATCCTACCACTAAATCAGTTACTTTACAGACCTGGTACTGGTAACTGGTACAATAATGTTTTGTTAAAATGTTCTCAAATACAGTGCTATAAATTCGTGTGCAAATTGAAAACGGTTAGAGATACGAACGAAGAGTTAATCGAGGCAAAGTGTGGTATTTTCGGGCTTAATAATTTGGTGAAAAAAAATTGTAAATTTTCCGAATGCCTTCGGAGATATCCGAAAAAAGACGGAAATTTTTTGCGTCTTCATATTTGACTGGAAAAATAACAAATACACTTCTATATAACCGTTTGTTTTATGTTCTATAAGATGGCGTTATCAGTTTTTAAATTGGACATTTCGTTCTTTCGATAACAACCTCAAATAAATTTTTTTAAATACGGAACTGGAATTTTTTATTCAGTTTTAAGGATTTTTAAGCTTTAGAAATTTAACACAATATAAAGGTTTTTGAAATTGGAACGTTTTCTCATCTAATAACGTATTTTTAAATTATCCTTTTATGTTATTATGATGATCCTCAACATTTAGAGCCAAACTAAAAAAATATATATCTGTGATTTGAAGAATTTGTCCATTTTTATTCAAAAAGATCCGATAATATATAGGTATATGTAAAAATAAAACCTAATTTAATTAAAAAAAAATAATCTTAATACAAGTCATAAAAATGAAATAACCATAAAACCTAAAATAAATAATAGACAAAAACATTTCATATATTTTAATTTTTATTTAAACGATTATTTACCAACAAAAATTAAAGAATACAAGGTGGCGCATTGAAAACGAAACAGATACATTTACTGGCAGCTCAGTTCTTTTTTGGAAAAACGCTTAGACCCGTCGATTTTGTTTTCGAGGGGTACACCAAATTGGCAAAAAATTACGTTAACACGTGCAGCCCCTAGGGCGGGGGTGGTACCACCCCTAAAATCTTAAATGGAAAGGAGGGTTGAGTGATACCTTATTTTAAAGGTCTTTCAATTCCCTTCATAACGATGTAAAATTTTTGTACTTCAGTTCACTCGACCCCCCTTTCCATTTAAGATTTTAGGGTGGTGCCACCCCCGCCCAGGGGGCTGCACGTGTTAACATAATTTTTTCCAATTTTGTGTCCCCCTCGAAAACAAAATCGACGGGTCTGAGCGTTTTTCAAAAAAATAATTGAGCTGCCAGTAAATGTCTCTGTTTCGTTTTCGATGCGCCACCCTGTATATTTCATTAAAAAAATATAAAGTCTAAACAAAAATATGGATGTTAAAAACAGATAATTTATAAATATTTTTGGAAATGCTCTTATTAATATTATTGTAAATATATATTTATATAACATAATATTTTTTAAAATTTTATTATACTTAACTTTAAAAATTGTGTTTATATACAAAGAATAGTTGGACGCGATCAGCTGTTCGTGATGTCGGCAGCTATTGCAAGGGTTTGATAATTATTTACTCATTAAAATAGGAAAGGGTAATTTCGTGATTATTATAATTTATGCTGATTATTGTTAAGCTCGCGTGTTCTAGGTCAGCTTATATAGTTATAAAGAAAATTAACATTACTTAATGCCAATGAATGTCATTAAATTAAAATCTAAATATAACAAGCAACAGCAAAATTACTTGCATTCTGGCAGCTAGATTTCTAGTGACATAATCTGAGATTAAAATAACATTTAAAAGATGTTTACATTGTTAAATGCACAATAGCTATTTTTGCCCCAATGAGGATCAAGCATGTTGAGTTAGCATTCTCTATCTAAGGCCCCATTTTATAAAGTTCTTCTAAACCTAGATTTAAACCGAAGTATAATTCTAAAATTGTAAAAATTCCAGGTAGGTAGGTATTTGTGGGTTTAGGACAATAAAAAACAATTCCTCTAAATTAAAAAATTGCCGACGTTTCGACCTTTATTAGGTCTTTCTCAAGGCTATTTCACAAAGTCGAGGAACATAAGTCGAAAACAATTGTTAAAATCATCTCCAGACGGGAACACACATTACAAACTGACATGGAACAAATATTCTGTAAAAATAACGAACCACACCACAACGAGTACTGTTAATATCTAGATATATATATATCTATATATTTTTTAATTTAGAGGAATTGTTTTTTATTGTCCTAAACCCACAAATACCTACCTACCTGGAGTTTGAAATAGGACGCTAATTTCATAACATTGTAAAAATTATTATGTGGAATTGACAGCAAAATTTAAAACTAATCAACCGGATCATAAACTTATTTATTATGGTACATTATATTAATTAAGTTATGTTATGACCAGGTACTATTGTGCCGATAAAAAACTGGGACAAGAGATTTACAAAAACAATGTAAGAAATACATATCCCCTAGACTATAAAAGGTGTCTAGAGCTAAAAAGGAAAAACATTCAAAATTTAAAAAGTAACCTAGGTTACATAATGGAATGTTTTGTATTTTTCGATACGGGGTGGTTAAATTTGAGAGACATCATATAATATGGATAAAGTAAATTTATTAGATTTTTTTAAAGTCAAATATTTTATAAATTATTATATTTACCATTACCACAAAATAATAAATAAAGCTAATACAGGTAATAAAATACATTTAATAAAAAGAAAAAAATTGCGAACACAAAGTTTGTCAAAACAACACAAAATTAATATTTGGTCATAGAACCATTTCTGTTTATTACTTTTTGGAGCCTTTGTGGCATACTTAAAACTAAGTTTCTACATAATTCGACAGTTATTTCATCCCAAGCTTGATTTATCCTATGACGTAATTCATCCCTGTTTCTAGGTTGAAAATCATGTTTATACATAGATTTGACCATGGCACCCCAAATGTTTTCTATCGGGTTCAAATCGGGACTCTTCGAAGCCCAGGGAAGAACTGCTATGTTATTTTCTTGGAGAAAATTTTGTACAATGCGCGCTGTGTGTATTGGAGCATTATCATGCTGAAATGTGTAATTTTGACCGTATACAGCGTTTACCGATGGTATCATCACTTCGTTTAGTATATTAACGTATACTGCTGCAGTTAGTCTTCCTTCGACGATTTGGCAAAGTCCTGGTCCTCTAGCGCTAATCCAGCCCCAAACATTTATGGAGAAACGCCCACTTTGGTTGGTTTTGTGGGTGTATCTCTCATCATACCGCATGCCGGAAGGCCTATACACCCGAATTCTCCCATTATTGCATGACTGAAAAGTTTTCTCGTCAGAAAATATAACTGTTTCCCATAAATTTATTTGATTAATATATTCATGTGCAAATTCTAACCTGCCCTGTTTATTTATTTCCGTTAAAAAATTTTTATTGGCAGCACAACGGCTTCGTATATCGGAATTTCGAACCCTGTCTCTAGCGGTATTTGCAGAACCTGGAAAATTCGTCTCTTCTTTTGCCTTGTTTGCAGTTTCGAAGGGATGATCCCTTAGATAATTAACCAGTCTTCTATCATGATCATCAGTAGAAATTTTAGGGGGACCAGAACCTGCATTCCTAATAATAGTCCCATGTCTTGCTATTTTTTGTTTTGCCAATAGCACGGTATTCTTGCTTACTCCCAGTTCATCTGCAATATCCCTAATAGCAACACTATCTCGCAACCGACTATAAATAATTGCCTTTTGCTGGGGGGTTAATTGTGGCATATTTACAAATAATATATGATTGTATGTTTGACGAGTCAATCATAAAGTGACTATCTTTATTGACATGCAAATTTTCATGACATTTTACTGGTACCAGGCTTGATGTAAAATTATTCTTAATAGTCTAGGAGAAAATAGAAAAATTTCCTTTCCCAGTTTTTTATCGGCGCGATGGTACATCACTTTTAACTAGAACTTTGCTGTCAATCCCACATAAAATTACCATTTTTTGACATTTCCTCGATTTAAACTGTTTTACGGTTACATTAATTGTCTAGCTTTCGGAATTTTTTTTATAAGGAAAGTGTTCAAGAGAAATCGCTAGATTTTTTTTTAAGTGGTCGTTAGAGGACGTATTATTAATGCTAAATTCCTTAATATGAAAAACTTATGAACTTTGGTCCAGCACTTATTGCTCCAACTCCGCAAATAAAGGGGTGGGGGGAAATACATACATTTTTTTTGAAAAAATTAAACATCTTTTAGGGACAACGAAAATGATCAAACTTGGTATCGCTTAAAAGAGATTGTTTTCGGTGGCGGCTCGACCTGTTTAAGAGACATACCCCCCCCCCCCCCTTTGGTAACTTCCTTGGGCATAATTAACTAAATATAATATACGCCTTTGGCTACAAAACATAACGAAGTTGTATGATAAAGAAAGATATTTATACAGGGTGTGTCAATAAGGTGTCGGGCTTTGATAGCACCTTAACTATCAAAGATAGGAAAAAAAGTGTAATATAAAAGTTAAATGGTTTGTTAGGATGCATAACCTAAAAATATTTTAAAAACTACAGGGTGGTCCTAAAAAGTGGTACTGAATAATAAAAAAGAAAATTAAATGGGACACCCAGTATAATTTTCCAGAATATGATTCAATAGAATAAGGACTTTGCAACCATCTTAAAATTTTTGAACTAAAATGCAACGTTGCCAAGTAATTAATTTTTTTCCGAAATTTTAGTAATTTTAAGGGTATCGTAAAAAAATCATAGTAACCTGTGGATTAACCCTAGGCAAATATAATTTACATTGTGGGTACTTTAAGGTACGATAAATTGATCGATAACAATGTTTTTTAAATCTCTTATACAGAGCGTTCGGTATAAGTTGGACAACTCGACAGTTTTAAAAATGCTTTATTTCAATTTTTTTAAATGGGACCCCCATAATTTTCTTAGGCAAAAGAATTTATCTTTCGAAAACCTTACTTTTTTATTAAACATGTCATATATCTAAATATTATAGTTTTTGAAATATTTTAGGATTTGTCTTAACTTAGGGTAAAAAAGGAAAGTTCTAATTGAATAATTTAGTCAAGATTGCTTTGGAACAAAAAATAAATAATTTTCTTTATCACAGCTGTCATTGCAAAATTATTTCGCTAACATTGTTGTTTAAAATTTAGTGTCCCGAACTAACTTTATCGAAATAGAAAAATATGAGTTATGATAAAGTTAGTTCAGGAAACTAAAATTTAAACAGTAATTAAACACAAAATATTGGCGAAATAATTTTGCAATGACAGCTGTGATAAAGAAAATTATTTATTTTTTGTTCCAAAGCAATCTTGACTAAATTATTCAATTAGAACTTTCCTTTTTTACCCTAAGTTAAGACAAATCCTAAAATATTTCAAAAACTATGATATTTAGATATATGACATGTTTAACAAAAAAGTAAGGTTTTCGAAAGATACATCCTTTTGCCTAAAAAAATTAGGGGGGTCCCATTTAAAAAAATTAAAATAAAGCATTTTTAAAACTGTCGAGTTGTCCAACTTATACCGAACGCTCTGTATAAGAGATTTAAAAAACATTGTTATCGATCAATATATCGTACCTTAAAGTACCCACAATGTAAATTATATTTGCCTAGGGGTAATCCACAGGTTACTATGATTTTTTTACGATACCCTTAAAATTACTAAAATTTCGGAAAAAAATTAATTACTTGGCAACGTTGCATTTTAGTTCAAAAATTTTAAGATGGTTGCAAAGTCCTTATTTTATTGAATCATATTCTGGAAAATTATACTGGGTGTCCCATTTAATTTTCTTTTTTATTATTCAGTACCACTTTTTGGGACCACCCTGTAGATTAGAAAATGTTTTTAGATTATGCATCCTAACAAACCATTTAACTTTTGTATTACACTTTTTTCCCTATCTTTGATAGTTTAGGTGCTATTAAAGCCCGACACCTTATTGACACACCCTGTATATTTGTTTAAAGATCATACTTGGTGGGTACATAAACTAAACTGGATATACAAAAGCAGCCGAAATATTAAACAGATACTTTAAAGTAAACATTTTTAGCATATTACAACAACCCTATAAGTTTTTACATGGGAATTCACCACACAGTTCCATTCTTAGATGAACTATTTCTACAAAGATTTATAAATAAAAATAGCGGTAGGGAGGCACTTAGGGCTGCCACATTTTTATTGTTGTTGACCTGGAGTCTATGCAGTGGGCAAGTGAGTGGGCACTACCCAAATCAAAAATAACTTCTAAAAAAAAAGGTCACTGGGTGGGCACTCATAGGGTGGACCAGTGTCCGCAATAACCCATAACCGAGTCAGGGTGTCAACCTGGAGAGAGGGTTTTAACCTGGAGACTCCAAACCAAACTGGAGACTCCAGGTCAGACCTGGAGAGGTGAAGCGATGGACCGGTAATTACTGCTGTTATACCTTTGGTTAACCTTGAATGTACTCCCAGTACAAGAAACGCTTGAACCATGTCCTTCTCGATGAACGTGAAGACAAGGTGGCGCCGCCAGGATTTTGAAAGTATATCTCAATAATAAAAATCTTCCTAGAGTATTACAAACCTTTTCTACAGACAATTTTAAAACATGATGCGAAAGCAGGAATTTTAAAAACATGACAATAAGAAGAGATTTAGTTAGGGTTGAGATGATTAAAATCACGACTAAAATCATGATTTTAACCAGTATGATTTAAAAAAAAGTCATGATTCATTTAAAAAAAAGTTTTTAAATTTTAACACTTAAAATGTATTTGTTCATACAAAAAATAAAACCAAGACGCATTTTTATGTGGTGTTATTAATTATTTTATTATATTAATAAATATAAAATTTGCAACACTGCGCGGACGAAATGTTCACGTTAATATAAGTTTCGACAAAGGCGTAAACTTGCAAAAACTACGCGAACGAAATTTGTATGTTAAAACTTCTCCAGTTTTGCGTCGTATCTGTACTATTCCTGCCTAAAAATATTTGTTTACTTAACAAAACAAAATATAAGCCGTTAGAAATATTTAAAAATAATAACATTTGTAAAAGCTGGTAAAATTTAAAAAAAAATCAAAAAAATCATCGATTTTTGATTTTTTTTAAATCATGATTTTTATCAACCCTGGATTTAGTACATTGTGACAATGCTCAAGTACCAAAGGTATCTGAAGACGATGTTCTTCAAGAAGTCGACGAAGAAATAGTTTGACAATATTATTGAAGAAATATAATTTTTTTTTGCACTTTATAGATATTCACAGTATATTCAAATATTTTCACATAAACTAAAGCGGGCCTCAGGCGGTCAATATTATTTAAAGGAAAAAAGGAAAGACAACAAAGTCTCGGTCTCAGCAAATATAATTGTGTGGTTACACGTGTTTCACCCTTTCGGGCATCATCAGACCCAGAATTTAAAACAGAAAAGAAACAGTTACAACATATTAAAATTTAAAAATGTCATTTTTTCACCCTTTCGGGCATCATCAGACCCAGAATTTAAAACAGAAAAGAAACAATTTAAAAATGACATTTTTAAATTTTAATATGTTGTAACTGTTTCTTTTCTGTTTTAAATTCTGGGTCTGATGATGCCCGAAAGGGTGAAACACGTGTAACCACACAATTATATTTGCTGAGACCGAGACTTTGTTGTCTTTCCTTTTTTCCTTTAAATCTATATCCGGTCTCTTTGAGAAATATGGACGATTTCTTCGGTCAATATTATTGTCAATATTTTATATTGACAATATATGGGCAATATCATAGACATAAAAGAAATTTAATATCCTGTCTTTTCTATGAAGCAATGCCTATACCTATCTTTGCTCAAAAAAAAGTTATTTGCATAAAGTAAAAAAAAAAAATATTTAATTTTTTGCACTTTTGTGTTAAATTATTCTTAACATAATTTGAACTGAATAGACTTGTACATTTTTTAATTACGCCATTTCGATAGAGAATCTAACTCTACAAAATTTTTGCTATAAAATACCCCAAAATTTTGCTTCGTTTTCGAGATATACTTGCCTATCTTCAGTTTCCCCCCTCTAATTTAATAGCACTCTGCGGTTTTTTCATTTTGATTGACCAATTGAACGATTTATGTAACAAAAACCCACACACTCTGTAATTCCTTTTTCCCCTCCTTTTTAGGACATAATCAATAGCCTAATACTGACTCTCTAATAGACGGTTTTTACAAATCCTCTAATTCTTTCAACAAAGATTTCTCTAAAACGGCTGGCTCTTGAATCGAAATAATTATCTCCGATCCGTTGTAACAAAATTGTGCTTTTAGTATTGGATATATTTATTTATGTTCAATGATTTGATTAGCTCATTTGCAAAAGCTGTGTATTAAGGCAACAACCTTTAACAAAAAAATATGATTAATTGCCCAAATTTGACCATCACACTACAAATTGTGAATACGAAATTACTTTTAAGCGCAAATAGCGTTAAATGATGCAATCAATAATGACATTTAAATAACATCCTGTGTTAAACTATTGTAAATCAATGGCGAATCGATGATGACATTGATAACATGACTAGTAGCTTAAAAATGTTAAATAACAGTATATGTAGTAGCTTTTGCAAATACCTAGTTTGTGTGTTAATTTAAGGAGCTATGACTGCACTAAATTTGCCGTGGTAAATTGCGGTATTCTTGTCTCAAATTACAAAGCCACAAGTAAATTATTAATTTTCTTTTCACTAAAAGAAAGGCGGGTGTGGGTGTGAGACAGTTATTTTCATGCAGAAAAAATCTAAAAATAAGATTCAGAGATAAAATATCAAATATCAGGTCTTTTTGAGTAAAAATGGACGAATTTTTCAAATCACAAATTTTTTTTTAGTTTGACCCTAAATGTTCAAAGATAAAAAAAATAATTTGAAAAAATGTAGGTATTAATAGATGACAAATAGTATATTACATAACAAGTGATAAAAGTGATACTTTTCAAACGAGTAGATATTTAGCACGAGGCGTCAGCCGAGTTCGGAAATTCTCCGAGTTTTAGAATAATCACTTTCACACGAGTAATGTACACTATTTTTCCTACGACTACAATGAATTATAAAAAAGCCTTTGATTTGTGAAAAAAATATTTCAAAACTAGTGTTGAAAAAAATGTATTAACACTAATGGTAAAATTAGCATACTTAGGATTATGTTCCACTTAATATCTGGTTTCGTAGTTTGTCCATAGGCTTTTCCTTTATTTGTAGTTTACCTTTTTCATTTTTTCATATTTTATATACCTATCATAGAAACAACTAATCCTGGACTGACTTCTAGATTAACCAGAATGAAAAATTTTAAATTTAATCAATTAAAGATGCATTAAACATAAATTTAAAAAATCCACCTAACAAGGAATATTTCAATTCAAAATAATCCTTTAAATTATTTAATGTTTTTATAAAAAAAAAGTCAAATACTCCTGATGGGATTTGAACCTGTGACCTTGCGATCTGTAGCCTAGAGCTCTATTCTCTACGCTATCGATACCAATAAAGATTTCTTGTTTAATAACATGACACTTTCTTCAGCGCGACTTGTTTTGTCTGGTAATAGATTTTCCAGTATATTATTAACATTTTTTATAATTTCAGAAGGCGTATTTTCACCCTCTAATTCTGAATCACTCGACAAATACATGATAATTAAGTTAAACACTTCACAATTACTGCTTTCTAAAATTTGTTATTTTTAATAAATAGGCGTGGTCAATCAAATTCGCACCATATGTTTAAATTAAATAGTGTGCCTTGTATTTTAACACTAGTGTTGGAATATTGTTTTTCAACACTCGTGTGATATTCGGCGCTTTCAAGCCAAGTTAACCGTGCTTTTTTCTCATTTTCATAGATGGTCGTAAAACGAATATTCCTACAGAATATGCGTGAAACCGTCAGCAGTTTAAACAGTTTTTTATTCCTCCGTACCGTCCCTCCCTCCCTGCGCATTAACGGGTAGACTTTTGTAGTGCCAGTGTCGGTATTGTTTTAAGTTTAAATCGTAGATTAAATTTGTAATGATTTCTTTATTTAAAATTTAAAATTTTGTGCCAGTCTTGAATTTTTGAGGTAGGTTTAAATTTTATTTACCTCTCAAGTGTCTTGTCATTTTGATGCTGCTGCTTTAATTACAAATCCACTAGTACCGGCTGGCCATAAATTTCCAAATGCAAATGGTGAATTTCAGTGGCGGCTCGCGGTCTTAAAAAATGGTGAAGAGCTAGGTACTGTGCGGGTACTTAAACAAACATAACATTGACTAAAAACCCGTGTAACAATACGTCTCTCTTATCCTTATCTGTCCAACGACTAAATGGAGTTTCCAACAAATTACAAACTATGTCATCAATTGGGTTCATTTCTAAAACACACAACTAAGTAGGTACGTACACTACTGAATTAACTGAAAAATAAAAACAAAACTTTTTAATCACACAGTAAATCACGTTAAAACGATATCTATAACAGCGAGTTTCGCGAAGCCTAAAAATAAATACCTTAAGGTTAGGCGAACCAATGCTAAAACAATGGTGCATACGACTGCTCTATTTTTAAATTGCCCTTCATCATAATGCAAATAATTGTTACATGCTGTTTGCGTGACTGACGTCACGTAACCATAGCAACGGTGAATATCAAAGCCATGTTGGACGTTGGGTCTTCACTTGCTTTGAGCTAACGGACACGGTCGGCTGGGGCGCGCCAAAAGGCACGAGTGTTTATAATTATTATCCATTGGAGTTAACCGTGGCCCTATTATGCATAGCTACATTCGGATTAAATTGATATTATTAATTCGAACATAATTATTTTTTAAGGGCTAAAATATTTAATAATGTCAAAAAACTTTCCTCCTGGTTTAATATTTTTTTTTGGTGTCTTTTTCACCTGACGAGCCGTCACTCGTGAATTTTCTTATTTGTATATAACCAAATCGATCGTTTTGTTGTATTTTTTGTGGGTTAAGTAAAAGTTAAGTGCGCTGCTTGATTTAACGAGTGAGATAGAGAGAGAGAGATTGATGGTTTTATTATAGTTTTTATTTATCAAAAATACTGAAATAGACCGTCTATGGTTCTTGACCTTTCTTATTTACTATAATATAATTAAATACCAAGAAGGTGGGGCTCATCTGTTTTGTTTACTATGAAAAACTAATTAATTATATCCGGACAAACAAATTAAGGAAATGCGTCTTTATTAGTTATTACCCAGCCGCCCAAAAAATTGAAAAAATATTATGGATGGTTGATATAAATTATTACTAGTAAAAAATCTAATACTTTCAAATTACATTTCACAACGACAAATCACAGGTTGACAAGTCCAATCAATGCTGGTGTCCGCAGCATCACCTGTTGAATTCTAATGAAGAACCAACCGCAATCCTATTCAAATAAGTTAAGAGCGGGTTGTCCAAAATTGTTCAAGCTCCGCATGCGCACTCATTACACAACCTACTACAACCCCGCTCTTAAGTCAACAAGCCTATAGATATTTTATTTTAATTTCTATACCACGCAAAATTGAAGCTACTTTGTACCTGAATAAATTCATGCTTGTTTTTTCAATCGTTTTTCCAGCAAACACCTAGCAATAAAATTAGTAAAACAGCAATCGAGTCACAACAAATTTTATAAGCGACAGCTAAAACAAACTCTTTCATGGCTGTATAAGGGGTTACCGGAACTGGTCGATTATAAAACAATAAAAGTCATTTTTATCTCTACCTTGTGGGCCAACCCCAACCCCACCAGGGCGTTTGCCTTGGTGCATGTCCTGGTCAGCAGTGACTAGCAGAACCTAATAAAATACTGTATTTATGAATCTGTGTATTGTACCCTATACAGGGTGTTCATTTGAAAACTTCCCACCACGGATTTATCGAAAACCACTGATTAAAAGAAAAAACGCCGAGACACGTCAAAAGATGTGCCAAAGGGGACAACTTTTTAACCAAAAACTACTTCACCCCCTTTTACCCTCTGCCCCCCGGGGTCATCCCCTTAAAAATTTTAAATGACAAGGGGTATCAATTAATAGCTTGCTTGAAAGATCTTTCAAAGTGCTTTATTTTGACGTTTTATTTTTAAAATCGGTCGATTCGTTTTCGAGAAAATTAGAAAAATCTTTATTTATCTTAATTTGTTCAGATAGAAAAAAAAACACGAAAATATCACTTTTTATTTCAATAAGTGTTCAAAATGTTGCCCGTTATTGGCCGAACAATGATATAGGCGATTTTCAAATTCCTGACGGACATTTTCAAAAACATGTTGTGGGAGATCATGGCAGCTTTCGATGATGCGTTGACGAAGTTCATCCAAAGTTTTAGGTTGGGGAGTGAACACAATAGATTTCAAATGGCCCCATAGAAAAAAGTCTAATGGCGTCAAGTCAGGAGATCTAGCAGGCCATTCTATAGGCCCTCTTCGCCCTATCCATTTATCTGGAAACTCGTCGTCTAGCCATTGCCGAACCGGAAGAACATAGTGAGGAGGAGCGCCGTCTTGCTGGAAATATATTTCAGCCTCATCAAGTATAGGGTTTCCATCGTCTTCGTTTGGTTTTCAATGGTTTCAATGATAAGCGGATTGATGGTATTTTCCAACATATCTAAATAAATGCCTCCATTTAAATTCCCATTAATAAACAATGGCCCAATCACTTTGTTTCCTAAAATGCCTGCCCATACATTAAGTTTTTGGGGGTACTGAGTATGCCCTTCTGCAAAAGCATGAGGATTTTCATTACTCCAATACCTGCAGTTATGCTTATTAACAAATCCATTTAGATAAAATTCATCACTAAAGCAGATATTCTTTACAATGTAAAGTTTACATCAATGGTATTATCATTAATCACTGCAGTCATTTGTTCCCAAAACTCAACTCTCCTATCGAAATCATCTTCGGTTAACTCTTGCAATATTTTCATTTTGAATGGATGAAGATTATGTAATTTAGTAACTGTGTGTACAGAGCCTATTGAAATACCAGTCGCATCAACAATTTTGCGTAATGAAGTATTGGATTTATGCCAAAATGACCCAAAACTTCAACTTGAGCGGCTTCATCCAAAACTCTACGATGATTACGTTTTTTATTTGCAACAGATCCAGTTTGAGTAAATTTAGTAACAAGGTCCAAAACATACCTATGCGAAGTTATCTTTTCCGGATGTCTGGCGTTAAATGTGACGGCAGTTTGCCGAGCACATTGATTTTGGGCACCATAAATTAGAATCATTTCCACTCTTTCGGCTAGTGTGTAAACCATTTTGGAAGTAAAATGTGAATCAATAAATTAATTTTCACTATCCCGAGATTGTCACAAAGGTAACTGAAAGCAAATTAAATTATTTCTTTTCCTTAGTAACTATAAAAAACTAAACAGGTATCAGAATAAATACAGTTCGCCCATGTTATCTGTGTTGATAAAAAGAAGACGGAAAAAAATTCTGGTTGTTATTTGGTTGCTGCCACGTATAACCTTCCGAATTGCTGTTTATGTTGGTTTTTGAACACTTATTGAAATAAAAAGTGATATTTTCGTGTGTTTTTTTTCTATCTGAACAAATTAAGATAAATAAAGATTTTTCTAATTTTCTCGTTTGTTGTCCCCTTTGGCACATCTGTTGACGTGTCTCGGCGTTTTTCCTTTTAATCAGTGGTTTTCGATAACTCCGTGGTGGAAAGTTTTCAAATGAACACCCTGTATATAATTATATGTATTTACTGTAGAGAAAAATAGCAACAACAAAATTATGTAATAAATAAAGATGTTTTTAAAGGAAAGTCACCACGATGCACCACCCGGTGTGTATCGGGATAGGGTTCCTTGGGATGTAATAAGCCTCCTGATGTAAAAAAAACTTTATTATTAAATCATAGCGATATAAAATTAATGTGAAAAATTTCGTGTTTAATTTTTACAAGCCGTTTTTTATCGTTTATAGCTTTATTTTAGAAATGATATCTTGCAAACAAAATTTATTAGTTTCGATAGAAATCAGGCGGCGAAACGGGGCAATCGTGTCGAATTCGCATATATGCGTGCTTTTTCGGTTGATACGGTCGTATGCAAAAACAAAAGGCAATCAACTCGAATATACCTGATATATGGGAAACTTTTGCGCTTTTTGGAAGTATCGACAAAACATCGGAACGAAGTTTTTTTTTCGAAATTTTGTCCCCTCCCGATAAAAACGATATCGAATAAATTTAACACCGATTAGGCCTGTCACCGTGATCGTCTTTTATTCCCGATGCCTCATGCCAATGAAAAATAAAGGATAACTGATTACCGGTTATTAAATTCTTATTGATTATACAGGTTGGGCTGGAAGTGATACACGTTTTTACGAACGAATAGGATCGTTATTTTTTAAGGGTTCTTATGGGTTAGGTGCCATAGTGATATGTTCGCTATTTAATTTTCTTCATCTTGTTATATTCAAAAAAGGGCGAAGGAGTCTGTTTACCTACAGTTTTATGTTTAAAATATTTGGATTTATAATAAATACAAGTGAAAAATGACACTTTGAAGTCTCAGTTTGAAATTAAATATCTAAATAAATTAAAATTAAAAACAAAAAGATTTTTTCTTTAAAATACCTTTCTAAATAGGTATTTAACTCAATAAGTTAGCAAATTTGTTCTTCACCTCCTTTATTAAAAACAAAACAATCACTGCCTACGCGTTTCGGTTAACAAACCATCATCGGGGCCAGCAGGTCAAAAACTTAGGCACTAAACAAATGAAAACACAACACTGGTACAGGTCAAAAAACAACACCACATATTAAAACTTATATACTAATAAATGTTAAATACCCATCAACAAAGCAGGCATGAGGCCGTACGAGGTATGGTGAAGAGCTAGGTACTGTGCGGGTACTTAAACAAACATAACATTGACTAAAAACCCGTGTAACAATACGTCTCTCTTATCCTTATCTGTCCAACGACTAAATGGAGTTTCCAACAAATTACAAACTATGTCATCAATTGGGTTCATTTCTAAAACACACAACTAAGTAGGTACGTACACTACTGAATTAACTGAAAAATAAAAACAAAACTTTTTAATCACACAGTAAATCACGTTAAAACGATATCTATAACAGCGAGTTTCGCGAAGCCTAAAAATAAATACCTTAAGGTTAGGCGAACCAATGCTAAAACAATGGTGCATACGACTGCTCTATTTTTAAATTGCCCTTCATCATAATGCAAATAATTGTTACATGCTGTTTGCGTGACTGACGTCACGTAACCATAGCAACGGTGAATATCAAAGCCATGTTGGACGTTGGGTCTTCACTTGCTTTGAGCTAACGGACACGGTCGGCTGGGGCGCGCCAAAAGGCACGAGTGTTTATAATTATTATCCATTGGAGTTAACCGTGGCCCTATTATGCATAGCTACATTCGGATTAAATTGATATTATTAATTCGAACATAATTATTTTTTAAGGGCTAAAATATTTAATAATGTCAAAAAACTTTCCTCCTGGTTTAATATTTTTTTTTGGTGTCTTTTTCACCTGACGAGCCGTCACTCGTGAATTTTCTTATTTGTATATAACCAAATCGATCGTTTTGTTGTATTTTTTGTGGGTTAAGTAAAAGTTAAGTGCGCTGCTTGATTTAACGAGTGAGATAGAGAGAGAGAGATTGATGGTTTTATTATAGTTTTTATTTATCAAAAATACTGAAATAGACCGTCTATGGTTCTTGACCTTTCTTATTTACTATAATATAATTAAATACCAAGAAGGTGGGGCTCATCTGTTTTGTTTACTATGAAAAACTAATTAATTATATCCGGACAAACAAATTAAGGAAATGCGTCTTTATTAGTTATTACCCAGCCGCCCAAAAAATTGAAAAAATATTATGGATGGTTGATATAAATTATTACTAGTAAAAAATCTAATACTTTCAAATTACATTTCACAACGACAAATCACAGGTTGACAAGTCCAATCAATGCTGGTGTCCGCAGCATCACCTGTTGAATTCTAATGAAGAACCAACCGCAATCCTATTCAAATAAGTTAAGAGCGGGTTGTCCAAAATTGTTCAAGCTCCGCATGCGCACTCATTACACAACCTACTACAACCCCGCTCTTAAGTCAACAAGCCTATAGATATTTTATTTTAATTTCTATACCACGCAAAATTGAAGCTACTTTGTACCTGAATAAATTCATGCTTGTTTTTTCAATCGTTTTTCCAGCAAACACCTAGCAATAAAATTAGTAAAACAGCAATCGAGTCACAACAAATTTTATAAGCGACAGCTAAAACAAACTCTTTCATGGCTGTATAAGGGGTTACCGGAACTGGTCGATTATAAAACAATAAAAGTCATTTTTATCTCTACCTTGTGGGCCAACCCCAACCCCACCAGGGCGTTTGCCTTGGTGCATGTCCTGGTCAGCAGTGACTAGCAGAACCTAATAAAATACTGTATTTATGAATCTGTGTATTGTACCCTATACAGGGTGTTCATTTGAAAACTTCCCACCACGGATTTATCGAAAACCACTGATTAAAAGAAAAAACGCCGAGACACGTCAAAAGATGTGCCAAAGGGGACAACTTTTTAACCAAAAACTACTTCACCCCCTTTTACCCTCTGCCCCCCGGGGTCATCCCCTTAAAAATTTTAAATGACAAGGGGTATCAATTAATAGCTTGCTTGAAAGATCTTTCAAAGTGCTTTATTTTGACGTTTTATTTTTAAAATCGGTCGATTCGTTTTCGAGAAAATTAGAAAAATCTTTATTTATCTTAATTTGTTCAGATAGAAAAAAAAACACGAAAATATCACTTTTTATTTCAATAAGTGTTCAAAATGTTGCCCGTTATTGGCCGAACAATGATATAGGCGATTTTCAAATTCCTGACGGACATTTTCAAAAACATGTTGTGGGAGATCATGGCAGCTTTCGATGATGCGTTGACGAAGTTCATCCAAAGTTTTAGGTTGGGGAGTGAACACAATAGATTTCAAATGGCCCCATAGAAAAAAGTCTAATGGCGTCAAGTCAGGAGATCTAGCAGGCCATTCTATAGGCCCTCTTCGCCCTATCCATTTATCTGGAAACTCGTCGTCTAGCCATTGCCGAACCGGAAGAACATAGTGAGGAGGAGCGCCGTCTTGCTGGAAATATATTTCAGCCTCATCAAGTATAGGGTTTCCATCGTCTTCGTTTGGTTTTCAATGGTTTCAATGATAAGCGGATTGATGGTATTTTCCAACATATCTAAATAAATGCCTCCATTTAAATTCCCATTAATAAACAATGGCCCAATCACTTTGTTTCCTAAAATGCCTGCCCATACATTAAGTTTTTGGG
This sequence comes from Polydrusus cervinus, assembly GCA_935413205.1. Taxonomy (NCBI): domain Eukaryota; kingdom Metazoa; phylum Arthropoda; class Insecta; order Coleoptera; family Curculionidae; genus Polydrusus; species Polydrusus cervinus. Next base: position 7,119,945 of record OW284510.1, read on the forward strand.
GGTACTGAGTATGCCCTTCTGCAAAAGCATGAGGATTTTCATTACTCCAATACCTGCAGTTATGCTTATTAACAAATCCATTTAGATAAAATTCATCACTAAAGCAGATATTCTTTACAATGTAAAGTTTACATCAATGGTATTATCATTAATCACTGCAGTCATTTGTTCCCAAAACTCAACTCTCCTATCGAAATCATCTTCGGTTAACTCTTGCAATATTTTCATTTTGAATGGATGAAGATTATGTAATTTAGTAACTGTGTGTACAGAGCCTATTGAAATACCAGTCGCATCAACAATTTTGCGTAATGAAGTATTGGATTTATGCCAAAATGACCCAAAACTTCAACTTGAGCGGCTTCATCCAAAACTCTACGATGATTACGTTTTTTATTTGCAACAGATCCAGTTTGAGTAAATTTAGTAACAAGGTCCAAAACATACCTATGCGAAGTTATCTTTTCCGGATGTCTGGCGTTAAATGTGACGGCAGTTTGCCGAGCACATTGATTTTGGGCACCATAAATTAGAATCATTTCCACTCTTTCGGCTAGTGTGTAAACCATTTTGGAAGTAAAATGTGAATCAATAAATTAATTTTCACTATCCCGAGATTGTCACAAAGGTAACTGAAAGCAAATTAAATTATTTCTTTTCCTTAGTAACTATAAAAAACTAAACAGGTATCAGAATAAATACAGTTCGCCCATGTTATCTGTGTTGATAAAAAGAAGACGGAAAAAAATTCTGGTTGTTATTTGGTTGCTGCCACGTATAACCTTCCGAATTGCTGTTTATGTTGGTTTTTGAACACTTATTGAAATAAAAAGTGATATTTTCGTGTGTTTTTTTTCTATCTGAACAAATTAAGATAAATAAAGATTTTTCTAATTTTCTCGTTTGTTGTCCCCTTTGGCACATCTGTTGACGTGTCTCGGCGTTTTTCCTTTTAATCAGTGGTTTTCGATAACTCCGTGGTGGAAAGTTTTCAAATGAACACCCTGTATATAATTATATGTATTTACTGTAGAGAAAAATAGCAACAACAAAATTATGTAATAAATAAAGATGTTTTTAAAGGAAAGTCACCACGATGCACCACCCGGTGTGTATCGGGATAGGGTTCCTTGGGATGTAATAAGCCTCCTGATGTAAAAAAAACTTTATTATTAAATCATAGCGATATAAAATTAATGTGAAAAATTTCGTGTTTAATTTTTACAAGCCGTTTTTTATCGTTTATAGCTTTATTTTAGAAATGATATCTTGCAAACAAAATTTATTAGTTTCGATAGAAATCAGGCGGCGAAACGGGGCAATCGTGTCGAATTCGCATATATGCGTGCTTTTTCGGTTGATACGGTCGTATGCAAAAACAAAAGGCAATCAACTCGAATATACCTGATATATGGGAAACTTTTGCGCTTTTTGGAAGTATCGACAAAACATCGGAACGAAGTTTTTTTTTCGAAATTTTGTCCCCTCCCGATAAAAACGATATCGAATAAATTTAACACCGATTAGGCCTGTCACCGTGATCGTCTTTTATTCCCGATGCCTCATGCCAATGAAAAATAAAGGATAACTGATTACCGGTTATTAAATTCTTATTGATTATACAGGTTGGGCTGGAAGTGATACACGTTTTTACGAACGAATAGGATCGTTATTTTTTAAGGGTTCTTATGGGTTAGGTGCCATAGTGATATGTTCGCTATTTAATTTTCTTCATCTTGTTATATTCAAAAAAGGGCGAAGGAGTCTGTTTACCTACAGTTTTATGTTTAAAATATTTGGATTTATAATAAATACAAGTGAAAAATGACACTTTGAAGTCTCAGTTTGAAATTAAATATCTAAATAAATTAAAATTAAAAACAAAAAGATTTTTTCTTTAAAATACCTTTCTAAATAGGTATTTAACTCAATAAGTTAGCAAATTTGTTCTTCACCTCCTTTATTAAAAACAAAACAATCACTGCCTACGCGTTTCGGTTAACAAACCATCATCGGGGCCAGCAGGTCAAAAACTTAGGCACTAAACAAATGAAAACACAACACTGGTACAGGTCAAAAAACAACACCACATATTAAAACTTATATACTAATAAATGTTAAATACCCATCAACAAAGCAGGCATGAGGCCGTACGAGGTATGGTGAAGAGCTAGGTACTGTGCGGGTACTTAAACAAACATAACATTGACTAAAAACCCGTGTAACAATACGTCTCTCTTATCCTTATCTGTCCAACGACTAAATGGAGTTTCCAACAAATTACAAACTATGTCATCAATTGGGTTCATTTCTAAAACACACAACTAAGTAGGTACGTACACTACTGAATTAACTGAAAAATAAAAACAAAACTTTTTAATCACACAGTAAATCACGTTAAAACGATATCTATAACAGCGAGTTTCGCGAAGCCTAAAAATAAATACCTTAAGGTTAGGCGAACCAATGCTAAAACAATGGTGCATACGACTGCTCTATTTTTAAATTGCCCTTCATCATAATGCAAATAATTGTTACATGCTGTTTGCGTGACTGACGTCACGTAACCATAGCAACGGTGAATATCAAAGCCATGTTGGACGTTGGGTCTTCACTTGCTTTGAGCTAACGGACACGGTCGGCTGGGGCGCGCCAAAAGGCACGAGTGTTTATAATTATTATCCATTGGAGTTAACCGTGGCCCTATTATGCATAGCTACATTCGGATTAAATTGATATTATTAATTCGAACATAATTATTTTTTAAGGGCTAAAATATTTAATAATGTCAAAAAACTTTCCTCCTGGTTTAATATTTTTTTTTGGTGTCTTTTTCACCTGACGAGCCGTCACTCGTGAATTTTCTTATTTGTATATAACCAAATCGATCGTTTTGTTGTATTTTTTGTGGGTTAAGTAAAAGTTAAGTGCGCTGCTTGATTTAACGAGTGAGATAGAGAGAGAGAGATTGATGGTTTTATTATAGTTTTTATTTATCAAAAATACTGAAATAGACCGTCTATGGTTCTTGACCTTTCTTATTTACTATAATATAATTAAATACCAAGAAGGTGGGGCTCATCTGTTTTGTTTACTATGAAAAACTAATTAATTATATCCGGACAAACAAATTAAGGAAATGCGTCTTTATTAGTTATTACCCAGCCGCCCAAAAAATTGAAAAAATATTATGGATGGTTGATATAAATTATTACTAGTAAAAAATCTAATACTTTCAAATTACATTTCACAACGACAAATCACAGGTTGACAAGTCCAATCAATGCTGGTGTCCGCAGCATCACCTGTTGAATTCTAATGAAGAACCAACCGCAATCCTATTCAAATAAGTTAAGAGCGGGTTGTCCAAAATTGTTCAAGCTCCGCATGCGCACTCATTACACAACCTACTACAACCCCGCTCTTAAGTCAACAAGCCTATAGATATTTTATTTTAATTTCTATACCACGCAAAATTGAAGCTACTTTGTACCTGAATAAATTCATGCTTGTTTTTTCAATCGTTTTTCCAGCAAACACCTAGCAATAAAATTAGTAAAACAGCAATCGAGTCACAACAAATTTTATAAGCGACAGCTAAAACAAACTCTTTCATGGCTGTATAAGGGGTTACCGGAACTGGTCGATTATAAAACAATAAAAGTCATTTTTATCTCTACCTTGTGGGCCAACCCCAACCCCACCAGGGCGTTTGCCTTGGTGCATGTCCTGGTCAGCAGTGACTAGCAGAACCTAATAAAATACTGTATTTATGAATCTGTGTATTGTACCCTATACAGGGTGTTCATTTGAAAACTTCCCACCACGGATTTATCGAAAACCACTGATTAAAAGAAAAAACGCCGAGACACGTCAAAAGATGTGCCAAAGGGGACAACTTTTTAACCAAAAACTACTTCACCCCCTTTTACCCTCTGCCCCCCGGGGTCATCCCCTTAAAAATTTTAAATGACAAGGGGTATCAATTAATAGCTTGCTTGAAAGATCTTTCAAAGTGCTTTATTTTGACGTTTTATTTTTAAAATCGGTCGATTCGTTTTCGAGAAAATTAGAAAAATCTTTATTTATCTTAATTTGTTCAGATAGAAAAAAAAACACGAAAATATCACTTTTTATTTCAATAAGTGTTCAAAATGTTGCCCGTTATTGGCCGAACAATGATATAGGCGATTTTCAAATTCCTGACGGACATTTTCAAAAACATGTTGTGGGAGATCATGGCAGCTTTCGATGATGCGTTGACGAAGTTCATCCAAAGTTTTAGGTTGGGGAGTGAACACAATAGATTTCAAATGGCCCCATAGAAAAAAGTCTAATGGCGTCAAGTCAGGAGATCTAGCAGGCCATTCTATAGGCCCTCTTCGCCCTATCCATTTATCTGGAAACTCGTCGTCTAGCCATTGCCGAACCGGAAGAACATAGTGAGGAGGAGCGCCGTCTTGCTGGAAATATATTTCAGCCTCATCAAGTATAGGGTTTCCATCGTCTTCGTTTGGTTTTCAATGGTTTCAATGATAAGCGGATTGATGGTATTTTCCAACATATCTAAATAAATGCCTCCATTTAAATTCCCATTAATAAACAATGGCCCAATCACTTTGTTTCCTAAAATGCCTGCCCATACATTAAGTTTTTGGGGGTACTGAGTATGCCCTTCTGCAAAAGCATGAGGATTTTCATTACTCCAATACCTGCAGTTATGCTTATTAACAAATCCATTTAGATAAAATTCATCACTAAAGCAGATATTCTTTACAATGTAAAGTTTACATCAATGGTATTATCATTAATCACTGCAGTCATTTGTTCCCAAAACTCAACTCTCCTATCGAAATCATCTTCGGTTAACTCTTGCAATATTTTCATTTTGAATGGATGAAGATTATGTAATTTAGTAACTGTGTGTACAGAGCCTATTGAAATACCAGTCGCATCAACAATTTTGCGTAATGAAGTATTGGATTTATGCCAAAATGACCCAAAACTTCAACTTGAGCGGCTTCATCCAAAACTCTACGATGATTACGTTTTTTATTTGCAACAGATCCAGTTTGAGTAAATTTAGTAACAAGGTCCAAAACATACCTATGCGAAGTTATCTTTTCCGGATGTCTGGCGTTAAATGTGACGGCAGTTTGCCGAGCACATTGATTTTGGGCACCATAAATTAGAATCATTTCCACTCTTTCGGCTAGTGTGTAAACCATTTTGGAAGTAAAATGTGAATCAATAAATTAATTTTCACTATCCCGAGATTGTCACAAAGGTAACTGAAAGCAAATTAAATTATTTCTTTTCCTTAGTAACTATAAAAAACTAAACAGGTATCAGAATAAATACAGTTCGCCCATGTTATCTGTGTTGATAAAAAGAAGACGGAAAAAAATTCTGGTTGTTATTTGGTTGCTGCCACGTATAACCTTCCGAATTGCTGTTTATGTTGGTTTTTGAACACTTATTGAAATAAAAAGTGATATTTTCGTGTGTTTTTTTTCTATCTGAACAAATTAAGATAAATAAAGATTTTTCTAATTTTCTCGTTTGTTGTCCCCTTTGGCACATCTGTTGACGTGTCTCGGCGTTTTTCCTTTTAATCAGTGGTTTTCGATAACTCCGTGGTGGAAAGTTTTCAAATGAACACCCTGTATATAATTATATGTATTTACTGTAGAGAAAAATAGCAACAACAAAATTATGTAATAAATAAAGATGTTTTTAAAGGAAAGTCACCACGATGCACCACCCGGTGTGTATCGGGATAGGGTTCCTTGGGATGTAATAAGCCTCCTGATGTAAAAAAAACTTTATTATTAAATCATAGCGATATAAAATTAATGTGAAAAATTTCGTGTTTAATTTTTACAAGCCGTTTTTTATCGTTTATAGCTTTATTTTAGAAATGATATCTTGCAAACAAAATTTATTAGTTTCGATAGAAATCAGGCGGCGAAACGGGGCAATCGTGTCGAATTCGCATATATGCGTGCTTTTTCGGTTGATACGGTCGTATGCAAAAACAAAAGGCAATCAACTCGAATATACCTGATATATGGGAAACTTTTGCGCTTTTTGGAAGTATCGACAAAACATCGGAACGAAGTTTTTTTTTCGAAATTTTGTCCCCTCCCGATAAAAACGATATCGAATAAATTTAACACCGATTAGGCCTGTCACCGTGATCGTCTTTTATTCCCGATGCCTCATGCCAATGAAAAATAAAGGATAACTGATTACCGGTTATTAAATTCTTATTGATTATACAGGTTGGGCTGGAAGTGATACACGTTTTTACGAACGAATAGGATCGTTATTTTTTAAGGGTTCTTATGGGTTAGGTGCCATAGTGATATGTTCGCTATTTAATTTTCTTCATCTTGTTATATTCAAAAAAGGGCGAAGGAGTCTGTTTACCTACAGTTTTATGTTTAAAATATTTGGATTTATAATAAATACAAGTGAAAAATGACACTTTGAAGTCTCAGTTTGAAATTAAATATCTAAATAAATTAAAATTAAAAACAAAAAGATTTTTTCTTTAAAATACCTTTCTAAATAGGTATTTAACTCAATAAGTTAGCAAATTTGTTCTTCACCTCCTTTATTAAAAACAAAACAATCACTGCCTACGCGTTTCGGTTAACAAACCATCATCGGGGCCAGCAGGTCAAAAACTTAGGCACTAAACAAATGAAAACACAACACTGGTACAGGTCAAAAAACAACACCACATATTAAAACTTATATACTAATAAATGTTAAATACCCATCAACAAAGCAGGCATGAGGCCGTACGAGGTAAATATGACTCATATTTTTATAAGCCGAACAAACCCGAACAGCCCCTTGTTTCTTCTGTGCATTTAAGTAGAACAATTTAATCAAACTAGTTATGGTTGTGAAAAATAAATTGTTCATTTTTATTAATAAATATATCGCTTTTTGTCTGTTATTCTGCAAAAGGCCGCATATGAGAAAGATAGATATATTCAAAGTGATTTTGTGTAAATTTAAGAAATGACCCAAATCGACAATTATGTTACAGTGTAATTTGGTCCTTGGATTTGCCCACGAAAGTAATTTTTCTACAATTGTCTTTTCTAAAAAACAACTGATATAAATAATTTTGAAAAAATGTTTAGTATGAAGTTCGAAAATTGAGCCGTAGAAAAAATATACTGTACAACTCGAGTGGATTATCCATATTGCGCTCGGAAGTTGTACAAGCTGCTATTTTATATAGGGTGGCGCACCGAAAACTTTCCACCCAGGTTTATTTTCTTGTTAATAAATAAATCAAAATTTGCTTGAACACGGGAACCTTAGTTCTCAGGGGGACATATTTTTTTGCTATTTTTATCCCCCCTGCTGGACCCCTACGACGGGGTGGCTTTCACCCTTAAAATCTTAAATGGAAAGGGGGGGTCGAGTGACACCTTATTTTAAAGGAAATTGAATTGCCTTTCAAACGCGACCTTGCTCGTTTAAATCGAGTGAATAGTTACTGAGAAATAGGGTCAAAAAGAAAAAAAAATTAAAAGTAATAAAATTTATTACCGCTTGTATCAATCAAGTAAATGTTGAAAATGTCCACCTCCAACCTCCATGCAATTGTAAAAGCACTGTTCAAAATGTTCGCGAACATTATGGAGCATATGGGGTGACTTTCACCCTTAAAATCTTAAATGAAAAGGAAGGTCGAGCTATTAGCTTATTTCAAAAGGAATTTAATTGGCTCAAAACCACTGGCTACGGCCCTGAAATTTTTTTTCTTTTTAGCCCTATTTATCAGTAACTATTCACTCGATTTAAACGAGCAAGGTCGCGTTTGAAAGGCAATTCAATTTCCTTTAAAATAAGGTGTCACTCGACCCCCCTTTCCATTTAAGATTTTAAGGGTGGAAGCCACCCCGTCGTGGGGGTTCCAGCAGGGGGGATGAAAATAGCAAAAAAATATGTTCCCCTGAGAACTAAGGTTCCCGTTTTCGAGCGAATTTTGTTTTATTTATTAACAAGAAAATAAACCTGGGTGAAAAGTTTTCGGTGCGCCACCCTGTATTTACATTTTGAACAACATCGTTTTATTTCGGCCAAAACATTAGTTAATAAAGATAAGAACATAAAGTTATTATGTTATTGTCATTTTTTTTATGCGATGTATTTAAAAATTGGAATAAATGGAGGACATTCTGTATATTGTATCACATTTGATCGCTCAACCGTGCACAGTTTGAGCCACTCCGCGAAATTTATTAGGTAATGAACAGACAGGCGAGCGGACTGACTTAATATATTTGTTAGTCGAAAATCGTCACTTTTACTGGAAAGTCGCGGGAAGTTTTTCTTGAAAGTTTTTCTTCGTGTTTCTCCGTTTTTCGTTAAAGCGGGAACTTTTGTGTAGGTGGCTTTGCGGAATTATTTTTTGACCGCGCATATTCTTTTTAAAAATTAAGTTTTTTTTAAAATCTATCATACAGGGTGTTCATGAAATGACTGTACAACGCTTCACCATAAATTCCTTAACCAAAAATAAGGCGATCTAGGCAAACTTACCTATATGCAATATTGCTTCGTTTTGCCGCTACAGGGCGCTAAAGTTTTCAAATTAATATTGTTTTTTCTGAATAATTTCTAAACGCCTTTATCGATTTCCACTAATTCTGGAACTAAATAAAGAATGACCACTATTAATAGCCTGTTTTTTAATATCTGTATATATGACTTTAATTATTTCTCTGACACTAGCTGACTTCATGTTGAAACTTTTTTGTCTTTTGTAAAAATTTAGCCAGACATGAACTACCAACTAGTTTGATTTTTATAACAATTGTTCGAAACTTTTTCATATTTTGCATCGTAACTAATTAATTACGATACAATTTAAAAAAAAAACAAATCATTGTTTGTTTATACTGTAGTAATTTTAATCTAACACTTTTAAAAATAATGCCTTGTTTGTTGGCATAACATTTTTAATTTATATTGCCTAATAATTTTAACTTCTAACATTCAAAAGAAAATAAAAAATATGGATTATTTAAAATGATAACAAGATAGGCCAAGTTGTAAATAGATAATTATATTTATATTAAAATAATTTATTATAATTAATTTTTTTATACTCTCTTAATTATACTTTTTAAATTATTTTATTACTTCCTTAGATTTCTACAATTATACATATACATTTTTTAATATACATACAATCATTTTTCATTACAAAGTGTGCCAGGTTAGTTAATCTATGATTTTATGATGATACTTTTTCATTTTACATTATTATAATAATTGATAAATAAATGTAAAAAAAATCTATATGCAACCGAACATAATATAAAATAAATAAAAAATGACGCATGAAAAGACATTATTGTTCCAATGAAAAATTGCAGTTAGTACATACATTGTTTAGAAGCATAAATTAAAAATTGCCGACAGTAAATAATGCGCCTCTATTTATATAGGCCGTATAAGTTTTAGTACCTTTCGTGTCCAGTTTTACCATCAAATTTATGTCATTTGTATTTACATGTTCAAATGCACTAACGAAGGAGACCGACATAACTGGCCTCTTTCGCTTTTAATGAAAGTCATTGGCGTAACTAGAACATTCTGGGGGGCAAGCATGGGAAAAATTGATTTAATGATAATAACATTTCTATTTTGTGACTATTTCAGAAAGGTGTAGAGTAATAAAATCTCATTAGGTATGCAAAGGGACTACAGAGTGACCCAACGAATATTTAAGCCACACTTTCATAATTTGGCACTAATTTCATTGCAAAATTCTTTATTTTCATCATGTGCCGGTAGTACCACCCATGTTTTGGTCAATTTATGGGTTTTGCCTATTTTTTACGATTCACAAACACTGAAAATGGTATGACAAAGACGTGCATTAAGTACATAGTATTAGGTACACTTATTTTTTATTAAACATTATTAAAAAAATACAAAATATACAGAAATTAAATTATAAAAAATCATTATATTCTTCATCATCTGAGAAACTGTCTTCTCCTCTTGACGTTATGATTAACGCGTCGACGGTCCAATCAATCCAGTGGTCAAGATCCCACCTTTTTCCTCTCCTTTAATAACATGATGAATTGCTTTTCGCCAGTTCTCTGGTGTCATTTCCTTAATGGCTTGATCAACCAGTAGCTTAACGTCTTTCATTTTGAATGTCGTGTTGTGTCTTGCTACAAATCTTTTCATTTACGCCCATATAAGTTCTATAGGATTTAGTTCGCAATGATATGGCGGTGTGCGCAGCACAGTTACACTATGTTTTTCAGCTATATCTTCCACGGCATATTTTATAAAACGATGTTTGTATAAATTTGCTATAGCTAACATATCCTTCTTTATCAAATTATCTTCTTTTTTTCTTTGGTTAGTTATCATAAATAATTTAATGCACAAAATTTACCTGCGCCTATGGCCGACACCGAAATTGAACCTGCATCTTTCTGAAATATACTATAAAGGGTGAAGTTATTAATATGTGATATGAACCGACAACTCAACTGTTGAATGAACAGATAAAAAGTGGTTGTCTAACCCCGCTAAAAAGTTTTAACTTAAAGTTAATTGTATAATTATACCAATTTTTGGCAAATTTCCGTGACAGCTACGGGCAAAAATAAGGGAAACACGTTCTGTCGGTCTCCTTGTGATTGAGCGTGGATTGAACGCGGTTCCCCATGATTCATGGCCTTTAAATATCTCGCACTTGCACTTGCAGGATTTTATTACTGTATATCATATTGCAACTGTAATTATAATTTCGTGAAGCCATCATCTAATAATTTTTGCAATTCTAAAAATAATAATGAGCCGCCAAAATATTTAAGTTTGTTTTGTTATACTGGTAATTTTTTAAGAGATGAGGTGAGTTTATAGTTTAATGATTACTTATTTTATTTGTTTTAGTTATTAGCGAAACGGTTACTGAAAAAAAATCTGACAAGTGCGTCGTAATAAGTTTTCTGTATTAATCGCTACTTATTTATTTGTAGATGTGTACGTGATTCTACAAGAATTTTTTTTAGATTTTCTTCGAACATTTAAAATTTTAGGTATGAATTTAAAAATAACTGGTTAATACAAACACACGTTATATGACATGCTTCTGTATCCCTACAATTATACATTTTTTGAGATTTTTATAATTCATTTTAAGGGGATGTTCTAAATTTAATTTTTAACTTTTTAACAATTCTAATGTGTAATTTTTCGCCTGCGGGGCTTTTTTTTCGCCTCGACGTCTTCTACAGGGTGGCCCATTTGTCTGACACAGTAATATACCATCTCTACTATTAAAGATATCAAAAAAAAGTTTTTATAAAAGTTGTGAGGTATAGAAAATTTTATGTTCTAAAATTATTTTTAAACATACAGGATGGTCCAAAAAAGTAGGACAATAAAAAGATACATCTTTTTAAATGGAACACCCTATATATTTTAGCATTTTTTGTTTTCTTATAAAATTATCCATATGATGCCATATTAAGTTTTTTAATTTTTTGCAACGTTGCCAAACAAAATGCAAAATTCTTAAAATTTTGGAAAAAACATGATTGTAAAAAATTACCTGTATTTCTCAATAAGAGTATCGAAAATCGAAAATTTCTTGTAAGCTTTTAAGTTTAGGGATAGAAAAACTGTCTTAAATCTTTAAGTACCGAAAATTTTGTACAGGGTGTTTTCTGGTGACATCCAAATATACGAAATTTTAAAATACAATAACTCTGTTTTTTCAAATGAAACATCCTATATTTATTAGGCTCGTCTGATAGATATTGTAAGTATCTTTTATTATTGTTGAGTCATACCTATACCTAAATTTACTAGTTTTGGCAATATTTCGATTTTTATTTATATTTTGGTGAAAAAAAACTAGAGTTTTTATTTTTCTAGTAAGCCATGACCAGCAAAGTCAAAACAAATGTAATAGAATATAATGTCATATTTATAATTATTATTATATTTATATTTATAATGTTTGTGAACTTATTTTCAATATCAAGTTGCGTAATAAAAAATAAATTTTATTTAATTAAATAAATACGTAACTAACTATGGTTATCAATTTATTTTAATATGGGATAATATTTAATTACATTTGTTTTTAGTTTGCTGGTCATGGCTAACTAGAAAAATAAAAACAATAGTTTTTTTACGAAAATTTAAATAAAAATCGAAATATTGCCAAAACTAGTAAATTTAGGTATAGGTATGACTTAACAATAATAAAAGATACTTACAATATCTATCAGACGAGCCTAATAAATATAGGGTGTTTTATTTAAAAAAACAGAGTTATTGTATTTTAAAATTTTGTATATTTGGATGTCAACAGAAAACACTCTGTACAAAATTTTCGGTGCTTAAAGATTTAAGACAGTTTTTCTATCCCTAAACTTAAGAGCTTACAAGAAATTTTCTATTTTCGATACTCTTATTAAGAAGTACAGGTAATTTTTTACTATCATGTTTTTTCCAAAATTTTAAGAATTTAGCATTTTGTTTGGCAACGTTGCAAAAAATTAAAAAACTAAATATGGCGTCATATGGATAATTTTGTAAGGAAACAGCAAATGCTAAAATATATAGGATGTTCCATTTAAAAAAATGTATCTTTTTATTGTCCTACTTTTCTGGACCATCCTGTATGTTTAAAAATAATTTTAGAACATATATTTTTTTATACCTCACAACTTTTATAGAAACTTTTTTTTTATATCTTTAATAGTAGAGACGGTATATTACTTTGTCAGACAAATGGGCCACCCTGTATGTCTTTCACAAATTGAGGCAGTACAAAAATAATTTTTTTGGAGTAGAATGGCACCTCTCTTGGAAGCGCGATATCTGATAATACCTCAAAAACATTTTTTTCTACTTCCAACTGGAAACGTTGTGATTTAAAACAAATAGGGACAATTCAAGTCCAAAACTCTTCTGCCGCTCAATTGCTACAAGATTTAATTTATTATAAAAAAAAAGCTTTTCGAACCTTTAAAAAAAAAACGAAATAGGTAGTCGCCATAATCAAATCATTAATGATCTACATAAAATTTATTATCAGACAACATAAAATGCCGGATTTGCAATTACTTATTATTCATATCAATAATTAAATCGGTAAAAAAACTAAATTAAGTTACTACAAAACAAAGTTACTTTACTTTCACTATTAAGCCTAGCAGTAAATAAGCGGTTTCCTGAATATTATTATATTTCGAAAAATAATATGAGTCACAGACCGCAATAACCTAGTTTTTTTTGTACCGCAGTTCACCGTGAATTGGTCACAATACTTTTAATTAACCATAGACTATGTAATTCTAGTTCGTATATAAAAAAAAATGATAATGATCGACTAAAAAGGAAAAAATCAACAGTTACCTAGCTTTGGGCTATGCTTGATAGACTGTATTGATAATATTAGTAGGGGAGCTGACGAACAAAAATTGAGAGAACTGTTTTTTTTTTCAAAAATTTAGCACACCCGTTGGGATAAATTTTTAGTAGCCCGTCTACGTAGGTTGAAAAAGTTGACAACCCCGTTGCGTATTTAGGGAAGCTGCCCCCCCCCCCCCCCCCCGAGCTTGGAAGCTCGGGGTGTAATAGTCTAATTACAAACTAATTTTTCGTCTTACACCTTTTACTAATATTTTATATTCGGCCACATTCCGCTACATTTTAACAAATTTTCAAAATTAACTATTATATCAATAGTCGATTTTACTACGTCTGGCAACAGTGTTTCTCGATCGTCATAGGGGCATTAACAACTAAGCTCGAGCTGTCCGCCAAGCCGGCTATGCACCGTACTCGAGTTGCGACAGTTAGTTTGTTTAAAACGACGTTTCTACTCACTCGCTTGAACTCCGAGTTATTGTGAATTATTGTCTTATCGTTTTTTTTATAGATTTACCATTTACACGTTGCTAGATAATTTGTGAGTTGGGTGACGAAATAATAATCCTAGTTGCCGTACGTAAAAATGTGAATTTTACAGGTTTTGAATTTAGGTTATACCTAGTATATTTATTTTCAATTGGCAGCGACAGTAAACATTTATGAACCTAGCTCCTAATCAATTTGGATTTCAGGAATCAAGGTCCACCAATGATGCCATGTTTGCTTTTCTTGAAACTGTATATGCTGCCATCAACTCTGGTAGCAGTGTTGCGGCAGTATTCTGCGACTTTTCGAAGGCGTTTGACTGTGTGGATCACGGTATACTGCTGCGTAAGCTTACGAGATATGGGTTTGTAGGAAGGACTTACGAGTGGTTCTGCTCATACCTGTCTGATAGAATGCAAAGGGTAACTTGGGATGGTAAATCGTCTACGAACTCGCCCGTAAACCGTGGTGTACCCCAGGGCTCAGTGCTGGGACCAATTTTGTTTCTGATTTATATTAATGACTTAACTAGATTGAACATTAGCGGATACTTGACCTTGTTTGCCGACGATACCACCCTTGTGTGGAAAAGTCTTAATATTCTTCAACTCATTCAATCCATAGAGCTTGATTTAACACTGATTAAGGAATGGTGCGAATCAAACTTACTCTGTTTCAACATGTCAAAAACAAGTATTGTTTCATTTAACTGTCATGTACCAAATGTGGATATAGTTAATAACAGTATAAAAAACAATAGTAATGCTAAATTCTTGGGTCTGCACATTGATGAAAGTTTGAAGTATACAACACACATAGAAAGTTTATCTAGGAAAATATCGCGTGGTTGTTATGCTGTGAGAATTGCTGCGAATGAATTGAGTGGAAGAGAGGCGCGAATGGTGTACTTTGCTCTGGTAGAGTCCCATTTGTTGTATGGTATATGTTTCTGGGGCTATTGTAGACGTGATTTATTTCAGTCAATATTTGTGTTGCAGAAGCGGGCTGTTCGATATGTGTGTAAGGTAAGGACGAGAGAGCACTGCAAACCTCTGTTTATAGATCGGGGTATTCTAACTCTGGTGTGTTTATTTGTGTTGGAGACTGCATGCTTAATTCATAAGTCTGTTCTACGTGGTCCAATGACTATTCTTCCGGGACAGTATAATACGAGAGGCTCAGGTAAATTGTCTTTACCTATTCCTAAAACTACACTCGTTAAACAATCTATATTTTATGAGAGTAGGAAAATTTACAACCATGTTCCGCAGTCTGTAAGAGATCATCAATGTCTCAAACTTTTTAAAAAAACATTTAAGGCGCTACTGTTAGCGAAAGCGTTTTATACGTTGGAGGAGTATTATAACTGTGTTTTTTAGATGTGTAGTATTTTTCGGGTTTTGTCTTTTCATAACTTTGTAATGGTATATGTATATTTATTTTATTTATTTGTAATTATTTTAAGTTTGCACACTTTGTCAACAAGATTTTTTCTTCAGACAATAAAGTATATTAAAGTAAGTAAAGTAACCACGAAATCGGTTGGTCACTCCCCACTATTCTACTTGGGGTAGCAGCAACCATGCAAGTAGACAAAAATCTTCATTCGCTCTTGGATTACAAAATAACTAACCTTAAAAATGTTGTTGGATAACATTCTATTTAAATTGAAATAATTAATGCTGATGATATGATAAACTGACATTCTAATAGTAGTTCGACCATTCTTATACTTTATTCTACTTTCTTTATCACCATATACGGTAATAAATAGGCGTTTTGTAAATGCAAATAATAGATTGAAATCCTCATAAAAATTATGTTCCACATAGTGGCCATGACCGAGAAACTATTCGAAAAAATGGTTAATATTTTATTTATAATACTATTTTATGGTAGATCCCAAAGCTTTTGGGTATTTTCCACGTGTGACTTGCATTTATACCGTTTATTCAAAAATACTGAAGTGATGGAGTATTTCCATCATGAGCGCCGAAGAAACGTTTCCAAGGTGGGGGGCAAACATTTTTTCATCAGGAAATCGATTGCTAATCGCATCGCGATGTAGAGAAAAAGTTTAAAAAATATGTAACCAACCAATAGGCGAGTTCGGTTATTCCTCGCGGATGAGATGAAAGAGAACACAGATTTAAAACAGCTGATCAGCAGATTACTCCGAGGTTGTCGGTAATTACGGAACGGTTCATATTCATCTGACAAACAGGATAACCTCACTTTTGGCCTTTCATGATAAAAATGGATAATAATTTGTTAATGTTTAATTCCAATTAGGGAATCCAAACCACGTGATTCAATATGGCGGTTGGATGGCAAAAATCATTGAGTCACCAGTTAAATGCCACCAGCAACATTATTTTTATGGTCACGTGCACCAATTACAAAGCAGTATTTGCCAGCCAGCCGCCATTTGGACACATCGTTGGATTGCCTAATTGTTGAAATCGGCCATAATTTGATGATGAATTGAATGAAATTATTAACCAACACCCAACTTTCTTAACTCTTTGAAGCACGGTGGTTAGCTGTAATATCCACCAATTTTGCGACCCAAGAAGCATGGTGGTTTGCGTTAATAACCACGAACATCCTCCTATTGCCAGGCACTTACGCATAGTGGCTAGATCTGGAACCACCTAACCTAGTTTGATGTACAATGTACAGATGTCGCTAGCGAACTCGTTTTTGAATTCGGTTGTTATAGTTGGAAAGTACAGATAATTATATGCTGGTAAACGTCAAAATAACTGAGTTGCTTTTATTGTTGATGTGTTTTTTAAAGTTTTACTTACATATTGCAGTTTGGAGGTGTTATTTTTGTAAATTACATGTTTTGATATTTCCTAAATAAGAGTGCGTATTTACTACAGTGATTTTTTATCCTGAAGCGGAATTATGTACATTAGGTTAAGTGGTTAGTACTCGTGTTCACCGCGCATATTTGACATAAACACAAAGTAAGAAACACGTAGCATTTGTAGCTCAATGCGCATTTTTTTTAAAATTTAGTCAGTAAGAACGGTGAAATCTTTAAAGATAGATTGAGTGTCGAACTATTATGTCTTTCTGTCTCTAAAAGTGCAAATATTTTGGTACCCTTATCAAATAAATAATTACTTCTATGGTAATTAGAAGTTTGGTAAAGGTACGAAAAAATAAAAAACGAATTATTACTGGAATTGCAGTAACTATTTTTTGACTTGACTGTTGACTAGTGCTGCACGTAATTATAGTTATCTCTAATAACACGAATACATTTTACTGAAAAACATGCAAGTTTGACAGATAAGGAACTAAAGGAACTACATTATGTTTCTGATGAAGATTTTCCTTTGGGCTCTGAAGGTGAATCTGATGATTCTGATGTTGAGCCAACCATTTCCCTACATGAAGACGAATTTAATA
This sequence comes from Polydrusus cervinus, assembly GCA_935413205.1. Lineage (NCBI taxonomy): Eukaryota > Metazoa > Arthropoda > Insecta > Coleoptera > Curculionidae > Polydrusus > Polydrusus cervinus. The sequence continues at coordinate 7,137,303 of OW284510.1, forward strand.
TTTGTATTTTGGCATCGCTAACCCGAACATTCTGATGATAGTGACGACAATAATATGCCTCTGATAAGTTTTGCAACATCCGGATATCAAAAAGATCCTAAAGCCTCAACTTCTAAACTCCCTAATGATGTTAGTACTTCTGCATCATTAGGAACTACCGCTGATCAAAATAAGAGACAACAGATAGATATTTTGACTTTAGCTACAGAACCGATTTGGGACCAGTCGCCAAGAGACAGCCTTTTTGTTTCCGATTTTAAAGATTTCGATTCCTGTGCATGGTGGTTAGCTAAACTAACCACTTATTTTTCTTAAATTTGGGCAATACAATTTTTTTTTTAAAATAAAATAATGTTATTACCCATATTTTTTTAAGCAAATAAACATGTTTTTGGTAAAATTTCACAATTTTATTTTTCAAATCTATTTCATGCAGAAAGGGTGTTAAAAATGTGCCATATCTTGTGCTTCAAAGAGTTAAGCAATATTTGTCAACCAGCTGACGTTGCTTTTATCCTCGGTTTCCTCGGTCAAAAACTTCCGATGAAAAAGATGACGCTCCGAATCATCTGCCCCGGTTTAAACGAACGCAGATAAATGTCAGCCGTCAGCTCTGAAACGATTAAACGAACGACATTTTGACAATCCGAGGGATCGGAGACCTCGCCGATGATTAACCGAACTCGCCTAATGCTCGGGTTTTTCGACAGACGACAGCAGTAATTTGTCATCGATAAGCTTTTAGTGAGCCGTACTTAGCTCACACGTCACGTTGTGAATTGTGTTAATAATTTATTTAGATTTGAAGAAGTAGTCCGTACTTGAAGTGAAGTGGCAAGTTAAATAGAAAGAAATAATACTCAAAGTCAACCTTCACTAAGATATATTTAGTAAGACATTTTTTTTAGTTACTTAGTTCTACATGTTTTAAACGTAGAAACGTTCATCTTCAGGAGAAGTATAGATATATAGTATGGGAAATTGTGAGTGACACCCTCATAGAGCTTTTGAGGAAGTTAAATAATTGGAGAAAATAATGCTTACATAGAAGTAGCGGAGAAAAATTGTACTACTAGGTTCTGAAGATAAATATGCGGGTTAAATGGTATTTTAGGGTAAAAAACTGAGAACCGTTATGTGAAAATGATCTAGAGAAATAACTAACTTAAGTGGTGGAGTATATTGTTGAGAAAACAACAATCTCAATATCTATCTTGCCAACACGCATAGTTGTTCATCTTTCCTTTTAACCACAATTTCTCAACAATATACTCCACCACTTAAGTTACAGTTATTTCTCTAGATCATTCTCACATAACGTTTCCCAGTTTTTCGCCCTAAAATACCATTTAACTCCCATATTTATCTTCAGAACCTGGTACCTAATACAATTTTTCTTGCTATTTCTATGTTTTTCTCCAATTATTTAACTTCCTCAAAAGCTCTATGAGGGTGTCACTCACAATTTCCCATACTATATATCTATACTTCTCCTGAAGATGAACGTTTCTACGTTCGAAACATGTGGAACTAAGTAACTAAAAAAATGTTCTTACTAAATATATCTTAGTGAAGGTTGACTTTGAGTATTATTTCTTCCTATTTAATTTATTTAGGGTTAAACTGCAAACTAAATCAACTTGCCAATCACTAAAATTCAAAACAAAATGTCAAACATAACCAAACAATCGTGACAGTCTCAGAGCAATTACGACAGGTAAATGGAAAGAGGGCGTGTCCGAACTAACAGTCCTTGTTAAACTTCAAAAGTGTGCGAACAGATTCAATTGGCTGATTTATTGTCCTACAGCTACAACATCGATGGTTGAAAAGCATAAGCGTAAACTGTCGCTTACGACTTTTTGCAATAATACGATTTAAAGTTTTTTTTTAAATTTTAAATTATGTATATTTTTATTTTCAGATGCATTTTTTAAATTTAAAAATTGGTACAATAGAATCTAAGACGTGTTTGTTGTAATAACTATAACAACATAGCCTCTCATAACAAAATTGCTGTAAATTTCACGAAATGGGTCGCTTAAGACCTTTTGCCTTTCAAGCATCGATATGCATTTTATAAAAAATTTCGGTTTCTTGCAGCCGATTTTATAATACGCCATCTTTCCAGTGATTTCTCTTGGTCGGTTTTGTAATGATTTTTTTTTTGATTCAAAAGTTGGTGACGAGCGGTTTTTGAGATATGGCCGGCGTCCATTCTTATTTGTCCAGCCAGTCCGGCACCCTTTTTTATACTAATTTTATGGTCAAATCGGGTCTATAATTATCCTTGGAAGTACAGAAAACATTTAGTACAAAAAATAAATTGTACATCATATTTAAACTTATTTTTTACAGGATTACTGGTTTTTTATTGTTATTTTATTATCATTTTTTATTTCTCTGTTAACAGCACACAAATTATCAACCATGAACCCACCATACCATTGGACCAGTGGCTTATGGGTGGTGTGCTGGGTTCAAGAAACGCTATCTTGGTTTTTAAAAGCTCCGCACTGGCAAATCCGAACGTTGTATCCAATCAAGAGAAGCCTGCATATAAACTGCATGTTACATACAAGGTAGACATTTTACACAACAAAGCGTGCGATAAGTGTTTACTTTCCATTAAAAAATTACTACTTACTTTTCGCATACAGTGCGATAAAGACGTACCAAACCGACATTTTTTTTTAGGTATTACAGGCTGAAACAAAACTTTTATCTAAACTATTGGACTGCCACGGAATAACCGAAGTGGCGCCTAATTCAAGCGATTTTAACTTATTGTGGACTGGTTCACATCCTAAACCAGGTAATTATGTAAAGTCTGCTAGACAAGTCTAAGGCTGAAGGAAAGAATGTCGATAAATGCTTCCTGCAGATGTGGGTATATTATGTCGACGACGCATCAACTGAATAAAATAATCTCAACAGTCATGAGTAGGGTTTCCACCTCTCCCGGTTTGTTCGGGTCTCCTGGAATCGGGCCTTAAAAAGCGTCTGTCCCCCATCTCCCGGGTTTCACATAATTTCTTCCGAAAATTCAGTTTATAAAACGATGCACCTATTATGCAAAGTTTCCACAATCCATTTTTCAATAAATAGAAGCTCCATGCAAGCGTTTTCATCCCTTTTTTGTGAGGGAACACCGCGAGTGGAAGAGGCAGCCGTAGCTGGCTTAACAGGTCCGCGTACTATATTTTCTGAGATTTTGAAAGATCTTTTATTAATGTTACCTTTGTTTTTTTTTTTTTTATTTTGTATGTAAATAAACGTATTTACATTCAACTCATTAGACTCCCGGAATCGTTGATAAGGAAGGTGGCAACCCTAGTCATGAGCGAGCTAGGCTTAATAACACTCTCAAACTTTATATAACCAATAAAAAAATTAAACAGTTGTTAGAAGTTGATTGAACTTCTGATCTTAAAAACTTTACCTGCTAACATTTAATACTGATAGGCCAAACCAGTGGCGGCTCGTGAGGTAGAGCCATGGTGCCATGACCAATTTATATACTTATTTTTAACGCAAAGGGGAAAATATATTTAAAACTGCGAACATAAAGTGCGTTTGCGGAAATTTAATAAAAATATTTATGCAAAAATAATTGGGTTTGTGGGTGTGGTTATTTTGTTTTATGTGTGTTTTATTTGGAGGGACTAGGAAACTTGGTCCCAAAAAGGAACATAATATTATCTTGTCCATATCTGGGAAACAATAAAAACACATGAAAAATCAAAGGTACATAAAAACAACATATTTAGTTTCTATATGCTTGGTAAAGTAACATTAAAACTCAGTTAAATTCTGCATACCGAATTCATATGCATTTGAGTTAGCCCTTAGTAACGAAAAAGAGACTTAAATTTAGGAAATCATAGTTGTCTTTTTGATATTTCAAAAAAAAATTGTGATATTTTAATTTTAAAATGAATAAAAAAGTGTAATATTTTTTTATAAAATGGCGAATGCTTCTCGTAAAAAATTTTTGGCCCAACCTTACTAACATGTCACGAACCACCACTGGCCCAAACTATTATTCGTTCTAAGAACTATAGAACTAACACAAATCTCTTCTGTGTATTCTCAGGTACTCTAAGGGCGCTAGCTCCCCATCAACGAGTCAACCACTTTCCCAGATCCTACGAATTGACGCGCAAGGACCGCCTGTACAAGAACATCGAGAAGATGCAGCATCAAAAGGGAATGAAGCATTTCGATTTTATACCTCAGACATTCGTGATGCCTACGGAGTATAGGGAACTCTGTTCGACACATCACAGGGTGAAAGGGCCTTGGATTGTGAAGCCGGTTGCGTCCAGTAGAGGGAGAGGTAACTATATGTATTCTACAACACTAGGCAAAAATGCCAGACACGACCAACGACGAGAAAGCAAAGATAGACCCCGCATTCTCCTTTATCAAAACAAACCGACAATAACTAAAATTCATGCTACCACTTAGTTCCTGACGAGTTCTATAAATAAAACCATATGCAAATAGGAAATTTTTACGGGCGTATTATACGCTGTTGCTAAATGATTAAAATATTCTACTATTGTGGGTTTTATTTGGGCTTAAATAGGTATATTCTTTTGGTGGAACTGATAAACTTATGATTGACAGCTGGTGGAATGACGTCATCAACAGGTTGGTGAATAAAAGAACATGATTTATGTCCAACCGGTAATACAATAGCCAATTAAAGAACGCGATTTGGCTCAACCGTTGCCACCGGTGGATTCGCCGGTGAAAAAATAATATACCTAATTAAACACATCGTTGAATTGCTTAAAACATATTCAAACCTCAAACTAGTAAAAATACTAATAACAACAAACATTTCGAGAAAGCTTCTCATAAAATGACAGCCAAGAGAGTTCTGTGACTGCCACCAGAGGTGGTATTCTCGTATTCCTAATAATTTACCACATTTTCATGAAGTACCTATTTACATAAAGCGATCTGTATCCACGTAGCGAATTAAAAATTTTACCAACACAGGTATTGAGTTTGATTATTCAAAGTAGAGTTGGTATATTTTGTAATTGTATCTGTATTGAGATTTAAATGAAAACCGCAACAGAATCGAACTTGGAACGTGATTGTCAGTTTGACATAACTTAACCTGACTTTTGAGCTGAGCTACTGTAGAAATTAATTATAAAATAGTTATCTTGTCAAAACGATTTGAGTATACTACATAGTCATCTATTCTTCATGAATTCGATAAGTAAATATATATTTTAAAACACGGTGAATCAGCATTACGATGACATTTTATAATTGCCGTTAACATACAAGGTTTGTTCCCACAGCAGTCATCGACAGTCCTTGACAGTCAGGATTCTGCGCAATAAACAGGAAGCGTTCCTACAAATATTTCTGACTGCTGGGAAACACGCGGCACCGTGTTCCCACAAGTTTTATGGACAGTTTGATGACTGTCAAATCAGTTTGCGGATCTTTTGCCAGTAAGTTGTCCGGAGCGTGCGCAGTAGTGATAAATGGTATTTTGTTGATTTTTAAACATAACCTCTATATTTTTGCAGTGAAATTTTTTTTGTTAATGTTGAATTTGAATGATTGAATGAGTAAAAAGAGTGATTTGGAATCATCCGACCATTCCGAAGCGTCCACTCTCTCGGATTCAGACTCAGATTTAGAAGAAATTCTGGAAGAAAGAATAAGACCAAAAAATGAGAACTTTGTTGAAAATATAATTCCTCAATTTTCGTAGCCGGTCATTTTAAAAAGCCTTGCCTTCTTCTGGATTGTCTTTTAAAAGGTATTTGATTTGAATATTCGAAACAATTTTTGAAAATTAATTTAAAAATAAATTAGGTTATGTTATCAACTAAAACATATGAGAAGATAGCAGCAGATCGAGTTTAATCACTGACAGCCAGTCGGTTGTTCCTACAAACTGTTCGGAATCGATCAGAAGTAAACATGCGCATTAACATTGGTTTGACATTTGTCGCTAACTTGTCCGTGATTTTCTGTGGGAACAAACCTCAAGTCAACGAACAGTCATAAAAAATTTATTTTTCGGATCGATCGTGAAAAACTTGGCAACGTTTGCCTCCTAGCGGTAGCAAGTAAAAATACGTAAATAAAAAATGACAATTTTAACATAAAAAACAATAAATTATTTATTTCCAGCTTTATTAAACAAAAAGTGGTGAGAGTTTTGTGGATTAATTATAAAAAAAAAAAATGGTGAAACAGTGTCAGGTTTGCAAAATAACCGATTCAGTGCCTGGATATCGTAGTAGTCTCCACATGCTATCGCCCTCTTATAAAAACTGAGTTGTAGACTCGGCGCATAAGTAATTTTATGAATGAGATGCGGGGTCTATCTTTGATTTCTCGTCGTTGGACACTACCGTAATGAAATTAGGTATACAGAGCCCTGCAAAAGTGCGTTAGGCTTCCATAGCTCTAGCTATTCATTTCATTTATGGGTTCACTTACACTGTATCATAGGATGTATTTCAGGATTTTTCCATATACCGGGTGACAACGAAATTACTACCCATCTTGTCACATTCTTATAAAATAAAATATGAAATTTTGATTGGTTATGTGGTTGTAATGTGCGCACATTTTCGGTATTCAAACGTCTGACTATTACTTCCGGTTGAACCGGAACACAATTTTGTTCATTTAAATAGAAAACACACATTTTTTAAAAATATGCATTTTACGAAGAATTCCTATCTAAGACAGTTTCCGAGAAAGTGGCGTTGTAAATTGGCATATTAACCACACATTTTATATTATTTTTTTACTTATTTTTAGTATTCCGTCACAACTATTTCACTTCCGGTTTATTTTTTATTTATTTATTTATTATAAAAAGAAAACATCTAAAATCATTTTTTTTTATGTCATTGGGTGAGATTTATGACAAGGGGTCTAGGAATACTATGAATCCATTAGTGTTTATCTATTTTATACAAAGTGTTCATAAAAATGTTTCAAGTTTTTCAAATGGAACGCCTTTTACACAGCCACAGCTAATTTTATACCTTGTATATTATTTTTTCTGCTTAAGTTTTTTTTTCGAGGCGAGGTGTACCAATACATTGATTTAATTTCCAGGTATTTTTATCGTGGAATCGCCCAACCACGTGCCTCTAGAAGAACCAGTGGTGGTAGCTAAATATATTTCTAACCCGCTGTTAGTCGCGGGACACAAATGTGATTTGAGGCTCTATGTTGTTGTTACGAATTTTGATCCGTTGATTATTTATATTTATGAAGAAGGTAAGTTTTGAGATTCTAAGCTAAGTTTGAAAATAAAATTAGGGTGCGCATAGAGTGGCGTACTTTACTTTAAATTCAGGGTGATTCCTAAGTTGATACTTCTTTTTTAGCTGTGTATAGAAGGCATTAAAATAAACAACATTTTCAAATACCTTTTTTCAAAAAACTTAAAAATAGGCGAGATAAAGAAGTAAAATATCTAAGTGCGGGCCTGGTCATCAAAACGTAGCCTGCTATACTTTATGTTATTTTTCTTATCTCTTATTATTCATGCAATTTACGGGTCTGTGGTCAGTTTTTTATTTGGCAATCCGGTGCGGTGTGTTTTTATGAAGTAAGTTTATTTTAAATTAGTAACACGTAAAAATGGTAAAAGTTTGAAAACAATGAACTAGTTAACTAGTAGATAAGGTGCTAATTTACGGTGAGTGTCATCAAAGTGCGGCTGCTGCTTCAAGATTATACGCAGAACGTTTTCCCTTGCGGGCTCATCCTACACCCAGAAGTTTTCTTAATATTATTCAACGGGCAAGTTAGGCAGAACCGTATTTGATCCATAGTGTAATAAATGAATATAAGTATTTTATTTTTGAGTTTGTTTAAAAAAAAGGTATTTGAAAATGTTGTTTATTTTGATGCCTTCTATACACAGCTAAAAAAGAAGTAATAACTTAGGAATCACCCTGTATAAATTACCAAAATATATCCTTAAGGCCCATATTATCCATCTCCTGGTAACTTTACCAGCCAGATAATTTCTATGCAAACAATTGTCTCAACAATGGTTTCTTTGGAAATTATCTTGCTGATAAAGTTACCAGGAGATGGATAATACGGGCCTCAGGTCCGCTAGATTAATCTCCTGATAATTTTAGGAACAATGTAAGAAGAAACATTTAAACGTTAAGAAATGTTTAAACAGACAATATTATAAAAGGTTTTTAGCGGCTGTGTGCACTTTTTTGAAGTGGAAGAAGGGACAATATTATGTATTTTGTGTACAAATAACTATCCTTTATCTATTCTATTATCTATCTATTATTTAAATATTTATAATTTTTAAGAGCACAGTAACCGATGTTCTTAAATACAAACAACCAAACGTACATTTCATATACTCTTTATAGGTTTGGTGAGATTTGCTACAGTCAAGTACGATTCTAGTCATAAGCAGCTGTGGAACCCCTGCATGCACCTCTGTAATTATAGTATTAACAAGTACCATAGTGATTATGTTAAGTAAGTATTTTATTTATTCGTATATTAAACTTTTTGCTTCTAAGAATTTTATAGTAAATATGGTGAAACGTTGTCACCTCTTTATAAACCAAATCATTTCAGGTTATAAAGTCAAAAGATATACATTGGTCACATTATACTTATTTGCAAACATTGCAAATACCATTTGAGTACACTTAATGGAATATACATACCAAGTTTTAGTATCAAATCACGGATCTTGGTCTGGCGGAGCTGAGGTCAAAAAATTTTTTATGTATATTCTGTCATGATATCTCAAAATTTTACTGTAGTAAACAATTGGGGTTTTTTCGTCTACTATCATAAAATTGGGTGCTCATTCTGATGGGGAAGTATAAGGGGGGGGGGGGGGGGGGGGGTAGCCCCTCTATACTCGTCACTGCCAAGTTTTAATCTTGATTTCTTATGTAGATATTTGTCAAAATATACAGCACTTACATACGTCCTTTTCTCACTCGCTATTGTACCAATATAACTGAAATACCAAAAATACTAACAAATGATTTTTAGGTCGGACGACCCCAGCGCAGAAAACGTCGGTCATAAGTGGACGTTGAGCGCCCTCTTGCGACACCTGAAGTCTGACGGCAAAGACACGGCACTCTTGATGTCTCAGATTGAAGACGTTGTGATAAAGGCCGTCTTGGCCTCGGCCAATTCGATTATTTGCGCTTGCAAGATGTTCGTGCCGCATCCGAACAACTGTTTTGGTAAGTAAACTGCTTAAAAATATCATGTACCAAACTTAATTTTCAGTGTTAAACCGACTAAAAATAAAATATAAAAATACAAGTAATTTCTTAAATTCCTTCCTGCCGCAATAAAATCATACATGGCAAATTATTTCACCCGCCATCACCGCGCCACTTCATCCAGCCAACTCTATGCCAAGGTTTAAAATAGGAGCCATTCTGTAGTCGATCTTCCACCGATAAATCTGAAACGAAAGAAAGTAGTTAGTGCTGCAGCTCTGCAACTAGTACTTTAGTGATTTTTGAACCCCATATAACTGTTAAATAAAATTATGGAGTCAATATACTTGTAATAGTTATTGACGAGGCTGTCTGTTAATTGTTAGTTCTACATATGATTTATATTTGAAACCCCGTATAAATATATTGAGGTGAACATTTTTTGGCAGTTCCAACAGCTAATTAAATTTTTTGTCATGTTACACAACATTTAACTGAAAACGACACAACGGGTTGCTTTTAATCACTATGACACCGAGACTTCAATCATTATGACATCAATACTTTGACAGCTTCATATTTCAAATACATTTCAAAATGTCACGTTTTGGCAAGTTGTATTTTTAATAAATAAATAATTGTTTTTCCGAAAATCGTTCGGAAATATTTATTATTGTACTGTGAGAAAATATTATTTCTGTATGGCTACTTGTAAACTAAAATGTGTTAAGCTTGACAATTCAATATTACTGTGTTTTCATAATTACAACACACATATTTAATGGCATCCTGTATTTGTGAACAAAGTTAATAATATTTATTTTAAAATTTTAACAAGTTAATTGTAATAAGTTATGTCCTCTTAATAATTTTCGATTTACGGAAAAGTAGTATGTATACCTCGTAGAAAAAGCCACATTCCCGGACTCGGTATTGTCAGTCTCGGCTTGCGCCTCGACATACAATCTTTACGGTCGTCCGGGAATGTTTAGTTTTTCCTACTAGGTACACACACAATGTACTATTGTTGCGATTTTTTTACCAAAAATTTTTCTGACTGAATATCCCTCAGACATTGACATTTGCCTTATAATGTTATGTCAATCGAAAGCACGTTATATTTGGTAACAAGGCAGCGTACTTTCGATCGACATAATATTATCTCGTATAAATAAAATAGTAGAATTTAGTGTCCGTTAAAATATATAAACAAAAGAACTGCTGACTGCAGCGCGATCTAGATCTGAATCCACAAAGCTTGGAGATGTATGGAGAAGCGAAAAAATGTTTCCTATACTGGTGAAGTGGCCGTTCCGTGCTTGATTTATTTAAATTTATTTATATTTCTACGTTTTCACGTTAGATGGCTATATCTTTTGCATTGAGTTGATTCCTTATGATGGCGTTACTGGGTTTTCATCGCGTTTTTATTTCTTAAAAAACGCCTTGAAAGAACAGGCTCGCTGTACTGGGGGTCGCTTACGGGTTATAACTTTCTGATGAGTTCTAACAAGAACGAAACAGCCTGTCATTGTTTACCTGTGCCCCAGGGATTCCATTACCTTTGGAGTCCCTGTGTACTTTAATGCAAAAGATAGACGCACTACTCTGTCCGCTTGCCGCTAAGCTTCTTTTGTTTATTATCTCGTATATTATCAATCTCTTAGGGATATTATAGCCGATAATTTTATCTTACAAATAGCCATCGGTTCAATATTGTTAAATGTTGAGAAACCGGGCATCAGGAAACATGTATTCCGACTAATACCTGGACAATGATTTTTTAATTATGAAGTGAAATAATCATTCATTTTTAGAATTATACGGATTTGACATACTAATAGATTCAAATCTGAAGCCTTGGTTACTCGAAGTGAACCTATCGCCTTCTCTAAACTGTGATAGCCCTCTAGATGTCAGATTGAAGTCGGCCATGCTGGCAGATCTACTCACCCTGGTCGGAATTCCAGCCGTAGATCCTATCCTTAGGCCCACTAGCACCACTAATTTGTCTAAGGGTAGTTTAAGTTTGAAGATGAAGCTTAGCAATGTAAGTTGGGTTTTGATTTCTTTTTAATAATAAAGATATTTATTTGTGCCAAAAACAAGAACAATAAATTATATGTAATAAAATGAATTTGTAAATAGTTATCTATGTAAAGTAGTACTCTTTATACGAATGAGAAATTTTACTTTGAACTTTTTCCCCGGCTTAGGGAATTACATATTTAAGATAGGCATACAAAGTCCATTTCGTTAAATTTCAAGTTTTTCGTCGTCAATCTTCAATCAATCAATTTGAAAAGTTCTTATATTTCGAAATTAAATAAATTTTTTAATTATCAAACCCAAAACAAAACAGTAAACTCAATAACTTAACCACAAAACAAAAGACAGACCGGCAAACGCTGTAAACCACGACTAGACTAAAAATTTTGCAGCTCTGTATGTATACGTAAACGCGCCCTAAAAACTATAGCCTAGAAACAATTCTCATTTGCCATTGGTCGGCTCCAGGTCGACCACTTCTGTACATAGCGAATTCGAAGGATGTACAGGAGCGACTGAGTGCGAACAAAACAAACCACATGGATAAAATTATACTTAATATAAAAAAATTGAAAATTTTGGTTTTTTAAATAGAGGATAATTAGGACACAAAAATAGAAATATATAAATATTTTTATATACTCAGAACAGGTTCTGCAGCTCTTATACACTAGCCGCCATTGATCCATATTAATGATTTTTTAATGGAGAAATCGTAACGAAAAATTGTCTTGAAATAGAAGGCGAAGCCTCAGTAAATAAACAAACCGTGATTTGTCAGTACTTTATAAGGACGCTACAGAGGAATATATTTTTTTTCTACTCCCACATGGAAATTTGATGTTTCCTTTACACTTAAGTGGCGGGTAAAGTAGGCTATCCAGTTAACTGTGCGGCCAAATTTTATAACAATCCTAGATAGGTAATGAAACTGACCAATCACAGTAGTCAATTACAGAGAAGCCATTGTTGTTCTTCAAAGTACTGACCAATCACAGTATATTATTTTTACTGTGGCTCCGTCTACTTTTTCAAGACACTAAATTATATAATTTAAATGCATATGGTACAATTTGTTATTAATTGGTTCAATATAATAAAATCTAGACGCATTTATAATAGACTTATCAATAATGCAACCTGCTGAATGTGCATAGAAAATTAATTTCATGTATCATCATTTATCAGTTGGTTTTCCCATAATTAGTTTAACGTTTCGATAGTCGAGAGGTAGAGCGTTTGACTATGGAACCAATGGTCGTGAGTTCGAGCCCGGCAACCTGAAAACTTTTTTTTACATTTTTTAGCATAAGGTTTGTAAGTTTGGTCGTAGAAAAAATATACTGATCAACTCGAGTGGATTGTCCCTATTGCCCTCGGAAGTTACTTCCTCGTGCAATATGGACATCGTATCCACTCTTGTTGTACAATCTACTATTTAAATAATGTCCTTCAACTAAAGGGAAATTTCCGGATTCATGAGAAATGAAGATCCAAAGCACAGAGGAATGATATTATGTCGGCACTGTCTCCAAAGGGAAAAGGGAAATATTTACGCAGTGTTATATTCGTAGGATATTCTTTAGGATCACTTGTGGTTGTGATCTGCTAAAAAGTACTTTTTTCGAAATTCGATCGGAAATTTTTTATAACATTTCTGAAAGAAAAACTCAATATTTCCTTACACTGAGTCGTTGCCAGGCAACGGAAAATAACTATTAGGAAATATTTATTATTGTACTGTAAGGAAATATTATTTCTGTACGGCCACTTGTAAACTAAAATGTGTTAAGCTCAGAGCTGTGAGTAACTTACGTAACTAGATACTTTTTAGTAACTAGTTACTTAAAGTAACTAGATACTTAGTAACTTAGTTCTTTTTTGAATCATGCCAAAAGTAACTGTAACTTCGGTACTTTTGAAAAGTAACTTGTATCTAGTTACTTTTTAGGAGTAACTAAGTTACTTTTAAAGTAACTAGTTACTTTTTAAGTGTATAGTTACTCCTAAAAAGTAACTAGATACAAGTTACTTTTCAAAAGTAACAAATAATGCACACCATCAGATGATGACCAAGGGACGATCGGCGGCCGTTAATCAGATTTTCACGAAGGGACGAGCGGCGAGTCGCGAGCGTTAAACAGCAAACTGGTTGGAACGCGAAATTTCTTGGAAAACATTTTATTTTATTTGTTCGTTGTTCGAATTAACACTTCTTAGTTTAGTTTTCTGATGGTAATAGTGGTAGTGTGTACAGGAAAATAAATTATCACTACCTGGTAAATTTATGGTATCTAGTTTAAAAGCATCTTAGTAACTTTTAGAGTTTCGTAGTTACAATTAAAATAACTAGTTAGTCAAAAGTATCTTAGTTACTTTTAGTAACTAGTTACAATCAAAGTAACTAGTTACTTAAAAAGTATCTTAGTTACTTTAAAATTATCGTAGTTACAATCAATGTAACTAGTTACTGTAAAAGTATCTTAGTTACTATAACTAGTTACTTTTACTAAGTAACTAAGAACTAAGTTACTTTTAGGTAAAAGTAACTATTCCTTACAAGTATCTAGATACATTTGGGCAAAAGTATCGAAAAAGTAACTAGTTACTTTTACTAAGTAACTAAGAACTAAGTTACTTTTAGGTAAAAGTAACTATTCCTTATAAGTATCTAGATACATTTGGGCAAAAGTATCGAAAAAGTAACTAGTTACTTTTACTAAGTAACTAAGAAGTAAGTTACTTTTAGGTAAAAGTAACTATTCCTTATAAGTATCTAGATACATTTGGGCAAAAGTATCGAAAAAGTAACTAGTTACTTTTCTGAAGTAACTTTCACAGCTCTGGTTAAGCTTGACAATTCAATATTACTGTATTTCCATAGTTACAACACAAATATTTAATGACATCCTTTGTTTGTGAACAAAGTTAATAATATTTATTTCAAAATTTTAACAAGTTAATTGTAATAAGTTATGTCCTTTTTATAATTTTCGATTTACGGAAAAATGGTATGATGCCTCGTAGAAAAAGCCACATTCCCGGACTCCGTATTGTCAGTCTCGGCTTGCGCCTCGACATGCAATCTTAACGGTCGTCAAGGAATGTTCAGCTTTTCCTACTAGGTATACAATGTACTATTTGAGTATTTTGTGTATTCGTGGAATTTTTATTTAAAAAAAAATTCTACTTCGCACCACTGACAGTAATAAATATAAAGTTTTTCCGTACAATTAACTGAAATAGCGAAATTTTCTCGTCACTTAAGTGTAAAGGAAACAGCAGATATCCATGTAGGAGTAGAGAAACTAATTTGTGCTTTCACCTAAAAATTATATTTACAAATGTCTGTATCGAACTCGTGTTCATGTCTCTTCTGGTATTCGAACTTACATTCTAGATCGCATTGTAAGTAATGAATATATTTTTCAGTGTCGAAGAGTACATTCAGCCGACGGCCTAAGCAACACTTTTCCCAAAAAACAGCCATCGAACACTAGCGCCAGGCGAATATCTTCGGCCTCGCTCCAACCAACCCCCGAAGAAACCAGAATTATAAAGAATGCACAGAGTCAATTCGACAGGCGGGGCGGTTTCGTACGAATTTTTCCTGCGGTGGATAGTTGGGCGAGATATATGCAGTATTTAGGTAATTGTTTTATCTTAAGTTTTATTGACAAGTTACATGATAAATTCATAAAAATAAATCGTTTTGGGATGTTTTAGAATTTACGTTTATATTTTGTTAATTTCTATTATCATTTAATAAATAATTATAAAATTTTTTTATGTTGTAGATCACTCAACTGGTATCCCAATCAGCGGGATAATATCGAGTACTTACAGCTCTACCGGCAGTAGCCACAATCACAACTGGCTCTTGTATTCTTCATTGTTTCCCGATATGGCGGCCAGTATCACTAGACCACCCAACGAAAAACAGAATTCTCGTACCAAATTTTCTTCTCTAGATAGAAAGAGGGAATCATCTCTCGAAAAACCTTTAAGTAAGTATGCAGTATTTTCAGCATTGGATTAATAATAATAAGTTTATTTTCAATATTTATAATATAATAAATTTGTTTATTTATCTTCCTTAATAAACTTTTTCTTTGATCCCCCGAAGGCGTGCTTGTTAGGGGCGGGGTCAAAGAAGAAGTTTATTAAGGAAGATAAATAAACACATTTATAATATTATAAATATTAAAAATAAACTAGAATGTCTAGAAGTGAGGGGGGTTAGTATATCGCTCTTCAAACCTGGTATTGTTTGGATGGTACATACAAATTTGGCCATTATAAGCATCCTGCTCAGGGTTGAAAAGTTTGGGACGACCTGAACCAATTTTCCTCTTTAGGAATTCTTCTTGTTCCCAGCGTTGCTTAATTTTCAATATAGTTTTTTTACTTCTATTATACAACTGCGCTACAGCCACATATACCGGGTGTTGCATCGTCGAGCGGGACATAGGAAATCCCATGTAATTTTAAATGGGGTCAATTATTGGCTTCCCTAATTATTTTAGAGAAAAATTCTATTTAGGTTTATTAAAGAGCACTAAAACCCACATTCAAAAGAATAACTTTAGATATTTTTGATGAGCCCGTTTACGGGTTATCGCCGATTTCTTTTTAACTATTTCTCCTTTTTATGGCCCCGTATTTGCGGGCACCAGTCAAGGTAAAAGATGACTGTCAAATAAAGTTGTCATTTTGAAATGTGTGCTTTTCACTGACGAATGCACATTTACCTTAAACAATGAACCCAATGTTCAAAATTATCGATATTGGAGCAAAGAAAACCAACACAGGTTTGTCGAAACAAGGACGCAATATCCACAAAAAGTTAATGTTTGAGCTGGGATTTTCGGAAAAAATATTATCGGGCCATTATTTCTTACACGAAATTTAAATGCAGAATATTTTTTGGAACTACTTGAAGATCATATTTAACCTACTTTACATGATGCCACCAGGGAAAATCAGGAAGTTTGGTACCAAATGGATGGCTGCCCGGCACATAGTACCCTGGCTGTCCGGGAATATTTAAACCGTGCTTTTAATGGAAATGTTATTGGGCTAAATCATACAGTAAATTGGCCAGCCAGGTCTCCTGATTTATCGCCAAATGATTTCTTTCTCTGGGGCCATTTAAAAAACAGGATATACAAAGATAAAAAATACCCAAATCTAGACGAGTTAAAAAATGCTATTTCTGCCGAAGCAATAGAATTTCAGTTTACCAACTAGCGAATGTAAGAAGAGAATTTTATGATCGCCTCGGTTATTGTCTAGCAGTCAATGGAGGAATATTTGAACATCTTCTTAAATCCTAAAGTTCTAACAATTTAATAGTACCTACCTGCCTATTAATTAGTAAAATATTGAAACATGTAAAATGTCATAATTAACCTTGTAATTGGATACTTTAATTTAGTTTTATTCAGATTAATTTGTACTCATAAATACACCTTTAATATTTTCGATGTACGAGTTTAACTCAGGTTATTTTGAATCGCACGATGGGTGTATTCTTGCTTCGTGCGGCTGCTTGTATTGGCAATATAGTGTATGTGTATGTGGCTACAGCACGGATTGACCATCCTTCTTCAAATCTTGATACAATTTGAGCCGTTTCAACTTCAGACAACTGACGAGGCATTTTTATTTTCTTCTGTCAAAGTTTATCAGACGTTGTGCAGTTTCATCTATGACGTGTGATAACCTCCATTAAACAATCATTTAGACAAGCCGGTTTTAATCAAATATAACAGAACTTACCTCTCAGTCTAATTCTTGTACGCTTTTTTTAATGAATACAACTGTACTTCATCGATTTCGAGAAAAAAATAATTGTCTGAAAATTTGGTTTACTTTTTATTTTCGTTTTTTTTTTCAATAAAGTTTCCGAATTATCTGTAGCGTGATATGAAAGATATTTTGTGTATAAATAAATTACCCTACAGTCAGTTACCGCAAATATTTTTAA
Source organism: Polydrusus cervinus (assembly GCA_935413205.1). Lineage (NCBI taxonomy): Eukaryota > Metazoa > Arthropoda > Insecta > Coleoptera > Curculionidae > Polydrusus > Polydrusus cervinus. The sequence goes on from OW284510.1 coordinate 7,154,571, forward strand.
TAATAGCACAACACGCATTACGTTTGATTCTGACCTCTCTTTGGAAATATTTTCACAATAAACTATTTGTATTTTTAGCACCAATTAAAAATGGTAGACAGGATAGATACGAGAGGGCGCTAAGTCGGGGGCACAAACAAGCACTGGTGCCTTGCAAAGCTATGAAAGAATCGCAGAGCATCGAGTTGCGGAGAAAAGTTATCGAAATGTTGAAAAATGGAAGGAGAATTACGTAAGCCAAAATTGTTTGATTGGTTTCATATTATTAAGTTTCATTCAGATCGGTTAATAACATTATTGTGATTAATTACAAAACTTTAAACAACTTTTAGGAACTCGTTCATCGGGACATTAGGCACATTTATTATAATATTCACAAACTTAGACTTTGTTGTAACCATATTTTTTCGATTTAATTCTAATGACGTAGAAGTTATAACGCACTGGTAATCATTCACTGTAAATACTGTATGTGCCAATTTTCAAAAAAATTATTTTCAGTAATTTATGAGATATTTCAATATTCCGGACATTCACTGTTACTTTATGAATTTGATTCAAATACGAATTCATATTTGTGGACTGTTCAAAAATAGTTTTCTAGAAACGCAGAAAATATTTAAAATATTGGATTTAGAGGAAAACAATTTGAATTAATTAAAAATTATCTAAAAGATGGATCAACTTATGTTCAAATAGATAAAAAAAAGCTATCCTAAACTAATTGAATATTGTGTTCCTCAAGGAACAATTTTAGGACCATTATTTTTTAATATCTATATTAATGATTTATTTAATGTAAATTGTGATGGAGAGATTCATAGTTTCGCAGATGATACTGCAATTTTTTATACAGACACAAATTGGGAGAACTTAAATAACAAAATTAAAAAAATTTTGAAATAATAAAAAATTGGTTTGATAAAAATTTATTAACAATTAATTTCGATTTCCTTTTACTTTAAATCCAAATAACATACCACAAAATATGAATAGTATTAAAATAAGTGATGACATTCAAATTTCGAAAGTTAATCAAGTAAAATATTTAGGAATAATCTTTGACAGTAAATTAAATTGGAATTTTCACATAGCATATTTGATTAAAAAGTTAAGAAGTTTACTACCAATTTTTAGAAACATTTAAAAAATTTTGAACGTAAAACATATGGAAATATATTATGCATTAGTTAAAACTCATTTAAATTACGGAATTTTAGGTTGGGGAGGAATAAATAGAACTAGTTAAAAGTTAAAAATATTACAGAAGAAGTTTTTAAAAATTATATTTAATAAGGATTATCTTTATCCCTAATCTCTTTATCCAATAAAATTATATTCTGAAACAAGAAAAATGAACATTAGACATCTTTACATTTATAACATCTTAATATACATATTTAAAAATAAAAATCTTGTACAATTTAAAAACCATAATCATAATACACGTCTTAAAAATGAAATAACCATGAAACCTAAAATAAATAAGTCCATAAAACAAAAAAATTTCAAATGTTTATGTTTTTATTTAAACGATTATTTACCAAGAAAAATTAAAAAATATATTTCATTAAAAAAACATACAAAGTCGAAATAACAGCATGGATGGAAACAGATAACTTTAAAAATTTTTTGGAAATGTTTTAATTAATATTGTTTCAAAATTTTTTTATAACCTATATCTTCAAAAAACTGCATTTATATTTATATACATACATATACTTAAACGTTTTTTATTTGCAATTTAACTCTTATATAATATTAACAAATATTTGAAAAAATATTTTAATATTCTTATATTAAATAGTAAGATTTGCTCTTAACAAGCACGTCTTCGGGGGATCACAGAAAAAGTTTATTAAGGAAGATAAATAAACACATTTATTAAGGACGATTGCAAGAAAATTTCTGCAAGCTAGAAATTTAGGCCGTCTCATCTATAGTTTAAAATTGAAAAATGGCCACCAGTACGTTATTTCTGAATTTAAAAACGAAAAAAACGAGATTAGTTTTTTTCTATTATTAGTTCCATGTTTTAGACAATGCGAGGCTCGGAAAACTTTCAGTCAATATTTAGTGTGCATTTTGAAGAAAATCGTCTCCATGCAGGATCAAGATGAACACGTCGAAATCGTTTTAAAATTTTTGCAAAAAGCTTCGAATTATTTAAGGACACCATACAGTGTAAAGGTAAGAATGACGACTATAATATACCATAGCGTAAGATAAATAAAAAAAAATCGTCCTCAAGGTTGGATTTGTAGCATCATAATGTCGTAAATTGTCACTATTTAACCTGATTCCTGTTAATTTAAAGTAATAACTGTGAATCATAAGTAATTCGGGATATGCAGAGCTATTTTCAGGACGATTTTTTTAAAATTATAAGTTATAAATCGGGTGTATAATTAAATAGGGACGCGCACTGCGCAGCTGTATCTTGGGAACCAGTACAGCTTTCGAAATTTTTTTATATAAAAAATGGCCAAGAGAAATCGCTGAAAAATAGTTTTAAGTTTCTCAGGTGGCCGCTAGAGGGCGAAATACTAATGCTCAACTTGGAAAACAAAGATTTCTCCTTAATATGCCTAGTTAAGTCTAATTAAAAATGTATGTGGTGTAATATTAAAAAACTTATGAGCTAGTTTCGTCTAAGTTTCTTAAATAAAGGAGTGGGAAAAAGACAAACATTGATTTCGAAAAAATTAAGCAACTTCGGTTATAGTTTATTTCAGATAGGTGTAGAGTAATAAAATGGGAAATTCCGTCCAGTTCGGCTCAATTTCGGTGTCGGCCATAGGCGTAGATACATTTTGTGCATTAAATTATTTACGATAACTAACCCAAGAAATAAAAAGAAGATAATTTGATAAAGCTAACTATATCAAATTTACACAAACATCGTTTTATGGAATATGCCGTGAAAGATATAGCTGAAAAACATAGTGTAACTGTGGAATCTTAAGAAAACTACCCGTTTAAATAAAACTCCGGGGGACAGACAACACACTCTATTACGTAAAATAATCGCTTCGACAAAATTATATATATTACTCAGACATCAAAAAATATGTCAGACTGACAACTCAGGTAGTAATTAACTACAACAATACCATTTAAACGTACACAATTTCAGGTGAATAAAAAACTATAAAAATAACGATTCAACAGTTTCTTATGGATTCAACATACTCCCACCTGAGAAACTAAAAAAAACCTTTGAAAGTTTCTCACAAAAGTAAATTGCCGATAAAAGTTTAATTGTCTAATATTACTCACAGTTACCCAGTCTTTGTGCAAGGTTTATTACTCTACCGTAACGGGTCTTTAGCGAATCACTCCCGTACACGGTTGGCGACACATTGTCAAGGTTGGAGCTCTCGTCCTTTTCTTCCATGGCATCCATATTGGAACCAGTCGAGGGAACATCTGGTAGAAGAGCAGCATCAGCAATATTGGACGCCTCTATTTCCAAAGGGAAAAGTCTTTGCACTGGACGAAGTAACTGTCCTTTCGAAGTCATAACACGCACTAGTCGGATACGACCATCTTTACCCGATAATACTTCGACGACGCGACCGATAGGCCAGTCGATTCGTTTATTATTGTCATTCCCTATAAGAACAACTTCACCGAGCGCAATTTTCCTAGACGGGTTTTTCTTAGATATTAACTGCAGCTGTCCTAGATACTCATTTCTGAAACGTTTTCGCAAGTCCACCCTTAACTTTTGAATGTTTTTTACCCTTTTACACAAAGATTGCGCGTCTACATTATCACAGTCGGGTACGCCATGGCTCTTTAAATCGTGGAGAAACATATTGGGCGTTAGAGTCACTAAATCGTTGGCATCACTAGACTGATAAGTCAACGGTCTCGAATTTATCACCGACTCACAATCTAACAGTCATTAAGTCCTCATAGTCTAAACAAGCACGCCCAAGCATTTTGCGAAGTAACGTCTTCAGTACCCCCACAAGTCTTTCCCAAAAGCCACCCCACCATGCCGCCGTTGGGGGATTGAAATTCCAGGTAATCCGTTCGACGGACGACGACTCTATAATTCTATCCCAATCTAATTTCTTAAAGGCATTCTCGGTTCCAACAAAATTAGTCCCATTGTCACTATATAATACCTTTGGACGCCCGCGGCGCGAAATAAAACGTCTAAGAGCACCGATAAAACTGTTCGTGGACAAGGACATACACAACTCTAAATGTACAGCCCGGAAGACAGCACATGTATACAGCACAATCCATACTTTTTGTCCATTTTTTAGGTAAAGTGGACCTGCTAAGTCTACACCAACGATCTCGAAGACAACAGAATCCCTCACGCGATTTAACGGGAGCGGAGGACTCTGCACTTGAAAAGGCTTGCAATTAAATCGTCGACATACTTGACACTTTCCAATTATCCCTCGTACATAGCGTCTGCCACCTAAGATCCAGTATTTTTCTCTGAGTAGGCTGATAAGTCCTTGAACACCAACATGACATGCCTTTTCGTGCATTTGTATAACCAATTTACTCGTTACTGTATGTCTATTGGGTAAAATGATCGGAAAACGAAAATTCTCAGTATCAGGTCTATTGGAGATATGAGATTTTAATCTCAAAATTCCTGAATCGTCTTTAAAAATGTCTAAGGCATTTAATTTGGGGTCATTCTCAACAGAAACCTCCTTTTGTACAACTTTTAAAACAAATATTTCAGCATGCTCTATTTCTTCCACCGATAAAGGTCCTCTGAGTCTTTTCTTCTTATTTTCTTTCTTTATATTGAAAACGAATAGAAAAATCCAACCTATCATACGCACAATTTTCTCATATTTTGAGATCTGACTTAAGTTCCAAGGATCATCTGTCGTGTTAGTCATGGTGCTCGAAATTCCTTTCTTTTTCTCACTATTGATCTCTTCTTCATCACAGGGAACTTGTTCCTCTCGGGGCCATAGATCGGGATGTAAACGTAACCACTGTGGGCCCTCCCACCATTGCGACTCCACTAAAGCTTTAGCAGAGCACCCACGAGAGGGAAGATCAGCTGGGTTCATACTTCCAGGTACATGCCTCCAAGACGTCATAGGAGTTGACAGTCTTATCTCAGATACCCTATTCCAGACAAAAGTGCCCCATTCTTCCTTATTACGTATCCAGGATAGAACGGTAGTTGAGTCACTCCAAAAGTAGCTGTTCAAATTTTGCTCCAAAATTTTCTGAACAGAGACAAACAATCTAGCAGCTATAGTAGCGCCTAGCAACTCAAGACGAGGTATACTGATTTGTTTTTTGGGGGCTATCCTTGACTTCGAAGCTAGTAAATAAAGAGATACTTGCTCGTTATGTTCAACTCTTAAGGCTCTACCACGCGCAAATTTAGAGGATGAAAAACACCGTTTCGCTACTGCAGGATTCTGCAAAGGCTATTTGAAATATTTGTCGGGACAATTTAAAATTTAATAAAGGAATGTTTGTATTTCTAAGGTACAAAGCCCTTTTTTGAAAAAAATAAGAACTTGTATAAGAAAATGCCCACTAAAGGTGCGTATTTTTAGGCACTTTTCCAAGGTTAATATCGTAGCTAAGAATTTTTTTTCAAAAAAATAGCCATGTACCTTAGAACTTCCATGTCTTATCTTTAAGACTTCAAAAATTGAGACAAAACAATATCGTAATAAGTCCGTTATCTTGCAGCGCGCAACTCATGTTTTAGGTAAATTTTGTTGTCATGTTATAGAAGTTGCCTATATACAGCTGAATTTATTCTCGGCTGACGTGAAACAATTTACATCCAGAGAGAATAATGATACACTGAAAAAAATTATAGGTGGTCGAACAAGAAGTAATTTCGGGGGTAATTTTGGGCTAAATTTTATGTTTTCCTTTTTGGATTGTCTGTGCCAATAACAGAATATCTAAGCGTTAATATTAAAAAGACGTAACTAGTAGTTGTGCTATTAACTCCGGGTTACCATACATTTTTCGGCTTAGACCGGGATGGTTTATAATGCGCCGTAGGGCAAAATGTTCAAGGCGCGTTCACCATTTTGTCAAAACTGGTGTTTGGGCTTTCAAAATTTCTTATTCATGTTAGGTAAGGATAAGAATTGAACGAAATCCAGTCGATTTGTTGCAATCAAAAATGGGCTATATTGAATTTTTTGTTTCGTTTTTTATTGAAATGGGTTATTCTCTTGATAGTGAACAAAATATACTAAGGTAAATAGCTTATCGGTATTAGAGGCCCAAACTGGGTCACCGGGAACTTACGACAAATCCCAGGATGTATGGTAACCCTGGTATATTAACTCTTAGATCTAAAATTAAAGTTTAATTTGTCTTGGTAAAGGGTGATAGGTGTAATAAAATAAAGCCATTTATGAAGGTTCTTAGTGAGTAAAGAAACCAACTGTTGCATAATGAATCTATTTCTATTCGATTGTTTTATATTTTATGCTTATTATACAGGCTCTATATATTGTTTATATAGTGAGCTTCTGTCTAAACCTGTTAAAATATAAATTCATTTTAAAGGTGAAATGTGTTTATTATTTTATCCATGGTTAAACGATTTAAAAGTAGTTGTCAGGCACGAATTTGGCGTTGGTCACATGACATTTATCTGTTCATGTTATTGGCTCGCAGCTACAATTTGGTGCATCGAGACTACTGTATAGTGACAATGCTTCTAAGAAGCTAGGTAGGTAATAAATAAAAATTGGACAGTATGCCACGCAGAGTAATAAAATACAATTTTTTGTTAGGCATGGGCGTCCATAAAGAGGGCGCAGTTGCCCCTGTCTCTTGACCAAGGGGGAGCGGGCGGGGGGGGGGGGGGGGTAAATATACTTTTTACTAACTTTTGTTAGGGGGAGTTTATGAAACGACTGCGACATTTTTTTTTGTAGGAATCACTTTTGATAAAAACGCAAAGTTTTGTTTCTTTTGTAGCCACTTTTGAACGGTGGAGAAAGTGTAGAAAAGGCTGCGAAGTATTTTATTTTATAGAATTAACTTTTGAGAACTTACACGTTTTTTTGGCTACCCCCCTATCACTTTATGTTTATAAGAAACATTAATACCGTGATTTTGTATCGGATTGGCGCGACGATACGGTACTACCTCCTGTTGTTTCTGTGTCTAGGTACTTTTTTTTCTTTTGAAGGTGCAGCGCAACTAATCGTCAAAAATGTCTGTTTAAAGGTTGAAATCGTCAAAAACATACCACTTAAAAAAAAAATTAATTATAATGGCACGGAACGCGACGGACAAAATACTGCGCGAGATAGTAACCACAGTCAACAAATCCTGGAACCAGCGGGACTTATCTAATAAACATGGTGAAAAATTTGTAATATAAGAAAATTTTGATTGAAAAACGATTGACCTTACGAAGTATTTGATAACCAATGCTGAAAACCTTTAGTTTCAGGGTAGGCCTGTGCCTCCCAATTTTGAAAATTTGACAGTATATGCTAGTGCTGACGGGGGCGATCGGGCTAAAATATATTTATAATGGTGGCACTTCCCGTTATACCGGAAGTAAGTGTCAACTTGCTTATTTTAAATAGAATACTCTATATATTACTACATTTTTGCATTCTACGCAAGAATTTAGGCATATCTTGTATACCATGTCCTATACCTATGTCTAAGCGTTTTAGATATTTTTAATAGATTTTTTATAATATTTTGATAACTATTAATATAGGGTGTTTAAACAATACGATTAAAAATTAAATTGAAAAACTGCAAAAAGACTAGATTTTCAAATGGAAATACACAAACTTTATAATTATTTCTTATTTAGCATTAAAAATAAGGGTAAGTTTGTATATTCCAAAAAATTTTAGTTTTAGAAACATTCCCAACTTAATATTTTTATGTGGCGATTTTGCTGCAGATTTTAAGTTTAGTTACTTTTAGTTGGCTATAACGGCGTTGAAAAACAATCAAATGCGAGAAAAATTTATGAAGCTGTCACTTACCATTAAACCATTAATTGTCATGCCTGTGCGCTTAAATTGTACATACAAACGAAGATTATTTAAATTTATTTATTATTTATGGAGAATGTGTTAAAGTTATATCAAGAACATGGGACACATTTGCCAATCGATATCCGCAAAACAGAAGCCATCACAATGTGCTTATTAATAATGTTCAACATTTTTGGGATATACAAACTTACCCTTTTTTAATGCTAAACTAAAAGTAATTATAAAATTTGGGTGTTTCCCTTTGAAAATTTAGACTTTTTGCAGTTTTTTCAATCTTATTGTTTAAACACCCTGAATTAATAGTTATCAAAATATTATAAAAAATCTAATAAAGCAGGTCCTTTATAACAAGGAATCCCGCTTAAATTAAATAAATATAAGGCTTCTTTATAGAAAAAATTGATAATTATTTTAAGGCTTGCAAACGTCATTCTTAACAGAAAAATTCAAATATGTCAAAAACGCTTAGATATTTATAGGTATAGGCATACAGGGTAGGGACTTTAACTGGAATAAATTCGATATTATTAAACTTGCTGAAGTTGCGCCTACAAAATTTGGTATGTGGGGGTTTTAGAGCATGCGGAATTGGATTATGATGTCGGCGCAGTTGCCAGATTTTTCAGCTTTGCGCTACACGTAGTAATTTTGTTATTTTAAATAGAATGCCCTATTTATTTTTATTGCAGTGAATTGGTAGTGTCAAATTTAGTAAGATCTCAAATTTACAAAATTCTATCTTCACTAGTTTCTGAGCTATGGCAACACTGAAGTTCCCTTAAAAAGTACCGGGACGCTTGTCTACCTCTATAGTTACTAAGTTATTGACAAGATTCAACAAAAGTTCTTGTCTTTTCAAAATGGCCTATTTAACTTAAACTTTAAAAATAGAAATTCTCATGGTACTTTTTAATGGAATTACAGTATTGCCATAGCTCAGCAATTAGTGAAGATAGAATTTTGTTAATTTGGCATCTTATTAAATTGGACACGCCCAATGCACTGCAATAAAAATAAATAGGGCATTCCATTTAAAATATTAAAATTACTACGTGTAGCGCAAAGCTGAGAAATCTGGCAACTGCGCCGACATTATAATTCAATTCCGCATGCTTCAAAACCATACATACTAAATTTTGTAGGCGTAACTTCAGCCGTTTTAATAATATCGAATTTATTCCAATTAAAGTCCCCACCCTGTACAAAATCTGCCTAGAATCTTACGTAGAATGCAAAAATGTAATAATATATAGGATGTTCTATTTAAAATAAACACGCTGACACTAGGGTTGCCAACCCTCCCGATTTAGTCGGGAGGCTCCCGCTTTTTTACTTAACCTCCTGCCTCCCACGCACTTAAACAAAACTCCCGCTTTTCCAATAACACGACGGACGCCTAATAACTATACAGCTGCCTTAGAGAGGGGCGACCTTTTTTTTTTTTAGAAAGCACGTTTGATGATAGGAGGAAGAAATATAAAAGGCACGCCACAGCGTAAGGTCAACGGGGTATCGACCTTTTTTTTTTAGAAATCATCAATATAATTATTTTAAGCACCTCAAAAAAAACTTGTCCTCCAGGCACTATCCACTTCCCGCTTTTCAATTTTTAAAATCTGGCTACCCTAGCTGACACTAACTTCCGGTGTAACCGGAAGTACCACCATTATGAAATTTTTTTAGTCCGGTCGTCCCCATCAGCATTACCACGATGGCAAATTTTGAAAATTTACCTATGTATAGTTTTCCATATATAGTTCGACGCGGTTCCCGCTGGAACACGAACACCCTGTTTGCAGGTGCTTTTATACCTATTATTAATTAACACTTCAAACTTTCTGCTCTACCTAATTTTATTTTTTGTGAATATTCTATAGCTTTAATAATAAAATAAGACAAAATTTAAAAGATATATCCGTATAACGATTAGGTACATTATTTTAACTAAGAATACAATAACAAGTACTTATTTTCCACAAAACAAATTTCTCGTCTCCGAAATAAAATCAACCAGAACTCATTAGCATAATAAAGAACCTACCGCCTTGTATCGTGGTTTCAGTGTGTGTCGATGTTTACGGAATATTTTTCACCACGTCATAAGCTCGCTAGTATGCCCACTTCGGGTGAAACTCTCTTGCAAATAAATTTCTTGCTGCACAAAGTTCCGCCTTAAAAATATTACACAAGCGTATGCTTTTCCGCTTGCATCACAGAAAGTGTGTAGACTACAATTTCCCATACTTCTAGCCCTTATCCACCTAGGTATTTCAATGAACTTTAAATGTTTCAAATCATCGGCCCACTTTAAAAACTCCAATTTAATATCCTCTGCTACAGGTTGATCCCATCCTAGCCGAATTTCCCATGTTTTCTGTAAAAGTATTTTTGGACAGACTGTAACAGGACTGATAAAGCCAATAGGATCAAAAATACTTTGTGCCACACTCAAAATAACTCTTTTTGTCACCATTGAGGTGCTGATTTCATTCAAAACTTTCGTACTAGGTTTTATAGATAATGTATCTCGACTATTATTCCATGAGAGACCAAGTACCGGAATATCGCTGCCAAACTCACCACTTTGTGTTCTCTCCCACCCTCGAAGATCGAACTTTGCCTCTGCCATGACTTGGATTGACTCTCGCATAAAAACATCCAAAGTCTCTTCATTGTTGACACTAGTTACACAGTTGTCCACGTAGAAGCTTTTGCTCAGTCTAGAGATTGTATCAATAGAATACATTTGAGGTTCACAATTTTTTATCTTCTTTTGACATTGCATCAGATGGTGTTCTATTGTGGCGCCCAGTAAGAATGGACTACTATTGACCCCAAACACTACACGCCTAAGCCGGTAACATATTTCTCGTCCCTCGTCATTTATCCACAGAAAACAAAGACAATTTCTATCTGATTCGTGTACGCTTATCTGCAAGAAGGCTTTCTTAATATCGGATATCACACCTAACTTATTTTCTCGGAATCTCAGCAAAATACTAGGAATTTCTTCAATTAAGTTGACCCCTTTTTCAAGACACGAATTCAGTGAAGGCTTGTCCTTTTCCTTGGCACTCGCATCGAACACTGGCCTGATTCTGGTAGTTGACCCTTCCTTTACAACAGGGCGATGAGGCAAATAGTGGACAGTTTTATTCAAACCACTTTCTCAATTATACCTTCCGCCATCCAGTCCTGAAAAACCAGATCATAGGCCTCGGTCAGGTTTTGAGCTTTCAATTTCTTCAAACAGCTGTTTAATCTTGTTTGCGCAATACCATGGTTTGTAGGCAGAGGAGGGTGGCCATCTATCCATGGAAGCCTAACTTGGTAACGTCCATCTGACTCCTGTTCCACTGTTTCATAAAAAAAGTTCTTTGCCTCCATAGCCAACTCTGCTTTATCTTTTGTACGAGTAGGTTCTAATATACCTAAAACGTCGAGCTCCCACAAGTTTGTGATCGATGCATCTCTCACAAAAAGATTGATGGCTGATACAGCTGACTTCTTTTCAAATAAAGGCACTCTCCCCATAATAGTCCATCCCAGGAATGTTTCAACCGCAACTAGACCACACTTGAGTACATGTCTTCTTCCGGTGTATAACTGCCCTGCAAAATCTGACCCTACAAGTAAGTCAATTTGAGCTGATTGCTGTGATGTGTCATTTATCTCAATATTCAGCACTCTCAGTTCATTCATCCAAGGGCCAGGGAAGACTGGAGAAACATCAGTGCATATTTTAGGCTGATCGAGTACATCCAACTTATAAGAAAATCCATTTTTCATCAGTTCTACTTGGTACAGGCGATGGGTTTGCTCCGATAACGCTCCACCGAATAGACAATGCATTATTTTCGCTTTTTTCTTGGGAACCAGACCTAGTCGTTCAGCAGTGTTTTTCAAAATATAAGACCTCTGAGAGCCGGAGTCCATTAAAACTCGCACATCACATGAACCATTTTTCCCAATTAACTTCACACGCAAGGTTGGTAGAAAAACATGATTACTTGTATAATTCGCTGCGTTGACTTCAGGGCCCGTACTGGCTTCAGTTTTCTCAGAATCGCGACGTCCAGGTTCTTGATTCACTTTTAGCTCGGGACACATTAATGTGACATGTGATTTGGCGCACACTATACATCTTAGACGCCCTCGACACATTTTTGACGAATGTCCTAGCTTTAAGCAACGAAAGCACGCTTTTCTATCCTTAAGAAGTTCCCTCTTCCTGTCAATCGAAAAACTTTGCGCCTTAAAACAATCAACGCTATTATGCAAACCATCACAAAAAATGCATTTAGTTGCTTCTCCATTAACTAAGTCCGCGGCTGTAGCTATAGGTGATGAATGTTTCATAAATGTCTGCTGTTTTCTTTTGTTAATAGCCACGCCAGGATTTTGAGTGATTTCCTTTATACCAAATCCTTCTGAAGCCAACAAAACTCTTTGTTCGTTTTCCACCTCGTTGCGCATAAATTGCATTAAAGCTTTTGACCGTTTTTCCAGTGTAACATTAGAATCCTTTGCACCCAGCCTACATACAGTTTCGCGTCTCTTTGAATCAAAATTACTTTGCATACTACTGTTTGCTACAGACTCCTGTTTACCACCCTCGTCAAAATGGTTACCCTCTAGATTATTTTCAGCGCCTAAACCAACAGCTGATCTCTGCCAAATTCTAAGAAGTTCCTCCGGGAGACAGGATTCGATCAATGGGAAGAGTATTGCTGCATACTTATCAGAAGTTATCCCTAGTGTCTCGAGCGCCCTTAACTGTGTTTCTATTTGATCATATAAGTGAGAAATGTCTACTGTATTCTTGTTAACAGCATTATTCAAAATCAATTTTAAGAGTTCTCTAACATAAACTTCGATTTGTATGTCTTCCCGCCCAAATCTAGACCTTAAACTTTCGATAATTTGTGGGTAATGCTCCTCCGTAGCAGGAAAACTATCTACTAACTGTCTTGCCCTACTTCCTGGCAAAGTAGCTTGCACAAGATAATCTACTTTATCCGAAGCATCAATATTCGGGTCTTCATGAACCTTTTTAAATTGTGCCCAAAAAGTTAACCATCCTCTAATATTGCCATCAAATTTTTTAAATTGAATTTCGGGTAACTTATAATTTCTCATACCTTTGACTTGGTGATTTTCACTGACTGAACTTTGGGCATTATTCTGTGATCCATCGTTCTTTTGAAAAAGCTTGAAGCACTTATAATCCAAATTTTTAAACTTTTTCGTATAGGAGTAGCATTGCTCTTGATCTTGAGCTAAATCATCTTCACTCGCCTCGATCTCCAACAAAAGTCCAAAAACTTCAGAACTCACAATCTTAAGTTCATCGTATTTTTCCCGTAACCCGTCCCATGCGACGTGCAGTTCACCAGAATCGCATTTAGGGTCTTCCAATAAATTCTCCAGGTCCCTGGCTCGATTTGTGACACCTGCACGTAGGACTGTTCGGTGTTTTTTCTTAACTTCCAAATTTGCCATTTTCCCTGGTTATTTTGTGACGAAAATAAAAGTTCGAATCGGCCTAGCCCTCAGTAGTTTCACAGATATACGACAGCAAGAAACTCTGAGAAAATTCGAACTACAGTCCACCAAAATCAACCCGAAAAAACCGAAATAATTTCTCGACACGAAATATTAACGTAAACACAGAAAGGTGTCAGTTATCCACGACGTGCTATCTGTCCTGTCACGGTCGCCATAAAATGTGGAATCTTAAGAAAACTACCCGTTTAAATAAAACTCCGGGGGACAGACAACACACTCTATTACGTAAAATAATCGCTTCGACAAAATTATATATATTACTCAGACATCAAAAAATATGTCAGACTGACAACTCAGGTAGTAATTAACTACAACAATACCATTTAAACGTACACAATTTCAGGTGAATAAAAAACTATAAAAATAACGATTCAACAGTTTCTTATGGATTCAACAGTAACTATGCTGCGCACGCCGCCATATCATTGCGAACTAAATCCTATAGAACTTATATGGGCGCAAGTGAAAGGATTTGTAGCAAGACACAACACGACATTTAAAATGAAAGACGTTAAGCTACTGTTTGATCAAGCCATTAAGGAAGTGACACCAGAGAACTGGCGAAAAGCAGTCCATCATGTCATTAAAGAAGAGGAGAAAATGTGGGATCTTGACCACTTGATCGATCGCACCGTCGACCTGTTAATTATAACGTCAAGAGGAGATGACAGTTCTTCAGATGATGAAGAATATTATGATTATTTATAATTTAATTTCTATGTAATGTATTTTTTGTTTTTTTTTATAATGTTTTATAAAAAATAAGTGTACCTAATACTATATATATAATGCACGCCTTTGTCACACCGTTTTGAGTGTTTGTGAATGGATAACAATAGGCCAAACCCATAAATTGACCCAACTGCTAGTACTACCTGCACTTGATGAAAATAAATAATTTTGCAATGAAATCAATTCCGAATTATGAAAGTGGCTTAAATATTCGTTGAGTCACTCTGTAGTCCCTTTGCATACCTAATGAGCTTTTATTACTCAACACATTTCTGAAATATACTATAGGGACAACGAAAATGATCAAACTTGGTCTCGTTTAAAAGAGATTCAATTATTTTATCATTTTAATTATGTATTTCGTTTCTGTTTCAAACATTATTAAATTTTGCTGTTTTCTTTAATTTGAAAAGAAATTATATACCGGAGTTTACATAGTCAAAGGGACACCTTAAATTGGAAGAAGCCAGTGAAATCCGCAAGTTAATATCTGTTTTCCAGCTAAAACATTTTTGAAATAAAAAAATTTTAATACCGGTATTTAAATTATCAAAACCGGAAACTGTCAAGAATGTTAACTATTATATAAATCTCTATCCACTCTTTTAGACACCAAGTACAAAACTGGATACCAAAGATAGAGCGGCCATTGTTGCCAAGCAATTGAATGATTTTTTGTACATGTACAATAGAGAAACGGAACTCTTCGTTGATAAGACCGACAAACCAAGTCAAATACCAAAAGATTTGTATCATGAATTTTTATATTATGCCAGGTAAGATGTCAAGCCAAATAGTTAATAAGACCATATTTAAATCTGTGAATCTGAGAGATAATCATTTTTATTGATTTGAAAAATAAATTAATTAGGTGGGTCCGGTGGCGTAGCCAGAAAATATGCTTCCGGGGGGGGGGGGGGGGAGGGGGGCTCAATGGACGTAAATAGGGCATTTTTTTTCTGGAGAGAGGGACAGTCGGGACTACATGTATTTCATGATATTGTACCTAGTGAAGAAGGTAGAAAAGCGCCGCAGGCGAAAAATTTTGGAGGTCACGCCCAAAGTTCGTTTAAAATTCACCTAACTACTATCAAATTTCGAAAATTAAATTATTACCTCTCTCCCTCTGCAGGGTTGGATTAAATTTGTTTTTGTAAATGTGTTTTTACTTTTTTTTTGATATTCCTTGCTGGCTCTTTATTTAAATTTTTTTTTATATTTGAAAAATATGAATATTGGTGTCAATCCAAAATTTTAACATAAGACGTATGTATGACTCTAACCAGCGTTTTTCGGGCTTGGTTTTTCATGATTAAAAATAAAGTAAATATCACTCACCACGCCAAAATTAATGATTTTTTCAGAAATCATGTATTTTAGGAGCATAGATCGAAGATCAGTTTTTGGTGCAAATGCTTAGGTTTGGAAATACTCCTTCTTAAATGTCGTTTTGTATATTCATAATAATGCATTCTCGTTTCTTCCCGCACAATTTTATTTATTATAAATTATCACACTTCTTCCATACAAAATGTTTCAAAAATGTTTACTTTAATTTTCTCTTTAAAAATAAATACATAATTGTTTTTTATATTTTTATTGTGAAAATATTTTATTGCATGGGTTATATTTTTGTTGATTTAAAATAGACCTAAAAAAGGGAAAATGGAACAGACAAGTCAATAATAGAAAAATACTACAAAATATTATTCTTTTTAATCGTTTTCCTTTAAAATTGCATCAAAAATCAATAACTAAAACGATATGCGTCTGAAACCTCTATATAAAACAGGACTTTTAGAAGGAAAAGTTTAAAAACCAAACGTTTCCTACAAGACCTTTGTAATCTAAGCCAAGAATACATTATTTAGAGATTTAAATTAGGAGTCCAAGTGTGAGACGAAATATTAGGTTGCCCCCCCCCCCTAAATACGCCACTGGCAGTGGCTAAAACTGAAAAAAAACATGCTTTACGACGGACTCGCCGCTTCACCCCAGTAGTAGGCACCTGCAACGTTTGCCCTTCCGTTCAAAATCAAACAAACGAACGCAAGAGTACATATAGCCCGCAGTTATGTTATGGAACTTTAACCGGTCAATTAGAGGTGCTCCTCAGTTATGTTATGTAACTTAAACCGGCCAATTAGAGGTGCTCCGCAGTTATGTTATGGAACTTTAACCGGTCACTTAGAGGTGCTCCTCAGTTATGTTATGAAACTTAAACCGGCCAATTAGAGGTGCTCCTCAGTTATGTTATGAAACTTAAACCGGCCAATTAGAGGTGCTCCGCAGTTATGTTATGAAACTTTAACCGGTCAATTAGAGGTGCTCCTCAGTTATGTTATGAAACTTAAACCGGCCAATTAGAGGTGCTCCGCAGTTATGTTATGAAACTTTAACCGGTCAATTAGAGGTGCTCCTCAGTTATGTTATGTAACTTAAACCGGCCAATTAGAGGTGCTCCGCAGTTATGTTATGGAACTTTAACCGGTCAATTAGAGGTGCTCCGCAGTTATGTTATGGAACTTTAACCGGTCAATTAGAGGTGCTCCTCAGTTATGTTATGTAACTTAAACCGGCCAATTAGAGGTGCTCCGCAGTTATGTTATGAAACTTTCACCGGTCAATTAGAGGTGCTCCTCAGTTATGTTATGTAACTTAAACCGGCCAATTAGAGGTGCTCCGCAGTTATGTTATGGAACTTTAACCGGTCAATTAGAGGTGCTCCGCAGTTATGTTATGGAACTTTAACCGGTCAATTAGAGGTGCTCCTCAGTTATGTTATGTAACTTAAACCGGCTAATTAGAGGTGCTCCGCAGTTATGTTATGTAACTTAAACCGGCCAATTAGAGGTGCTCCGCAGTTATGTTATGTAACTTAAACCGGCCAATTAGAGGTGCTCCGCAGTTATGTTATGTAACTTAAACCGGCCAATTAGAGGTGCTCCGCAGTTATGTTATGGAACTTTAACCGGTCAATTAGAGGTGCTCCTCAGTTATGTTATGTAACTTAAACCGGCCAATTAGAGGTGCTTATTTCAGGCGCGTGGGCGGGGTCTTGTTTGAGAAATCGCAGGGTGAGGTGCTTCTCTAACCGCATTATAAAATGATTGTGTTAGGGCCGAAATTATTTCTTTTTTAATTGGATTTTGATCATGGCAAATCGCCAGTAGAAATAGCCACTAGTATGGAAACAATGATGTTAAGAATTAAAAACAAAATAAAAACACCGGCAGCATTTCCTTCGGCAATGGCCACATTTGGCCTTGGTGAGTAATTTCCATGTATCATAAATACCTATAATTATTTAAGTTTATTATTCTTGAGGGGTTGTTAATATTTTTTCTCTAGAACTTGCATTAGGGGATGCCGACATTATAAAAACATTTAAAATCAAATATTACTATATTACCAAAGTTTTTAAGTAAATGCTAAAAAATATTTAAACTATTTTTACAGCAGCTGATCACAGAGGAAAAATATTCCAATTCAACGAACTGCGGCTTGACGTAGAAAAAAAAAAACAACACAGAACTAGCATTGGCACACGAAATTAAAAAATAAAACTTTTCTTGATAGTTATTTTAATTGTTTTATTTATTTAATTATTATTAAGCCAAAATTAGCCCCTTTTATCAACTCTCGCTTTTATGTATGGAAACGGTTGTGTATTTCTTAAAGTAAAATCCAAAATATGTTTACGTTTACAAACATTTGCAAATGATTTTTGAAAACTCTGAAACTTTCGCTAGCCATCTTTCTTTAAGAAATAATCTACCGGTTCCGCCACGTGAATAAAGAACGTCACATCCGCAAAATAAATTTAAATAACGCGCCAAATAACCTCCTCCCTCTGGCCTGACATAAAGCACTTATAATTGGCCGGTTTAAGTTCTACAACATAGGTTAGGTTAGGTTAGGTAAGAGTGGCAGACCCTTGGTTCTGACCAAACAGTCTCACGTAGTCCTGATTAGGTCCGTTGTGATACCACACGTGTTCCGTAGAACCCACCTTCATCAGATCACTGATGGTTTATGCGACGTAACCGCGGAAGGATTTTAACAACTCACTCAAACCAGCCACTACTGTTCAGAAATCTGCTCAGCCGTCCAAGTTGTAAGTTGCTTAGTTCCTCCAGGCTATCGAAAGATGATTCACCCAGAGTAGTGAACCTCCTTCTTGCGAGGCCAGGGCATTCACACAGAAAATGTTGAATACTTTCTTCCTTTTCCTCATCTCTGCAACTTCTGCAGAAGTCGTTAGTGGGTATTTGCATACGTTCGGCATGTCTACCGAAGAGGCAATGTCCGGTAACAACCGCAGTAATATTTCTCACGTCTTTTCGACTGTGTCTCAATAGCTCTGCGGTTCTCTTTTTATCGAATGTGGGCCACAGTTGCCTGGATGTACTACAGGTTGTCAACCCTGTCCATCTGTTCTGTGCAAGCTGCTTGGCCGTGTAGTCAATCTCCTCTTTGACCAATCCCAGTGGTTTGTTCACTGTATTGTCTGCTAGATCAGCTGGCATGCCTGCGCCCTCTCTTGCGAGCGCATCGGCAGCCTTGTTGCCATCTATTTTGGAGTGTCCAGGAACCCAGCACAGAATAACCCGATGTTGGTTGCCAAGTGTGCATAGATTGTTGCGGCATCGCTTTACGAGCTTTGATTTAACGCTGCTGGAACAGATTGCCCTAATCGCCGCCTGACTATCACTGAAGATGGTGATTGACGAGGCTACTCCCAAGCCAAGGTGTTCTTGCAGGATATTGACCGCCTTCTCTACTGCCAGTACTTCTGCTTGAAAAATACTACAATAGTTGGGGAGTCTATACGATTTCTGTATTTGTAAACTTTCGGAAAAGACCCCGGCTCCCACACCAACGTCCATTTTTGAACCGTCTGTGAAGATTTCGTGATCTGTTTTCATTATATTCTGATTGCCTTCTAACTCTTCCCTACTCGGAATGAGTATAGAATACCTTCTATCGAAGCATGTTATTGGGACAGAGTAATCAGTCGGGTTTCGTAGATTATTCCCCGGGTGAATCTTTAGTATACTGCTGTGCCCGTAGTTGGTTTCCTTCCAGAATTTCTACTCTTTCAGTCGCAGGGCACTTTTTGCAGCTATACTTTTTCCATAGATATCCAAGGGGGGTATATATAACATGACCTCTAGCGCCGCTGTCGGGGTTGACTTAAGGGCTCCGGTTATTCCTAAACAAGCTGCCCTTTGTATCTTTGTTATTGACTTAGTGTGCACTGCTTTTTCCAAAGCGGTCCACCAAACCAGGACCCCGTATATTAATATAGGTCTTATAATAGCCGTATAGATCCAGTGCACTATGTGGGGTTTTAGTCCCCATTTTTTTCCAATTGCTTTTTTGCAGGCATATAATGCTACCGACGCTTTTTTAACTCGTTCTTGCAAGTTTATGCCCCAGTTTAGCTTGGAGTCAAGTACCAATCCTAAATACTTTGCTTGTTCCTTAAGCACTAAAGCATTATTGTCGAGTACTGGGAGTCTGAAGTTCTCGATCACCCTTCTGCGTGTGAATAGAACTACCTCCGTTTTTTCGGGGTTGATTTTTAACCCGCATTTCATGGCCCACTGTTGTAGTATTCGTAGCGCCATTCCTGTTAGGTCGCTGATTGTGTTTACAAATTTACCTGACACTAGTATAACTATATCGTCAGCGTATGCAATCACTTTTATTCCAGCCTTCTCCAACGCTATGAGAACTTTATTTAAAACTCTCAGCCAGAATGTTGGTGACAGAACCCCGCCTTGCGGAGTTCCTCTTCCAGCAAATCTGACCATCTCGCTACTTCCCAAACTGGAGCAGATTTGACGGCCTTTCAACATCCTCCTAATCCAACGGCAGATGTAGTTATCGACCCCTGTTTCTATTAGAGCGTCGCACACTGCCTCGGTCGTGACGTTATTAAAGGCTCCTTCAATATCCAAGAAGGTACCTAGGGTGTACTCTTTATTGTTAAGGGATTTCTCAATAGTGCCTACTACTTCGTGTAGCGCCGTTTCCACTGATTTCCCTTTGGTATAAGCGTGTTGAGACGAGCTTAATTCTCGCTCTCTCACCGAGTTCTTGATATGCAGATCCAGTAACCTCTCCAATGTTTTGACAAGGAACGAAGACAGGCTTATTGGTCTGAAGTCTTTGACGGTTACATGACTGCTCTTACCAGCCTTAGGGATGAAGACTATTTTTATCTTATTCCAGTCAGCCGGCATGTAAGTAAAATGCAAGCTGCTTCTGTATATCACCAAGAGCCAAGGGATCAGGATTCTCTTCCCTCTTTGTAGCATGGCGGGCATTATCCCGTCTAATCCTGGTGATTTGTAAGGTTCAAATGAGTCAATCGCCCATTCTAGCTTATCGTAAGTGACTACTGATTTGATGCTATTCAACATAACTGCGGGCTGTATGTACTCTTGTCAATGCCAAACGAACTGCTTGAAGTTACAGTAAGGGCAGTATACATATTAAAATAGTAAATAAAAATGTTATTCATAAACTTATAATAATTTTACAGGGAATGCGACCTGGAAGAAGTCCTGATTTATCAAACGACTCACATGGTGCCAAATTACGGCGCTCCCACCGGCATCCAGGGCGTCTTCAAGTGCATCCCCAACGTGCCCAAGCATTACGGTTTAAAGCCGCCGTACAGGCAGAACAAGTTGTGCAAGCCGGTCAAAGTAGCGTCCAGTTCGTGATTGGTTAGAATAGAGTCTCGTCGGGCTGTATTTTTTGTGTCATTGGTCGCTTGGCCGCCATCTTGTCTAGTTAGAAATTCAATTTTTAAAGTGGCGGTAACGTCACGTGTTTTCGTGTTAAAGTAGTTCAGTGTGTAAAATATTGCGCCACGATTTGATAGTTGCAACAAAATGTACTTTATCTAAAAATATGTATACAGGATGCTACAAATTCGTGTGCGTACAAAGGGATCTCGAAAACGGTAAGAGGTATGAAGATGGTTAAATTGAGGCAAAGTCGCGTATTTTAGGGCTTAATAATTCGGTGGAAGAAAATTACAAATATTCTGAATACTTTCGGAGATATCAGAAAAAAACTGAAATTTTTAGTTTTGGGTTTTAATTTTTTGCGCTTTCTTTTTTGACTTAGGAAATAAACAAAAACACCTTTTCGTAGCCGTTTTTTATGTTCTGCAAGATGGCGTTATTAGTTTTTAAATTCGACGTTTCGTTCTCTAGATACCACCCTCAAGTCAGTATTTTTAAATAGGGGCCTGGAATTGTAAATACAGTTTAGGGACTTCTAAGCTTGAGAAATTTAATACAATTTAAAGGTTTAGAGCCAAACTAAAAAAAAAAGATTCCTAGTTTAAGAATCCAGTGCATTTTTACTCAGAGGTCTGATATTTGATATTTTGTAAGAAAAAAGACCCGGCGACAGTCTCGGCCTCAAATTTTTTTTGTCTTTTTATTTTTGTTGTTACACATTTTGCCTGAAACTATCAGACCTTAAAAACAGAAAAAAATGTTGAAATTGTATTTTAAAACAAACATAAGTGCATCATAGTAACATAACTGGACTAACACTACAGTTACCTTTTTTTTTACTCGGGAGAATTAATTTTTTTTCTTTCTGTTTTATAGTATTTCGGTCTAGGTCTAAGGAAAAAACCATGGGACTTAAAAGATATAATGTTATATTAATAAAATAAATAAAATACTAATAACAAAAAGAATTACTTCGCAGGCCTCAAAAACTCACTTACTTCCTAGAGTGACCTAGAGTATTGTTAAGGTAATTCTCATTGAAATAATAAACGGCCAAAATACCATAACTTCCTGTAATGTAATTTTAATATTTAAGTTATCCTAAAAATAATTGCCAGGGCCGTAATAGAAAAGAAAGGATAATTTGAACTACTAATGATGTGTTATTTGATGACAAAACGTTAAAATTTTAAAAAGCTTTAAATTGTGTTAGTACATTTCTAAAGCTTAGAAGTTCCTTAAACTGTTTTTAAAATTCTAGGTCCGTATTTAGAAAAATGGACTCGAGGTCGATATTTAGACAAAATGTTTTTTTTTCCAAGTCAAAAATGAAGGCGCAAAAAATTACAAACGAAAACTTAAAATTTCGTTTTTTTTCGAATATCTCAGGTATTCGGAATATTTACAATTTTCTTTCACCAAATTATTAAGCCCCAAAATATGCAATTTTGCCTATTTCATCTTCGTATCTTTTACCGTTTTCGAGATTCTCTTGTACGCGCGAATTTGTAGCATACAGGGTGACCAAGTAAAATAACTTCTAACTTGTTGATTTCAAACAAAGTAAATCACTCTGTAGGTCCATTAGAAGGTACCGGGAACAAGTAGTTTTTTTTTATTGAAATTTTGACGTAAAAATATACATATATTTTAATTTATCGGTAACTTCCGTTTATACCGAAAGTTAAGTTCAACTTTGATTTTTAAACGAAATAGTATGTTTTTTTTACATTTCTATATTTTACATGAGATATTTTTAGAAGAGTTCGTTAAGGTAGTTTTTAGTAGGCAAATTTTAGTAAAATAAGGCTACTTGTGTCCAAGATATTTCTAATAGTCCCCTACCCGTGAATTACCCTGTATATGAAGACAAGAAGGGACAATTTTATTTTAGAATTATTTTAAAACTTAAGTTTGATATTATCATTAGATGGGATATTGGATTTTCTCAGATAAAAAAAATGTAAAACTAAAAGTTCTAAT
This sequence comes from Polydrusus cervinus, assembly GCA_935413205.1. Lineage (NCBI taxonomy): Eukaryota > Metazoa > Arthropoda > Insecta > Coleoptera > Curculionidae > Polydrusus > Polydrusus cervinus. The sequence continues at coordinate 7,177,621 of OW284510.1, forward strand.
TTTAAGATTATACATTTGGTAAGTACACGTATTAAGACGTAAAAAGTCTTCCTTGTACTAATTTTTGATATTTTAACAAATTTAGCCTGTTTGCTGCGAAACTAAATTCGGGTAAGTTTTTTGTAAAAAAAAAATCCAAATCAAAGTTTTAAAATAAAAAATATAACTGCATCCCGAACCTTAATATTTGATGACCCTGGATATTCACATTAATTTTAAATTGTGTACAATTTTTCTATATACTTTTTTAGGTTTCGTATTTTTTGCATTATGAACAGCAACACGCCACAACTTTGTGGCACACCCTGTATATTGTTAATAAAGACGTTTTTTTGAAATTTGACACAATAAAAAGCGCGGGTTTTGAAACATTTGTAATTGTTTAATTTAAAAAAAAAAACACCGATCACAATGGAAACAAAGGAATCTAACCAATCACGAATAAGTTTTCGCTTTTTAACTATATGTATGTATGTATGATCTTCAAATATTTTTTATGCATTGGGCAATAGCCAAGTACAATCAATTTAAAGAAAACACAAAGAAGTATTATAATATTTTTTAAGTTTGTATTTTCGTACTATAAACAGATATAAGAAGCTAATTTTTGTACTTTTTTAACGTAATAAAGTTTTATTTTTGAGCTAGTTCTGCGACTTAAAAAAATGTTGATACAGTGGAAACCAATTTTTCTTAAATGTACGTGTTTTATATACAAGGTGATTAACGACGAGCGTTCGTTTGGGAAAACCTCCAAAAAAATAATTTCTAAAATACAAGGTGGCTCATCTTAACTACTCTTTTTAATATTGTCCAAAAACAGAGTTATAGGGAAGCTTTAGTTCTACAATCTAAAATTATTTTAAATTATACAGGGTGTCCTAAATAGTCTGAGAATAATAAACATGCTTTTTGTTTAATGAAACACCCTACATATACCGGGTCCGCCAACGTGGCGGGGATGGAAGATTAAATCATTATCGAGGAGCTTATCAAAAATACTAAACCAGCATAAGGTATCGACTTAAAAGCGGCATATTTTAAAAATATTTTACATTATACAGGGTGGCTCAAAAAAGTGTGGCGGACTAAACTTGCATTTTTTTAAATGGAACACCCTATATATTATATTATTTTCTAATTCCCTATACAATTCCACGTATATTTTGTATAAAATGTCATATGTCTAAATTCAATTGTTTTTAAGTAATTGACGTTTAAAATATGGCATTTTTTGACTTTGGCAGGCTGTAACATTGGAACGGTTCATCTCCAAAAATACCAACTTCCGGTTTAAATGTTGTTGTTAAACCAAAAAAACGGTTTTAACGGTTTAAATGATAAATCGCAGGTTGGTTTCTTTGGATAGAGAATAAAAAACTAAGATAGGGAGGTGAAAACCATTTTTCTCTAAGATGAACCGTTCCAATGTTACAGCCTGTCAAAGTCAAAAAATGCCATATTTTAAACGTCAATTACTCAAAAACAATTGAATTTAGACATATGACATTTTATACAAAATATACGTGGAATTGTATAGGGAATTAGAAAATAATATAATATATAGGGTGTTCCATTTAAAAAAATGCAAGTTTAGTCCGCCACACTTTGTTGAGCCACCCTGTATAATGTAAAATATTTTTAAAATATGCCGCTTTTAAGTCGATACCTTATGCTGGTTTAGTATTTTTGATAAGCTCCTCGATAATGATTTAATCTTCCATCCCCGCCACGTTGGCGGACCCGGTATTATTTTCCAATTCCCCACGAAATTCTACGCTTATTTTGTATAAAATCGCAATGTCTTAATTCAAATGTTTTTGAAATATTGACGTTTTTTTTTGAACGAAGATATTGTCTGCATGTACATTTGTCGTAAATCACCCTGTATAAAGTTTGTCTCCCTAAGAGTAAAAGGAAATATTTAGTTTTTTTAATAGATAATTTTATTTTTCAGTATATTTATCCTCTTTAAATTAATTATAGTTATCAATATGACGTCGCCGAAGTTACTTTGGCTAGATTAACTTCTTATTTTTTCAGAAATTTAAAGAAGCGCATCAGGACACGTCATTTTACAGGGAGAAAACTTTTAAAGGAAAATTAAAATAATCAAAAAGGGAAAGTTGAAAATTTCAGGTTTCCACTAGTTTTATACTTTTGACATGGCTATTCGCAAAATTTTCTGTGATACACCAGGTAGTCTTTATAGAAGAATCGTCGAATATACTTACTTTGTCAGTATAATAGTAACAGTTACACCTAGAACCAGATACTTTTTACGTTTTTTTTTGTTTTTTTATAAAATACATTTATTTTCGCTGGAGATGCATTTCTCTTTTACTAATTATGCAGGATATTTAAAACTGAATAAAATATATCATTCGATATTCAGAGGCGGCTCGTGGAGGTACAATTTTTGATAGGTCAGGCCAAAACACTAATAAATCAAAGGATAAAAGTTAAAGCTGTATCTAGTAATTTTCTTTAACTGTAAAAATTGTAGTACAAATCTGTATTTAAATTTTTTTTCACCTGCTAAAGAAAAACTCTGTTTTCCTCAGTCACAATCATGAGAAAGCTCTAAAAAAATCAGTTTCTAACCATATCCCTTCATTGCCTACCTAGGACTGGGTCGAACATTGTGAGACAGGCCTAAAAGTCCGCATTACACCCCTAATATAAGTAACGATGACGAACGACACACACTGTTTCTGTGGAGCTCTTGTGTGAATGGGGTTGTGCGGTTAGAATCAGGCCTCTTAAGAGCATTTTTAAATTCGTTTGTTTTACGACTCCGTACTTTATGTGAAAATGTACAACATTATCTTTTCCAGCATTATACAGGGTGGAAATAAGTTGGAGCTCAACATGTATTGAGGCCTTTTTACATTAGATGCAAGTGCCAGTGGTTGTTTCCCATTTAAAACTACCGTTTATTTTTACTTGCATCCAATGTAAATAGGCCTTTAGCATAATGTTGGTCGTTAATGAGATACAGGGTGTTAAATTTTAATTTATAAAATAATTTTATTCTGATAACTCAAGCTGTTTTTGAGATATAAATATGAAGTTTCGTAATTGGGGGTCTTTAAGGGCGAGTAACATAAATCTATTTTTGTTTTTTAAATAACTCAGAGGGCACTAGTTACACCCTACACGCCCGCTACATCACGGCTAAAAAAATTTGCAGGTAACTTTATTGAGATTCTGATTAAAATCTGAATGGTGTTTTCTAGAAAAAAACTTATTACTTCATTTCTACTATTGAAACAATTCGTTTCCGAGATATATGCATTTTTAAACAACATTGTATGAAAGTTTTATAACTATTCAGGTTTGACAAAAATTAGATAAAAAAGTAAAAATAAAAATAATTTAGAATTTAAACTTTAACACCCTGTGTCTTATTATACAGGGTGATTCACGTTGAGTGGCCTATTAGAAGATCTCGGACACGAGTAAACTTATCTATCCAAAAATTTGATAGCAGGCATAATTGGCTTTGAGCTTTTAAAACATTATATTTTGACGTTTATATTACTTCCGGTTACACCGGAAGTTAATGCCAACTTTGCTATTTCAAATGGAACACCCTGTATATTTTAGCATTTTTGAGTACCTTATTAAAATCTAAATAACTTTTGTAAATAATAATCTATCTCTAACCGTTTTTAAGATATGAATTATAAAAGGATTTTTTTGTGTAAAAACGCTCCGAGAAGAAAGTTTAGTAACTCTGAAACTAATAAAGGTAAACATTTAAAATTTTGTAAGTTTTCAAGTAATACATAGATCTTTAGTATAAATTACTTAGGTTTTACGTTTTTTATACAGGGAGTTCTTAAAATTGTGCCAATGTTTCCATTTAAATAAATATGCATAAGTCAATTTTTGCAAATGGAACACCACATTTTTTAGCTTATTAACGTGTAGAGAATTAAATTTTCTATCTAAATGCCTAATATGTTACAATCCACATTTTTAGTCGTTTTGGAATTGTGAGCAATTTAAATAAAAAATCTTAAAATTTCTGCTTGTGTTAATGCGACATTATTTTTGAAAATAATATGACAACAGGGCTAAGATAAGTGTCAACTTTAAAATCATTTTAGTCAAAGCCTACCTTACAAATTGGCAACAAAGATCAAAGTCAAACGAAAATCCTAGTCGAAGCTTTCCTTTTAAAAATAATGTCGCATTAACACAAACAGAAATTTTAAGATTTTTTATTTAATTTGCGCATAATTTCAAAACGACTAAAAATGTGGATTGTAACAAATTAGGCATTTAGATAGGAAATTTAATTCTCTACACATTAGCTAAAAAATACGGTGTTCCATTTGCAAAAATTGACTTATGCACATTTATTTAAATGGAAACATTGGCCCAATTTTCAGAACTCCCTGTATAAAAAACGTGAAACCTAAGTAATTTAAACTAAAGATCTATGAATTACTTGAAAGCTTACAAAATTTGAAATGTTTACCTTTATTAGTTTCTGAGTTACTAAACTTTCTTCTCGGAGCGTTTTTACACAAAAAAATCCTTTTATAATTCATATCTCAAAAACCGTTAGAGATAGAAATAGATTATTATTAACAAAATTTATTTATATTTTAATAAGGTAATTAAAAATGCTAAAATATACTGGTTGTTCCATTTGAAATAGCAAAGTTGGCATTAACTTCCGGTGTAACCAGAAGTAATAAAAACGTCAAAATATAATGTTTTAAAAGCTCAAAGCCAATTATGCCTGCTATCAAATTTTTAGAAAGATAAGTTTACTCGTCTCCGAGATGTTCTAATAGGTCACTCAACGTGAATCACCCTGTAGACCAACATTTTACTAAGGCATATTGACTCAAATATATTATTTTCATGTGTAGAATCGGTGGTTACTTTAGGGCGCATTCATTACAAAAATTCTCAGTCATCCCGCGTTAAAACTATAGAAATAGATAGTATGGCTGTATCATGGGTTGTATTATATAGGCAGGTTTTGGGTCATCGACCACACGTGTTGTCAGTTCGCTCTCTATTTATATGAATAATTAGTGAAAGTGCAGTAAATAATTGTGACAAGTTATGAAATATAAGTCTAAACTAAACCACCCTTAAGACTACTAAGAATGTTTGAAAATAGTGCCTAAATTACCTGTAAAATGGATCTAAACACACATTGGACTTAAGGTAGGGTAACATAAGGATTGTTTTTGCCTGCTGTATTGTTATCAGCAACTGACTCCGCCCAGTTGGTTGATCTTTTACCATTTGGCTGGTATTTTTATATTTTAATACCAGTAAATACTCTACCACTGTGGAGGCTATTGCTAAGCTAGTAAATCTTAGTAACATCGCGTGCGAAACCTTGGACTATGGGAAGCCATGGCGAGGCAAATATTATGCAGGAAGTTCTTAGGCAGATAGAAAAAAAGTTTGATGAAAAATTTGAAATTCTGCTTAGAAAGATCGAAGAAAATAATGGTAAACTTAGAGAGGAAATACGTCAAGCAAGTTGTGCCATAACACTTTTGAAAAGTGAAAATCAATCACAAAAGGAGAGAATAACTGTTCTTGAAAAAAGACTCCGGAAAAATTCTATTGCGATTTTTGGAATTGAGCACAAAGGAAATGATCTGCTACTTAATACCATTACAACTTTAAACTCTCTGCTCAATACCAACCTACAAGAAACAGATATTTCTAATGTTTATCAACCTAGGGCGCAGGGAAAAGCTCCCACAATACTAGAGTTGACAAGAAACATTACAAAATCAAAAATATTTGCGGCAATTAAACCTAACTCGACAAAACTAAAAGATGCTAAGATTTGGATAACGAATGACCTATCTAAGGAAGATAGAGAAATACAATCATTTTTAAGAAAAAAGTCAGGTCAGGCAAAAATTCAAAGTAAAACAACGAAAATAGTTGGGAAAAACATATTTATAGACGGAATTAAGTTTACTTATGAATCCTTGAAAGCCCGGGAACTGCTTATTGAACCAGCAGATGCAAGTGATTTGGAAAGCGTATATGATAGTGAAAAGGATGAAGGACAAGTTGACAAAATACATAAAGACACAAATAACGCAATAGACAACTACAATGAAGATGGTAGTGTGAAAAGAAAAATAGTAAATAGTCCTAGCACACTAAGAACAACACGACAAACAAATAAAAAAATTAAGGACAAATAGCTGGTGATTTTTTTCTATAACAGATGATAGTCTATAGTTGTTAAAGTGCATTCAATAAACATTGTCAGTTTTTTTTTTAAATCTTTCCAAATGGTTACAATAATTATTGTTTAATTTTTTTTTTTTATTTCATAAATTACTTATTGTTGTATATTACAAAGGAACTACTTGGCTAATTTACACTGTCTAGTTTACCTACCTATACCCATAAATAATAAAATATTTTTTATCTTCCCCTTTGTTAATTTTACAGGTACCTTTTTAATAATCTAGTGGTTATTATAAAATAAAATATAATTTATATTATATATGATTTTTCATATAAATATATATTTTGGTTGTGGTCATTTTTTAAGACGGTGACGTTGGCACATCATTTGTTTTGAGGGTTTAAAGCATGAAGATATAGTATAACAATAATTTTTGTAAAAATAAGCCTTGATGTGCCAATTAATAAAAAACAAAAAAGTTTTTTGTTGTCCATGAAATCAGGCCTTTTTTTTTTTTTAAATCATTTACTGTCTGGTATTTTGTCGATTTAATGAATAAAATTTTATTTTGTTTTTAAAGGCAATCAAAAATAGTGATCTAAATCTCTATGCTATTTAAATTGTATTATATAATAGAGTATATTAATTTATTTGTTTTTGCTATTAATTAGTTACTATTGTAACTACACTTTGTACATCCCTACTGTGCAAATTATACTTTGTCAATTACATTGAGGGAGCACGGGCTGGTATTTTGTTTAAATTTTTTGATAATAATCAATTAATTGCGTTGTATATCGCAATCTAAAAATCATATATAGGATATATTTTTTATTTTTTTTTTATATAGGTTATTATCCTTATATCTTTCTTCTTTAGTATAGTATGATTGGTGATGGAGCAATTACCGTGGCGCATTTAAATGTACGTTCACTTTTCCCCAAATTTATTGATGTTAGGGATCTCTTGTTGTCAGAAAATTTTGATATATTTTGTATTCTAATTAATAATATAATAATAATTATAATTCTAGTATTCTAGACGAAAACTTACTTATTCAGGGATATAATCTTATTAGAAAAGATCGGGTTGTTGGGCGGGGAGGTGGAGTTATCATTTATATAAAAAATTCATTTACTTATAACATAATTTCTGTTAGCAAAAATATTGAACAACTATGGATAAAACTTAAAATAAAAAATGAAATATTCTCTGTTGGCGCGGTGTATCGCCCCCCTGACTTCAATATAAAAAACTTTCTAGATATTTTTGAGGCTGATATTTCGGCAATATTGGCATCGTGTGACGGCTGCTTGTGCTTGGGCGACTTTAATATTGATTTATTAAAACCAAATCAATCCTATGCATCTCAGTTTATTAATACAATTCAATCCTTAAATATGTCTCAAATTGTGAACGCCCCAACACGTATTACACCTACAAGTGCAACATTGATTGATTTGATTTTGACTAGTGATTCTGAAATAATTGATGATGTTCAGGTCCTGCCTGTGCACAATTTATCCGATCATGACCTAACTAAGTGTACCCTGAAACTGACTCTTCCTCAAAAATTGCCAAATTTTAAGATTATTAGGGATTTTAGAAATTTCGATGTCGATGCTTTTACTGCAAACCTGCGTGCCGCCTCCCTCGACAACATCTTTCGGCATGAACATATTACAGAAAAAATTGAGATCTTTAACAACACCCTTTTGCACCTGTTTGATATTCACGCTCCTTTAAGAAAAATTCGTATTACTAAGAAATATGCCCCATGGTTAACAGATAATATACGTTTTCTTATGTCTTTAAGGAATAAAGCCTATTCAAAATGGCGCAAGACAAAAAACCCTGCTCATTTTAACTACTACAAATCGCTAAGGAACTACACCACACTGGCGTGTCGTAAGGAAAAAAAAGCATATTTCTTGCAAAGGATAAACACTGTTGGTATAAACAAAATTTGGAATGACCTTAAATTACTTAATATTAAGAAAAAAAATATTGATATTCCTCCTCTTCTCGCAAATCCTGATCAAATCAATAATTATTACATAAATGGAATTACTAAACTAAATCCTAATCCAGTCAAGATAGCTTGGTATGAAAATAATCTCAAACCTGGGGTAGATATATTTAAATTTCAACTGGTAAATTACAACGAGGTAGAAAAGATACTTAATTCCATAAAATCTAAAGCTACAGGCGATGATGGGTTAAATATTAGCCTGTTGTTGTTGGCATGTCCATATATAATACCTTTTATAACTCATATAGTAAATTGTTGTTTGGAAAGGGGCGAGTTCCCAGACTGTTGGAAGCATGCAATTGTTACACCATTGCCAAAAATTCCAAATCCTAAAGACTTCAAGGATCTGAGACCGGTCAGTGTACTTCCTACACTATCCAAAATTCTGGAGAGGGTTATGGAGTCACAGTTGCGGGAGCACGTAAAAAGGTTTTCTATTTTACCTGAATTCCAATCGGGCTTCAGACCGGGACATAGTTGTGAAACTGCACTCTTGAAGGTCACCGATGACATATTAAGGGGTGTAGATCAGGGGCATCTTGCCGTGCTGACTTTGATTGACTTTTCTAAAGCCTTTGACACCATAAGTCACCAGCTTCTTTGTTCCATATTGAAATTTATTGGTATCGGTAATGAAGGTTTAAAATTACTGCAAAGCTTTTTGGACGCAAGAAGTCAGTCTGTTCTTGTTGCTGGTATTCAATCGGGGTCGCTTCCTATTTCTTGTGGTGTTCCCCAGGGCTCGATCCTGGGACCCCTCCTATTCTCTATATATACCTCACAACTTATAAATCAAGTAAGACATTGTAAGGTACATCTATATGCTGATGACACGCAGGTTTACCTTATTTTCGATCCTCGTGATACGGACACATCTCTGCAGGATATAAACGATGATCTATCCAGGTTGGTCTCAGAAGCTTCTGATCACTCATTATCTATTAATTCAAAAAAAAGCTCTGTCATGGTTTTTGGTCCTGCAAGGATTCGAGAGGTTCTTTTGCCATCGATTAAACTAAAAATCAACAATGATAAATTGCCCATACTTGACAGTTGTAGGAACCTCGGTCTTACAATAGACTCCACTCTAAAATATAGAGCTCACGTGAGCAACTGTATTAGAAAGGCGTATTTTAATTTAAAGATGATTTTCAATTCTAGAAATTATTTAACTCAAAAGCTAAGGGTTATCTTGTGTGAAGCATTGGTTTTGTCAAGGTTTAATTTTTGCGATAGTGTCTATGGTTTTTCAATAGACTCGTCCGATAAACGCCGCATTCAGGTATTACAAAATTCATGTCTTCGTCTAATATTTGGTATTCGTCGTAGAAATCATATTTCGCATAAACTAATAAATCTTGGCTGGTTGAACATGGGTAATAGGCGTTTACTGCATGCAGCTTGTCTGTTTCATCGAATAGTTCTAACTAAATCCCCTTCGTATTTAAGCAAAAAAATTAAATTTAGGTCAGATGTTCATGCCTTAAATACTAGATTTAGGGATCGTCTAACACCTCCCGCTCACAGAACCGAACAATTTAAAAAATCATTTTCTTACCAAATAACTAAAATTTATAACGAAATTCCCGAAAATTTCAAGTCTAAAAGTCCCACGTCATTTAAGTTTGCATATAAAAAGCTTTTATTAAGTCAACAATAAATTTTTTTGAATTTGCCACTTGTACGGAAAAATACTAGTTTATCTGAACTTCAATGGTTTATCCCCATATAATCTTTATTCAATAATTATAATATTAATTTTATTCATGCCCCACGGTTATTTGCTCCTGAACAAGTAACTGTTTTTTTCCCTATATTATAGTTCTTCTATTTTTTTTTCTCTTGCCATAGCCTGTCTATTGTATATGCTTAAGGTAAAGAACAGGGGGAGTGTATTGCCTCCAGGTTTTTACACTCCTATCTGACCTTCGGCATTTTCCATTAGGTACCTACACTTTAGTACTATTAAATGTATTATAATTATAATGGAAATAAAGACCTCATTTATTTATTTATTTATTTATTTATTATTAATACTAATATGTTTTTATTCACTTTTAAATATCCTGTCAAATTTGTTTCGCTTAAGTTATTTATTTTGCTCAATATTTGTTGTTACGTTTTTTTTTTGTTTATCATAGACTAAATAAGTTGAAATAGTATCACACAATATAGGGATTAGGGGGTTGCAAAAATAGGATTTTGTAAAAATAGTCGACCAAAATACACTCGGCATTTCTATAATTTGATCTATTTAAATTATTCTTGTGCAACCTTAATATTTTTTTTTACTTGTTTCAAGTTTTGTTATTTTTTTACTCTTAGAAACAATAAATCGTTTAAAAGTAAAGGTTTAGTTTTATGTAGATACGAGGGGTACTATTTTTTTTAAATATTTATGTTTTAACCTGATCCTTCAAAAGCTAGGGCTCGGAACGTATGCGCTATTTCAATTTTTGATCGATATAATGTAATAAACAAGCTATACGTCTGTCAGATGGTGTTTACAAATTGATTAATGAACGAAGCCCATTAGAAAAGTTAGGCAACCATCAGATCGCAAATATAACTGACGCAACGTTGTCACGTTGTCAAACTTGGAAAATAATATTTTCTTTTTGCCTTAAGGATAAAAATTTTACTTTTAAAATGCCTGTAAAATAAGGTATTGTTTAAATATTTATTATTTTTACAGAGCACTTAATCTCTTTTCTAATTTTTGTTGCGAACGTCCCTTCTCGTTTACCTACTGCCTATATATTTAACGCAGCTCGGCAACATTGTTGCAACTTTGAATTTCAATATTTAAAGAACGACGGATCAGTGCAAAAATGTGGCAATTCTCGATCGATTTCAGACCCAAGATATTGTATTATTTTATGCAATAAAAGTCACGTCGGTTCTTACGTAGCGAATAAATCATAGTGCGCCTATCTATTCGGCTTTCTTTTAATGTTTAAATTCAAAGGTTGCGATCACAACCTTTTTATTACTGCGTACATTTTTATTCTATGAACATTTGAGGTCCTCATGGCTCAATATAAATAGGGTAATTGGTCTGAGAGAATACCGTTACAGGTCCGGTTTTGAGCAGCATTATAGTCTATTTTAGAAAGGTGTAGAGTAATAAAACTCATTAAATATGCAAGGGAACTACAGAGTGACCCAACGAATATTTCAGCCACTTTTATAATTTGGCATTGATTTCATTGCAAAATTCTTTATTTTCATCAAGTGCAGGTAGTACCACCCGGGTTTAGGTTAATTTATGGATTTTGCTTATTGTTATCCATTCACAAACACCGACAATGGTGTGACCAAGGCGTGCATTATGTACATAGTATTAGGTATACTTATTTTTTATTAAACATAAAAAAATACAGTATACATAAATTAAATTATAAAAAATCATATTTTTCATCTGAGGAACTCTTCATCTCTCCCCTTAACGTTATAATTAACGGGTCGACGGTCCGATCGATCAGGTGGTCAAGATCCTACAATTTCTCTTCTTCTTTAATAACATGATGGACTGCTTTTCGCGACTTCTCTGGTGTCACTTCCTTAATGGCTTGATCAAACAGTAGCTTAACGTCTTTCATTTTGAATGTCGTGTTGTGTCTTGCTACAAATCCTTTCACTTGCGCCCATATAAGTTCTATAGAATTTAGTTCGCAATGATATGGCGGTGTACTCAGCACAGTTACACTATGTTTTTCAGCTATATTATATCTTCCACGGCATATTTCATAAAACGATGTTTGTGTAAATTTGCGATAGCTAATAGTTCCTTCTTTATCAAATTATCTTCTTTTTTTTTATTTTGGTTAGTTTTCATAAATAATTTAATGCACAAAATTTACCTACGCCTATGGCCGATACCGAAATTGAGCCGAACTGGACGGAATTTATTGCTCTACACCATTCTGAAATAGACTAAAGCCTAATCCAGAATATAAAATTCCGATATTCCTAGTCGAGTCGTTTCTAAGCTTTCGAGCCAACAGTAGTTTTGTTCGCGGTAAGTATTCTGAACCGATGCGCAGTTCAAATAATGGCGTGCACGGATCACAATATTCTTTAACAGCACGTGCTAATTATCTAAACTGTGCATGCATGCGAATAGTTCCGAATCGGTTCAGAAACCTTTAACGCGAACAAAGCTAGTACTATTGATCAAAAAATGAATACGTTACTAACCCTCTATCTCTTTGCTCTAACGCACGTGATGCTCTACCTGTGTCGTAACTCCTCTATGTCATCGGAATTAGTAATTTTTTTAAAAAGCTCTAACTTTAAGTATGGACTATTTCTTCAAGTACAAGTAATAAAAAAGTTTTCCATACGGAGCCAGAATTCTGTCGGTCACTGTATGTGATTTGACCATGGGATGGGATGGTCGGGAAAATGAAATTTCTCTATTGCTGTTACCCAATCTTCGTAATCTGAGATATTGACAGATCAAAAGTTAACATTAGTATAGTTCAACGCAGGGCCGTAGCTAGACGTTATTCATGGGGAGGGTTTAGGTTATTAAGTTAAAAAAAAGTTGAATATTTTGGGTGCCATGCCCTGTCAAATTCGAAAATAGCGCCGCAGACGAAAAATTTTGGGGGCCACGCCAAAAAATCGTTTAAAATTCACCTAACTACTATCAAATTTCGAAAATTAAATTATTACCTCTCCCACTCTGCATGGTTGGATTAAATTTGTTTTGGTAAATGTTATTTTTTACTTTTTTTTTTGATATTCCTAGCTGGTTCTTTATTTAAAAAAAAAACATTTTTTATATTTGTGAAAATATGAATATTGATAACAAACCAAAATTTTAACATAAGACATATGTATTACTGTAACCAGCGTTTTTCGGCCTCGGGTTTTCATTTAAAAATAAAGTAAATATCGCTCACCACGCCAAAATTGATGATTTTTTCAGAAATCATGTTTTTATTTTAGGAGCATAGATCTAACAGCAGTTTTTAATGCAAATGCTTATAGGTTTTGAAATACTCCTTGTTAAAAGTGCCGTTTTGTATATTTATAATAAAGCATTCTCGTTTCTTCACGCACTATTTTTTTTATTATAAAGTATCACACTTCTTCCATAAAAAATGTTTCAATTAATTATTTTTTGGTTTGTTGTGCAAATATTTTATTGCATTGGGTTATATTTTTGTTGATTGAAAATAGCGCTAAAAAAGTCAGAACGGAAGAGACAAGTATATATTGGAAAAATGCTATAAAATATTATTCTTTTTACTCGGTTTCCTTCAAAATTGCATCAAAAATCAATAACTAAAACGATATGCGTCTGAAAACCCTAATCTCTATATAAAATAGGACTTTTAGAAGGAAAAGTTTAAAAACTAAACGTTTCCTACAAAACCTTTGTAATCTAGGCTAAGAATACATTATTTAAAGATTTAAATTAAGTGTCCAAGCGTTCAAAAATTAGGTTGCAATTAGATTTTTAGAGCGAGCTCCGGAGCTCGGGGGAAGCTGCAGCTCGGCAGCCCCCCCCCCCCCCCCCCCCAAATACGCTACTGGGTCGGACTGACCACAAAACAGGACTGACTAAACGCACTTGTCGGAAATGGAAGTTGTCCAACGGACGGACAAATAAAATTGTAAGTAAAGATTCATTTAGGTAATATTGTTTTTAGTATCTAATATATTTTAGTAATATTTTTTTTTAGAAAATAATCTTTTCTATCTTCTCTAGTAAGGCTAGGGAGACGATTTTTGAGTTGGGTAGTTCAGTCAAGTAATATATCATGGGGGGGGGGGTTTAACCCCCTAAACCCCCCCTTACCTACGGCCCTGGTTCAACGAATATTTCACACTGTTTTTGTATTATTGAGATAAATGTTTAAAAAATTGCATGTTTAGATATTTAAATATTTCATGTATTTTTCTACAAATACTAGATTCTTTAGTTAGAACTGTAATAGCAATATTATAGCTGGAAGTTGCTTAGAATTTGTACGACCACGTTTTAAAATCGTTACAATAAAATATTTTATTTAGAATAGAACTATACAGGTATACAAGATATCCCAATAGAGGGACAAAGTAGCTTTTTATAGATAAAAGTTATCGGGATGTTGCGGTAAGCCAATGAAAATCCTAAAGATAATTACTAAAAATCATTTGTATTGTAAAAATATTGATTTAAAAAAAAATAAAAATAACTTTTAAAAAATGTAGTAATAAACTTGACCAGGATTCGGGCCAAGAGAACACAATGTTTTTGGTCTAATTTATTATATAGGGTACTACAAATTCGTGTGCGTATAGGGGGATCTTAAAAACTGTAACTTCGTCTAATAAAATGTACTTTTAGAAAAAAGTTCTAGACGAAACTTTTTAATACTTACCTACTTACCACAAACGGGTTATTTTGTTACTCTATTGGGACATCTCTGCTGCAGAAGCTGCCAAATACATACAATTTTAAATATTCCAATTCAAATTTCAATAATAGCGTAAACCTTTTCAAATTCCGCAACATAGAACTTGTTCAAGAAAAAAAAAACAAAGAGTTTTTGTAAATGAATGACATTAATTATGACAGTGCAGTAAAATTTTGGGTTTTGAGTGCAAGAGTATACAAATAAAATAAAAAATTGATCTGGACTTTGTAATTTTAGTGGTAATAGTAAGAATCTGCATCTGCACAATATTTCAGTAAATTGATAAAAATATTTCTTCTTTCGACTTGAAAATTACCTTGCTGGTAAAGTTACCAGGAGATGGATATAACGGCGATTTTTTATGGTCTGCGTATGTTTCTAATTACAAAAGCTCTTCTGAATTTTTGTACTGTTATTCACTACCGTAGTACAATTTACACATGCGTTGTGATATGTAAATAAAATGCTTAGAACGCTATTTTATATACAACTGCATTAGCAATACGTAACTTTAGCTGTTTCCAAGCGCTTTTAAAATCACTAAATTCAAGCAATTTCAGTTTGTCAAAGATTTGTGCATTAACTGTCAAATTATCATTAGTATATAAAAATATTTTAAAATGAGAAAGCAGAAATGTGCATTGTGCAAGCTGTTTTTCTCGGAAGTGCATCATCAGGATGCAGGATTACAGGCTAAAAGCGTCATAAATGCTTTATTATACAGGGTGCTACAACATCGTGCGCGTAGAAGGGGATCTTGAAAACGGTAAGAGGTACGAAGATGGTTAAATTAAGGCAAAGTTGCCTATTTGAAGGATTGATAATTCGGTGAAAAAAATTGCAAATATTCCGAATACCTTCGGAGATAACAGAAAAAAAATGGAAATTTTTAGTTTTGATTTTTAATATTTTGCGTCTTTATTTTTGACTTGACTCAGCCATTTTTTATGTTCTACAAGATGGCGTTATTAGTTTTCAAATTTGACGTGTCGTGTTTCAGATAATTTTTTTTAAATAGGGACCTGGAATTTTCAAAACAATAGAATTAAAAGATTTTAAAAATTTTAACGTTTTGTTATCAAATAACTCATCATTAGTATTTCAAATTATATTTCTTTACTATGGCCCTGGCAATTTTTTTAGGATTACTTAAATATTAAAATTCATTAATTTTTTATTGTTTATAAGGTCAGATGATTCAGGTGAAACTCGTAACAAAAATAAACACACAGAAAAATATTTGAGGCCAAGACTTTTTTTTATCAAATAGCAGGTCTCTTTGAGTAATAATTAGCAGATTTTTCAAATCAGAAATCTTTTTTTTTGTTTGACTTTAAATGTCAGGACCGCAATGATATAAAAAGATCATTTAAAAAAATGTGTTACGTTAAAATTTCAAAAACCTCTAAATTGTATTAAATGTCTAAAGCTTAGAAGTCCCTGAAACTGTATTTAAAATTTCAGGTCCATATTTAAAAAAATTAACTTGAGGTTGGTATCTAAAGAACGAAACGTCGAGTTTAAAAACTAATAACGCCATCTTATAGAACATAAAAACCGTTACAAAAAGTGTTTTTAGTTTTTTCCCAAGTAAAAAAATAAGGCCTAAAAGAATTAAAAACAAAAACTCAAAATTTCAGTTTTTTTCAGATATCTCCGAATATTAACAATTTTCTTTCACCAAATTATTAAGCCGCAAGATACCATCTTCATATCTCTTACCGTATTCGAGATCCCCTTGTACGCGCTCGAATTTGTAGCATCCTGTATAGTCTTCGTCAACAATAATTCATGTTTTTACCCAAAAAATTCTAGTTGCGAGCCAAATCGTCAGCTAAGAAAAGAGTTTTAGTCCGGGTGCATTATATTAAATTAGTTTTTGATTAATCCATGCCAGTTTAAGAAGCCTGAAAAAGGTTAACGTAAAAACACTGTTTTTAATAAATTTAAACAATTTTATATGGAAACGAGTTTATTTTATTATTCATTGAAACGGTTTAGACAACCTATATTCGCCTGGACGATATCGATATCGCAGACATATCAAAAAAACAAAATCAGTTTCTATAGTAATATGAATTATTGTCGACGAGGAATATACAAAGTTCAGTAAGAACTGAAAAATGTAATAAACTAGGGGTTGTTGAATAAAACCTGTGATACTGTTTTCCTCACCGGAAATAACAGCAAAACGTTACAATAATACTTTTTTTGAAAGTTTAGGGTCAATTATGATCTATTACGAACTGGACTGCGTTATGCAATGCAATGATAACCCATAGAACACTCATTTTATAGAATGTTTTAATTTCTATGACCCGTTTCTATAAAAAAAAAATGTTGAATTAATACGTTTTACTGTATCAACAGCCATTTCATCAGTGGCGTAGCCAGAATTTTAGTTCGGGGGAGGGGGGGGGGGGGGGGGAAGCGCCGCAGGCAAATCGCCGAAATTTTTTTTGAGTGCCACGCCCAAAAAATCCTTTTTTTGGGCAATCAAAAAAAATTTAAAACAAAAAAATACATATATTTAAAGAGACTTGTAGTGAGTTATATATATATACATACACTAATATAGGTAATATAAAAGAGAAATAACAAAAACTTCTTCATGAAATAAGCATAATTGAGCAAAAAAATATTAAAAATAAGGTATATTTTTTATTTATTGAAAAAACAAAAATTAACCATAAACTAAAGCACAACATATTTTTTTGCCTAAAACTAAATAGTCATTTGTCGCCTGTTTTGCCAAAATATATTGATTATTTTTCATATATCAATGTGGATTTTTTGATGAATACTTATTAAAGCCAAACTTGTTGTACGCTCTTCGCCTGCATGGTTTCTGGATATGTTTTTAATCTTTTTAAAGTGGAAAAACTTCTTTCTGCTGAAGCTGTAGTTACTGGGAGGATGATTTGTTATTTTATATTTGGCGCGTTATTAATAGTGTTGCCGTCAAAGATTTTTTATGTTGCCCAATTATATTTTATATCTTCTTTTCTTTTTCTTTTTTTTTGGATTTCGGGGGGGGGAGCTGGGCCCCCCTGGCTACGCCACTGCATTTCATAAGACATTTTCTCAACAACATGTGTGTTAACATTGTTCTACATAACACCATTCAACTAGGAGTTATATATCCAGTTATGTAAAATTGTTTTAAATAGGTTAACAGAGGCGCCGGAACTTTGGAATTGCTCTAAGGGTTTGGTGTTCAAGCCTCAATAAAACAAGCCACGCGAAATGCCAGATCAGGATTTCCGAATTGAGAGAAGAAACGATAACTTTTCCTAAAAATAATAGTATTCTATACTCTAGTTATTACTGTCAGTGGTGTTGTACACTGTATCGGGTGATTCATTAAGGGTGACGAGCGGCCATATCTCGGAAACTACTAGGCATAGAAATTCAGGAAAAAAAAATTATAACTAAAGTGGCCATGAGAAAATCCTGTAAATAATTTTTAAGTTCCGCATTTTTACATATCTCCGAAAATTCCACATTAAGGTATATCTTTGGTAACACCATTAAAAAGCTTGGACAATTATGCATCATTTTGGTCTTATGCTCATTGGCGTACCGACTTTAATAAGAGGGGGCTGTTGAAAGTGTAATCATTCAAATCGCTGTAACTTATAAACGACTTATCCGATTTTAGCAAACTAAAGACTGTTTGGAAGAGAAATGTATGCACTTTTACCAATCGTATTTAATTGTCCATAATAGTTCTCAAAAAAATTGCTAGAGGGAGCAATTTGCCCCAATAACACATTTTTTGATTTTACTCCGAAAAAATAAATCATACGGTATAATTATGATACCATAATCGAAAAGTAGATGAAATTTGCTAGAAAAAATATTAAAACCGTAGTTCGATATCTCCGTTCGTTTCAGATTATCGCCAATAGAATAATTTTTAAAACTTTGAATGAAGAAGCGGTTATATATTTTTTGGAAAAAAAGTGGGACGCCACTGATATTTTTGTATGTGGATATTATTTTTAATTAGCCTGATCAATTCTGCATAAAAATGGTCTCTTGCGTTTTTCTCCTCAGGCACACCGTTCTTAATTATAATAAATAAATTAAATTAGACGGGCGAAAGCTTGCCTATTAAGGGAAGGTGGTCATTTCCAACAATTTTTATAAAACAAAATTTTTCATTATCAATGTTAATAATAATAATAATAATAAATAGTAGAGCTAATTTAATTTAGTTATTTTAATTAAGAACGGTGTGCCTGAGGAGAAAAACGCAAGAGACCATTTTTATGCAGAATTGACCAGGCTAATCCGAAATAATATCCACATGGAAAAATATCAGTGGAGTCCCACTTATTTTCTAAAAAATATATAACCGCTTCTTCATTTAAAGTTTTAAAAATTATTCTATTGGCGATAACGCTGAAACGAACGGAGATATCGAGCGGCGGTTTAAATATTTTTTCTAGCAAATTTCATCTACTTTTCGATTATGGTATCATAATTATACCGTATGATTTATTTTTTCGGAGTAAAATCAAAAAATGTGTTATTATTGCAAATTGCTCCCTCTATAAACTATTATGGACAACTAAATACCATTGGTGAAAGTGCATAGGTACATTTCTCTTTCAAACAGTCTTTAGTTTGCTAAAATCGGATAAGTCGTTTATAAGTTACAGCGATTTAAATGATTACACTTTCAACAGCTCCCCCCTCTTATTAAAGTCGATACGCCAATGAGCATAGGACCAAAATGATGCATAATTGTCCAAGCTTTTTAATGGTGTTATCAAAGATATACCTTAATGTGGAATTTTCTTTTTAATTACGCCCTCTTGCGGCCAAATGCGGAACTTAAAACTTATTTCCAGGATTTTCTCATGGCCACTTTAGTTATAATTTTTTTTTTCCTGAATTTCTATGCCCAGTAGTTTCCGAGATATGGAAGCTCGTCACCCTTAATGAATCACCCTGTACAGTCACAAAATCAAAGTTTTTTAATGTAAATCGTTGTTACATAACAAGCAAAAGAAATTATAAAGACATAATTTTTTTGAAAACCTGAAAATAACAAATTTTAAGTAGTTAAGTCATACGTGACCGCGGCAGTGGCTCAGCGGTGAGTTACTGGCATTCGACCGTGGCGTTCCGAGTTCGATCCTCGGTTTGGGCATACGCACAATAATAAAAGTATATCCGAATTTTAGTAGGTTTAAGAATGCAGGGAAGTGTGTAAAATGTATCATCTCCCAATCCACGCCGTTAACCAGACTGAATGAAATGGCAAGAAAGCAAGGGTTGATATTCCTTGGGGTATCGGAAAAAATTACCCACAAAAAAAGCTCATACACTGCTAAGTAATAAGGACTAGCAAATAGGAAAATGGCCCTGGGTCGCCTAAGACACTAAAACTCCCGTAGTTCCGGCGCCTATGGATATTTATATGTCCAAATCCAGAAATATTTACCACAATGCAGTTTTTGTATAATATTTTTAAAATATATGATATTTTTCTTGTGATATGTATTTTTTTAATTAGAAATTCAAATTCGGGAATGTAACAAAAATGTATACTTTCTGTCAATGTTGTTAAATAGGCAGATTTTGTGTTTTTTACTATCCCCTTCCACCGTATTTCACAAAATAATTAAAAGTTACAAGTATTCACCAGTTGAAACGTTGTGATATAAAACAAATAAAGACAATGCAAGTCCAAAACTCTTCTATCGTTCAAGAAACATCATTGTCTCCAACCTTCAAATTAATTTGATGTTTATTTAACCAACTTTATTAAGAAATTTAGAGATGGTGGGTTGGTTGGTTGGTTGGTTTAAGGCGGGGGTTGGGCGTTCGGCCCAAGCTTCTTGCACTGCAGCCTAGTGGCTTATTGTGCTCCCCTATCTTGCTAGAAAAGGTTTGTTCCTTTTATAAGGTCCAGCAAATTCCTACCAAGTTTGTCATGTGGGAGGGTATCCCCACATTGAATGTCTCCGAAGATTCTGAGTCTTCCTCGGGTCAGTGCTTCGCAGTGAGGCGGTTTCGTCCTCATCGCCGCAAAGCCTGCATTCAATGGGACCATTGTAAATTCCTACTCGGTGTAGGTGTTTTCTTAAGCAGTGACCTGTAGTAGGCCGACCACTTGTTTTAGCTGGGTGCGCGTTAAAGGCATCATTCCAGTTGATAACTTTTTGGAGGGTTTTCCAATTGTGGCCCTCGCTTGGGTATGACCAGGTATCCTGTTCCATCGGGACAGGTGTTGTTGTTGTGCCCACCTGTCTGATGCTGTTCTGGTTGCCTGTTTTGATATGCCAAGGGCGGTGGGATGGTGGGACTACGTCTACAAAGATAATTTAATTATTTTCTACTGCCAAAATAGACACACCTCCTAAAAATTGGAACTAAACTCCATTAATTAGACGGTATTTTGAATCATCGTTCCGTAATAATGTTTATTTTTTGGACTTTTTCCAAACATTTCCGAAAAGCTTGCAATGTTCACGACAGACAATATATTTCTGCGCGTGAATCTATTTGTAAAAATTATGTACAGAGTGGTCCACTAACAAACTTAAAAAAAGAAATACTCGTAACCGAAGGTTATAGTTTGGTTAAAAAGAGCCACATATTAGTAAAAAAACAATAGCTCCGTAAATAATATTGAAAAGGCAATGTTTCTTGAATGATAGAAGAGTTTTGGACTTGCATTGTCTTAATTTGTTTTACATCACAACGTTTCAACTGGAAGTATCTCCAGTCGTCTTCAGGTGAATAGTATAGTATAGTATTCACCTGAAGACGACTGGAGATACTTACCAGTTGAAACGTTGTGATGTAAAACAAATAAAGACAATGCAAGTCCAAAACTCTTCTATCATTGAAAAGGCAATATACAGGGTGATTCCTAAGTTGATTTTTTTTTAACTGTGTATAGAAGGCATTAAAATAAACAACTTTTTTAAATACTTTTAAAAAAAATACTCAAAAATAGGCGAGATAGAGAAGTAAAAAATCTAAGTGCGGGCCTGGTCATAAAAACATAACCCGCTGTAGATTCTGTTGTTTTTCTTATCTCTTATTAGTATTAGTCATACGGGTAGTGTTGAGCAATACGCTGCGGTGTGTTTTTCTGAAGCAAGTTAATTTTAAATTGTGTGATACATGAAAATGGTAAAATTTGAAAAATATACTGATAGATATGGTGCTAGTTTACTGTGAGTGTCGTAAAAGTGCGGATGTTTCATCGAGATTATAC
The DNA here is from genome assembly GCA_935413205.1 of Polydrusus cervinus. Classification (NCBI taxonomy): domain Eukaryota; kingdom Metazoa; phylum Arthropoda; class Insecta; order Coleoptera; family Curculionidae; genus Polydrusus; species Polydrusus cervinus. The sequence goes on from OW284510.1 coordinate 7,199,499, forward strand.
GCAAAACGCTTTCCCTTGCGGGCTCATCCTACACCCAGAAGTTTTCTTAATGTTATTCAACGAGCAAACTAGGCTGGACCGTATTTGATCCATAGTGTAATAAATGAATGTCCTACCTTATTTTTGAGTTTTTTGAAAAAAGTATTTGAAACTGTTGTTTATTTTAATGCCTTCTATACTCAGCTAAAAAAGAAGTATCAACTTGGGAATCACCTTGTACTATATTTGTTTCTATTTTAGGTTTCAAATCGAACAAACCCATAAGGTCAATCGTTGATTAATGTAAAATACGGCCGAGTGCTTTGAACTACACATATTGGGGAGTTTTCGCATGACACTGGTACTATATGGAGGACCGCAGGGATCCGTCCTTGGACCCCTTCTATTTATCATTTACATTAATGATCTGTGTTATTACATGCAACGAACTTGTCACTTGACTGTATATGCAGATGACACTTCTTTTATTACTTCGGCTTCTAGTCTGGAAAATTTAGAGTTAGCTTCACAACTGCTTCTGGAGGACGCGGAGAGGTGGTTTTCTTTAAATTTCTTACAGCTTAATAAAAATAAGACTCAAGAGCTTGTTGTTGCTGGCAATCGAATGTTAATTAAAAACAAAACATGTGAGTTGTTGGGGACTACTATAGATAGTTCTTTGTCTTGGGTGGCCCACATAACTGAATTGGGACGAAGACTGTCGAGTACGCTATTCCTTCTTAGAAATTTGCGTAAATGTGTAACATTTGACGTTTTAAAATCACTTTACTTCGGTCTTTTTCATTCCCGCATTGCGTATGGTGCTGTACTGTGGGGAAACTACAAAACGCATTACAAATTTTTCGACTACAAAAAAGAGCCGTAAGACTTACGGCTAACGTTGGCAATAGAGAACACTGTCAGCCCATTTTCAAAAAATTTGGTATAATGCCGCTCCCTAGTATTTATATCTTTCAAACGGTATTAAAGTTACACTCGCGTAGGGCTGAACTCACTAGGCATTCAGATGTTCATAGCTACAACACTCGAGGCTCAGACAAGATAATCCCGCACCGATTCAGACTAAGTAAATCAAAAAACAACTCTCTTAATTATAATTTATATAATAAGATCCCGAGACGGTACCGAGCCCTCGATGATATCCGATTCAAAAAATATGTAAAACAACATTTGCTGAGTCACTGCTTTTACTCTTTGAATGAGTACCTTGTGGCTTCCTGGGAGGCGTTTGCCTGAAAGCTGTGCATTGGTGTGGTTTTGCCAGTTATGTCTCTCCATCTCTAATCATTATTTTTTATATATGTATTTGTGCATAATTTGTTTGTATTCTATTATAAGTAATGTTATTTTACCCTAAATGTATGATTATATTTATTTATATATTTTTTTTGTGACGTGCTATAAACCTTTTGTGTAAGTAACAAATAAAACTTTGACTTTGACTTTTTGACTTTATAAGACTTGGATTTTGTGAAGGATAATTTTTTTTTGGTTTTAAAAAATAAATTAATAAGGTTGGCCAAATTTGTAGGTGGATCATTGGCCAAATGACCTTATGGACAAGTCGCGCCTGTAAAAAAGTATCAGGTCTGAAAAGTTCCCAATTAATTTAATACCAAGATTTATCTTGGTCACATATACAAAAATGGCAATAATCCCCTTAAATAGTATGTTGCATAACAAGTGATGAAAGTGATCCTTTTCAAACGAGGAGATATTTAGCACGAGGCGTCAGCCGAGTGCGGAAATTCTCCGAGTTTTCGAATAATCACTTTCATACGAGTAATGTACACTATTTTTCATACGACCACAAAGAATTATTAAAAAATCCTTTGGTTTTTGAAAAAAATATTTCAACACTAGTGTTAAAAGAAAATATCAACACTAGTGTTGAAATTAGTATACTTAGGATTATGTTCCACTTAATATCTGGTTTCATAATTTGTCAATAGGCTTTTCCTTTATTTGTAGTTTAACTTTTTCATTTTTTTATATTTTATAATATCATACGAAGAACTAATCGTGGATTGACTTCTAGATGGACCAGAATGAAAAATTATAAATTTATTCAAGGAAAGGTGCATTAAACATAAATTTAAAAAATCCACCCAACAAGGAAGATTTCAATTCAAAATAATTCTATAAATTATTTAATGTTTTTATAAAAAAAGTCAAATACTCCTGATGGGATTTGAACCTGTGACCTTGCGATCTGTAGGCTAGAGCTTTAGTCTCTACTTTATCGATAGCAATAAAGATTTGTTGTTTAATACATGACACTTTCTTCAGCGCGATTTGTTTTTTCTGGTAATAGATTTTCCAGTATATTATTAACATATTTTATAATTTCAGATGGCGTATTTTCACATTCTAATTCTGAATCACTCGACAAATTCATGATAAATAAGTTAAACACTTTACAATTACTGCTTTTTAAAATTTGTTCTTTTTAATAAATAGGGGTGGTGTCAAATTGTCACCATATGTTTAAATTAAATAGTGTGCCTTGATATTTGAACACTAGTGTTGAAATATTTTTTTTCAACACGCGTGTGCTATATGGCGCTTTCTAGCCAAATTAACAGTGCTTTTTTTCTCATTTTCATAGTCAATGTTTACATTTGACATAAATGTTTCTTGCCGTTTTATCGTTTTATATTTTTTAAATTTGTATTTTGTACACACCCTGTACAACAATGCTTGGACAATATTTAATCGCGTCAGGTTTTCCCGTTTCCAGCTTTTCCCAGCGCATGAATGAGCTCAGGGTCCCGATGAAAATTGTCAGTTGAAAATCGCACTTTCATCAGATAACAAAAATTTTCAAGGTGTTCGCTGAAAATTTACGCTTTCACATTTTTATTTAATTAAATTTATCGTGTAAAAAGTTGATAAATAACCAAAAATTATTTTCAGCTAAAATGTAAGGGAAAAGGAATAATTCCAAAGAAACTGGGTTTTCGTTAAATATTTCGAACGAACAGTGAAAATTTCAGTTTTGCTAAAATATATACGGATTTTTTTTTACAAATAAAAGTTGAGTGCGCGCGCCAATATGCAAAGGATTCTAAGTGTTGAGACAAGTAGAAATGCAAATCAAAATCAATCCGAGTTTGTGACCAAAAGGTTATGTTGTAGTTTTCTACTTACTGTGGCGTTCTTCGCTGTGTTAGGAGGTAAGTTGTACTTACTTGTTGCTTACAGATCTGCGGCACTCAGTACTTATAATGGACATAAAATACTTTACTTTTGTTGGGTTGCGCAAAGATTTTAAACAGTAGTTAACTAACCAGGCAATTTTGACTGGGCATACATTATTTACTCACAATCAAAGTTATCTGATTAGTAAATTCATGCTAACCGGGTCACTCTGATTGTGAGAAAATCATTTCTGCCAATGATATTAATTATACAGTTGATGTTGTCTGGTTGGTTAATTATGGCTTAAAATCGCAATATCAAGAAAAATCTTAATACTTGATTTTAAAGCACAGGTGCAAGTACTTTATACTTAGAATACAGTTTTTGTACTCGATTTCAAGACAAAGAACCTACTGGTACCTAAAGGTCAACAGTGTTTCTCGATCGTCATAGTGGCACTAACAACTAAGCTCGAGCTGTCCGTCAAGTCGGCTATACACCGTACTCGAGTTGTACCGTTAGATTGTTAAAAACGACGTTTCTACTCACTCGCTTGAACGTCGAACTGTTGTATTAGCTGGTCTTGTATAGATTTACCGGTTACACGTTGCTAAGTAGTTTGTGAGTTGTGTGACGAAAAAATATTCCTAATTGCCTTAAGTTACAATGTGAATTTTACAGCTTTTAAGTGTAGGTTATACCTAGTATATTTATTTTCAATTGGTACTATTGACAGCGACAGTAAACATTTATGGACCTAACCACGAAATCGATTGGTCACTCCTCACTATTCTACTTAGTGTAACAGCAACAATACAATTAGACAGGTATAGAATAGACCATCGAAAATTCATTTTTACTGATGAAGCCGCATAAAATAGAAAAAGGAAACACATTTTCATCGAAATATATACACCTGCGCGTCATCATGTGTGAGTAATATATGGAGAAAGTCCATCGATAAAAAAATATTAATTGGTAGAGACATTTTTACACAAGCCGAAAAATATTTATTTTTTAGTTTTTTCTGGCTTTTTGATCAGTGAAACAGAATTGCTTTTAGAATAATCCATCATTGGGCCAGGTAGATGCACATATATACATACACTATATTGCTAATAATATAATTCAATGATGCCACCACTGTAAGCAGATGATCAGGGGCCGTTGGGTTTGCGCAGCTCGGAAAGTTGCTTATTGATGTAAACATTTAACAGGGCCGACTTTCAAAATATTTTTACAAGCTTTTATTTATATTCACCCGTTTAGTTCGGGTGTGTACAGTGTACAGTTTATGGTCAAATAAAACTAAGTAACCAATATTTCACATACCTGAAATACCTTATTCCTGGTATTGAACCGCGATTCGTGCAAAAAAGGATCATGCTCTTTTTTCTACCCATCTTGAGACACAAGTCGCTAACAATAACAAAATGTCTGGTAAAGTGTTATACCTAAATTCGCACCCAAAACTTAAAAATAATATCCACAATCACACACGGAACATCCGAACGAATACAACGTAAAAAAGATGGAAACGACTATAACTTACAAACTAACAAAAAAAAATGTCTAAAGTAAAGTTTTATAAATATTAACACCCAAAACTTGGAATAAATTATAACAACACACGAATGAACGAAACAAAAGATGGCGACTAATAAGAATATAACGGCGAACCGGTTCTGTTCAAGAGACCTTGGGTTCTGTTTACGTTCTGTTAGAAATTGTGTGGGTTTCCTAATTTTTTCCCTACTGCGCAAGCGCCACAGCCCCCAACTCAGGTTATTTTGAATCGCACGATGGGTGTATTCATGCTTCATGCGGCTGCTTGTATTGGCAATATAGTGTATGTATATATGTGGGTTGCCTGCTAAGCTGTTTGATGTCGGCAACCTAAATGCATTTTCGACAGTCCCTTCTATACTAAAATGACTGCATTCATCTTGCCTTGAACGTTGTTGCTATACAATTCGGTGGATAAATAAGTAGGTATTATAAAGATTTTTAACAATTATAATTAAATTAGCAACTTTGACTGTGGTATTAATGACATTGGCATGCATTATTTTCTCAAAATCTAAGTTGTCTGATTAGTAAATTTTCTGGCTACGCCACTGATTATAACCCTAGGTATATAACAAGTTTTACCACATGCTAATATTTTTTACAACAACCTCAAAAAGGTGTGTTCTGTAGTTCCATCATCACTGATCACTACTTTTTCTTCCAGGATTTCTCCTGGGAAAATTCGTAGCCGACCGTTCACTAGAACAAATGAGACTTGAACTAAATGACCTATCCAGGAAAATAGGGACCCTCAACTTAAACCTCCAAAGAACCTTTCATACAGGATTGAACGTTAGTTTAAGCAACGACTTTCCTTTTATCAAATGCAATTTTTTGCTTATCGGTTACAACGACACTGGCGTATTAAAAGCTAGTATTTTCTTAAACGATCTAAATCAATGTTTTAATAATGGTTGAAATGGTTTCGTTTATTTTTGAGATCAAAAGTTATTGGAATGGTAAAATCTAAAAAATAATATTTTTTGAAAATTGTTTTTTTGGAAAGAAAATTTGAAAATTGACCTTTATTGGTTTAGCACTTTTATTAGGATATTTTAACTTTGTTTCTATAGCCGAATTGTTGTAAATGTTATAGAATTTTGTAGTTTTAGGTAAATATATTTGTAAAAAAAACACCATTGTACAACGTCATGAATATAGTATAATATAATATGTATTTCACGTACTTTTTTCTCTTGTTAAACGCTTTGACCAACATGTGATTTCAAAACTACTTAATTCCAAAAAACGGCTTTTCTTGAGGAATATTGGCTAGATTCATGAGAGATGGATATATAACTTACCGTATACAGGGTGATTCCTCAGTTGATCCTTCTTTTTTAGCTGCTTATAGAAGGCATTAAAATAAACAACATTTTCAAATTCCTTTTTTCAAAAAACTCAAAAATAAAGTACTTACATTCATTTATTACACTACAAATCAAATACGGTTCTGCCTATAACTTGCCCGTTGAATAACATTAGGAAAACTTCTGGTTGTAGAGAAGAAACATCCGCACTTTTACGACACTCACAATAAATTAGCACCATAATTAGTTTATTGTTTTCAAATTTTACCATTTTCACCAATTTATTAAAATTAATTTGCTTCAGAAAACCACACCGCGCAGCGAATTGCCAAAATAAATAACTGACGACCTATCCGTAAAATGCACGACTAACAATACAAAAAACGGAGAAAAACAATATAAAGTAAAGGGCTACGTTTTGATTACCAGGCCCGCACTTAGATTTTTTACTTCTATAACTCGGCTATTTTTAAGATTTTTGAAAAAAGGTATTTGCATTTGTTTATTTTAATGCCTTCTATACACAGCTAAAAAAGAAGTATCAACTTAGGAATCACCCTGTATTTACATGTTCACGACAAAGATACACACTGAACACTTCAATCTGTTGCCCTTCAATCAGCTAGAAACCCGTTAAGAGAAAACATCAACTGCCGTTAGTATTTGATCTCTTTCTCTCGCACATCTCTTCCCGTACCTACTTCATCAATACAATTGTCTTGTCTACGTTCTTTCAATATCACAGAGCCGGCAGTACTGTTGTTGTATTTGGTATTTTTAGAGATCATTTTATTATTATACAGGGTGATTCCTAAATTGATACTTCTTTTTTAGCTGTGTATAGAAGGCATTAAAATAAACAACATTTTCAAATACCTTTTTTCAAAAAACTCAAAAATAAGATACTTACATTCATTTATTACACTATGGATCAAATACGGTTCTCCCTAACTTGCCCGTTGAATAACATTAAGCAAACGCTGCACTTTGAAGACACTCACTCTAAGTTAGCACTATACTTTTTAAGTTCATTGTTTTCAAAATTTACCATATTCACTGGCACCAATTTAAAATTAACTTGCTTCAGAAAAACACACCGCATCGAATTGCCAAAATAAATAACTGATGACCGACCCGTAAAATGCATGACTAACAATACAAAAAAATGACAAAAACAATATAAAGTAAAGGGCTAGGTTTTGATTACCAGGCCCGCACTTAGATTTTTTACTTCTGTAACTCGGCTATTTTTAAGTTTTTTGAAAAAATGTATTTGAAAATGTTGTTTATTTTAATGCCTTCTATACATAGCTAAAAAAGAAGTATCAACTTAGGAATCACCCTGTATTGTTCGTAGACTTTCTGGTTATAAACTGTTGGTCTGTGTGTATCTGTGAAGTGTTCTTTTTATGAAATAGTAATTTAACCAACAAGTACATTAATAATGGCGATTAATGATCGAAATATTTTAACGCGTGAGCGTAGCGAACGCGTTAGAGCGTTTTCACACGGCACCATATATCGCGCGCGATAAATGGTCGCAATATTGCTTTACACCAAATTATGTGTTCTCTAATATCGCTTGTGTGTGAAAATGGCTCATTAGAAAACACATAATTTGGTGTAAAAGCAATATTGCGACCATTTGTCGCGCGCGATATATGGTGCCGTGTGAAAACGCTCTTAATGTTCGAGATCATTAATCGCATTTTAATGTAAGAGTTGGTTACAATGTTTTTTCGTCGACCGTATTTTTTACTAAAGTGAAGAAAAACAGTTAACAACTTTAATTTTACAATCCAGATTTCACAATTCTACAAATACTAATGACAGCGGACGACGTTTTGGATTGACGTTTTATTATTTTGTTGATTTGTTTGCATGGCTACCTTTAATTTTAATTACCAAAATCGTGCATTAATAGGGGTCATTAATGAATGATTTTGGGAACGTTAATATCGGATGTAAATACACGGTCGACGGAAAAAGGAATTAAATATATTACAGGGACACCAGCCTGGCCATAAGCAAACCTTAAGTTCTGTAAAATAAATATTACTATAAATGACGTGTGTCATCGAAGGCCACTAAAAGCTTACGTGAAATATACTATAGCATGATACAATGTATTGTAACAAAAGGACCAATGTAAAAATAGTATTGATATATTATGTATTTAATGTTTTTTGCTAATAAAAATTATTAATTTTTTTTGATCTCTCTATCCTTGTTTACTGGAATTTTTATACGTATAGTACACGCCTATTTAGGCAATATAAATGCTGTAAAAATGATCTAATTAAATTGTATCCATTAACAGAAAAATCGATCGACTAGCCGAAACAAAAACTAATTACCAGTTTGAACAAAGATAATAAAAAAACAATGACGCGAGTCATTTTTAAAAGCAATTTTTTAATTAGTGCATGTACTTTGTCACGATGCTAATTAGTATAAAATAGGTAAATAGGACACTGGAATGATAATGGGGAATGACTGATGACCATACCTAAATGATATTTTCATTATGTCCATAATCGTATGGTACCTGTACTATAGAATAATAGAGGATTATACTGGGTCTCCTAAAAGTCCCGCATAAAATTAATATCAATTAAAGGAACAATATGTAGGAAAAACGCTCGGACCCGTAAATTTTTATTTTTAATTGTGCATTTTATGACATAAAAAAATATTATAGGCACCCTGCCTCATAGATCTGTCGTCACGTCTTTGACAATTTTTTTTTAATGGAACACCCTATATATTGTATTATTTTCTGATTCCCCACAAAATTCTACGCATATATTGTAAATGTCATATGTCTAAATTCAATCGACCCTAAAAACATATAGTAAACGTGGCCTGACCCCTTTTTTGTGTGGCTGTGTTATTTAAATGTATTCTTAACAATGCCAAATGAATGGCGGCTAATCGTGCGCAATGCGCCCGATTAGCCGAAAGTGGCAGATTTGGTTTTAAATTCTTTAAAACAATATAAAACATTTTTTGCCTAAATTATATATATATCAGTGTCAAGAGGACTCATTAAGCAATGTATTAACGCACACGATTATCAAAAAATGTAAACATGGAAATATTTACGGCTTATTTTTTCGAAGCATCTACACACGACATACGTAAACAACGAAGCGACTATTTTGGATAAGTAAAGTAAAGCGATCCACCTGACTCATATGTCATAGTACACAGGCTTGGCAAGGGATGGCGCCTGAATATGGATTTCGAATTATATACGCCGGTTATGGAAATAAAGACATGCGCATGATTAGCCGCCCCGCACGATTAGCCGACTCTTCCCTAATATTGTAATTTTTAGTATCAAGACTATCGTTTGGAAGGTACTTACCCCGTACGGACGAGAACGAAAGAGTTTCCGGTACAAAGTTTCCTCTTAAGGCTTTTTTAACTAACTTTTCTTGTCACGGAAACTAAGATTCTGGTATGGTATCTAGGCCAGTTTTAAGCGTGTACAATTACCAAATGTGAGAATTATGAAATACACTCATTTTATCTTCTTTATCCAAAAAACTAAATTTAAACCAGATGCTTTCAAAATATTTTTATAATGTTTACATCGAAATGTAAATATTTATTCCATTGTTCATAACAATAGACACTGGGCAAGAAACATGTTTCATAATAAAAAATATATTTAAAACATTTATTAAGATGAGTAATTGGATCGTTTTAATTTTAAGCAATCCAAAAAACAATTAAAAATAGTTTAATTTAGACATTATTTTCGTTTAAAATAAACTTGGCAAAAGATTGGACATAGATTTATTTTAATAATTTCTGTTAAAAATTACTAGCATTACTTACTTATTCACAACAGTAGCGTAACCAAAAAGTCGTTCTAGGAAAAAAATAATTGTGAACAGTGGGAGAGCTAGGGTGGGCACTGGTCCACCCTGTAACTAAAAGTGCCCACCCAATTGTGTTTAGGGGATTAATTTACGTATTATGTCCAGCGCTTGGGTACTTTTTTTAGAAGTAACTTTTAATCGGGGAGAAGTTAAGTTTAGGAAAGGCAGTGGCGGCTCATCAGGTGAAGTAGATGAAGGGGCTCTTCGACCCAACGCCCAACATGGCTTTGATATTCACCGTTGCTATGGTTACGTGACGGCAGTCACGCAAATAGCATGTAACAATTTGCATTATGATGAAGGGCAATTTAAAAATAGATCAGTCGTATGCTCCATTGTTTTAGCATTGGTTCGCCTATTAAGGTATTTATTTGGAGGCTTCGCGAAACTTACGGTTATAGATATCGTTTTTATGTGATTTACTGTGTGATTAAATAGTTTTGTTCTTATTTTTTGTATCAGATTTTGACGTTTAGGAGGGTCACGAAATTTCATATTAATGTTTTAATAACAGAAAAACAGATATGAGATCATTGCTGATCATAAATATTTGAAAAAAAAAGTTGGGAGCCCTAAAAGAGAAGTATATTTCATGAAGACGTGAAAGAGTATGCCAAACTAAAAATTAGTTTATTTCAGTTAAAAATTCCACCCTGTATATTATTATCAATTTGATATTAGTTTTATACTAAACGTTATCTATGCAATGCGCAGATGGAAAATATCCAAAACCGATTATAGAATAACCCTGGTTAAAACTGGTTTGGATAAACTATTGGCAAACTCGAATCTAGGGTACCGGTATAAACGCATCAGACGGAGATTATTAGTAGCTTTTAACACGTTAAACAGAGAACAGGCTATTCCCTACCTCCCACCTTCCATTCTTTAGAACACGCGGTCGAAGTAGTCGACGTATCGAATGCTTCGATCGCGTGTTCTAAAGAATGGAAGGTGGGAGGTTAAGAATAGCGTGTTCTCTGTTTAACGTGTTAAAAGCTACTAATAATCTCCGTCTGATGCGTCTATATCGGCACCCTAGATTCGAGTTTGCCAATAAGGTATACAGGGTAAGTACTTACAGTCTATTTCAGAAAGGTGTAGAGTAATAAAAGCTCAGGTATGCAAAGGGACTACAGAGTGACTCGAACGAATATTTAAGCCACTTTCATAATTTGGCATTTATTTCATTGCAAAATTCTTTATTTCCATCAAGTGCCTCACACACTCTATTAAAAGTAAGGAGAAGTTACTAGCAGTAGCGGCGGTCAAAACAGCGAGAGGAACGTACACAGTGCGGCCAAAATAGGAAAGTTCACATAATTAATGATACAAACCTATTTAAGCTGAATTCTTTGCAGTAGAGCAGTGTGTTAGTAGTTATAATTATTATTTGATTTATTCCTGTCAAGCATATCGTTGCACGAAATGTTTAATATTTTTGTACAAAATTTCGCAATTAATAAATACAAATATTTAGTCTGGGCAAATAATAACCGTTTATAACAGGCAAGCAAATCTTTACACGAAATGTTTATTTTTTGATATTATTGTATAAAATTTTGCAAACCATAAATATAAATATTTATTCTGGGCAAAATAAATGTTTCCAAATGATTTTGGTCCAAGGTCGCACGGTGGGGGGCGGCGGGGCGGGGGGTAGTGTAAAGCGACCCCTTAGGTAGTGATGGGAGTATCCGCTTGAATACTAGAATCGAGGAGAAGATCTTTACACGTTATTGACGACTTTTTTTTCAGTTACCACTAGGTACTCGTATATTCTTTTCTCGATAAAACGCTTTTCTTAATGAGAGCTTAGTAAAGTAAACTGGGTGTTAGTGCATGGTAGCAGCTTCTTATCTTGAAAACGGTTTGCCTTATTTATAAAAAATAAATAAAATTATGCAATTAACAGCTCATGCAGCATAATATACCTCTTCCTAGACCAAAGACAACTCTCACAAAAATTCCTTGATATTTGAGAGTATCAAAATTTATAGTCGCATACTATAAGGTTTGTGTTGTGTGAGTGATTTTGGATGTGAATTTGATTCTCGGTGTAAAGCTATTGATGTGAGGTAGGAAGTCCCTGAGTTCGTCATCGTTTTCATTTCAAATAACTTTCAAGTAATATCATTTTGGGTGTTTTCTTTGCTTGTTCTATTACCGCAGATTCAAACCATTCCATGGAAATGTTGGCGATTATTGGCGAGAGAGATGAGCCCATCGGCATCGGTAGTCCGTTTGACTGAAGAATCTATTTTTTCTTGGAAGTAAGAATTGGCAACATTAAGAGTAGGTATATACTGTTCTTTTCTGTAGAGCCTGGTATTCCTCAAGTCTGCTTCTGCTAACCTTAGATGCCTATTTTACAGGGACGTTGGTATAAAGACTCTAGATGTCAAAGCTGATAAGTTGATATCCTGGTTGTACTTTAATTCCCCTTATTATTACCCATTTCAGTTACGTTCCAGCTAGTTCCTAGCTAGTATAAATTTGGTAAATTTGTTGTATTTACTGAGTACTCACCAAAAGATGGCTGAAGATACTTACCAGTTGAAACGTAATTTAAAGCAGATAAAGACAATGCTAGTCAGTGGCGGATCGTCAGGTAAAGTAGGTGAAGGGGCTCTTCATCAAAAAAAGTAAAACTACGAGGAAAGTTTTTCGACAATATTAAATATTAATGTACCAACACAGCTACCATTTTAGCACTTAAAAAATTATTAGGTTCGAATTAATAATATTAATTTAATCCGAATATAGCTATCTATGCATAATAGGGCCACGGTTAATTCCGAAGGAATCGAGAATCCGGTTTCAGGTATCAGCCAGTGCGAAGATTTTAGGGCCTGAAAAATCAATTAGCGGGATTTTGTTGGTTTGTAAAATGTCACCATTGTCAGTCTGAAAGATCGTATATACTAATTCCATCTAAGCAATGGAACGCGTTAGAACAATGACCAACGCGTGACCATCTCGTGCTCACGCATATTTTTTTTAAATTTAATTGTTAGGGTGAAAACTTTTCTAGTACTCCTTGTATTTTTATCCATTTTTGACTATATTTGCCCTGGTAGGTATTTAATTATTAATAAAAAATTATCCAATTTTGTCCTATTGCCCATACTAAGATTTCTAAGGATAAGTTTCTTAATAAAAAAACACATTTGCCCGTTCACTACATTATTCGGTGATTAGTGCTTAAGAAATTCATTAATTTGATTGGCTGGAATAGGAAATCTTATCAATTGTTTCAGTCAATAAATGTTAATTGAACGAACATGTAAATATTGAACACGACTGTGATAGGTCTTAATTAATATAAGTCTTGGTAGAGGCTGTTGCGTAATATCTTTTAAAAAATTTGGAGAAACAAATCTTTATAAATTTATAATTTTTACATAACAATATTTAAAAATATTTTTAAAAATTATTGTTAAAAAAAAACAGTGTCATAATTGTATTTTTCTAGTTATTAAATATATTTGGTTTAAAATACATAACATTATGATAAATTACAAAAAAGTGTTGGTACTTTATGTTGGTGGTACAATAGGAATGCAGAAAAATGAAAAAGGAGGTAAGTAAAATTTGTTTATTGCTTTCCTCGCAAGAAGGAAGTTCTGGAAGTGGGTCGTTTTTGCAAAAAAAAAATTATTTCATTTAACTTTCTATTCAGCGCAAAGAAAAAGCGCGGCAGGCGAATCGCCGTTGTGGAAAAACCCAAAAACGTTGTTTTAGCGCATAAAACAAATTTAAAAAAAATACATATGTATTTTTCAATATTTTATTTTCAGTGATTGATTGACAAAAATAAACTGATTTAATTAAAAACAGAATTTTAAAAAAATGTAAAAAAAAACTTTTTCATAAAAGAAAAAAAATTTAAAAACTTTCTCACTTCTCACGGGCTAATGAATCGCTCCATACTCCGGCTTGTCTAATTGAAGATTTAATACAAAAATTTCACTAAGGAGTTCACAAGAACTTTTAGTTTGGCGGCTACCTACCATTAAAAAAAATTGAAAATTTATTTTAAAGTTTCAATTAATAATGGGTTCAAATTATATCATCAGCCATACAGAATATAAAAATATAAATACTGCGGTATTCATGTTCATTTCCTATTTTCCATTAAAATTACAAACGATGCCCCGATATTATCTTCAAAATCTCCACTGAGGCCGCACCTTATATATAAAAAGACAATTTATTGCCATCGCCAGACACAGATACAATATGCGCGATGTGGTGGAAATGCGGAGACGAAACGCGCGTCTGCTAGCGTAGACCAAACATCATGACAACTGTAAATGCGGGTAGCTACTGTATCTTGTTAAGTATTTTTCCGCAAAATTTATTTTAAGAATATTGATTTCAGCCGTTTTTTTTATACAGCAGCCATCATCAGTCTTACCAAAACTAGAATTAAAAGAAGAAACACCTATACATACTATGTGTTGTAACAGCAATAGTAGTTAATGATAATGATGGCTGTATAAAAAAACAGCCGAAACCGTATATAATGTAGGAATTAGTGGAAAAAAAACTTAAATCAAAGCTTTTATTACCTAAAGTTTTTTGATGAAGGAAGAAGTTTTTTGAGAGGGAGGCACACTTTTTAACGCATTATCCCCCCCCCCTCTCCCCAAAGATGGGTGCGCCTATGCTAGTAGCACAGCCACAAAATCGGTTAGGGGGAAGGAAAAACTAGGATCGCAAAAAATTACTACAATAATAGGGCAGGAAATTTTTGAGAAAAATTTCTAGAAACTACAAAAGTTTGCTCAATTAAATATAATTACGACCCTGTATGCGGAATTCCAAAAGTGACCAATAAGGCATGATAAGAAATAGTTATACCCATGGCTTCGACTCGTACTTGACCCATATTTTTATTGGTATACCATTTACAACATGCATTTTCACAATCAAATTGTTTTTCTAATTATAACTGGCTGTAATTTTTTTTCGTAATTACTTTTTAATTATTCTTAAAAGAATAAAATCCAGTTTTAGTCAGTTTTTCAACTGACTGTTATCAATTTATGAAAATTAATTAAGCAACATGTATAATTATCAAAAACTGTATTTACCAGTTTATGTAAACATTATATTAATAAGCTTTTGAGCAATGGAATGGACTCCAATGTTTATAATTAACTAGAAAAGTGAATTTGCCAAACTTATTTCGCAATTAATACAATGAAATTGTATGTTTGCAAAATCAAGTAACGTAACCAAATCATCTCTAGAAAAATTATGCAAAGCACAGCTAGCCAGCATTTAGTAATTGCATTTTGTATTTTACACACATTGGAGTGCCTAAACGACCTGAAAAACCTGGCCGCAAGGAACAACAAGGTAGAACTCCTATGGGTTCCTGGCCACTCAGGGATAGCAGGAAACGAAAAGGCCGATGAACTGGCAAGAGCCGGATCATCTCAAAAACTCAGGGGCCCTGAACCCGCCCTTGGCATATCAAAACAGGCAACTAGAACAGCATCAGACAGGTGGGCACAACAACAACACCTGTCCCGATGGAACAGGATACCTGGTCATACCCAAGCGAGGGCCACAATTGGAAAACCCTCCAAAAAGTTATCAACTGGAATGATGCCTTTAACGCGCACCCAGCTAAAACAAGTGGTCGGCCTACTAACAGGCCACTGCTTAAGAAAACACCTACACCGAGTAGGAATTTACAATGGTCCCATTGAATGCAGACTTTGCGGCGATGAGGACGAAACCGCCTCACACATCATATATAACTGCGAAGCACTGACCCGAGGAAGACTCAGAATCTTCGGAGACATTCAATGTGGGGATAACCTCCCACATGACAAACTTGGTAGGAATTTGCTGGACCTTATAAAAGGAACAAATCTTTTCTAGCAAGATAGGGGAGCACAATAAGCCACTAGGCTGCAGTGCAAGAAGCTTGGGCCGAACGCCCAACCCCCGCCTCAAACCAACCAACCAACCACATAATAAAAGTAGTAGTTGCAAGTTGGTCAGAAATTATCCTTTTTGCCACCTCCATTTTGTCATCCCGGCGCTGACGCGGCACAGGACTTTAAGTTCTATGTGAGTTTTGAACCGTAATTTTACCGGTAGACGTTATTCCTATTGTGTGTGACAAATCACCCTATAACCACTATTTGACATTTTAGTCCAGTAAGGTACCACTTTTTAGACTGTCTATATTGCAAAAAAAAGAATACAAAATCAATTATAGTTTTTTTTTAGTTTACGTTCCCATACCAAATGCATTTTTTCAAAAAATCAAATGTTCTGAAATGCACGACCCAATTTTAGCTACGGAGTGTCTACGCCTGAAAGAAAATGATCTCGTCTTACCGTGAGTATAAAACTAAATAGGTTTACAGGAAAAAACACATTATCATATAAACTTTATAAACATATGTTTCTTCATTTAACCCTTTAATATAAATACTTTTATAACTTAATATTTTTTGAGAATTTTAGCGTATGACCTGCAGGCAGGCGCGGTTTGTCCAATAAGGTCATTTGATCATTATCTTACGTATACATTTGCCCCCATATATTTTAAAAATTTTCAAAACAAATAAAAAAGATTATCCTTCAGAAAATGTAAATACTCCAGAATGTGTCATGTGAAAACTCCCCAATATAGATCGAACCGCTCCGCTCGGCTTTTTTTTCTGTTTAGCTCACGGTTAATCTTATGGGTTTATATTAAATTGGAAGAATACATAAATGATTTGAGAAGTAAGAGCGAAACAGACATACGCGCTGTCGGAAGTTAAAAAGAGACGGAAAAGAGACAAATTCGTCGTCGATTTCGGTACACTTCGGGTTTAATCACGTTCAATAGGCATTTATTGAAACACAGTCGAACAGCTACATGAATCATGCCATTATAGTCAAAGCTTTGTGTTAGACAAAGAAGAATTTATTACAAAATATGCGGATTGTATTTGCAACATTTGCATAAACCTTTGAGTCTCATTAGGAATGCCGAATCGCCCATTTCATTAAGAATGCCGAATCGCCCGTAGTATGTCTTAACCCTTATTTAAAAAGAATGATACTTGTCGCTGAATATGAAACAAATTTTTTTTGTAGTTTCAGAGAAATTTGCCCTTGAAATATTGTTCAGCGGGATATTGTTGGTTGGCAAAAACTGGTTAATAACAAAACATTATAAGATTTTATAGAAAACGCAATATACTCATCGTACTCCTTATATCATTATTCATTGCAAAAAAATGCAGTAGGTGGTACCGGGTCGTATAAACGAAAATACTACTATTACAATCAAATGAATGAATTTATGAATACAAAAACCGAAAAATATTTGTTTCTGGTTTCTGGCACGAAAATGAAAAAGAAATATGTACTTAATTGTTGTGTTTTCAATTATTTCCAGAACAATTTTCACTTCTCCACCTACTTAATATACGTGGTTTTGAATTCGGAAAATAACTAAAAATAGGTTTGTGGATATATTTTTTTCTGACAAGTCATAAAACATTGAACATTATGATGGACAACTTATCAGCAGCTAAAACGTAATGTTTAAAGAAATTGAATATTACTGACAAAATAGATATCACTTTCTGTTTTAAAAAAGACGATGTAATGTGCCAACATTATTTACGAGAAAGTTGAGAAAGAAGATCAAAGGCATACAAATCTTCGAACTATTTTTTTTTAAATTTTGGTTTTATTAAGTTGACTTTATATACAACGATATTCAGTTACAAAAGTTTAAGAGTCAGTCGATAAGATACCTACGTGGAAGCAATTCCAGCTAAGGTGGAATAAATTTTAGTTTGTTCTTTTGGTATACATATTTTTAGAACTTTTGAAGAAAGATCAAATATTAAAATGACATTCACCTGAAGACGACTGGAGATGCTTACCAGTTGAAACGTAGTGATTCTAAACAAATAAAGACAATGCAAGTCCAAAACTTTACTGCCGTTCAGATAATATACTTGTTAAACAAAAACTTCTTCATGAAATAAGCATAATTGAGCAAAAAAATATTAAAAATAAGGTACATTTTTTATTTATTGTAAAAACAAAAATTAACCATAAACTAAAAGCAGAACATATTTTTTTGCCTAAAACTAAACCGTAATTCGTCGCCTTTTTTAACAAAATATATTGATTATTTTCATATATCAATATGGATTTTTTGATGAATACCTAGATGCTTATTAAAGTTAAACTTGTTATACGCTTTTCGCCTGAATGGTTTCTCAGATATGTTTTTAATCTTTTTAAAGTGGAAAACCTTCTTTCTGCTGCCAACGTAAAGAAAATAATGTAAGACCTAAATACTTATACTTAGTTTATTTTTAACTCCGATGTTTGCATTTTTAGGGTAATTGGAAGCAATACAGTAGTCTACAGGATACTGGAATATGCACCATTGCTTGATTCCAGTAATATGACTCTTAAGGACTGGATCAGAATTGCCAAAGATATTGAGGTAAACAAAATACAATAAATATAATACGGTAATCCGCGGCTACTTGGTCACAAATTTCTGACTTTACACGGATTTTTTTAAATTTTAATTGCATTTGGATCAACAACCAACACAGATCAGCACAAACATAAGTAATGATTTAACGTTTATAAGAACTCAGTTTTTTGTTTTATATTAGAAAAGGCAGGTCTCTACTCAGCAGAGAGTAGTAACTGTATACAGGGTGATTCCTAAGTTGATACTTCTTTTTTAGCTGTGTATAGAAGGCATTCAAATAAACAACATTTTCAAATACCGTTTTCCAAAAAACTCAAAAATAAAATTCATGTATTACACTATGTATCAAATAGGGTCCTGCCTAACTTGCCCGTTGAATAACATTACGAACCCTTCTGGGTATAGAATGAGCCAGCAAGGGAAAGCGTTCTGCGTATAATCTCGATGTAGCAGCCGCACTTTGACGACACTCACCCTTTACTTTACTTTTAAAACATACTTTATTCGTTTTATATATCGTGTACATTTCAGGTTTTTCCTACTTCTAATTTATATTATTACATAACATAAATTTACGATTAATTGGTTAGCAATGCTAACCAGGACACAACAACGAGGCAACGCCCCGTTGGGGCTGGTCTTGGCCCGGGTAGGAGAAGATCCTATTTTACTTGGAGTTTATTTGGCCAGTTCCAGTGATCTTTTACTGCCATGAAAGAATTTATTTTGCGTTTGCTTTAAATATATTTATTATTAAAAAGTTACTGATATGGAAAAAATTTTACGCTTGTTTCGCTGGAAAAACGGTTCGAAAAAACCAGCTTTACTTTCTCAGGTACTTGTGTAGCAAAAGTTTTGTCTTTCGACTCGAATAAAAGTTAGAAACTATCGTTATTAGGAGTGTGCGTGACTTACCTCCGCGGTACAGAAAATGGGGTTATTATCTTGTTTGTTCGTGTCTTTTTCCAATTTATCTGCGTCTTGTTGAAGGGTGGGCGTTTCTTTTTCTGTTGTCTTAACTTTTGGATTTTATCTATGCAATTTGTATCATTGATACCATATTTGGTGTTTATACTTGTAGATTTTATTTTGTTATTACATAATGTATTTAATTTCTTAATTTTGCCTATTTTGCAGATAAATGGGAAGTTTGTAATATAATGGTCTGTGGAAGGGTTCGTCTTGGTGTCGTATGTTTGTTAAGTCCCTTGTTAGTTCTGAGTTCTGCGGTTGCGTTTAGTAAAATTGTTCTGATACGTCAAAAACATAGTCTTTAATGTGCTGTACGTTTGTTACTTGGTGTAAGTATCGTATTGGTGCCCGTCTTGTTTCAGAAAGTACTTGTCTTAGTGCTATGTTTTGTATTTTTTGTATTCTGCTGTACTGCCAGTCTGATATACTATTCCAGATTGGAGCTGCGTATGTCAGAACTGGCCTAATTATTGTCGTGTATATTGTTAGTTTGTTTGTCGGTGATAAGTATGATCCATGTCTCATGAGTCTATGTAGGGTTTTTGCTGTTGCGTAATATTTTCGTATTATGTTTGTCACTTGTTCTATGAAAAGTAGTTTTCTGTCTAATGTTACTCCTAAGTACTTTAGTGTGTTTGTTGGTATTATTTCTTTATTGTTTATTTGTATATGTTGATTAATGTGAGTGTTGTTGTACTTTCTTGTTAGCACTAAACACTCACATTTATCCTCATTGATCTCTAATTTCCATTTCCTGTACCACGGCAGTAGGGTGCTTAGGTGATTGGATAAATGCTGCCTGGCCACATTTGCGTAGTAGGAGCTAGCATATAATAGGACATCGTCCACAAATATGGCCAGGTTAGAATTTGGGAATTTCGGGATGTCTGCTGTGTAGAGATTAAAGAGGGGTGCAGCCAACGTTGTTCCCTGCTGCAACCCCGCATGTAACCTCACAGGGGAGGAAAAATCATTGCATACTCTTACTTTCAAAGATCTGCCATTTATGTATGAGTGTATGAGTGTAGTGAGGTATAGTGGAAAGTTATGTGTCGTGAGTAATTTGTATATTAGTCCATTGAACCAGACGCTATCGAAGGCTCGTCGGATGTCCAGGGCCAGAAGCACAGTGTTTAACATGTTAAACCAAAAAAACGGTTTTAACGGTTTAACATAGTAAATCGGAGGTTGGTTTCCTTGGATAAAGAATGAAAAACTAAGATAGGGAGGTGAAAATCATTTTTCTCTTAGATGAACCGTTCCAATGTTACAGCCTGCCAAAGTCAAAAAATGCCATATTTTAAACGTCAATTACTCAAAAACAATTGAATTTAGACATATGACATTTTATACAAAATATATGTGGAATTGTATAGGGAATTAGAAAATAATATAATATATAGGGTGTTCCATTTAAAAAAATGCAAGTTTAGTCCTCCACACTTTTTTGAGCCACCCTGTATAATGTAAAATATTTTTAAAATATGCCGCTTTTAAGTCGATACCTTATGCTGGTTTAGTATTTTTGATAAGCTCCTCGATAATGATTTAATCTTCCATCCCCGCCACGTTGGCGGACCCGGTATACACAGCTAAAAAAGAAGTATTAACTTAGGAAACACCCAGTATAGTCAATTGTACTCCAAGCCTGTACTAGATAACACAACTGATATTTTTCTATTTAAGAAATACTATGCTTCCTTTGATGGATTTGTGGTACTTCATGGCACAGATACTATGGCCTATACATCATCTGCCTTATCATTCATGTTGGAAAATATTCAAAAACCTGTTGTTATAACCGGATCGCAAGTAAGTTATTTTTCTTATTGATAGTGAAAATTGTTTATCATTCATTTATTATTGTACGCACACCCAACGAGAGGGGGTGGAACGCCCTTTGACATTCAACAACGATAACTGATTCATATTTGTTTGCAACCAAATCAGTATTTTAGTAAATTACTATGTTGTTTTGAAATTCGAAGATCATTGTCGTTCCAGAAACCATTATGCTGATTGTGATATACGTGATATGCTTAAATTTTAACTTTGGTTTGATTTTTATAGTAGGTATAGTATATAAGCAGTGGCGTATTTAGGGGCGGGACTGCCGGGCTGCAGCCCCCCCCTCCCGAGCCTAGGAGCTCGGGTCTAAAAATCTAAATGCAACCTAATTTTTCGTCTCACGCTTGGACTCTTAATTTAAATTTTTAAATAATGTATTCTAGTCTTAGATTACAAAGGTCGCGTAGGAAACTTTTAGTTCTTACTTTTCCTTCTAAAGTCCTGTTTTATATAGAGATTAAGGTTTCGGGACGCAAGTCGTTTTAGTTATTGATGTGTGATGCATGTTTATAGAAAAACGAGTAAAAATAATAATATTTTATAGTATTTTTCTATTATGCACTTGCCTGTTCCGTTTTCCCTTTTTTAGAGCTATTTTAAATCAACACAAATATTACCCAATGCAATAAAATATTTTTATAACAAAAACAAAAAACAATTAGGTATTTATTTTTAAAGAAAAAAATTAAAGTAAACATTTTAATTGAAAGATTTTTTATGGAAGAAGTGTGATAATTTATAATATAAAAAATAGTGCGGGAAGAAACGAGAATGCTTTATTATGAATTTACAAAACGGCACTTAAGAAGGAGTATTTCAAAACCTAAGCATTTGCACCAAAAACTGCTCTTAGATCTACTCTCCTAAAATACATGATTTCTGAAAAAATCATCAATTTTGGCGTGGTGAGCGATATTTACTTTATTTAGCGAAAAACGCTGATTAGAGTCATACATGAGTCCAATGTTAAAATTTTGGATTGACATCAATATTCATTATTTTCACAAATATAAAAAAAAAATTTTTAAATAAAGAGCCTAGGAATATTAAAAAAAAAGTAAAAAAACATTTACAAAAACAAATTTAATCCAACCATGCAAAGGGGGAGAGGTAATAATTTAATTTTCTAATTTTGATAGTAGTTAGGTGAATTTTAAACGAATTTTGGGCGTGGCCCCGAAAATTTTTCGCGACGCAATAAAGGTAAAGTTGCATAGTTTAACGCTGAATTATTTGTTAATTTTTTTTTTTAAATTCACATGACTTCTGGAAAATCCGAAAAAAACGAAAAAATTTATTTTTGATTTTATTTTCTTTACGACAGAATAGTCATTATTTTGAAAAACCAAGAGCACTTACAGTTTTTTATGCTCTTTAACAAAAATACTTTTATATTTCAGATACGATGTTCGTTTTTTACATACCATATCAACTTAATTTTTTAAATACAGACCTGAATTAAAAAAAAAAATTGAGTAGCTTTTGACCTCTTAAAATTATTATCTTGAAAAGTCCCTTAAAAAAGTGCTCTTGATTTTAAAAATAATCAGTAGGTACTTATTTTGTCACTCTCGATAAAATAAAGTAGGTATCATGAGGATCTGGCCAGGCCAAACAAGGCCGATTTCCTTTCGCGTCAATAAGAGAAAGCGATAAATACATTATGGTGTTTATCTCTTTCGTACGCGTTTAATATCGGGCCAAATACAGATTTGGCCGGAGCAGCGTGGCGACAGGGAATTTTCGCGGCGTCACCCACACATCAGGGAGTTTTTGCATAGTTAGACGTTATCACATATCAACGTCTTGAAATATAAATTATTCACATTTACAAAGAGAAAGAAGCGTAGGGAGAAAAAGTAATAATAATTATGTGTGAAATAAAAAGCTTGGTGTACAGGTAGGTAGGGCCATGGCACTGTGACGCTACTGTACGAGCCGCCACTGGGGGACAGCCACGCGGCAACGACAGAAGTAGGAAACCCATTTTTTTACGACATCTCAAAGTTTGTGTACCGAACATGGACGCTAATGATCTAAAAAAATAAAAATTTAAATATAAACATAGGTTGACCCCCCAGATAGTTGTTACGTAAGACCATATGATTTTGTTGTCAAATCTTGCCCCATCAACAATATTATTAACCTTTGGCTCAGCTGCGATATATTTTAACCACTAGATACCTCTGATAAAAATAGAAACAAAACATGTTATGCGCCCTGGGCGTACTAAAAACAAGATTTATATCGTTTCAAAAAGTTATTTTTCATTTTATTTTGAAATTTATGAAGACATATTGTTCTGTAGTTGTGCAATTAGCTTAAGAGTGACCCAATAACTAACGCGGATTTATAAACAGCAATATTTCGAAAATGCTAATTTTAAAACTTTCGCGGAACAGTTCTGCCGGCTTAGCCTCCCTTGATTTTTATGAAATTTCATTACGTATGTTTTTGGAATAACAATAGGAGGTTGGTTCTGGTAACAGTGGCGTGCAATGCTGTTTTAATCAGGGTAGGCGAAAATGGCATTTAAAACAGAAATTTACCTTCCGTAACATTCAAGCATCTTGATTTTGAGTTTGCGGAAACTACACTGGCAGAAGAAGAATAAAACGACATTATTTGTAAATGAGTTCAACACGGCGATCTTTACGTAAAAATTCTTTTAAAACATCGTCATAAAAATGGGTGCTCCTTTTTTTACGATACCTTATCCGTTATCCCTTTAAAAATATCTGAACTTAACTAATTATTAATAATACTTCTGGAGGCGTGTTTCATATTTTATATTGAGAAAGCGAAACGCGTGCTTTCTTGGCGCAGGCCGATAGACGAAGGAAGGTCGAAGGTTGTCTGGTTGTGACGTGTTTATTTGTTACATCTCTTACTACCCTACTGCCTACCGGCTCTCTCGCCTGCTTCCACTCGTATAAAAGCAGCGCGTTTGCTTTTGCATAAAACGCTAATGTACAGCGAGATCTTTGCTTTTAGAACGGTTTTACGAAATGCTTATACAGGGATCTAGTTTATGATATAAATAAGCAAAGAATGCATTCGTGGAAATAATATAGGATTCATTTTTCGGTCCTATATTATTATTTATTATATTTATGTAGAGATAAATTGCCAAAGTTGGATTACACATTACACGGATAAAAACTTATATATAAAAATAAATTGTTTCTGTTTGTTTTATTGTTCCCAGGGTAGGTAATGCTATTTTGCCTATTTGCCTATTTGCCTACCACTGCCTGGTAGTGATTGACCTTAACATTTCCGTGTGCCCGAATAGACCTAAGACCACATATATACATACATACACTATATTGCTAATACCATAATTCAATGATGACACCACTGTAAGCAGATGATCAGGGTCCGTTGAGTTTGCGCAGCTCGGAAATTTGCTTCTTGATGTAAACATTTGACTTTTAAAATATTTTTACAAGCTTTTATTTAAATTCACCCGTTAGTTCGGGTGTGTACAGTTTATGGTCAAATAAAACTAATTAACCAATATTTTACATACCTGAAATACCTTATCCCTGGTATTAAACCGCGATTCGTGCAAAAAAGAATCATGCACTTTTTTCTACCCATCTTGAGACACAAGTCGCTAACAATAACAAAGTGTCTGGTAGATTTTTATACCTAAATTCGCACCCAAAACTTAAAAATTATATCCACAATCACACACGGAACATCTGAACGAATACAACGTAAAAAAAGATGGAAACGACTAACAAATTACACACTAACAAAGAAAATGTCTAAATTAAAGTTTTACAAATATTAACACCCAAAACTTTGAACCCACACACGAAGGAACGAAACAAAAGATGTTGACGAATAGGAATACAAAAAACGGAGAGTCGGTTCTATTTACGTTCTGTTAGATATCGTGTCGGCTGCCTAATTTTTTCCCTACTACGCAAGCACCACGGGCCCAAACTCAGGTTATTTTGAATCGCACGATGGGTGTCTTCTTGCTTCGTGCGGATGCTTGTATTGGCAATATAGTATATGTATATATGTGCGTAAGACATCTACCTTAAGAGCTGGGCAGTAATTGCTTCAAGCACAACAGTTCTTCGAGCACAGTGCTGGCAATCACTTTTAAAATACAGTGCTCGGTAATTGAAGCACTTTATAAAAAGTGCTTGGTAATTGAAAATTGAATTTCGCATTTCAAGCCATTTAAATAACTGCTTGCAAGCACTCAACATTTCTAACAATTTTTTTTCCAAAGAACTTGGTGATTAAAACACTTTTTCCGAGTGATCTGCCTACTTATAAACTTTCACACCTAACATTTTAGGAAAATAGTCATTTTTTAAAACATATTTTGTTTATTATTGAATAAAAGTGTACCTATCAAAAACCTTTAAATTTTTACCATTCAGTTGAGATGCCGAATACATAATTTTAACTCACTCTCACTAATACTCTCCCTCTTACACCTGTCTGTGTTTTTCTGGATTTCATTACTAGTCCCTTCTCTTTAATTATTTTGGTATTATGTTTACTCCTTTTGGGGTGCAGCCCCCCCCCCCTTCCCTGGCGCGCTAATGCACTTCTCCCCATATTTTTGTTTAATAGAGAACAATGGAAAAATCCAAAATCCAATTTATAGCTTTGCTGATGACAGCACACTTGTCTCATCTTTTACCTTGACTCCCCAAACATCCGCTGCCGACGCACATCTTCGCAGGCAGCATGAAGTATTGCGCCTCAACAATGACCTGGAATAAATTTTGGCTTGGGGTGACAGTAACCAAGTCGAATTTAATGCTAAGAAAACCCAGGCAGCAGTCTTCTCCAAAAAGGTTAACATTGCAGAACCGGATATAGTCATGGCAGGACACGCAATTCCCCTGGCACCGTCTATTAATTTGCTGGGGGTCAATCTGGGAGGTAATATGTCTTGGCATGATCACGTTGCCGCAATTGCCAAGACAGCTGCACAGAAACTTGGTGTACTTTTCCGCACCAAAAGGTTGTACACACCTCATCAACTTTTGACACTCTACAAAGCCCAGATTCGACCATCATTAGAATATTGCTCTCATGTCTGGAGCTCTGCACCCAAGCACACCCTTCGGCTACTGGATTCCATTCAAAGGAGAGCCGTTCGTCTGATCGGCGACCCCGAGCTGACCAAGACCCTCGATAGCCTGGAGCATCGAAGACAGGTTGGTGATTTGGCTCTCTTTTACAGATATTTCCATGGCAGGTGTTCGACTGACATTGCCCACTTGATTCCACCTAAAAACAGAAATACACGGCGAACCACTGCCGCTCATCCATATGTTGTTCAGCTTAGTACTCCTCGAACTTCATTGTTCAAGAATTCTTTCATCTGGAGAATGTCATCTTTGTGGAATGATCTTCCTGAGGTCGTGTTTCCCAATGAATACAATCTTCAACGTTTCAAGACCAACGTTAATCGCTTTTTTCGCACTCGCACCGCTCCCAGAGCGCCTTAAAGGATTTTTCCTACAGTG
Organism: Polydrusus cervinus; assembly: GCA_935413205.1. NCBI lineage: Eukaryota > Metazoa > Arthropoda > Insecta > Coleoptera > Curculionidae > Polydrusus > Polydrusus cervinus. The sequence goes on from OW284510.1 coordinate 7,226,221, forward strand.
CAGGTGTTTTATCATAAAAAAAAAATGGAGTTGGCCTTTCATAATATTATTAATTCTTTCGACTTCTTCGACAAATTCAATACCGACAAAAAACTAACAATTTTCTACAAATATTTCTAGAAAGTACTAAAATACATAAAATAATTAATACATTTTTAAATATCGTTCTGCCTTATTTTCAGATCATTTTTATTTTCATTTAAGTAACTATAATAACTTATTCTCGATTTTACGACATTCCACTGTGTTAACCACATGTTAACACAAAACGAATTATTGCTTTATTGGCACCACATACCTCATTATCACCCACAACTCTGACTTAACTGCATTGGTGAGAAAAAATGCAAGATGCAACCGAAAATAATAATTTATTACAACAATAATGTGGCACATTTATTATTTTGTTGCTTGCAACTTTGAATAAGTATTAGTTTTACTATTCAAAGCTTGCCACAATAAATAAAAAGTTCACAGCAGATGTCGCAGCTTACGCAAGCACCTTGGGCATATTAAAATACCACATATAACCTTGATACAAACAAGGATAATAAGGTAAGATATTCATATGCTGTGGCATCATCTCGCAAGTAAGTATCCCAGAAAAAAAAACCTAAACAAACCCTTTTTTCTTCTGTGCATTTTAGCAGGACAATTTAATCAAACTAGCTATGGTTGAGAAAAATAAATTTTTCATTTTTATTAATAAATATATTTGACCTCTTAAAAAATATTTAAGAAAGTGCCCTTGGTTTTAAAAAATAATAAGTACCTACTTTTGTCATAAAAAAATAAAAACAAGTTTTTCGTACTTTTTTTCGGATATTTCTGGAAATCATCGAAATTTGATTAATTTTCTTTTTAACAAATTGTTCAGCATTAAAATATGCAACTTTTCCTTCATTTACCAAACTCTCTATCTCTTGTAGTTAAGGAGATAGCAATGCTAGTGCATCGAATTTGTACAACCCTGTATATAAAAAAAAATCGAAAAACTTACCGACTAATTAAGTGGAGCATTTGCAATAGTTGTAAAAAAAATGTTCACAAAACACTCAAATTATCTTATAAGAGAACTCTATAGGTACGTCTTTTTGTTATTTGAAAAGGATTCAATCACTTTTGTTCTTGAAGTCATCAATATTGTTTACAAAATGTTTTTCGGCAGGCTACATACCTAAAGCGCTAAGTCTTTTCTCTTTTATTTTATTCATTTTTAAATTGATAAACCGGAATCAGGAATATTATTATAATCCGACGGACTGACCTAAACCTAACCTACAAGAATAATTTATATTTATATTAAACAGTAAAAACTGTTAAAATAAAAGTATTTTAAAATTAATATCTCGACAGGGTAAACCGTATTCAAAACAGCTGCCATCTAGTATCAAGTAGTGGTAACAAAGACGAAGGCGTGATCCTATTGGAACGACAAAATAAAGCACGTGTAAATCTTCCAATCACGGACGGTCTAAGGATCTGGCCCGCCACAACATTTCTGAATTCCTTATGCGTCAGTAAGAGTGGGCGATATATCATTATCTCTTTCGTAAGCGATGAACCTTCGATAAACAGTATGGCCATCCTTAGAAATCGCCGGCGCTGGGTAGCGCAAAGGAATTTTCGCGGCGTCGGGGAGTTTTTGCACCGTTAGGCGTTATCAGATATTAAATAACGCAACGTCTTGAATTTTAAATTATTCACAGTTACAAAAAGAATGAAGCGTAAAGATGCAAAGCAATGATTATGAGTGTGAGTGAAAAAATAACTTGGTGTACAGGTAGGTAGGGCCATGGCACTGTGGCCCTACTATACGAGCCGCCACTGTTCTTGACTCCTTTACCACTCTGTATGTGCATACGTATACAATTAGCCATTTTGCGTTTCTTAAATCAGACGTCTTGCAACATTTTCTCTTTTCAGATACCAATTTTCGAAACTAGAAGTGACGCAAAAGACAACTTCCTGGCTTCCCTTATTTTTGCCGGCTGTTACGACATTCCAGAAGTATGCGTCTTTTTTGCAAACAAACTTCTCAGAGGAAACAGGACCACGAAAATCAGTTCAAATTTATTAAATGCTTTCGATTCACCAAATTATCACAGTTTAGCTATTGCTGGTATAGAAGTAAATAGTAAGTACCATTACATATTTTTAGTATAATCATAAAGAAACGAATCCAAGAGGAACCTTGCAATGTTAAAATCTTACCGCTCATAATTTTGGACGACGCGACGTCCAATTCTGTAAAGGGTTACACCAAACGTTGCCTGTAATAAACATATCAGTCGTTTCATTTTAAGTTTTTCGTCAATAAAGTAGTAGGTTTAGTGTCCGTATAATTAAATAGAAAAGAACGATTTTTAGCGGCAGGTGGACAAAGTAGTGCATCTATCTTTTGCATTGAGTACACAGGGACGCCAAAGGTAATGGGTTCCCTGGGGCATAGGTAGACAATGACAGGCTGTTTCGTTCTTATTAGAACTCATCAGAAAGCCATAACCTAAGCGAGCCCCAGTACAGCGAGACTATGCTTTCAAGGCATTTTTAAGAAATAAAAACGCGATCAAAACCCAGTAACGCCATCTATAGGAATCAACTCAATCCAAAAGATAGTCGTGACGAAGCAACAATAAACCAAATACCGCTAAAAGACCTTCTTTTCTATTTAATTATCCGGACACTAAAATCTACTACTTTATTTTAAAAACACGGCATTATATTACGGGTTGGCAGCGCACAGTGGGTATATTGCAACCGAACTTATTTGAATCTACAAATCCGTAGAAAAATTGGGGGATGCGATAAATGCCTATACTGGTGTGTTGGCCTAACGTATTTGGTTCATTGTTACTTCGTCACGACTATCTTTTGGATTGAGTTGATTCCTATAGATGACGTTACTGGGTTTTGATCGCGTTTTTATTTCTTAAAAATGCCTTGAAAGCATAGTCTCGCTGTACTGGGGGTCGCTTACAGGTTATGGCTTTCTAAAGAGTTCTATTAAGAGCGAAACAGCCTGTCATTGTCTACCTGTGTCCCAGGGAACCTATTACCTTTGGCGTCCCTGTGTACTCAATGCAAAAGATAGATGCACTACTTTGTCCGCCTGCCTCTAAAAAACCTTCTTTTCTGTTTTTCGTCAATGTTCAGTCTTGAAAAGTCTTTATATTTCGAAAGTAAATCCATTTTTCAATAAAATCATCAAAAGCAAAACAGTAAACTTAAAACACAAAATACAGACCTAGCAAATGTTTTAAACCCACTGGCCATGGCTAGACTCGACTAAACATTTTGGCGCTCTCTTTATGTATACGTTAACAGGCTTTTAACACTATTGGAGATAATCCAGGGCTAGAAACAATTAATATTTGCCATTGGTCGGTTCAAGGTCGACCACTTGTTATGTCCCGGTGTTGCGACGAGCAGCATACGTCACCTTTTCACCTTTGATTCATTGGATTGATGTTAGGTAGCCGCGACCTATTGCGGATAAGACAACCTACATGGATGAAAATTATACTAAATAAAATTTAAAATATTGGTTTTGCAAAAATAATTACCACAGTTCATTATATTGTAAAAAATATTGAAAATTATTTCTTTTTAATAAAAATATTTTTCTGACACTCCAAAATTTGTCGGGTGCAATCTTAAAAAGTTTTAAAAAATCCATTAATATACATTATAGCTACGATTCGGTCCAAGAGAAAGCAACGTTTTTGGTCTAATTTAATAAAAATTGGCGTCTACACAGCTCATAAAAGTTAACAGATGATTTGTTTTCATTTTTTAATTGGCATAATTTAAAAATATTTTCACAAATTTAGAAAGAAAAATATTCTAAAAGTAAATATACAATCCTATGTCGAGTCGATTAACAAAAAAATATACAACTTGAAGAGGTGAGTGAAACGTAAATTTTAAAAGCTCTTTCTAATTGAAAAAAAAATATTTGAAAATTGACGTGTTGTTTGTTTACTTAGTGTAGCCTTGGTTAATTTTAAAAGGCTATAGATAGTGCATTGGCATTGTCTGTAGCTAAATAAAAATAGCACGCTATTTTTATTTATTTAAAAAGTACAGATTTAGAATGTTTTTATCTACTGTAAACAGGGTGGAATCTGTTGCTAAAGCAAGTCGGTAATAGTTATTTACGATATAAGTGTTGTAAAGATTCATATTACAACACGAGATGTTAAAGTTGTCAAACGAGGCGTCAGCCGAGTTTAATAAAACATCGAGTGTAGTAATATGAATTTACAACAAGAATATTGTACAAAATTTTATCTACTTTCATCTATGAATAAAAAATATTTGGCAAAAGGCATTTTTTTAAATAAAAATGCACCTGTAAAAATGCACCTGCTAATAAGTTTACTAATCAAGTTTTTTATGTTACCTCTCACATAGTTACTGTTTCGCATAGTTAATGTCGAGACTTTGTTAAACAAATTCAAAAATATAAAAAGCGTTTTTCAAAATTAGCGATTCTGATGGAAGTTTACCCTCTGATATAGAAGCAGCGGCAAACGAAACGTTCTCAAATTTAGTTCCGACAAAATCCACGGCGCGGTATGAGTTGGAGTATCAGAAGTTTGAAGATTGGTGCAAAGCTAACAAAATAAAGGAGGTGTCTGAGAAAATCCTTTTGGGTTATTTTTCCGTAAAGCAACGCTCCCAGAAACCATCTACACTATGGACTCACTACTCAATGTTGAGAACTATGAATTCAGTCAAGAAAAATCAAGATATAAGCAGATTTTCTCAACTAATCGCATTTTTGAAAAGAAGTTCAGAGGGTTACAAGGCCAAAAAGTCCAAAGTTTTCACAAAGGAAGACGTATGTAAGTTTCTTAGTACTGCAGATGATGAAACATATTTACTTATGAAGGTTGTTATGATAATCGGCATTTTTGGGACTGGTCGGCGCGAAGCACTAGCTAAGTTAATGTTGAATCAAATTGAACACAATGATTTGTATATAAAAATTGTGATTCCATTCTCGAAAACCAAAATTATGCGAGAATTTGTAATAACAGAAGGAAATGTGACAGGTGTCAACTGTTTACGTATTTTTCGAAAGTATGCTTAACTTCGTCCTCTTAATGCAACTCACAGATGGTTTTTTGTATTCTATGGAAAAGGAAAATGCCCCTCCCAGCCTGTCGGAATTAATAGTATTGGAAGAATACCAAAAAAGATTGCAACAAAACTTGGATTGAATAATCCCGAAGGATACAGTGGACATTGTTTTAGGAGGTCCTCAGCCACCATTCTAGTTGATGGTGGTGCAGATATGCAGATGTTAAAGCATCATGGGGGCTGAAAATCCTCTTCTACGGTAGAAGGCTACGTTGAGAATTCTTTAGAAAATAAAAACAAATAGCAAAGAAGATCATGGGGTCAGACACGGATTTAATGATTGGAAATTCAAATGTTAGGGGCTCCATCACATCCACTTCTGGTATACAAATTGCTAACTGTAAAAAGTGTACTATTAATTTTTATAATAAACCTTAAGTGTTATATTTTAATTAATAATTGGTAATTAATTTTATAATTGTTAATAATAAGTCATTCTTCTAAAAAGTGTGGTTTTATTTAACAGCAAAATTTTAATAAAACCGTTTTTTTTCCATTACAGCACTAGTGCTGTAATAGATGCCCTTACAAAATGATTTACAGAACTGTAAAATTCATATTACTAAATGAAAGTAGTTAAAAAAAAAAATTCCCAAAGAAAATAAATGCAGAGCTGCGATACTGAGACTGGACAATAATTGTAATATCTTCAAAGCCTCTTTTCTCTCACCTCGCGGACCCTTTTCGCATCCGCTAATTTCGATAACATCCGGGGAAATTGATTATATATATTTTTTTTACTTTAACAGTGTTTCAACATTATATCAGGAAGAGAAACCCCATGGGCAACCTGTTAGTTCACACAGAGTTAAATTCCAATGTAGGAACATTATCTTTTTTTCCGACCATCACAAGTTCACAGGTAAATTGCTACTTTAAGGTTCTGTATAATAGATACAGGGTGTCCCAGATAAGGATGCTCTACAGGGATCTCATAAATCATATACGATACAAAGAGGGTTACATTCGAAAAAAGTTGCGACCTATTAAATTCTGCAATACTGTGTTTTCAAATTTTAAAAACTCAGAATCTTTCCGAAGATATGAGAAATGTCGTTTTTATTTTCTTTTTTATTTATTTCTTTATTTAATCTATATTTGACAATTACATTGACAAATACAAAGTAAATAACAAAGTAAAAAGAAATGTCTTCTGATTCTATAATACATTTTTATGGCCATTTTTTCTCCTCTACAAGTTGGCGGGGAATTTTATTTTATTATGTTTAAATTCCCCTCCTGCTTTATAATTCAATGAGGCAGTGGCGGCTCGCGGTCTTAAAAAATGGCGAAGAGCTAGGTATAGTGTGGGTACTTAATCAAACATTGACCGTGTAACAATACGTCTCTCTTATCCTCATCTGTCCAACGACTGAATGGAGTTTCCAACAAATGACAAACTATGTCATTAATTGGGTTCATTTTTAAAACACACAACTAAATAGGTACGTACACTACTGAATTGACTGAAAAATAAAAACAAAATTTTTTAATCACACAGTAAATCACGTAAGAACGATATTTATAACCGTAAGTTTCGCGAAACCTCAAAATAAATACCTTAAGGTTAGGCGAACCAATACTAAAACAATGGTGCATACGACTGATCTATTTTTAAATTGCGCTTCATCATATTGCACATTGTTACATGCTGTTTGCGTGACTGACGTTACGTAACTATAGCAACGGTGGATATCAAAGCCACGTTGGACGTTGGGTCTTCACTTGCTTTGAGCTAACGGACACGGGCGGCTGGGGCGCGCCAAAATGCACGAGTGTTTATAATTATCATCCATCGGAGTTAACCGTGGCCTATTATGCATAGCTACATTCGGATTAAATTAATATTATTAATTCGAACATAATTATTTTTTAAGGGCTAAAATTGTAGCTGTATTGGTACATTAATATTTAATATTGTCGAAAAACTTTTCACCGGGTTTTTTTTTTTTTGGTGAAGAGCCCCTTCACTTCACCTGTCGAGCCGCCACTGCAATGAGATATCTCACCTAGTATTAATACCACGTTTCGGACTTAAAACTTCATCATCAATCATCAATAAAAATAAGTGCAAATTTATTTTATTTGAAACTATTTTATTTTCAATCTCCGTAACCTAATTTGTCCGAAACGTTTTATTAATACTAGGTGTGATACGTCGTCGATTTATAACGGAGGAGAAGAATTTAAAAATATTAAAATAAAATTTCCCGACTATTTAAAAAAGAAGAGTTGATGATGGTTTTGAAAAAACAAAACGTCGGTTTAAAAATCTAATTACACCAACTTGTAGAGGAGAAAAAGTGGTAATGAAAATGTAAGCTTTATTTTAACATATATCTTAAGTGAGAAAAAAATAACAACGAAATCGCGGAAATTTCTTATTGCCCAAATATCTTGGGAAGGATTCGGAGTTTTTAAAAATTAAAAACACAATGTTGCAGAGTTTAGTAGGGCGCAATATTTTCTATCTTACCCATCTCTGTATCTTCTATGGTTTATCTTATATGTTTATCTGGGAGACCCTGTATAATAGGTCGTATTTCTGTGTTATAAATAATATTCAAAATAAAAAAGGTATTTTTTTCTGTGTTAAATGACGTAATCCTGTAATATTACTTACTTCTTTTTTTAGTTGGAATCATTTTTTAAACCGCCGATTGAAGGAGTTGTGTTGCAGACTTATGGAGCTGGTAATATACCTTCAAATAGGGCTGACATATTAAGGGTGATAAAGCACGCCGTAGAGAGAGGAGTACTTATTTTAAACGTCACCCAATGTGCCAGAGGCACTGTCAGTATTACTTATGAATGTGGAAAAGTAAGGAGACAACTATTACCTGTTCAAATAAACGACAACGTACGCACACTAAAAAAAATGTTCATTTGTAATTTAAGTTTATTTTTCTACTACTGTATAAATAAATTAACTTTCGCGCCCTAGCAACACGACAGATAACGAAAGTAAACATTCGAGTTACCTGAATATTATACGTTGCTAGCTTTGTAAAGTAGTGTTGCTAGCTATGTAAAGTATTACTTTCGGTGCTAGGACAAAAAAATGGATTATTTTACAGGTGGAAAATCCTTATTTTATTCGAACTGACAGACTGACAATACTCAAATAACTAGTTGTCATGGATTATTTTACAGGTGGAAAAAAAAACTTATTTTATCATTTTAACAAAATCAAAGTTTACTTAATAATATATTGATCAGAGAACAGTAGTAGAAAAAATTAAATACATTACACGATGCGAAAGCCTTTTTTGGTGGCCGGAGGTATTAAATCACCTCGGCTTCGCCTCGGCAATTCAAAACCCTCCTCACACCAAAAAATTAACTTTCGCATCTAGTAATATAAATAACTATTATATCAGTTATAGTGGAAGCGCTCAAGGGCTCAAAATGGGTAGTTTGTGGGAAATATTAAAGCGAGAAAATTATTTTTATCTTTAATTACATAATATTAAATGTTAAAACGTTTCTTGATACTCTGAATCGATATTCCTGATTTCAAAGACAAATTAAATATAATAAAAGTAATTTAAACTAAAATAAGTTTACAAGTTTGTTAATTCCTTAAGTTCATTAATAAATTTGTAACGATCGGCTGTAAGACGTGTAGAATATGTTAAGCGTTGCTTATTTTTGCCTATATAAAAGTATATTCATGTTTTTCAGGCTTTGGAGGCAACTGGAATTATTTCAGGAAACGATATGACTGTTGAGGCTGCTTTAACAAAACTTATCTATGTATTAGGACAACCAGGAAACTATGAATCTCGTGTTAAGGTAAGATACTTTAAAAACTGTTTCCAATTTTCTTTACTGTAATTATTTAGGGTGACCTGAAAAATTTATAAGAAAGATGATTTATATGTATGTACAATTTAAAATTATTTTAAATTGTACAGGGTGTCTCAAATGGTCAGGGCATATCCAATATACTTTTTCTTAAATATTATAAAATATTAAATTCCTATAAAATTATTATATCGTTAACTGAACGGATATAATTTAATATCGATCCTTGTTAAGATCTAAAACTGGCCTATTATACCTAGTGGTCAAATCCTAATAATTTGAAAATGAACTTAAGCAAAAGTTAGGTTAAAAATATATTTCAACAAGATATAAATCTGTCTGATTTGTTATTTATTATTTAAATCAAAACCTTTTTTTATCTCCTTTGCATGCACCAATTTTAATAAAATTTACATACCTAATGCTTTATAAAAATGAAAGTTTGTACTTGCCTTTGTTTGGTTTTTGTGATTTAAATAATTTTCCACCAAGATTGTACTGACTGAATGATGATATTATAATATGAGATAACTCATTATACTTGTCTGTTAAATAACTATTCATTATTTCATACAACCGCTAAATACTGCCATAGATATAGAGAGGTACGCGTGCATCAACGCAAGTTGATGCACGAAGTAAAAGACTTTATTATATTGTATTGTATTGACTTTCTTGAATTCGCGTGCATTATTTATATCCACACACAGACGTTGGTGAACGCGCGTTGATGCACTCGTACATCTTTCTGTACCCGGCTTAAATCGTTAAAGTCTGATAAAATCTTCACAAGGGAATTTATCCCAATTAGAATAGTATTCACCTGAAGACGACTGGAGATGCTTACCAGTTGAAACGTAGTACTTCAAAACAAATAAACATAATGCAAGGCCAATACTCCATTGCCGTTCTAGAATAAGTTTATTTTTGAGAGTTTTTTTAGTGATTTGTTTAAACTTTTCAGCTACTAAAATCTGATCTAAGAGGAGAACTGACGAACAGCATATAAAATATAATAAATCATTTTAAAACCATGTTTATACAAATAATTAATTAATTAAAACCATGTAATGTTTTGTAAAACCATGATTAATATTAAAACTTTTATTTATTGTAAATAGAATAATATAATTTAACTTTATTAGGCATTAAAATAGTTTCTCTTATTATGTAGTTAGAATTTAATTAGATATTGTGATTACAATGACATGTTAAAAAAGCTGTGTATGTGCCGTATAATATTTATAAAAATATAGAACAATATTTTTTTAAACCAATGATTTTTCTTGTAGATTATAATGAAAATGTTGAGGTAATATGATAATAAATCACATTCCTTAGAGGGAATAATATATAATCAAAAATAATATAATAATTTTATTACAAAAGAATTCCAGGTCTTTTTCATAATTTTTCAGAGGCGCTAGAGTTTTTTAGATAATTTTTCCATTCATGAGTCAAAAAAAAATTCTCACTGGTGTAAAAGTTGAAAACAATGATGGTCCTTGAATGATAGAAGATTATATTTATTTATCAAAGGTCTCCAAATAACATCCAATGAGGGCTTATTACTACATACCGTTTTATATTTCAGACCGTCTGTACCGGGTGGTTAGCTAAGAATGGCTGCCGGCCATATCTCAGACACTAGTAATCGTACAGCATCCGGGTAAATTTTTTTATGACAAAAGTGCCCAAGAGAAAATGCTGGAAATTATTTTTAAGTTCCGCATTTTGCCGCAAGAGGGCGTAATTGAAAAGTAAATTTTAAAATTTTACATATCATCGAAAAATCCACATTAAGGCATATATTTGATAACACCATTAAAAAGCCTGGACAATTATGCATCATTATGGTCTTATGCTCATTGGCGTACCGACTTTAATAAGAGGGGGGGAGCTGTTATCAATGTTAATAATAATAATAATAATAATAATAATAATAATAATAATAATTGCGCCCTCTAGCATTTTCTTTAGAACTATTATGGACGACTAAATACGATTGGTGAAAGTGCATACATTTCTCTTCTGAACAGTCTTTAGTTTGCTACAATCGGATAAGTCGTTTATAAGTTACAGCGATTTAACGGATTTTTCTTTCAACAGCTTCCCTCCCTCTTATTAAAGTCGGTACGCCAATGAGCATAAGACCAAAATGATGCATAATTGTCCAAGCTTTTTAATGGTGTTATCAATTATATACCTTAGTGTGCAATTTTCGGAGATATGTAAAATTTTAAAATTTACTTTTCAATTACGCCCTCTTGCGGCAAAATGCGGAACTTAAAAATAATTTCCAGATTCCACATTTTCTCTTGGGTACTTTTGTCATACAAAAATTTACCCGGATGCTGTACGATTACTAGTTTCTGAGATATGGCCGGCGGTCATTCTTAGTTGACCACCCGGTACTTTGTTGCGTTGCAGTACCAGAGAAGACACGTAAGCTTCTGCCGTTCTGATCAATCGAGAATTTTCTCGGCCAATGAAAATGTCTATTCCCATCGTCTTTGCATAGTCCAGTGACAAGCGTCAACCTATAATTTCTCTGTGATATTTGATTTCTAGTTTAAGTAAGTTGGTGTACACAACTGGTAATAACGGAAACATGATTATGCCAAAAAAGGTTAACATTTCTATGTGATTTTTATTAAATAAAAAATTTATGTCATTTCTATCGCATTTTTCATAAATTTTCAGTCAAACAAAAAAAAGTTCATTATTTAAAACCCTTAAGTAGTGTTTTTCGAGTTTTTTTTACTTTCGTCTCTTAGTCCTTTGGTAAATAAAATTGGTAAGTATTTACTGAATCTGTAATTTATTATCTATTTATAAACTTAAATGTGGGGTATTTAAGCACAGCTCCCAAGATATCACTTTTGCAAACAAATAGAAATGAGGAGGTGGAACTTAACTTGAGTGCCGATAGCAAAAGCTTCTGCAAATTATTAAATTTAACTTAATAATATCATAAAAAGTATTTAAAATTGTGTAAAATTTTCGATTGCAACGCACTTTTTAAAAAGTTTACTGTTAGCGCTTAAGCCTCTTCCCGTAAAAAAAACTCGCTCGTTTTAAAATGTACCTACTATAAATATTCTTCTAACTTTAGAGAAATGCCAGCAGAACAACACATCTACGTATTGGAAGTTGTCGTACACAAAATAGAATTGGAACCACAAGTAACTATTCACTCTCTGGATGGACTTAACCTGAATTTCAAATTTTCACAGAGAGTTAATTTTGATATCGATACGCAGTATTTTGGCTCTCCCGAAGTAGAAAGTAAGAACCTTAAACATGGTATAGTTAAAAGTCCTAGATTGGAAAATTTGTGGGTGAATGACGCCGCGAAAATTTCGTGCCGCCACGCTGCTCCGGCCAACTCTGCATTTGGCCAGATATTAAACGCTTACGTGACAGATAATAACACCACAATGAATATATTGCCCTTTCTTACTGACGCGTAAGGAAATCGGCCTTGTTTGGCCTAGCTAGATCTTCATATGATACACTTTATTTTATCGAGAGTGAAGAGTCCCAATCGGGTTAGGGCACTACTAGGGTATATAGTTATGCTTTCGGCTTTGCAACCGCTACCAGATACCAGATGGCAGCTATTTTTAAAACGGTTTTGTCTGTCGAGATGTTAATTTTAAAATAATTTTCTTTTAAACAGTTTTTACTGTTTTACTGTTTAACATAAATCATTCTTGTAGGTTACCGAAATACATTTTGTAAACAATATTAATAACTTCAAGAACAAAAGTGATTCAATCATTTTCAAAAAAAAATCAACGACGTATGGAGTTTTTTTATAAGAAAATTTGAGTGTTTTGTAAACAATTTTTATCTGCTTTCATTTAGTAATATGAATTTTACAGTTCTGTAAATCGTTTTGTAAGGGCATCTATTACAGCACTAGTGCTGTATTTGCCTTTGCAGCACTAGTGCTATAATGAAAAAAAAACAGGTTTATTAAAATTTTGCTGTTAAATAAAACCACACTTTTTAGAAGATTGATTTATTATTAACAATTATAAAATTATATACCAATTATGAATTAAAATATACACTTAAGGTTTATTATAAACATTAATAATACACTTTTTACAGTTAGAAATTTGTATACCAGAAGTGGATGTGATGGAGCTCTTTACGTTCGAATTTACAATCATTAAATCCGTGTCTGACCCCATGATCTTCTTTGCTATTTGTTTCTTATTTTCTAAAGAATTCTCAACGTAGCCTTCTGCCGTAGAAGAGGATTTCCAGCCCCCATGACGCTTTAACATCTGCATATCTGCACCACCATCAACTAGAATGGTGGCTGAGGACCTCATAAAACAATGTCCACTGTATCCTTCGGGATTATTCAATCCAAGTTTTGTTGCAATCTTTTTTGGTATACTTCCAAAACTATTAATTCCGACAGGCTGGGAGGTGCATTTTCCTTTTCCATAGAATACAAAAAACCGCCTGTGAGTTGCATTAAGAGGACGAAGTTTAGCATACTTTCGAAAAATACTTAAACAGTTGACACCTGTCACATTTCCTTCTGTTATAACAAATTCTCGCATAATTTTGGTTTTCGAGAATGGAATCACAATTTTATCAATCATTGTGTTCAATATGATCCAACATTAACTTAGCTAGTTCTTCGCGCCGACAAGCCCCAAAAATGCCGATTGTCATAACAACCTTCATAAGTAAATATGTTTCATCATCTGCAGTACTAAGAAACTTACATACGTCTTCCTTTGTGAAAACTTTGGACTTTTTGGCCTTGTAACCCTCTGAACTTCTTTTCAAAAATGTGATTAGTTGAAAAAATCTGCTTATATCTTGATTTTTCTTGACTGAAATCATAGTTCTCAACATTGAGTAGTGAGTCCATAGTGTAGATGGTTTCTGGAAGCGTTGCTTTACGGAAAAATAACCCAAAAGGATTTTCTTAGACACCTCCTTTATTTTGTTAGCTTTGCACCAATCTTCAAACTTCTGATACTCCAACTCATACCGCGCCTTGGATTTTGTCGGAACTACACTTGAGATCGCTTCGTTTGCCGCTGCTTCTATATCAGAGGGTAAACTTCCATCAGAATCGCTAATTTTGAAAAACGCTTTTTATATTTTTGAATTTGTTTAATAAAGTCTCGACATTAACTATGCGAAACAGTAACTATGTGAGAGGTAACATAAAAAACTTGATTAGTAAATCTAATAGCAGGTGCATTTTTACAGGTGCATTTTTATTTTTAAAAATGCCTTAAGCCAAATATTTTTATTCATAGATGAAAGTAGATAAAATTTTGTACAATATTCTTGTTGTAAATTCATATTACAACACTTATTATCGTAAATAACTATTGTTACAACTACTGGAATACCTTATTAAAAGCTCCATTTAATTAGTCGGCAAGCTTTTTCGATTTTTTTTTTATATACAGGGTTTTACAAATTCGATGCATTAGCATTGCTATTTCGGTAACTATTAGAGATAGAGAGTTTGTTAAATGGAGACAAAATTGCATATTTTAATGCTTAGCATATTGTTAAAACGAAATTTAATCAAATATCGATGACTTCCGGATATATCCGGAAAAAAAACGAGAAACTTGTTTAATTTTTTTTATGACTCAATAAGTACCTAATGATTATTTAAAAAACCCAAGAGCACTTTCTTAGGATACTTTTCAAGAAAAGAATTTTAATAGATCAAAAGCTACTCGAAAATGTAAAAAAATTTCAGTTCCGTATTTAAAAAAATTAAGTTGATATAGGTATCTAAAAAACAAATGTCGTATCTGAAAAATAAAATTATTATCTTGAAGAGCATAAAAAATTATCTTAAGTAAGTGCTCTTGGGATTTCAAAATAATCAATATTTTGTCGTAAAGAAAATAAAAACAAAAACTAATTTTTTCGTTTTTTATCGGATGCTACGGAAGTCGTCGGAATATATTAAATTTTTTTAACAAATAATTCAGCATTAAAATATGCAACTTTGCCTCCATGTAACCAAATTTAAATTTATATCTCCTATAGTTACTGTTCTGTCTTAAGATTCCTACTAATTACGCGACAACGTCGAGTTTGAAATAAAACACCGTACTAGCCGGAAGCTCAGTTTATTTTATACTAACTGTAAATACATGGAGCCACAAAAAAGGTCATATTGCACCTGCGTCTTTTGTTGCTCCTAATATAACGTAAAACTAACTTTTAAATAAATAAAACTATCCAACACGTCCCCCTTTATAAAGGAACATTTTTATATAAGTAACCTTACCTGGAAGGAAACAAGGGTTTGAAGTCAATTAGAAGAACGTTCACGGAGGGCAAAAAGAACATAACTAAGTTAAGACAACAAGACGGACATATAACATCAAACAAGGAAGTGATTCTGGATGTGGTTAGGTCTTTTTACCAAGAACTCTACAGCAACACGAATGTGAATGTGAACAACATCAATATACCAAGGGTAATGAACCAGGGATCTGAAGATATCCCAGATGTGACACTTGATGAACTGAGAGCAGCCCTGCGTGAAATGAAAAACAATAAAGTAGCTGGAGACGATCAGATTGAAATAGAAGCTATAAAGCTGGGCGGAACTTTATTGCATCAAATGCTCTGCAAGCTCTATAACGCGTGCCTAACAAGTGGAATAACACCTTCCCAGTGGGAGCGAGCAGTGATAATAATCATGCACAAGAAAGGTGATATAACAAACCTAAAAAATTATCGTCCCATTAGTCTACTCTCCCATCTGTACAAGCTGTTCATGCGAATAATTACCAAGCGAATCACAAACAAATTGGACTTCTATCAGCCACGCGAACAAGCAGGTTTCCGATCGGGATTTGGTACTAACGATCATCTCCAAGTTGTTAAGGCTCTTATCGAGAAATGCATTGAATACAACAAACCCCTGGTTCTCGTCTTTGTTGATTATGAAAAGGCATTTGATATGGTAAATCAACAACAAATGCTATACGCCCTAACAGAATGCCGTATAGACTACAGATACGTTAATATTATTAAAAACGTTTATGAAAATGCTAAGGCTTGCATAAAGCTGCACGACTATACGAAGGATTTTCCCATTGAAAGAGGTGTGAGACAGGGTGATGTCATATCTCCTAAACTTTTTACGACCCTATTGGAACACATGTTTAAAAAGATCGATTTTGAGGCTATGGGACTAAATATCAATGGTGAGAGACTAAATCATCTGAGATTTGCCGACGATATCGTCTTGGTTGCGGACAGAATTGATGAGGCAAGGGAAATGCTTAGGCGACTTAATGATGTCTCGGAAACGGCAGGTTTAAAAATCAACTTTAGTAAGACCCAGTTCATGACCAACTTGGTAGTGAGCGAACAAATTTCCCTAGGTCCAAATCAAATAGAACAAGTAGTCTCATATAAATATCTGGGACATGAAATTCTTATAGGTAGAGACAACCAAACCCGGGAGATAGCGCGAAGAATCGGCTTAAGTTGGGCAGCTTTTGGAAAGCTAAGCAACATTCTAAAGTCGGACATTCCAATCTGTCTAAAGAGAAAGGTCTTCAACCAGTGTGTGCTTCCTGTGCTAACGTATGGAGCAGAAACTTTAACACTAACAATAAAAACCATAAATAAAATTCGCGTAGCACAGAGAGCCATGGAGAGAGCAATGCTGGGCATATCATTGAGGGACAGAGTCTTCAATATCAGACTTCGCCAAATGTCTGGAGTTACCGATGCAATAGAACGCATAACAACGTTAAAGTGGAACTGGGCTGGACACGTGGCGAGAATGACGGACGGACGATGGACAAGGCGAATTCTGGAGTGGAGACCGCGACAGGAGGCCTTTCGTAACAGAGGGCGCCCACCAACAAGATGGACCGACGATATTAAGAGAATAGAGTCAAACTGGATGAATGCAGCACAAGATCGAGGACGTTGGATTGGACTACGGGAGGCCTATGTTCAGCAGTGGACGCAGTTGGGCTGAGTGATGATGATGATGAACCTTACCTACGCTAATATAAAGTTCTTCCTAATCTCTAATGTTAGGTACATTAATTACACCCCCACAACTAATCGCTCTGTCGGTTTTGATTGGCTGCGCCGCCGCAGGGACTTCCGCTCGGTATCGTTCGTTTCAGTACGTGTGGGGGATCTCATTACGAGTTAGCTCAATATTATTTCCGTTATCCAAATCGTTAATTATGTCCTCGGGATTTGCCATTGGTAGAATGGAAACGACTCTGGTCGTTTCATCATTAACTTCATCATAATGATTCGGCCGTAGCTGATCTACGTGTCGTTTCCATTCTAACCCCCCATCAGTTTTAAACGCATATGTTTTTTTTCCTAATACGCCTTTAACTACCCCCACGCAGGCCCGCGCCTAGCACTTTTGGCGCCCTTGTGCAAATTTAAAATAACGCCCCAAATTCGTTCAACGTTCATATGTGAGTACAGATACGGGTTAAGTTAGGTATTATTATCCACTATTGAATTGAACAGTAATTTTAAAAAGTATATTCATAAATTTATTTTTATATTTTACAAGTACAAGCCATACAAGTATTTTCTCATTGAGATACATAACATAATTATAAACTTATAGAAAATAGAAATATATTCTAACAGTATTACAACTCAAAATTTTTGTATTTTAGTTTCAAATGTAATATATGATACAAAAGCACAAGAAATAAAAAAAATATTTAAAACATAAAAAATACTCGTTTATATATCACAGGACGAAACTGATCGACAAATAAAAACAAAACAATATATTATTTTAATAATGCAACATGTCACCTTTTTAAGGTTAATATCGAGGTATTAGGTATTGTTATTAATATTTTAGCTAAGTGAATTGAGCTTTTCGTGCTTTAATTTTTGCAAATTGTTTAATTAAATCTTCGGTGTCTAATTCTTTTAGCTGGTCCGATTCTATTGAAATAATAGCAAGATTACTTAGTCGGTTTTGCCCCATGGTCGATCTTAAATAATTTTTTATTATTTTGAGTTTTGAAAAAGATCGTTCTGCGGTAGCAACCGAAACCGGCATTGTTAATAAAATACGAAGTATTATGCTCGTATTAGGAAAAGAATCCGCTAAGTTGTTAATTGTTATATAATTTAAAGTTTCTTCTGGAGACGTAATAACTTTTTCATCAAAATTTTGTAAATATTGCAATTCTTTAACAAGTTCCACGGCAGTTATGTCTCGTTCATTGCGAGTTTCAAAAACATATATCTTTTACCCCATGCACCTTTTCACTTCGCTAAGTTAATTATCGATCGAGCATCTGGCAACAAATGAAATCGCGACCGATGCAGCGCTTAATATATAAAGTTTCGTACATTGCAAGCTCAGACAGGAAAAAAACGCTTGTCCGCTCGTTGGCTCGTTGCAAGCCAAATTTCAAGCTCAAACATGAATAAAATCAGATTTGTTTGAGTTTACACAATTCATGTTATCATGCTACGTATTCGATCGAATAAATGCTATTATTGCGTACTCTCATTTGGAAAATATATTATTTTCGAGAAATTCGGTTCCCTCGTCTCAAAGAGAAAAAATAAAATAATAAACAAATAAAAAACAATGTAATAGCTAGCAATTCCTTACTGTTTTTTTTTATCATTATAAATTTTGTTTTGACAATGTTGTTGCTTTATCTTTTTTTTACTTTTGAGTTTTAAGGTTTTTCGGCGCCTTCGGCGCCTCGGCGCCGTCGTGCACCACACGACTTTGCCCTTATGTACGGCGCGGGCCTGCCCCCACGCACCACTGATCTTTTTTTGTGCAGTCCCGAATCCAAACGCGATCATTCGTTTTAAAACTAACATCTCTACCGGATTTATAATATTTTTTTGATTATCTTGTCTGTCTTCTACCGCATCAGCCGTCGAAGGCAACAACAAATCTAATTTTGTTTTTAAATTACGGCCTAATAATAATTTGGCGGGTGTTTCTCCCGTAGTCGTGTGAGTGTTGTTTCTATGGTAAAACAAAAAACGATGTATCACTAAATAAATATCTACATTTAAGTTTTCGTGTTTTGCTTTTAAAATTGCATGCTTCATTATTTTGACAGCGCTTTCGCCCAAGCAATGTTAATGCATCGAATTTGTAACAATCCGTATTCCCATTAAAGATTTATGACTTGGGATTTTGGCCCCTCTTGTACCGACTCTCACGAGCCACCACTGGTTGAAATGACAAAAATCCCGCTTGCCTTATTGCTGCTGTTCGAGCAGCCGAGAGCCCCTTCTTATTTCTATGAGTTTTTATAGGTGGCTCTGGTGGAAGGGATATTAACATGAATTACGGAAAAACTTTTCTATTTATTGCCACGGCTACCGAACTACGGCAACTGCTACAAATAGAACCGTATCAAATTTCCCTTCTCGATGGAAATAAGATCCTTGGATCGGCAGTGGTTAATTGGAAAAGAGACTTTCCTGAAATGGTTAAGGCTTTCAACGCAAGAGGCGCAAACCAAATAGATTACAGGACGATTGAGGGTAAGTGTGAGTTCTAAAGAGTGTTTTACCACCCACAACAACCCTTCATTACCCCACACCTGACACCAACGAAGTACCTTGTCATATTCTTTAATTATTTCAACTTTAAGAGTGAAGTCTAGTGGCACATTCGCCATTTCATCTTTTGTCTGTTTGAAGGTTGGAGACAATGATGTTTCTTGACTGATAGAAGAATTCTGGACTTGCATTGTCTTTATTTGTTTTATATCACAACGTTTCAACTTCAACTTAGAGAAAAATCGTTTCACCTCCCTATCTTAGTTTTTTATTCTCTATCCAAAGAAACCAACCTCCGATTTACCGTGTTAAACCGGTAAAACCAGTTTTTTGGTTTAAGATGGTAAATCGGAAGTTGGTTTCTTTGGATAGAGAATAAAAAACTAAGAGGTGGAAACCATTTTTCTCTACGATGAACCGTTCCAATGTTACAGCCTGTCAAGGTCAAAAAATGCCATATTTTAAACGTCAATATCTCAAAAACGATTGAATTTAGACACATGCCATTTCCAACATAAACAGAGAATTTTGTGGGGAATCAGAAAATAATACAATATATAGGGTGTTCCATTAAAGAAAATTGTCAAAGACGTGACGACAGTTCTATGTTATATTTTTTTGTCAAAAAATGCACAATTAAAAATAAAAATTTACGGGGCCGAGCATTTTTCCTAGATCTTTTTCCTTTAATTGATATTAATTTTATGCGGGACTTTTGGGAGACTCAGAATAAAATAAATTTCAAAAATGAGTTACTTATCTTAAATTAAATTAGGCGCCCGGTAAGCTCTTGTTGCTTGGTAGGCCAAAATACCGAAACGTCGCGTCGGCCTAAATATTAATTTTTTTTATCTTGTATTTTTCATCTATATTCATTCCTTTTTCTAATTAAACGCTGAATCCTAACATTGATAGCGAAGTCATCCTGTAGTCGATCTTTCGCCTCTAAATACGAACTAAAAAAACTTGAAATACCTACACCTAATTTAATTCGACCCTATCTAAAAATATTCTTATAAAACAAAAAAAGATTTTAAGATGTAAAGCAGGTGTTCCAAATCGGCACAGTTGCAGAGAGATTTTTAAAAATTTTAAAATCCTACCCTTTCCTAGCTTACATATATTCGAATTGGCAGTGTTGGTGTTTTGTAATAAGGGTGACTTTCTGCAAGGCAGGGACATGCACAATTTTAATACAAGGTATAGAGATAGTTTTCGTGTCTCGCACGCTGGGGGAATAATAGCCTATAATTATCTTTTTTTATGATTTAGATGACTTTTTTAATTGTTTGTCTTAGCACTTGTTTTGTATTTTGTGTCGTGATTATTGCGTTATTATAAAGTTTTCTTTGTATTTTTAAGTTTTATTTTATACCTACTTTAGTTAGTATCCAGTTTTAAATTAAACCTGACTATTCCTCTACAATTGTCAATTGTCTCTGGGAAAATAAACGTTTTGATTTGATTAATTTTATTTGAATTATAAGATAAGATAAGAAGCATTTATTTCAAAACAGGTTTGTACAATCACAAAGTTTGAAATACGTCAAATAACAAGGAAATAAAATAACACTAGGTATAAAAGACACATAATATTTAGTTAAAAACTCCGTTATGTTATAGGGCTCTATGTTGCACAAATAACTGTGCAAAGTTCGTTTAAATATATCCAATCTTTCGAGACTCTTTATGTACAATTTTTCTCACTTAAGGTTAGTTTATGTTCAGGAAAATTATAATCAATATTTTTACGTCTAGTGCTGTATGCATGGTTAATTTTGAAGAAAGAAAACTTTTGATGATGTTTCTTAATAAACATTATGCTGTTAAATATATATATTGCCGGAACGGTCAAGAAATTATGCTTTTTAAACATTCCGCGACACGATTGTTTATAGTCCAAATTTAAAATCAATCGGAGAGCCCGTTTTTGAATCACAACGGTCTTTTCTAGATCAGATACCTGGTGGCCCCAAAATATTAAATCATACCTCAAAACCGACAAAAAGTTACTAAAATAAACCACTTTAGAGGAATTGAAATCCAAGTACTTTGTTGTCACTCTAAGTAAATAGCAAGTTTTAGACAGTCTTCTACATAGATCTTCAACATGATAACGCCACTTTAAAAATGAGTCAATATACACGCCCAAAAATTTACTCTCGCTCGCAACACTTATATTACTCTTACCGAAAGCAACAGTTTCAGGAAAATTTGATTTGTTCTGTTGTGTTCAGGTTCAAACCATTGTCATGGAACCACTCTTTAATACATAAAAATTGATCGGCCGATTTATTTATTAAATTAGTTATGTTTTTATCTCGTATAATAATATTTGTATCATCAGCGTAATTAATTAAAGAAATAAGATTACTACAGGCATCTGGCAGATCATTTAGCTAAATTATAAAAAGTAAAGGACCCAATATGCTGCCTTGTTGTACCCCGAGTTTAATAAAAAGTGGATCAGATTTATATTTAGATTGGCCAGTTTTAATTACTACATTTTGGATTCTTCCCCTTAGGTAACTCTTTATCCATGACAATGCACATCCCCTAATACCATATTTAGATAACTTATTTAACAAATCAACATGACTCAAGCAATCAAACGCTTTGGAGAGGTCGAGAAACAGACCCATTGCCAGATCCCCCTCCTCCAAAAAATCAATTATGCCACTAACAAACTCAAAAATAGCAGTCTTCACAGATTTTCCCTGCAGAAACCCATGCTGGAAACTTGAGAACAGGTTTTTGGAGACAAAATATCCAACTAGTCGGTCATAAAACACTCTTTCAAAAATTTTTGAAAAAGATGATAAAATGCTGATAGGTCGATAATTTTTAAGGACATTCTTGTCCCCCTTTTTAAACAGGGGTATGACAAGTGCATTCTTTAGATTACTTGGATATTTTCCTTCGGCAAAAGAAGCATTTATGATATTGACCAAGGGCTTGACTATGCCCATAATACATTTTTTTAACAAAAACAAAGGTACTTCATCATCTTCAGAACACCTCTTGTTCTTAAGATATATATAGGACAATGCGTGTCCAGCAAAAATAAACTTTTAACAGGATATTTAATCCGGAATTTTTTAATAAACAGTGGAGTAGTAGGAGGGCAATTGGATGGGCAATATTTACTAAAGACGTAGAAAAATAATGTAAAAGGGTGAATGAAAGAAACATTGTATAAATGTGAAGAGTGTAATATAAATAAAAAAGTTTCATTGTACTTCTCCAGTCCAACACAACAGAGAGAAGTTTCCCAAAATAATAACTCCATAACATGATCTAAACTTAATTACTAAATTACCCTCTCCACATTCATAATATCTTTAGTCACCCTTAAAACTGCCACTGCCAGTAAATCTTAATCGTGTTTTGGTCGATTTTGACGTCAAATTGTAGAAAAGAGATGGAGAACATATGCGCAATGGTATATACTCTGTGTCAAATGGTATCTTGGTCTTGGTAACCATGTTTGTTATTTTATTTTATTTTGTCCAGTAAATTAACTTACCATGTACTCATTTGCGGCCGGAAAGGGGAACATTACAGTGTCAGGTACTGTAATGTATTGCCAAGCAACCATCTTTTGTTTTTAGAAATAGTGACTCTTTACTTTGGATTTTTGACAAGTTGTCACTTAAAATTATAGGAAACAAAATGTTCAAGTACACATATTGTACCAACTACCAACTTTAGTAAATGAAAAATGTTACTCACTACAGAATAGACTCTCTTTTATTTTTATTTTGTTTTGACTATATATTTATCGATACCAAGTAACTTTGTTTAGATGCTTTAACATGTAAAAAAATTTTTTTTACCAACTTTAGTAAATGAAAAATATTACGCAACTATAGAATAGACTCTCTTTTATAATTTTTCAAATATTTTGCTTAACTAAAGCTAGTAATTTTTATTTTATTTAAACTATATTTATATTCTTTACTCAAATATTATAATTTTATCTATTTGACAGTGACAAGCAAACGACAGTCGCATTTATATTTTAAAATTTGTATTATGTAAATATTTTTAAAAAGGATTATAATGACAAAATGAAATACAATATTATACGATACACGTCCGTTAGGTGTTATTACAGCACTCGTTTATATTCAAACCAACCAACTCGTACTGTAATAAGTCACCTACCGGCCTTGTAACGTAAAATACTAATGTCATCTTTTTCACCAGAATACGGCTCATTGTAGATAAGTACGAAATGAAAAATGATCATGAACAAAGAACAGCCAAAGTGAAGGTGTATATTCGAATGACTTGTTTCGGGCCGAGCATGCAAGTAACATATCAATTAAAAGGGGAGGAAGGATTTAAGCCAGAAGTTCTATTCAGACAAAAGAACTTATCGAAAACGTTTGCAGTTGACAGGTACCTAAGTGATTTGATGATATTATTTTTATTCCTTAGTGCCAGATTAAACCTTTTAGTTCCGACAAAATCTTTCTTTTAAAAAACTTGGTTTAAAATACAGAATAGCCCATGTAAGAAACATTCTTTTTCGCACCTCTTCTTTGAGCCACGCCGTAGAGCTAAAATAGTATATTACATAACAAGTGATGATAGTGAAATTTTTTTCCAAACGAGGAGATATTTAGCACGAGGCGTCAGCCGAGTGCGGAAATTCTCCGAGTTTTAGAATAATCTCTTTCACACGAGTAATGTACACTATTTTTCCTACGACCACAAAGAATTAATAAAAAAGCCTTTGATTTGTGAAAAAAATATTTCAACACTAGTGTTGAAAAAAAATATCAACACTAGCGTTGAAATAAGCATAGTTTGTCAATATGATTTTCCTTTATTTGTTGTTTAACTTTTTCATTTTTTCATATTTTTTATATGATAGGAAGAACTAATCCTGGATTGACTTCTAGATTAACCAGAATGAAAAATTTTAAATTTAATCAAGAAAAGATGCATTAATCATAAATTTAAAAAATCCACACAACAAGGAAGATTTCATTTCAAAATAATTCTATAAATTATTAAAAGTTTTTATAAAAAAAGTCAAATACTTCTGATAGGATTTGAACCTGTGACCTTGTGATCTGTAGGCTAGAGTTCTACTCTCTACGCTATCGCTCCCGATAAACATTTATTGTTTAATACATGATACTCTCTTCAGCACGATTTGTTTTTTCTGGTAATAGATTTTTCAGTATATTATTAACATATTTTATAATTTCAGATGGCGTATTCTCACATTCTAATTCTGAATCACTCGACAAATACATGATAAATAAGTTAAACACTTTACAATTACTGCTTTCTAAAATTTGTTATTTTTAATAAATAGTGGTGGTCTGTTAAATAGGCACTACCTAAATGTTTAAATTAAATAGTGTGCCTTGTATTTTAATACTAGTGTTGAAATATTTTTTTTTCAACACGCGTGTGATATACGGCTCTTTCTAGCCAAATTAACCGTGCTTTTTTCTCATTTTCATAGGTGGTCATAAGAAAATATATTTTTCTTATTTGTTTTTGATATTTTTTAATTCTCTTAAATAACAATTTTTATAAATTTAAAATAACAAAAAGGAATAACTGTACTTACAATATTTTTAGATATCATGAAACTAGAAACACCGTAACCGTTAAAGAAGAATCAATTGTCGATATAAGGGAAGATGTCGGCTCCTTGACAGATCTCTTTGAGAGGAAGGATGGACCCAAATATAGTACTACACCCGATGATGGAAGTGGAGGAGGTAATTACCATTCCTTGAACTTACTAATATGAGTTCTGCCAATACAAAACTGCGCTCGATCGGTCGCCTATGACCTTGACTTGCAAAGTTGAACCGCGACCAGGTCAATGGGTCATACAATACACAGGGGCGGTTCTAGACCCAAAATATTGAGGGGCACCACATTGGAGTAGCCAGATGATGATTTTTTCAGAAATCATGTATTTTAGGAGCGTAGATCTAAGAGCAGTTTTTGGTGCAAATGCTTAAATTTGGAAATACTCCTTATTCTTAAGTGCCGTATATTTATATTCCTAATAAAGCATTCTCATTTCATCCCGCACTATTTTTTTTATTATAAATTATCACACTTCTTCCATAAAAAATGTTTCAAATGAAATGTTTACCTTATTTTTCTCTTAAGAAATAAATATCTAATTGTTTTTGTTGTAAAAATATTTTATTGCATTGGGTTATATTTTTGTTAATTTAAAATAGCTCTAAAAAAGGGAAAACGAAACAGATATGCGTGTGGAACCTTAATCTCTATATAAAACAGGACTTTTAGAAGGAAAAGTTTAAAAGCTAAACGTTTCCTGCAAGACCTTTGCAATCTAAGCCAAGAATACATTATTTAAAGATTTAAATTAAGAGTCCATGCGTGAGATGAAAAAGCAACCCGGCAGCCCCCCCCCCCCCCTTCGCAAGCGAATAACGCCACAGCCCCAATTTTTTTAGAAATTGTATTAAATTATGTAAATAATAAAGCACCCGGAATTTTTTTTCATTAGTGGCATAAATTGTATAGTTTTTTCAGAAATGTTGGGGGTCCTGGGCCCCCCCCCAGACCCCCCCGTAGAACCGCCCCTGACAATACAGTATTCACCTGAAAAGGACTGGAGATACTTACCAGTTGAAACGTTGTGATTTAAAACAAATAAAGACAATGCAAGTCCAAAACTCTACTACGTTCATAAAACATCATTGTATCCAACTTTAAAAAATACTAATTATTTTTTAAAACCAAGAGCCCTTTTTTAAGGCAATTTTTTAAGCTCGCGGATTCGTTGTTTAGATACCCACATCAACTTATAATTGGCTATGCATAGTGATGGCCAATTTTTAAGTATGAATGTCTGCGACGCTGGTTCAGCCGTGAGCCACTGGCATTCGACTGCCTGGAGGAACTAAGCACCTTACAACTAAGCAGGTTTCTGAATAGTAGTGGCTGGTTTCAATAAGTTGTTAAAATCCTTCTGCGGTGTACGCCGCACTAACCATCAGAGATCTGATAAAGGGGAGTTCTACGGAACACGTGTCGTATCACAACGGACCTAATAGGACTACGTGAGACTGTTTGGGCCAGAACCAAAGGTCTGCCACTCTTACCTAACATAACCTACATTTTTTAAATTTGCACAGCTCGATATTTAAAATTACATGGGATTTCCTATGTTCCGCTCGACGATGCAACACCCGGTAGATGCTACGATTTTTCCACTTCACTAGTCAATGTATGTTAATTTAGAATTATTTTTTTCTAGGCGTTATCGACATGGATTTTGGAGATTTCGATGTCGAATCATTGTGCTACAGACCATCGGAGAATAAGTTTTTTAATTTTTTAAATGTTATAAGGTAAGAATAAGCATTAAACAGTTTAAAGAAAAGCGCATAATTTTCTGTTATAGGCTATACCGGGTGACAAAGAAATTACTGTCCAGCTTGTCACGTCCTTATAAGCAAGCAAAATATAATTATATCTACAATTTTTATTATATTATATCAAATTGTTTCATAGTCAAATATACATCACAGTGGCGTAGCCAGAAAATATGCTCGGGGGGTAGATAGCACATATTTTTTTCTGAAGAAAGGGACAGTCGGAACTACATGTACTTCATGATAATATAACTAGTAAAGAAGGCGAAAGAGCGCCGCAGGCGACAAATTTTCGGGGCCACGCACAAAGTTTGTTTAAAACTAAAATATAACTACTATCAAATCCCCCTCGGAATGATTGGATTAAATTTGTTTTTGTACTTAAATCTTTTTTTTTTTTACTTTTTTTTTGATATTCCTAGCTGGCTCTTTATTAAAAAAAAACATTTTTTATATTTGTGAAAAATATGAATATTGGTGTCAATCCAAAATTTTAACATAAGACGTATGTATGACTGAGCATTTTCAGGCTCGGTTTTTCATGATTAAAAATAAAGTAAATATCGCTCACCACGCCAAAAGTGATGATTTTTTTAGAAATCATGTATTTTAGGAGAAACTAGATACCATAAATTTACCAGGTAGTGATAACATATAAATGAAAAGTGTATAACGAATACGAATTTATTATACTTACAAACTTAATACATTTCTAATAAAAGTAGAAAGAAAAGATAAGTAACGAAAAACCTATTAAATAAATATAGGTGACGACAAAACTAAATGAAGTAACAAATTCAAATATAGTAGGAACTTTTATAAGGAACCAAAAAAAGTTAGAACGTTTTTAAGGCCCTGTTGGCTTTTAAAAGTATCAACCTTCGTAAAAATCTGATTAACGGCCGATCGTCCCTTGGTCATCATCTGATGGACGGCACGTGTGCATTATTGGTATCCTAGAGGAACTTTAAAAGTACCTAACTTAGTTACTTTAAAAGGAACTTAGTTACTTTAAAAGCATCTTAGTTACTTTTTAAGTGTATAGTTACTCCTAAAAAGTAACTAGATACAAGTTACTTTTCAAAAGTAAGAAGTTACAGTTCCTTTTGGCATGATTCAAAAAAGAACTAAGTTACTAAGTATCTAGTTACAGTTACTCACAGCTCTGCAGACAAGTATATAATAGAAAAATACTTTAAAATATTATTCTTTTTACTCGTTTCCCATTAAAACTGCATCATAAATCAATAACTAAAACGATATGCGTCCGAAATCTTAATCTCTATATAAAACAGAACTTTTAGAAGAAAAAGTTTAAAAATTAAACGTTTCCTACAAGACCTTTGTAATCTAAGCCAAGAATACATTATTTAAAGCTCAGTAACAATATTTTTTTTACAAGGGGCCTATTTTTGAGGCATATTAAAGCAATAGGTCTCAATGCAGGTAGGCTTGTTTAGATTTACCAAAAAATATCGAATTTAGGTGTTATTCTATGTGGTTCATGAATCCTCTTCATCTGTAATAGAAATTACACTCCCGAAAAATGCATCTTTTCCGTGTTCTTTTGGTTTCGCAATAACGTTCGAGTCTAAATAGTGATGTTTTCTGAATAAAAACAAAATTTAAAAAAAATTCAAGGAAGATGCTAATGATAATTTCTATATATGTAATCGCATAATATGAAGGAAAAAAAGAGGAGGCAAAGAAATAAATTGCGCCCCCACACAAACCCATGTAATTTTGAAAATAGTGGTAGTGGTGTAAAAGTTTTGATCTCGTTAAGGGTAGAAAATACAGCAATAAGGGTTATATTAGAGAAAAGTTGGGTAAACATGATAATGAGTTATTAGTTACACAATATACTAACTTTATTACCTAATGGTTATCGTAACACGTGAAACAACTATAACATCAGTGGTCGTTCGATTATGTGTATGTCTTTTTACTGAAATGCACAATTCTCTTGGTGTGGTTGGAGGCTGATTGACTCTTCTTCTTTCGCGTGCGAAGCTTTAAGACGATAATCGGGGGTTGTACCTAGATGCTTGTCTTTTGAGTGGCCTTTCGAAACAATAGTGTTGGCAATGTTGCTAATTCTACCACAATTAGGACTGTGTAACTGTACCTTTTATTAAATTAACATAAGGAAGTAAAAAAAGTACCAAGAATATATTGTTTAGTAACAAAAATTATTTAACAAAGGCTATGTAGTCCTGATAATAATATTTTGGAATCTTTTCTTTTGAAATATACAGTGTCTGCCCAGATTTGGTTAACATACGGGAAAACTTTTTTATTTTCAATTTTAGCGCAAAAATGTATTTTTCATAAAAAGTTTTGCTTGCATTAAAAATATTATTTTCCGAAAACCGATCGGAAATATTGACATTTTTTATAACATTTCTGAAAGAAAAAGTCAATATTTCCTTACACTTAGTCGTTGCTAGGCAACGAAAATAACCGTTAGGAAATATTCATTATTGTACTGTAAGGAAATATTATTTCTGTACGGCTACTTGTAAACTAAAATGTGTTAAGCTTGACAATTCAATTTTACTGTGTTTCCATAATTACAACCCATCCTTTATTTGTGAACAAAGTTAATAATATTTATTTTAAAATTTTAACAAGTTGCTTGTAATAAGTTATGTCCTTTTAATAATTTTCGATTCACGGAAAAATAGCATGTATACTTCGTAGAAAAAGCCACATTCCCGGACTCCGTATTGTCAGTCTCCGCTTGTGCCTCGACATGCAATTCAGCTTTTTCTACTAGGTATACAATATACTATTCCGTTAATAAATTTAAGTTATGTTATACAGGGTACGACAACAACTTAAAATACCCCAAAAGCATGCCTGAAAAGAGAATATTCTTATAAAAATTTCAGTTCTGACAAAAACTAATCTTATTACTAAAAAATGTAAGCAGTATTAACAAAGTATGATAAAACCGAAAAAATTGATGCCCAAGAAAATAATTTTATGGATCAAAAATTGATGTTATAAAGCCAATAAGAAGTATTAAAAATATTATTAGGCTTCTGGCAGAACCATCATTTTCTATGAATTTATTAACTTCTAAACTTTCCATATGAATTGGTGACATCTAATTATGACAATAAGCCTGTCTAATTCTGTTTTTAGGTCAATTAGATTTGTAGGTCAACAAATTATGGTATAGTCTATTTCAGAAAGATGCAGAGTAATAAAAGCCCATTAGGTATGCAAAGGGACTACAGAGCGACCCAACGAATATTTAAGCCACTTTCATAATTTGGCATTGATTGCATTGCAAAATTCTTTTTAACCACAAACATTTAAATAGTGCAAAGGTAAATAACAAACTCGAACGAACACGGAACGGCAGACGCCATTATTCTATTTAATCTGAACTTTCTCATGTGTTCTCGTTCCGCGAAAGCGACGCCCGCCGTTATCTAACTCGTCTAAATTTTCCTCATTGGCGTCCGGCAAACCGGTCTGGTGTTAACTACCTAACTATGGAATGTGTCTCAATTATATCCAAGGAGTCAACCATTTAAATATAATGCGTCAATTCCATAACACCCTCTATACAAAAAACTACTATAATCTATTTCAGAAAGATGTAGAGTATTAAAAGCTCATTAGGTATGCAAAGGAACTACAGAGTGACCCATCGAATATTTAAGCCACTCTCATAATTTTTAATTTCATTGCAAAATTTATTCTTTTCATCAAGTGCAGGTAGTACCACCCGGGTTTGGGTCAATTTATGGGTTTTGCCTATTGTTATCCATTCACAAACACTGAAAATGGTGTGACAAAGGCGTGCATTATGTACATAGTATTAAGTACACTTATTTTTTATTAAACACTAGAAAAAAATACAAAAAATACATTATACAGAAATTAAATTATAAAAAATCATAATATTCTTCGTCATCTGAGAAACTGTGATCTCCACTTGGCGTTATAATTAACGGGTCGACGGTCCGATCGATCAGATGGTCAAGATCTCCCACATTTTCTCCTCTTCTTTATTGACATGATGGACTGATTTTCGCCAGTTCTCTGGTGTCACTTCCTTAATGGCTTGATCAAATATTTCCTTCTTTATCAAATTATCATTTTTTTTCTTTGGTTAGTTATCAGCGTCAGCGTCTTGTTAAACGGATTCTTAAAGGACTCGACGTCAATAAAGCTTCTGGTCCAGACGAAATTCCTATCATTGTTCTCAAGACATGCGCCGATGAACTTACACCAATATTTTTTAGACTTTTCAACTTATCCTACAAAAAAGGAATATTTCCATCCTGCGGGAAGTCGGCGCGTGTCCAGCCCATTCCAAAGAAAGGTAAAAAGACCCTGCCAAGCAACTACCGACCCGTCGCATTGCTTTCAGTAATTTCAAAAGTAATGGAGAAAGCTATTAACCAACAACTCCTAAAGTATCTGGAAGGGCTTAACATTATCAGCAACCATCAATACGGGTTTCGTAAGTCCAGATCAACAGGTGACCTTCTGGCATATGTCACGAAGCTTTGGAGCAACACCATCGAACATCATGGAGAATCCCGGGCTGTTGCACTGGACATCTCTAGGGCTTTTGATCGTGTTTGGCACGATGGGCTTCTAAGTAAATTGCGATCCTACGGTATGCCTAATGGATTCTGTTTATGGTTAACCAGCTTCCTTAAGAACCGTTCTCTGCAAGTGGCGATTGACGGGTTTCTCTCAGACACCTTCACCATCAATGCCGGTGTTCCTCAAGGGTCCATATTGTCGCCTACCCTCTTTTTACTGTATATTAACGACCTTCTAGTGAAGACCCAAAATTCAATTTATAGCTTTGCTGATGACAGCACACTTGTCTCATCTTTTACCTTGACTCCCCAAACATCCGCTGCCGACGCACATCTTCGCAGGCAGCATGAAGTATTGCGCCTCAACAAAGACCTGGAAGAAATTTTGGCTTGGGGTGACAGTAACCAAGTCGAATTTAATGCTAAGAAAACCCAGGCAGCAGTCTTCTCCAAACAGGTTAACATTGCAGAACCGGATATAGTCATGGCAGGACACGCAATTCCCCTGGCACCGTCTATTAATTTGCTGGGGGTCAATCTGGGAGGTAATATGTCTTGGCATGATCACGTTGCCGCAATTGCCAAGGCAGCTGCACAGAAACTTGGTGTACTTTTCCGCACCAAAAGGTTGTACACACCTCATCAACTTTTGACACTCTACAAAGCCCAGATTCGACCATCATTAGAATATTGCTCTCATGTCTGGAGCTCTGCACCCAAGCACACCCTTCGGCTACTGGATTCCATTCAAAGGAGAGCCATTCGTCTGATCGGCGACCCCGAGCTGACCAAGACCCTCGATAGCCTGGAGCATCGAAGACAGGTTGGTGATTTGGCTCTCTTTTACAGATATTTCCATGGCAGGTGTTCGACTGACATTGCCCACTTGATTCCACCTAGAGCAATGCAAAACAGAAATACACGGCGAACCACTGCCGCTCATCCATATGTTGTTCAGCTTAGTACTCCTCGAACTTCATTGTTCAAGAATTCTTTCATCTGGAGAACGTCATCTTTGTGGAATGATCTTCCTGAGGTCGTGTTTCCCAATGAATACAATCTTCAACGTTTCAAGACCAACGTTAATCGCTTTTTTCGCACTCGCACCGCTCCCAGAGCGCCTTAAAGGATTTTTCCTACAGTGCAGGTGTTTTATCATAAAAAAAAAAAAAAAAAAAAAAATAATTTAATGCACAAAATGTTCCTGCGCCCATGGCCGACACCGAAATTATGCCGTTCGGAATTTCCCATTTTATTTCTCTACAGCTTTCTGAAATTGACTATGGTGTAAAAATGTTCCGAATGCATAATTGGGCACTTTTGTTTTAATTTTAGCGCCGATGTTAAGACTCACGGCAAGAACACTTGCATAACTCTTCAAAAAGCCAAGACAGCGCAGCAAGCAAAAGGATCCATTATGATATCAAAGTCATTCGGTGGATCAAGCAAACAACCTCGCAGCATTCCTGCCAAAGTAGAAGAAGAAGATGAAGATAGCATGGTACGCGCGACAGCTGAACAAATTCGAAAAAAACTTTGCGGAAATAGGGATTGTCCGGCATTTCAGAAATTTGTCGAATACGGTAAGTCTCAATTTTATACGCTAAAGAACAGAGGCGTAGCCAGAAAATATGATTGGGGGGGGGGCTTAGTGGGCGTAAGTAGGACATTTTTATTCTGGAGAAAGGGACAGTCGGGACTACATGTATTACATCATATTGTACCTAGTAAAGATGTGGAAAAGCGCCGCAAGCGAAAAATTTTTTTTTCGGGGCCAGGCTCAAAGTTTGTTTAAAATTCACCTAACTTCTATCAAATTTCGAAAATTAAATTATTACCTCTTCCCCTCTGCATGGTTGAATTAAGTTTGTTTTTGTTAATTTTTTTTTTACTTCTTTTTTGAAACTCCTCTTTATTAAAAAAAAAACAATTTTTATTTTTGTAAAAAATATGAATATTGGTGTCAATCCAAAATTTTAACATAAGACGTATGTATGACTCTAACCAGCGTTTTTCTGGCTCGGTTTTTCATGATTCAAAATAAAGTTAATATTGCTGACTACGCCAAAATTGATGATTTTTTTCAGAAATCATGTATTTTATGAGCGAAGATCCAAGAGCAGTTTTTGGTGCAAATGCTTAGGTTTTGAAAAACCCCTTCTTAAGTGCCATTTTGTATATTCATAATTAAGCATTCTCGTTTCTTCCCGCACTATTTCTTGTATTATAAATTATCACACTCCTTCCATAAAAATGTTTTAATTAAAATTTTTACTTACATTTTTCTCTTTAAAAATAAATACCTAGATAACTGTTTTTTGTTTTTGTTGTAAAAATATTTTATTGCATTGGGTTATATTTTTGCTGATTTAAAATAGCTCTAAACAAGGGAAAACGGAACAGACAAGTATATAATAGAAAAATTGCATCTTAAATCAATAACTAAAACGATATGCGTCCGAAACCTTAATCTCTCTATAAAACAGGACTTTTAGAAAGAAAAGTTTAAAAACTAAACGTTTCCTACAAGACCTTTGTAATCTAAGTCAAGAATACGTTATTTATTATTTAAATTAAGAGTCCAACCGTGAGACGAAAAATTAGGTTGCAATTAGACTTTTAGAACCGAGCTCCTAGGCTCGAAGGGGGGGTAGGGGGTTGATCTGCAGGCCCCCCCCCCCTTAAATACGCTACTGCTAAAGAATAACGAAACAGTGCAAACAAACCCTAACAACCGGCGCATTTGGGATAGAGAGAGGGCTTCGTTTAACTAGTGTGCCTGCTAGAGAGTAAGCGGCACAATGCTTGTCAGGCCCTTTCAAAGATTCAAGATAATTTTGTATACACTTCTTTTAAAGAGAGAAACAGAATTTATTGTTATGCAGAATCATTCCTTAAAATTTGTCATGGTTATGTCCGGATTCCCTGTTATAAATAAACAATGTGCGGTCGGGTCCTGGAAAAACGTCATTGTCATTAAATTTCCGAGCTCTACTCATGGCGCTTCTGCTTCTAAAGTACCATCGCGCCGATAAAAAACTGGGACAGGAAATTTTTCTATTTTCTCCTAGACTATTAAGAATAATTTTACATCAAGCCTGGTACCAGTAAAATGTCATGAAAATTTGCATGTCAATAAAGATTGTCACTTTATGATTGACTCGTCAAACATACAATCATATATTATTTGTAAATATGCCACAATTAACCCCCCAGCAAAAGGCAATTATTTATAGTCGGTTGCGAGATAGTGTTGCTATTAGGGATATTGCAGATGAACTGGGAGTAAGCAAGAATACCGTGCTATTGGCCAAACAAAAAATAGCAAGACATGGGACTATTATTAGGAATGCAGGTTCTGGTCCCCCTAAAATTTCTACTGATGATCATGATAGAAGACTGGTTAATTATCTAAGGGATCATCCCTTCGAAACTGCAATCAAGGCAAAAGAAGAGACGAATTTTCCAGGTTCTGCAAATACCGCTAGAGACAGGGTTCGAAATTCCGATATACGAAGCCGTTGTGCTGCCAATAAAAATTTTTTAACGGAAATAAATAAACAGGGCAGGTTAGAATTTGCACATGAATATTAATCAAATAAATTTATGGGAAACAGTTATATTTTCTGACGAGAAAACTTTTCAGTCATGCAATAATGGGAGAATTCGGGTGTATAGGCCTTCCGGCATGCGGTATGATGAGAGATACACCCACAAAACCAACCAAAGTTGGCGTTTCTCCATAAATGTTTGGGGCTGGATTAGCGCTAGAGGACCAGGACTTTGCCAATTCGTCGAAGGAAGACTAACTGCAGCAGTATACGTTAATATACTAAACGAAGTGATGATACCATCGGTAAACGCTGTATACGGTCAAAATTACACATTTCATCATGATAATGCTCCAATACACACAGCGCGCATTGTACAAAATTTTCTCCAAGAAAATAACATAGCAGTTCTTCCCTGGGCTTCGAAGAGTCCCGATTTGAACCCGATAGAAAACATTTGGGGTGCCATGGTCAAATCTATGTATAAACATGATTTTCAACCTAGAAACAGGGATGAATTACGTCATAGGATAAATCAAGCTTGGGATGAAATAACTGTCGAATTATGTAGAAACTTAGTTTTAAGTATGCCACAAAGGCTCCAAAAAGTAATAAACAGAAATGGTTCTATGACCAAATATTAATTTTGTGTTGTTTTGACAAACTTTGTGTTCGCAATTTTTGTCTTTTTATTAAATGTATTTTATTACCTGTATTAGCTTTATTTATTATTTTGTGGTAATGGTAAATATAATAATTTATAAAATATTTGACTTTAAAAAAATCTAATAAATTTACTTTATCCATATTATATGATGTCTCTCAAATTTAACCACCCCGTATCGAAAAATACAAAACATTCCATTATGTAACCTAGGTTACTTTTTAAATTTTGAATATTTTTCCTTTTTAGCTCTAGACACCTTTTATAGTCTAGGGGATATTATGTATTTCTTACATTGTTTTTGTAAATCTCTTGTCCCAGTTTTTTATCGGCACAATAGTACATATAGTTTGGTTCTACAGACAATTATTAGACCTCTATATTTTAGGAATATGTGAGCCTGCAGTTGACGAACGATTGGCTCAGCTTGTGGAGCCGCCTGTAACAAAAGGTATAAGACACGTCTACAAAACTATGTCAAACTATGGTGTATTTTCAAGACCCAAGTACGAAGAACTTCCCTTTGTTCCACTTGAGCCAATAAAGCCAATTCAGCCAATAAAATTGGACAAGAAACGTAAATTGGTAAGACCATTTCCTTGACAAAAACTGGATTAATCTGACAATGTCAATAAGAAGCGGAAATGTCAAATAATTCAAAAATAAGAAACTTAGGGGAAGTCCGGGCATAGAGAACATGTTAATTTCATAACCATTTATTACAAAACTCTTTAACATGAACGAATCGTTTATATATCAAAACTACAAACTAAACATTTAACTTCATATACAAGGTATACAAATCTTTATTATTATTATCAAAAACCTTTAAAAAAATAATTTAAAAACAACTGCAATTTTTCACTTTGCCCGGCCACCCCGGGCAAAGTGAAAGATGGGTTCGGGCAAAGTGAACATTATTCACAAAAATCGCACTTATATATTCCGATGCCTTTATAAGCACTACAAGCCTCGTGACACCAGTTCTTGCATATTTCACACCTTATCCAGTTTTCGATAGGCTTTCCGTTAATTTCTTCATATAACTGACTACAAATCTGACAGTTATACTGCTTTTCAATTTTCCTTTTTTTTTATTCAACCACTTTCGTCTTTTTAGTTTCAATTTTTAATTCTTTGGTTTTAGCGTCGTCGAATTTTCTGTGTTGTTCTATTTTAATTGAAGTGCTAGTTAATATTTCTGCTTTGCCCAACTTTCGCTTTTGCTGTGTTTTTTTTTGGGCAACAGTGGGGAGTGGCCTAACGTCATTTGGTGAAAAATATGCTACAAATGGACTGGCTTCATGTTCAACATTTTGTTTGGTAGCAGAAAAGGAGAATG
The DNA here is from genome assembly GCA_935413205.1 of Polydrusus cervinus. NCBI lineage: Eukaryota > Metazoa > Arthropoda > Insecta > Coleoptera > Curculionidae > Polydrusus > Polydrusus cervinus. The sequence goes on from OW284510.1 coordinate 7,263,255, forward strand.
ACATAGTATCACGATTGCACCTAACAGTAAATTTCATGGGTGTTTCATGTCGAAAATCTGGACATTCTTTGTTGCGTTTCTGAACTAACGGCTCGTCGTCTGATGATGACCAGTCAGTTTCTTTAAAATAATTTAAAGTCGGTTCTGGTGTTCTTAACACAATTTGGGGATTTCTTTTTTGAAATGCTATTAACCATTCGTCCCCAGCTAAGCTATATTTGTTCCAGGAAAGTGGATATTGTATTTTGTTCTTTTTGGCAAAATCAAAGGCCAAACGTTTGAAATCTTGTCGGCTTAGTCCAAAAAATAAACTATCCATTTTTTTCAAATAATTACATAGATCAGTTTCTTGCTGTATAGTAAAAATAGTTTTAAACCTGCCAAGTTTTTTCTCTGTCGAACCCGACTTGACGTGCCTGTAAAGGGTAATACGTGGTATGGAATACTTTATAGACATGCTTCTGATAGATGAACCACCTCTACACTCTAGAATTGCTTGTCTCATCGCTTCCTCTGACCAGGAAGCCTGGTTGGTCTTTCTGACGTATTTATAAACCATTTCTAAAAAGAAGCTTAACGTAAATAATATTGCTTAAAGCTTTATTACAGATTACAATTGATTAAGTACAGGCCATGCTTAATATTTTAAAGACCGGGCAAAGAGAACAGTGTGTTTACTTTACCCTGTTCTCTTTGCCCAAATGCGCTAAAAATATAAAATATTACATGCACTTTTATTAACTTTGAATTTTCATAACCTTAAAGTTAAGATTATTAGCCTAGTTCGTGGTCAATATTAATATATAATTGTTTTTAAAAAATATTAAATATTACTGTAAAAAACAAGCCCCACTTACCTCTTTGATTTTTTAAGAATCTTGCCACTTTTAATATTTGTCGTGTAATAGCTAAACGGTTTATTTCACAGACAAGTGTCAACTGGCATATTAGGCGAGTATTAGAGGAGTGTCTGCCCACCCAGCGACGGAATTTTATTATCCATACTTTTTAAACGGCAGCGATTTTTCGTTTTGCCCGGGCTGTTCGCTATGCCCGGACTTCCCCTACATTACGTTCTTACAACAAGTATTAAGTTCTATCTGACTGAACAACGTTCTGTACTAATAACCACTGAACTGTGACGGAGCATAATATTTATAACAAATTCTTAACCCCCAAGCAATTTCCAACTGGTACTGACAGTAAACAATAACATAACCACGGGATCGTTGTTCATTTTTTTGGTTAGGACTGCATTCAGCTTTCGCATTTGAATAAACACATTTTCCAATTATATTGTAGCGTTATTTTACACATCATACTGTTCTATTATTTTAAAACTTGTTTAGATTTTGGCTTTTAGGTTGTTGTTCAGTGCTTGTTGTGATGATAACTTAAAAACTTTTTATTATTTAAGGTCCAGTGTATTTGTTTTCATTCAATGCCAGTTGGAAATATCTAAACTATAGTATATTATTTTCATAATGTTGTTCATGGTTTAACAATTTACAGGAACAAAATAGTCCCACAACTTAACACCACGCGACTAGTTGACAACTAACTGACCGGTGATTCATTAGAAAAAAATAAATATAAACAGACTTTATCAGTGATGTACAGAACCGGATTTTGTTTCAACCTTTACGTTCTCATGGTATAACCTTCTTACAGACCCTACACGATCATTCGGAGTGACAGTTAATGATATCAGTTTTCGTCATTTTCGTCTTGTTTCTAATGATCATTTACAACGCAGTCCAGTCATTAATCTTTGAAATTTATCCTTATACGATCATTTCCTTACCAACACTTTCAGACTGAATGATCGTGTAGGGTCTGCATTTAGCCAATAATAAATAGGTCTGTGTTTTTTTAGGAAAAAAATAGAAAAGAACAAAGGCATAGCGACACTTGTCCTCTTTGTTGTGAGAAGTCAAAAGGCGAGAAAAAAAATAAAAGTAAAAGGAATTCTAAAAGCAGTTGTTAGAAAGGGAAAATTTATATAAAAATATCATAATTAGGTGCATTATATTGGTGCCAATTTCTCCACAATAATATTGTTTTAAAGCATATTTAGTAAATTTTTTTATAATTAAAATGGAGATTTGTACTTTGTTTCGTAATGATGATAGCCACCATATGTGACCAAATAATAATTAATATTCACTAAATATTATGCCATTACTGCAGAAAATGGTTCTATGTATGTACTTCCATTAAAGTTATTCCGATATATCAAAATACTCAAAAAATCAAATTTAGTATTTTTTATAATTGAATTTAAACACGTAAAAATTATTTTAAAATTTATATTTTAGGAAATATTATTTTTTTGCGAGAGCTATAAACATACCGCCACCGTCAAGGCGTGAGATGTGTTCAGTCAGACGCCTCGACGCGAAGGTGGCGATTTCTTTATAGCTTCTCGAAAAATATGAAATTTATAAAAATAATTTATTTGGATTTAAATTTGATCAAAGAATACAAATTTAACTTTACCATAATGTATTTTAACATTATGAAGGGAAGTAAAAAGCCCGAATATAAAGAAAACATACTTAATAAAATAAACAACAAAACAATTACATTTTGAAGAAATAAACACGAGAATGCTCCTAAAAATGCTTTAAATAAAAATAATATTATTCAAATTATTAATTTATTCTGTAATAAATTAAATATGCTGTACAAAAATACCTACTTATACCTTAACAAAAACAAATTATTTTTCAGTTTTAGTTTTGTTAATTAGTTTGTAACTAAAAATGAATTGTCTCTTTGAATTTTTTATAATAAAGTATCAAGTGTAAACCGTTTTTACAGACTATACACAATCATTTAGACTGACATTACAGTAATACTGATAAAGTGTAAATTTCAAGGATTTATGGCCTATAAATTGTCATTAGTCTGTGTCAGTTTCAAATCATCGTGTTCCTCCAGTTAGGACACACACGTTTAATTTTGTTTACTTACATTTTTTTTTACGTGAGTGTCCTAGAAACACACACCAGTCTTTTTTTTTAATTGATACCATTCTTGAAAGTTGGGTAAGGATGGACCCCTAAAGTCAACATCCTTACACTTGATATAGCTGTTAACCACAGTTGTTGTATAGAAGGGACCATCGAAAATTCATTTATAAAGGTTTCTGAAACTGTAATAACCTTATAATAAACCGCGCTCCATCATATACGTGTTATCTGCTCCATGGCGCATGGCTCTACTGCAATCTCGCTGGTTGATCCGCAATTGTATCGCGGCAATCGGAAAAGCATCAACGTATTATAAGTAAGTTGCGATGCGGCCCTAAAACGTTTAGTTAAGGAAACTCAGCCCATCTCCCACTAGGACGTCTAAAATAATAAACAGCTCCCTTTTTTGTGTAATCATTCATCCGATTCCTAATCGAGTAGGACTATTCGGATTAATTTGAGTAAATCAATACTAGGAATGTATTTTAATTTTAATACTCGGATGCAACGAATATTTTAATTCCAATTCTTACAGCATCATTCAGTAGATCTACGATCTACGTTCTTAAGCATGTATTTATTTTTCGTGCAGGTACTACAGGTTTTCATGTTTTAAAAAAATCGCAATTTACCACGGCAAATTTTAACTCGTTCCGATCCCCTGAAACAGGCAATGTCATAAACGGCAGTAGAGTTTTGGACTTGCATTGTCTATTTGTTTTGAATCACAACGTTTCAACTGATAAGTATCTCCAGTCTTCTTCAGGGCAAAACTAAATAAGTATGATAATAACATTCCGTATGACAAAGGAGTATTCGAGAAAATAAGACTAAGACAACGATCAACACAGTATTCAGCTTGAGAGACAATTTAAGAAGCCACCTGATGAAGACGAAACCAAAAAGACAAGAAAAATTGTGTCTACCAGACAGTGGCGTAGCCAGGGGGGGGGGGGGGGGCCCAGGACCCCCGAAATCCAAAAAAAAAAGAAGATATAAATATAATTGGGCAACATAAAAAATCTTTGATGGCAACGCTATCAATAACGCGCCGAATAAAATAACAAATCATCCTCCCAGTAACTACAGCTTCAGTAGAAAGAAGTTTTTCTACTTTAAAAAGATTAAAAACATATCTGAGAAACCGTTCAGGCGAAGAGCGTACAACAAGTTTAGCTTTAATAAGTATTTATCAAAAAATCCACATTGATATATGAAATAATCAATATATTTTGTCAAAACAGGCGAGGAATTACGGTTTAGTTTTTGGCAAAAAAATATGTTGTGCTTTTAGTTTATGGTTCATTTTTGTTTTTTCAATAAATAAAAAATATACCTAATTTTTAATATTTCTTTGCTCAATTATGCTTATTTCATGAAGACGTTTTTGTTTAACAAGTATATAATCTGTTTTATATTACCTATATTAGTGTATGGTTATAACTCACTACAAGTCTCTTTAAATATATGTAATTTTTTATTTAAAAATTTCTTGGGCGTGGCACCCAAAAAAATTTACTGCGACGCTTTCACTACCCTTTTGTCCCCCCCCCCCCCCCCGAACTAAAATTCTGGCTGGACAGAACCCGAAATCCTGTAAAAAAAACCGCACTAGAGGAAGTTTAAGGAAGCTGCCACCATACTCCAAAATCCAGGTTGTTTTTAGTAAGCCTTCATTAGATATGAGAAACGTCTGGAAATTTTTGTTAAGTACATGTAATCTTAGAATAAGACCACGTAAGAGTTAAACGCATGAGTTATTGGGAATGAGCATAACTCATCCAGTTATGCGTCATGCACCACCTAGCTAGTATAAATAGAACACGTAAGAGTTACACGCATAATTCCGCCCACTAGTTATGCGTCACTGCACCTACCTAGTATAAATAGAGCTGTAGTTACCACACTTATTTAATATTCACCTGAAGACGACTGGCGATACTTACCAGTTGAAACGTCCAAAACTTTACTGCCGTTCAAGACACGTCATTGTCTCCAACCTTTAAACAGACAGGAATGTCATATTCGAGTAATAAAATTTCTAATAATTGTATGACAATATTTTATTGTTCAGCCCTTATTAAAGTTTCCCAAAAATTTCTTTGCATAATAATATACATTTTCTGGACTAATTTTACAATTTCCATAAATTAAAGCACAATTCCTTCCTGCCAGACCGTATTCGATGGCTTCTTTTAACATCGAATTTGACAAATATTCTTGAATCCATTTGTTACTGGCAACACCATCAATGATTTTTTCTATACTGGAACCTTTACCTGAAAAAAAAATTGTGGAACAAGTTAGCTTTTTTAAGTTGGGTTGTATAAAGATTTTCAACTAGCAAGTTTGACTGTGACATATATGATATTGGCAAAAATAATTTTCTCACAATCATACTGGCCCCGCTACCTTAATTTTTAATGTATGTACTAATCAGGCACCTTTGATTTTGAGTAAATAATGCATATCAATGTCATTTATGTCACAATCAAACTTGCTGGTTAGTTAATTGTGGTTACAAATCTTTATGCAACCCAACATAAATATCACTGGTATATATATCGTGTAGATTTGTACTATTTGTTTCGACGAAATAATATTTTTGTGTCTTATATATTTCCCCACATCAACTTTTCTCCCTGACCATCTACGTAGAAACACTTGTTGGTCCTGGCCCATATTTTTGCACTGTTATTTACCTTAAAGTAAGGTCGTTTCATTACATTACATGCGAACAAAAACGACCCCAGACAGCCATACGATACTTTTTGATCGGCTGTTTCGATGTGATGAGTGGTGTATATGTATCGGGCGAATGTGAATGTTTTCTCGGCCAAGAACAGGTCCAGAGATTTGTGTTTGCCGATTCCCGAAATTAGGGTTCATATTCAACTGCGGGTCATATGGCGGCGACCGATGATTGTGTTTGTGATGGTGTAAGGTCTTAACAGACGTATTTTTTGGACTTAGTTTTGCGAGGATATAAAAAAAAACAGTAGACAAAGGTGGGAACAAACCACCTGACAACAAAATAAAAAAATTTTATACGATATGTAAACCCGGACAAATATGTTAATTCTATTAAAATTGTGTACAACTTCTTCCCTTCCTTTAAATCTTACAGCATGAACTTTCAACAACATGATTACCTTGAGAAACGTTGTGAGAAGAATTCTTAATAGTCAAACAAACTATTCTTTGGGAGCAAGACGTTACATCTATGTTGTTTTCCAATAGTTTATTATCTATGTCTGTAAGATATCTCCAGAGATTGGAATCTTCACCTGCAACAAAAAAAATGTTGAAATGCAAGAGGCAAATTTTTTTAATAACTTAATGCCATCAGGCTTTAAAATGAAGTTTTTTTGTTCTAAATTTTTTTAGTGGACCGTCATCAACCTCTGAGGCTGCTGGAACAGGCCTGTAGGTAAATAATAATTTCAGAGCGGGCAACTAAAGCTTGGAGGAGGGGACAAACTCATTTTAGTTCAAGGACCCATTTAAATAATGAAAAACTATCCTTAAAAAATACATACAACACTATAGTCTATTTCAAAAAGGTGTAAAGTAATAAAAACTCATTAGGTACCTATGCAAAGTGACTACAGAGTACGAATATTTAAGCGACTTTTATAATTTGGCATTGATTTAATTGCAAATTTTTTTTTCATTAAGTGCAGGTAGTACCACCCGGCTTTGGGCTAATTTATGGGGTTTGCCTATTGTTATCCATTCACAAACACTGAAATTGGTGTGACAAAGGCGTGTATTATGTATATAGTATTTTAGGTCCACTTATTTTTTATTAAACATAAAAAAATTACAAAATATACAAAAAGAAACAAAAATTAAATTATTAAAAATCATAAATAAAATCATAATCATTTAAGAAAGCTGTCATCTCCTTTTGACGTTATAATTAATGGGTCGACGGTCCGATCGATCAGGTGGTCAAGATCCCACATTTTCTCCTCTTCTTTAATGACATGATGGACTGCTTTTCGCCAGTTCTCTGGTGTCACTTCCTTAATGGCTTGATCAAACAGTAGCTTAACGTCTTTTATTTTGAATGTCGTGTTGTGCCTTGCTACAAATTTGCTTGTGCCCATATAAGTTCTATAGGATTTAGTTCGTAATGATATGGCGGTGTGCGCAGCACAGTTACACTATGTTTTTCAGCTATATCTTCCATGGCATATTTTATAAAACGATGTTTGTGTAAATTTGCTATAGCTAATAGTTCTTTCTTTATCAAATTATCTTGAAATTTAATACTTTTGGTGGTTAACCAGTCGATAATTTAATGCACAAAATTTACCTGCGTCTATGGCCGACACCGAAATTGAACAGAACTGGACGGAATTTGTATAATAAAAGCTATGAAAATAACTATTTTGACGAATAAATAAATTTTCAAGACACAAAAATGTAAAAAAATTATGTAAAAGTGACAATCAAAAAAAATATCAAAAAATAATAAAATTTAATAGTCAAATCAATCTGCAACTTTTCTTTAAAATTTCTTCGTTTCATTAGTGCCTGGATGAAGTTGGGTTAAGCTTTTATTCATTTTTATTATTATTATACCGAAAGATGGAGAGTACCTAAATCACGTTGTCGCTTAATCGTTGAACAATGACGTATGAGTAAAGATTCACTGTGAATACTGAATCTACCTTCTCTTAGTTATCATGGAATAGTAGATTCTGTAACGAGGTTGGAATGAAAATTTGATCCGAGTGGAAGATTCCGAACGCGAGCGTAGCGAGCGTGAGGAACCACGAGTATCGAATTTTCATTCTAACCGAGTAGCAGACTATATTTTCTCCACGACCAAAAATACTATTCGCAATATTTGTAATTTCAGGTGGAGTATTATCCAGTTCCATATCTGATTTTTCACTCATATTTTGACTTGCACTAAAATTTGTCTGCTGACATTGACAGTTTCGAAATTCATGGCAACCTATGTCGTTTAGATCAATTACAGAATATTCATTCCGTATCTTGTTATGGAATAAAAATACACGCAAAACGCATATGAAGCAAGTGTTTCAGAATAAATATTCCAACTCAAGAGCGAGAATTTTTACATTCTATTATCAAAAATTATTTTGGAATTATTGCATTCAGTAATGGTCGTGGAGAAAATAGAATCACACTCTTTGCACTCTCCTAACGACATATTTAACCTAAAACCTGCCGAAAGGTAATATAACAGGTAATAAATAAGACACCGATTTATGTCAATAACTGTCAGTTATTCTGATTTTATTAAAAAATTTTATGTCATATCTACTTCATTTTTTATAAATTTTCAGTTTTTTGTTGGTAAAATTCTGAAAAATTCATAGTCAGTATTTGTTGTTTTTTTAGACTTAATATGTGACATTTTCATTCGATATACAAAATTGGTAAGTGGAAAATGTAAAATACCTAGTTTTTATAGAAGTTTAGGATTTTCAATGGTGACTCAATATTGCGTTTATCTGAGATTTTGATTTATCCATCCAAAATTTGGCAATATTTTTTGCGATACAATCAATCAATCAATTAATAATAACAATGTAACAAATAAATAAATTTACCATCTCTTATCACAGAATATGACTTTACACTTTCTTATATATATTATTTTTAAAATTTCCTTTGGCGTGTGTCTTTTTCTTCGAGTTTTTTTTTGCGTGAAAATAACTTTTCTAAAAACCGCATAGTTGCCACCATTTCATTGGCGAAAAAAAACTAAATAATTTGCTTAGCTTTTTTGTAAATCGTTCCAACAATTTAACAAGGCAAATTTTGGCGCGTTCTGATCCACTTAAAAGATTTCTACCAATCCGTATTTTTCTCCCGTCTTTTCGGGATTACGTTTGAACAAAATCAAGCAATAACTTAATTACAGAAGAAGAATTTCATTTCGTCAGATCCATCCCTAGGCGCGTTTCGCCATATCATGGCTCATCAGTAGAGCTAGAACCCGACGAGAGAAAGGCGCAACTCAAAACTGCTTATACAGTATTTGGTGGAGCACACCCGCGAAATGTTGCACGGAGCGACATCTGTGCCGTTGTTAGACACTCTTGAGCATAACTTAATTGCTAATCGCATTATCTTAACACATTGACGACCGACGGTCTAAATACGGAACTTCCTGGGAAACCATTGAAAGCGGTAGGTTGTATTTTTTATGGGTTGTAGGGCTTTTATAGATAATTTTCTTCGTACTCAAAATTTTCCAAAATACCGTCCGGTACATTGGAACCAACGAAATAAATCAGTCGAGTCGAAGGGTCCGCGACAAATTTTAAACAGATTTAAATGCGTTAAATTAGGTGTCCAGTAAACTGGACGCGGTCCCCACGGAAAGAACAACATGTCCAGTATACTGGACGTTGGTCGTCAATGTGTTAATGTATTTTTGTAATTTGACAGCGAATGAGGAGGTTTAGCTTCCCTTGTCTCCTCCGAGGAGCCGCCATCGCCACTAGTAAATTCCCAATCAAGTAAATTACCATATTTTTATACTATTTAGGTTGCATCTAGGACAAAACTCCGTTTTCAGCCTCAGATTCCTCTGAGTTATCAACAACAACCAAGATGCCCAGTGAACAAATCTACTCATTGGAAGTGGCCGTCTATAAAATCGAACTGGAGCCGAGTGTGCCCATACCCAAAAATTTGGAAAAACTGCACTTGAACTATAAGTTCGCACACAAAGTAAATTTCGATATAGATACCCAGTATTTTACACCTCCGACAATCGATGGTAAGAATAGCTCTGAATATATTTATCGTATATAAATTTCAAGGTTCGATGATTTGAATAAATCAAGACTGATATAATAAAAAACCTTCTGTTTGTATTTTTCTGGATTTAGCAAAAGCATTCGATACAGTTAATCACAATTTATTGTTGAAAAAAATTGAAAATATTGGATTTAGAGGAAAACAATTTGAATTAATTAAAAATTATTTAAAAGATAGACCAACTTATGTTTAATTGATTCTTAATATGGTGTTTCTCAGGAAACAATTTTGGGACCATTATTTTTTAATATCTATATTAATGATTTGTTTAATGTAAATTGTGATGGAGAAATTCATAGTTTCGCAGATGATACTGCAATTTGGGTAACTTAAATAACAAAATTAAAAAGATTTTAAAATAATAAAAAATTGGTTTGACAAAAATTATTTAAATAACATACCACAAAATATGAATAGTATTAAAATAAATGATGATATTCAAATTTTAAAAGTTAATCAAGTAAAATATTTAGGAATAATCCTTGACAGTAAATTAAATTTGAATTTTCACATAGAATATTTGATTAAAAAATTAAGAAGTTTACTACCAATTTTTAGAAACATTAAAAATATATTGATCGTAAAACATATGGAAATATTATATTATGCATTAGTTAAAACTCATCTAAATTACCGGATTTTAGGTTGGGGAGGAATAAATAAAACTTTAGTTAAAAAATTAGAAATATTACAGAAAAGGTTTTTAAAAATTATATTTAATAAAGATTATCTTTATCCTTCAATAAAATTATATTCTGAAACAAAAAAAAATGAATATTAGACAACTTTACATTTATAACATCTTAATGTACATATTTAAAAATATAAATCTTATACAGTTTAAAAACCATAATCATAATACACGTCATAAAAATGAAATAACCATAAAACCTAAAATAAATAAGTCCATAGGACAAAAAAATTTCAAAAATGTATGTTTTTTATTTAAACGATTATTTACCAACAAAAATTAAAAAACATATTTCATTAAAAAAATATAAAGTCGAAATAAAAGCATGGATATTGAAAATAGATTAAAAAAATTCGTAATATTTTAATAAATATTGTTATGAATAATATAATTTTCAAAATTTTAATATCCTATAATCTGTATAGGTACTTTATCTATGATAAATTTAGTAAGCTTTACATGCATTAATTATGTAAAGCAATTTGGGGGAGGGGGTCCCGTCAGGCGATAATGTCCTGCCACGTGGGGGGAGAGGGTCAAGGTTTAGGTTACGTCACGATTTTAGAACTGTCAGAAATAGATTTTTTTTATTGGTACTTAAAAAATCTTTCTTTCCTGAATATAAGCCCAAACCTTTTCACAATAAAACACCCGTTACCCAAAGAAATAATGATGGCGGGGGGGTTCCGGTTAGGCATTGTGGTGGCAGGGGGGGGGAGTCAAAGATTGGAGAATTTTGTGTTACCTTATTTGTGATCGGTCCCTAAATAATTTCTTTAGGCGAATCTAAAGAAAGAATTATCGACATGAATTATGGAAAAACGTTTCTATTTATCTCCAAACCGTTCGAGCTAAGAGATCTGCTACAAAAAGAACCCTATGAGGTTACTCTTCTAGATGGAACTAAACCCATTGGAACGGCGGTGGTAATATGGAAAAGGGAATTCGGAGAAATGGTTAAGTTTTTTGAGACGCTCGGTATAGTTAAGTCAACCACTGATGAAGGTAAGTTTTTTTATATAGTTGTGCTTATTGATATCATTTTAAATCCAAAACATTGTTTGTTATAAGTATATTTGTAATATTTATCATTATTAACATCATTATCATTATTATCATAATTATTATCATCATCATTATCATAATCATCATGATTGCCAACATCATTATCATCATCATCATTATTATCATGATTACCATTATTATGATTATATTTGTTGAAGTTCCAAGTTATTGTCTTTTACTGTATAAAGTACCCGCTAAGATTGGTTGTTGTTAAATAGTTGTCAATTTTGAATAAAAAAAGAAAAGTTAGAATTCTCAAAGTTTGATTAACGAAATAAGCTGAGAGAGACAAAATAACAATGCTCATTATCATCACCTTGAAAAAAAGTTTTGTTCAATATCAGTAAAGGAATCAACATTGTCACCACTGTATTGGCAGGCGACCGTCTTCTAATCATGTTCTTCTGGAGATGATAATACTGAGTATTATATTAAACGGTCATCACAAAATTGCTTTTTGGTCAAAAAAGTTACCATTTTGCTTCGCTAATATCCACAATCAAAGGTTAGGTACATATACTGACAAACGAACATCTCCAAGATCTAAGATGACTCTGATTTTCGCTGAGATAACTGGTGACATTTCAAGATTAGCTAAACATTTAACAAAATCAGTAGACACACATTGGAAAGCTTTCCACCAAGTCGGTTTGCCTTTATTTACAAAAGAACCAGTGCTGTCACACCCAAACAATGAATGTAATCCTCGCAAGCCGATGTATTTAAAGGGTCCAGAGTATCGCGCAAATGGGTCATAGACTTATAAATCTTTTAATTTCGTGTCGAAAGTAATCATCACGTCTGAATCTGGAGTGTGATATGTAAGTTTCTATTCTGCACCAAAAAAAATTATTTTGGAGGCTGCTTCCTCTTGCCTTGCAACATTTTCACATTTGTATGAGTATCTGCTGTTTCTTGCCCATTATCAATAAAATTCTTCTTATGCTCTTTACCATAAGCAATGTTTTAATTCATAACGTTTCAACTGGTAGCATCTCCAGGCGGCTTCAGGTGAATAACTTTGTTGTTGTTGTGATGCTGGTATTTTTGGTATAGTATAATCTGGATTTTACCTATTAGTTGACAGTGGTCTTTAATAGCAGTTTTCAATGCTCCTTCTTTGTAGTAATAAAATAACATATAACTTCTGTCTTCTGTATAACAATGGTATTCTTGATAAATAAATTGACCAAAATCACGAATCATGGCAGATTTTAACTGATGCATTACTATTTGTAGAATGGTTTGAGTTAAAGAACGAACAGGACAAAAAAATAGGCAGAGTAAATCTGTTCTTAAGGATGTCCTGTTTTGGATCTAATGTACAAACTATGTTTCAAATAAAAAAGGGCATGGAGGATAAGCAACAGTACGTTTTTAGACAACGAAACAGATCAAAATCCTTTAAAGTTGAGAAGTAAGTGCTGTTTTGTAATATTTTTATAGAATTATTGTAATTAACTTTCTTGCTTAACAATGTAGGAATTATTACTAATTTTTTAAAAATTGCTTACGCAAGGCGATTTAAATACAGAAAAACTATCGTGGTATCAAACATATGGTAAGATACAAAGTATACGTAGTCAAAGTATGTCGTCGATCCTGCATGTCTTAAATTATTACTTATTGGGTATTATAGGATTAAATTTATTATTCAAATAAATGAATCAACCTAGCTCTTAGGCTTCCTTGCCTAACCGATGAGAACATGAGTAGTTCGAAAGCTAACAGGCTATCGCACTGGGGTTAAAGATATCCTTTTGTTTCAAAAGTGTCCCCTAGTCGGATACAATAACCGAAAACGATATAGGAAAAGAGATTCACAACTACATTCAACGATGCTTTAAGCACTTTGTTGAACTTTTAGTTATTATAGGATTGTCAAAAGATTGACGTTGCTAGACTTGCTGCGGCTGCTACACTTGTAACCGTGTACAAATACTTAAATAACTAACACATTCTCGAAAGTAAATGTGTGGAGTTGGTTGTACACTGTGTTCTGAAGAAAGGAAAAACGTTGAACACTTACACAACACAATTTACACAACAACACTTACACTGAAATACAACGTTTTTCCTTTCTTAACACATTCTCGTTACTAAAATAAAGACGATATAAGAACAAAGTAGTTTTTAAACAGCTCATATTGATGAAATAATAATAATGGTTTTAAAAATTTTTTTAAATAAAATCAAAAGTCAATTTGCGAAGTTATAATAAAGAAAATATGTTCGGGGGGGGGGGGGGGGTCAGTGGGTGTAAGTAGGACATTTTTTTTCTGGAGAGAAGGACAATCGGGACTACATGTATTTCATGATATTGTCCCTAGTGAAGAAGGCGCAAAAGCGCCGCAAGCGAAAAATTTTTGGGGCCACGCCCAAAGTTCGTTTAAAAAAATTAAAATTAAATTATTATCTCTCCCCTTCTGCATGGTTGGATAAAATTTGTTTTTGAAAATTGTTTGTTTTACTTTTTTTTGCTATTTCTAGCTGGCTCTTTGACATGATGACTATGAGTATGACTCTAACCAGCGTTTTGCGGGCTCGGTTTTTCATAATTAAAAATAAAGTAAAGATCGCTCACCACGCCAAAATTAATGATTTTTTCAGAAATCATGTATTTTAGGAGCGTAGATCTAAGAGCAGTTTTTGGTGCAAATGCTTAGGTTTTGAAATACTCCTTCTTAAGTGCCGTTTTGTATATTCATAATAAAGCATTCTCGTTTCTTCCCGGACTATTTTTGTTTATTATAAATTTTATCACACTTCCATAAAAAATGTTTAAATTAAAACTTTTACTTTAATTTTTCTCTATAAAAATAAATACCTAAGTAATGGTTTTTTGTTTTTTTTTGTAAAAATATTTTATTGCATTGGGTTATATCTTTGTTGATTTGAAATATCTTTAAAAAAGGGAAAACGGAAGATACAAGTATAGAAGTATATAAGAGAAAAATACTATAAAATATTATTCTTTTTACTTGATTTCCTTTAAAATTGCATCATAAATCAATAACTGAAACAATATGCGTCTGAAACTTAAATCTCTATATAAAACAGGACTTTTAGAAGGCAACGTTTAAACACTAAACGTTTCCTGCAAGATATTTGTAATCTAAGCCAAGAATACAGTATTTAAAGATTTTAATTAAGAGTCCAAGCGTGAGACGAGAAATTAGGTTGCAATCAGACTTTTAGACCCGAGCTCCTAGGCTCGAAGGGGAGGGGAGGCTGCAGCCCGGCAGCCCCCCCCCCCTAAATACGCCACTGAGTAAATCGTTTATAATAGGATTATTTTCCTAATCAAAAATAAAACGATAATTTACTTGCACTTGCACCTTATGTAAACCGGCCTTAAAAGCGTCCTCGTAAGTGAGGGAGAGAGATAAAGAATTTATGTTATGCGGATTAGCATACCGACGTTAGTGTATCGTGATACATGCCTTATGGGACGTCGGCATTCCAACTTTTGTTAATTATATATGGCCTAAACAGGCAAGCATCAAGTGTTGCCATATGTAAAATTGTGTTTAAATTCAGTTTTCGCCAAAACACGAAAAAGTGACACCTTCCTCCTTTTTTTTTTTTTTTTTTTTTTTTTTTTAATGATAAGACACCTGCACTGTAGGAAAAATCCTTTAAGGCGCTCTGGGAGCGGTGCGAGTGCGAAAAAAGCGATTAACGTTGGTCTTGAAACGTTGAAGATTGTATTCATTGGGAAACACGACCTCAGGAAGATCATTCCACAAAGATGACGTTCTCCAGATGAAAGAATTCTTGAACAATGAAGTTCGAGGAGTACTAAGCTGAACAACATATGGATGAGCGGCAGTGGTTCGTCTTGTAGGTATTTCTGTTTTGCATTGCTCTAGGTGGAATCAAGTGGGCAATGTCAGTCGAACACCTGTCATGGAAATATCTGTAAAAGAGAGCCAAATCACCAACCTGTCTTCGATGCTCCAGGCTATCGAGGGTCTTGGTCAGCTCGGGGTCGCCGATCAGACGAACGGCTCTCCTTTGAATGGAATCCAGTAGCCGAAGGGTGTGCTTGGGTGCAGAGCTCCAGACATGAGAGCAATATTCTAATGATGGTCGAATCTGGGCTTTGTAGAGTGTCAAAAGTTGATGAGGTGTGTACAACCTTTTGGTGCGGAAAAGTACACCAAGTTTCTGTGCAGCTGTCTTGGCAATTGCGGCAACGTGATCATGCCAAGACATATTACCTCCCAGATTGACCCCCAGCAAATTAATAGACGGTGCCAGGGGAATTGCGTGTCCTGCCATGACTATATCTGGTTCTGCAATGTTAACCTTTTTGGAGAAGACTGCTGCCTGGGTTTTCTTAGCATTAAATTCGACTTGGTTACTGTCACCCCAAGCCAAAATTTCTTCCAGGTCATTGTTGAGGCGCAATACTTCATGCTGCCTGCAAAGATGTGCGTCAGCAGCGGATGTTTGGGGAGTCAAGGTAAAAGATGAGACAAGTGTGCTGTCATCAGCAAAGCTATAAATTGGATTTTGGGTTTTCACTAGAAGGTCGTTAATAAATATATGGACCCTTGAGGAACACCGGCATTGATGGTGAAGGTGTCTGAGAGAAACCCGTCAATCGCCACTTACAGAGAACGGTTCTTAAGGAAGCTGGTTAACCATAAACAAAATCCATTAGGCATACCGTAGGATCGCAATTTAATTAGAAGCCCATCGTGCCAATCACGATCAAAAGCCCTAGAGATGTCCAGTGCAGCAGCCCGGGATTCTCCATGATGTTCGATGGTATTGCTCCAAAGATGGGTGACATATGCCAGAAGGTCACCTGTTGATCTGGACTTACGAAAACCGTATTGATGGTCGCTGATAATGTTAAGCCCTTCCAGATACTTTAGGAGTTGTTGGTTAATAGCTTTCTTCATTACTTTTGAAATTACTGAAAGCAATGCGACGGGTCGGTAGTTGCTTGGCAGGGTCTTTTTACCTTTCTTTATCCCCTGTACTCTTTATTTACCTTTTAAGAATGATAATTAAATATGTGAGGGATCGATTCCACGGCATATTTTGACTACTTTTTTTCAATCTTACCACAAAACATATTATTATATTGAGATTTCGACAGAACTCTCCCTGGAATGTATAATTGAAATCCGATCTTTATGTATAACCACTTTTTTAAGGTTTATAGATGAAAGATGTCAACCACTCGTAGCCCCGCTTTACGGTGTCGTAACAGACCCTAAATCGGGACAAGAATCTCTGGTAAACATGAGAGAAAACGCTTCCTTGACGCAGCTGTGGGACCGACAAGTGACGCCGAAGTTAAGTACTTTCCAGTCACCGGAGGGGGACCAAGGTAAATAATATACAGAGTCGAAAAAAATGCCTAATTTTATGGTACAATTTTCTACAGTGTTAAGTTTGGATTTATAAAGCAACAGAAGCAGAAAAAGAAACAAGCAAAAATTTCATATTTTTCTTATATTAGTTTATCAAACAAAATAATTCAGTCTCTACGGAAAGATTCTTGCAACCAACTTTGGCCGCATAACTTATTTAATTTTATGTTATGTTAGTTGAATACAGTATTCTCCTGAAGACGACTGGAGACGCTTACCAGTTGAAACGTAGTGATTCTAAACAAATAAAGACAATGCAAGTCCAAAACTCTACTGCCGTTCAAGACCAGACATCGTTTTTCAAAACAAAAAAGAACAAATCACCTATCTTATTGATATATTCATACCTAACGACCCCAACATTCAAACAAAATATAGAGAGAAAATAGCAAAGTATTCGGAATTAGCCATGGAAGTTCAGAGACTTTGGAAACAGAAAATAGTAACGATCATGCCATTCACCATTTCAACCACAGGCATTACCCTATATATCTTCAAGACACATCTTGAGGAACTCGGTCTCAACCCAAATATCCATACAAATATATAAAGGCTATCATTCTTAAAACATGCAATATAGTGCGATCATTCCTCAAT
Organism: Polydrusus cervinus; assembly: GCA_935413205.1. Lineage (NCBI taxonomy): Eukaryota > Metazoa > Arthropoda > Insecta > Coleoptera > Curculionidae > Polydrusus > Polydrusus cervinus. Next base: position 7,280,783 of record OW284510.1, read on the forward strand.
TCAAGCAATAGACTCTGAGACGACTTGGTACAGCCCGTCATCCCAGAGAAAAAACACCACTTGATTAATTGAAATTAAGCGAGAAAAAAAGAAGAATAATAAGAAAAGGTCATCTGAAAGGAAATGTGGAAGACATGTGCAGAAAATGCAATTGTCCCGGAGAAATGATAGAACATATTACGGCGGGGTGTGGTGCTATGGCACTCAACGCCTACCTGGGAAGGCACAATCAGGTAGCAAAAATCATCCATAAACAACTGTCTCATAAACTAGGTCTAAAGGAAAACCTCCCACCATACTATCACCATACGGCACCCGAGCCAATCCTTGAATCCCCTGAATATGTCTAATACTGGAACAGGCCAATAATAATAAGGGATAGAATAGTAGACCGGATCGTCCGGATATTCCTCTTATCGAAAAGACGACCAAGAAAGCTTTCATAATCGATATAGGTTGCCCACTCACACAACCTCTCTAAAACCAAATTGGAGAAGAAAACCAGGTACTCGAAAACCGAATTTGGTGATAGAGATCAAAAATATGTGGAAGCTGGAAAAAATAGACATCATGCCGATAATAATATCGGTGGAGGGAGCTATGACAAAAAATTTTAAGCCCACTTTGAAAAACTTGGCCTATCAGGTTATTTATACACACAAATTCAGAAAAGCGTCATCTTCTAAACTTGTCAAATAGTACGGAAGTTTCTAAACAGTATAGGTTAAGATGAATTTTTTTCTCTGCACTGCAAATAACATCAGCAATACCAACAAAAAGCTGTGAAAAAGAAAACTGAAATAATAATAATAAAAATTCGTTTTGACAACCTATGTCATTTCGAAGAACTTTAATTTTACAGGTTAAAAGTAATTTGAAAGTGCAAAATAGTTAGTTGGAACATATTCTGAAAAAATGTCTAATTATTCAGCGAAAAAAGAAATGCTCATTTTGAATCTTATTTAAATCCTCATGCAGAATTAAAAAAATATACGATTTAATCAACGACATGACTCGAATCAAAAATTACGTTAGAAGCTGTGACGTGCATCCAGCCAGTAATTGTACGGATTTTAGTAAGTCATGTAACAAAGAATCCTAATATTTTCCGAGAAACAGCCGATCAAAGTTTTTTCGTCTTATTTTTAACATAGGCAATTATTTCTCTACCAATCAAATTGATGTTAGAGACTGAATTTGGTGTTTTCTATCATTCTGTTACGCCGTCTACCGAATTTTTTGTTTTTCTTTCTCAACTATCGCGTTGTCGAAAAGTAGTTATCTTTGCCATTTTATTAGTCAAAAATTTCAGTAAACTTAGTTATGGCAAAGTGATTAAATAGTAAACCACCGGTCTGTGACTAATTTTTTTTTAGGAATCAACCTGGACTTTGGCGAAAACTACGATGTCGTCTCAATATGCTTTCGACCGCAAGAAAACACATTCTTCGAATTTTTGAATGTTATCAGGTAAAAAAAGAAATTTGTTTTAGCATTACATTATTAATTAAGTTCAGTCACTCAAGATCTTTTTGTTTAAAGATTTTGCTAGCATTTTTTTATAATACGCCTAATACCGAAATAACCATGACCTGTAACCAAAAATGTCATCCAGGTCATAATAATGAAAGACCCCTTAAGGCCCTAAACTCCAATCGACTCAAATCGAGGATCACAATGGAGTGCCTAAACAACCTAAAAGACCTAGCAGCAAGGAACAACAGGGTATAACTCCTATGGGTTCCTGGTCACTCGGGGATAGCGGGCAACGAAAAAGCCGATGAACTGGCTAGAGCTGGGTCATCTCTAAAACTCAGGGGCCCTGAACCCGTCCTTGGCATATCAAAACAGACAACCAAGGCAACATCAGACAGGTGGGCGCAACAACAACACTTATCCCGATGGAACAGGATACCTGGTCAAACTGGAATGTTGCTTCTAACGCGCACCCAGCTAAAACAAGTGGTCGGTCTACTAACAGGCCACTGCCACTTAAGAAAACACCTACGCCGAATAGAAATTTACAATGGTCCCATTGAATGCAGACCTTGCGGCGAAGAGGACGAAACCGCCTCACATATCATATATAACTGCGAAGCACTGACCCGAAGAAGATTCAAAATCTTCGGAGGAATCTAATGTGGGGATAACCTCCCGCATGACAAACTTGGTACGAATTTACTGGACCTTATAAAAGGAACAAATCTTTTCTAGCAAGATAAGAGAGCACAATAAGCCACTAGGCTGCATTGCAGGAAGCTTGGGCCGAACGCCCGACCACCGCCTTAAACCAACTAATCAATAATGCAATAATTTTCTGCACCAGTAATATTCAGTCTTCAATCGGTATTAAAATAAAATAAGTTTATAATAATTTTAGTGAGTCAGTTAAGCAAACAACTACCTTGACCATGTCAAAGCAGAAAGCAAAGAGGGCGGAGTCGTTTATGCAGTCGGTCGGTGGAACCCTTAAACAAAGCCCGAACATCCTCGTTGAATGTGACGAAAGTATACTGTCTACGGCGGAGCATATCGGGAGCAAATTGTGCGGCAATAAGGATTGCCCAGCTGTCAAAAAGTTTAAAGAATATGGTAAGTGACATAAATTTGAAATCATTAACCTAAATGGATAAATACAGTTTAGAAACAGGAAACCAGACTCGGGACCTCGGTCAGGTAGGAGTGCATCGTTTACCAAGCAACCAACTGCTGCCATTGCTTGAAATTGTTATGACGTCGGTAAGTAGTTTTACGAGTTGGTATTAAAGCGCGGATAGTAGATACGCTGTACCGGTTCCAGGACCCAGAGGGTACTTTTTACATGTAAATCCCCGTAAGAGAATTTAAGGTTCGATCTGCATTTCTGGTACCATTTTTGGGCATGGCCACAAGCCGCCCCGAACCGTTGCAGGAAGCCTCTATAGCAGGCACTCGCACAATATGTTATGAGACCAGGTTCCAACCACCGCACTATTAGGAATTCACGAGGCTAGCTTCAGTCCAAGGTCATATCTTCCATCATGGTATTCTTACGGGGATTTACATATAAAAAGTACCCTCTGGGTCCTGGAACCGGTACAGCGTATCTACTGCGGATTTTTTAAAATTATTTCCTCAGTAAATAATTGAAGAATTTAAAAAGTGAAACCGAAGAACATTTTATTTTTCTTGCTCTATACGATAGGATCAAAATAAAAATTTAATGAAAAAGCTCATTGGATACCTTGACAATTGAGTTTTAAGGAAAAGCCGCCCCTGGTAAACAGATGATATGATACAGCATAACTAAACTCTATTTTTAGGTATAGGTCCTCTAGCTACAGGGAAAAACTTAGGAACAATATATGACGATGTGGAACCACACGTTACGTATGGCATAAGTCAGACGTATGGTACTATGTCCAGCTACGGCCCTTTTGGTTTACTTACCAAGCCCAAGGAAGATGTCCCAGAAGAGATAGTGGTCGAGACAGTTACTGAGCCTGTTGCTCAATCAACTGCAGAGCCTTCGGAAAAACCCTGTAAAATGCGGAAAGTGGCGAAATCCAAAAAGTCCAAGGTATAGTATTGAAATTAAAAAAAAACATTTCCACATAAGAGTGAGGCTCAATTTCTAGAGGATCTTGTGTACTTCTAAAAGAACTTTCAAGCTTTAAGTACAGATACTTGTAATAATAACAGATTATTGATATAAAATAATATATTTTTTCCACTACAAACTTTAAAATTACTCATTATTGACCGATTATTAACTTTAGAAATCGTTTTTCTTTACCCCTTGCCAGAAGCCTCTGTTATTGACAACGGCCAATAATAGAGGCTTCTGGCAAAAACAATATAAAACAGGCAACTTGACCTTTTTTATTTTAAAAATATATGAAAACGTCATGTTTAGACAATCAGGTATTCCAGTTTTCTTTATTTGGCACCAGTCCTTAAATACTGAGTAGGTTTTTAAATACAAAACTTTAGATTTTTGGGGTAGCAACTCATCATTAATTTATTGTGCTTCGACCTTCATTTCTGGAGGAGTGCACGTATCAGTAATAGTGTCTTCGCTCATTTTATCAAAACGATTTGATTTTTTTTTTGAATCGACAAATACTGACAACTAAGAATGCCATCTGACAAGATAAAAAAAATACTGCAAATTTCAAAGCAAAGGTACCTAACTTGATTAAAAAAATAGAAGCAACCCTAAAAAGGTATTTTTACTTTAATTAATAATTAATTTAGTTTTAGTTAGTAGTGGAGAAAATATTATATTTACCACGGTTTAGACAACTATTATTGCCCTCACGTCTTAAATCCCTCGTCGCTGCGATCCTCGGGATTTAAAATCGACGCTCGGTCAATAATAGTACCTGTTTAAACCTTGGTCAATAATATACTATTACAAAACCAATCTTTGCTAAAGTACACGTTTGTTGAAGTATTTTCTGGCAAATTAAAGCTGGATTTATAAACTCCAATAATTTTTTTTATTCCTGTTGTTTTAAACTTAATTGTTTCGTGTTTGATTGTTTGTACGTATCAAAATTATTTCTGTTACTTATCGCCTAATACCTATTTTTTAATTGTGTCTCAGCCTTTAGAGCTCTGGGTTCTGATATTATTGCGTAGACCACTCGCAGGTGCTAGAATTTTGTTGAAACAAAGCTAGAAAAAAATTCTAATATCTAGCTTGCAGCTACCAAATTTATAAACTAGTGCGATGCTTTTAAAATATGCTTTTGAGTATGCATTTTATCTTCGACTGGGTCAGGGGAAACATGTTATAAACGATTTAAAAAAGTATGGGCTAATATAGATGTAACTAGATACGGTATCTACTGATATTGAAGACACATTTATTTGATTATATATTATCTTCCTTAGAAGGAGAAAAAGAAGGAACCTCAGTGGCACAGCCAGGGTTGTCCCCTCTGTCCCGAACGGTTAAGGGGAGGTTCAGATTCACCAAACAGGCGGAGCGTACAGAGCGACCATCAATCAGGAACACAAGATGACGACATGGAGATCATGCCCAAATCGCCGATGATAGAGTGCAGAAGCGTGATGGATCAGTTTGACAATATTTTGGCGGAATATAAAAGAGGTACATATTATGTATGTAGGTTATGTCAAATACTTAGATAGATAGATAGATAGAAACGTCTTTATTTTTGACTCGGCGAAGGTCAGCTTGCTGTTTGCTTAACCGAGCATGTATGATAAATTTACAAAAGTTAAGTTTTACAAAATGAGACAAAATTGCTAAGTTATATTAAGTACCTAATCTAGTGTAGAAACTTAAATATTGGCAACTTAAACTAATGATATATTTACATAATATTGATCTTATACATATTCAAGCATAATTACCCAGCAAAAAACTGCGATAATTTGTCCTAAAGAAGTTTAAACTTAGGTTGACAAATTTGGTACAAATATCAGTATTAAAGATTTTAGGAGCTATATAAGAAAAACTGCGTTGAAAGAGGGCAGTTCGATGTTTCGGTACATTTAAAAGACCATTATAACGGGTTGTACGATTATGTGTAGAATGCCGGAAATGAAGCTTTTCACGTAGGTATTGGGGTACACCACTCACAAGCAGACGATACAAAAAACAAGAAAAATGTAGTCTTTGTCGATCGACCATTTTAAGCCATTTTAACTCAGGCAATTTATAGCTAACATGTTCTCTTGCACGCAGTCCATAAACAAAGCGAATGCAAGAGTTCTGAACCTTTTGCAGTCTAGTCTTACACTGCAAATCCAAACAGGGGCCGTACACGAAGTTACAATAGTTAGCGTGAGATAAAACAAGAGTTTCACACAGTTCCTTTTTTAATTGAGGTCGTAAGATGTGTTTATTTTTGTATAAGTTTCTGAGTGAAAAATACGATTTTTGAATAACTGTACCTACCTGACTTCTAAACCGAAGCTTGCTATCAAAAATGACCCCCAAGTTTTTATATTCCTGCACAACGGGTAATACTGTATCGGCCATAACCATATCCATGTTGTCTGCTGCCCATTGGCTATCAGGTCCAAAATAAATTATTGCAGATTTTTTAGGATTCAACTTTAGACCATTGCTCTGAGAATAGTCACAAATCGATCTCAGGCACTGGGTAAGATTACTCTTTGCTTCAACAGCAGTGGCTTTACTAAAACTGGTGCGCAGTTGCGTGTCATCGGCATATCTCTGCAAATCGCAACCCTTAACAAACTCGTTAATATCGATTGTATAAATTACGAAAAGTAGCGGCCCCAAGATCGAACCCTGTGGTACACCCATACGCACTGCTCTAGAGGCGGATCGACGGCCTTCCAGAGACACGAATTGGGATCTATCCGTCAAATAGTCTTTAAAGAAATTTACCGAAGATTCCGAGAAGCCAAATGAGCGAAGCTTAGCACAAAGAAGCCGATGGTTAAGTGTATCGAATGCTTTACTATAGTCAAGCAATACCAGTGCCGAGGTCTCACCCCTATCAGCCGCCCCAATGATATCGTCCAAGACCTTCAACAAGACCGATGCAGTGCTATAACCTTTACGAAAGCCAGACTGAGATGAAGGAAGCAGATTATTTTCAGTAAAGTACTTAATTGTCTGTTCGTAAATGACTTTTTCGAACACCTTGGACAGAACAGATATCAAACTAATAGGTCTCAATTCCGACACTTCAGTTGGATTATTTGTCTTTGGCAGAGGCACGACCATAGCGACCTTCCAGCGAGAAGGGAACATAGAATTGGTTATACACATGTTGAAGATGTGAACTAAGTATGGTACGATAACTGGACAACATAGCCTAACCATTTCAAGAGACAGACAATCCGCCCCTGATGCATTTGATCTCTGATGGACTATGGCATTTACGACTTCGGCATCAGACACCGGCGAGAGGTTAAACCTATAGTTGGTACGAATATTCTTATGAGCTTCAACAAATTCGTTGCTAACAGTTGGTGCTATGTTAATTACTGATTCTATAAAAAAATTGTTAATATTTTCAGGATTTTTTAAATTACTCGGCAAGCCTACATTGTTTTTATTCTTACTATATACATTTAAATTGTTTAATGCGCGCCAAAGATCTTTTTTATTATTGTTACTTGCAACAAAATTAAGATAGGCCTTTTTTTCATCTCGGACAGCACGGGTAAATAGGTTTCTCATCTCCTTATAAGCATCCCAGTCCTGAATAGTCTTGGTTTTTTTGTACTTCGACATCAATTTGTTCCGTTCTTTTTTCATGATTTTTAGGACGTCGGTAAACCAAGGAGCTTTAGGCTTTGTAACTCGGACCCTGCGTAAAGGAGCATGACGATCAAATAACCGTAATATATTTTCAGTAAGTCGACCTTTTTATGCAAGCATTGTTCATTATAGATTTCAGCCCAGTTAGTATTTATCAGGTCCGAGTTGAATAGATCGATGTCAAATTGTTTAAAACTCCGAAACTCCACCATTTTTGGTGGCCTAACAGGGGCCCTGCAATTTATTTTACAAAAAGTAAGTTGATGATCTGTAACATCGTGCATATCGACATGCACGACTTCTCCATCTAGCAGATCTCCGTTGGATAATATAATTAGGTCAATAAGGCTACTCTGTCTACCACAATAGCGTGTCGGGGCTTTAACAACCTGGGAAAGTGAATAGGAACTGAGGAAAGCATCGAACATGTTCACGGAATTATTACAGGTCAAAAGATTGATGTTCATATCACCCATTATAATGACTTCATCAGATAGAGGCATCATGGAAGACATCGCACTCTCCAAATGATCAAACCCATCTATCAAATTACCCTTGGGTGGGCGATACAGTACACCTAACCCGAGATTTATGCCGCATACTTTAGTAGTCAGCCACAGCTGCTCAATATTGTCATTACTTACCCCAACATCTACGTTACTGACCGGCAAATCATTTCTAATATAAACTCCGACACCCCCCCCTCGCGAGCCTCGATCCGCTCCTTAGTCGGTAGTCGTTAGTTTCTTTGTATTTTGTTGCTAAATATGGGCAAATTTGACAACATTTCGTTTTTGCTTTTAGGCTATTGATTATGTCCTAAAAAGTAGGGTTATAAGGAATATAATAATCCAAATTCCGCCAATTCTAAATATCAACGGCAATCCCATCTTATTTACCAGGGGGGAGGGTCTGTGGGCGTAAGTAGGATAATTTTTTTTGGAGAGAGGAACAGTCAGGTCTACATGTATTTCATGACATTGTACGTAGTGAAGAAGGTGGAAAAGCGCCGCAGGCGAAATATTTTCGGGGGCACGCCCAAAGTTCGTTTAAAATTCACCTAACTACTATTAAATTTCGAAAATTATTACCTCTCCCCTCTGCATGGTGGGATTAATTTGTTTTGTAAATGTTTTTATTTACTTTTTTTTGATATTCCTAGCTGGCTCTTTATTTAAAAAAAAACATTTTTTATATTTGTCAAATTATGAATATTGGTGACAATCCAAAATTTTTAACATAGGACGTATGTATGACTCTAACCAGCGTTTTTCGGGATCGGTTTTTCATGATTAAAAATAAATTAAATATCGCTCACCACGCCCAAGTTGATGATTTTAAGGCACTGTGAAAACTTTAAAGGTAGAAAAGGTAGGGAATATTTCTATAATATAACAGTGGAGGAAGACTTTGTGTTCTTATTGTTTTTTGGTTAGTTGTAAAAATATTTTATTGCATTGGGTTATATTTTTGTTGATTTAAAATAGCTCTAAAAAAGGAAAAACAGAACAGATAAGTCTATAATAGAAAAATACTATAAAATATTATTATTTTTACTCGTTTTCCTTTAAAACTGCATCATATATCAATAACTAAAACGATATGTGTCTGAAACGTTAATCTCTATATAAAACAGGACTTTTAGAAGGAAAAGTTTAAAAACCAAACGTTTCCTACAAAACCTTTGTAATCTAAGCCAAGAATACATTATTTAAATTAAGTGTCCAAGTGCTCAAAAAAATTAGGTTGCAATTAGATTTTTAGAGCCGAGCTCCGAGGCTAAGCCACTGCCTATGTACATCTTTGAAATGTGTGTTTATGTGTTTACAAACCAAACGAAGTTTAAGGAACATTATATGATTCATAATTTTAACACCAGACATAAATCGAACTTTTGTGTTCCGCACTGTAATCTTAGCATTACCAGGGACTCTTCAAACATTTTTGGACCTAAATTATTTAACACTTTTCCTCTTGATTTAAAAAACGCTAATAATTTAGTGAGAAACTATAACATAAATTCTTGTTTTAGCGCTTGGACCGTGTGGTCATGCCACTTGTCCTTTCGCCCAAACTATGGCAGACGACGCATGTAAAAAGGCTTGCAATGAGTTTAATACTGGGACTAGGAATGAGTCTCCACCAACTATAGAGCAAATTAGCTCCATGTCTTGCAACGATGTGCCCTGTGATTTTGAAGAATGTCCTTATGGTGGCGAGCAGAAGAAGAAAACTAGGTATTCTTGGCAACACATTTTTTTATCTTGTCTATCTCTGGGTAGTGATTACACGAAGAAAATAATGAGCTTTTTTACTATATTTATAGTCTATTTCATAAAGGTGTAGAGTAATAAAATGGATGGAAAATTACGTCCAGTTCGGCTCAATTTCGGTATCGGCCATAGGCGCAGATAAATTTTGTGCATTAAATTATTTATGATAGCTAACCAAAGAAAAAAAGAAGATAATTTGATAAAGAAGGAACTTTTAGCTATAGCAAATTTACACAAATATCGTTTTATGAAATATGCCGTGGAAGATATAGCTGAAAAACATAGTGTAACTGTGCTGCGCATCAGAATTTACTTTTTGACTAGCACGGTACCTTTGGATTCAAATTTTTTAATTATTTTTCGTATTGTTGATCTACCTGGAACAGGTCAATTAGAAAAATCTACTGAGAACAAGTCGGGTATCACTTGATAACTCTTTGCGCCGTAGTACCATTTACCTAATCATGATAACTTTTCTCTAAACTGAATAGCTCATGGCGATTAGAAATATTCAACGCGAAAACTATTTGAAAAAATTTAAATCGCTGTCAAATAGTGACAAGTGTCAACCTAATTAAAAAAAGTAATTATTGGTATTTTCATTTTAACCTGAATTAAAAACAAAATCGTACTCCAGTTTTAAGCTAATAGCTTCAAGACAGAACATTCTTATATCTTATATCTTAAAAACGGTATGTGTCAAATAGTTCAAAATTGGCAGACATTTTACTTTCACTAATTTTTTTAAAAATATTAATAAAAGTTTTCTTTAAAATTAATACGAGAGCGAACCCATAAGGAAGGAGTCGACAGGCTACGAACTGCTATGACGCGTTTGTGTTTTGATTTTTAGTACTTCCCGGACTAGGCCGAAGAAATACTACTTTCTCAAAGAAAAAGCGGACGGTTGGCGAAAAAATTACTTTGATAAATTTTTAATTATTTAGTTGCTGGTGTACTGACATAAATTTGTCCGTATTTTCTAGTTTATAACTTATAATTATTTTGGTAAATAACTTTTAAATTACTAAAAAAAGACACTTTAAATTGGACAAGAACATTTCTATTTTTGTATTCTATAAAAAGTATAAGTACATATACATACCACCCGGTATAATTAATAGGGACATTTTACATATTTTTTTTTTGTTTAAAAATATTTACTCTAATAAAAAAATAATATGCAAATGTTACGTCTTGAATATCACTGCTTAATTTTTTATAAATAATTAAAGTTCGCCGTATGGCCTCACATAGTATGAAGAGCCAGCTGTGGCGCCGTGTATTGTAGTACGGTTTCAGGTCACAACCGCAAACATTAATCGCTTGTTAATCCAGAGAACTAAAAAAATCTTTTTTGCGAAGATGTTATTATTTGTCAGCCTACTACTAATTAGCCACATATTATTATATCAATATTGTAACTGCGCTGAAACTTGACCACTATTTTAGATATCCTGCTGGTTGTGGAAATCCGAAATGTGCCTATACCAAATACAAGCTGGGACTTGTCGATGACGATGCCGAAATGGAATTACAATTTTTACCGCCAGCCCTTGGAGGTAAGAAAAATACCTCAGAATAAAGACTTTTAAAGATTGAAAATAATAGTTTGAGAGTGAATATCAGTGGCGTAGTCAGAAAATATGCCCGGGGGGGGGGGGGGGGGATGTATGACTCTAACCAGCGTTTTTCGGGCTGTTTTTCATGATTAAAAACAAAGTAAATATCGCTCACCACGCCAAAATTGATAATTCTTTCAGAAATCATGTATTTTAGGAGCATATAGATCTAAGAGCACTTTTTGGTGCAAATGCTTAGGTTTTGAAATACTCCTTCTTAAGTGCCATTTTGCAAATTCATATTAAAGCATTCTCGTTTCTTCCTGCACTATTTGTTATATTATAAATTATAACACTTCTTCCATAAAAAATTACTAAAATTAAAATTTTCATTTAAATTTTTTTCTTTAAAAATAAATACCTAAATTTTTCTTGTACATAAGAGAGATTTTTCGAGTGAATTATTAAAATAACCATTTCAATGTATTTTACTCAACAATTTCTTTTATTCTTTACAGATTTAACATCAGTTCTATGCCTTCTACGCTTCTAAATTAAAATTTTTCCCATAAAATAAAGAGGGCTTAATAAATAATTTTTTCTTTCTCTCTACGGTTCCCAGGATGAAAGTTCTTGACCTGTGAATCCCCATTTTTCTTACTTTTCTTAATTTTTTTCTTTGCCCAAACGGGCCTCTTCTTTACCACTGTTACCTGTTGCCCATGGTCAGGGTTAAGACTTAAGTATATCAATTTTTTCTAATCATTTTCCCTTTTCTCAATTTTTGATTTTCCATGGCTCGATGAGAGCTCCATCGAGGTTAACTACCACTCACCATTTAGGTTTGTTCCTCTTATGAATATTTTCTCTTTACTTTTTATTTCCTGATGATGGGTGTTACTACACCCGAAACATGTAGAATATCTACCACCTTCTAATTTTATTTCTAATAAACCAGTGGAGAAAGACTTTATGTTTTTTTATTTATTTCTAAATACCTAATTGTTTTTTTTTTGTTTTTGTTGTAAAAATATTTTATTGCATTGGCTTATATTTTTGTTGATTTAAAATAGCTCTTAAAAGGGTAAACGGAACAGACTAGTATATAATAGAAAAACACAATTAATTAAATATTATTCTTTGTACTCGTTTTCATTCAATAACTAAAACGATATGCGTCCGAAACCGTAATTTCTATATAAAACAGGACTTTAGAAGGAAAGTTTAAAAACTAAACGGTTTCTACAAGACCTTTTTAATCTAAGATGAAAAATTGGGTTTAAATTAAACTTTTAGACCCGAGCTCCTAAGCCACTGGTGATTATAGCTCACTCTAACTTCAAGAAAAGTCACAGTGCATACCATTATGAAGTGTTTTCTCATTTGAGGGAACAGTGTCGTGAGCAGCGTCGAGTTTGTCATCAAAACTACCTGAATAGAATTGAAAATAATATAAGAATTGACCCTAGGTGTTTTTGGTCTTATGTAAGGGAACAGAAAAATGATTATAATCTTCCGTTATCAATGTCTTATAACAACCAAACAAGTAGTAACTTAAGAGAGACTGTGGACCTGTTCGCATCATTTTTTGCCTCAGTCTATGTTCATAGCAATGAGCCTATTGACATTCCAACATATTCATTTCGGCGTGGTGTTAGCATCGATCATTATCATACCGAGATCACTGAGGTTTACGATGCCCTGGCTAATTTGCCTTTGAGGACGGCTTCTGGTCCAGATGGGATCCCATCGTTATTTCTTAAACAGTGTGTTAGCACACTTGCAATACCTTTGAGTGTACTGTTTAATATTTCCTTGAGTACAGGTATTTTTCCCGAAGCCTGGAAGTCCAGTTACCTAAAGCCCATTTTTAAATCAGGAAACCGTAATTTGGTGGAAAACTATAGAGCGGTCTGTATCCAGTCTGATATGCCCAAGATGCTGGACCGTTTGGTGAGCCAGAGGTTGTCTTGGGATCTCCGGAACGTTATTAATCGGGAACAGCATGGGTTCATTAGGGGGCGGTCAACCAGCACTAACTTGTTTGTTTACCAGAACTTTATTATTAACAGCCTGGAGCGTCGAACTCAGGTTGACTCTGTATATACTGACTTTTCTAAGGCCTTTGACAGGGTTAATCATTGCTTATTATTTAGTAAATTGCGAGCTCTCGGTGTCGGTGGTGCTGCCCTTGAGTGGATTCAAAGCTACATTTCTGGTAGAACACTGTGTGTTAAGTATGGGGGTTGTGTCTCGAGACAGTTGTCGGTTCCCTCTGGGGTTCCACAAGGGTCTCATTGTGGCCCGGTGCTGTTTGATTCTTACTTGATAGATTTGGATCCTTGTATTTTATACGGCTGTCTTTTGATGTTTGCGGATGATATTAAAATGTTTCGCACAATATCCTCTGTGCAGGATTCTTTAATGTTACAGGAAGATATTAATAGTTTCTACAAATGGTGTAATGATAATAAAATGAATTTAAATATAAAAAAGTGCAATATAGTAACATTTTCAAGATCTTGCTTACCCTATCTCCACGAATATACATTTGATGGTTTAGTTTTGCCTAGACAGAGTAATATACAGGACCTTGGCGTTGCGCTTGATTCTAGTTTTTCTTTTGGTCGTCATATTTTAGGTGTTTCAGTAAGGGCCATGAAGATCCTGGGATTTGTACAGCGTCTAAGTGTTGGCCTCTCCATTGACACTTTTAGGAATCTTTATTGCTCCCTTGTTAGACCAATACTGGAGTATTGCTCGGTAATCTGGTCTCCTAATTACAGAATCTATATAGAGACTATTGAGAGAGTTCAACGCAAATTCCTGAGATCTGCAGCCTTCAGATTGGGTCTCTTTCGTGATGAATATACCTATGATGATATTTTAACTCTGTTGAGATTAGGAACTTTGGAGTCTAGGCGTATTGTTATTGATCTTTGTTTTTTACATAATATTATCAGTGGTCGTATTGACTGTCCTGTGATTCTGGGTCTTATAAACTTCAACATCGTTGAAAGGCGTGGTCGCCATACTCATACTTTTAGAATACCCTTCCACTCCACTAATTATGGGAAGAATGAATCAATGACCAGAATTGTCAGGCAGGCAAACGAACTATTGGAAGAGCATAATATATGCATTTTTGGCTCTTCTTTGGCTGGTTTTAGGAGGATGTTAAGGTCTAGAGTCTAGGGACCTGCACTGGGCTGTTACGTGTTGTAAATATTGTACAATTACTCTATCTATTGTTTTAAGCATTTATGTTATACATTATTTTTTATATATATATTATGCATTTTTTTTTATTTATGTAAAATGTATATTGTTTCTTGTAAAGTGGATTTACCGTAAATAAATAAATAAATAATTTCCGTTTAGCACGAGGAAATAAATTGAGCACGACACCGTAGTCGGAGTGCTCAATCCTCCGAGCGCGATTTATATAATCCAAATTTATATTATATATTAATAAACTAGGCAATTTTAGGCAACTGCGGCAGTCCGCACTGCAAATACCCCCTCGAGCCACCCTTACCACCCATCCACTGGGACTGCCCTGACCCACTACCAAGAGGCCAATGTCAAAATTTGAATTGTCCCTTCCAGCCTGCCAGGCTAAAGAAATTCAAAACGAAAAAACAGCTGAAAACGGGTCCTTGTGGAAGTCCCTTGTGTCCGTATGCCTTTCCTCAACCATGTTCAATCCCCACTTGTCCCTTTTCCAATAGGCCATGTCCAATGAATGAGGTACATAGTATATGATTCGATTATATGCGCTCGGACGAAATGTCCATTTATTGTTGATCAATTAATTTAACATGTCTTTATTAAATAAAATTCAATTGCATACATTCAAAACTAAGTAACAAAATGATATTGTTATAAATTCAATAAAAACCGAAAAATATGACAAAGTTTAAACGGTCATATCTCATTGAAACTTCATCAAAAATACTTTTTTATTCTGTAGGAAATTTAATATCATGTCTTTTCTATGAAGCAATGCCTATACCTATCTCTGCTCAAAAAAAGTTATTTGCATAAAAGTAAAAAAAAAATAAAACATTTAATTTTTTGCACTTTCTTGTTAAATTATTTTTAACATAATTTGAACTGAATAGACTTGTACATTTTTTAATTACGCCATTTCAATAGAAAATCTAACTCTCTACATAATTTTTCCTATAAAATACCCCCAAATTTTGTTTCCTTTTCGAGATATACTCAAAAAACCGTAAGGGTTGCATTTTCCCCCCTATCTCCAGTTTCCCCCCTCTAATTTAATAGCATTCTGGGGTTTTTTCATTCTGAATAACCAATTGAACGATTTATGGAATAAAAACTCACACACTCTGTAGTTCCTTATGATATGACATAATCAATAGCCTAATTGGGATAAGAAAATAAATCACTGTTAAATAGATGGTAAAAAAATTAAAGGGAACATGCGAAACCAAAATCTTTTTTAAGTTATTCATTAAAAATAAATTTAATATTTTAGGGTCAAGATCAACCCAGAAAGAAATCCGGTAATGATGAAAACCGGTGCGAGAACCCAACCTGTCCGTTTGCGAAAAAGGACGAAACTCCCGATGAAATTGAAGACTCGAAATTCGAGGATTGTGAGAACGCAGACTGTCCTTATAAGAAAAATGGCGAGAAAAACAATAGGAAAAAGGATAAGAAAAAGAAGAAAGAAAAAGTAATTAACTTTACAGTTTAAAAAAATTTAAAAATGTAATTTTTTAACATCGACTCGTCTCGTTTCTTATGTTCTACCACTGACGCACTATCCTGTCCGACAGCAAAGTATCTGAAATGTAGCGCGGCGGTATTACTTCATGATATCAGTAGCGGCTCGCGGTCTTAAAAAATGGTGAAGAGCTAGGTATAGTGTGGGTACTTAAACAAACATTGACTAAAACCCCGTGCAACAAAACATCTCTCTTATCCTCATCTGTCCAACGACAGAATGGAGTTTCCAAAAAATTACAAACTATTGCGTTAATTGGGTTCATTTTTAAAACACACAACTAAGAAGGTACGTACACTACTGAATTAACTGAAAAATAAAAACAAAACTTATTAATCACACAGTAAATCACGTAAAAACGATACCTATAACCGTTTCGCGAAGCCTCAAAATAAATACCTTAAGGTTAGGCAAACCAATGCTAAAACAATGGTGCGCATACGACTGATCTATTTTTTAATTGCCCTTTATCATAATGCAAATTGTTACATGCTATTTGCGTGACTGACGTCACGTAACCATAGCAACGGTGAATATCAAGGCCATGTTGGGCGTTTGGTCTTCACTTGCTTTGAGCTAAAGGACACGGTTGGCTGGGGCGCGCCAAAATGCACGAGTGTTTATAATTATTCTTCATCGGAGATAACCGTGGCTCTATTGTGCATTCGGATTAAATTAATATTATAAATTCAAACATAATTTGTACATTAATATTTAATATTTTCGAAAAACTTTTCCTGTTTTTTTTTTTTTTGGTCACCTACTTCACCTGACGAGTCGCCACTCTCCTTCCAGTTGTGTTTTTACCATGGCATTATTAATTGTGGTATGCCTTATGACGGTTTTGTATTAATTTGATTTTTTTGTAACTAAATCATTTTACCAACGGAATGTTGTTTATATATTTATTTGCAAGGTTCAATAGCAGCGAAGGGATCTATGAATTAATGATGAAATTATTTTTTAGAAAAACAAGGAAAAAAGAAGATCATCTTCCTCGAAGAAAGAGAAAAACTCGGACAAGTGTGACAGCGGAGACGTCAGTGACGGGAAAAGTGGTGAATGTGAAGATCCCGAGTGTCCCTATAACACATCAAAAGGCAAAGAAGAGAAAAAGAAGAGGAAGAAGAAAAGTTCCTCCAGTGAAGATGGTTCGTGCGCCCCGGGCTGTGCCTTTAGTGAGAATAATGCAAAGAAGGCGAAGAAATCAAAAAATAGATGTCTGGAAAGGTCATAAATAATTTAATCTAATATAAAAATATCGTCAAATACCTCTTCCGGTATTTTCCTTGCTAATTTTGTTTTTCTGTTAACCTCGACCGGGTTTCGAAAAGGCTGGAAAAGACACAAGTCTTGTTGTGAAATTATGGGTGGGCCTCTTTAATGATACATGTATAGGTAACTCGGAAATTATAAAAGCTAGAAAGATGGTTAAATGGAGAAAGTTTTAGGTAATTATGTTAGTAATTTAATAGCGCTCGCGGATTGATTTTAACTGCTGAAAGTTAAATTTTCAAAAAACCGCTGCAACTTTTTTTATTTTTCGAAATTTTAAAATTCGTACGCAACCCTAACGACGAAAAGAAAATGTGAATTGACAATTGCATTTTCCGTAAAAAGATGACCTAATAATGTCTTTATCGAATTTTAAAATTTGAAAAATAAAAAGTTTTTCGAAAATAAACTTTTTTTTTTGGAAATATCCCAAAAACCAAAATAGTTAGAATCAATCCGCGCTATTAAATTACTAACATAATTGCCTAAAACTTTTCCTATTTAACCATCTTTCTAGCTTTTATAATTTCCTAGTTTCCTATACATGCATCATCAAAAAGGCCCACCCTATATACAGGGTGATTCCTAAGTTGATACTTCTTTTTTAGCTGTGCATAGAAGGCATTAAAATGAACATTTTCAAATACCTTTTTTCAAAAAACTCAAAGATAAGGTACTTACATTTATTTATTACACTATGGATCAAAAACGGTTCTGCCTAACCCGTTGAATAACAATAAGAAAACTTCTGGGTGTAGGATGAGCCCGCAAGGGAAAGCGTTCTGCGTATAATTTCGAAGAAACATCCGCACTTTGACGACACTCACCGTAAATTAGCACCATATCTACTAGTTCATTGTTTTCAAATTTTACCATTTTCACGTGTCACCAATTTAAAATTAACTTGCTTCAGAGGAACGCACCGCAGCGTATTGCCAAATAACTCACCACCAAATTGCATGACTGATAAGAGATAAGACAAACAACATAAAGTATAGCAGGCTATGTTTGATTACCAGGCCCGCACTTAGATTTTTTACTTCTGTATATCGCCTATTTATAAGTTTTTTGAAAAAAGGTATTTGAAAATGTTGTTTATTTTAATGCCTTCTATACATAGCTAAAAAAGAAGTATCAACTTAGGAATCACCCTGTACAGACACTCTGTGAGAGTTCATAAAGATAAAAGAGCCTCTAAAGACCTGCATTTTTTACAGATTAACAGCTTTCTTTTATTATTTTTTTAGTTCTTCCGAGAGTATCTGCTCTGATTCCGAGTGTCCCTACGCAGGATTGAAGAAAAAGGGAAATGGAGAAGGAGACGCGGATGACAGTTCCTGTAATGGTGATGAGGATAGCGTTTGTTCGAATCCTGACTGTCCAGAGCGACAAGCCAGGTAAACTTTTTTTAAAAATTAAACCTAAAACTGTTGCTACCCTAAGAAGAATATTTAGCCGCAAGTTGGATAAAACAAAAAAAAAAGAATATATGATCAAAAAATGAAATGGCGAATGTGTCACTATTTTTAACTCTGTGGGCTCTGAAGCATTATTGAACGGCAGTAGAGCTTTGGACTTGCATTGTCTTTATTTGTTTAGAATCACTACGTTTCAACTGGTAAGCATCTCCAGTCGTCTTCAGGTGAATACTGAGTATGCTTACCAGTTGAAACGTAGCGATTCTAAACAAATAAAGACAATGCAAGTCCAAAGCTCTACTGCCGTTCAAGAAACGTCATTATCTCCAACCTTTAAACAGACACTGAAGCATTATGTCGTCCATTTGGCATTTCAAGTTCATCAAATTACTTTATAGAGTGAACATTTTGCTTCTCAACAATTACCTGCTTTTTATATAATATAAAATAATAATAAGTTTTTATCATCATAACTTTAAAAACTAAATGATTATTATTTATTTCAGACAACAAGATAATCCCGACACTTGCACTGTCCCTGGATGTCCCTACTCCAATAAACCTCCGAAATCTCCCGTCTGTGTTGATCCCAGATGTCCCTACTTACAACCGTTACCATCCTGCGGTATTCCTAACTGTCCTTACGAACCTGTACCTGTCAGGTAAGCACTCTAGTAAACAGTTTTTTAAACATAGAAATATAAATTGATTTATTGTTTAAGACTTTCTTTATTTTGGGTACGTGCGTTCTCGTTTACCTACTGCTTATACAGGGTGATTCCTAAGTTGATACTTCTTTTTTAGCTGCGTATAGAAGGCATTAAAATAAAAAACATTTTCAAATGCCTTTTTTCAAAAAACTTAAAAATAGGCGAGATGGCAATTCAACCATTTCATTGGTCGATCTTTTTTAAATCTGATAGGAAATAGTGTGTATATTGTGTCGCAACAAGCAACAGGAATAAAATTTATATTTTATTTTTTATTAGGTACCTTTTTCTTGTTGCATATTGCTTATTTTTTAACCCATTAACGCCCAGTGATACCGTTTGGTATCGCTAAATCAGCTATTACTAAGACATCGACCATTTTGTGGGTGGTAGTGGGATAATAATTCTGACGAGTGCGTTAGTTGCGGGAAGCATCTTCAGTTGTGTTTTAAGTCTTTGAGTACCGTTGCCGATATTTGTAAGCAAAATAACACATGTTATTTTATCGTCCATTTTACGTCAATAGAAAAATATGGACATTCGCTTTGAGTAAGTATAGTTTTTCAGTGATAGTATATTTTTTCTTGAATACAAGTATTGATATTGACTAAGATATATATTTAAAGCCCTCTATCATCGTATTTTTAAAAATTCATCTGACTTTACAAAATGGGCGCAAAACATACTGATACCATATGGTATCACTGGGCGGTTACGCTATATATTTTTTTTTTGACAGGCATGGATTTTCATTGTCTGAAGCTTTAGACATAGCATACGCTAATAACGATGCGGAAAATCAAATAGACGAAATATTTATCGAGCCCCCTGATCCCAATGTCGACACCAATGAAGATTCCGCTGACGAAGATGACGGAGGCATGCTAAATAACTTAACAGGTCGATAATTACGTGCGCCTGTGGAAATAAAATTGACGAATAATAGACGTTTAGGCAATAATTATGACGACTTTTCTGCAGAAAGTCCTAACCAATCATCTTCAGCGCCGGCTAATCAATCCGTAACCGAATCATCTTCTGCATCGACCTCAAAAGATACGTATTGTCCAGAATCAGAGAACAACGACTGGATTCGAAATCGTCTAGCTTAGAAACCAGATACTGTCTGGATTAAAGGCGACATTGAACCTGGAGCCCGCTCATTTCCAGTAAAAGATGACAAGCGGTTCAAACAAATGTCTTGTACAGACATTTTTGAGCTATTTTTTGTCAACGATATCAAGCAGCAATAAACAATACATGGTTTCTGTATAGGAAGAATCACAACAAAACCTCCAACATAGAGTTTAGAAGGGAGTTGGTCCAAGTATACTTAGCACGTTATGGTGTACCGGCAAAATCGGCAGGTCCTGCAAAAACGTCTGTTTCACGCACACTTCTGCCAGGTATTCGATATGACGGTATGCATCACTACGTTGCTTTATGTAATAGACGCCGTTGCGCTGGAAATGAATGCAAGAGTTTTGGTAGAACAATGTGTTCTAAGTGTGATGTAGGTCTTTGTGTAGTCTGTTTTGCCAATTATCACACAATGTAAAAATTTACTTTTAATAATTCCATAAATAAATATGTATTTTTAAAATTGTAAGTATTTGTATTTTACAGTATCATATGCGCCCAGTGATACCATATGGTAGCAGTCATTTTCTTAAAAACTGACGTAAGACATTTTGTAAAATATATTTTTTTTGTGCATTCCTAGGTACTCATATTAACTAGTAAAAATATGTAAAATAACTAACAAAAAATAATTCTAGGCGTTAATGGGTTAATTGTGTTTCGGCCTTAATGTTAATTTTTTTTATTTCAGAATATAATTTTATTGAAGGATAAAGATAATCTTTATTAAATATAATTTTTAGAAATCTTTTCTGTAATATTTCTAATTTTTTAACTAGTTCTATTTATTCCTCCCCAACCTAAAATTCCGTAATTTAAATGAGTTTTAACTAAAGCATAATATAATATTTCCAGTTGTTTTACGTTCAAAATTTTTTTAATATTTCTAAAAATTGGTAGTAAACTTCTTAATTTTTTAATCAAATATTCTATGTGAAAATTCCAATTTAATTTGAATGTCATAAAATGGGAAAAAATCATGTGATGAATGTGATTATTTAGGGTCGTAGATAATTAACCAATTTTTCTTCTTCAACAGGTTCAATTGCAAAAATCCGCAATGTCCGTCCCACAAGGTCGATTTCAGTAACAAGGCAGATCGAAGTAAACTGTTTACAGACAATGAAAAGGGTGATAATAAAAAGAAAAAAAACAGCGTAGGATCGAACAATGTTCCAGCACCGCTAGTAAAAAACTTTTATTTACTCTCTCTATTCAGAGGCTGTAACGTCATCTTGTGAGTAAATAACCACAGAAACAGATGGTCATTTTCATTGTGTTTCCATGGTTACGAATAGAAATTTTACTTACAATATGACGACACAGCGTTTAAATATTATTGTTGGGTTGCACAAAGATTCTTAACCAGAATTAACTAACCAGCAAGATTGACTGTGACATAACTGATATTGACACGCATTATAAACTCACAATCAAAGGTGCCTGATTAGTAAATTAAAAATTAAGGTAACCGGGCCAGTACGATTGTGAGAAAATTACTTCTGCCAATGTCATGTATGTCACAGTCAAACTTGCTGGTTAGTTAATTATTATTAAACTTCTTTGTGCAAACCGACATACAGGGTGTCCCGTAACTAATAGGCCGTAGAGTAACTGGAGATACTAGACATCAAACTAAGCCGATTATGTCATATAAGTTTTTTCGGAGTTTACTCGTTCTAGAGATACAGGGTGTTGAAAGTAAAAGTTTATTTTCAAAAATAAGCCATAATTTTAAAACGGTTTAATGAATCGAATTGAAAGTTGGCAATATTATGTTTTTATGAGCACACACACATTTTTAGGTTTCAAACTAGAGGGCGCTAGTTGTATACACTGGGCTTTATAAATCTATGATTTTTTCTTACCTGTGATATTAGGTGTTTTTCAATTATAATTTCTTAAAAAGGGCATTTTCTGAGTCAAAAATGTGTACTTGATTGATCTTAATATCTTTAACGGTTTTCGAGATATTTCCCTTTAAACATCCCAAAGCATAAAAAAACATAGTAAATAATTAAATTAACAAAAAAAAAACAAAAGTGACAATCCGAAAAAACTTATATGACTTAATCGGCTTAGTTCGATGTCTAATATCTCCAGTTACTCTACGGCCCATAAGTTACGGGATACCCTATATAGCTTGTAAATTTTGTATTATTCATGATACACTAACACTGGTATGCTAACGCGCATAAATTCTCTATCTCACTCCCACATTGTGAGTACACGTGCGAGTTAAGGCCGATTTACATTAGGTGCAAGTGAAAGTAAATGGTCGTTTTATTTTTGATTAAGAAATTAATCCTAAAATATTATAAGCTACTTCTTTTAGAAGGTAATTAGAAAAATAGTTTTTGCCAGCCTTTCGCAAGCAATAATCCATTGTTTTTCCAGGTCCGTATTTTTTGGAAACCCAAAATGTTTTATATCTGTGTCTTTTATATTTTGGTTGCAATTGTTACAAATCGACACAGAACAGTTTGACATTGTCAATATCCAAAATCCTACACACTTTTACAATGATTTTACTAAACTGCAGAGAAAGCAAATGAAACATCAACGTAAACTTTATAAAACCGAAATAGAAAAACAATAATCTTTTAGCAAACGACATCAGTCTGCGACGAAAACGCCGTGTGCGACAAGGCAGACGACTGTGAAAACCCCGATTGTGACATGAAAGAAGGCGACAACCATAAATCGAGTCAAGAAAAGAAGGCGCTCGCGTTGCAAAAGAAAAAACGAAAAAGGAAAAAAAAGGGAAAATTCGTCTACAGCATCGGGGATACCTATCCTATAACCAAATTGGGACACAAGGAATGCGTGATGCCTGTTTTTAACGTTCCGCCCCACATGGGTTGGCTGTGGAATATTTTTACGCCTATCTTACAGTTAAAGGTAAAATAAAATTCGAAATATACGTTGAAAAAACTAGTTGTTTGTGCTAATGAGCATTTTCACTAAGTTTTGATCTAGACCCTATCATGAGTGTAGCAGTGTAGAGCAAGAAAAAATGAAATTTTCAACAAAAAATATTTGGGCCCCCCTATACCTAGACCCCCCCGGTAAACACCCAACTATGGCCTTGGCCACAATAGGTTCAGAATGTATGATAATTATAGTGAAAGGGGTCATTATTGAAGAAAATGAATAAAAAAGAAATTGATACCTTTATGTGTTCTACGTTAGTGCGTGTAGTAAATTATAAAATTCTTTCACTTACAGCCAAGGCGTGGATGGCGCCCAGGCGCCCTAACCAAAACCATTGCCGCACGAATCCGCGCTCATCGGGAATCCAAAGGTCTGGGGCAACTAAGGATACCCAATTTCAAGGGAGACGGGACCAAATACGACGAGGGCCCCGTCGATCCGAAAGTGGCGCCCAAGCCGACGTTGCAAATCCAAAAGAAGGAGGGTGCCTATTGGATTACTATGAACCCCTTGAAAGATCCTTTCAGTTTGGTAAGAACTTCAATCGGAAGCATCACCTGATGGTATTCTAAATAGACTTTCAGATTAAAAAGTTTGATCGATACTTTATAACTTTTTTTTTCATTTGGATTTTTTCAGTTCTCTTACTATTTTATAGATAAAATCATTGGGAATGTGAAGTATGCAGTCAAAAATTGTTATTGTTATTGGGTAATAAAATATTGGTAGAAGGTTGGAGACAATGATGTTTCTTGAATGATAATAATAATAAGTTTATTTTCAATATTTATAATATAATAAATGTGTTTATTTATCTTCCTCAATAAACTTCTTCTTTGATCCCCCGAAGACGTGCTTGTTAGGGGCAAATCTTAGTATTTTAAATCTGTTTCCAATATCCTTGCTTTTATTTCGACTTCATATTTTTTTAATTTTTGTTGGTAAATAATCGTTTAAATAAAAATATAAATATTTGAAATTTTTTTGTCCTATGGACTTATTTATTTTATTTTTATGACGTGTATTTTTAAACTGTATAAGACTTTTATTTTTAAATATGTATATTAAGATGTTATTAATGTAAAGTTGTCTAATATTCATTTTTGTTTGTTTCCGAATATAAATTTATTGAAGGATAGAGATAATCTTTATTAAATATAATTTTCAGAAACCTTTTCTGTAATATTACTAATTTTTTAACTAAGGTTTTATTTATTACTTCCCAACCTAAAATTCCAAAATTTAAATAAGTTTTAACTAATGCTATAATATTTCCATATATTTTACGTTCAAAATTTTTTTAATGTTTCTAAAAATTAATAGTGAACTTCTTAATTTTTTAATCTAATTTTAATACTATTCATATTTTGTGGTATGTTATTTAGATTTAAAGTGAAAGGAAGATAATCAGTTTTATTAAAATGAATTGTTAATAAATTTTTATCAAAGCAATTTTTTAATATTGTAAAATGTTTTTTAATTTTATTACCTATTTAAGTTGTTACAATTTGTATCTGTATAAAAAATTGCAGTATCATCTGCGAAACTATGAATTTCTTCATCACAATTTACATTAAACAGATCATTAATATAGATATTTAAAAAAAAATGGCCCCAAAATTGTTCCCTGAGGAACACCATATTTAGTTATAGAAGAGTTTTGGACTTGCATTGTCTGTCTTTGTTTTAAATCACAACGTTTCAACTAGTAAGTATCTATAGTCGTCTTTAGGTAAATACTGACAGTATTCCAGTTGGCGTCCTTTTTTTTCAGATCATTGCGGTCTGGTAAAATTTACTGTTACCGTACCTACTGCAAGTATCCAAGCCCGTGAAAACGTATGAGCCATATAACTTTTATTATGAGCATATTTTATTAGATCAACATAACTTATGGGCCGTAGAGTAACTGGAGATACTAGACATCAAACTAAGCCGATTATGTCATATAAGTTTTTTCGGATTGTTACTCGTTCTAGAGATACAGGGTGTTGAAAGTAAAAGTTTATTCTCGAAAATAGGCCATAATTTTAAAACGGTTTAATGAATCGAATTGAAAGTTGGCAATATTATCTTTTTATGAGCAAGAAATAAGAATTTGTAGAAATTTTTAAGTTCCAAACTAGAGCTAGTTGCATACACTGGGCTTCATAAATCTACGATTTTTTTTCTTACCTGTGATATTAGGTGTTTTTCAATTATAGTTTCTTAAAGAAGGGCATTTTCTGAGTCAAAAAGGTGTACTTGATTGATCTTAATATCTTTAACGGTTTTCGAGATATATCCCTTTAAACATCCCAAAGCATAAAAAAACATAGTACATAATTAAATTAATATTTTTATTATCAAAAAAAACAACTTATATGACATAATCGGCTTATTTTGATGTCTAGTATCTCCAGTTACTCTACGGCCCATAAGTTATGGGACACCCTGTATATTGATTCACTCCGGTATAATATCACCCTATCGAACAAGATAGATAAAAATGCACAGCACATTCCCAATGAATTAAAAAAAGTTATAGAGGATCAAACTTTCACAGATGTCATTTTTTTCCGGGAGTTGATATTTTATTAAATTTTAAAATTAAACCATAGGTTGAAAACGAAGATCCATACATGGAGTGCACCCCGATGACATTTAAAATTACGAAAAACAAGAAACCTGATGATGAATATTGTTATTGTGATGGGGACGAACCGCCGGAATCTTTGTCCAGCTCATCCGATAGCGAATTGGACATAGAATTTACACCCCCAGCAGGAATTATTCATCCAGACAGGTAAACCTTATTTTTTTAAATCACATCACACAAAAGTTTAAAGGGGTGAAGTCTGGTAGGCCACCAATTAAGACGTCACACTTTTTTGGACCACCCTGTATAAACAAAAATATTTTTCTGAACTGCGCCCTAGGATACAGGTAAAGTCTGCAAAATGTCAAATTCCTAACTTAATTAATAAGTGAGCTATAAAAGACGGAAGGTGAGGTGCAGGACCCTGTATGTGTTTACGATGACAATATAATATATAGGACAATATATATACAGGGCGTTCCTTAATGACGTGCTAATATTTTAGGGTGTGGTTCCTCAAGTTATTTTATAAAAAAAAGTTCCATGACATATGTCCTAAACGGCTTAAATTTTATGCTACAGGGTGTTGAATTATTATTTTTTTAATGTGTTTTTTGTAATATCTCCGAAAGTACTTTAGATAATAATTTCAATTTTGGCATGTGGACATACAACCACATGTTTTAGATATAAAAGTTATTTTTTTGTCCCACCAGTGGCTTCCCTGTAAACATTTCCTGATATTTTTTAGAAAAAAAGGGGTACGCCACTGACATTTTTCCATGTGGATATCATTTCTGATTAGCCTGGTCAATTCTGCATTAAAATGATATCTTGCGTTTTTCTCCTCAGACACACCGTTCTTAATTTAAATAATTAAATTAGCTCTACTATTTATTATTATTACCTAACATTGATAATACAAAATTTTGTTTTATAAAAATTGTTGGAAACGACCACCTTTATTATTTAATAGACATGCTTCTGCCCGTCTAATTTAATTTAATTATTTTAGTTAAGAACGGTGTGCCTGAGGAGAAAAACACAAGAGACCATTTTTATGCAGAATTGACTAGGCTAATCAGAAATAATATCCACATGGAAAAATGTCAGTGGCGTATCACCTTTTTCCTGAAAAATATCAGAGGAAATGTTTGCAGGGACGCCACTGGTGGGACAAAAAATAACTTTAATAACTAAAACATGTGGTTTTATGTCCTATTAGCACATGCCAAAATTGAAAATATTATCTAAAGTACTTTCGGAGATATTACAAAAAACGTATTAAAAAAAAATAATTCAACACCCTGTAGCAAAAAATTTAAGCCGCTAAGGACATATGTTTATATGAACTTTTCTTCATAAAATGACTTTAGGAATATTAGGAAATATTAGCACATCAATAAGGAACACCCTGTATATTTCGGTGTAAATGAAATATTAAAGATAGCCAATAGGTATTCCTTTTAGTTGCTTAAGGACTTGATTTTTTTAAGGTTTAAAAAGAGACCAAACATCGTCTGCTGTGAATGTCAATACGATCCAAAAGATTTTGAGGTTGAAAAGAAGGACAAAGGAGGCAAGAAAGGAAAGGGAAAAGATAAAAAAGACAAGAAAGCAGGTGGAAAAGGAGGAGGAAAGAAGGGAAAAAAGAAATAAAAGAATAGAAAAAATTGAAGATAGAAATTATAGTGTAGTTTTTTTTTTGCTATTTTTGTAGAGCTTTTGTATTTATCAGTCATATTAAACGTATTGTATTTTATCATTTATTTTTTTTTCTAGAATAATATAGTGTAATCGATTACATATTACATTAATATGGCTATCTTGCAGCGGCTGCGCCAAAGGGGGCCAGGGTGGGCACTGATCCACCCTTGAAACATGAGTGCCCACCCAAAATTAAAGGATTCGGTTTTGTAATGGAATTTCCGGTGCCGGATTTATATTTTTTATGAATGTAGGGCACTTTTTTCCGCCGCCTCATACCTTTCAAAAAAAAAAAATTTCCATTTGTAGTTTACTAAATTTAGAATGCCTTAAAGTTAAATAAACGAATGAATGATGATTAAGAAAGAGTGCAAAAAAGAAATAAGATTTACAATTTTTTAGGGGACTTTTTAATAGCAAAATCATCTATAATATCATCATAGTTTATCATCATCATCATCATTAGCTTCTATGTAGAGAAGAGCTAGATAATTCATTTTTTCTTGAGACAGTGAAGACCTTTGATAATTTTTCACACGTTTTAAACAGGAAAAACCCTTTCCCCAGAACAATTTGTAGCCGGAGTGGAAAGTGCAATATCCAAGTTAGGATAAACATTGGACAAAGATTGATTTCTCAAAAACGTTGAGAGACTGAGTAGTGAGTTTGATCCAGGCTTCACTGCACACTCGGCAGTTTTATCAGACGAAATGTGACTGTGAAAATGCACACATTCTTGAATCAAATCGTCCTCTAAATCATTGGTATAATATTTCACGAGAAACTCGGCTTTTTCTATAACTCTTTGTGTTGAAAGTTCAGTCATTTTGGTTAAAAATGAAAATTTTTCTTTAAAGTTCAAGTGAGCATTATGCCTTCTCTGTATTTCAGCTCTCAGTCTATCAAGGATGACCAAAAAGGTGTTCACTCTGAAATAATCTCTGGAGCCGGAGGCTATTTCAGGTTCTTCATTCGCTGTTTCATCCATCATTTTTTTCTTTTAGGTTGTCTTTTTATTTAACTCACACTCAAACTTAGCTTCATTGACAAAGCATATTACCAAAAAATAAAACTAAGACAATATAAAAAAATAACAGTATCAAACAACAAATTGTAAGCACGCACATTTTGATTACACTATAGAAAATTAAAACAATAATCATGGTAACAACCTTAGACACTAACATAAAAAAAGACAAAATTAAAGGTTGTCATTATAGAACTCGTCTACAGAATAATATGCTTTAGCAACCAGGAATCCTCGGACCTTCTTCTTAAATTTGCCATCAAATTCAATCTGCCTAATGTTCAGCGGTAGAGAGTTAAAAAGCTTTCTGCCGTTGTAGAAAATAGAGTTTTTTATTAAGTTTGAATCAGGAATTGGTAAGGCCAGAATATGAGTCTTACGAAACGGGTACACCGTAGCCGTAACAATCTCTGCTTTCCTCTTCACCAGGCAAACCGTTTCAAGGATAAATAGACAAGCGGCAGTTAAGATTTTATGTTTTATAAAGAGTGGTTTACACGAGTCTCGAGTTTCAGCCTGACAAAGGAACCTAATAGCTCTTTTTTGTAATAAAAAAACCTTTTTAAAACAGTAGTTAGGGCATGCGCCCCAAAAACAAGTGCCGTATCTTAAGTGAGACTCAATTAAAGCAAAATAGACATCTCAAGCTATAGAATAACTTAACTCCCGAGATATAATTCTTAATGCATAACATCCGCGAGCTATCTTGTTATTTAAGTTTACAATGTGACTTTCAAATTTTAATTTTGAGTCTATGAAAAGTCCTAAAAACTTAGTCTCACTCAGACCATCAACAAGCTGATCATGTATGTGAATCTCATTTATCTGACATTTAAAACTCACAATGTTTGTTTTTGAGACATTAAGGGATAATTTATTTGCATCACACCAGTCTTTAATATTAACAAGATCGTTTTTGATGGACTCTTCCAATAAATTATTATGTACGTGATACCAGAGAATCGTTGTGTCGTCTGCGAATATAGTAAATTTTCCAGTAATATTTAACATTGGTAAGTCGTTAACATATATTAAAAACAGTAGAGGTCCTAACACAGAACCTTGCGGTACCCCTGAAGTTATTTCCTGTGGGGAAGACAATCTGTCATTCATAGACACTGTCTGGTAACGCCCAGTCAAGTATGATTTAAACCAATCCAATGATCTACCTCTGAAGCCGTAGACTTCGAGTTTGCGCAGCAGTATGCTATGATCCACACAGTCAAAAGCCTTAGACAGATCACAAAACACCGCCGCGGCTCGCTCTCCATCGTTCAGTCTCAAATACAAATCCTCAAGAAAGGCAAAGATCGCGTCATTAGTGCTTTTTGATGAGAGAAAACCATACTGCTCCACGCTGAGTAAACTGTGTTTCTCCAAGAAGTTAATTACCCGCCCCTTAACTAGTTTTTCGACAACTTTGGCCAGTGTTGGAAGTAAAGAAATTGGCCTAAAATTACCCGGTTCTTCATTATCACCTCCTTTAAAGAGAGGTAATCGTGTCGCCAGTTTAAGACATGAGGGGAAGGTCCCGGAGAGAAAGGACAAGTTAATAGCTTCGGCCAGGACGCCCACTACTTGATCTGGAAGTGCAAGAAGTACTTTTAAAGATATATCGTCATATCCAGAAGTGTTTTTATTTTTAATTGATTTGAAAATATCTTTAATTTCTTGAACATTTGTGGGATAAAAGTAAAATGTTTCCGTTACATGAATGTTCAGGTAATTCAATGCGTCATTATTTGATGTAATTTTCTTTGATAAATTGGCCGCAACAGAACAATAAAAAGAGTTTAGTTCATTCGGATTTAGGTTACTGTTATTTTTATTCTTACTGGCTTTACCTTTTAGGTCATTTACGATTTTCCAGCTCTCCTTCTGTTTGTTATTGTTAGACTGGGTTCCCTTCTTGGGCCCTTTAGCTGCATCCTCGGGCTCTAGCCCATTGGTGCCTCGGCTGGTGTGCTCAGAAAGCAGGTCTGACTCCGCATCTCGATGCAGTAAAGGGTTTTCCCGTCTAAACTGTTCGGTGTTATTAGAAGCCAGGCCGGACATATCTATGAATGAATTGGTATTCATTGTTTCTTCGGGATTTATGTATTCTATAGATCCCGTTGCTTTTGGCTGTGCCGTCCTGGTCGGTGAGTGCTTAATTAAGGGCATCTCATAAGTTCCCTCGACCTATTCCTCGGGACGGACGTCTTTTGTCGTGATTTAGGCGCCAGGAGCTTTTTGGAGTCGAAAAGCACCAAAACTTATATTTCCTAGTATTGGACTAACTTCCTTGGCCGACCACTTAGGAACGGGATTCCTGTGTCCAGAGTTAGGGAATATTATTCCCTGTAACTTTGTCCTCTTGTGGTTTCGTGGGCCGACCTCTCCTTTCGAAGTTATTTGGAAAAATAGAAAATTCTTGAAATTTTTCTAAGTCCACAATTATCGATTTTCGGGAAAAATCTTCTAAATTCCTGGAGGGCGAGGCGTCGTGTCCAGACGCCTGGTTTTTGGTGTCGTTGGTCTCGGTATCTTGCTTGGCGTCGAATTCCAGTGTCAGAATCGAGGGCGAGCCACTTTGCCCTAGGTTCGAACACAGTCGCTGCCTTCTTATATGAATTTATAAAAGAGTAAACCGGCGGCACGCGGTTAAGCGGCGGCCGGCTACTTGGCGTCCTGAAATGTGGGCAAGCGGGTTAAGTAAAACAAAGATGCTATCTTGACTGGGTGTTGCAGGTTTCCAATGTTAACGAATTTCTTTTTACTAAAACGAATTTCCTTTATAGTTAAACGAATTTCTTTTGGAGTCGGCGAGATCTTGCTGGTTTGGATCTCAATATTGTTTATCAGATATCTAACCCATCCGCTTAAAAAGTTACCGTCAATCTATAGTCAAGAATTGACGGAGTCGGATTTAGGAGCTAGTATCTCTTGGCTCTCATCGGCCGTATGCTGGCCGACTCCCAGATACATTTAAAACGCGCTCTTAAGATTCGATATTATAATATTTAAATGGCGACTTATTATATATAGCGCCCTCTATTGACAAAAAATCTAACTTTATACTTGAGAGAATATGGGATTCCGCATCATTATCAGCATTAAAAATTCTGTTTAAAAAGTAGTTTTGTTTAGCGATTTTGATAGTTTTTCTATAAATTATGCGATACTTATTATAATACGATATAAATTGTAAGTTATGTGAGAAATGTTTCCGAAGAGTGTTATAACACCCACCACTTCTAGGGTATAGATATAACTTACGTATTACGACCCTCCCACGTCGGTTGTCTCTGCTAATTAAGTGGCTGGTGATAAAGACTCTTCTTTTGCGGGATCCGGAGAGAATCTGGTTCACTACTGAGAAGGATATTTCTTTTGGCGAGATAATGAGGCTTGTGAGAGCTCAATAATTAAACTTTTTTAAAATTTAGATTTAACTGATAGGTAGGCTGAAGTTTCTAATTGAGAAAATATCTAGTTTTAATTTTTTTCTAAGTTTGGCAATTTAAACTATGAAGTAAACACTATTTAAGTCTTGAACACTATTTTATTGTTAATAGAAATAATGGGGGAGCCACCCAACAATAAGTCTTAGCAACAAAATTTGTAGTTATCATCAATAAAATAAGTAATACTTTCTATGGCCCACAAGCACTTACTTCTGCAAGGTGATTGACCGTATCGATTCGGAATAGACGAACGTTGACCCTTGGGTATCAATGGGTAAGGGGTCACCGAATACTAGACTAGCTGGACTTTCCACGCTTTACGGTTTAAAATTACTTCACGCCCGAAAACTTGTAGTTCAAAATATCTACTAATTAGGACTGGAACAACTAACTCTCCACTGCAGTTTCTTGGCTTTTTATAGGGAAAGCCGCGCAGTTTTGTAACCATTTATAAAAAAATGCGTTTTTGCATGAACCATTTTGTCACCCTCGTTCAGGAATTAATTAACGTTATAATTACGTCACGATTTTCTAATTTCTTAAAATCAATGGCAAAGTTGAATACCATTTCTTATAGGACTTACTTCCACTTACTAAACTAAGACAAACCTGCCTTATAGCACCTGGAAGGAAGCCTAAAGTACTTTTACCTAACAATGGAGTACGGCAGCCATCTTGCGATGACGCTACCCCTATCGGAAGTATAATATTTTACTCTTATAAGGTGGTGCGAAAATGTCTTTTCTTCGAATCCGGGCAAAATCTCGCGCAGAGCGAGTGTGACTCATATGGAGGTGGTGGTCACGTAGCCGTTTTCCCCTGGAAATCTTACGCAATTATTTTAGCTGGACCTAATCTGAATCCCGGGAAAATGTTAGATTTAGTTTTTACCCGGGGCTCGCTAGCCTAAGATTGTTCATTAGGTAGTCGGTGCGAGAAAATAAGTTAAGATGTTTTATCCTGCTGCGGTTTCTATTGCAAGAAGAGAAAATGATTTTCTCCAATATTTTCTTTTTTTTTTTTTTTTTGTTTTTTGTTTTGTTTTTTTTATATATTACGTGGGATTTCATCCATTGCATGGACCCTGAAGAAGTGAGTTATTAAAATTATTTATTGAATTTTATTTTTAAATCATTTGGAAATACTTAGAATATTTTTTTCCTAATTTAATTGAATTTATTTATTTTAAAAATTTTTAAAACACTTGGAAGTGTTTTTCTTCCCTTAATTTAGAGTAATTTTATTTATTTAAAAAAAATTTAAAACAATAAAAATATTTTCCTTCCCGTAATTTAAAATAATTTTGTTTATTTAAAAAAAGTTTAAAACAAAATTTTTCCTCTTCTTAATTTAAAATAATTTTATTTATTTATTTATTTTTTATTAAATATTTTAAAACACTTAGAGAAATTTTCCTTTCCTTAATTCAAAAGAATTGTGTATTGATTTGGCAAAAATATTTTAAAACACTTTGAAGATTTTTCCTTTTCTTAAGTTATAATAATTTTATTTATTTATAAAAAAAATATATTTAAAACACTGAAAAATTTGTCCTTTTCTTAATTTACAGAATGTTTAGAATGATTATAAAAACGTATCATTCCTTAATTTAAATGAAATTTATTTATTTTTAGAATTCTAACAGAAATATAGAAATAAGTAGACACATTATCCTTTATCTTTAAAAATTTTAAATAATGTTTTTCTTTGTATTTATTGATAAATGAAAACACAATCAACATAGAAATTTTTCCCTAAATCAAAACCTTTTATGAATGGGTACCTACTTATTATTCGGGAACACTTTTTCATTACTCGAAAAATATAGAAAATAAGAGGGGTCCCTGGTCGCTACACCACACCGTCCATAATTAAGTCGAAATATCTTTTTTAATAAAAGTATTTCGATAACTAATTCCCAATAATAAATGGTTCAGTGCAACCCAATATTTAGATAAATAAACAACGGTTTAGTAACACACTAAAAGTAGGTCATTATGTCACCAAATACTAAGTCATAAAAGAACGGCCTTATCCTAGGTCACGTACCGATGTTTATTTATGCTGTCGTCTATCCCGATCGTTTATGAGTCAGAAAGTTGCGGTACAAGAAATTTAAGTTAAAAGTGGCTTAAAATGAAAAAGGTTTCTTGTTAAATTAAAGTTTGCTGGTTGTTTTTTTTTTTTAATAAGGGTCACCAAAAGTAAGTGATCGTGGCCTACCTTACTTACTATCTTAAAATTACTTTGTATTCAATCTTTAATAGGATTGACTAAAAAAAATTAAAGGCAGCTGGATCACAATGGGTGAAACACACACCTGCCCTTATTAATGACTAGATACACTCGGCCCTACTACTTTATATGTTATTAGGCACTTAATAATTAATAACAATAAAAGTAAACTTAAGTATATCAAATCTTAATAAAAACTTTAAAAATATATAGGAATGTAAATATGGAATTTTATTTTTCTTTTATTATGACTAAACAGAATAATATATCAATTATTTTATGGTATATGAAACTTTAAACGATTGTTACGATTATTCTAACGAAAAATCATATGGTTCCCTTAACCCTGCAGGTTAGTAACGTAATTTTTCCTCGAAATGTATTACTTTTTAATAAACAATTATTTTTTAAATATGATAAAATACGTCGTAACTATACTACTTTGCATGAAATAAACACATTATTTCTAAATTTTAGAATAAAAACTTTAAACACTTAAAATTACTAAAATAACCATTGTTGGTAGCTACTCACTCCTTGGTGGAGATTGTCGCCTGAACGTCAGGCGGAGCCCATCGGGGGACCTAGATACTTGGTAGTGTGGGTTGGCATCGGAACCTACCCTCGGCTCCTCCTGGCGGGGTGATGGCGGGCTAAGACCCACAGGCCGGATGATGTGCAGCGGACGGATCAAAGTTGGGCGAGGCCGCCCATGACCCATGGGGATCAGGGGAGGCAGGGATCGTCGGGGGATTGGCGGCGCCTCCAACACCGTCTTCAGTACAGATGGAGTTTTGATACCAGTCTCCGTTGTCGCTGGAGGTTGGCAGCGCTGACTAGTCGGAGTCTCTGCAGCAGTACGGGAAGTACTTGGTTGATCACATGATGTACTAGGACTATCAGAGCTGGGGTTTTGGGTGGACTGGTTAGTATGGGATCGGCATACAGGACACGGGCAAAATTGCATCCCAGCTCTGGCCAATAGGTCCCAATATTGGCTCAGATTAAAGATGTCATCTGGCACTTGCTGACATATAGCGCAGTCACACTGCCTGGGATCATAAGTACTTCCTGCTTCCAGTGCCCACAAGGTACGGCACGCCTGGTATTCTAAATGCAGTAGGGCACTCCACATGCTTATTGTGGCACGTAACGGAGCCAACGCTGCATGGCATGGTCTATTTTCTCCCAACTGTTTGTATAAATCCCTGCAATGGTACAGGGCCATCCTCATCAGGACATTTTTTACTACTCTGTCCTGCACCATTCGTAAATATGTTAGAAACACCACCATCCACATCATGGTTATTCTCGGTTGAGGATTGTTAATAATATTAAATAAAACCAATTGAATAGCACCCGCGACGCGACGCGAAAATGTCTTAAACTGTCTTGTTTTTTTTTTGTTTTTTTTAAATATTTTTCAAAAAATATTCAGTTATCAAGAGGCTCACTAAAAGTTTATTATCACCAGTCACAAAACTTATTGGTGGCGGAGTTCTTTTTGCTCAAATCAAACGTTTTATTTAACACAAAATTTTTAAGAGAAATGAGTCTCTAAAGCTGAGATTTTCGCCTTTTTACTAGTTAGTGGGGGAAATTTTAAATTCTTCAATCTATCCTTCTCTCCTAAAAAAAAAACATTTTTATCCTTATTTATTCTTCAAGTGGCCCGTGAGCTCTGTCCTTTCTTATTACTCAATTTTAATTTCTCCCTTTTTATAAACAATTCGATGTATACCCGACTTAACTCTTGTTTCGGGAAGCCCATAAATTAGAGGTTTTATTTATTTTCTTTCTCTTATGCTAAGGTTTTTTAATTACAGTATTCCATTTACTTCTCTAATATGTCCATAAACCATTCCTGTCGAACTTGCATATAGAAATCATAATATTAAACTGTGTTGTCAAGAGTTCCCTTTAAAGTTCAGTATAAAACTCTCTTATCCGCCTTTTTTAATCAGATAAAATATTACCTTTTTGTTGCTTTTTCAAATTTCTTCCATCCAATCTCATTGAAAACCCCTTTTTTTTTTCGCCATAAAATGGATAAAATTTTACAGTCTATCATGTTAATTATGTTTTTATACCATAATATAGGAATCGTGCAATTTAGTTTGTTTTGTCCCAAAATTCTCCCTGATTGTTTATAAAATTATACTATAGATACTACAACCTTTTTTAAAGTTTCGGTCAGGTCTAATTGTTGCTAATTAAAGTTGTCTGTTTCCCTAAAATTTATCGTATGATCAGTGTATCCCATTCATCTTTCTTTTCACTAAGATTTATCAAAGCTGTAGTAGGAGTATCACATCTTATTTTCCAAATTGAAAATATGTTGCAATGATGGATTTGAACTTAGTTATATACATAAAACAATCTGTTGTTATGGCGTTTTGGACCAATTTCGGGAAAATCTCAATAATTACTGACAATCTGGCAATTCTGGAAAAGTAACCATTGCATCATCACGCTTTTATTCCATGCTTTGCATGACGTAATTTTACCAACGTCGTAGAAGCAGCTAATGCCATAGTTTAGCGGGGACCAAAGTTGAAAACCGTTAGGTGGTCACCCTTAAGTGTAAATTAGGCCTTAATTATTGATTTTCTTTCCTGTTGGTTCCTTGGGAGACGGTAGCGCGTCTCGGTCTCTAGTAGGTACTTCTTATTAATAGGTACATTTCTTTTTCTGGTTTAAAATATATGTTTGGGTTTTTAACGCTAGATGTCTTTGGGGGCTCCAATTAAGATATGATATTTATGATTTTTCACTGTTTCGGTCAAACATACTCCATTTAATTTTCGGCAAACTAATTAATTCTTTTCGTAAAGATGCGTAGTTTTCTTGACCAATTGGCGGGGATGGAGCGGTTGGTATGTTTGGTTGCAGGGTGTTAGCTTCATTTTCTATGAAAAAGGTTACATGCTTTTGAGCCCCTGGTTCAGTAGACGCTACGGGTCCTCATTTCTCCAAAAAGTTGGTTGTTCGGATTTTTCAAATTCTCGTTGTTTTTGTTGTCTGTTGTGTAATATAAACAGTGTAAGGGTTGACCAACATGAAACTAACAAGTGCGGAGTACAACCTGTCAGACGGTGCAAAACGACAGCATTCATGAATGTTTCTATTACAAACTTTAATATTCTAAAGATAAAATATATTCCAATAAGTCCACTGAACCAATCCCCTAGAATTGTAAAGTAGCCGTATAATTTACGGATCGTGCTATTGGCTAGATTTTCAATTTCTTCCTTATTAAATAAGCTTAACGTAGAAAAACCTTGGGATTGAACTTCTTTACCTGCCATTCTGCGTGTTATGATATTATTTAAAGCGTTTCGTTCTAAATGGAACATTATCGCCTCCTGAGCTTTTCTGATCTCAGAATAAGTGTAAAGTCCGCCTGCACCAAGATCTTTTATCGTGTGAAATTTGTGTGGTTCCTCGGAATCTACTTGTAATTCTTGTGGTATTATACCATGATTTGGATGAGGATCGAAACCAATCCATCTATTATCAATCTGATATAGGGCTGGAATAATTGAATTACATTCCGTTTCTTCTCCATAGTCTTGAAGAATTCTGGTCACCGGAGACATATAAAAGCTTTTATTATAAGCAGTGACTGGTAGTTCGGTGTAGCAATGATCTGTTCTTCTAACGTCTACCGCTACCGCTACACATTTTATTAGGTAAATCACTTCTCCACTAACTTTTGCAACATATCCTAATTGATTTTTGATTAAGCTTGCTACAGCATTTGGATTTACAGCCGCCATCATTAACCTGTTTTTTAAAACTTCCCTGTGTAGTAAACATCTTCTATAGATAGTTTGCGAAAACATTTCATTCATAGTTCGCTTAAATGATTGTTCCACATACAGAAATTTAGTGTTTACATAGGTTAACAGGTCAGCATCTTGACTTTCTTTCTTTTTATTAAATGGGGTATTATCTGAAATAGTTTTTAATATTAATAATCTAGGATGTTCACTTTGCCATACGGACATGCCACAAATGGTTTCTCGCTTTGTAATCTGTATAGCGAATACTTTTGATTGATCCTCGACTACTAAATAGGTATTTGGTTTTTGGGTTCCTTTTTCTTGTACAAACGTGGCAATTCCGTCGTAAATGATATTAAATTCCTTACACGTATCTGTATAACTTCTTTCCCATGTAGATTGTCCATTAATATGATCATTACATTCATGTGGTAGAAATGGGCATTTTACTCCATTTTGTAGATGAATTTCGTTAGTATCTAAAGACACTTTGGTAAAATAATCTTGCAGAGTAATCTTCACATCAGCTTGAACTACTACACTAAGCCATCGTTTTCCTTCTTCAATATACTGCGCACCTTGACAGTTATATTTCTCGTCGATTGCTCCTGCTAAGGTAAGTGAAATAGACATTGTGGAGTTGGGTTTAAGTTTATTAATAATGTGTCCATTTATTCCATTAAGTTGGCGATAAGCGTGTGTTTTTCTGCATTCATCGCCGCTTAACTCATGTATATAGGTCGATAGGCCACCATTAACAGCGGATTGGTGAGAAAATGCACCACAATGGCTTATTATTCTTGTAACTACAATCAAACAAGAATACACATGAACATATTCATATTTTTGTTTTTCTATAATTTGTACATTTTTTTCCTCGGTATCATATCCTGTTTCCGGATCAGGACAATTACTGACATCTTTTAATGAAATGGCTGTTATATTAGTCGAGGGATTTCTGCAATCATATGCAATTAGTGCTGCATAAGTAGTTTGGACTAGGATAGTAAAGATGAAAAACTTCACTGCAACAATAAAAAGTGTTAATCTAATATTATTTCTAAATACTTTGTAATACTGGGTGGCTCCTTAAATATATTTTCTACAACTCGTAGTCCTCGTATTTCTTGGATAATCTTATATCTCGAGTACGAGTACGCCTGTTCATTTCCACAGGATATTCTCTGTTTTCTTCCTCAGACTCTGAAGTTTCAGAATCTACAGATTCTTCTGCTTCTTGCTCTTCCTCTTCTTCTTCTTCTTCTTCTTCTTCTTCTTCTTCTTCTTCTTCTTCTTCTTCTTCTTCGTTCTGGTCACTACCTTCATTGTCAGTTTCTTCCGCTACTGGTGGAAGACCTTCTTCTCGTCCATGATCTAGGAAGTGTTCCACATTATCCTGTATCTGTTCTTCAGTAGCTACGTCATTTGTTTGATTCTCAGCAGATTCTTTTTCACCGTCTTTATTTTTATTTTCATGTAATTTGGCCTTTTCTGCAAAGTAATCCGTTTCCTTGCAGGGTTTTAACCTTTCAGCATGTATAAGCTGTTCCTTCTTCCCCTGTATGTCTTTGATTTTAAAGGTGACTGGACCTTTTTTCTCTATGATTCTGTATGGTCCACTCCATTTATTGTAAAATTTCGAGGCTAATTTCTTTCCTGGAATAGCCGGAGTATAAAGGTATACTAAATCTCCTAATTGAAACTCTTTTCGGGTCTTCTTTTGGTTGTGCCTTTCACAGCGTAATTGAATACTTCTTTCTAGGTTCCTTTTAGCAAGTTCATGGGCATTATACATTCTAGCCATAAATTCACTCACATAGTTTTCATCAACGTCATATTTTACTCTTCGTTCTCGTATACTTAGATGGATAGGTAGTTCCATATCACGTCCAAACATTAGAAAGAATGGTGACTCTTTTGTTCCGTCATGTGGTAAGTTTCTGTAAGCCATCAAACAATAGGGTAAAACTAGATCCCAACTATCATTATTTTCACTGACAAAATGTCCAATCATGGTTTTAATTGATTTATGAAATCTTTCTACAACTGCATTTCCACTTGGATGGTAAGGAGTGGTTTTTAATTTTCTGATGCCAAGTAGAGAGCAGATCTCACAAAATAGCTTACTGAGAAACTGTGTCCCACAATCCGTGATTAGCTCTCTAGGTGTTCCAAAGCGACATATTATGTTTTCCACAAAGGCTCGAGCAACGGTTTCAGCTTTTATATCTGGTAACGGTATACACTCAGGATAACGGGTTAAGAAGTCCACACAGGTTAGAAGGTATTTATTGTTATTTATAGTCCTATTTAAAGGTCCCACGAGGTCCAGGCTGATTCGTCCCCAAGGTACTGCTGGCATAGGGGTTTTCTGTAGAGCCGGAGGAGGTTGATAATTTGTTTTTCTTAGGTTGCAAGACCTGCACTGCTCTACATATTTAATAACGTCCTGCCTCATACTGCGCCAATAGAAATCTCGTTTTATTAACATGAGGGTTTTCTTTTGTCCAGGATGTGCACCAAATATTGAGCTGTGGTACAATTGTAGTAGATCAGGAACTATACATAGTGGAGCCATAACTAAATCATGCCTTTGATTGTTTTCTCGGCGACGATATAGGACGCCATCGGAGCTGATGTAGTATTGTTCGTCTTCTAGTTCTAATGTTGTCATCACTTTTGTTAATTCCGGATCACTTCCTTGTAGGTCTCTAAGCTCCTCCTTGCTCCATATAATATTTATGACTGGTATTAAATGTTCGGTTTCTTCATTATTTATTCTTAAAACGACATTTTCTTGGTCAGTGTCTTCTGTTCTCAAACGTGTGAGAGAATCTACATTCTCATTTTGTTTTCCGGGTCGGTACACAATTGTAAAGCTGTATTCCATAAGATACATAGCCCATTTGGCTAACCTTGAACTTGGATCTTTAATAGTAAGCAAATATTTGAGTGGACGGTGGTCTGTCATTATGGTAAAATGAGTCCCTGTTAAATAAT
The DNA here is from genome assembly GCA_935413205.1 of Polydrusus cervinus. Taxonomy (NCBI): domain Eukaryota; kingdom Metazoa; phylum Arthropoda; class Insecta; order Coleoptera; family Curculionidae; genus Polydrusus; species Polydrusus cervinus. The sequence goes on from OW284510.1 coordinate 7,321,881, forward strand.
TGCGATATGTTTTTACTGCAAAAACGACTGCTAAGCATTCTCTTTCAATAGCACTATATCGTCGTTCAGCGTCATTTAGTGTACGACTGGAATAACAAATAGGATGTTCAACTCCATCATAAACTTGCGTTAAAATAGCAGCAACAGATGTGGCACTTGCATCAGTGTTAACTATAAAAGGTTTTCCAAAATCAGGATATTTTAAAACAGGAGGTGAGATGAGGGCTCTTTTTAAACTAACAAAAGCTTCTTGCTGTTCCGCTCCCCAGTGATATTTGACATTGTTCTTGGTAAGTAGTGTTAAAGGTTGGCTTATTTTTGAAAAATTTGCCACGAATTTTCTATAAAATCCACATAGTCCGAGAAATGCTCTAATTTCACGTACATTTCTAGGAACTGGATAGGTCTCGATTATTTTGGTTTTACTGGGATCTGTTGTAAAACCGCCTTCTTTGATAAGATGTCCTAGATATTCAATTTCTGTCTTCATAAAATGGCACTTTGTTGGCTTAAATTGTAAATGGCTTTCCCTCATTTTCTCGAATACATGTCTCAAACGTTCAAGATGAGTATCAACATCTTTTGAGAATACGATGATGTCGTCTAAATATACTAAGCACTCGGTAAATGTTAATTTTCCAAAAATATGTCCCATCATCCGAGAATAAGTAGCAGGTGCATTTTTCATCCCCATAGGCATGCGCAGAAAGTGGTAATGATTATCTGGAGTTGAAAACGCAGTTTTTTCTTGGTCATCGACGTGCACAGGAACTTGGAAATATCCTGATGCTAGATCCATTGTCGAAAAGATACTTGCGCCTGCTAGCTTGTCGATTGTTTCGGCTATATTAGGGAGGGGAAAGAAATCAGTCTTGGTTATATTATTTAATTCACGATAATCGATACACAGTCTGTACTGTACACCATCCTCATTTGGGTGTCTTTTCTTTTCCACTAAGATCGCTGGAAAACTCCATGGAGATTGGCTTTCCACAATAACTCCGTCATCTAATAATTTCTTTATTTCCTTCTTCATAACCTCTTGTCTGTGGTATGGTATTCTGTACGGACGTTTCAAAATAGGAGGTACATTTTCTGTTATAATTCTATGCGTAACATTTGTTGTACAAGTTAATTTCTGATCAGGACTTTTAAATATATCGATATATTCAATGATTAGTTTTTGTAATTTTCTGTCAGTCTCTGTGGTAGGTTTCTCTAGACAAAGTAATCTTAAAATTTCACTGGAATCATGTTGGCTAATTTTACGTACCATATTTCCATTGTTTGTCTCTTTAGGGTCTACTAATTCTGTTTCATAACCTTTAGCAATCACCATTTTTCTTTTCAATTTTATATTACTTTCCGTAATGTTGGTTACTCTGAACGGAACGGTTTTGCTAGTTTTACACACCACTCTAGCGACTAGTAATCCTTTCGGTGCTTCGTCACTCGGTTCTAAAACCATAAAGGGTGTAGAAATGCCAGCCATTCCTCGTAAATTTGCTCTGAAAATTGCCTCTGTCATTGGAGGTATATCCACTTCTTCAAGTAAGGAAATCATTGCGAAATCTTCAGGAACATTGGTAACTAAATCTTCACTGTCAGTTACATTTAAACACTTGTCAACTGTTTTTACAGTCTGGGTACCCATTTCTTTAAATTCACTAGGAGCTGCAGCTTCCCCAGATGATTTATCAGCGGCTTCGGTTTCTTGCGTAAGTTGTTTAGCATCAGTCTCCAAATGACCACCAATCACTTGAAAACTGTGTCCTTGCGTTATTGGTGGTAACGCTGGACAAGTTATTGAAGTTGCTTGTGATAATATCTGTTCTGGAATTTTTACATTATTCCCCAAGTATTTTCCCTTTATTTCCATTAATTCTGCTTCTAAATAAGCAAGTCGTTCCTCCATCTCCTTCGTTGATTTTTCCTCCATTAAAGGTATTACACTATCAAACGCATACATACAATTATTGCTCCAATCAATTTTCACGCCGTATTGTCGCAGAAAATCGATTCCAATAAGAATATCTGCTTTAAAACTCTGTGTTTCCATTACTACGAAATTATGCTTTATCGTTATATTTCCTGGAAATTTTACTAACACATTGGATACTCCAAAAGTGGGTATCTTATTTCCCTGTATATCAATTAAATTTATATCAGACTTACTAACGAACCCCTTGGCAATATCAGGTTTTATCAGGGATATTACTGCTCCACAATCTATTAAGGCTAGGCATGGCTTACCATCAACACTAACCTTAATCACGCTACATGGTTTTGGGGTTCCTTCATCAAAGCACGTGAATATCCCTGTCCTCGGTTTAACATCTATTCCCAATTTGCCTGATTGGCAGCCGAATTCCGGGGTTGATAATCGACTGCGTTGGCGTTTAACGCTGGTTGCTGAGACGCCCTATATGTCTGATTTCTTTTATTGGGGCAATGTCTAGCTAAATGTCCAGGTTCATTGCAGGAAAAACACAACTTATCTCGGGCAGCTTGTATTTTCATAATTTTCTTTTGAGGACACCCAGGACTTATATGACCTCGTTGGTTGCATGTATAGCAAGTACGAGTCTCCTTTTCCTTACAAAAATTTGCTGTATGTCCCATTTTCTGACATTTAAAACATTTCAATTTTTGAAGTGATTCCCTAAAATGATGATATACATCCCTTTTATTGCTAACATACTTCGTATTTTCAGTATTTTTATTGTCGACAAGTCTGCACTCCCTGCTACTTGAAGGATGGATAAGGTTCTCTATAGACTCTTCTCTTTCTGCTATTGCTATTGCCTCATCCAATGATTTTGGGTTTCCGGATAGCACACGTTGCTTAATGGGCATAACCAATCCTAATGTAAATTGTGTGGTAATATCCTGCTCCAATTTGCTTAAAATAGGATTGTCTACTGCTGGATCGCCTGATAAAGTAATGGTCCGATTTCCCAGCAATTTTAGTCTTGTTAAATACTGTCTACACGACTCGCCGGTCCTTTGTCGGCATTCCATAAAATTTTTCATAGCAGCTCCTTTAATGTATTGCCGAGTAAACTGCTTTTTTAAACTTTCCTTTAGGACAATCCAATTGTTCGTTGTTTTTAATGTTGGTTCAGAATCTATAAATTGCTTGGCTTTATTACGTAGTTTTAATCGAACAATTGACACTAACTGTTGATTTGTCCAGCTTGCTAGTACTCCTGTTTCTTCAACCACTGATAAAAATTCTTCAATTGCAGTTGTCCCATCATAAGTAGGCAGAGATTCTATCCCTATAACGAAATTTCCACTTGTTGTTGTCGTTACTATGCTTGTACTGGGCGTTGTGGTAGTTGTAGCAGTAGTTGTGGTGGTTTTGGTACTTGTTGTAGTAGTTGTTGTAGCGGTCGTCGTGCTCATTATGATTTCTTCTCAGCTGGAACTAGTGTAGGGGTTATTGATGTTGATAACCTACAGGTCAGATTCTCTTCTTTCGTAGTTTTTCTACAGAGCTAACTCTAGATTAACCTGACCACCTGACACCAGTTATAACACCCACCACTTCTAGGGTATAGATATAACTTACGTATTACGACCCTCCCACGTCGGTTGTCTCTGCTAATTAAGTGGCTGGTGATAAAGACTCTTCTTTTGCGGGATCCGGAGAGAATCTGGTTCACTACTGAGAAGGATATTTCTTTTGGCGAGATAATGAGGCTTGTGAGAGCTCAATAATTAAACTTTTTTAAAATTTAGATTTAACTGATAGGTAGGCTGAAGTTTCTAATTGAGAAAATATCTAGTTTTAATTTTTTTCTAAGTTTGGCAATTTAAACTATGAAGTAAACACTATTTAAGTCTTGAACACTATTTTATTGTTAATAGAAATAATGGGGGAGCCACCCAACAATAAGTCTTAGCAACAAAATTTGTAGTTATCATCAATAAAATAAGTAATACTTTCTATGGCCCACAAGCACTTACTTCTGCAAGGTGATTGACCGTATCGATTCGGAATAGACGAACGTTGACCCTTGGGTATCAATGGGTAAGGGGTCACCGAATACTAGACTAGCTGGACTTTCCACGCTTTACGGTTTAAAATTACTTCACGCCCGAAAACTTGTAGTTCAAAATATCTACTAATTAGGACTGGAACAACTAACTCTCCACTGCAGTTTCTTGGCTTTTTATAGGGAAAGCCGCGCAGTTTTGTAACCATTTATAAAAAAATGCGTTTTTGCATGAACCATTTTGTCACCCTCGTTCAGGAATTAATTAACGTTATAATTACGTCACGATTTTCTAATTTCTTAAAATCAATGGCAAAGTTGAATACCATTTCTTATAGGACTTACTTCCACTTACTAAACTAAGACAAACCTGCCTTATAGCACCTGGAAGGAAGCCTAAAGTACTTTTACCTAACAATGGAGTACGGCAGCCATCTTGCGATGACGCTACCCCTATCGGAAGTATAATATTTTACTCTTATAAGGTGGTGCGAAAATGTCTTTTCTTCGAATCCGGGCAAAATCTCGCGCAGAGCGAGTGTGACTCATATGGAGGTGGTGGTCACGTAGCCGTTTTCCCCTGGAAATCTTACGCAATTATTTTAGCTGGACCTAATCTGAATCCCGGGAAAATGTTAGATTTAGTTTTTACCCGGGGCTCGCTAGCCTAAGATTGTTCATTAGGTAGTCGGTGCGAGAAAATAAGTTAAGATGTTTTATCCTGCTGCGGTTTCTATTGCAAGAAGAGAAAATGATTTTCTCCAATATTTTCTTTTTTTTTTTTTTTTTTGTTTTTTGTTTTGTTTTTTTTATATATTACGTGGGATTTCATCCATTGCATGGACCCTGAAGAAGTGAGTTATTAAAATTATTTATTGAATTTTATTTTTAAATCATTTGGAAATACTTAGAATATTTTTTTCCTAATTTAATTGAATTTATTTATTTTAAAAATTTTTAAAACACTTGGAAGTGTTTTTCTTCCCTTAATTTAGAGTAATTTTATTTATTTAAAAAAAATTTAAAACAATAAAAATATTTTCCTTCCCGTAATTTAAAATAATTTTGTTTATTTAAAAAAAGTTTAAAACAAAATTTTTCCTCTTCTTAATTTAAAATAATTTTATTTATTTATTTATTTTTTATTAAATATTTTAAAACACTTAGAGAAATTTTCCTTTCCTTAATTCAAAAGAATTGTGTATTGATTTGGCAAAAATATTTTAAAACACTTTGAAGATTTTTCCTTTTCTTAAGTTATAATAATTTTATTTATTTATAAAAAAAATATATTTAAAACACTGAAAAATTTGTCCTTTTCTTAATTTACAGAATGTTTAGAATGATTATAAAAACGTATCATTCCTTAATTTAAATGAAATTTATTTATTTTTAGAATTCTAACAGAAATATAGAAATAAGTAGACACATTATCCTTTATCTTTAAAAATTTTAAATAATGTTTTTCTTTGTATTTATTGATAAATGAAAACACAATCAACATAGAAATTTTTCCCTAAATCAAAACCTTTTATGAATGGGTACCTACTTATTATTCGGGAACACTTTTTCATTACTCGAAAAATATAGAAAATAAGAGGGGTCCCTGGTCGCTACAGTGTGTAGGGAGCGCATATTCTTTGCAGATGTTCTTAAGCCCTTAGTAAACCACATCCTATGTTTAGTTTTTCTCTTGCTCGTTAAGGGAAAGGCAGCATTAAACTTTTGAGTTAGGACATTATAAAATTGAAACAAAGCATCATTACAAGACAGAATATCATCCCAGTTTTCCTGGTTGCAAAGTTGTGAAAATCTACCATAATTGCGTGCTGTGTAAAGTCTGCCCCTGCGACGTGTAAAATTAGGTTTAGCGATACCGATTTCGATATTACACACCACTGCTTCATGATCAGACAAACCAGCATTAATAACCTTACAATTGATTTGATCACTATTCAAATTAGTGCAAAAATAATCAAGAGTTGTCGCCGTCTGACCAGTTATACGGGTAGGTGCATTTACATGCATGCATAAATCAAAAGATGCAAGTAAGTTTGAAATTAAATGTACATTTTCATGTGTTATTTGAGAAAAATCTATGTTAAAATCTCCGGCAAGTATTATGCATTCACCTTGATATTGCTTAAGTGTGCTCATCTCAATTGCTTTTTTTTCGAAATAGTCCAAAGTTTTTTCGTTCTGCTATTGTAAACTCTACTAGAGATCCGGAAGAAGAAGATTAGAAGATAGATAGATAGATTAGAAGCGGGGTTTGTTACGTTCGCGTTGAGCCACTGCTGTCCGCTCGCCGCCGCACTGCTCTCATCTATCACTCACTAGGTTTCGATAGGAATGAGTTTCTTCTATAGGGATGTATTTAAAGTATAAAAAACCATGATAAAACCAGTGAACGTGTTTGACTTTTATCGTCTGAAATCGAGTGACCGTCCTCTGAAATCTGCCGCCCCTAGGCCGCGGCCTATACGGCCTAATTATAAATCCAGGACTGCCCCCCCCCCCCCCACACACACACGCAATTAAAACAATAATTAACTAAATGTACTTACTTCTTTGTGAGCCTCTCCTCATGACATAATTCAAAGGACTGTGAGCCGGTATAAGCCCTTTCTTGTTGAAAAACGACAGAGCTATTGGAACTATGACAGCGGCTCCAAACACAATGGTTCCAGCAATAAGAATAGATCCGACATTTAGGTTAACTAGTGACGTTTTGGCCATGTTCATGGATTTTCTTATTGGTAGCGTGAGGAACGGCACGTTGAAGTCCAAATCCAGCTAAAAATGTATGCAATAAAGTAAATTAATTTCAAAAATGCCGAAACAAGGTAATGCGAACAGAATTCCGTACGATGAGTTAAAATGTGCTTTGCGTCCCAAAAATGACCTTTCCTCGCCTTATTAGTGTCCTTCGAAATACAAAAACCTTACTTTCTCTTTTCAAGTAAGGTATAGTCATAGACTTCTCGATTTAAAGGAGTGAGTGAGACAGAATTTCTAACCCTTTCATTTGGGAACTTTGAGGAACAGAGTGCGAGTTTGAGGAAGCCTAACGGACAGTAGTGATCTCCATGTCAGCAGTCAGAACTAAACATTATGAGGTTAGTTTTGATTGTCCAATCATGACAAGACGTAAAGGTGTTGGGTAAGTATTTTTTTGGCAAATCATGACAAGGCGTTGACATATTAAATATACATACTTCTTTTTTAGCTGCGAATAGAAGGCATTAAAATAAACAACATTTTCAAATATCTTTTTTTTTTTAACTCAAAAATAAAGTACTTACATTCATTTGTTACACTTTGGATCAAATACATACGGTTCTGCCTAACTTGCCCGTTGAATTAAGAAAACTTGTGGGTGTTGGATGAGCCCGCAAGGGAAAGCGATCTGCGTATAATCTCGAAGCACTTTGCCACACTCACAGTAAATTACCACCTTATGCCTTATCTATTAATTCATTGTTTTCAAATTTTACCATTTTCACGTATCAATAATTTAAAATAAACTTGTCCAGAAAAACACACCGCACCGGATTGTTCAACACTACCCGCATGACTAATACTAATGGGAGATAAGAAAAATAACAAAAACTATAGCGGGGAATGTTTTGATGCCAGGCCCGCACTTAGATTTTTTACTTCTCTATCTCGCCTAGTTTTGAGTTTTTTGAAAAAAGGTATTTGAAAAAGTTGTTAATGCCTTCTATACACAGGTAAAAAAGAAGTATTAACTTAGGAATCACCCTGTATATTGAGGTTAGTTTTGCTTGTCAATTCACAAAATTATATTACTCTAGTCTATACTAAGTCGACATTGACCCCATTTTCAATAAAATCGGGCAAATATATTGAGTATGCCCGGCCTAAGATGCCTACCATCAAAAGCCGCCACTACAATATATTTGTAATTAATATACAGGGTGTCCCATAACTTATGGGCCGTAGAGTAACTGGAGATACTAGACATTAAACTAAGCCGATTATGTCATATAAGTTGTTTTTTTTAAATTAAAATATTAATTTAATTATGTACTATGTTTTTTTATGCTTTGGAATGTTTAAAGGGACATATCTCGAAAACCGTTAAAGATATTAATATCAATCAAGTACGCCTTTTTGACTCAGAAAATGCCATTCTTTAAGAAACTAGAATTGAAAAACACCTAATATCACAGGTAGGAAAAAAAATCATTCAACTAGCGCCCTCTAGTTTGAAACTTAAAAATTTCTACAAATTCTTATTTCTTGCTCATAAAAACATAATATTGCCAACTTTCAATTTGATTCATTAGACCGTTTTAAAATGATGGCTTATTTTCGAGAATAAACTTTTACTTTCAACACCCTGTATCTCTAGAACGAGTAACAATCCGAAAAAACTTATATGACATAATCGGCTTAGTTTGATGTCTAGTATCTCCAGTTACTCTACGGCCCATAAGTTATGGGACACCCTGTATAAGAGAACACGTTAAAATTAGTATAAAATATATAGGATGTTTTACATACCTGCACGTCACCGTCATCACTAAAACTAATCAGTCTACTTTGCCTCGTTTTGAAGGCGTTACTAGGCATCTTTTGATAGTACCATTCCGACACATTATAACTGGAAACTTCTTTATTTAAAAAAAAGTTAAACACGCACATGGCACCAAATATATTCCACAACATTTTAAAGTTTAAAAATATTTATATCTTTAAAAGTACGAAAGAAAAATCCTTGCAAGATATTACCCAATTACGTGTGTACGTACATATGTTGTGCAAACTCTAGTGTCTGTATGCTTCTGCAGAGTAATTTTTTTTATTTTTTGCTTATAAGACAATTAAGAAAATTAACGTTTTTATTGTAAATGGTTGGGAAGTTTTTAAAACCGTATTAAGGTGAGATAACTTTTCTGTGACAATTACTGCTGCACCAGACAATAGGTTTAATACTTTTAATTAGTTAATATTCTGCGTTAAGGTACCGGAAAACGTCTACCAGAAAAATATAGAACAATTTCTGTCTCTTTGTCTCGTTCTATTCTGAAAATGATTACATAAAACATTGATATCATTTTACTTTCTTTATGTCACTCTACATTAACAAAGGATTCTTCTTTATACATGTACGATTAAAGACTAATAATAGTATATTACACAACAAGCATATAATGGTGGCTATTATTCACGCGGATAAAGTTTATGACACGAACCGTAGGCGAGTTTCATAATTTTATCCAAGTGAATAAAAGCCATTATGCGAGTAGAATACTATACTTTGTCCACGACTATCCAATAATAATTGTAGCCAGAATTACTAAACATCTTTATTTATTTAGAAATATGAATAGTAATATTTTGTATTCACACAATGTGCCAAGTTAATTGTAGGAATCGAATTTAATTCTACATTAACATCTTGGTTATTCGTTGTAGTAGATGTAGATGAAGATGTTTATGTAGATACTGCCTCATTGCGTATATACGGATGGCCAAAAGGATTTTTCTGGATCGCGTCTGATATTTTTTTAGCTGTTTCCATTTTATTTTTCATTGAGTCATCAATATATCCTTCTGCTACCAACGTGGATTTCCATCCACCGTGTCTTTTCAATGCAGTGTTATCCCCCCTGCGTCTACAAGTATAGTGGCTGAAGATCTGCGAAAACTGTGACCAGAATATTTCTCTGGAGTGGGTAATTGCAGAAATGTTGCTAGTTGTCTCCCTATTTGCGTAAATTTATTAATTCCTATCTTTTGTGAGGTACATTTGCCATTTTAATAGTTGAAAAAAAATATTAGATGTGACGAAAGATAAAGAAGGCTGATATACTTCTTGCAAATTAGGTAATAATCGTCTGATATTGTAATTTTGGGGGTAAATTCGATTTTTCTGGTAATAAGCTTAAACTTGCTATTTTTGCCGCTTCCTGTATATCTGGTGGGGTATAACACATCTCATCGTCACTATCTCTAATCATTTTGTAAGTTCTTTTAATACAATTCTTAACTTTAAAGTTGATAAGTTGAACTATATTTTGACGTTTCAAAATAAAATTACAAAGCGCTTCGACTTGACATTTCATGGCATGCTTGCATTTTTCATCATACACACAAAATCGTATTATTATGGATGGAAAACGACCAATGATATTTTTTTATTTCAAATCGCACTACCTGTCGATTTCATTATTCACTAGTGAATAATAGGTATTATTATTGAGCAAACACATATATAATGAACATATTATACAATAGTCGTGGACAAAGAGTGTTTTTGGTAGCTACGAAATGGTTTTACCGTTAAATTTTTATAATTACATATTTATTTTTCACTTACACACAAAAGTACAACGATCGGTAAGGAATTTTTGTGTCTCAGAAAAGAACTTACCCCGCTGTTCCGATCGAACGGGCTAACGGCGCGGCGGCCGGAAAGCGATTTGAAAAGTTTACCTAATTTTAAATTTATGTTGGGCTGAGTACCTAGATACCAGTAGTTATTAAACCTGGAAAACTACGTTATTAGGCATTTTATCTTCCTGCCTCCTCAGGCGTTGTAGCTTTAAAACCGTATGGTCAGAGGCGGATTATAGTACAAGCCGAGGCTTGTAGCGCCAAATCTGAAAGGGGCGCCACATTTTCGAACGCCAGGACTCCAAGAGAGACTAAGATAACGAAGCAAGATGTGAAACTAAGCGATTTCAACCGTGGTTAGAAAAAAACGGCGTTTGATTAACCAGTTAATTTTTAGCTAACACCACACGCCATGTATATTATTCTGTAATAATTATTGTAGCTTATTTTTCCAGACTTAGAGCGTTTTCACACGGCACCATATATCGCGCGCGACAAATGGTCGCAATATTGCTTTTACACCAAATTATGTGTTTTCTAATGAGCCATTTTCACACACAAGCGATATTTGACAACACATAATTTGGTGTAAAGCAATATTGCGACCATATATCGCGCGCGATAAATGGTCGCAATATTGCTTTTACACCAAATTATGTGTTTTCTAATGAGCCATTTTCACACACAAGCGATATTAGAGAACACATAATTTGGTGTAAAGCAATATTGCGACCATTTATCGCGCGCGATATATGGTGCCGTGTGAAAACGCTCTAATACGCTTCGCATCGCGATATAGGCATCTCTTTGGCAGCGGACGGCGCAATGGCTACGCTAGGAGGGCCAGAGGTGGTCCGGGCCACCCCAAAAGTTTTTTCGGATCCCCTAAAATAAATTTAATCTTAAGAAGCTCTTGAAAAAGTTATTCACTTACTTTACGTTACCAATACATAATATAGGTAGTTGTAATATACAAAGTCAATTCTTGTGCTTTATTAACGAACCTATTTTGTCCCCCCCCCCCCCCCCCCATTATTATACTAAATATAAAAATAATTTTTTTGGCGATAGCGGTCAAAACTGACAGATTAAAAGAGTTTTTTAAAGTCTGGCATATTGTCGCAGATTAAGCTTTACGGTTATTTAAACCCAAAAAAGGGTGTAGCACCCAAAAAATTTTCAAAAGCGCAATTCACTTTCTAGGGGGGGGGGGGGCGCAAAAATATCCCAGAGCTTGGGCGCTTCCAAGTGTTAATACGCCTCTGGGTATGGTGGACTATGACTTGTCCTTGCATTCCAAAGGCGCTCGTTACACCTCACCGTTTCGATTTCGTTGGTGACGTGCTCAGATCACAATTTGTCCATCAGGGGCTCTACGGTTTTTTTAAGAAAAATTATAAACGTAGATCACAATTTGTCCATCAGGGGCTCTACGGTTTTTTTAGGAAAAATTATAAACGTTCTTAAAAATAGTTGGATTAAATCAGTTTTATAATTCAAATAAAAATACAAAGCTCGATTTTTAAATAAAAGCTTAATGTGAAAAATATTACAAAAATATAACCTAGATATTTTATAAAAGAAAATTTTTTATAATTTTAATAGCGTATTGTGGTATCTAGTTGGAAATATAACATTGACTAGGTTTTTTCTACGACGTGCACATACTATTTTTTCTAATATATAAATAAATAACTTCTAAGTAAAAATGATTTCTTCTGACAAAGCGATTTCAGTATAAATTATTTGTTCTGCTTGTTTTCTAAAAAAGGACAAATAAATGAAAAGTGACGACAAACTTAAACTAAGGACTCCGCTAAATGTTACAATGACAATGATAATCTTCCAGTGTTGCTTAATGTTGTATTGATGATTCGATAAAAAACAAAACGGATGTCGCAAACAAGATCCTTAAAATAGACAATCGGACCATCAAAATGATAACGTAAATACCGCAGCTCCATCATAGGTTGTAGATTTTTCTTCTTCTAGAAATCACTAGCACTATTCCCAGCCAATGTTTGATAACTGTATCAACTTCCACTATAACAATAATGCTCAATTTTATGAAGTCCTCTTAAACCTTAGTTTAAACCTAGGTTTAAACCGAAGAATAATTCTAAAATGTCAGAAATGGTCGATTTATATTGTGGCAGGGTTGCACTAAATCACGATTTTTTTGAAAAAATTAATAAAACTGATTTTTTTGATTAAATCGTGATTTTTTTTAGTTTTATCAATTTATACTCATTTTTTTCCTAAATATGGCAATAATGAACTTTAAAATCACTTATTTTCATTATTTTGTCTCTATTCGCCCAAAAATATTTGTTGTCTAGATTTATAATTAGAAAATCTCCTCTGCGACATACAAAATAACTTGTATTGACATGGACATTTTCGGCAGCGTGCAGCGTAATTTATGAATATTTTTTACGATGGACTGATGACGATTAGTTATGTTTTTACACCTACCTAATGTATCTAAACACTTCTTTGTTTTAAATAAACTATCTTCCTTTTTTTAATTTCCTGATGAGTTATTTGCTTCGGCGACTTGTTTTTGCAGCGATTTATAGTTTGATTTAAATCACGATTAAAATTAGTTGATTTAAATCATCGTAACCCTGTATTGTGGGATTGACAGCAAAGTTCAATTAAAGAGTAATCAACATGCTCACAGTTTTTTTGAAATCTGAAAAGGGTTTTTATAATTATTGTAACTTTCCGGGTATGGTATTAAATTCTTGACTGTGTACTGTAATATGAAAAATATTTTGTGTCCAAATAATTACCAAATACCAGTTTTCGAAAATATTCATAATAACGGTAAAATGTAAGTAACACTACAAAAGCTTGGACTACAACAAAAGAAAACAAAATGATATAAATAAAATAAAATAGAGACACTGCACTGATAGCAAAACTCAAAAAACATTCTGCTTATTTCCAAAAAACTATAAACATGACTGACTTAATTCTGATGTCCGAATAACCTACATTCTCCCCCTAAACTTTGGTAATTTTAATAAACTATGAAAAAATCCCTAAATGTTTGCCTAATTTAATTACATAAAAATTACATAATACAACAAATAACAATATAGAAAAGAAGAACAACAAAAATGATGATTCAATATACCATTTGTCATTGTAAGCATAAACGAAATATATAATTATTTCCTTAAAGACATTGTGCTTAAATAAAAGAAAGTAAAGATACATTTCAATTTAGACAATGTTAGTAAATAAATAATTTTTGAAGACATTAAATAATAGTAGTTTGTATTACATATTTTTATCGCAAGATTCAAGCCGCATATTGTTTTAAAATAATTATTTAATGCAATGTTCATAGTTGCACTTCGCCTGTATTGTTTAAAAGCATCTTAGCGGAAAAAATATATCATATAAGTATGATAACATCACAATATGCTCCCTGTATTGTTGTCAACGCCTCAGCCAGTAAATCATCTATGATTTCTCTGTCTGTCTGTATGTGCTTTTAATTGGCAAAAATAAGATAATTGATTGACATCAAATTGAATATTGATCATCCCATTTGCTAATTTACATAACTAAATAAATTTTGGTAAATAATTTATTTGTAAAATGTTCAAAACTATTATTGGCCTGGCCTTTTTGGTATGTTTATCGACTGTGCTGGGGTCGCCAAAAAAATATGAAGCTGACGAAGGGTGAGTAACTTTTTATTTTAATTTTTTAAAAATAGCATTTGTAGTGACTCTAGTAATGTAAATTTTAAAAAAATAAAGTTTTTTTTTGGAGACCCAATACTATCATTTAGATTGGTAAGATGTGTTCAATTTGAATAAAGTATGACTGATGCGAGAACGACGAAAGGACTTAGGACTGTCAGTTTGAATCAGTGGCGGGGGGGGGGGGGGGGATAGCAGCGCCCCCCGGAGGAGCTCGGGTCTCAAAGTCTAATTACAACCTAATTTTTCATCTCACGCTTGGACCCTTAATTTAAATCTTTAAATAATGTATTCTTGGGTTAGATTACAAAGGTCTTGTAGGAAACGTTTAGTTTTTAAAATTTTCCTTCTAAAAGTCCTGTTTTATATAGAAAATAAGGTGTCAGACGCATATCGTTTTAGTTATTGATTTATGATGCAATTTTAAACGAGTAAAAAGAATAATATTTTATAGTATTTTTCTATTATATACTTGTCTGTTCCGTTGTCCCTTTTTTTAGAGCTATTTTAAATCAACCAAAATATAACCCAATGCAATAAAATATTTTTACAACAAAAAACAATTAGGGTACCTATTTATTTTTAAAAAGAAAAATTAAAGAAAAAATTTTTTATGAAAGAAGTGTGATAATTTATAATATAAAAAATAGTGCAGGAAGAAACGAGAATACTTTATTATGAATATACAAAACGGCACTTAAAAAGGAGTATTTCAAAATCTAATCATTTGCACCAAAAATTGCTCTTATATCTACGCACCTAACATGATTTCTGAAAAAATTATCAATTTTGGCGTAGTGAGTATCGCTCGTACTTTATTTTTAATCACGAAAAACCGTGCCCGAAAAACTCTGATTAGAGTCATACTATATAGTCTTATGTTGAAATTTTGGTTTGACACCAATATTCATATTTTTCACAAAAAAAACATTTACAAAATCAAATTTAATCCCACCATGCAGAGGAGGAGAGGTAATAATTTAATTTTCGAAATTTGATAGTTGTAGTAGGCGCTTTTCCGCCTTCTTCACTGAGTACAATATCATAAAATACATGTAGGGAAGGTGGGGTGGAACGGGGTATTTAATATTTGACATCAATTGCATACCATGCCAAAAGGTTTATATTTTTTCTTTTACATATTCTCGACTGACTAATTCCTCTATTATGTAATGCTTATTAAATTCTTTGTTTTTTGTTATACATTTTCGTTAAATTTATGATTTTATGAAAAAAAGCACTTTGCCCCATTCTGCCCCGTCTATGGGGTGGAATGGGGTCATACAAATTTCAAGCACTTATTTGAATATAAGGTGATCCTTTATTACATTTTGTACTGTTTATTACACATTTATTAAAATAAAACTTACTTTTTAAAAAAAAATAAACAGAATATTTATTATAAAAACGTTAACATACATATATCAATATTTTTGTTTTAATGGGAATAAAAATATGACATTATTTGCATAAGTCACGTTGAAAGGTAACATCGTCATCATCGCTGTCGATTCCAGCACATCCATTGTGGGCCCAGTTACGGCAAACACCGCACGAAATCCAACCTTCCCTTGAATTTGAATTACTGTATTTATCGCTGCAATATAGGCAAAGTGTATTTCCTTTCTCTTTAGTGGAGTCTAAAGACTCGTTTATATTTTCCGGCACTCTTATCAATTTTAAAATTTTCCTCATCTCTCCTTTTCTTAGCCACATACCTTTCCAAAGTTGTCTGTGGAACGTTGAACTGTGTCGCAGCCTTTTTGTAACCCATTTGTTGATTGATGACCGCTTCAACGGCTTCCCCCATACTTTCACTTGACGAACTTTGTCGAGTAGTTTTCCTTTTATAAACTCGCGACATCTACAAAAAAAAATGAAAAAAAAAACTATTGAGCTGAACATATGGGGTGCAACGGGGTATCCCAGATATCGATACCCCATTCCACCCCAAGAGACAAGTTTTATTTTAGTTGAAACCATTTATAATAAAAAACAGATTGAAAGCAAATATATAGTGCCAAAATGTAGGTAAAGACCATTGTTTTTAATAAGTAAACAGATCTGTTACGTGACATATATTGTTTAGTACTTACCGCAGTTTAAAAATGGCGCAATATTGTATTTAACCCACGTGTACCTCACTATCTGCAGGTCAAACCAAGACTGTCATGTTAATCGCGGCCACAATGCCGTCGGAGTTTGAATACAGATTGGGGAAAACAACATCTCCCAATCGACCATAATAGGACTGGGCCATCTTTTGTAAGAGTAGTTTTAGATAAGGTACCCCGTTCCACCCCGCTACCCCGTTCCACCCCACGTTCCCCTAGTCCCGACTGTCCCTCTCTCCAGAAAAGAAAAATGTTCTACTTACGCCCACTGAGCCCCCCCCCCCTGAGCAAATTTTCTAACTACGCCACTGATTTGAATGATCGTACACAGTTCCCTTTTCAAAATATGTGCTTTTGTGAAAATAAACATAGTTTTTTACAAACTGATAATTCTGCAATGATTTAGAGGAACATAATTAATCATCCATTGTGATTAACACTGTTATTATAAGGATGATAAAAGAAAACATGATTTTTAAACTATACAGGGTGTCCCACGTATAATAGAAACAAGCTTATATTTTCGGTACTATTTGTGAATTAATTGTTTTGCATATTGGCATGGTTTTAAATAGATATAAAAATAAAATTGGCCATACGAACACCACTGGTTGTGTCTCTTTATTGAAATTTTGTATTTGGTCGTTTTGAGGGATGCCAAATCGACTTTTGATATTAGTTTTGAAATAAAAAAATCGCTAAAGGTACTTTACTCTGTAAATTATTGTTTTAAACCCCCTACAAATCCGTACGCCAATGAGTTAACTAAAATTTTAAGCAATAGAAAAGTGCTTCCTAGGATCATACGTAACCTTTATAGTAAAAATTAAAACTACAATATTGTAGTGGCTTCAGCCCCAGCCATCGATACTATGAATCAGATTTACCATATCAGAAATCTTACAAGAACAAAACCGTCTACACACCTCAAAACCCCATAGCTGAAGCTAAAAAAGACAACGACGCCAAAGAGTCAAGGTTTGGATCTCTGTCTTATGGATCTTCTGGTAGTGGGTAAGTTTTGTAAACAAAATTGGACAAATTTAGGTCGAGCCTCGCGCGATTTTCATCAGTATTGAATTTATCACTATTTCGTTTTTACTATATCTCGTTATTTTTTTTTAAGTGCAAGCGACCGTGTTAAAATTTTCCATATGAAATTGCGGCTCTTTTCGATCCGAAATACAAAAGAAAATAAACAAGCTAGGTATTGAATTTTTGTTTTTTAACCACTGGAAAGGTTGTTTTCATAGAAAAAAAATCGAAGAAAAAAATATAACTAAAATTATTATTTAATTTAATTGTGCTGTTAAAGATATTTAAATTTATATAAACCAGGCAATATTTAAAGTTATAGTAGGTATGAAATGCATTTTGCATGCTCCAACTGTGCCGTTCAGAATATTGCTCTAAGTATGTACCGGGTGTCCCACTAAGAATAAAAAAAAAATAAATTAGCTCTACTATTTATTATTATCATTATTAACATTGATAATGAAAAATTTAGTTTTATAAAAATTGTTGAAAATGACCACCTTCACTTCCGCCTGTCTAATTTAATTTAATTATTTTAATTAAGAACGGTGTGCCTGAGGAGAAAAACGCAAGAGACCATTTTTATGCAGAATTGACCAGGCTAATCAGAAATAATATCCACATGAAGAAATATCAGGGGCGTCCCACTTTTTTTCTAAAAAATATATAATCGCTTACTTTTAAAAATTATTCTATTGGCTATAACGCTGAAACGAAGGGAGATATCGAGCTGCGGTTTGAATATTTTTTCTAGAAAATTTCATCTTCTTTTCAATTATGGTATCATAATTATACCGTATGATTTATTTTTTCGGAGTAAAATCAAAAAATGTTTTATTACAAATTGCGTCCTCTAGCATTGTTTTTGAGAACTATTATGGACAACTAAATACGATTGGTGAAAGTACATACATTTCTCTTCCAAACAGTCTTTAGTTTGCTAAAATCGGATAAGTCGTTTATAAGTTACAGCGATTTAACTGATTACACATTCAACCGCTTCCCCCCCTTTTATTAAAGTCGGTACGCCAACGAGCATAAGACCAAAATGATGCATAATTGTCCAAGCTTTCCCATGGTGTTATCAAAGATATACCTTAATGTGGAATTTTCGGAGATATGGAAACTTTTAAAATTTACTTTTCAATTACGCCCTAAAATGCTAAACTTAAAAATTATTTCCAGGATTTTCTCATGACCACTTTAGTTATAATTTTTTTTCCTGAGTTTCTATGCCCAGTAATTTCCGAGATACGGCCGAGAGCCATTCTTAGTGGGACACCCGGTACATATCGGATGCTCTACTTTCATATCATATCCATAGCACGTTTTCCTTCATTAGAAAATACCACGTTAAGTCAAATATTAGAAAATTCATTTTTAAGATGCAAAGAATCATTTATAAGAATGAAGACGATAGTGTTACCGAGTTGGAGCAGCGCATACAAATGCATTTCATAAAAATAAATATTCTGTTCAATTAGAATTTCAATAATACACTGGAATTGTTCCTCTGATGTCGTACAACCCGCTACACTTTATATGAAAGCGATGAATCACTGACAGTAATTTTTGACTTAGAGTCGATAGGGAGGAAAGTGGAAAGTGCTGGGCAAAGATAGTTTTTAGATTTTTCAAAATGTAGTAAAGGCATAAGTTGTCACAAAAATTCTGTTTTGACACGTATCTGTCTTTCTAGGTATGGTGGAAATGGAGTTAGTTATGGTGCTATGAAATTGGACATTGGAGGTATAGCCCTTGGAGCCCTTATTGGTCTGGGAATAATTCTAGTTATCCCGAAAATTGCCAATATATTCTCTGGTCTTCAAGGAGGTTATGGAAGAAGTAAGTAAAGATTATTAATTTTATTTCCGTTACGTTTGTTGTGACATGAATGTTTTGAAAAACTGCCTCTGGTAATTATTTGTACATAAAATATAATAAGTTCTAAATAAACAGATAATTATTCATTCGAGAGGCCGATTGTTATGTAACCTCTATTTTGATAACTAAGAAAAGACTCGCAGTGGGAGCGCGTCGGGTAGAACGCCATCGCCCGCTGTCGACTGACTGATTTGCTATGATACACAGTGCAACGACACGTCGACAAAAATTTAAGTATTGACCAATAGCGGCTCCTTCTTGAGGTCGCGTGGCCGCGCGCCTCCCTATCATCTGCCATAAATACTAATTTTATTTCATTATGTTTATTGTTTAATTCATCGGAAAACACACAATAAATAAATTTGGTATATCTACCGATAATTCAGGAGGATTGACAACACTGCGTGCAACTCTCTTACCCTCTTCCTTACCTGAAACCCACGCGCTATCATGTAATGCTCTCGATTGTGGCGCAGTATCAAATTCTCTGTGGCATTGCCTTTCAGACGAACGCGTAAAATCAGCGACTTCCGGACGGCTGTATTCCAAAAATACGCTAAAATCTCGATAAATTTTCCGCGCCTTTTGGCAAAGTACCAACGTAAAGTGGAAGACCCGGCGATCCGACTATACCATGTGTTTAAAAGGAAATCGGCACTATAGCTAACTTTTTTATTATAAGAGAGAAAAAATATAAGAATCATGTTACATTCACAAAGAAAAATTCACTATTATTATTGGAAATGCGTTTAAATTTAAATATCTCCGTTATTATTGAGTTTTGCGATATGTGGCAAAAACAAATTTTGCTTAGAATTTCACCATCTATCAAACAGTTATAACAGAAATAGCACTTTCCATCTAAAACATTTTTATATTAATATTACGTGATTCTGATGTTCAATTGTTGTTTTTACATCACCATAATCATCACCACATGAAACTACAACTCTTTACTAATTCAACCGAAGTCGTGTCTCTTATAATACGAATGTTAGCAATAGTGCTGACTTCATTTTGAACACAAGGTACGTAATCATGATTGCGTAAAAATTTACCATGTAAAATAGCGAATTTTTTACCCAAATTACAAAAAAACTACGAAGGATCTTGAATTTCTGTTTTTACCAATAAATAAGGCCTCTTATGCGGATGTGAGAATAGTAGATTCTGTAACGAGGTTGGAATGATAATTTACCTCACATATAGAACCAATTAGAACGCAAATTTTCATTCACCTTGGTAACGTGGTCTTGCCCGATTAGACCTACCGCTAGCTTGGTAAGACCACAGTAGCTTTTGGTCAAACAAACAATAATTTATTTAAAGAAATCAAGTTTAATAAATAAATATTATAACCCCTACAAAATAAAAAAATTATCCAATAAAATACACCTCTAGAAGCGGCGTCTTATCTTCATACCGTTGTTTTTCACTCAAAACTAGATTTTCTAACAAAATTTTCACTCAATATAATTTTTACTTATAATCAAAGATAAGACTCTTGAGCTAAAGCTTTCTGGATCTTATCAGATTATAAAGTAAAAATAATATTTCGTGAAAATGATCAGAAAATCGATTTCTTGTAAAAAACAGCGGTATTACCGATAAGACGCCTCCTCTATCGGTATATTAGCGTGAGGAACCACGAGTATCGAATTTTCATTCTAACCGAGTAGCAGACTATATTTTCTCCACGACCAAAAATACTATTCGCAATATTTGTAATTTCAGGTGGAGTATTATCCAGTTCCATATCTGATTCATCCGATTTTTCACTCATATTTTGACTTGCACTAAAATTTGTCTGCTGACATTGACAGTTTCGAAATTCATGGCAACCTATGTCGTTTAGATCAATTACAGAATATTTATTCCGTATCTTGTTATGAAATAAAAATACACGCAAAACGCATAAGAAGCAAGTGTTTCAGAATAAATATTCCAACTCAAGAGCGAGAATTTTTACATTCTATTATCAAAAATGATTTTGGAATTATTGCATTCAGTAATGGTCGTGGTTAAAGTTATTTTCTTGCAAAATAGGAAAAAAATATAAGCCAATAAAACCCATTAAAATTAATTTTTAATTTCATTGCTTTGTTAAAATTTTTTTTAATGATAACGTCCCACACCTCCGCCAATTTTCCTAGCTAATTTTTTCTATATGAATTTGTAAGTCATGAATTTTAGACATTTTCTCTAAAATTAGTTGAAATATTCGCAGGCACTCAATTGCGCGTTTATTGTTTAATTATTTTCTCGGTAAAAAACCTCAAGATATTAAACATTTTAAAGGTCTTGAAGAAGAAATGTCCTCAGTCACCAACATTTTGGCAAGATTGGACAACTCCTTGGCCGCCAATAATATTGATAGCACATCTTGTACCCAAAGAATAATTTGTACTTTTGTCAATGACGCAACTAAAAATCGAAAATCCGGAGAGGCAACTGGGGTTGACGAGTTTGTTCTCTCGTTTACAAAGTAAGTATATGAATAAACACAAATTATAAACTTATTTTTAAAATATACAAAGGTGGCCATTCTCATCACAAGTTTCTACAGCTTCAGCTTATGTTCTTTCTGTTCTAAAATTCGGTTACCATTAAACTTTTTAAAACCTCGTATGTATTATTTAAAAATTGAGGATATATAGACAGACACCCTGAAGATGCACCGTTGAAACTCAAATAATTTATTTATGTTATTGTTGTCATTTCTTCCATTCTTTCGAATTAAACTTGTTACCTCTTCGTTCGTTGCCAGAGCCATTCCCGAGGGGACCTACATCATAATTTGGATCTCGAACCACGATCCTCAGTTTTAACCCCCCCAATCAAAATCCTATGACTAGTTTTTGAGTTAAAGTTGACAACTTCTTACTTTAAAATTTATGCATTGTCCCCAATCCCAATCCTATGACTAGTTTTTGAGTTAAAGTTGACAACTTCTTACTTTGAGATTTTATGCATTGTCCCCAATCCCAATCCTATGACTAGTTTTTGAGTTAAAGTTGACAACTTCTTACTTTGAGATTTTATGCATTGTCCCCAATCCCAATCCTATGACTAGTTTTTGAGTTAAAGTTGACAATTTCTTACTTTGAGATTTTATGCATTGTCTGGAGTTTTTTCACTTGTTTCTTAAAAACTATCAACTTCTTTATTTTTTTATTGGTGGAAAAGTAGGCCTTAAGTTTTCTTTCACTTATATAGAAATAAAATATGTACAGGATGTTGAATAATTTATAGGCGAATTAAATAAATACTAATAATAAAAAAATTATGAAAATCCAAGAAATAAATTTTACTCATTTTTTGAATTTTGGAAACAAACGGCTAGATTTTGTTTATATTTTAATATCTTTAGTACGCTATGGATAAAAAAAATGGGTATAGGTTGACGTAAAATATATTGCCGGGTATTTTATTTAAAAAAAAAATTGAAAATTCACCTGAAAACGTAATTATCGACTTTTAATTGATTCATTTTTGTAATTATTATGCCATTCTGTAACAATTTTCTTTTACAATAATTATTCTCTAACACATTTTTATCTTAGATATACAGGGTGAACCAGTTACAATGATTTACATAAGTGAAAACTTTTAAATTTAGGAAAATTAAAAAATGTTTTTTTTTATCAAATAATGACAAAATATTATTGTTAAATTATAAAATATTTTTTTCGTAAAATACCTTGGCTCTTGCACATGATAGGTTTACATTATCTTAAAGTCATACCAGAATGTTTTTTTTCATAATTTATATTTTTTATTTTCCTATATTTAAAAGTTTTCACTTGTGTAAATCATTGTAACTGGTTCACCCTGTATATCTAAGATAAGAATGTGTTGAAGAATAATTATTGTAAAAGAAAATTGTTACAGATTGGCAAAATAATTAAATGAATCAATTAAAACGCGTTTATTACGTTTTCAGGTGAATTTTCAATTTTTTTTTGAAAAATAAAATACCCGGCAATATAATCTACGTCAACCTATACGCATTTTTTTCATCCATAGCTTGGTACTACAAGATATTAAAAAATGAACAAAATCTAGCCGTTTGTTTTCAAAATTCAAAAAAAGAGTAAAATTTCTTTTTTGGTTTATAATTTTTTAATATTAGTATTTATTTAATCCGCCTATAAATTATTTAACATCCTATACATATTTTATTTCTATATAAGTGAAAGAAAACTTAAGGTCTAATTTTCCACCAATAAAAAAAATAAAAAAGTTGATAGTTTTTAAGAAACAAGTGAAAACTCCAGACAATGGATAAAATCTCAAAGTAAGAAGTTGCTAACTTTAAAAGGCCATAACTCAAAAACTAGTCATAGGAATGTATTACGGCCATGGACACTTTTAATCAGGACGTCAAGATCTGGAAAATACTAAAAATTCAGAAAAATTAGCCGAAAGCCATTTCCCATAAGCGTTGTGCGGGGTTCCTTAACAAAATTATTTTTAATTTTAAACAAATGTCAAAATTTCTAATTTATTTTTAGCAATTCCTTATTTTCTACAATTGCCGATGGTACAGCCATAAAAGAAGCAGTCGAAATTGGTCGAAACCAAGATGCCGAAAAATGTATAACATCATATGCCAAATGTCCTCTGAGTAGAGAAAAGATGTTGAAGGTTATATCCAACTTCTTGCCGACGAACTAGCTTTAAATTTTATAGATGTTTCCTATAGAGTGTTCTAAATTTTTGGGTTAAAATAAAGCTAAATTTATTTATTGTTTTTATAAGAAACTTTGTGTTTTTCTTTACAGGGTGTCCCAAATCCGATGATTACCATTGGGATTTCGGAAACTATCAAAGATACAGCAAATATCAAATAGGGACAAAATTGCATAACTTGGAGGTTAAATTAATGTCGGTGAAAAATTAAAGAAATTCCTACTACTTCCGGAGATATCTGAAAAAAACAAAAAAATTAATTTTCCGTTTTTGTTTTCTTGTTAGGTTATTTATAAATATATGAAAAAACGGAAAGCACTTTCTACAGGCACTTCTTGACGATGCATTTAAAGAAAGTTTCTAATTTAAAAAATTACGTTTCGGTTTTTAGATATTATCATCAACATTTTTAAATACGGACCTGAAATTTAAATATTATTTTTGGAAGTATTGTCACGATAGGGAATCATAAGATCATAACATTTCATAAATCAATATATTTTCCATTTTAATATTCTAATCATTATTCGCGTTTACCGCCGGCCATTCAAGGCAACATGAAACCGGCGACGAGTTTATCAAACAAATCTAAAAAGTTGCAATTATGAAATGCTATACGTACATCCCGATCTAGCAATTATGGTGGCGTCATCAAGTCGGTAGAAACAAGGTGTACGACCTAAACCCGTGGTCTTACTAAAGGGGGAAAAATCGCTGACTTGACGAAACTACACATGGTTGCTAGAAGAACGATCGGCGGGCACTAGTGTTCGAGTCCGTGACGCATCCACGTCGAAATATGTGAATTTTTGTTGGTCCCAAATCTCAGCGATGAATCCAAATTTAAGTAAGTATAATTTTATTGTCAATTGTTTTGTAAAGGTCTAAATCCAAGTTTATTATTTTGATTTTCTTATAAGCCCTTCAGGTGATTGTTATTTTTATCATTTCAATAAATTTGTTTTCAAAAACGTTTTGTTTTTCTAATAGCCGCCAAGGTCCCGTGCTACCTTACGTCCCTCGTCACACCCCTAAAATCTGGGCGTGACATATGGTGGAGGCGCCGTTTTTCTTTTACGAAATTTTATTTTCTTTTTTAACCATTGACATATGGTAATCGCGCCGGTTTTACTTTTTTTACGAAATTTTCTTTTCTTTTTTAACCATTAAAAGATAGAGGCCCAGCACTCCTTATCTTTAAAAAATAAATTCATTTTTCTTTTGTTAAAATTCTGCGACAAACACAATTTTTTTTTCTATACGTTAACGTCAATTTTTTTTTCAAAATTCTAGTAAATGTACTTTTATACAATAAGCAAGGACCTTACACTATTATTAAACATAATATAAGAGCATAACAAGGATTTAGGCCTTTCAAATATTTATTTGTGGTGAAGATTTAGGTTTTTTTTTTCAGGGAAATATTCATTTACTTATTGTTTACTTATTGTTTTGCATATTTATCCACTGATTTATACTTTGAATTTTGTTGCGTAATAACATAAATATATATGACAGCCTTTAAAACAATTTTCTACTATAAATGAGCGGTGACGATAGGGTAACAAGAAGCAAGGCCAAAGATTTAAAATTAAATACAGCGGCTGCAAAATTGGTTTCAAACTTTCGGCCAACGCACAGAAGTACCGAAATCAATCCGTTTAGAGCGAATACAAGCTTAAGCAGAAGTCCTTCGCGTTCGGCCTCACCCTCAGTAGGGAACATATTCACATTTGAATTACCGTATAACAAATCTGAGACAGAAGTAGACCCAGACATCGAGAAGTCACAATTACCAACAACAAGACAAGACAAAAACCCCGACCACCCATTATCCGTTATCCATCAAACCGACCTAACCCCACTTCTTCTCCCATCACCCCTTAACGGCCCAGACGACAAAACTCCAGTACAGACGGACACCGTCAAAACCAAAAACAAACAAATACAGGCTCAGACAGTAACAGTAACGAGTGTAACTGACGTACATACAAATATATATAACCCACGACAAGGTAATTCAAATCTAAATACAATGGCCAATACGACAATTGAAAACGCATTCGCAGAAGCAAAAAAATCCCGCCACCCCAAAATTTATATCGCCACCCACATTTGACCCTAGCCTGGACTCCCCAGTAACTTTCCTATCAAAATATGAAAAGATCGCAAATTGCAATGGCTGGAGCGACTCATTTAAAATCGCATATTTAGGAAACTTCCTGGAGGGCCCCGCAAGCTATTGGTACGCGGAATATACGGGAAAACGGCAAAACAAAGATAACGATTGGCTCAAAATAAAAAAGGACCTAATTAATGAATTTAGCGGCGAACAACCCATGCGTAAATTAAAATTTAGATTTAACACGCGAAAACAGAACGACAACGAGGACATTAAAAAATATTATTATGATTTGCTAACCTTAGCACGGGAAATTGATCCCACAATAAATTTCGAAACGTTTAGAGATCATTTTGAAAACGGCTTACATTCGTCTTATTATGAAACATATTATTTAATGAGCACAGCGAACATGGGATTCGAAGAACTAAAAACCTTAATTTTAAAATTGAGTGAAATTAGAGAAAGAGCACTAGTCGAAAGAATGACAGCGCAAACATCATTGCTGTCAATCACGGACTCACCACCATCACAACAAAGAGGACCTAATTTCAGCTCAAGTCATCCACGTGGTAGAGGGGGATATAGATATACCAATAATCCTCCGCCACAATATTATTGGAGATACTCACATCACCTGTGGTTCAGTTACTAACAGAATACCCATGAGTCACAAACATCAAGGCTCAATTAAAATCCATCTACCCTGTAACTGTAAACTTCACTCCGAAAATGAAACTATAATTCCAAAGAGATTCCCTTGCCCTGATAAAATTACAACTACAGCAAAAGTCATTCATATAATCCCTGCAACTTGGTCAAATTTAAAAACTTTCATACTAAACCCAAAAATACAAAATAGTTTACCCACATATAAAGATATTCACGAATGTTTAAATACAAATTGGACACTAAAAATTCCCCACCTAAATTTAACCTCAACTGACACTTCGATTAAAAATATTTTAGACTCCATAAATAAAATATATCCCCAAATCAGTTCATATAGTGAAACTTACGGTATACACAGTGATTCACTATTCTTAATTTGGAATATAGTTCTTTCCGTTGCAGTAGCATATCTCTTCTTTAGTCGGAACAGGTTACTCCTAGCAGCAACAATACCCACTGCACGCGCAGAATCGCCAAGTTCCTCTGTGAGTCATGACGCCTTTTTCGGTATCTTGTGCACATGTCTAATAATCTTCTTGTCATATTTAATCTATCGAACCTTCCTCTACTATTGCAGAAAACCTGCAATTAATGGAAAAATCAACCTCGACAATCAAACCGAAAATGTAGAAGAAATTGAACTTTCAACAATGTCTTCTACTCATTCCTCAAAACCAAATTGTAATAAAAAATATACACTGGAAATACTTGAGCATAAAAACCTTCTACTACTGTCTCCTGGTAATAAAGTTATGGCACAGATTCAGTGCATCGAAATATAAAATATTTCAATTAAATTTTTCCAATAAGGGTTAGTATACCCGACCCATATTGCAAATATTTAATATATTAGTCAGTGTTTCACCTTGTTATTTACGCCAAAACCAAGGCCAAACAAAGTGTTTTGGATAAATATCATCGTAATTCACAAGACTTAGCCCCGGGGACATTAAGATTTCACAATAAAAAAAAAAAAAGTCTGACACATGATGAAAAGTTGACAATCAATAAAAATAATGAGTTTAAATATAGCAAGTAAATAAAGCAAGCAACTATGAAATATGTTAAAAGCTAAAATAAGCTACTTTTATAATTACTTTTATTATGTATGTTTATATTATATAAAGAAAATATGAATCCTGCAAAAGGCAGAAGTAAGATTAAAAAATATTATAGCGTAGGTAGGAGATGGGGGTATATAATCGGTAGAAGGCTTTCTCAAGTATTATCCAAAATCCTACGCAAGGAAAAATATCAATGCAAAAAATAAATGCATTTATAAATAGTAATTTCAGAAAATGATACAATCGAGGATACAATTTTTATAGGTAGATCAATCTAACCTCAAATCTTTAGGTATAAGTACCAAAACTTTGACATTTCAATTTTACAGCAACTCAAAATGCAATGCTAATAAATAATATTATTTCTACAAAAACTCAGTAGCAGACGAGATAGAATACAAAAGAATTTATCAAACAAAGATTTAATTAGCAAATTATCAATTTAAGTACTTACTTGATTTAATAATCTAAATACAATAAATAAACCTCAAACTCTGCATTGCCTGCTATTTCTTTATTTTTCTATTGATAGTTGTTGAATATGAATATGAATAATATGAACAAAGATAGTCTAACGTAAATTTTCAAATAATAAAGTCATTCAACTAATGCTACAAGTTTTAATTCTGAATTTTCTTTTAACAAAAGTATAGGATATTCAAAATATCAAAAACCCAAATGCAAATGTAAATAAGATTTTAATTATCTAAGCATTTTAGCGCTAGAAAGTGCAATATTCTGGCATTTATAAATAAAAAATATAAAAAAAAATTGAAAACATTCAGAGATTTTAGATAAAATATTAAGCAAAAAATAGGAGCATATACTTACTCTTTGTTTCATTATTTTCATGTAAACACTGCTGCACTACCACGAAGCCACCTGGTCGGACACCTGTTCCATCCTCAATCAGTATTGCTGTCGGCCCCAACACTAGAGACAGAACAGCCATTGTACAGCAAGCATGACTCAGTATTGTTGGTATCCAGCCTTTACTGCCAAGACACATCGATGCCTGCTGACTAAGCTACACTATCCCAATCCAATCATAGAAATCTTCATCAATTCATGCCCAAGTAGATGAAACACTAAAACCGCCATTCATCGACACTAACCATGCATTACGACCGAGAGGAGAAAGCAAGGCTGCTAACAACGAAACAATTGGCAAATCAAGAAGATGTACACTGCATCACTTGAACTATCACTATAACACTTCACAAACACTAGTGATTGCCAATTTAGACGATTTTCTTCAAGAAAAGCCATTAATCGCGCCGTTTCCCGAAGCCTTGCATCGCAACACTGGAATTTGCAACATTTGCAAATTTCAAATAAACCGAATTATCCAATTTAAGGTTAGCTAAAAATGACTCTTGTAGCAACAAAAGAGACGTCTAGCAACAACTAGGGACCACAGAAGAAAAAATGGCTCTATAGGACAACAACCACAGAAGAACAAATGGCTTTATAGGACAACAACCACAGAGGAAGGACCCTATGATATGGAACTAGCGTCCCAAGCAGCAGGTCAGAAAATAAAGGGATACCAAAAATAAGTATGGCATCGGCTGTCTACGCAGTAGGCCTTGGCACCAACATCGACGATGCATTCCGTCGATAGAGCACCCACAGCTACGGCGTGCTTCAACCATTCGGCCAATGGACCCAACCGCGCGTTGGCCCACCATCTAACCATTGACGACACGACAGGACCGTACCCAGGCATGGACTTCATTTTGGTGTAGTGACCAAGTGCAAGCGAAAAGTGTTTAGGGACAATTAAGATGTTTCATTTTATATAAAGTTTGTTTGTTTTGTCGTTGTTTGATATTCAATGATATTTTTTTTTTCTTTATAAATTTAATGCATTTATTCATAAAAGAAGGGAAGTGGAGCCAACTTTTGAGTCAACATTAGAATTTTTTTTTCATACACTTCAATCTTTTAAAGTAAATAATGTAACCTCTACTTCCTTTCTGCCATCGCTGGGGGCCAGCTCTTTTAAGACCGGGGGATGTGTCACGATAGGGAATCATAAGATCATAACATTTCATAAATCAATATATTTTCCATTTTAATATTCTAATCATTATTCGCGTTTACCGCCGGCCATTCAAGGCAACATGAAACCGGCGACAAGTTTATCAAACAAATCTAAAAAGTTGCAATTATGAAATGCTATACGTACATCCCGATCTAGCAATTATGGTGGCGTCATCAAGTCGGTAGAAACAAGGTGTACGACCTAAACCCGTGGTCTTACTAAAGGGGGAAAAATCGCTGACTTGACGAAACTACACATGGTTGCTAGAAGAACGATCGGCGGGCACTAGTGTTCGAGTCCGTGACGCATCCACGTCGAAATATGTGAATTTTTGTTGGTCCCAAATCTCAGCGATGAATCCAAATTTAAGTAAGTATAATTTTATTGTCAATTGTTTTGTAAAGGTCTAAATCCAAGTTTATTATTTTGATTTTCTTATAAGCCCTTCAGGTGATTGTTATTTTTATCATTTCAATAAATTTGTTTTCAAAAACGTTTTGTTTTTCTAATAGCCGCCAAGGTCCCGTGCTACCTTACGTCCCTCGTCACACCCCTAAAATCTGGGCGTGACAGTATTTTGTTGTTAAAAAACATAAACCAATAAACATTTTGTCAAAATTTCACCGTTTTGAACCGAAAATCCATCATCAGTTACTTAAATTCTTTGCAATGCGGTCGTGTTCATTATTATGTTTGAAAAAATAACCTTAAAAACCTTATTTAGTTTGTTACCAAAATATCACTTATTAAAAATATTTTTTTTTGGTATTGTAAATATTTTAGAATCTTTATTTTAAATATAATATTTTCCGAAAATCGATCGGAAATATTGACATTTTTGATAACATTTCTGAAAGAAAAAGTCAATATTTTTTTACACTTAGTCGTTGCTAGGCAACGGAAAATAACTGTTAGGAAATATGTATTATTGTACTGCAAGGAAATATTATTTCTGTACGGCTACTTGTAAACTAAAATGTGTTAAGCTTGACAATTCAATATTACTGTGTTTCCATAGTTACAACACAAATATTTAATGGCATCCTTTATTTGTGAACAAAGTTAATAATATTTATTTCAAAATTTTAACAAGTTGATTGTAATAAGATATGTCCTTTTAATAATTTTCGATTTACGGAAAAATACTATGTATACCTCATAGAAAAAGTCACATTCCCGGACTCCGTATTGTCAGTCTCGGCTTGCGCCTCGCCATACAATCTTTACGGTCGTCCGGGAATATTCAGCTTTTCCTACTAGGTATACAAAGTACAATTTCTGTAAAATTTATTTGTTAATAAAATATTACTTATTCAATTATTTCTGGTTAAAGTAGCATATTTTTAAAGCAATAATGATAATGACCGCATTGCAAACAACTTTAAGTTAATTATAATGGGTTTTCGGTTCAAAACGTTAATTTTGGCAAAATGTTATTGATTAATGTTTTTGGGAACAAAATACTTAAATTTCAGGTGCGTATTTAAAAATGTTGATTTGATATTTGAAAGCTGAAACGGCATTTTTATATTTGAAACTATCTTTAAATGCATTGTCAAAAAGTGCCTGTAGAAAGTGCTTTCCATTTTTCCATATGTTTATAAAAGTAACGTTACAAAAAACAAAGCCTGAAAATTATATTTTCTGTTCTTTTTAGATATCTACAGAAATAGTCGGAATTTTTTGCATCGGCATTAACTTAGTGCCAAATTATGCCACTTTGCCCCAATTTAACCTTTTTCCAAGATCCCAATGGTAAGCATCGAATTTAAGACACCCTGTACCTATTTATATTGTAATGGCGCAGGTCTAGAAATACAGACCAAGATTCTATATTTATATAAATTTTTAAAAAAATCAGAAATATGAATTGAACACTTGATATTCCAAGATTAATATAAATTATATAAAAAAAGTTGTATATTTCAAGAATACTTGCACTTTTCGTCTCTCACTTTGAATGATAGCGATGAATGGAAAAATGATTTTCTAATTTCATTAATACTGAAGGAGCGCGGTGGGATGGAATCAATCTGTCTGATATTTCTGGCACTTAAAAATGTAGTATTTCCAATGGTGAGAGTGATTTAAATCAAGAGAACTAAATTTCTCCATGTTAAATTGCGGTTTTGTTGGCCTCAATTACATATAAATTAAGCAAATTATTGAGTTTTTTTTCTCTAATAGAAAGGATATAAGGATATTTTCATGGAAAAAAAATCGAAGAAAACGAAAATATTAAACACTATTTTTTCTTGAAAAAAATAACTTCCTGGCACACTTCCTGTAGGGTCCAAATTTAAAACCGTTTTAAAAATTAATTAATAACCATGGCCAGGGTTCTGGCCAAGAGAACGAAATGTTTTTGGTTAAATTTATTATAGATAGATATAATTTCACATGGAGCTGGTAATATTTGAGAAGAATTAGGCTAAAGGAAATTGTATATCCCCATTTGAAGCAATTTATTAAAGCAGAGGGTAAAATAGGACCTATTTTACAAACAGTAATAACCTCTTTATAAGATATGCATATCACTCGCGGGTACATTGTACAAACCTCTTGGTGGAGAGCGAACAGAGTGTTAGATTTACACCCGAAAAAAAGTAATAAAAAAAAATCTACCCAATTACTAAAAACTAATAATTTATTTTACCTACATTATGTACAATTTCTTATCCTGTTCTTAACATCTTAGCATCTTTCTTCTCTTGAAGTTCTTTCTTTTGTTGCTCTACTATTGCCGCTCTTTCCTTCAGAAACTCACCATATTCTTTTGGATCTAAATCTCTTACTACATCTATACCACAAGATCTAAAAAAAATCCATTTAAAATAGACAAATATATACCTTGACTTCATTTTTTAAATTTATTTATTTAATACTGTACCTACAAGCTGCATTTTTAAAAAAGTTTTTCAAAATTTATATTTATTTGTTTAAATAATAAATAAATAAATTTAAACTAAAGTAGAGTAAGAAGTACAGAGTAAGAACATCACAGCATATTTGAGAAATAACTTTACTTGAAAAATAGAAGAAAAAATTGTTCTAATTTTTATTAGAAATGATTTTTGATATATTACCTAGATACCTACCTGGCTACACCCACAAACATTTTACATAAGTCTTGCATGGACATTATTTGTAAAGTGGGGTCTTCCCCTTTAATCTTTGCAATTTCGTAGATATGTTTTAGGGTCACTTTTCCAGCAATTTCTACAAAAAAATTGTGTAGGTAATTATATTGCTTAGGGTTTAAATTTAACAACTTACATAGGTACTAAAATATAAGAGGGTCTATTTGAGAGTCAATTAAATAGTGCTAACTTCTCTAATGCCAGATTTGAAAAATGTGCGTTGCTATTGAACTTAGTACCTACTTACCCTTTCCAGGATCCATAGCAGCCCTTTGTATTCCAGCAGCTTGTTTTAAGAAGAAAACTGCTGGAGGCTTATTAATACTCAATTCAAAAGTTCTATCTGGATTTACAGTCATTCGTGTAGGCAAGGGAATTCCATCTTTGATGTCCTTGGTTTTTTCATTAAATTCCTTGCAAAACACTGCTATATTTACACCTCTCTGAAAGAACATAATTAACAACTTTGAATAAACCAAATATATTAAACTTACCTGTCCTAACATAGGTCCTAAAGGAGGCCCCGCAGCCGCAAGACAAGCAGGTATGTTTGTTCTCATTTTTCCATGAATAACTTTTTGTTCTGTTCCCTTTTTAAGGGTTTTCAGTCTTGCTGCCGCTTTGGACATGATTTTATTAAAAAAATAAGAATATAAATTATTTTGGAAAAAGTTTTAGGTTATTTTGAGAAATCTATTCCTTACAGTTTGGTATTTTCAATACACCGCCTGTTTACTATGACATTTGTGTACTGGCGAATTAGCCCCAGCAGTAAAACCCTGTAACATTGTAGAGAGGAGATGATAACTGTGAGGTAACATAACCTCACAAATTTATCGGCAAAATTTATTTACCTCTGATGTTGACAAGATTAAAATTTCAAATTCTAGTGCTCAAACGCTCAGTTCATCATTCATGCACGAAAATACCATTTCATAACACCTACTCTTCAAGTAAAATCCACTTAATACATAAACTATGTTACGAGGTATCTAAAAAGTGCTAGTTAAGTACACACTCGGTCTTACAATAAAAATGGGAGTTCTTTCGAAGTCTTTTTTAGTTTGCATAGAAATCATAAATGAATTATACACGGCAGTGGGTGCAGGAGTTCTGGGAATGTTTGTGCTTCTAAAGCATGGTTTTCAGTCCCACCAAACTATAAAGAACTTAACTGTAGTGGGACTTACAACGGCTAGTCTAGTGTTTGCCTTTAGCCGAGAGAAGTCTAAGTTAACTGCAAATAAAAAAAAAGTTGTAATAATTACTGGTTGTGATTCAGGTAAGAAATAGTTTGGATTAAAAATAATATTATAAATTAAACAAATAAAGATTTTCCTTTCATTTTGTCAGATCCATCCCTAGACGCGCTTCGCCATATCATGGCTCATCAGTAGAGCTAGGATCCGACGAAAGCAAGGAATAACTCAAAACTGCATAAGCAGTATTTGGTGGGACACACCAGTAAAATGTTATTATAAATAAAATTTTATAGATATTCCTGTAAAAGATGGTTTATTTGTCTGTGTGATTTTAAAAATGTAATAAGTTATCTTTATTAGTTGAAAGGTATTCCTTTTTGGGGATTTTCTTAACAAAACTAATGTTTCTTTACGTTTTTTTCAGGATTAGGTTTTTCACTAGCCCAACACGCTGCCGATTGTGGGTTTACTGTAATAGCAACATTTTTGAGTCTTGATTCTAAAGGATCTAGAGAAATTAAGAAATTATATGGAGGATATATTATTCAAATTCAACTAGACATAACTGACAACAATAGTATTAAGAATGCGGTGCAAACCATGGAACACTATTTTAGAAAAAATCCTGGATATAGTAAGTGTAAACAGTTGAATTAGATCAAGGGCAGATATGGGAAGTAATTGTCCCGAAGGAGCTTAGAAAAGTGTTTCAAGCACAAAAGTGCTTCGAAGACAGTGCTTTCAAGCACTTTTAAAATGCAGTGCGCGATAATTAGTAATATAAAAAGTCGTAAAAAGTAATTGGTAATTGAATTTCGGATTTAAAGTGCTTGCAAGCACTCAAAATTACTTTCCTGGGTAATTGATAATTGCAAACATTTAGAATTTTTAAAAGTGCTTCCTGCTTGATGCTGGCGATTACTTTTCCAAAGGGCTTGGTGCTTAAAGCACTTTTTGCGAGTGCTTTGCCCAGACCCGATCGATCAAGGGTTCAGTGAATTTGGTTCCACAAATGAAGACAAAAAGGATATTATTATTTTACAAAGAAAGTTTAGGTAGTTCAGTACCTACCCAATGAATACTTCATTTAGGTTTTCTAGAAATTCCTGAAGAATTAGAGTGTTTAAGTAACTATTTTGCTTCAATAAAACAAGTTAGGATAAATAGTTTATTATACCATACATATATTATTAGTGTATAATTTTTTCTACCATTTGTATGGAGCTTGGTAAGATATGTAGGTACATAAGTTCAAGGTTGTTTTTTAAAAAATCAGATTAGATGATCAGAATATTGAACGGAATTCTCTACATATAAATTTGCACATTTTCTTCCTGTCATATAAATAACAAGCTTAGATTTGTATGAAAATGTAAACAATTTGAATGCAAATTTATTCACCTTTAAATAAGAATAGTAAATGTACTGATATCTCACATATTTTAAAGGCTTTCAATCCAATATTTGAACCTTCAACCAATTTGACGTTTTATTATGTTGTCTGCATCAATACACGACTTTATCTCAATATGTATTCATAATATACAGAGTGTCAAAAATCGGGTACAACAGTTACAATATTTTATTTCAGGTCTACATGCTCTAGTCAATAACGCAGGCGTTATGGTGTTTGGTGAATTTGAATGGCAGACAGAGAAACTGATAAACAATCAAATTTCTGTCAATTTGATAGGTACTTTTATGCTAACCAATGCCTTCTGTCCCTTGCTAAGACAGCATAAAGGTAAGAGAAAAATTGCAAATTAAAATATTTATTTCCTATTATTAATAAGGAAAAAAGTTTTATGATCGACCTTGGTATTATACAGGGTGACCCATAACTTATGGGCCGTAGAGTAACTGGAGATACTAGACATACATCAAACTAAGCTGATTATGTCATATAAGTTTTTTTTTTATAATTAAGATATTAATTTAATTATGTACTATGTTTTTTTATGCTTTGGGATGTTTAAAGGGAAATATCTCGAAAACCGTTAAAGATATTAAGATCAATCAAGTACACCTTTTTGACTCAGAAAATGCTTTTCTTTAAGAAACTATAATTGAAAAACACCTAATATCACAGGTAAGAAAAAAAATCATAGATTTATGAAGCCCAGTGTATGCAACTAGCGCCCTCTAGTTTGAAACTTAAAAATTTCTACAAATTCTTATTTCTTGCTCATAAAAACATAATATTGCCAACTTTCAATTCGATTCAGTAAAAAGTTTTAAAATTATGGCTTATTTTCGAGAATAATCTTTTACTTTCAACACCCTGTATCTCTAGAACGAGTAATAATTCGAAAAAACGTATATGACTTAATCGGCTTAGTTTGATGTCTAGTATATCCAGTTACTCTACGGCCCATAAGTTATGGGACACCCTGTATAGTTTGTCTATACTGAAATTTCAAATGAAAAGTTAGAGCCATTTACTTTTACAAGTTTTATTTTTATTTTTGCTAAAACCCAATTATTACAAATCTGCCAACATTTTTCGTATCTTTTTAATACTGTAATGAGTCATATTACTCTTAAATTCTATCGCTTTTTTAACTTGAACGGAATGCCACCCAAGGATTTGAGCCCAACTGACCTCTTCTAAATCTTTTTCTTATTATTATAAGTTCATGTTTTTCCCTTTTCTTAGGTAGAATTGTAACAATATCTAGTCATTGTGCTCTGGCGAATTTACCCGGTTTGTCAGTATACGGGGCTACCAAAGCAGCCTTGAGTTCCTGGTGTGATGGATTAAGAGTGGAGATGGCCAAATACGGGGTACAAGTTGTTACTTTCATACCAGGTAAATAAAAAAAAGATTGGGACATAATTGAAAAGTGAAGCATCAAGAAAAATCTTATGTATTTAGCAGTGGCCGCGCCATGATTTTTGGGATGGGTGGGAACAAGTAGGCCTGATGATTTTAGGGTAGGCACTACCCAAATAAAAAACACACATTCTATCGCCATAAACGAAACACAAAACTCCCCTCTTGAGGGAAGGGGGGGGGGGGGGGGGGCACTGCCCACCCTGGCCCCGCCGCTGGTATTTAGGAAACTTACTATGCTCAATGTTAATACAAATATACAGGGTGCTACAAATTCGTGTGCGTACATGGGGATCTCGAAAACGGTAAGAGATACGAAGATGGTTAAATTAAGGCAAAGTTGGGGCTTAATAATTTGGTGAAAAAAAATTCATACCTTCGGAGATATCCGAAAAAAATCGAAGTTTTTAGTTTTGGTTATAAATTTTTTGCGCCTTAATTTTTGACTTGGGAAAAAAACAGAAAACACTTTCTCATAGCCGTTCTTTATGTTCTACAAGATGACGTTATTAGTTTTTAAATTCAACGTTTCGTTCTTTAAATACCAGTCTTAAGTCAATTTTTTTAAATACGGACCTGGAATTTTAAAAAATGTTTAGGAACTTCTACGCTTTGGAAATTTAATACAATTTAAAGATTTTTAAAACTTTAACGTTTTGTCACCAAATATCACAGCATTAATATTTCATATTATTCTTTCTTTACTATTACGGCCCTGGCAATTATTTCTATGATAACTAAAATATTAAAATTACATTACAGAAAGTTATGGCGTTTAGGCCGTTTTATTTCAATAAGAGTTACCGTAACAATACTCTAGGAAGTAAGTAAGTTTCTAAGGCATGAGAAGTAATTCTATTTTTTATTAGTATATTATATTTATTTTATTAATATAACGTCTTAAGTCCTATTGTTTTTGCCTTAGACCTAGACCGAAATACTGTAATACAGAAAAAAAGTATTGCTCCCGAGTAAAGAAATGGTAACTGGAGTGTTACCCTAGTTATGTTACTGTAATGCGCCTAAATTTCAATTTTTTTTTACTATTTATAAGAGTCTGATAATGCCAGTTTCTGGCGAAACATGTAACAAAAATAAACAGACAAAAAAATATTTGAGGCCGAGACTTTTGGTCTTTTCTCTTGCAAAACATCAAATATCAGGCTTTTTGAGTAAAAATGGACGGATTTTTCAAATCAGAAATCTTTTTTTGGCTTGGTTTGGCTCTAAATTAAAGGACCATAATGACAAGAAGATAATTTGAAAAATTGTGTTATTAGATGACAAAACGTTAAAATTTCAAAAACTTTAAATTGTATTAAATTTGTAAGACTTAGAAGTTCCTAAAACTGTATTTAAAATTCCAGGTCCGTATTTATAAAAAATGATTTGAGGTTGGTATTTAAAGAACGAAACGTCGAATTTTAAAACTAATAACGCCATCTTGTAGAACATAAAAGACGACTATGAAAAATAGTTTGTTTTTTTTCCAAGTCAAAAATGAAGGCGCAAAAAATTAAAAACCAAAAATAGAAATTTCGGTTTTTTTCGGAATTCGGAATATGTATTAAGAATTTTTTTTTACCAAATTATTAAGCCCCAAAATATGCAACTTTGCCTTAATTTAACCATCTTCGTATCTCTTACCGTTTTCGAGATCCCCTTGTACGCACACGAATTTGTAGCACCCTGTATATGTTTACAATTTTGTCTTGTCTTTATTTTATCTAGGATCTTTCACCTCTGAAAGCAACATTATGGGCCGTCAACTCCAAAACGTCCAGGAAATGCACGACCATTTCTCAGAAGAACAACATCGTTTCTACCACGATTATTTCAAAAACTACAACATCTATCTCTCGTTCCTGACTCCCCCCATCGAGCCTCAAAAAGTTAAAGACGAAAAACTCTATGAGGTATTCGAGGGGACGTTGCTCGATAGGAACCCAAATACTGTGTATAAACACGAACCCTTGAGGTATAAATGTTACCACTACATTTTTAAATATAGCCCTACGTTTTTGAGGGATTTTTTCGTTGTTAAATTCATGCAGATGCCGGAGTACGAAACGAGTTCGCCTATTGAAGAGGATTTTTCGGATTATCCGGCAGAATACGATTAAATACAATTAAGGGGAGAGAGAAAAATGAAAAATAAAACCAAGTATTGTTATGGTTCCTTAGCTGTACAGGGTGTCCCAAATTCGTGGGTATATCAGAAACTATAAGAAATACAGTATCGGTCAAATGGTGGCAAAGTTGCGGAAGTATGTGCCCGTTAATATCGTAAAAAAATTTTAGTTTTCTTTTTTCTTTTTTGAAATAAGCAAAAAAAAACAAAAATTTTGAGTTTTTGTTTTTTTAATTTATTTGACTTTTTTTAACCACTACAGAAAAACAAATTCAATTTTGTTGAAGCAACTTTTTTAGCTTTACATTATCGTGTTTTTAGAATTTCGGTTCAACATTTCATTTTTGTGGAACTGTTATCAAATTTAATTTTTTTAATACGGACCTGCATTTTTTATTTTATTTTTTGAAATCTCTTTAAGCTCCAAATTCAATCATTTATCATAGTTAATACTTGTTAGACGTTTTGATGTTATCTTTACATCATCAGGAATTTAATAATTACTTTTAAATAAATACTGCCCTGGTGTCAGTTACTTAACAATTTTTACCAAACACAACATGCAAATAAATGCGGAATTTAACAGTTATAGAATAAATTAACTCTATTTCTAACTGTTAAATTCCGCATTTATTTGCACGTTGTATTTGGTAAAAATTGTTAAGTAACTGACATCAAGGCCTTATTTATTTAAACGTATGTAATTATCAAATTCCTGATGATGCATGTACAGATAACATTAAAACGTCTAAAAATTATTAACTGTGCTACATGGTGGAATTTACAACTCAAAGAGATTTCAAAAAATAAAATAAAAAATGTAGGTCCGTATTTAAAAAATTAAAGTTTATAACAGTTCCACAAAAACGAAACGTTGTAACGAAATTCTAAAATCACATTAAAGGTTGGAAATAATAATATTTCTTGAATGGTAGAAGATTTTTGGACTTGCATTGTCTATATTTGCTTTAAATCACAACATTTCAACTGGTAAGCATCTCTAGTTGAAACGTTATGATTTAAAGCAAATATAGACACTGCCAGTCCAAAGCTTTTCTATCATACAATGTTGTATTTGTTTTTCTATAATGGTTAAAATAAGTTAGAAAAATTTAAAAAAACAAAAACTCAAAATTTCATTTTTTTTTTCGAATATTTCAAAGTAAAATTTTTTTTTCTACGATATTACTGGGCACAAAATTCCGTAACTTTACCACCATTTGACCGATGCTGTATATTTTATAGTTTCCGAGATACCCGTGATGAGCATCGAACGTGGACACCTTATACATGAAGTTTTTGCATGGTTTGCGTGACGCATTTGAGAAAAAAAAATTAATAACTTGCCATTTGATGCTACTACAATAACAATAATAACTTATTCTGTAGAGAATTATATTTTTATTGATAAAACGGTTGTTGTCTAACAAACTGTTTCAGTACGTCAAAGACTGCAAAAAGGAATTTTGTATTGTCTTGAAAACTATGAATATAAAGTGCGTAACAGATATCTCTGGTGGGATTTTGTTATTCAAATTATTTACGAACAGTTTATTCTATAAAAATATTCTCCAGGACAAAGTTGTAGAAAATTTAATGATATTTAGTCCACGCCAGGTTGACAAAAACGACAATTAAAATTTTAAATTACCTTTTGCAAACATTGTGGTACAAAATTGTATTTTTAAATAATGTTTCCGTATTTAATTATTTTTTTGTATTATTTAACATAAAGATGTCAACTGGTAAAGGAACTCTAACAAGAGGTCTCCTACAATCTCTATATTTGTCTGCTGTCTTAGCCATTCTTTGTTAAACCTTGACAACTGTTTTTTAAACGTAAGAAATAGATTTTACATAAAATATTGATCCTGTGCTTCGTAATAATGAATTTGTATAAAAATCTCTAAGGGTAAACTGATGTAATTTCCTTATAATTATGTATCTTAATACATTATTTGTAAAAAAAAATAATTGTATGTTTTTAGTTAGTTTAAACGTAGAGTGTCCAAAATCGTATGCAATATAGTGGAAGTACTTTATCACACAGTTGTTTGATTCAATGTAAATTTACTTAAACTAAACACCAAAGAGGCCAAGTTCATGTTGATTGGTGAGTAAATATCAAAGCCAATTTGAGCAGAGTTAACATAGGTCGTCCTCCGCTACGACTCACTAGTGACGACTGATTCGCTAAGATATGTATAGTGATTTTTGAGCATGTTTGTTTTCTTAAAAGCTACACAGCCGCTGAGCCGCCTGTACATGTCTTGGCAAGTCAGTCGTTGCCACTGGGTTGTAGTCGTTATAGCGACCGTGGAGGAAAACGTACCTTAAGCTAAGGGTAGGGAGATGGGCGGTAATACTATTGAAGTGGTGGAAAAGAATTAAATATCTTTGACTTCTTTTTGACAAAGTGTCTTAATTTTAAGGATCATATTTTATTCATCATTTAAAAATCAAAAAAGTACTTATGCCCGGAATTAATACAAGTATGTAGAAGATGCTGTAAAATTTAACTTTATATGTACATATATGTATGTTGATTTGTTATTGAAATTGTGATTTGTGAATGCAAAATTAAATCTAAAATCGTATATTGAATTACTGAAGATTTAAAGTAGGTTCTATGCGAATGGTTTTAATGTGGTAAATATCAGGGGCTTATTTAAGGGGCAAAGCGGGCAAAAAAATATTGTATATATATACGGAATACCCATAATACACTGGTATGCTATTCTGCATAAATTCTCTATTAATTTAAATAATAATTAATTAAAATATAAAATGGTGGATGTGTCACTATATCTTATTTGGTCTGTGGGTGGTCCCCCCCCCCCCCCCCCCCCCCACACACCCTATCCCCTA
The DNA here is from genome assembly GCA_935413205.1 of Polydrusus cervinus. Taxonomy (NCBI): domain Eukaryota; kingdom Metazoa; phylum Arthropoda; class Insecta; order Coleoptera; family Curculionidae; genus Polydrusus; species Polydrusus cervinus. Next base: position 7,363,771 of record OW284510.1, read on the forward strand.
TACCTACTTTCTGGGTATGTCTATTTGTAAAATATAAATGTACGTGCATATCTTTCCACATAATTCATCTGTATAGATGCATTAACAGCATGTTTTTGAAATTGTAGCAAAATGAAATGTTTATTTGTTTTTTTTTAAATATATGTAGTATCTTGAGATTCTATTGTCCCAATATTATCAAAAAAAATTTATTTTTAAAAAGCATAGCATTTATTTGTTAGGCCATTAACCATATTTTGCGGTAATTCATAAAACTGACAAAAATTAAACTAAAAACTAACTTATTTATTTTAGCATTTTCGTCACTTCCATTGCACTTATGAGTGTTACAAAAACAAAGTTTTCTTTTTCCTTTTAAATGAACGCATCCATTCTTTAGCTCAATGTTTCCATCGCCCTGCGAGTCCACACAACCTCTTCTCGTCTCCCTGTGTTTCTTTGTCTCAATAACATCCAAGAAGCAAAATGAATTTCTATTCGGTGGACACACGAAAAGTCTTTGAATTTTGTCTTCAGGCTTTGCATATTGGAAAACTTTCGCATCACAAATTGGTAACAAATCGGAGTATGAGGAATTGCACTGATAGCAAACAAGGCTTTTTGCATGTGAAACATCTAAATCAAAAAGTTTGCTATTGAATTTCTCGCGGACTTGAAGGGATAATTTAAAAATTATGCTTATAACTAGCCAGTAAAAATGAATTTTGACAAAATCAAATATTTGATTGCGACTTTTTAAAATGTCGCGCCAAGCATCTCATTTTTTATATTTATATGTTGTTTATTTAACCACAGACGATTAATAGGTTACAGACAATATTTCCTCTGTGATAAAAACATATCTAGCCCTCATGATTAGGACCACTTCGAAGCAGGTAAACGGCTAACTTCACTATTAAGCGATCTATCAAAACAGCTGATTGTCAAACAAATCGAGTTGTCAAATACGTGGCCCCAAAATTATTTATGTTTTTTACCGCACAATAGCATTTTAAAGTTAATTTATAAGACTAAACAATCCATTCATAAACACATTTGTGCATTATGGGGCTATGCAAGTGTCCGAAACGACGAGTAACCAATCAGTTCTGTTTTGAACATAGGGTGTGTGTTTGTGAGAACTGTATGGTAACCAACCATCCCATTGTGAGTATTCTTGGTAAAGCTTGGCACGGCTGCAATATCTTATATTTCATGTATCTTTTTTAGTGCGTAGTACAGTCCTATCTACAGTGGTTACAGGATAGTGATTACAATTCTATTTGTGAACTATGTTCGAAGGATCTAAATGTGGAGGATAGTATTCGGTTAACTTGCTATCGTAAGTATGTCCTAAATATTCCTTAAACAGTTAAAACTGAATTAGCTTTCGCGTCAAACCCATTATTGGTAATCTATTATTTAAAAAATAAGTATTTGTTTAAGTATTGCAACAATAATGAACCTTAATAATCTTTATTATATACTATTTTTAGATGTCTTTCATTGGTCCTGTTTGGACCACTATTCAAGACAGTTACCACCTACTACAGCTCCGCGAGGTTATGTTTGCCCTGCTTGCAAAAGTCCCTTATTCCCAGCCCCCAATTTGATTAGTCCAGTGGCAGATGTATTAAAAGAAAAATTGGCTGGGGTTAACTGGGCTAGAGCAGGATTAGGATTACCATTGGTATGTATAAGTATACCAACTACTTTAGTTTGTAAAAATCATGAGAAGGACAAGGGAAATCGTGTATTATCACAGGGTTGCCAGTAAATTTTATATTAATTTTTTTCCCAAAGTTATTTTTAGTGAAAAGTTAATTATTATCTGTGTAGACACATTATTCTAAATATTTTTCTTATAATAATATATATATATATTGCCAGTAACATTTACATAGTAAATATTGGCGTCATAGTCATGTTGAAAACAAAAAGTGAGAAATTAACCAATATTTTAATTTATTATAATATTATGTTTAACTTCTGTCAATATATTTCACAATTATTTGGCGAAGCAGCCGAAAAGAACCAAATTTGTAACATCAGCAAATAAAAATCCCTGATTTCGTACAGTTTGGAGCATGGAGGCCATTTTAACTGGAAAAGAAGTAGACCTGAACTCTTCTCAAGTAAGTAAAGAAATGGTTCAAAATTATACACACTTTAGGTATGCCCCTGTGACGACCGTAGATGTTCAAAGAACTTTTCCAAAAAAGCATGTCTTCGGGGGATCAAAGAAGAAGTTTATTAAGGAAGATAAATAAACATATTTACTATATTATAAATATTGAAAATAAACTCTTATTATTATTAAAATGAATTTTTAGTAATAGACGTTCTACTTTAAGTTCTGAACATTTAGAATATCTTCTTGTTATATAAATATCATCAATGAAATGTAAAACGAGAGCCATAAGGTCAGCTTACTGAGCCCGACCCTATATTTTCAACAGAAATATGCGCTTGTCCAAGTTCTAATCGTGAGTAAAATAATATAGTAAGTACTAATATTAAAAATACATTTTTAATTATAAAGTATTTCTCTTAATTTTTAGTTGTCAGAAGAGAGAGAGGTAAAATCGATAATTAATCATGTAAGTTCATCAATATCACAAACACCCAGGTCCACACCGAGTCCATCACATTCTGTCGTCAATGTAGATGACCATGGAGCTTTCAATAGGATAGATAGTTACCATGGTGTATCTTCCAATAGAAAAACGTTTCAAGTAAGTAATTTTATTATAGTTTTTTCCATATTATCTGTAAAACTATTGTTTTGTAACCAGTAAAAGCACTTGATGATAAAATGATATTGAACTTTCGACTTTAGGATATTAGGGAAGTCAAGGCAACCAGTTTTGACCATGATGATGACAAATATAAAAGAAGACCGGTGTCGGAGTTAATAAGCACCTGGTGGAAGTAAGTTATTTTTTAATACTTTCTTTTATTAGATTCAACATAATCATGAGAAATATAATAAAAATATTTTAAAGTTTATAATGTTACCACAAGAGGGCGTTACATGGTACAATGAATTAATTTGGTTCTCATCAATTTTTGATCAGAAGCTTATAAAGCTCTCAATTATTATGCCTAAGGAAATGCAAAAAATACAAAAATTCGATTTTGCAAGAACGAAAATGTTTGACTTTACAATATTTTACAAACTGTGGTGTTATGGAGGTTACTTATTTATTATACAGGATGCTACAAACTCGTAAACGGTAACAGATACAAACATGGTTACATTGAGGGAAAATTGCGTATTTTGGGGCTTAATAATTTGGTGAAAGAAAATTGCAAATATTCTAAATACCTTCGGAGAAAAAACCGGAATTTTCAGTTTTGGTTTTTAATTTTTTGCGCTTTTAATTTTGACTTGAGAATAAAATAAAAAACACTATTTCATATCCGTTTTTTATGTTCTACAAGATGACGTTATTTTTGAAATTCAACGTTTCGTTCTGCAAATGCCTTAATTAATGCTTAAGTTAATTTTTTTTAATACTGAATAGTCAGGACCTTTATGATGTAAAAAGATAATTTAAAAAATGTGATAACTTTTAAATTGTGTTAAAGGACCCCACACAAAGCTTATGCAAAATGGCTTTAAGCTAATTTTTCTGAATTTTTAGTATTGTCTAGATCTTGACGTCCTGATTAAAAGTGTCCATGGCTGTAATATAATCCTATGACTAGTTTTTGAGTTATGGCCTTTTAAAGTTGGCAACTTCTTACTTTGATATTTTATGCATTGTCTGGAGTTTTCACTTGTTTCTTAAAAACTATCAACTTTTTTTTTATTGATGGAAAAGTAGGCCTTAGTTTTCTTTCACTTATATAGAAATAAAATATGTACAGGATGTTGAATAATTTATAGACGGATTAAATAAATAGTAATATTAAAAAAGTATGAGAATCCAAAAAAAAATTTTACTCATTTTTTGAATTTTGAAAACAAACGGCTAGATTTTGTTCATATTTTATTATCTTGGTATAGGTTGACGTAGAATATATTGCCGGGTATTTTATTTAAAAAAAAAAAAATGAAAATTCACCTGAATACGTAATAAACGACTTTTAATTGATTCAATTAATTATTATGCCAATTTGTAACACTTTTCTTTGACAATAATTATTCTCTAACACATTCTTATCTTAGATATACAGGATAAACCAGTTACAATGATTTACACAAGTGAAAACTCTTAAAAATTGGAAAATTAAAAAATGTTTTTTTTTTTATCAAATGACAAAATATTATTGTTAAATTATAAAATATTTTTTTTGCCAGACATTAGGTCAATTTAAATGCTTTCAGAAAAAGAGCCAGTGTGAACCTTACAGTAAATTAAAAAATATATTTGAAGAAATAGTCCATACTTAAAGTGGAGTGGAAATTCCAAAAAACGTGGTGGCGATCGTGCCTAATTTTATTTAATCCATAAGATTTTTTGGAAAAAAAAGTTCTTTATTCTACAAAATGCTAAATAAAATTAGCAAAATCTACATTTTCCAATTTTTTTATTCTTAAGTAATAAATCGACATGTGGTATTCATCTGACGAACCTTGTCAGAACTGCCACTTTAAACAATAACCCAAATATTTTAACATAATTTATAATTTCATCTTCCTCACACTTCAGTTTTCTGTTATGACCAACCTTCAATTTCTCGATTAATTATTAACTTTTCTTTTCCACATTTTTCCAACCATTCTTCTCAGACAGAGATGTTATATTTTTTATTCTGCATATTATAAACTTTTACAGTGCCATGAGCCTGAACCCCATATATTTTTTATTGTTACAATACCACGTGTGTATTAGTTTTCTCACAGTTCTATTTACTGAACTTACTATTTTGATGCTCCGTTAAGGTGATATCTATTAGTTTCTTCTTTTTTCATTCATTCTCCTGAAGATGAATGCTTCTGCATTCGAAACATGTACAGATAAAAAGTTTCTCTGAACATACGAGATTCTTTAATTTAATATAATAGTGGAGGAAGACTTTGTGTTCTTATTTCTTTCCTTCTAAAAAATATATATTCATAAAATTAAAACAAGAATAAAAACACTTATAATATTTAACTTTAGAACAATATATAAATTATGAAAAAAAATACATTTTGGTATGACTATATAATATAAACGTATCATGAATAAGAGCCAAGGTATTTTACCCACAACCACACACCCTGTATATCTAAGATAAGAATGTGTTAGAGAATAATTATTGTAAAATAAAATTGTTACAGATTGGCATAATAATTAAATTAATCAATTAAAAGTCGTTTATTACGTTTTCAGGTAAATTTTCAATTTTTTTTGAAAAATAAAATACCTGGCAATATGTATATTCTACGTCAACCTATACCAATTTTTTTCATCCATAGCTTGGTACTACAAAATATTAAAATATGAACAAAATCTAGACGTTTGTTTTCAAAATTCAAAAAAATGAGTAATTTTTTTTTTTGGATTTTCATACTTTTTTAATATTATTATTTATTTAATCCGCTTATAAATTATTCAACATCCTGTACATATTTTATTTCTATATAAGTAAAAGAAACCTTATGGCCTACTTTTCCACGGATAAAAAAGTTGTTAGTTTTTAAGAAACAAGTGAAAACTCCAGACAATGCATAAAATCTCAAAGTAAGAAGTTGCCAACTTTAAAAGGCCATAACTCAAAAACTAGTCATAGGAATGTATTACGGCCGTGGACACTTTTAATCAGGACGTCAAGATCTAGACAATACTAAAAATTCAGAAAAATTAGCTGAAAGCCATTTCCCATAAACTTTGTGCGGGGTCCTTTCTAAAGCTTAGAAGTCCCCGTAATTATTTAAAATTTCACGTCCGTATTTAAAAAAAATTGACTCTAGGTTGGTGTCTAAAGAACGAAACGTCAAATTTTAAACATATTAACACTATCTTGCAGAACATAAAAAACGGCTATAAAAAAGTGTTTTTTGTTTTTTCTCAAGTCAAAAATGAAGGCACAAACCCAAAAGTATAAAGTTTCATATTTTCCGATATCTCTGAAGGTATTCGGAATATTTACAATTTTCTTACACCAATTTATTAAGTCCCAAAATACCTCCCTAAATTTAACCATCTTGATATTTTTTACCGTTTTCGAGATCCCCTTGTACGCACCCGAATTTGTAGCACTGTATACCTAAACCCGTAAATCCTAATTTTAAAACAAACTGCAGAAAAATATTTTTGTATGTCATTTTGTTATAGAAAAATTCCTCAATTCTAAAATAAATTAAAAGTGTTTGCATATTCTCGCAAACGGTTAAAGTTACTGAACGAGTTCAGTTAGCAACAATACCGTCTGTGTTGTCTACCACTCCAAACATCTATATTGTTACAGAATAACCTTTGGAGCTCCACTACGGGCAAGAGGAGGCAGATCGAAATACAGAAAGTACTGCATGCTCGGAACCTTAATTATTTTAGGAATAATATTGTTTTTGTTTCTAATGTCACGACTAGGCAGATATTCAACTGATAACGATCCTAATTTTGACGTGGCGAATAATCAGTTTATAAATGTTGCGGAAAACTGAAATATTAGCATTGCATCGATTGGTTTTAGGACAAGAATAAACAGTTTTTGATAAATATGACCTTATTAACATCTTAGGTCAGAAACATTGTTGTTAGTGGTTTTTATGTATATATTTTTAAAACAATCTTATATTAAAAAACAATGGTTTTTATTAAAATAATAGAAATAAGTCAAATAAGATACAATTAATAAATATTTACAAAAAAAAAATTAAATGATTGCTGTTTACCATAATATGTGCAGGGTGAGTCAACCCGATAGAGTAAAGTTCATTTTCTCCTTTATATATACAAAAGTTGTAGAGATTATTGAGGTGCACATTTTAAAATTATATTGGAGTATACGGGGTGGCCCAAAAAAACGTGACGAATATAATTTATTATTTTTTAAATAGAACACCCTATAATTTGTAAGTAAAATTCTAGTAGTAGAGTATTTTGTATAAAGTGGCGGCTCATCAAGTGAAGTAGGTGAAGGGGCTCTTCACCAAAAAAAAATAAAACTAGGAGAAAAGTATTTCGACAATATTAAATAATATTGTACCAATACAACTACCAATTTAGCCCTTAGATAATAATTATGTTCGAATTAATAATATTAATCGAATACGAATGTAGCTATGCATAATAGGGCCACGGTTAACTCCGATGGACAATTGTAAACACTCGTGCATTTTGGCGCGCCTCAGCCGACCGTGTCCGTTAGCTCAACGCAAGTGAAAACTAACGTCCAACATGGCTTTGATATTCACCGTTGCTATGGTTACGTGACGTCAGTCACGCAAACAGCATGTAACAATTTGCATTATGATGAAGGGCAATTTAAAAATAGATCAGTCGTATGCACCTTTGTTTTAGCATTGGTTCGCCTAACCTTAAGGTATTTATTTTGAGGCTTCGCGAAACGTACGGTTATAGATATCGTTTTACGTGATTTACTGCGTGATTAAAAAGTTTTGTTTTTATATTTCAGTTAATTCAGTAGTGTACGTACCTACTTAGTTGTGTGTTTTAAAAATGAACCCAATTAATGACATAGTTTGTAATTTGTTGGAAACTCCATTCAGTTGTTGGACAGATGAGGATAAGAAATACGTTTTGTTACACGGGTTTTTAGTCAATGTTTGTATAAGTACCCGCACTATACCTAGCTCTTCACGATTTTTTAAGATCGCGAGCCACCACTAGTGTCATAGGTCCAGATTCAATTGTTTTTGAGATATTAACGTTTAAAATATGGAGTTTTCATACTTTGACAGGCTGAAAATTGGAACGGTTCAGCTCCTCCCTATCTTAGTTTTTTATTCTCCACCTAAAAGTGGCAACTTTTGGTTTAAGATGTAAAACCAAAAAAAAAACGGTTAAAAATATTAAATCCAAAGTTGTAACATTTAGATAAAGAATAAAAAACTAAGACAGGGAGGGGAAAACCATTTTTCTCTAAGATGAACCGTTCCAATGTTACAGGCTGTCAAAATCTGAAAATTCCATATTTTAAACGTCAATAATACAACATATAGGGTGTTCCATTTAAAAAATCCTAAATTATATTCACCACGTTTTTTTGGACTACGTATACTATCCAATATCATTTAAATGTGCAATGATCTCTACATTTGTACGCTTTTTACCTCTTTGTTCGCTGCTGCTAGAGCTATTCCCGAGGCGACCTACAGCTTGACGTGGGTTCCGAACCACGATCCACAGTCATGCGATACTCCCCACGCCTTTTTCTGCACCCCACGAAATGTCCGATCTCATTCGGTCTGGTTACCGGCGTGAATGGGGTGAGTTGGAAGATGATACATTTTAAACTCTTCCCTGCATTCTTAAACCTGCTAAATTTCGGACATACTTTTTTTTATTGTGCCCACTCCGGGGATCGAACTCGGAACGCCACGGTCGAATGCCAGTGACTCACCGCTGAGTCACCGCCACAGTTAACATTTGTATTTCTAACTTTTTCTAATTCTTGAGACAAAGGATAAAATTAATTTTACTCTATCGTTGACTCACCCTGTACAGGAAAAGTTTATCAATATTATTTCTTTACATTTTTTTTTCTATTTTAACTTTTTATTTGCAAAGGCGCAAATAACAATACAAAAAATAGGTTTAACTAGAGATTTAAACCTTTACTTATAGCGATTTCGGTTTACAGATCTCGGGCACTCTGAGAGCGCTCTGTGACGTCATAGATCTGCCCGAGATCTGTCATAGCCATATAGTGAGATATCTCGATTTCGATAATCGAACACGCAAATCTCGGGGAGAGCACTCTCACAGTGCCCGAGATCTGTAAACCGAAATCGCTATTAAAAACAAGAGGAAATTAAAAAAGTTATACCGAGTGTTACAAATTTGATGCTCACCATTGGGATCTCGTACGGTAAGATACCGCGAACGTTAAATTGTATTCTTTCAAAAGTACACTGGAATTGTTTCCTCTAACTTCGTACAACCCGCTGCACTCTATATGAAAGCGATGAGTCTCTGACAGTCATTTTGGACTTGGATATACTTGTCTTTTCTTTACCGTGTGCGATTGCACTGGGCAACAAATTTTAACTTTTTTTGTTTCCTGAACAAAACCTATATTTTTTGGTAACTAAAATATACCTGAACGGCAGTAGAGTTTTGGACTCTTGCATTGTCGCCACGTTTTAACTGGAGATACGTTGTGATTCAAAACAAATAAAGACAATGCAAGTCCAATATTCTACTGCCGTTCAAGAAACGTCATTGTCTTCAACCTTAAAATATACCCATTAAAGACTTTGGCTCGCAAAAAAATTTGAGTTATATTTGTTACAAAATTTAATTTATTCATATACAGTGAACATTATTATTGGTTCAATAAAAGCAATTAAATAGCACATTTTTATCATTGAATCCAAAGTTTAGACACTCATTTTGCGCTTCTTAGCCTGCCTTTTGAAAACAACCTGAGGCTTTTTACTGGGAAGTTCACAGACAAAATGGTTAGATCAGAATCAAATCAAGCGTATGTTCCTGAGGTAGATTAGGTACAGGCAACTCGTCACTGAGGCGTAGTTCATAGGAATAGCGCGAAGGGCATCCTACGCTTTTTTTCTACTTGGCCAGCCGCGAATGTTGGACGCACATTTGTAGCAGCAAATATGGAAAGCCCAATTTTTATCCTGATCTTCAAGTTTGCAGCCAAAATACAAGTGGTAAGCCTTTTTATTAAATGGCTGCTAAGAGTACGTTTTTGTTTCACAAAAGTCACTTCACCGCATATTAAACAATAATGATCTGGTTTATTTACACAAAACTCGCGACATGTTGCTCAAAACCCTCTCATTTCTTTTCTAAATACAACTAACAATTTATGATTTATGGTATATTATGTATTTAAACCCCTTATAAAGTATACCTGTTATAATACTCCAGTTATTTCTTATTTAATTTATTTAATTGTGGAATTTTTCCAATTAAGGGCAGGTAATTATCATAATTAGCATGGATCTATAAGACCGGAGCCCGCCGAGACTTATGCAAGACAGAATTAATTTATAATAAAATTTAATCAAGATTTTGCTATTTTGTTTGGAAACTTGTTTTGCTGTTCTCCCGTGTTATTTAAGGAACTCATCTCCTCTTAACTAACTTCTAGGCCAGGATATCTGCTATAGTTTTTAGTTTCATTTCATTTCATTCCAGGGCTGTCAGAAGCCTCTAAAGGGACCTTATACAAATACGAAGAACTTTTTAATAAAGACCCGTTTAGCGAAGAAACTATAGCCTGCGGCAACGCGCTCATGATAGCACTGAGCGAAGCTCGAGAAAAAAAGTGGATAGACACTCTTGAGCGAATGGATATGACGCACAGCAGCAAGATGGCTTGGAACTTAATCAAAAAGCTAAATGGAGATCCAAAGCAAAACAAAGCGCCGTCAAATGTAACTGCTAACCAAGTAGCTCACCAACTGCTCCTCAACGGCAAACCGGACAAAAAATGCAAGAAAAAACGCATCAATCGGTCTCCTACAACCGAGGAAAACCACTTCAACACGCCCTTTACCATTAAAGAGCTAAAAAAAGGGATAAACTCACTGAAAAATGGTAAAGCAGCAGGAGAAGACGACATCTGTGTAGAGCAAATCAAAAACTTCGGAACAAAAGCAAAAAACTGGATCCTGAAACTTTTTAATACCTGCCGAGCCACACTACAGATCCCAAAAGTCTGGAGAAAATCGAAAGTCGTAGCACTACTAAAACCCAGGAAATACCCTGAATCTCCAAAAAGCTACCGCCCCATATCGCTCCTCTGTCACCTATACAAGCTATACGAAAGGCTAATCCTCCAACGACTAGAAAGGGTTGTCGACTCAAAAATCATCCCACAGCAAGCCGGTTTTAGACCTGGGAAGTCTTGCACTAGTCAAATACTAGCTCTGACGGAACACATCGAAGATGGCTTCGAGAAAAAACAAATAACAGGCCTGGCACTTGTCGATCTAAGCTCTGCGTACGACACCGTCAATCACAGAAACTTGATGTATAAAGTCTATGACACACTGAAAGACTACCAACTTGTTCAAATAATAAAATCCTTACTACAAAACAGGCAATTCTACGTTAGTCTTGAAGGCAAAAAAAGCCGTTGGCGAACCCAGAAAAACGGCTTGGCTCAGGGCAGCGTACTAGCACCAATCCTCTTCAATCTCTACACCAATGACCAACCAACACCAGTTTTTACCAGAAACTTCGTGTATGCCGATGACCTGGGCATCACAGCGCAAGGTTCAAATTTTGGAGAGGTAGAGCAAAAACTGGAAGCTGCTTTGAGCATGATGTCCACTTACTATCAGGACAACTCTCTAAGACCGAATCCCTCCAAAACCCAAGTCAGCGCCTTTCACCTCCACTCCCGACAGGCAAATAGAAAGCTCAACGTTACCTGGGATAACAACAACCTAGAGCACACAGATAAACCTACCTATCTTGGAGTCATACTAGACCGCTCCCTAACATACAGGTTCCACTGTGAAAAAACGCGGAAGAAGGTGGAGGCGCGAAATGGCCTTCTGAGGAAGCTCAGATACAGCAAGTGGGGTGCAAGACCAACAGTACTAAGGACATCTGCGCAGGCGTTATGCTTTTCGACAGCGGAATATGCCTGCCCAGTGTGGAGCAGATCCACTCACGCCAAAAAAGTAAATGCCAGTCTGAACGAAACATGCAGGCTTATAACCGGCTGCATGAAACCCACGCCACTGGACAAACTATACAAAGCCTCGGGCCTCTCGGACCCTGACTCACGTAGAACAGCCTACGAACACACCGAGAGAATCAAACAGACCTTCGACGAACGTCACTCACTATTCGGACACGAGGCGCAACTGGGCAGACTAAAATCAAGAAGGCGCTTCCTGGGCACGCCACTGGATGAACCACCCGCCTGTTATCCAATAACAGAACTCCCACCGAGCGGCGCATCAAGCGACTGGACAACCTGGAGAATGCTGAATCGTGTCAGAACTGGTGTTGCCCCTGTCAAGACCAATCTCATTAGGTGGGGCCTGCTGGATAGTAATGACGACAAGTGCGACTGCGGAGCTATACAGGATATGGAACACCTACTCATCTGTCCCAACTGCCCACATAGATGTAACCTCGATGCTTTATGGACAAACAATCAACAAGCATTGGACATAGCCCGACACTGGGCTCAGAAATTGTAGTTTTCCGGACTCGAAAAAGTAAAGTAAGTTTAGAGCGTGTTTTACGTATACATGCAGAGCTGCAAAATTTTTAGTCTAGCCGCGGGAAGCTCTGCGTTTGCTGGTCTGTCTTTTGTGTTTAAGTTATTGAGTTTACTGTTTTGTTTTGGTTTAAGCTTTTGATAATTGGATTTAATATCTATCGAAATATAAGGACTTTATAAATATGGAACATTAACAAAATACTTAAAATTAAACGAATATACGGGTCTGCCACAGGCCGGAGAAAAAGTTATACCTAGAGCGCGGAAATTTAATGACAATGACGTTCTTCCAGGACCCGAGTGAGCACCTTGTTCCTTGTTCATTTATAACATGGTGCGCAAAAATTACTATGACAAATTTTAAAGGATAATTCTACATAAAAATATATGAAAAAAGTTTATAATACATAATATATGTCCGCAAATGCTTCTACGGAGCTATAGATCCTTAAACATGGTGACAACTAGGGTTGCTACCTCTCCCGGAATCGGGCCTAAAAAAGCGTGTCTCCCGGGTTTCTTCATATAATTTATCCCGGAAATCAGTTTACAAAATGCTGCAAGAGCGTGGGGGGGAGGCGGCGACCTTTTTTTTTTGAGGTAAGTTAGACAAGAGGGCAGTATTGTTTGTCTCTGCTTATTGCATTATAGAGCGTGGGGGAAGCGGCGACCTTTTTATTTTTTTGAGGTCACTGGTGGGGTTTTTGTTTATTTTGTATGTAAATAAACGTATTTATTCAATTCAATTCAACTTTTTTTTTAGTTTATTAGACTCCCGGAATCGTTGGTAAGGAAGGTGGCAACCCTAGTGACAACGCACTGCTTTAAAAAAATTTTTAGGACTAGATTCAATACAGAAAGGAACCTTTAGGTATAAGTTAATGTTATTGGAGTTTAATTTTTAATTTACTAATCAAGCAACTTTGATTGTGAGTAGATGTCTGCTAATGATATCTATATCACTATCAAAGTTGCTGGTTAGTTTATTTTAATAATGATAAACTTAGTTCATCATTATTTTAAAATTCTTTGTGCATCCTGACAAGTATTTCATTATTTCATATAAGACAAAACACTGATGAGCTCAACTCAAAGAAAATGTACTGAGCTGAACACATAAGTATTGAACATAGACATGTATTCGGAAAAAAGCTAATGATACACGCGATAACTTACTGCTGACATCTAAAAACCCTTTTTTTTACTTCTCTATTTTTTTATTTTTATTACATTAGGAAATTTTATGTTTCGACGTAGAAGATTTTTGTTTCCAAATATTTGGACATTACAAATACTATTTCGCGATTTAGATTATACGATTAGAATATAAGCAACTGTATTCAAGTGGTGTGCGACATCTCTTATCAAACAGGTAAATTGTATTTGAAATGTCAACGTCACCAAATTTAAAAAATAAAAGGAAAGGAAAAAGCAAAAATGTCAAGTTAAAATCGCGTTAAAATCCAAGTTAAAGCCGGTTTGTGAAAGTTTAGGCCAGTCAAGGTTAGAATAAATTCTCGTCTATCGAAAAATGTTTAAAAATTAATTGATTAGTTCCTAGTTTTGTATGGTACAATGGTCATAAACGGAAGGGTAAGTTTTATAACCTATAAGTGTGTATTCAAATACAAAATCTATTTACTTAGATAATAAGCATTTGTCCAAATTGTTTTAGATAAATTAAACGCAAATGTACATACAGTTATTGTTGGGAAATCAGTTTCCACGTCAGGAATTTATAATTCATCTGTTAAATGTTTAAAGTATACGTATCAACTCAACCTATCAACCACTCGCACATTTAATATTTTTAGCATGTCTATATAATTTAAGATAAGCTTTTACTACGTTGAAATAATTCCCGTTTTTCTGTAATTACTGGAAAACTTATTTTTCTTTTGCAGGACAATAAGCTTTTATTTTAACAATATCTTTTAGGTATTCATTAATTCATATTTTTTTAAACACTTTAAACTTTTAGTGGTATCGTTCAAAACTAAATTATTTTTGATCTTATTCTGCAATCGACTGATTCCTCTATCTATTTATATAACCAGAAGGATGGGTACTTCATGTAGGTAGGTACTCATTATATTATTTAAACATACTTACAATATATGAACACTACTCACATAGATAAAATACTTATTTTTGGAATAAATATTTTAATGGTACATCAAGTGACAAGAGGAAAAAAAATATTATCAATTTTATGAAGAACTCATTTTTTATAAAAAGTTCTGCTTGTTGAAAAAATAACTTTCCCATATAAAAATATTAAAAGAGATAGTTTTCATTTTTTAGCAAAACGTTTTTTAAAACAAAGTGGTTTGTAATATATGATAATGCCTCTGAATACAAACTTTGATACAAAAATCATAAACTTAAGTTGATATTATGAAAAACTGACCTGACACAGTGACACATGGCACAAAAGAAGGTGTCCATTAATAAACATTGCAAACCAAAAGATAACAACTTCCAAAAAAAAACTATTCCAATTCCTAGATATGCATATCTTATCTATTTAGCTTTATTGTTTTTATTAATCCCTTCTAATCCCATTTTTGCTTACTGATTTGGTTTAAGTACTTCCTTTAAATCATAAGTGTAAGCTTTTTGTTGTAAAGTAGTTAAGTAAAGTGTCATAGTGAAATGGTGGTAAGATAATTTAAATTAAAAGTTTTAAAACACGTTTAAAAAATGTGTTGCCAGAGGTATCGCCAATGAGGAACAAGCATATAGAGATACACTGGTGCACCCAGGAGTTTGTGTTGGGGGGTTGATACGTCTTTGATCAAAAGTGCCTTCTAAAAAAAGATAACACCCCCATCACCAAAACTTCTGTTGGCGACTTTTCAATCCTGGGACGAATTGCGGAATAAGTACGCGCCATGCTTTATGCGCGCCGAAATATGAGGATAGGGATTTTAGCATTGAGTTCGACGCGCCACGCTTCGCTAAAGTTCGCGGACCCACATTGTGCCACATGCGATAAATCCCAATGCACCGTTTTATTCTGCGCTTCAGCGCGCATAAGTGCGCGCCCAGCTTTAATCGTATATCATTTAAGATCGTTTCCACAAACGCATTCGTTGCCGATTAATCGTAAATTGGATCGCTCTATAAGCATCTCGTATGACCGTCCGAAAAGCAGAGATTTCATATTATATTAGCCTCGTATGGGAAAGCAAAAGCACTGCTTTTATACGAGTGGAAGCGAGCGAGAGAGGCGGTAGGCAGTAAGCTAGAAAGATATGCAACAAATACACGTGACTCGAGACATGAACCTCTGGCAGCCATCCAATTTTTTTGTGCATGTATCAAAAAGAAATATTCCCTGACGAATCTGGCAAAAGTACTTAGACTGATCGCTATTAATGGCGAGCGGCATAGGTAAACAATCTGAGCCCATCTATACTAAGTCGTTAGTGTGATACTCTAGGAAGATTTTTATTATTGAGATGTATTTTGATTTTCAATAGTTTTAGTTCAGGATGTTAGTGCTGACTATGTTAAATTCGATTATAGTGAAAGAACCCATTATTATAAGGTGAAGTGGGGTTAGTGGGGATCTGCGGCAAGTGGGTTTTTTTGTAATAATTGTAAAAAAAATTACTTTTAAAAACTAAAACTACAGTAAAATGGTTTTTTGGACTTTTATAGACCCCAACATATTGTTAAACAAATTGTAATATATTTTTTTAAAGTAACACAGCTTATGTCAAATGTATCTAAACTTCGTCTATAGTTACAAGTAACGGCAAAAATGTTTAAAAATTTTTATCTGTACTAATTTAAAACTTAGGTCAAAGTTTTTACATCCTCAAAGTTGTAATCACTAACGTTATCTCTTGTATTTTTTTAACACTTCAATTTTTCAGGTTTTCAGTTTTAGGTTTATAGTTCCCACTTGCCCCGCTTTTTTTGTTAGTTGGGTAAGTGGGGATTAGTTCCCACTTGTCCCATTTTAATTTTTCATAATAATAAAATTCAAAGTGAAAAGTTTTAAGAAGTTGAAAAGTGAGGTTGTGCGTAATCTGCAAAAACGATAAAGTAAATAAAAATTTAAAAACCGTATTACGTAGTTTTAAAAAAAGTTATAGAAGAAGAAATCTCTAACATATAAACTTCTTTATTTTTAGGAATTTTTTAAATCTGAAAAAAGCCTGTTGTTGGTGAAGTCGCAATAGATTAACCCATTTGCTCCAGTTGAATATAATATTACTCAAACGCGATTTATAAGTTGAAAACCCACTTACCCCAGTACCTGGGGCAAGTGCGTTCTATAGGTACATTTTCATAACAATTTTTTGTTTAAATGAAATTCTTGGGTAAATAATTAAACAAATTTTGTTTTAATTGTAAATATCACTAATTACTTCCTGGCTAAAGCGCATCTCTGTAACTCGATTTTTAAAAAAGTTATGTAGTTCCAAAGGCGACCTTTTATATTTTTAAATCCCCACTTACCCCACTTCACCTTACTCATTTTTACCAGGTCAATTTAGGTAGGTACCAAAGTGAAAGTAATGTATCAATCATTCCTATCTAAGTGGTATTAAAAATTAATACAGAAAAATTATCTTATAAGATATCGATATCAGATATCATCATTAAGAATTCCAACATCACCGTTTTAATTCTTACTTTGTCCAATATCCATGTTTTCAATAAAAATATTATTAACATAGGCTTCAGGCAATGTACGAAAATACTATTTTGCAATGCGGTGTCTTTGTCTAAACATATTCAACGCCTGTTTTCAGCAAACAAACGGAGACGTCCAAAATGGAGGCTTCCATTCCTCATACCTTTACAATCCCGAAGTTTTGACAGGCCTCGATTGGAACTCAGTTCAGAATAGTGTTACTCCGTTTATCACGAATGAGAAGCCGGGAGAGGACTATTTTCTTGTGAGGCCGTTGCAGATAGATGACTATGACAGGGGATTTCTGCAGTTGCTTGGTCAGTTGACCAGTGTTGGGGATATTTCGAAGGCGGATTTTGAAGGTAGGTTTTACTGTTTTATTTTGAAGGAAAGCTTCATACTCCATTGAACGTGTTTAAAAATGGTCTTTTGTTTTAAACAATTTCAGATATCAACTAAAGGTGTTTTTTTATTTATGTTTTTTTTATGACAGCTCTCTATCCTATAGAAGAGGAGCAATTTCGTTAAAAGGCCTTATCCTTAGCCCCTCCACTACTTTTGGTACAATCGCGTATATTCGCCTAAAAGTAAGGAGGGGCTTCGTCCTGCTCGAAAAATGTTCTTTGGTCTAGATTTCCATAATTCGGGGATATTCTTTGAAGTTCTGGTATTAAAAGCTCTGCAAGAAATGTAGGAGAAAAATTAAATGTTATATTTCCGAATAGGTGGATAGTACTGCGAAAGTTTACAGAGTGGCCGTCCAAATCTCCGGAGATTACACCCTTAGAGTTTTATTTATGAGGCGATTTAAAAAGAAGGGTATATGTCACTAGACCTAGAAATCTGGAAGAAATGAAGGCAAGGATTCGGGCAGAGATACGTTTAATCACCCCAGAAGTTTTGGAAAGAGTAAGGGAAGATAACTGAACATCGAACGTGTCACATTGCCAAGCCAGATCACTGTTGAGCACCAAGAATCAGAAACAAGGATGACCTCACATTTCATTTTAAGTGAAGCAAGGAATGTTAACATCAAATTAAATGACAGGCTAGCCACGGTACCTCAAAAACCCGATCGTAACTATCGGTAAACGATTAGTTTATTGGTAGCTTTCCACGGCGTTGAGCGTCCGGGGTTCGCAGGCTGTGCACCCCTTCGTCTATTACCCGCTGTCCCCTCACCTTGTCAGTGCACAGCGTGCAAACCCCGGACGCTCAACGCCGTTTACCGATAGGTACGTCCATCGGGTTTTTGAGGTACCATGGCTAGCCTGTCATTTAATTTGATGTTAACATTCCTTGCCTCACTTAAAATGAAATGTGAGGTCATCCTTGTTTGTGATTCTGGGTGCTCATCAGTGATCTGGCTTGGCAATATGAGACGTTCGATGTTCAGTTATCATATTGATCCTCTAAACTCCTTAGCTCATTGTTGTCGGTGGTTTATTCGACACATAAGAGGTAGGCACCTTGGCTGCTCCTGAGTTCTAGTTAAGGCTGGTTAAGCCTTCTCTTTCGATCAAGTAAGGGAAGAGTTCTACCATCGGTTTGGTCTGTGCTAACATATTCATAGGGCACATTTTCAACAATTGCTATGCTTAAAATGAGACATTTCAGTTTTAAAGTTATTGTTAATGTAATTGTCCCTTAAATTATTTTTTTATTAAATATTTGACACGGCTTTTTAGTCAGTATGTCATAGATAAATAATCTAAGGCTGGTGGTAACTTAAATTTGATTAAAATGAAATGTACGCTGTTCTTCCGGGAACCCCTTAATGTTTTTAATTTTTTTTTATTGCAGTTAGTTTAAAAGGCTATATTTAATTTCCTGCGAATTTCATGGTCAATTACATAAATTGCAAATTTTAAGATCAAGATCACACACCCAATCACCTTGACATATTGATCCGTTATTAGCAAAACGCTGTTCCGTTATTATATCTTATAAATTATTATTTTTAAATGCTGATATATACAGAGACTTTATTTTAAGTGTCTCATCCGATTGGCGACTTTCCTACCGACCACAATAAAAAAACAATTACGTATTCCGTAATAATTTTTCGTTAAGAAGGGAAATTTGATGTCAAAAAATATCTTTAATGAACACAGTATTCATCTGAAGACGACTCTCTAATCGAGAGGTTCTGGGTTCGAATCCTAGCGGAGGCATACCGCTTTTTCAATTTTAATCATGTCTGTACGCTGGCAAAAACATTTTTTAATTTAAACGACTGGAAATGCCTACCAGTTGGAATGTAGTGTTTCAATACAAATAAAGACAATGCACGTCCAAAACTCTACTGCCGTTCAAGAAACGTCATTGTCTCCAATAATAATAATTATAATAATAATAAATACAAAATAGGTTCAAAAAACTAAAAATAGCCTAAAAAGTTCCCATCACTCTTTTGGCATTGGAATCATTGTACATTTCGCCTTTAGAACCATCATATTTTCAATATTAAAGCATTAAATTTTACTATTTTAGCTCAATTTTTAAAGATGCAAAAAGCCGGTTGCTACTTTGTAACAGTGATTGAGGATATTAGGCATAGCAGGATTATTGGTTCAGCGACATTGGTAACCGAATTGAAATTCATACATAAATGCGGCGAACGGGCTAGACTGGAAGATGTCGTTGTAAATAATACTTATAGAGGGAAACAGCTTGGAAAATTGTAAGTATACTTTTCGATTTTGTCCTACTGCATAGAGCAAGAAAAAGTCCGATGTTTTACGGTTTCAGTTTTTGAGATATACTGAGAAATTGATTTAACAAAATACATACAATCGCGATTATCCGAAATAATGTGGAACAACAAAGTGATTTCGGATAACCAAAATTTTGGTTAATAGGATTTTTTTATAAAATAGAAATTTAGAATGCATTTAAAACACTGCACAACATAACACAGCTATAGTCTATTTCAGAAAGGTGTAGAGTAATAAAAGCTTGTTAGGTATGCAAATGGACTACAGAGTGTCCCAACAAATATGTTAGCCAAATTTATAATTTGGCATTAATTTCATTGCAAAATTCAATAACAATGAGCAAAACCCATAAATTGGAAATGACCATCTTCACTTAATAGGCATGCTTCCGCCCGTCTAATTTAATTTAATTATTTTAATTAAGAACGGTGTGCCTGAGAAGAAAAACGCAAGAGACCATTTTTATGCAGAATTGACCAGGCTAATCAGAAATAATATCCACGTGAAAAATATCAGTGGCGTCCCACTTTTTTTCTAAAAAATATATAATCGCTTTTTCATTAAAATTTATTCTATTGGCGATAACGCTGAAACGAATGGAGATATCGAGCTGCAGTTTTAATATCTTTTCTAGCAAATTTAATCTACTTTTCGATTATGGTATCATAATTATACCGTATGATTTATTTTTTCGGAGTAAAAACAAAAAATGTGTTATTATTACAAATTGCGCCCTCTAGCAATTTTTTTGAAAACTACTATGGAAAACTAAATACGATTGGTGAAAGTGCATACATTTCTCTTCCAACCAGTCTTTAGTTTGCTAAAATCGGATAAGTCGTTTATAAGTTACAGCCATTTAAATGATTACACTTTCAACAGCTTCCCCCCCTCTTATTAAAATCGGTACGCCAATGAGTATAGGACCAAAATGATGCATAATTGTCCAAGCTTTTTAATGGTGTTATCAAAGATATACCTTAATGTGGAATTTTCCGAGATATGTAAACTTTTATAATTTACTTTTCAATTACGCCCTCTTGCGGCAAAATGCGGAACTTAAAAATCATTTCCATGATTTTCTCATGGCCAGTTTAGTTATCATTTTTTTCCCCGGGTTTCTATGCCGAGTAGTTTCCGAGATATAGCCGGCGTCCTTTTTTATTGAATCACCCGGTATATATGTGCGTGTTATGGAATTGATGCGTTGTTTTTAAATCCGTAAACTTTAATGTGACGATATTTGAGGGAAAATTATTTATAAAATATCGCATCAATAAGATAAACTAGAAAATTCACCATTTGTTTTATTGATATTATGGCTTGATCACGCCACCACTGACGGCGTTCTAAAGCAAGAGTGATAAGACAAGAGTGACGTGTATATTTTATTTAAGAAGCCAAGCAATTGAGGGTATTGAAACGTGATTACTTGTCGTAAGTAAGTAAAAAATTAAACCTACCTCCTCAAAAAATCAACAACTATAATAAAAACAATGGCTATAAATTCAATCTACGAACAAAACTTTTGCCGCAATTTACTACTTCACAACACAAATACAACTGTGCCATGTTAATGTGACTTGTTATTAGGCAATTCTTTGAATATCAAAGAAATTCAGCATTGAAAATTATTTGTTTAACCGCAAACATTTAAATAGTGCAAAAAAAACGAAGAAGGAACTACCGACGCCATAACTTGAGGTTACAGAATCGTAATCGTAAAACAATACTTTTGTTTTCAGAATTGTCCTGACAGTAACCCTTTTAGCAAAGAAACTAGGCTGCTACAAAATGTCACTGGATTGTAAAGACCCGCTTATCCCCTTTTATAAATCATTGGGATAC
The DNA here is from genome assembly GCA_935413205.1 of Polydrusus cervinus. Taxonomy (NCBI): domain Eukaryota; kingdom Metazoa; phylum Arthropoda; class Insecta; order Coleoptera; family Curculionidae; genus Polydrusus; species Polydrusus cervinus. The sequence goes on from OW284510.1 coordinate 7,385,296, forward strand.
ACTCTGGAACCGGGAAATGCCAATACTATGATGCTTCGTTACGAATCAAAGTTATAATGAATTCATTACGTGTACAGGGTGTCCCATATTCGATGATCATCATAGGTATCTCGAAAACTATAAGAGATACAGCGTCGGTCAACTGGTGGCAAAGTTGCAGAATTATATGCCCAGTAAAACACTGTAGTATAAAGCTAAAAAAGTTGCTTTAACAAAGTGGTATTTGTTTTTTTGTAGCGCTTAAAATAAGTCAGATAAATTTAAAAAATAAAAACTCAAAATTTTTGTTTTTTTTTCGAATATTTCCAAAAGTAAAAAAGAAAGCTCAAATTTTCTTTTATGATATTACTCGGCACAAAATTCCGCAACTTTGCCATGATGAGCATCGAACTTGGGACATCCTGTACTTTAAATTAATTGTATTTTTAGGATTTTAAAAATGGGATACTTTTAAAACTGAAGTAATACTTACGAGGGTATATTGAAATATTTCGGACTAAAAAATTGATAGAAATGAAATATACCTAATTGGTTGAATAATTATTTCTAAAGTAGTGGTGGAAAATTTGGGCGTCGTGAACGAGGTTCCGTACTTGTATGTCTACGACCATGCTTCAAATAATTAAAATATAAGGACCTTGTGCGGTACGAGTACCTACAGTCGAAATCAGCATGACAATCGAACTGGTAACACAAAACACTTGGCTGATAAACATGCATCGAATACCGCATAGTCGTCGGTCGGTATCTGTGTAACTGCTACTTTGAAATAGTATTTTTTAATATCGTCATGTCCCGCTCCACCTCATACAAGTGAACAGTTACTCTGGAACCATTTTCGTCCGACGGCGGTCGGTATGTTCCACGTTTGGCCTAATCAGCCGTTCGTTGTAGAGCGCGTAACGGCAAACGGTATGGAGAACAGTAATAGTCTTCTTTTATAGGTTATTTAAATTACCGTTATCAAAAAATGCTTTTAATAAGGAACTAGAAATAATAAAACAAATAGCTGTAAACAATGGATTTCCATTGAAAACAATTAATAAACTTTATTACAAATTTCTAAACAAATATAAACTATCTTATAATATCTTACACTCTAGTACTAAGGTGGTAAGTAATAACTACAGATCATTAACTTATTTTGGCATAATTTCTGAACAATTGGGTAAAATTTTTAAACCTCACAAAATATCAATAGCATTTAAAACCACTAATACTCTTAAACAAAATATAGTTAAAACAAAAGACAAGGTCGATCCCCTTGCTAAGTCCGGTGTTTATTCTTTACATTGCGGTGATTGCTCGGCTGTATATGTGGGACAGTCAGGTAGAAGGATATCAACAAGAGTTCAGGAACACCTTAGTTTTGTGAATAAATACCAAAATACTGATATAACTAACACAAAATCCGCCTTCGCTAACCATTTATTGGAATCCAAACATCGATTCTCAGTACCTGAAAATATATATTCACGAATGCCATAAAAGCAAGAAGTTGGATTTGTTAGAAAAACTTGAAATCACTAAGGCAAAAAAGAGTCCGGTCCTTACCTGTGTTAACGACGTCTTCAATTTTGAACCCTATTTTATTTTTAATAATATAAACAATTAGTTGGTAAATATACTTAACCTTATATTTTTCTTTTCTTTTTCATGCGTGCTAAATGTTATCCTTGACACTTGTCTCTTCTTCTTAAAGTTTTATGCAGGTTTTAAGAACATGGGCGATTTATTTAAATCAAATGACAACCGAATCCCTTACCCTACTACTCTTGTTGTTTTGGGTTATTGACCAAATAGTCTGTCACTTTATTTGTAAAGTCATGTATACGATGTGTTAATTTTAATTTTTGTTTTTTTGTTTTTATTCTGAATGTTAGGTAGGAAGAGATTTTATATTTTTAATTGGTTGCTGTATTTGTATAGTTTTTAGGTCTGATGATGCCCATATGTTAGGGCGAAACATGTAACCAAGTTATTAAATTTTAATGCATGATTGAGACTTTCGACTTTGAGTTTCCCCATTTTTAAAAAATTTAAAAAAAAAAAAAAAAAAAAAAAAAAAAAAAAAAAAAGTAATAGTCTCGTGGTTGACGGTATTTTGAAGGGTCGGGGACGAAAAGTTGCCAAGGGAACTTATTATTGCAGTTAAACCGTCACGTTACAATCATCAGTCATACTGTGTGGGTCTGAGGAAGGTACACTTACTTTATGGTGAAGAATCGGCGAGAATAAAATTTATTATAATCTTTACTTCTGTCGCAATTTTAAGCCCGCAAGTAAAAAATATAATCACAGCTAGAGTAACTTTTTTCCAAAAATAACACAGTTTTTATTACCGTCGTCAAAAACAAAATTGACTGAATATTTTAGTTTTTTTTTTGGTTAGACAACTGAAACACTAGGCTTTATAATACAAAGATATTTAAATAACGACCCCCGCCCCCATGCATACAACTTGCATAAAAATTTGCGTAGGAGGCGCTGTCTCACAGGATATCTTTGTTTCGAGACTTCGCTTGTTTTTTTATGGTACGTTAGCAGAGACAAACTTTAGTATAGAAATGTGGCTGTGTAATAACATAATATAAAAATGTTGACTTCGCAACGGTATTTTTGATAATGTTTTGTCCAACCAGGGAGGTGGCAAGCCCCTCCGCCCATGGCTGCACTTATCTATTGCTAATTCCGGAAAATGTTCAATTTTGTCTCGTAAATATTTAGTTTATAATAGCTGGAAATTACCTTTAATCTATGAGTTGTAAGGAAAAATTATAGTCTCAAAAGAATTGAGACTATTTATATTTCTACAATAATTATTAAATTAAAACCATTACAGTTTATCCCATAGACATATGTCTATGGTTTATCCTAAATACTTTTTACCAAATTTTATATGTATTTATATTATATAATACATTTTTTGACCCTCACCGATCTTAAAAGCATTGTTAATAAATTAGCAAAAAAAATACTTTAGTACCTTAATTTCCAACATATTTTGTACATTTTTAAATATAAATATTATTACATATTGTACCGGGTGGTCTAATAAGAATAAACGTCGGTCATATATCAGAGAAACCGTTTGTCCCAACGTGTTGAAATAAAAAAAAAACATTACAAAATCGACAAAGAGAAATTGCTGGTATTTATTTTTAAGTTTCTAAATTTACCGGTAGAGGGCGTTCAACATATGACTAATATAGGATTTTTATCGATAATATGCCAAATGTCAAAACGTAAGTGCTTTATTTTTTGAAATATACTGCATAACTTTGCTTTAAAACATTTTTGATTTAACTTGTAACATAATGAGGAGAGGGAACCTGTTTTGAAAGAAATACTCATCTCATAACTCTGGTTTGCCTTAACCCAATTTAACAAACTTGGTCTTATTTGAAAGAGCTTATCCTATAGTAACATTTAAAATGTAATATGACCATTTTTTGTTATATCTGGCGCCGCTAGAGGGCGAATTCATCAGATTTTTCAATCTTTCTCAAAAATTTTGAATATTGATTATTTAAATAAAAATAGAACAAAAACGAAGAAAAATAGTGGAAACCGCACGTCGATATCTTAATTTAAGCCCGAGATACAAGAAATTACTTCTTTTTAATTTAAATGAATATTTATATATGATTTCATCTAAAATTTTTAAGAAGAATTGAAAAACCTCGTAATAGCGCCCGAGCCGCGACCGATGTAACAAATTGAAGTCATACTAAATTTTAAATGTTACTAAAGGATTTAGGCTCTTTCAAATAAGACAAATTTTGTTAAATTTGCTTAAGGTAAACCAGAGTTATGAGTATTACTCCTTTCAAAACAGGTTCCCCCTCCTCCCCTTAGTTTTTGCGAGTTGTCAAAATCTATTTAAACAAAATTATACCGTAAATTCCAAAGAATAAAATATCTAATTTTCGACAGTAACTATTTGGCATATTATCGATAAAAATCTTATAATCTTGTTAGTCGCTTGTTGAACGCCCTTTAGCGGTAAATTTAGGAGCTTTAAAATAATATCCACCTATTTTTCTAGGTACATATTGTAATTTATTTATTACAAACTCTACAGGTACAGTTTAAACCTAATTATAGAGTAAGATAATGCACACATGTCTATAGATAGGTATATTTGAAGGGTATAATGATCCACTCAAAAAATGAATGCATCATAAGACGGCACAGAGCGTTTAATGATTGTATTTCGTATTTTAAACCCCATCCAGAACTGACAAAAGCTCCTCTCTTCTAAGGGCACCCGAAGGGGACGGGGCGCATTTTTTTATGAATCGATCGTTTCCCGCATGTTCTATATTTCTATATCATGCTGCCGATTATCTTTGCTTATGTCGCACATGCATTCAGTGTTGCCGATCTGTTACAATTGAGGCCCTTAGAATAAAAGGGGTATAAGTACACATTTAAGCAAATCTGAGATAAGTGCATTAATGGCTACCTAAAGTTCATATTTGCTTGGAATAAAATAGGAACAAGTGATTTTCAGGCTTTGTGCGCCCTCTATTAGCGAGTAGAAATACTATGTATCTGAAAGCAGAAATATGTTTACAATAAAACGGATGCAAGTGCACTTGTACCGTGTAAAATTTTTTACAAAAATATTTCAAATTTCAAAAAAATAAAAAAAATTTAAGACACAATTACCAATACTACATATAGACCAAGATACAACTATTTCCTATCTTTTTTGGCGACTTTTTAAAGTTCAATAAACTTTAAATGCAATTATCTCAAAACTATAATCTTTGTACTTATACCCCTTTTATTCTAAGGGCCTCAATTGTAACAGATCTGTTACTTTTTTAAAGGATCTGTTACGCTGTTATACGCCTTTAAGCAATCTGTTACGTTTTCTTGAGCTGTGATTTGTGGGTGGTATGAGAACAGACCTCTTTTTTAGAAGTCACTTTGATTTGGGAGGAGAGAAGGGGGGGGGGATTTTTTTTAGAAGTTGATTGGGGGAAGTGATATTCTATATAGTGCTGTTACTATTTTAGTAAATCTGTTACTGTTTTTAAGCTAATTTGTTACGATTGAAAAAAATTTGGTGGCAACATTATACATTACTCAAGTATGCTGAAGAGACGCACAGGGTGATTTCATTTAGTTCCGGATGATAATGAACATAATAGATATACGGAATACATTCTTTAAATGCCGGTTGCCTGACGTACGTTGCGATCATTTATCTAAAATTCTAGAATATGATCCCCGTTATAACTTTATGATAAATCGATTTTAGCCAACACTTGTCATATATTTAGTTTTAGGTTGTAATTACTGTACTTTAAATAGTGTAATAGTTTGTGTTGTTAAGTTTTCAAACCTTGCCGCTCAATAAATGAATTGTTTATATATTGTGCAAAAATCGTTTTTTATTTTAAAACATTTCTCCAAAATTATGTTTAAACTAAACGACTCGTACATCACTTGACATGGAATTAAAAATATGTTTAAAAACTAGTATTTTGTGTTATATTTAATAGTTTTCATTGAGGGATTGTAGAACCATGAGTTTATTTTTGTGTTTAAGAAATACGGCATATTCTTATTTTCTCGCTCCGAGTCCACCGGTTGAGCCGAGTCGAATTTCTGTTGATGCGCTTTGCACAGATGAAAAAAGAGTGTTCCTTTTTGAAAAGTAGGCTTATCACTCATGATACAACTATACACGGTATGATATCAACAGGATACGCAGTGGATCGTGATATCACACAGAGAGGAATTTTTAAATTGAACGCGCCGAATTATACGGCGACGCGAAGTTTACATTATTAAAAGGCAATTTTATAAGACATTTTCAATAAATTTATGATAAATTATATTAGCATTAGAATTTGTACTGTGACTGAAATATTGAAACATACATTTTAGATCGATTACTGTGATCCAAGATTTAAAACTTAATATACTTACCTACCTTCCTTGTAACTCAAACTTGTAAAAGTTGTATCATGCTCATGATACAACTATTAGAGATATGATATCGCACAGGTTTCGTGACGTCACCTTGGGACGAAAACCGCCAAATTGCGATATTCTCCGTTATTTAAGTTCAGTATTATGTTGCGATAAGGCAAAAATGTTATTTTTTAGAGGTAGGATGTATTTTTGTATCAGAGAACTAAATACAAAATTACACGATGCAACACTTTCTAGAAAAGCAAAAATGAAAAAAACAATAACATCAATTTTTCATGATCACAGTAATCAATCTAAAATGTATGTTTTAATATTTCAGTCACAGTACAAATTCTAAGGCTAATATGATTTGAAATAAATTTATTAAAAATTTCATATAAAATTGCCTTTTAATAACGTAACCTACGCTTTGCCGTATAATTCAATTCAAAAATTCGTCACACTGTGACGTCACGATCCACTGCGCACCCTGTTGATATTATACCATGTATAGTTGTATCATGTATCATGCTCGTCACTGATACCAACCACAGAAGATTGTAAAAGGTTCACGTATCTGTGGTACAGGGTACAGTATGTTTTCTGGAATTTGTGATTAAGATATGACAAACATCATTTATTTTAAAGACCCTATATTTTACGTCAGTCGAAAACGTCAACAAAAAAAATTGTGGAATAGTGGAATCAAGATAAAGGGGTTTTGGAATTTAATTTAGTTTCTTTCCTCAAAAATTAGCATATAAAATGAGTTCCGGTTTTATTTCTGAAGCTGAGGCTACGGAAGTTCGTAAAAGACGACAGGAAGAATGGGAAAAAGTCAGGAAATCTTCAGATCCAATAGGTAGGTGTCAGATCCTGAATTGTTTGATGTGGCAAAATGTTTATTTTTTTCGACATTACTATTTAACAAGGTTCTTTTTATATTTATAGTTATTTCGAGCTATTATTTGAATCAAAAACGCTGTGTTTAAAATTAAACCTCCCTTGTTATTTAGTAAGTAACGGAGTGAAATTATTGTGTTTAAGAGCGACCAGAGGAACCATACGACAACAGAAGTTTGTTCGATAGATTGCAAGAACAGAAACAGAAGAAAGAACTGGAATATGAAGAGGCTCATAAGCTCAGTAAGTTCTTGCATTTTACATTTTAATTATTACAATAATTGATGACCCAATTAAACTTTAATCATCAATTTTTTTTTATTTAGAAAATATGATAAAAGGGCTTGATGACGACGAGATCGAGTTTCTAGACCTTGTGGATAGGACAAAGTTAGCAGCTGATCGTAAAAAAGAGCTAGAAGAAGAAAGAGAACTTAACGATTATAGAAATAGAGTGGCAATTTTACAGGAACAGAGTATCAAGGAAAGGTTACAAGCTGAAATAGCTGTAAATAAACCTAAGTTTTCTTCAGGAAGTAAACTTAACCAACAAAAGCTGTTAAAAGGTACCTATGTAAAAAGGTTGAATTTAAATGATTAGGTAGTGTAGTTAAGACCAGTCATTAATTTAAGTAATATAAGATATAAAGAATTGGCACAAAAGGAATTATGGATGGTTTTAACTCAATTAAAAGCATATATACATTAGGGTGACCACAAAAAATCGATGTCGGAATTTTGTTCGTCTGAACCCGACAAAACGATTCCCCTTTCCAGATATTGAGATAGCCGAAATTTGAGCTCGATTAAACGACGTTAACCCGCGCCGCTCGTCGCTCAAAGTTTGAAAAAATTCAAATTTTTGGCCAAAAAGCTGACATATGGAGCCATAACTCCAGAACGATAAATAATAGAAACACGCTGAACATCTTAAAAGAAAGCTAATGTTGTTCTTTAAAATTTATATTCTATACATAATTGTTGTTATTTTAAGTCAAACCGAGTTACAACAGCCTTTAGCCCCAAAAACGTGACCTGGTACCACTAGGAGCATACTTCGTATATTTTGTTATTAAGTGATAAATTTTGCTTTTTTTGGTATATTTTTGAGTTTAAAGTAGAAATATAATACAAAAACAAGTAATATTGATAAGTCTAATGACATTTTTTATTTTAAAATATAAAAATTTGCCGGGGGTTTTAAAAAATGAAAAATGTGAGCAAATAGCTATTGCCATTTCATATGGCGAAAAGGAACAGCTGCTGGAAGTTCCTGTAACAGCAAATAGCTCTGGAGAGGAGTAAGCCGTAGCCGTATATGAATGCCTACATGAATGGGGTCTTCCTAATACCGTCCAGGCGATGTGCTTCGACACTACATCATACAACACCGGAAGAGTCAAAGGAGCATGCGTCATATTGGAGCAAATGTTGGGAAGAGAATTGGTATACCTAGCTTGCCGTCAACATATCTTGGAAATTCTCTTAAGAGGCGTATTCGACACAAAAATGGGATCAACCACTGGACCTCATCCAGACATTTTCAAGAGATTCCTCACTGCGTGGTCCAAGATAAACAAACAAAAATACGACACCGGTATCAGTGACAATCTAATACAAAAGCAGCTAACTCCAGAAGTAATTGCAAATGTTACTGCTGAATTCGAGACCAAATTAATTTAGAGCTACCCCAGAGATGACTACAAGGAGCTATTGCAGTTGGTTCTCGTATTTGTTGGATCACTAGACGGCAATGTTGTGGGTTTTAGAACTCCAGGAGCCATTCATCACGCTAGGTGGATGGCAAAGGCTATTTACTGCTTAAAAATGTTCATTTTTCGTCGTCGATTTAAGATGTCTAAAGAAGAAAAAAGTTCTGTGCGTGTCATTTCTGTTTTCCTCGTTAAAATTTATTGTAAAGCTTGGTTCAATGCTCCAAAAGCTCATTTTGCACCAAAGCAAGATTGAGGTATTTTACATAGTCTGTTAGACTATAAAGAATGTAACAACGACATTGCAGAAATAGCCCTGACTAAATTTTCGAACCATTTGTGGTATTTGAATGCAAAGTTGGTGGGATTATCGTTTTTTGATCCCACCATTACAGACGATGAAAAGTTGTTAATGGCTAATAAATTGCTCAGTAGCACAGATGAACCATCAGAGCACGCTAGGGTTGTAAATCCAAAAGTTAGTAAAGAAAAATTAGGTAGTTGATGGAGGATTGGTAAATTTACTTACCAAAGAAACGTATAGATTGTTTGACCGATTTAATATAAAAACAGATTTCCTAAGACAACATCCTAACACCTGGCCTCAAAATAATGACTTCCAAGAAGGATTGAAAATTGTCAAAAAAACATTAAAAGTAGTTAATGATATGGCTGAGCGTGGTGTTAAATTAATAACCGACTTTAACGACCTTTTTACAAAAGATGAAGAGCAAAAGCAATATGCCCTGCAAGTTGTAAGCAAATGCCGAGCATTATATCCTGACGTTTCAAAGACCACTTTAACAAAAGCTCTAGAATAGATCAGATAACTATGTAAAATTATCAACTTATGTAGGTACTACGTCTGTATCTTTTGTGTGTCTGTTTTGTATGTATTATACACCTGATTTTTATATTTTAAAATAAAAAATGTCATTAGACTTATCAATATTACTTGTTTTTGTATTATATTTCTACTTTAAACTCATACCAAAAAAAAGCAAAATTTATCACTTAATAACAAAATATACGAAGTATGCTCCTAGTGGTACCAGGTCACGTTTTTGGGGCTAAAGGCTGTTGTAACTCGTTTTGACTTAAAATAACAACAATTATGTATAGAATATAAATTTTAAAGAACAACATTAGCTTTCTTTTGAGATATTCAGCGTGTTTCTATTATTTATCGTTCTGGAGTTATGGCTCCATATGTCAGCTTTTTGGCCAAAAATTTGAATTTTTTCAAACTTTGAGCGACGAGCGGCGCGGGTTAATGTCGTTTAATCGAGCTCAAATTTCGGCTATCTCAATATCTGGAAAGGGGAATCGTTTTGTCGGGTTCAGACGAACAAGATTCCGACATTTTTTTCCCCCCATATAAGATCCGGTCACCCTAATATACACGTATACTAACAAATATTACATCTTTAGGTATAGTTGTAAAGAAAGGGGAGCCAGTAAAAAGAAAAATGAGTGGCGCAAATGAAGAAAATGGGGAACATAGTGGAGACAAATCAAAAGACACTGACCGTCAACCAAAAAAACATAAAATGTCTGATACTGTAACAGAACAAGGAGATACAAGTGCAGGAAATAATTCACAAGATAGTGAAGAGGTTCAAGTTGTGAATGGTTCCGCTTTGAAGTGTGTTGCCATATTACCAGGTAAATTTATAAATTTTATAGTACCATTATGCATTTAGGGTCAATAAAAATTAAAAGCAATGGTTGCATTTAAAGAGAACAAACCTGTACAAACCAGAAGTGAGAGTAGAATTATAAAAAAATTGCCCTAATCCTCCAGAGTACCCTCTTATAATACAGTTTTTTTCAGGCCTGGGATATTACAATGATTCATCCTCTGATGAAAATAGTTCAGATTCTGATAATTCTGAAATTGAAAGCAAATCTCGGACAGATCTTTTTGGAAGAAAAATTGTTATACAGAAAGTCAATATACCCGAAGAGCACAAAAAATGATTTTTTGTATATATTTATGTAGTCATTGATATAGTTAAAGTATTCAATTTTACTTCTCACACATTTTTTTAATAGAGTATGGCATAGGTGGTTTTTTATAACCAAATATATTAAATTGAAAACATACAAATTGAATAACTATGTTGAGTTAAGTGTTCTCAAAACCATAACTTTTTTTTTTGAGGTGAATCTTGTGTGATTGTTTTAATTCGAGATATGTTGGAAAACAATCCTTAGAAATCCTATTAGTAAATGCTATGATAGCTACTAGTGATTACAATTTCGGGATCTCCTAATCCCGGGATAGCTACCATTTTTATAATTCTTTTCCGATCCCGGGAAATAAAAATATAATCCAGGAAACGCAAAAAATCGCTCTTCATGATATTACTAGAAATTCTATTACGTAAACTCAAAGGCTTATTCCTAAACAAACAAAAAAAGGCTATCATCTAGAGGCAACAACTGATCTTTTCCTATACATTATCGATCTAATCATACTATATTAAGGTCAATAAAACAATATTAATAAAAAATACCAAAATAAATGAAGAAATTTTCCATGTTATAAGTTTCAAAAAAGTGAAAAGACACAAAGTATCTGTCTTAAATATGTGTAATTAATTAATGTTTATAAGATTTAACCAGAAATATTTATTGGCAGAAAAAAAAACACCATTTTATTGGACTATTAAGTATTTACTCTGACCATTTTTTCTAGTTTAGGACGTTGAGGTATGTAAGTTATTTTAATCTTTATTTTTTGGAAATTTGAGTAGAATTTGCCTTTGCAATAAACATAAGTGGCTTTTGATAATATGTATATAAGAATATAACGTTTGCTGTAATATATGATTTAATAAACATTTCGTTTTTTAGGGAATTGTTCAGTTTTATTTTAAATCTTAATCTAAAGGCCCGACATACCCATTTTCTGGTAACTTTTTAGCAGCCAGATAATTTCTATGGAAACAATGGGCTCTCATTAAATTTTGATTTTGGTTGTAGTGTACAAAGGAACAAAAAATAAAATTTTCTGTGTTTGTACTTTTTGATATTTTCACTGAGAAAATCAATAAATAAAAAATTATTTGAACAAAAACACGGACTTCATCGAATATACGTCATGAAAACGGCAGCTTGACCATGTTACCAATATTCTTTGAAATATTTAAATTATAATACAATCACAAAGTCTGAAAAGTAATCCTATGGAAATTATTGTCCAAAACGGACATGCGAAAAAATAAAAAAATATTTCCAATATGTTCCAAAATATATTATTTAACTACCACAAAAGGTTTCACGTGTAGCAACACCGAAATTATTGACAGAAGACCAAGCTAATGAAATGACAGTTGAGAAAAGTCTAACCTACGTTATTTGTCGATCTTTCTGCTCTATGAGCAAATAAATCAAAAGAACAATTATTTTAAACAAAAATACATCAAAATTCGACAATAATTCGGATAAACACCGACATGCAAGTGAAAGATCGGTAACGATGCTCACTGTAAATTTTTATCGGATCGACGTCATCGAGTAATCGCGCCAGTTTTGCGTTTTTAAAATTTGTGGAAATTGTGCATGCTTTCAATGAACTGATATTTTTTGGTCGATGGACTTGCTCTCTATATGACTCGCACATGATGACGTCGAGTTAGCAGCTGTAGATATTTTTTGTTAGGTATATTGTATGTTTTATGTGTTTTTTAATCACATTTGAGAATTGACAATCATACCTAGGATTAATATATTTACACTACAAAACACGAGTATTTGGCAATTAATCAAAGCTTTATAACAATAACACATTTTTAAAAGTAATGATTTACATAAAATAACGATTCCCGAGTAACGAGTCCATTAGGACTGGGTATTAACCCAAAGTAACGAATCGGTCCAAGTCCTTAAAAGTAACGAACATTTACATCACTGAACGGTGCAACTCTTAGATCGTCTAAGGTGCAACTCGAGTACGGCGCAAGCCGGCTTGGCGGACAGCTCGAGCTTAGTTGTTAGTACCTCCACTATGACGATCGAGAAACACTGTTGCCAGACGTAGCAAAATTCGACTATTAATAATAGTCAATTTGAAAATTTGTTAAATTGTAGCGGAATGTGGTCGAATATAAAACATTGGTAAAAGGTGTAAGACAAAAAATTACTTTGCTATTAGACGAGCTTGGGGTAGGGGGGTACAGCCCGGCAGCCCCCCTCCTTATCCAAATACACCACTGAAATCTTTTAGTATTAATTAATAAAAATAAAACACTCTAGTATTCTTTCACGAATTTTATATAGCATTCATCCATATAATACAACAACTCCTTATATTTCAAAAAAATACTTTATACTACATAATTATTGCATTGCACTTTTTTTTTAATATACAAGTTTGTCTTGCCGACCACTGATTAAAAAATTACTATATCTAAGTACTATTTTTTTTTTACAAAAATTTAAAATTAATACCGTTTTTTGCAATATATTTTGTATGTGATATTGTGATATGATATTAATTTTTAAAAAATTGAAATTTTTCTTAGACCTTATTAAATATCTGATTCCTAAAGTTTTTTTAATCATGGACGACAAAACTCAACAGGTTTTTCCTAACGCCAAAAAAACTATATTGTCACAACATTATTGTCCATAAAAAATAGCAATATTACATACTTTTATTGGTTTTTTAAAAAATATTCAGCCTTTTTAAACAAACTTTATGTACTAGAACAGTATTGGTATAATAATGATAAAAAAGTTTAGAAACAAATATAAAATTATATACCGGGTGATTCACGACGAGCTTGCATTAGAAGTTTTGAGGAAACTACTGAAAATATTCTTTTGAAAATCTGTAGGTTTAGGTTTATCGATATGCTCTTTTAAACTAAGTTTCTGATACTTTCGGTTATACCAGAAGTAGCTTCAAGTTTCATTTTTTAAAATAGCATTTTTTATTATAATTTTTTGTTTTTCCATTATGTTTTAATTACATTTTATGCAACACGTTTTTTACCTAAGTCTACTAATTTCTGAGATATTTGCATATTTTATAATTATTTCGTAAATGCATAGCGATGAAATTAGAAATTAAATCTGTAAATTGCCATTTTTCGACCAATTCAAACCTTTAAACTCACTTCCGGTTTAGACGGAATACGGAAATACGAAAAATATAATTTCTAGACCCGTATAAGCCAAGAGAACTTATGTCAAATATGCAATAATTCATTCATTTCAATCTTCGTAATTTTATTTAATACCATTTAATATTTTGGTTTAATATAAGCAGAAATAATGTTTTTGTTTTCCACGGCATACTAGACTGGTCTTGACACATCTTGACATGGAATAAAAATAAGGATTTTCTATTTAAAATTTAAAAGTTGACATCACCAGATAGACCGGAAGTGGTTTCTAAGGTTGATAATGGCAATTTACACGCTTATTAACTGCTAAAATTACGATTTTTTAAAATTATTATATTAATTTTTGTGCCACCCGGTATACTACCGGATACCAAGAATATAAGCTTAGTTTAAGATATCCTTTATAAAAAATGTTTAATGGAAATATATTTAATCTAGCATAAATGGATTTTTGAATTTTCTCTATATTTTAATTAATTTTCCGATGGTAAAAATAATTTCTCATTATTCTCCAATAATAATAGTAATTATAATAATATAAAAACAATTTATTAAGGCTAAATAGATTTTTAGGACTATTATTGTCTATAATTTTTACATAGATAACAATTTATAACAACGTTAAACCTAGATTCTAACAATTTTTATCGTAAATTTAACTACCTTACAAGTTAATAAATACTTTTTTACACATTTAGAACAATTTTAAATACAGTAAAGATACATACAGCAAAAGTTATAGTATAATTTTTTACAGAGCCACTAAAAAAATTGTACAGATTATTTAGACGCTCTGTAAATTTATAATAATATATTATTTCATACCATTATGTTATGGTATTTTTTGGAAGACAGTGTTACATTTTTGGAAGACGTTTGTTTCTAATAATCACCACAATTTTTATATTTAATATAAGAGTAGTCGTACTAGAGTAAATGGGTCGATTTATAGAGACGAAAAACCACAAAAAAATTAAATTTTCTTAAATTGTCTAAAATGATCTTCGGTATAATCCACTATATTGCCAATACAAGCAGCCGCACGAGGCAAGAAGATACCCATCGTGGGATTCAAAATAACCTGAATTTGGGCCCGTGGCGCTTGCGCAGTAGGGGAAAAATTAGACAACCGACACGATATCTAACAGATCGTAAACAGAACCGGCTCGCCGTTGTTTGTATTCTTATTGGTCACCATCTCTTGTTTCGTTCGTTCGTGTGTGGTTGTAATTTCCAAGTTTTGGGTATTAATATTTATAAAACTTTACTTTAGACATTTTTTTTGTTAGTTTGTAAGTTGTTAGTCGTTTCCATCTTTTTTTACGTTGTATTCGTTTGGATGTTCCGTGTGTGATTGTGGATATTATTTTTAAGTTTTGGGTGCGAATTTAGGTATACAACTTTACCAGACATTTTGTTATTGTTAGCGACTTGTGTCTCAAGATGGGTAAAAAAAAGTGCATGATCCTTTTTTGCACGAATCGCGGTTCAATACCAGGAATAAGGTATTTCAGGTATGTAAAATATTGGTTACTTAGTTTTATTTGACCATAAACTGTACACACCCGAACTAACGGGTGAATTTAAATAAAAGCTTGTAAAAATATTTTGAAAGTTGGTCATGTCAAATGTTTACATCAAGAAACAAATTTCCGAGCTGCGCAAACTCAACGGACCCTGATCATCTGCTTACAGTGGTCTTATCATTGAATTATAGTATTAGCAATATAGTGTATGTATATACCTATGTGGTATAATCAGGCTTGTATCCAGGTCCTGATTTCAGAAATTGGCAACTAAAGTTTTAGAGGGGAGGAGGGCAAACTTATTTTAACCACACCAAAATTTGTGATTTTTTTAGGAAATATGTATTTTGGAGCGTAGCTTACACAACTAAACATCATTTTTTGTCAGAAATGCTTAGTTTTTGAAATATTCCTTCTTAAAGTGCCGTGTTGTAGTTTTTGATACATACTTAAGTATTGTCTGTTTAAAGGTTGGAGACAATGACGTTTCTTGAACGGCAGTAAAGTTGTGGACTTGCATTGTCTTTTAACTCATAAAGATAATGCAAGTCCAAAACTTTACTGCCGTTTATACTAAAGTATATTGGTTCTTCTCGATCACTGTTTTTTATTGTACGTAGTATATTTACCCTTCTTTATTAAAAAAGCAAAGAACGCCTCATTTTCTGTGTTTTTAATTAATATTTTTATTTTTAAAGTGAGTAACTTTTTCAATCTGCTTCTGGCAGTGCAGCAGAAGAAAGCTTTCATCTAAATTTTATTTAAAATTAGTAAAACTTCTTATAATGAAAATATCATTCTCGATACATCGCATATCGTATATTTTTTGATGATGTAGTTTTACTTCAATTCTTGCTTGAGGAAGATGGAGACCTTGACCCACTGACCCCCTCCCCCTGCTGACTGAGCCTCTGGGCAAATCACACCCCTAATTTTAATTCCATATATTTAGGGGCATTTTGAAATTAAATTTTTGATAACCTTTCTCTTTACTCTGCATAAAAAAAATATTTCGCATTTTAAATATGTTGCAACGAAAAATGTGTGTCCACTTTTGGACAAAATACTTCTTTGTATTGAAATAGACTACAGTATATTAATAGGCTTATAGATATTTTGGAATTGACTATGTCTAAATGACTTATGTTTATTACTTACCTAGTAACCCTAAAAATTAAGCTAACAATATTAAAAATCGTTCTACTTAAATTGGCATAAAAATATTGTAACATATTATAAATTGTAAAAACACAGAAAGTCTTTTACTTGCCAGGTGATGGTAACATTTAAAAATGGAAGAAAAATAAATGTCTAGCCACTTGAAAAGTCCTTATGCTATAAGGAATAGACAAATAATGCTATAGAGCAAAATTTGCTCTATTTTGTCTAAGACTAAATATGTTAGCGAACAATGAACAAATACTGTCCATTGATGAATGTTTGTATAATGCCTATAATTTTTAAGAAAGTGAATCATTTTTAAAAAATAAACCTGCTCTCTATGCAGCATCTTTTATTCTCCCAAATATTTAATAAAAAATTAGCAATGTCACTCCAAGCATTTTTTTTAAATTTTATGCGATAGGAATGATGTTTTTTATCCCATAATTTTACTTTTGTTTTATATAATTTTATTACTTTGATACATATTTCATCATCCCACTTCATAGTGTTTTTTAGGTAAAGTCTATACGAAGTCATCAGTGTAAACAGCAAGAAATTGGAAGTACGAAAAATTTTGCATTGAAATAAAAATGATAATCCTCATTGACGGCTCCTCGTCGAAAGTCCACGTGGACTTAACGAGTCTGTCTAACTACGGGCACAGCAGTATACTAAAGATTCACCCGGGGAATAATCTACGAGACCCGACTGATTACTCTGTCCCAATAACATGCTTCGATAGAAGGTATTCTATACTCATTCCGAGTAGGGAAGAGTGGGAAGGCAATCAGAATATAACGAAATCAGATCACGCAATCTTCACAGACGGTTCAAAGATGGACGTTGGTGTGGGAGCCGGGGTCTTTTCCGAAAGTTTAGAAATACAGAAATCGTATAGACTCCCCAACTATTGTAGTATTTTTCAAGCGGAAGTACTGGCAGTAGAGAAGGCGGTCAATATCCTGCAAGAACACCTTGGCTTGGGAGTAGCCTCGTCAATCACCATCTTCAGTGATAGTCAGGCGGCGATTAAGGCAATCTGTTCCAGCAGCGTCAAATCAAAGCTCGTAAAGCGATGCCGCAACAATCTATGCACACTTGGCAACCAACATCGGGTTATTCTGTGCTGGGTTCCTGGACACTCCAAAATAGATGGCAACGAGGCTGCCGATGCGCTCGCAAGAGAGGGCGCAGGCATGCCAGCTGATCTAGCAGACAATACAGTGAACAAACCACTGGGATTGGTCAAAGAGGAGATTGACTACACGGCCAAGCAGCTTGCACAGAACAGATGGACAGGGTTGACAACCTGTAGCACATCCAGGCAACTGTGGCCCACATTCGATAAAAAGAGAACCGCAGAGCTATTGAGACACAGTCGAAAAGACGTGAGAAATATTACTGCGGTTGTTACCGGACATTGCCTCTTCGGTAGACATGCCGAACGTATGCAAATACCCACTAACGACTTCTGCAGAAGCTGCAGAGATGAGGAAGAGGAAGAAAGTATTCAACATTTTCTGTGTGAATGCCCTGGCCTCGCAAGAAGGAGGTTCACTACTCTGGGTGAATCATCTTTCGATAGCCTGGAGGAACTAAACAACTTACAACTTGGACGGCTGAGCAGATTTCTAAACAGTAGTGGCTGGTTTGAATGAGTTGTTGAAATCCTTCCGCGGTTACGTCGCATAAACCATCAGTGATCTGATGAAGGTGGGTTCTACGGAACACGTGTGGTATCACAACGGACCTAATCAGGACTACGTGAGACCGTTTGGTCAGAACCAAGGGTCTGCCACTCTTACCTAACCTAACCTAACCTAACGAGTCTGTCGTGACAAAATGAAGGCGGAATTACAGGACTAGCGTCTAATTGCGCCTCACTAAAAATCTGGAGGAATGATGAGGTCTCGATATCAGCTAATCGATAAGGAATTATAGTTGTCATAATCTGCCGGAAAACGAGAGAATTGGTTTCTCAGACTATAGTGTAAGGAATTTTCAGGTGGTTCGACAATTATTCTTACATCTTGCATTTTTAAATTCTAAATTTTTGCTCTAAAGCTTAAAACAATTTATTTAATAAAAATACGCAGTATCAATATAACAAAATTAAAAGCAACTTGAAATTACAATCTCTCTCTACAGTATAGGAATTTCACGAAATTGTTCTTTAATTAAGTACATGGAAGACCTAATTTTCTTAAACCTAAAATATGTCTTAGTTGGCAACAACTTAAATACTTACAAAAATGTATACTTTTTTAGTTTTTTATGGAAGACTTCGTTGATATATATATTAAATTATTGTTTTTTCCTTATTAGAATAATATATTTCTCTTACTTTTTCATGATAGTTGTTCCTTAGTGCAATAATTTTTATAGCTGCTAGCTGGTAAAACATCAAACACAATATTCAATTTAAAATTATAGTATAACACTCTTAGAAAGCTTGTACCAATACACTGTAAATCAACCCTCTAAAATAAAAGTACACCCAACCAAAAATCAATGTGGTCTGCTATACAGGGTGCTACAAATTCGTGTGCGTACAAGGGGATCTCGAAAACGGTAACCGATACGAAGATGGTTAAATTGAGGGAAAGTTGCGTATTTTGGGACTTAAAAATTTGGTGAAAAAAAAATTGTAATTATTCCGAATGATTTCAGAGATATCCGAAAAAACCGAAATTTTCATTTTTGGTTTTTAATTTTTTGCCCTTTCATTTTTGAATTAAGAAAAAAATTAAAAAAACACTCTTTTATACCCGTTTTTTATGTTCTACAAGATGGCATTATTAGTTTTGAAATTCGACGTTTTGTTCTTTAGTTACCAACCTCAAGTCAATTTTTCTAAATACGGACCTGGAATTTTAGATACAGTTTTAGGGATTTCTAAGCTTTAGAAATTTAATACAATGTACAAGTTTTTAAAATTTTAACGTTTTATCATCTAAAAACACATTTTTAAATTATCCCTTTATATCAGTATGATCCTCAACATTTAGAGCCAAACTAAAAAAAAACAAAAGAATCCATCCATTTTTACTCAAAGAGACCTGATATTTGATATTTTGTAAAAAGAGAGACCCAAAGTCTCGACCTCAAATATTTTTCTGTCTGTTTATTTTTGTTACATGTTTTGCCTGAAACTAGCATCATCATCTTCTAAACAATAAAAAAAATTTAAGTTATTACTTATTTTTGAAACAAACATAAACGCATCACAGTAAGATAACTAGACTAATACTCGAGTTACCTTTCCTTCACTCGGGAGCATTATTTTTACAGTATTTCGGTCTGGGTCTAAGGGAAAAATTATAGGACTTAAGATAATGTTACACTAATAAAATAAATAAAATACTAATAAAAATTAGGATTACTTCTCATACTTCCTAGAGTATTGTGACGGTAAATCTTATTGAAAAAATAAACGGCCTAAACACCATAACTTCCTGTAATGTAATTTTAATATTTAAGTAATCTAAAAAATAATTGCCAGGGCCGTAATAGTAAAGAAAGGATAATTTGAAATGCTAGTGATGACAAAACGTTAAAATTTGAAAAACTTGTACATTGTATTAAATTTCTAAAGCTTAGAAATACCTAGAACTGTATTTTAAATTTCAGGTCCGTATTTAAAAAAATTGACTTGAAGTTGGTAACTAAAGAACGAAACGTCGAATTTCAAAACTAATGATGTCATCTTGTAGAACATAAAAAACGGACATAAAAAGGGTTTTTTTATTTTTTCCCCAATTCAAAAATGAAAGCGCAAAAATATAAAAACCAAAAATAAAAATTTCGGTTTTTTTCGGATATCTCCGAGAGCATTCAGAATATTTACAATTTTATTTCAACAAATTATTAAGCCCCAAAATACGCAAATTTGCGTCAATTTAACCATCTTCGTATCTCTTACCGTTTGCGAGATCCCCTTGTACACGCACGAATTTATAGCCCCTTGTATAGTCCGTACAATTACTGTCTGGATGCATGTCACAACTCGCAAATACATAATCATAACAGAAACAACAAATAAGGTAGTTATGTTATTAATTAACGGGTCCTGTCAATTGACATATAATTCGCTTTGACAACATTTGTCATTTCGAAGAAGCTTAATTTTACTTGCTAAAAGTGATTTTAAAAGCAATTAGTTGGGACATATTCTGAAAATATGTCTTATTATTTACCAAAAGAACACAATCTCATTTTGAAGCTTTTTAAATTCTGACAGAATTGAAATATATGCGATTTAATCAACGACATGACTCGAATCACAAAATAACGTCAGACGCTGTGACGTGCATCCAGCCAATAATTGTACGGACTTTACGGTGATTTCTAAATTTTCTGAATTAATAAAAATAATTTTTCAAAATTTGATAATAAAATTATTTCTATTAATATTTAAAACGGAAGTCCAATTTCAAAGGCATTAATCAACGCTTTTCCCGAATCAAAAATCCCTATAATACCAAAAATACAACCCAAATATATAATAAAATAGTCAAAAATCACCGTTCTTCTTTCAAGAGTTTTTCCCTTTAATTTTAAGTGAAAATACGCTGGCCAGATGAAACTAAGCATAGTTCCTGTAAAACTACCAATGAATCCCATTAAAATTTGAAAATGAGGTATAAAGCATGCCATTAAAATTGTAAACATAACTATTCCTACCCTCCAAGCCAGTCCCCACACCTTGAGATCTCCATTTTTGTCCCAAATTGTGGGGAAACGCGTTTTTGGTTGACCTCGAAAGAACGCTCTCTCTAATAACTCGCAAGCCGCATAAAATGGAAGTGGATAGCTAAGCAATGCCTTGATTACCAAACAGAGGTTCACCAATCCCTTAAAACCGGGTGAATGTAAATTGTTGGTGATCACCTGTTGAGTATCATTCTGAAAAGTTAAAAAACAAATATACCCAAATCCCGCTTTGAAAACCGCTGCCCAAACATGGCTCCAATCAAGCATCCATTCGAATTTGGAGGGATCCTCCATGTTACCTTCTAAAGTCGGCAGGAAGATTTGGGAGGTGTAGGAGAATACGATCACCCCTAAGCTTATGGGGAAGTTCTCCAGGTCTAGGGACCATTTGACGGTCCCCCACCCCCATTCGCCGATGTAGAGGAGGCAGTATCCTATGATTATGACGTTGATGAGGATGTGGGACATGGTGCACCAAAAGGAGAGCAGGGAGACGCTTTGAAGAGATTTGAGAAAACCTAAAATTTGTAAGGTTACATAGAGTTGCTGTTATGCATAAGCAATCGGGTTACTGCGAGCATAATGTCCTGTTCATAGAGAGTTTCACAAGAGGAAAGTAAAGCAGTACTCTGATGTTTATAATATTTCTATTATTTGACATGATATATTATCTGAGTAATAATAGTAGGTAAAAATTGCCAATTTATTTTAAATAAAATCTTTTCTTGAATGATAGAAAAGTTATAGACTACCATTGTATATTCAGTGGTTTAAAAAAAGACTGCTAGTTTACTTTAATCCTATAATATCCTTTCTGCCTTTTAAGACCAAAAAGAAAAATTTTGTAGATAAAATGGAATCTGAAATCATATACCGGATGTAAAGATTTCATCATGAAAGTCTCTCGACAGTAATGAAACACTTTTCACCTAGGTACGTAATGTACCTTGCTCAAAGTTATTTATTCAATTTCTAAATGTTCATCGCAAACTGCATGCCTGTAAAACGACCTTTACGCATTTAATAGATCGGATCATCTTTATCTTTATTCCAAGGAGAACATTTGTAACAAGAAATATACAGGTAAAGCCGAACATTCTCCGCAAATATCCACTGTTATCCAGTGACTAATTGTTCAGAAAACTGAGAATCATAACATACGAAGTTGTGGAGGAGATACACAGTTTCAAAGAAGTGAGAATCATAGTATACGAAATTGTGGAGTGTACACATTTTCAATGAAGTGAGAATAACAGTTTATCAAATTGTGAAGGGTGCACGTTTTCAATGACCTAAGAATCATATTCTACAATATTATAAGAGATTGCTACTAAAGTGACAATCACAGTGGGAATATTGAAAAAAATATAAATATATGCGGTTCCTCTTAGTCTTGCACGGGGTTCGTAAAAAATAGTTTTCTAATGTGTAAAATAAAGCGAATTTCTAAAAATTTCCGAACAACGGTCTTAAACTTACCCAAGGGAAGTAAAAAAATGCCGATTAACATCATCCAAGATCTCGTATCAATGGCACCTTCAGGAAACGAGCCAATCATCAGATCTCCGCAAACTACTACGTAGAGGATACACGTCATCAGAAGTTCAATTATTTGGGCTACGCTGACGATTTTGGCACCGTATTTTTTTCCAAAACACTCTTTTGCGATGGCTACATACGAGTCTCTCACTCGAACTTGTCTAAAATAATTCTGTTTCAATATCTTCAAATTATTCAATAGTAAAGCTTATTTAAAAGTCGGTAAACTTGTCCGGTACTTTACTCGTTAATATATTTCTTTATTTAATAGGGTTGTACAATTTGTGACAGTCTTGGATTTTCGAGGTAGGTTTAGTTTTTATTTACGTCATACATAAGTGCCAAAGGTAAAAAGAATCAATTATCAATACATACAGTGTGTCCACGGATAGAGTTTGGAAGAGGAAAAACTTTCTTATTAGTAGGTATAGAAGAAAAGTCATTCTTTATAAAAACGTCTGCTTGTGCTGAAACTACAATTTTGAATATCAGATTTGCGATTATTATACAGGGTTCGTCAGAAGCAACATTTTTAGTTTTTTGGATTTCGTTTAAAATAAGTTTATGTAAAAACAAACAGCTCTTGTTGCCTAAGAAGGTAAGTAAGAACTTAGAATATAAATTATAAAAAATTAAAAATGTTTTTTCTGTCCAACCCTTTATAGTTACCGCAAATCTGATATTCGAAATTGTAGTATCAGAACAAGCAAAATTAATTTAATAAATCAAGGAATTAAAAATCACAATTGAAAAAAACAACACAAAAAACTACTAAAAATGTTGTTTCTGCCGAACCCTGTATAGTAATCGCAAATCTGATATTCGAAATTGTAGTTTTAATACAAGCAGACTTTTTTTAAAAGAATAACTTTTTCTTCTATAGCTACTAATAAAAAAGTTTTTCCTTTTCCAAACTCTATCCGTGGACACACTGTATATCAAAAACAATTTAATTTAATCATATGGTGCTCTGTACCACAAACTATTGGAATTTCGAGCAGAATTCAAATCTGTAAAAATATACAGGCTGTTCTATGTCAAACAAAAAAGTTATTATATATTTCCGGTACAACCGAAAGTGCCACCATCTTAAAAACATTTTTGTTGGATGTATACATGCGGTTTTTTTTAGAAAATTCGTATATATTCTTCATATATTGATAGTGGCCTATCAAGATAGAAGACGAAGAATTTTGGACTTGCATTATCTTTATTTGTTTTATATCACACATAAAGACAATGCAATTCCAAAACTCTTCTATCAGTCTAGAAACATCATTGTCTCCAACCTTCAAACAGATACAACATAGAAGACCCTGTACATTTTTTAAAAAAATTTGCCCTAAAAATAGACAAGGTGAAAAAAGTTTTGCTTATTAAAAGTCCTAAGAAACTTAGAGGGAAGAAAATTTAAAAAAAAATAAGTAAAAGTGTCTCTCGGTGAAACTCAATACAGGTTTTGTTTCCACTTTATTTTTTGACCAACACATAGAAATCATAGAACATTAGATAGATAGATAAATCTTACCGGCCCGTTTGAACATCGAACTCATACAGGCACTCAACTAGAATTTTTCCAGTGTAGCAACAAATATAGGCTACGCCTATCATTGCAACGATTGCCCAATAGCCACCTCGTAGCACTGCGAATGGTAGAGATACTATAAACATTCCCTAGAAAAAAATTACATTTAAGAGAATAATTGTCATCAATGTTGGGTTGGACAAAGGCTTTTAACCACAATTAACTAACCAGCAAGTTTGACTGTAACATAAATTACATTGACAAGCAATATTTACTGACAATTAAAAGTGGCTGTTTATTAAATTAAAAAATAAAGTAACCGGGCCAGTATCATGGTGAAAAAATAATTTCTGCCAATGTCACATATGTCACAGTCGAACTTGCTGGTTAGTTAAGTATTATTATATTTCTTATACGCTGTATTATAACTTTCCTTCCGTGTGAAAACATTTGCGTATTCATCCATATTGTGTATCTAAAATTTAGAATTAGTTAATTTCGGAAAAATTGCAGTTTTTCAGTGTTCATTATCGAATATAAATAAACCCATTTTATGCACTCTGATATCACCGAATGTATCCAAATTGGGACAAACGTGTGTACTAAATTGATAATCTGTTCTATTCGAGCGACATACATACTTATATCTATAGAGTAAAATAGGAAGAACTATTGTCTAATAAATTTATTTTCAAAATATATTAATGTTACCTGAATAGCATTAGTAACATTCCAAGCGGCTTGATATTCGCTAATTTTTATATCACTTTTTCCTTCAACAAAATCACTACCTTCCGAAAAATCTACTGACGACATACGGCTCTGTTGTTTGATCATTCCTCCTTGGTCATTGTTGAAATGGCTTTCCTCCTAAAATTAGAGTTTAATAGTAGTTGTAGACACGGTATACTGGAACAAAACAGTGCCCTTTTATCACTTTACATGGCGTTATCCCCTATAAAAAAACTACCCCTTCTGTTAATTTTTTTTTGAGGGTGGTTACAAGACGTGTCATTTTTCAATATGACAAAAGACCTTAGCGCCTCCACCACTTCATCATAAACTACCGAGCCTGACCTCTTGGGTAATACAGTGAAAGGTAGTGTACGACTGCCTAAATAAAATAGAACTTTATGTATGCAATTAAATAGTTTGATTGAATTGTTTGGGGAACAAATTATTGGTAAGTGATATGTGTATGAAGAATCTTGGAAAGTGTGAAAAAAATACATCAGACTTAACTTTCTCTGTAAATTCACATGCTAATATATTAAAGACCAATGTGGAATTGGAATCAATTATACTGTTATTAAGGAAAGATATTGCGAGAACAAACCCGTATGCATATGCATTAATAAATGTTTATAAAGAAAAAAATTCAACATTAAAAGATAACTTAAAGAATTAGTCCATACTGGAAGTGGAGTGGATAATTAGAAGGAAATAAATAAGAACTCAAAGTCTTCCTCCGCTGTTATATTAATGAAAAGCTAATTTTAACATAGAAATTCTCTACATGTTTCGTATGCAGAAGCATTCACCTTCAGGAGAACAAATGCAATTTTAGAAGAAAAAGGTAGTATCATCCTTACGGAGCTTTAAGATTAAAATATTAGATGAAAAAATAAAGGTTCAATGAGTAGAATAGGGAGAATCATTACCAAAATACATGTCACACCGTCAAAAGGGAGCTTTGAGCACTATCAGAATTTAACTGCAGAACAAAAGATTTAACAACCAGATGTGAGAAAGAGAATTGTTAAAAGAAATGGAGAGTAATCTAGGTAGAAATTTAATAATCTATTTTCAAAGATACTCTGGATTCGGCATAATAAAAACTATGGAAATGAAATGTATGTAATTGTGAGAACGTTTTTTTTAACATAGGTATATCTTTTTCACAGTTACATACATTTCATTTCCATAGTTTTTCTTTCAAATTATTAAATTTCTACCCAGATTACTCTCTACTGGTTTGAGACCAAGACTTTGTGTTTTTCGTTACTTGATCCATATCAGGTATCTTTGAGAATCATGGAAGATTTATTTGAAAAGTAAGACGTTTCAAAGCATTAGCCAGTGTTGTAAAGTATCCCTATAAAAGTTAAAATTAGAAAAATAATTATTTCCAAGCTAGTTGCATAAATATGTATCTCACCTGGGTAAACCCTCCTCCTCCACCACCTTCCTGCTGCATTTGCAAAAAGGGGTTGCTGGGATTTGAAGCGTTAAATGGGTTGGTGGTGGTCGACCTCATGTTGGACATTTCGTGGTGTTCGTCATTTATACCACCGTGAGATGTGTGGTTTTGGTTGGGTAGTTGGGCAAAATGAACCTGCACAAGAAAAAAATTTATTCCATCTGATTATAGATGTTCATAACCAGTGAAGTGTTGGATTACACAACACAAATTTACCAAAAATTCTACATATTTGCCGCTATCATTTTAGTTCCGATGATTTTATGTACAGAGTGATTTAACTGATGTTGAAAAAGGAAATAATCTGAAAATGTTTTAAACTTTTAATTCACAAAGAAAGGTGGGTAATTTATAATATTATAAGATTTGTGGAATCATTGGAATTAGCAACACACCGAATTCTATTGCACCA
Source organism: Polydrusus cervinus (assembly GCA_935413205.1). Classification (NCBI taxonomy): domain Eukaryota; kingdom Metazoa; phylum Arthropoda; class Insecta; order Coleoptera; family Curculionidae; genus Polydrusus; species Polydrusus cervinus. The sequence goes on from OW284510.1 coordinate 7,412,056, forward strand.
ACCTATTTTAAAGGTAATTTGTATACAATATTTTTGTAAATTAGTATCAAAAATTAAATAAAAGTAAGAAAACTATCATATTTTTTAATAAATAGTTACCAAGTTTTAAATATGGGTTGGTATTTTTTATTTTGCTATTCACATCACCATTCTACCTTTAATACATTCATTTATCATAATTTCTTCTTCTTCAATAGTTAAACATAAAATATGCATATTCGTATTTTATTTTACATTAGACCTGTTTTTATTATCTTAGATATATTATATACCTATATTAAATTTGATTGATTTGTTTTCAGCCGTTCTCATGGTAGTAAGGGGATGGATTTTATGAGTACCTATACTGTATAAAGATGTATATGTTACCGGCCAAACCCGATTTCAGGATAAACTAGTTTGGCCTAGGCCAAACCAGTCTATCCTAATAACAATAGGATGAACTAGTTTGTCCTAGTCGAAACTAGTTTGAACTGCGATTTTACTCTGTCCTCACACGTTCAATAATATTGTCAATATATTGATCTTTTCCTCACATTATTAATAAATTCATCAATATTCAGCCGCTACGAAATTTTGCATCGGTGAAAATTTAAAAAGATGAGTAACAAAAAATCTTGTATAGCTATAATTTTTATCAAATTTATCTGATTGTGGGAAAAACTTTTAAAAAAGACGCTGAAAAAAAATGGTTATCGAAACGAAAGAAATACACCCATTTACACGTGCCACATTCCATTTGGAAACAGGCCCTGAAGATTATCGGAACTATTTTCGAATGAATAACGATGTATATGAACAACTATTGCTCATAAACTTCTTCGGCAGCACAATATGACCGTTTCGAGTTTTTATTTTTTTTTTAACTCTTTTCTGTGATTTGTTCTAAAAGCATTTTTTTTACATCTTCGATTTTCGAATCTTTTTTTTATGGTTTAATAAATTTTTAATAATTTCTTGTAGCCAACCGCCTTTTTATCTCTATTACAATAGTCTTTTGAAGACGAATTCCATAACTCTGGCATTTCACGGTAGTTTTACTCTCATTTTCATCGAGCTGGAAGGCGCCGGAGATGTGACTTCCATTGCGTTTATGTTTATACTGGCAAAATATTGTCAATATAGCCCTCAAACGGTCAATAGGTCAATATAGTCGCCCCGCCCACAATATTAAAGAAATATTTTCGAATCGCCAAAAATACATCAATATATTGACAATACTTCAATATTTTACCTCACACGATCAATAATATTGTCAATATTTGATTATATTGACAATAATATTGAACGTGTGAGGGCCGTTTTACTCTCTAGAATTAACTAGTTTCAACTAGGTAAAAACAGGCAACGTCTTTGCTGTGCCTTGTCGGGCGCGAGGATTTAGCAGTGTTACCAGATCTCCTGTTTAACAGAAGATATACTGTTTTCACTCTTAAACTACTGTTCTACTGTTTCCACCCTCAAATCTCCCGTTGAAAATTTTTTAATTCTTAGTACAGTAGATCTAGTAGGTAGGCGAGACAATTCCATGAGTGAAAAATCGACTTTATGCACGTGTTTATAGATGTAGATTTATGTTAGACTTAAAAAAGTGAAAAAAAGGATTTTAAGGATCTAGTGCCTAAAAGGCACACCCTACTTTGGTCAATGATTGCAAATGTTAAGATGTTATCAAGACTAGCAAAAGATCAAGCAAAATCAAGGCCAACTTGGAGAAATGTAGTTCTTATAATAAATAATATACGCAATTTACTTTAGGCACTAGTGCGAATTGGCATTTTTTGCGCTCTAGTGCGTAAAAAGAGCATCTGTACAATTTCTTTAGAGGTCAAACTAGTTTAGACTAGGATAAACTAGTTTTTCCTAAAAGCCTCACATTTATTTCAGGACATACTAGTTTCGACTAGGACAAACTAGTTCATCCTATTGTTATTAGGATAGACTGGTTTGGCCTAGGCCAAACTATTTTATCCTAAAATCGGGTTTGGCCGGTAACATATATATTACAAACATAAAGCAAACTCTCAGTATACCGGGTGTCCGCGAAAGGTGGTTCGCCCCTATAACTTTTTTGGCTTTGAAGATATTGGAATGAAATTTGGAGAATGTGTATACGACATAAAATTACATTTTTTGACGGGTAACTCAATTCTATGGCACTTCCGGTTTAACCGGAAGTGACATAAACTTTCGATTTTTAAATGGGACGCCTGGTATATTTTTACTTATTTTATCTCCACATGACATTCTAAACACAATCATGTGTCACTTGTTACTTTGTGTCACCAAAAAAAATTTTTTTTTCATTTTAATTTTTTTTTTAAATTTATTAAAAATTATAGTATGCATTATACCTACTAATTAAATAACCAAACAATTATAACTATCTACATAATATCTATTTATTTTTAACTTTAATTTTGAAGATGTTCAAAATGACCTCCATCTTGTTGCTGACAAAGTCGTACTTTCTCTTTTGTTGCTCTTACAACGTTTCTTAAATGTCGTGGTGAAATTCGATGAATAACTGCCCTTACTTTGTTTTCTAATTCATTTCGTGTGGCAGGGGGTACATCATATATCTCATTTTTAATAGTACCCCATAAAAAAAAATCTAGTGGCGTAAGGTCGGGCGACCTAAAAAGTTTTAAAATGAAATAAAGGTATAAATTAAGAACAATTCCGTTTTACCTTGCCGGCCAACTAACTGGGCCCCTGTTTCCAATCCAATTTTCGTTGTATAATTCATTTAAATATTCCGTTACTACCCTCAAGTTGTGTGGGGGGGCACCATCTTGTTGATAAAATAGTCCTTCTCGATTTATTAACGGTATCTCATCCAAGAACTGCTCAATTTCTTGCGTAAGAAAATCTAGATATCTTGCCCCTGTTAGCGAACCGTCAAAACCTAATATTCTGTCCCCTAAAATCCCAACCCAACAATTGAAACCAAACCGTTCTTGAAAATTTCCTTCCTGCATCAAGTGTAAATTTTCTTGAGACCAATATCGCTTGTTATTTCTGTTAAAATGTCCCAAATTAGTGAAACGGCTTTCGTCAGTATAAAGAATTTTATTGGGAAATGTGTTATCCTCTAAATATTTTTCTAAAAACCAATTACAATAGCTAAGTCTCCTTTCATTGTCGTTTCCGTACAGGTGCTGGTGTAGTTGGTATTTATATGAGTGATATCCATGTTTATTTAAAATTTTACCTGCAGAAGACTTAGAAATATCACATTCTAGCGCGATCTCTCTGACGGACGCGTTGATATGTACTTGTACGTATGCCAGAACGTCTATTTCTTTTTCTTCGCTCACAACAAATTTAATGTTTATATTATTATTAGGTCCATTTCGCATTTGCTGAACCACTTTTGGGAAATAGTGCCGGGTTGGGTGATGCCGATCTGGATATCTCTGTGCGTAAAGACGTGCAGCATTAGTTGAGATTTGCCTACACTCTCCGAAAACTAATAACATATCAACTTTTTCACTACTTGTATAAATATTATTATTCTCCATGTTTTTAAACAATAACGTACTGTTGCCGAAGCGATATGCAATAAGATATTGACAGGCCGTAATTTTTTTTCATGACAGCTTCATGTTTTTATTTCACAGGCCTACTCGATTCATTTAAATAATATTTCATTCTCTGAAGACCGTTCATTTTAGAAAAATGTTAGCGTTATATTTTACCAGTATTTTAAACGAAAGTTTGTTTAAAACCCATAAGTGTTTGGTATCAAATTAATCGTAGGAAAATGCTCTCTTTTGTTAACCGGGTGAACCACTATGTTGCCATTTGAAAAAAATGACTTATACAAATTTAAAAATTGAATTTTACACAGCAGATTGGTTTTTGACAAAAAAGAGTAAATTGGTATTTTACTCAAGATTATAAGACAAAATTAGTAATTTAAACGAATTCATAGCCCTCTAGATTTAAAAAAAAAATGAAAAAAAACATTTTTTTTTGGTGACACAAAGTGACAAGTGACACATGATTGTGTTTAGAATGTCATGTGGAGATAAAATAAGTAAAAATATACCAGGCGTCCCATTTAAAAATCGAAAGTTTATGTCACTTCCGGTTAAACCGGAAGTGCCATAGAATTGAGTTACCCGTCAAAAAATGTAATTTTATGTCGTATACACATTCTCCAAATTTCATTCCAATATCTTCAAAGCCAAAAAAGTTATAGGGGCGAACCACCTTTCGCGGACACCCGGTATATGTAATTTTTTACCTTTTGACATCCATCACAGTATGCCACATTATGCCAAAAATTATTAAGAAACAAATTTATGTAGCTACGTCACTGAGTTTAGGGATAGTAACTACTTATTCTGTGAACCATCAAACATGTAGTCCGAAGGCGAAGCCATTTTTATAAATAAACGTATGAACGTTCATCTATAATAGGTTGTTGTACAGAAAACAAAAATTCAGAAAAATGAGCCGAATGCCTAGTGTGGAGGTTTTCTTGACAAACTTTTTTTTACTTTAATTACTTTATCATTTAAATTTTTTTAATACTTAAAATGAAAGATACAATTTAATCAGTGTCCCTATTTTGTGGTGCTTTATTCTTTTTGCATCCGCCATTTTCATTAAGATGTAGTATGTAGTAAAAAGGAAAAAAATTTAAATTGAAAAATGTTTCTTAAGTTGTAAAGCATTAGTTTTTATTTTAGTATCAATAATCCATTAAATTTAAACTCCACCCCATATCGAACAAATATTGAGGTTATTGTAAACTGTTATTTCAACAAGTATTCTTTCTATTCAACAATTTATTAGAGAATTATGGTAATTCTTTCAAGATGGCGGCGATCGTCCACTTTCCATACATATTAGGTAATTCAAGTAACATAATAGTGTTTTTAGATATAATATCATAATATTTCTCATATTTTTGTTTTAATTACAAACGTTATAAGGAAAAATAATTATTATCACTAAAAAAAATCGAATTCAGAAGAAAAAAATACTTACCCTTTCTGCTTGATGGCTCCCCATTTGACTGGGCTCTGGGGGGGCAGAGGGCATAACTTGCCTCTTTATCTGATTGGCTACATTGCTCACAGCACTCAAAGGGGGCAGCTTTATACTCCCGAATCTATTCATAATATATTTTAATTATTATAAAAAATAATATGTGGAATTAGTATTACAGAAGAAATTACTACTTTTAAAAAAGTATGTCAAATTTTTTTTATATTAATATGACCGACAAGTGATGATTTTTTTTGTCCGATTTTGTAGATCAATATCAGTTTTCTTGATAACTTTTTTCTGTACAACTACCCCTTTTGTATTCCAAGCAACCCCTTTTTGAACACCTCTATGGCACTATATCACCTCTCTACACCCTTTTTTCACTGTTTTGCGACATTTTGAGGATATTTTTCTTCGAAAAGTTAAAAAAATTGATATGTTTAAACGTGGAGTTTCATCTTACACGGTGGTTGGAGTACACGGAGAGGGATGCTGCCGGGGGATGGAATAACTCGAGTCTGCGTCGCTAGTGTCACAATTTGGCGAATTGTCAAGTTGTGTTAAAAACACCGCAGTAGTGGAATTATACCGCTCACTCCTAAGCTATACATTGCCTCCATTGTTCCTGTATCGCACTATAAAAATGGAAGAAGAAAAACCTGGAAAATACAATGAAATTTATAAAAATTGTGCAATTTTCAGAACCAACACATTTTTAAAAGAAGTACCCAGTTTTTCGACAAAATATTCGGTTCATCTAAAAGATCATATTATGAAACATACCGGGTGTTGCATCGTCGAGCGGGACATAGGAAATCCCATGTAATTTTAAATGGGGTCAATTATTGGCTTCCCTAATTATTTTAGAGAAAAATTCTATTTAGGTTTATTAAAGAGCACTAAAACCCACATTCAAAAGAATAACTTTAGATACTTTATGATGAGCCCGTTTACGGGTTATCGCCGATTTCTTTTCAACTATTTTTCCTTTTTATGGCCCCGTATTTGCGGGCACCAGTCAAGGTAAAAATGACTGTCAAATAAAGTTGTCATTTTGAAATGTGTGCTTTATTGTTATAAAAACTCGTACATCGAAAATATTAAAGGTGTATTTATGAGTACAAATTAATCTGAATAAAACTAAAATAAAGTATCCAATTACAAGGTTAATTATGACATTTTACATGTTTCAATATTTTATTAATTAATAGGTAGGTACTATTAAATTGTTAGAACTTTAGGATTTAAGAAGATGTTCAAATATTCCTCCATTGACTGCTAGACAATAACCGAGGCGATCATGAAATTCTCTTCTTACATTCGCTAGTTGGTAAACTGAAATTCTATTGCATTCGGCAGAAATAGCATTTTTTAACTTGTCTAGATTTGGGTATTTTTTATCTTTGTATATCCTGTTTTTTAAATGGCCCCAGAGAAAGAAATCATTTGGCGATAAATCAGGAGACCTGGCTGGCCAATTTGCTGTATGATTTAAGCCAATAACATTTCCATTAAAAGCACGGTTTAAATATTCCCGGACAGCCAGGGTACTATGTGCCGGGCAGCCATCCATTTGGTACCAAACTTCCTGATTTTCCCTGGCGACATCATGTAAAGTAGGTAAAATATGATCTTCAAGTAGTTCTAAAAAATATTCTACATTTAAATTCGTGTAAGAAATAATGGCCCGATAATATTTTCTCCGAAAATCCCAGCCCAAACATTAACTTTTTGTGGATATTGCGTCCTTGTTTCGACAAACCTGTGTTGGTTTTCTTTGCTCCAATATCGATAATTTTAAACATTGGGTTCATTGTTTAAGGTAAATGTGCATTCGTCAGTGGAAAAAATGTTTTTTAAAAATTCCCTATCCATATTTGCTCTTTCAATAATACCAAAACAAAACTCCTGTCGTCGTATTTCGTCCCTATCTCTTAGCTCTTGATGCTTTTCATATTTGTATAAATAATATTTATGTCGTTTCAAAGCTCGTAACGCTGTGGTGTGATCTAATCCTATGTCATCCTCAAGTTTCCTTGTGTTGATCTTTCCATCATTTTCTTCCACGCACAATAAAACTTGCAAGTCCCTATCATTTCTTGCATCTCTTCTTTGTTCCTGCCTTTGCAAGTCCCTTTTATTTCTTGCATCTCTTCTTTGTTCCTGCCTTTCTTCACATCTGCAGTTATTTATTACAGTGCCTTTTGTCTTAAATTTCTTGATAGTCCTTTCGACTGTAGATTTTGCAGGTATCGGTCTATTCGGATACAGAGCAGCAAACATGTCTGACACATTTTGATAACTATTTCCTTGATAATACCATTTAATCATCAATATTTTTTCTTTAGAAGTGTAATTCATGGCTAATATTTTCGATGTACGAGTTTTTATAACAATAAAGCACACATTTAAAAATGACAACTTTATTTGACAGTCATCATTTACCTTGACTGGTGCCCGCAAATACGGGACCATAAAAAGCAGAAATAGTTAAAAAGAAATCGACGATAACCGGGCTCATCAAAAATATCTAAAACATCACTTTTTTCCCGGGGAAAAAAGTAATTCCACAAAAAGTGACATTTTATTACCTGTCAACAGAGATAAAATGTCAAACTTTTTTCCCGTCACAGAAAAAAACATTTCTTTAAAAATGTCAAAATTAAGTTAAGTTTATGCCCTAAAATCACCTTAAATAGTGTTGTGTGTCACTTTTATTTTGTAGGGGTTATAATATTTATTTATTAAACTTGATTACTTAAAATAAATTACTGTTTGTTTGACAAAAAGCTACTGTGGTCTTATCGAGCTAGTCGTAGGTCTTATCGGGTATGACCACGTTACCAAGGTGGTTGCTATGAAAATTTGCGTTCTGATTGGTTCTATATATGTGAGGTAAATTATCCCAGAGAGAAAAATGCGGGTTTTACTATTTTCTTGGGTGATTATTGAATTCTTTAATTTTTTGACCGCCCTTTATGACCTGTTAGAAAGTTTTTGGGAAACCTATCTGTTAAACAAGTAATATTATTTAAAAGATTTCCCTTGCAAAAAAAAATATCTGACAACGCAGCATTGCTCGTAACATGGAGTCGAATTTGTTACTGCCCCGCCCTAGACGATAATAATGAAATACGCTTGTGCCGTACAGGGGTGGCATGAGGAGGATGATTATCGATTTTTTGAAGATGGTAGAGATAGGTCAATATAACAGGTCGGAATTGTCGGGAATTAAAAGCAATATTGAAGATCTTGCTTGTTTTTCAGTTTTGGTCAGGGTTGTATTTTAAAAATATGCATTTAATTGTCTGAAAGATCTCAAGCAGTTTTGTGTAAGAAATCAAATAATAACTAAATTATTTGTGTGGTACCTCAAGGCTCCGTCCTCGGTTCTTTAATATTTGTAAGCTAAACTGATGGCACTTTGAAAAAAAATTTTAGTCTATATTTGAAATAAAATATCTCAAGAAATGTTAAAGATATTTGAACGCGGTTTGAAGCATGTTAGGGCTTATTGTTTGTTGTAAAGAACAACTTTCTGGGTTTTTGAATAGACAACGTAGTTTAACGGTAGTTAAAGGTTAATCTAAAAAAGACACTCTCATATTTTTTCACCCTGTATCTGTCTCGCCCTTATTCGAAAAAAGGGTTTTTAACTCATCGTCATTTCCAAATTCCTGATTTTTTTCGTGTTCCAATAATATTTTATATAGGTTGAGAAAAAGTATGCTTTCAATACGTTACTCACACTGCCCAGGTAGCAGGGGTACGTCAAATTGACGTCATTTTATGGTGATACCTCAATAACACTCGTCAGCGGTTCAAATTGACCAAATATTAACGACAGAATCACATCTGATAAATGACCTAATTTTGTCGTGTTATATTGCCGCCTTTTTCTGGTAATAAAATAGGTACGCAAGAAAATGCAGCGCATTAATAGAACGTAATTTTAAAGGAATCGACTATTAAATATAAGTGTTCACACATAGATGTCGTCCTAGGTTACGCCATCTCGCTTTACGCCTTTATTATTTCTTTATTGAGTTGCGGGCATCGTTTCTTATATAGTTTCCCAAAAGAGCTATAATGTGATCAAATGCATTTGGGAAAGGGCTTGAAGATATGAAACTCTTCTCCACCCATCTGGGTTGCTAACTTTTATTAACGATGTAGAACGTCATAATGACGCTAAATTATCGTTATTTTATAACGTAGTATGTCGATACTGACATGTTATCTTACTGTCATTATCATGACATTTCAAAGTTTACTTGACGTTTGAGATGACAAAAAACTGACGTCATATTAACGTTAGTCTGCTGCCTAGGAGCACGTCTAAATAACGTCACTAATATGAGGTCGTTCGTCCTAGACATTAGGAGGTCATTTTCACGTCGAATTGACGACATTTATCTCGTCATTCAGTGACTAATATATCACGTCGTGTTGCTACCTGGGTGGCTTAGTCCATTTATCCAGTTACTTGGCTATAAAGGAAATAGACACCTATTCTTGTGTGAGTAGAAATATATTCTTATTCCCAAGCCTTTTCAGTTCTCTATGTTCTGTAAGAGATAAAGGCTGTTACTGAAGTTACTTTGTACTCGGAAAGTAGAAATAATAAAACATACTTTTAAATTAAAAAAAATCAATTTTTAACCCAAGTTGAGAGTATATTTTTGCATTTTTATATTTAGAATCTGATAAATAAAAATAATATGATCTTTCAAGAAAATGCAAGAGAGATCTACCCTTATTTTTCTGTATTGATTTGCTCTTGCACAAGATCCAAAGACATTTTAGCTTTATAGCATAGATGGCGTGACCAGCATGAGACAAAATTTAAATTTAGATTTTGTTACTTCTTGATATTGGTGTAGTCGAAAAACACAAATAGTAAAAGAAGGTGTTTTTTGTTAAATGGCGAATGCGTCTAACTCTTAGTAGTAGCAGTTGGTGTAGGTATAAAAGGTAGTTCACACTTAAAGCTGCGACGTTAGAGTTGAAATAGCAAAGCGTCGGACCGGGCAGGCATCAATGACAAGCGGCATATGAATCCCCCCAAACTGCTGCGAACGGCCAGAAATTTTTGCGAGCTGTGTTGCGGTGTTGGTTTGGTTTTATACACTCTTAAAAACTATCAACTTTTTTTATTTTTCTTTATGGGTGGAAAAGGAGGCCTTAAGTTTTTTATCACTTATATAGAAATAAAATATGTACAGGATGCTGAATAATTTGTAGATGGATTAACTAAAGGTAATCATATTTAGGAATTATGAAAATCCCAAAAAATATTTTTAACCATTTTTTGAATTTCGAAAACAAACGGCTAGATTTTGTTCAAATTTTAATATCTTGTAGTAACAAGCTATAGAGGAAAATAAATGGGCATAGGTTGATGTAGAGTATATTTCTTTAAAAAAAAAATAATAAGCAACTTGTAATAATTGATTCTTTAAATTAAAATTTCTTTTACACTAATTATTTGTTAATACATTCCAATCTAAGATATACACGGTAATTCAGTTATAATACACAAGTGAAAATTTTTACAGTTTTTATTTAAAGAAATTTTGATTGATAAATTAATAAAAGGAAAAAACGAAATTTTGTGAAATTTGTCCATATTTCCTTTTCTGCTTTTATTACTATCTATACAGGGTGATTCACATTACTGTTAAATCCTTTATTTAGATCAAATGAACAATTTACATTTACAAAACAAGAATAACTATCTAAATTTAGGTAACCCTCAAAACAATGCAAGTAGCATTGGTACCGAGGGTACTGCTAACGAATAAATAGCATAGATAGCAACTATCACCTTTTACATTATAGAAAACTTAAAAAATCAAAAACAATTAAGTAACTTATTTAACATACATATATCTTTTTAATTTGTTTACAAATACACCCTGTCGTCTTTCATTCTTAATTTCTAGAGGTAAATTATTAAACGCATTGCAGGCCGCACTTATAGGACTGCATAATGCTTTATTTGTTCTTGCACTATCCAAACGAATATCATCACTGTTTCTTAAATTATGATCATGAGTTTGATTAATAAATTGAATACGACTATTGCACTTGAATTTGTTATTTAAGACCTTGAATATTAATTTTGATTGCTCAAGCATTAGAATATCATGAGCAGGTAGAAGTCCAAGCAAATGATATAAAGTTTCAGTTTGAGTGTAATAATCCAAGTTAAATAAAATTTTTAAAAATTTATTCTGAAGGATTTTAATTTTATTAAAGTTAGTTTGATTACAGGTTCCCCAAACAGGTATCAGGTACCTTATAATTGAAAGAAAATATGCATTATATATTTTATATTTGGCATTTATGGTTAAAAAATTTCTACATCTATACATTGAGTGGCCTATTAGAAAATCTCGGAAACAAGTTATCTTTCTAAAAATTTAATATCAGGCATAATTGGCTTTGAGCTTTTAAAACATTATATTTTGACGTTTTTATTACTTCCGGTTATACCGGAAGTTAATGTCAACTTTGCTATTTTAAATAGAACACCCTATATATTTTAGCATTTTTGATTACCTTATTAAAATCTAAATAAATTTTGTTAATAACAATCTATTTCTATCTCTAACCGTTTTTAAGATATGAATTATAAAAGGATTTTTTTGTGTAAAAACGCTCCGAGAAAAAGTTTAGTAACTCTGAAACTAATAAAGATAAACATTTAAAATTTTGTAAGCTTTCAATAAATACATAGATCTTTAGTTTAAATTACTTAGGTTTCACATTTTTTATTGTGCCAATGTTTCCATTTAAATAAATGTGCATAAGTCAGTTTTTCCAAATGGAACACCTTATTTTTTAGCTTACAAACGTGTAGAGTGTAGATAATTAAATTTCCTATCTAAATGCCTAATATGTTACAATCCACATTTTTAGTCGTTTTGGAATTATGAGCAATTTAAATAAAAAATCTTAAAATTTCTGTTTGTGTTAATGCAACATTATTTTTGAAAAGAAGGCTTCGACTGGGATTTTCGTTTATAATTCATATCTCAAAAACGGTTGGAGATAGGAATAGATTATTATTAACAAAAGTTATTTAGGCTTGAATAAGGTAATCAAAAATGCTAAAATATACAGGGTGTTCCATTTAAAATAGCAAAGTTGATATTAACTTCCGGTATAACCGGAATTAATAAAAACGTCAAAATATAATACTTTTAAAGCTCAAAGCCAATTATGTCTGCTATCAAATTTTTAGAAAGATAGGTTAACTCTTTTCCGAGATCTTCTAATAGGCCACTCAACGTGAATCACCCTGTATACTACGTAAATTCAAACTTTAAATTGTAGGTAATTATGCTTCAAATATGGCTATTTGACCAATTTGTGGGTAAAATGAAAAAGTACCCCTCAAACCTCACCCTTAATAAAATACGATGCAATAACACTTACTAGTCGGATTTTTTCCCATTAACCAATATAAAAGTCCTTTTTCTTACTTAAAATGATCAAACAAAAAAAATGGAGGGTCCCATTATTCAAGTCCGTTATCTTTAGACGCGATTTTTCATTTCATGTCGAACAGCTTGTGGGTAGGGCAAAAAATGTGTTTGCTCTCTCCTCGTGTCACTTGCCGCAACGATTGATATCAGTTTCAACTTTAGTTTATGGATCATTATAAAATAAATTGGCCTTTAGAATCGAAGACGTTTAGCTCCAACGTTGGAGTTGAAATAGCAAAGCGTCGAACCAGGGGGGAAAGATAAGAATCCCCTCAAAATGCTGCGAACGGCCGGAAATTTTTGCGAGCTGTCTACCATTGCGGTGTTACTTTGGTTTAATTAAATTGGGAATTAACTACGGAACAGTGTCGCGCGACAAAGTTCAATGTAGGTAGAACGTTTCTTTTCAAAATAAGGGAAAAAAGCACGGTTAATTTGGCTAAAAAACGCCGTATATCACACATGTGTTGAAAAAAAAAATTCAACACTAGTGTCGAAATACATAAGGCACACTATGGTGACAGACAACCCCTATTTATTAAAAAGAACACAATTTATAAAGCAGTAATTGTAAAATGTTTAACTTATTTATCATGTATTTGTCGAGTGATTCAGAATTAGAGTGCGAAAATACGCCATCTGAAATTATAAAATATGTTAATAATATACTGGAAAATCTATTACCAGGAAAAACAAATCGTGCTGAAGAAAATGTCATGTATTAAACAACAAATCTTTATTGGTATCGTAGCGTAGAGAATAGGGCTCTAGCCTACAGATTGCAAGGTCACAGGTTCAAATCCCATCAGGTGTTTTTAACTTTTTTTTTTTTAAAACATTAAATAATTTATAAAATTATTTTGAATTAAAATCTTCCTTGTTGGGTGGATTTTTAAAATTTTGATGATTGGAAAGAGTCGTGAAATTAGCCGAGCGATCTTACATAGTACTAAATCGGACAAGAAAGAAAAATAAACAGGACATTTATTTTCTATCATTACCTTAATTCTTGATTTACTAATCAGGCAACTTTGATTGTGAGTAAATAAGTCCTGCTAATGTCACAAGTCACAATAAAAGTGGCTGATTAGTTAAGTATTGTTAAAAATCTTTATGCAGCGTGGCGTAAGAGTATTCGAGTCACAAGAAAGTTGTAACCAACCAGTGGCGTAGCCAGAAAATATGCTCGGGGGGAGGGGGGGGGGCTGAATGGGCGTAAGTAGGACATTTTTTTTCCCAGTCGGAACTAAGTACATGTATTTCATGATATTGTACCTAGTAACGAAGGCGGGAAATTTTCGGGGCCACGCCCAAAGTTCGTTTAAAATACACCTAACTAATAACAAATTTCATCAAAATTATTAAAATTTGTTTTTGTAAATGTTTTTTTTTACTTTTTTTAAATTTTCTTAGCTATCTCTTTATTAAAAAAATTTTTTTTTTATATTTGTGAAAATTATGAATATTGGTGTCAATCCAAAATTTTAACATAAGACGTACCTACACTCTACCAGCGTTTTTCGGGCTTGATTTTTTTATGATTTAAAATAGTCCTCTCTCACCACGCCAAAATTGATGATTTTTTCAGAAATCATGTATTTTAGGAGCTTAGATCTAAGAGCAGTTTTCGGTGTAAATGCTTAGGTTTTGAAATACTCCTTTCTACGTGCCGTCTTGTATATTCATAATAAAGCATTCTCGTTTCTTTCCGTACTATTTTTTTTAAATTATAAATCATCACACTTCTTCAATAAAAAATTTGTCAATTAAAATTTTTACTTAAATTTTTTTATTTAAAAATAAATATTTACCTACCTAATTGTTTTTTGTTTTTGTTATAAAAATATTTTATTGATTTGTGTTGATTTAAAATAGCGCTAAAAAAGGGAAAACGGAACAGACAAGTATATAATAGAAAATACTATAAAATATTACTCTTTTTACTCGTTTTCCTATAAAATTGCATCATAAATCAATAACTAAAACGATATGCATCCGAAACCTTAATCTCTGTATTAAACAGGACTTTTAGAATGAAACGTTTAAACACTAAACATTTCCTTCAAGACCTTTGTAATCTAAGCGAAGAATACATTATTCAAAAATTTAAATTAAGAGTACAAGCGTGAGACGAAAAATTAGGTTGCAATTAGACTTTTAAACCATGGGCTCCTAGGCTCGGGGGGGGGGGGGGGGGGGGGGGGCTACAGTCCGGCACCCCTCCCCCCCCCCTTAAATACCCCACTGTAACCAACACAACTAATAAAATTCAATTTTCAATATTTTGTATTTTAGAAACATCAATTTTAAAATCAGCAGATTTAACATGGCTTTATATTTTAGCCAATACCCTGTATAAAAAGACATAAAGTTAAATATATTGCACTAAGTGGTTCCCACAACTGAAAACGGATTGATTAAATTTTGATGAAAATATGGGCTTCAAGTACTTTTTAAACTATTCCATAATTAATGGATTAGATTTATAACTATTTGTTTACTTAATTAATGGTCTGCCAGTTTGTTATTAAGTGAGCACCAGTTACCACCAGCACAATGCAGTGGCGGCTCGTCAGGTGAAGTAGGTGAGGGGGCTCTTCACCGAAAAAAAAAACAGGAGAAAAGTTTTTCGACAATATAATACCATTTTAGCCCTAAAAAAATAATTCTGTTCGAAAAAATGATATGAATTTAATCCGAATGTAGCTTTGCATAATAAGGCCACGGTTAACTCCGATGGACAAAAATTATAAACACTCGTGCATTTTGGCGCGCCCTAGCAACCGTGTCCGTTAGCTTAAAGCAAGTGAAGACCCAACGCCCAACATGGCTTTGATATTCACCGTTGCTATGGTTACGTGATGTCAGTCACTCAAACAGCATGTAACAATTTGCATTAAGATGAAGGGCATTTCAAAAATAGATCAGTCGTATGCATTCTTTTAGCATTGGTTCGCGGTATTTATTTTGAGGCTTCGCGAAACTTACGGTTATAGATATCGTTTTTACGTGATTTACTGTGTGATGAAAAGTTTTATTTTTATTTTTCAGTTAATTCAGTATTGTACGTACAAACATAGGTGTGTATTTTAAAAATAAACCCAATTAATGACATAGTTTGTAATTTGTTGGAAACTCCATTCAGTCGTTGGACAGATGAGGATAAGAGAGATGTTTTGTTACACGGGTTTTTAGTCAATGTTTGTTTAAGTACCCGCACTATACCTAGCTCTTCACCATTTTTTAAGACCGCGAGCCGCCACGGGCACAATGAGATATCTCTAGCGCTTACTATCCGTTATATTTTTAAGCCTTCCTTATTGTATAATAAAAATTGATTGAATTTTGAAAGGTATTTGGTACGAAATAAAAACATTATTTCTTAAACATTTATTAAAAAACAATTAGGAGGTAATAATACAAAACAACAAACAGTTTTATTTAAGCAGAGTGACCATTTATAAAAGGAATAACATTTTTTTTAAACGAACATCAGTATGTATATTTCTTAAGTACTTAGTTTAGACTGTGATATTAGGAAACGACAATATATTTATGTACACGTTTTTCTATAAAAAGTTTGTGATCCGCTAAAATAAATTTATAAAAATTGCAAACAAAATATCCCTTATTTTTTATATTAACTTCAAAAGCAGACCCAACACGATCATTCAGACAGAGTTTGATGGCCGGACTAATGTATTGATGATTGATATTATTTATCAAGGCTGTCCGTCCGAATGATCGTGTGGCGTTTGCAAAAGGGGCTCGCGTTATACGGTAAAATGTTTTACTCCCTATGAATTGGATTTAAAACTAGAAAGTGTTTAACAACATTAAATTTGAAAAAAATTGCTTGGCCTTATAAATTTTTTTTGCGACACTTTGAGCGAGGAAAGTAATTTATTTCCTCGTTCGTTCAAGCTCGTTCGTTCAAGCTCGTTCGTTCGTGTTCAAGCTTTTACGAAATAATCTAAATCAGAGCAAAGCTGGACAAAGCGCTTGAATAAAGTGCTTCGAGCACCAAGCTGTTTGGAAAAGTAATCAAGTACCAATGCACTTTGGAAATGTGTGCTTTTTTGAGCGCTTGCAAGCAGTGACGGCTCCTGATAGTCGATACAGGTGGGGCCAAAATATCAAGTCAAAAATCTTTAATGAGAATACAGGGTATTACAAATTGGATGAATTACCATTGCTATGTCGGTAACTATAAGAGATAGCGATTTTGTTAAATAAAGATAAAGTTGCATAATTTAATGCTGAATTATTCGAAAAAAAAACGAAGAAATACATTTTTGTTTTAATTTTCTATATGACAAAATATTGATTATTTTGAAAAACCACCAAGTGCAAATGCTTAAGACAACTCTTTATGCTAAGAAAATAATTTTATTTTTCAGATACGACGTTCGTGTTTTAAATGCCTATATCAATTTAAATTTTTTAAATACGGACCTGCATTTTTAAAAAATTTTCGAATATCTCTGCTGCTCATCAAAATTTGAATATTGTTCAGGATTTAAATATGCTTTGCCTCTATTTAACCAACTCCCTATCTCTTATACAGGGTGATTCACGTTGAGTGGTCTATTAGAAGATCTCGGAAACGAGTAACCCTATCTTTCTAAAAATTTGATAATAGGCATAATTGGTTTTGAGCTTTTTAAACATTATATTTTGACGTTTTTATTACTTCCGGTTATACCGGAAGTTAATGCCAACTTTGCTATTTCAAATGGAACACCCTGTATATTTTAGCATTTTTGATTTCCTTATTAAAATCTAAATAACTTTTGTTAATATTAATCTATTTCTATCTCTAACCGTTTTTGAGATATGAATTATAAAAGGATTTTTTTTATAAAAACGCTCCGAGAAGAAAGTTTAGTAACTCTGAAACTAATAAAGGTTAACATTTAAAATTTTCTAAGATTTCAAGTAATACATTGATCTTTAGTTTAAATTACTTAGGTTTCACGTTTTTTATAGAGGAAGTTCTTAAAATTATGCCAATGTTTCCATTTAAATAAATGTGCATAAGTCAATTTTTGCAAATGGAACACCCTATTTTTTAGCTTACTAACGTGTAGAGAATTAAATTTCCTATCTAAATGCTAAATATGTTATAATCCACATTTTTAGTCGTTTTGGACTTATGAGCAATTTAATTAAAAAATCTTAAAATTTCTTTTTGTGTTAATGCGACATTATTTTTGAAAGGAAGGCTTCGACTGGGATTTTCGTTAGACCTTGAGCTTTGTTACCATTTGTTATTAACTGCCTATGTTCGTTGCTTAGCTATTTCTCATTCAAACCAAACGAAAGTCTCAGTCGAGCCTTCTTTTCAAAAATAATGTCGCATTAACACAAACAGAAATTTTAAGATTTTTTATTTAAATTGCTCATAATTCCAAAACGACTAAAAATGTGGGTTGTAACATATTAAGGATTTAGATAGGAAATTTAATTCTCTAAACGTTGGTATGCTAAAAGATAGGGTGTTCCATTTGCAAAAATTGACTTATGCACATTTATTTAAATGGAAACATTGGCACAATTTTAAGAACTCCCTGTATAAAAAACGTGAAACTTAAGTAATTTAAACTAAAGATCTATGTATTACTTGAAAGCTTACAAAATTTTAAATGTCTACCTTTATTAGTTTCAGAGTTACTATACTTTCTTCTCGGAGCGTTTTTACACAAAAAATCCTTTTATAATTCATATATCAAAAACGGTTAGAGATAGGAATAGATTGTTATTAACAAAAGTTATTTAGATTTTAAGAAGGTAATCAAAAATGCTAAAATATACAGGGTATTTAATTTGAAATAGCAAAGTTGGCATTAACTTCCGGTATAACCGGAAGTAACAAAAACGTCAAAATATAATGTTTTAAAAGCCTAAAACCAATTATGCCTGCTATCAAATTTTTAGAAAGATAGGGTTACTCGTTTCCGAGATCTTCTAATAGGCCACTCAACGTGAATCACCCTGTATAGTTACAGAGATATCAATGCTAATGCATCGTATTTGTAAAACCCTGTATAAAAAATCGAAAAAATGTACCGACTAATTAAATGAAGCATTTAATAAAGTATTCCAGTTGTTCTAAACAAAAAATGTTTATAAAACACTAAAATTTTCTTATAAGAAAACTCCATACGTCTTTGTTTTTTATTTAAAAATGATTTAATCACTTTTGTTCTTGAAGTTGCCAATATTCTTTACAAAATTTTTTCGGCAGACAACATACCTAAAGTCTTTCATTTTATTCATTTTAAAACTTATACACCTAAACCCGGAATCAGGAATATAATCCACTCATCCACTGACGGATTAACCTAAACCTAACCTACAAGCACAGAACTCGCCTACAAAAATATAATTTATGTTAAATAGTAAAAACTGTTTAAAAAAAATATTTTAAAATTAATATCTCTACCGGCAAAACCGTTTTAAAAACAGCTCCCATCTAGTAGCTAGTAACGGTAGCAAAGCCAAAAGCATAACTATATAGCCTAGTAGTGCCCTAACCCGATTGGAACTCATCACTCTCCATAAAATAAAACATCGTATGAGCATCTGGTCAGGCCAGGTCGATTTCTCTACGCGCCAGTAAGAGAGGGCGATATATTCATTGGTGTTAGTCTCTTTCTTTACGGGTTTAACATCGTGACAAATATAGAGTTTGCCGGATCAGCGTGGCGGCAGAGAATAGGGGTTAATAGATATCAACGTCTTCAATTAAACATTATTCACATTTACAAAAAGAATGAAGCGTAGGGAGACTAAGTAATAATCATTATAAATGAGAAATAAAAAGCTTGGTGTACAGGTAGGTAGGGCCTGGCCCACTGTGGCCCTACTGTACGAGGCGCCACTGCTTGCAAGCACTTTAAATTGCTTGAAATGCGAAATTCAATGACGAATTACAAAGGGCTTGAATTATTAATTACCAATATTTGTTGTATCTTAGCTGTATTTCAAAAGTGCTTGCGAACACTGTGCTGCGCACATAGAGTACTCTTTATACAAAAGTATCAAAAAATCAGTAAGAGTCCTACACACAAAAAAGCCTTTCAATTCCAGTTCTTCTATGGTCTCAAAAATATTCCTTTAATTTAAGAAACTATTTTTTAAAATTAAGCTAGTTTTATTGCGGCAAAAATCTTGAACACGAAGAAACTTAATCCAAAAACAACAAGTTCCTAATTTGATTTGGTAGTTGGACTTTTTTACGTCTTAGCCATCGTAGCTACAGACTCATAAAGCAGATTATGGACTATTCAAAATGTTGAAGCAAAAGTAAATGCAGAGCTTTTTAAACTACCCTGTATATAGGGACAGGCATGACAAAAAATAACTCTGTTAAAATAATGTTTAAAAAAACTACTACCCTTAGAAATATCTATTATTGCTAAACAATATAAAATAAACAACATTTTCATTTCTAAAAACTTTTAAACTTATTTTATCAGTCTTCTTTGCATTTGAAAATAATCCTACACATTTATTTCTAACTAAAATTTATAAATAATTTTAATTTAACAGTAATATTTTTAAATTTTAGTCTAATTTTAACTACACAACGGCCTATTTAACAATAATTATAACTATTAATAAGATTAACATCTTTTTATACAATACAATTTTGAAGAAATACTATAATTAAAATATTTACAAATAAAAAAATAAAGATTTTTAACTAACCAGCAACTTTAACTGTGGCATTAAATGACATTGGCAGTTATTGTTTACTTACAATCAAAGTAGCCTGATCAGTAAATTAAAAAGTAAGGTTTGCTTTGATTGTAAGAAAATTATTTCTGTCAATGTCATGTATGTCAACGCCAAAGTTGTTGGTTAGTTAATTATTGGTAAAAAACTTTATGCAATCCGACATCAGTGATAAATAGACCTTGGACAATCGCGTATTGTATACATGGTCGGCTTTGAACTTTAGATTTATTTTCTAAAAAAAATTACCAAACTTACCTATTATTAATGAAGACACAACATTTTTTAATTATCTGCACAGACAAATTGTAAATATTTGCTTTAAAAACAAAAAGTGAGAGATAAACCAGCAAAATAAAGTAATAAAAAAGTTTATGTAGTTTAAAAATTTATTTGCTACGTTTTTTTAAGGTTCTGTCTGGTTTTCAAGGTTACCGATGCCCGGCGCCTGGCTTTAAACAGATTGGTTTAAAACAGTGGTGGTTTTAAATATGGTGGTTTAAAACCACTCTCGTTTGTAAACCAGCCTGTTAAAAACCACCACTATTTTAAACTACTCTGTTTAAAACCACGAGCCAGGCATCGGTGACCTTGAAAACCAGAATGAACCTTACATTTTTTTATGGGAATTTAAATGTAAAAACTACCCTTATTGTCCCATAACTGTCATAGACTATCTACTGATATCTGTGGATTAGTTAAGAAAATGACAGATCAATTGGTAGCAGTGGCTTATTTGGGGGAGGGGGGGGGGGGGGGGCTGCAGAGCTAATCTGCTTTGGGCTTGGCTCCGAAAATTTTTCACTAGGTACGATGTCATGAAATATGTGTAGTCCCAACTATCTCTGTCTCCAGAAAAAATATGTACTACTTACGCCCACTGAGCCCCCCCCCCCCGAGCATATTTTCTGGCTACGCCACTGACTGCTAGAGTTAAACAAACTTATAAAGATCTAATCCAAAATATAAAAAATGACTGCCTTACATACGTGAATATTATTCAAGAATTCCCTTTGCTATCAACCAACCTAAAACATTACAGCAACCATTAAATAAATAATATAAATATAAGCAAATTGGAAAGATTATTAAATAAATATCCTGGAAAGTTAAGATCTAATTTTTCTATTACCCGTACGTCATCGACATATTTCAACATCTGCCGGAATCAGAAAGCGATCTCTGAATAGGAACATCTAGCCGTAAATAGTTTAAAATGTGGGGATTTTGAGGTCCGTAATTAATTTTTAAATTGAATAATGTTTGCCTGCGTTCAGACAAGATTAAAATTGAAAAAGTGTTATGCCTCCGCTGGGAATCAAACACCGAACCTCTCGACTAAGACTCAAGTGCGCTGCCAATTGGGTTACGAAGGACCTCATATTCTCTGATTAACTTCGGTCCCATATTTTATTCAATTTTATGTTAGTTGTAACAGTTTGGAATCTCCTGCGATTCACTGCACGCCGGCACATTTTTTAATTTCAGTACGCATTGGGACTGCGAAAGCACGGCCTATCGATCCTTTTGGGCTTGAAAAGTTTTCAGCAAGGGGCGACAAAAAAGTTACACTTTAACTAAAAACATACCAAAAGTTTATTTTAAATAATGTTGAAAAGAATTTACTTGTCCGACAGCTGGTCGTTACATTTGCTTAATAAACGCTGAAAATAATAGTTTCTGCCATTAGGATGATAGTATTATTTTCAAAATATTAACTTGCAGTGTGTTAAAAGTAAAATAATTTATTATTTTTGTCAATTATTCAATTTTTCTAATTTTTTTTGCATGCTTGCGTGCTCGTTTGCCTACTGCTTATATATTAATCTACTTTCATTTAGTAATATGAATTTTACAGTTCTGTAAATCGTTTTGTAAGGGCATCTATTACAGCACTAGTGCTGTAATAGATGCCTTTACAGCGCTAGTGCTGTAATGGAAAAAAACGGTTTTATTAAAATTTTGCTGTTAAATAAAACCACACTTTTTAGAAGAATGATTTATTATTAACAATTATAAAATTAATTACCAATTATTAATTAAAATATAACACTTAAGGTTTATTATGAACATTAATAATACACTTTTTACAGTTAGAAATTTGTATACCAGAAGTGGATGTGATGGAGCCCTTTACGTTCGAATTTCCAATCATTAAATCTGTGTCTGACCCCATGATCTCCTTTGCTATTTGTTTCTTATTTTCTAAAGAATTCTTAACGGAGCCTTCTGCCGTAGAAGAGGATTTCCAGCCCCCATAACGCTTTAACATCTGCATATCGGCAGTATCGGCACCACCATCAACTAGAATGGTGGCTGAGGACCTCCTAAAACAATGTCCACTGTATCCTTCGGGATTATTCAATCCAAGTTTTGTTGCAATCTTTTTTGGTATACTTCCAAAACTATTAATTCCGACAGGCTGGGAGGTGCATTTTCCTTTTCCATAGAATACAATAAACCGCCTGTGAGTTGCATTAAGAGGACGAAGTTTAGCATACTTTCGAAGAATACTTAAACAGTTGACACCTGTCACATTTCCTTCTGTTATAACAAATTCTCGCAAAATTTTGGGTTTCGAGAATGGATTCACAATTTTTATATACAAATCATTGTGTTCTATTGATCCCCAACATTAACTTAGCTAGTTCTTCGCGCCGACAAGCCCCAAAAATGCCGATTATCATAACAACCTTAATAAGTAAATAATATTTATTATGTTTCATGATCTGCAGTACTACATACGTCTTCCTTTGTGAAAACTTTGGACTTTTTGACCTTGTAACCCTCTGAACTTCTTTTCAAAAATGCGATTAGTTGAGAAAATCTGTTTATATCTTGATTTTTCTTGACTGAAATCATAGTTCTCAACATTAAGTAGTAAGTCCATAGTGTAGATGATAAGGATTTTCTCAGACACCTCCTTCATTTTGTTAACTTTGCACCAATCTTCAATCTTCTGATACTCCAACTCATACCGCGCCTTGAATTTTGTCGGAACTAAACTTGAGATCGCTTCGTTTGCCGCTGCTTCTATATCAGAGGGTAAACTTCCATCAGAATCGCTCATTTTGAAAAACTCTTTTTATATTTTTGAATTTGTTTGACAAAGTTTCGACAGTAACCATGCGAAACAGTAACTATGCGAAAGGTAACGTAAAAAACTTGATTAGTAAACTTAATAGCAGGTGTATTTTTTCAGGTGTATTTTTATTTTTAAAAATGCCTTTTGCCAAATATTTTTATTCATAGATAAAAGTAGTTAAAATTTTGTACAATATTCTTGTTGTAAATTCATATTACTACACTCGATGTTTTATTAAACTCGGCTGACGCCTCGTTTGACAACTTTAACATCTCGTGTTGTAATATGAATCTTTACAACACTTATATCGTAAATAACTATTAGTGCAAGTCGGAAACATGTAGTGTTGCGATAACAACCTTTTTATTTTGTCTATTTGAAGGTTGAAGACAGTGATGTTTCTTGAAGAGTTTTGGACTTGCATTGTCTTTATTTGTTTTACATCACAATGTTTTAACTGGTAAGTATCTCCAGTAATCTTGAGGTGAATATTCATATTCACATTCATATTTACCTAAAAATGATTGGAGATACTTACCAGTTGAAACGTTGTAATGTAGTAATAAAAAGGTTGAATGATAGAAGAGGTTTGGACTTGAATTGTCTTTATTTGTTTTACATCACAACGTTTCTACTGGTAAGTATCTCCAATCGTCTTCAGGTAAATATGAATGTGAATATGAATATTCACCTTAGGACGACTAGTTGAAACGTTGTAATATAAAACAAATAAAGACAATGTTTAAGAACATCTAGAATATATTTTTGTAATATACTACAATTTTGGCTACCATAGACATGATAATACATTTGGAAGTAAATACGAAAACAAAGTATCATCAATCAAATTTTAAAAAAAGGTCATAAGATAAATTACTTTTTATCCAATAGATAAATATTTATGTTAACGCTTGGTGCAGAATATTAAGCCCACGTTGTATTTACGCCATTGTCCAAAGTCTAGTAATAAATAATACGTTAGAACAATTTAGAAGTATTTACATTAAACGCTTTTTATCCCCCTGGCTAACTTACTAGAAACAAAGAGTTACCTATTAATATCTACATCCTTAAAATAATACCATTTTTCTAATTAAGACGGCATGATATTTGTTTCGAATATTTCTATTCCTGCAGTAAATCGTTACAGCCATGTAAGGATTTGGAAGCGGAAGTTACACTAATAAAGAAATAATGTGATAATTAGTTACAACAATGTTGATATAACTGCGCATTGTTTGCGTCAGGCTTCGTTTCATGAGATGCCTACATTTTATTATTGGTGAATAATCGGCTAATCACCTTGAATTTTGGTCAAAATAGTCGAGTGATATGTCATATTCAATGTTACTGAGGTAAAATTTAATCAATATATTTCACAAAAATTTTGACCAATAATTTTAAAAAGAATATGTGGAGGAGAGGGGATGAAATAGCATTTTTATTAAAAATGTCAAAATACGTGTCGTTTTAAAGGTTATTGTGGTCGATTTAAATTAATACCAAATTAAAGAGCTCGTATTAGTAGGTGTTAGAGACAGCGGCGTATTTAGGCTTTTGCCGCCCAGGGGCTTACAAGAATCTGCCGCCCCTATTCGGCAATTCTTACCCCTACTTGCTACCTGTCTCATATCGTAAGAAGAGAAATATTAATTTTTAGAGCTACTATATTATTTTGTTTTATTTTAATTAAAGAGATTAAAGTACTAATAATTTTGTAACCAAAACGTAATTCACTTATATTTAAATAAATAAAACACTTTTATTTATTTACAAAATTTAAATTATATTATATTAACGAACTTATAACTTATTGATTATGATATTATGGCAATTAAAATATCTTTCTTCTAGAACTGGACTGGAGAAT
This sequence comes from Polydrusus cervinus, assembly GCA_935413205.1. NCBI lineage: Eukaryota > Metazoa > Arthropoda > Insecta > Coleoptera > Curculionidae > Polydrusus > Polydrusus cervinus. The sequence continues at coordinate 7,437,248 of OW284510.1, forward strand.
TCATTTAATATATCGTCAAAGTTAGATTTTTTTGTCATCTCAGACTCTATGTTCAAAACAGCCACATCGTTCAAACGTATTTGAGACTTAAGTAGTTGATCTTATGTAGCTTTTTAACCTTTCCAATTTTGAAAATGATCGCTCCGCCGTGCTCTTTGATGCAGGAATTGTTAAAAAAAAGTTTTGGCGCCAAATCAACATAGGGATATATGTCCTCAAGACCATTACTATGCAATAATTCATACATAGTAAAAATATTTTTTGGCCGTTTTTCTTCTTTCAATTCTTTTACGAAGCCAAAAAAAAAAAATGAGAACATTCTGTAACAAAATCTTCTGAAGGAGAAAGATCTTTGTTATACAAAGTACACAGCCTTTTGCATTGATCCGTAAGGGTCGTTCAGGTTCTTTTCCAGTGAAAATAAAAAATCCAAACATTGAGTTAAGCTTATCAGCTCATGTTTTATTTTTTCCATTTCGTTGCTTAATGTATCTAGTATTACATAATATGTGTTAATTCTAAAATTCACTCGTCCCATCAGTTTTATTTCTCCCTGCCTAGTTTCATCAGAAAAAAGTTTTCTTATCTTCTTCCCTTTTGCTTCGTCTTCATAATTAGACACTTCCGATATTGCTAGAGCTCCATTTTCGCAAACTTCAAAATCTCTTATACCGCGTAAAGAGATCCATATAGGTACTAGTGCTACTGTTGACAAGTTAGTTTCAGATAATTGCAGTTTTTACTTGATATATTAAATCTATTAAGTTAATCTCCAAACAAAATCGACAAAATAGCTGTTTATATTCTTTGAAGCTTGAAGAGGTAACTAGATGCTTCAAATCGTGTTGCTGTCTTTTCTGTCTCGTGTCGGTTTTTTAGGAAGGTTTGCGTGTTTCGTTTGTTTTAATTTAAATGCCGCCCCCTAATATTTGCCGCCCTGGGCTACAGCCCTGACAGCCCCTAAATCTGCCGCTGGCTAGAGAGTTTGTTCTGTGTCTTTCTTTTACTTATAAAAACCAACAACAGATAGATAGATTACTTAGGTCGGAGATGGGTCCGACCGTGTCGAATGAAGGCTATCCCGGGTTGCTCATTTGCCAGTTTTGTTGTGACGTCGGTACCTTCTTTCCCATGTTTTTATTAGAGAGCATATTGTGTTTAATTATTTTCTCAGAAATAATTGAAGAATTTAAAAATTAAAACCGTAGAACATGTTCCTTGTTCTCTACGATAGGCTTAAAATCAAAATTAATGAAAAAGCCCATTAAGTATAGTCGATTTTTTTGTGAGTTGAACTTCCTAAAAGCCCGTATTAGAACCATTTTGCTAGCGTCATTTATTCCGGATTTTGTCACACGAAATATTAAATAAAAAACCATTAAAAAAGTAGCTAATAGCTTTTCGATTAAAAAAAAATAATAAATTTCTTTTATCGATGTGGAAACACACTGGTTGAATTAATGGAATATAATAATTACTTATTAATGGAACTGCTAATACCTTTTTGATATAATTAAATGTAAATTAATTAAAAACTCCATCGAGTTGAACAAAATTCGACTGATGTATTTAATTAACGTGGTTTAACATGTTTAAAACATTAAAGGAAAAGTTGTTACCATTTAACACAAAACTGTCTATGTTCAAGCAAGGCAAATGTTTTATAATTAATAATAAAATCAAAGTAAAATTTTGTATTTTAAAATCAATTTAGGACGTTATAAACAGTAAAAATAAATATAATATACTGGGTTTCCCTAAGGACATGCAAACGTCATTTCGACATAAAAACTTAAATTTATCAAAAATGCTTAGACTTATAGGGGGTCTAGGAGCCGGGAAATCCGGGAAAAAAACGGGAATTTTACAAAGCCGGAAAAAACCGGGGTTTCGACGGGAAAATCAAGTTTAAGCCGGGAATTTTGAATGAGCAGATAATTTCGAACTTAAAAATTTGAAGTAGGTACCTATTTATTCCTATAAACTGCATTCGAAAAAAGACAAGAATGGTTTATATTGTAACCTTAAAAAAGTCCAAGAGATTGATCTAGGATGTGGGACTAGAGCGGCTATCAAAAAATGCGTCGGAGTTAAAGATAAAGAAACGATGATCTTTTGCCAGGATTGTCGAAACTGCTTGATGTATACAGTTTCCAAACTTTTGGAAAAATGTCCGTTAGCATATAAATTAACTGAAGCTATAAGTTTCCTTAACCCCAATAAAACTGGCAGAGATCCAAAAAAATCTTTGCAACTGATGTCCAAAGCATTTGAAATTTTGTTAAATTCAAACAGATGCAATGCGACTAAATTGGAAGAAGCAGATAGAGCATTTAGAGACATTCTTACTGATAAAACTATGATAAATAAAATGAAAAATTATTCCAGATATAACAGAGTAGATGACTTTTGGATGGAAACCTTACAAATGACAGTTTAAAAAACGTGTTGCAACTTCTTCTAACAATTTTTCATGGAAAGGGGATTTTCTGTTAATAAGGAGATTTTGGTGAAAATTTAAAAGAAGAGTCACTTATAGGCCAAAGATTAGTGTACGATTCACTACAAAAAATTGGAGGAGTTCAAACTATGGACATTACCAAATCCATGATACTTTCCATGAGAAATGCCTATTCAAGGTACAACACAGCACAAAAAGATAAAAAGGCAAAAGTGGTTGACAGCGACTTGAAAAAAGCAGAAAAAATGGAGCTTCAAAAGCAAGCAGAAGAACTGAAAACTAAATGAAAAAAGTTATCGAACAATCACAAAAAGATTTGGCAGCTATAGAACAAGAAATCGTAAAATTAAAAAAGTAACTATATTATTTGGTTGTGTTTAAGCCATGTGTTTTTCAAATAAATGTTTTAAAATTTAACAACAATAGTGTAGTTAATTTAGGAAAACCCAGCCGGGAAATTTTCAAAAACCGACCGGGAAAAATCAAAAATTAGTCGGGAATTTTGTTTTCGATTTTTGCTAGACACCCTGAGTTAGGTATCTATAGGACATGATATACAAAATCAGCCGTAAATCTTACGTAGAATCCAAAATATTGTAATAATATATAGGGTGTTCCATTTAAAATAAGCAAGTTGACACTATTTCCGGTATAACTGGAATTGCCACCATATTTTATCCGGATTTCCCCTTCAATATTAGCATAATGTCCATTTTTCAAAATCTTCCTATTTATAGTTTTCGTTTTCCATGGAAGCTGTTCCCGCTGGGACACCCCGTAGTTCCCCGTCCACTATACTTTACATTCTTACCAAAAGTCTTAAGAGTTAGGTCTACTGACGCATTCTCCATTTTATTTTTTGATCAACATCTCTATCGCGCTTTATCCAAAAGGCGGCCAACTACCTACCCGTCTTTTGTCAGTTTGCACAAAGAATTTTAATAATAAATAACTAACCAGCAAGTTGACAATTTGAGTGACAATAAAAGTGACCTACATGATATTGGCAGAAATAATTTTCTCACAATCATACTGGCCCGGTAACCTTAATTTTTAATTTACTAATCAGGTACCTGTGATTATGAGTACCTACATATTGTGTCAATGTCACTTATCACAGTCAAATTTGCTGGTTAGTTATTTATGGTTAAAAATCTTTGTGCCACCCAACATCGTAAAATTTTAATATAAAGGAATTTTGATAATGAATTAATGACAGCAAAAAAACGAAATTTTGTAAAATTTCTCGATATTTCTTTTTCTGCATTTATTAGATACTTCATAACATCAAACTTTGTTAACTTTAAACTGTGGGTAATTATGTTACCAACGTTGATATTTGGCCGATTTTTGAATAAAAGGAAAAAGTTATTAAATAATAATCAAAAACGGAATAGCGAATGCATCATCAGCCCTAGCTCAGAAATATGCGAACGAGCCAAATCCCAGCAAACAATCGCCAACCGAGAAAAGAATTTTAGTTCGGGTGTGTATTAAATTTATTATACTTTTTTGACTATAATAATAATAATAATAATAATACATTTATTATTTCCACAAGAAAGAAAGATAAATTACACAATGTAAGTAAAAAAAATATAACCTGGGAAATAATAGGCCATATTCGCAGCATCCCATGCAAGCATAGGTGCTGTTGAGGCCTAGATAATGTAGAAAATTGTAATGCTATTGTGTTCTCCGCCAGTTCAAGAAGCCTAAAAAGAAAGTGTAAGCTTATTTAAATAATATGTAATAAAAAAAACTATAACGAAAGCATATAAGGAATTTATTTTATTATTTATTAAAACGCATCAAATAACCTTCAAAGTCATACGAGGGGAGGAGAAGCGGAGAACCCGAAGGGGAACTGTCTGGCACAGGAAAATGGTTACAATATCACTTGCGACCACGATGCACTTACAACGATAGACCGATTAGCAAGCGAAACACCGCCTCACACTCCGTCACATAAAAGCGACGGTTCTAACCTCACATTTCCGAGCCCTTGTAAAAAGCGTGCAAAATAGTATTATTACTTGAATTCCCATATAGAGCGCGTTAGACGCTCGCAATGACGTCATAATGAGAGAGAGAGAGAGCTAGAGCATTTATACGCATCTTTGTAAATGTGATTGCGACTATTAGAAAATTGGTATGGTGTACAGACGCAGTAATGAGTTAACAAACATTTTACTATTACTTAAAGTACGTAGAGTACCTATACTGTGACCGCTGTATGTCTTCACTGGCTAAATAGTTCTGTCTTTTATTGCTTACTAGTCTGTAATCGTAAAGCACTTTTTCGCTTAGCTGCACTTTCATCGGTGGGCGAGAAGAAGGCATTTTCGGCCTTGGACTTTGAACTAAAAATAACTATTTTCAATCTCATGTTTAAACCGCACAAGTTTTTGTTGTTTTCTGGGACGATTGCCTCCTGCTCAGTCCGAAATCGTTGTGGTTTTGATGCAGTAACGGAACGGCCTTTTTGTTAGGTGGAGCTTGAAAACCTGATCCCGAGCTATCAGCTGCCCACTAAAAAAAATAATTAGGTAAAAAAGAATTATGAAATATATTTGGAGCGCATATTGTTAAAAATAAAATATCAAAGTATATTCCATTAAAAAGTAAATAGATGCGAAATGTCAAGTTCGTACCAAAACTGTCAGAAAATACGATATATTTTATTTCATCTTAATTCATCAGAAGACAATGAAAAAAAATCGGTAAAACGGACAGTTAAAACGGAATTAATTCCTATTTTAAAATAAACTGCTGGAATTGCTTTCGAGCAAGAAAAATTTCGCCTAAATTTAACAGTTAATATTTTCTAAACCAGATATGATATCGACCTACGGTTTTGAATGGTTGATAGATTCATCTCTTGGAAAACAATTGTCAATGTTGGATTTTTTTTAACTAGCCGAAAATTTTATATACAGGGTGTTAAAGAATACGATGATTTTTGCTCCAATTTTAATAGCGTGTAACTTTCCCAATAATATTTTTAAATTTTATCACTCTACGTCAATTGAATCACTTGTTTATAGCAAAGAAAGTAATTTGTCAAATTTTTGATATCTGCTATATTTTACGAAATACCGATTTTTTTGGAAAACCTTGCTTTATTTAAACTTATTGGTAGCTAGATCTCACTGTGCGTTGTATCCTGCAAACTTTGCGAGTGATTATTATACCTTATGAAAAGCTTGATTATGTTCAGTAACAATAGTTGTACCTAAATGTTAGGATGTACAGTGGCGTACTTATAAACACCTATATGTCTATGGTTTATGAGTATCTCACAGTTTTTCACGATTGTTTTATATTGGAAAGTACTCACCCCTAGATTAGGTGAATTTTTTCTTATTTTTTAGTTTTTCATATCGCACTACAGGTATATTATACACTGTTTTTACAAAATTTTAACAAAGATAATTTTTTTAATTTAATTTTTGGAAAAAATGTATTTTCTAATTTCTAACTTTCTAACACTATACTCATAAACCATAGACATATAGGTGTTTTTAAGTACGCCACTCTACATCATAACATTTAGGTACAACTATTGTTACTGAACATAATCAAGCTTTTCATAAGGTATAATAATCACTCACAAAGTTTGCACGATACAACGCACAGTGAGAGAGTTTAAATAAAGCAAGGTTTCCAAAAAAATCGGTATTTCTTAAAATATAGCAGATATCAAATATTTGACAAATTACTTTCTTTGCTATAAACCAGTGATTCAATTGACGTAGAGTGATAAAATTTAAAAATATTGTTGTGAAAGTTACACGAAATTAAAATTGGAGAAAAAATCATCGTCATCTTTAACACCCTGTATATAAAATTTTTGGATAGTTAAAGAAAATCCAACATTGACAATTGTTTCTTAAGGGATAAATCTATCAACCATTTAAAACCGTAGGTCGATATCATATCTGGTTCAGAAAATATTAACTGTTAAATTTAGGGGAAATTTTTCTTGCTTGAAAGCAATTGTCCAGCAGTTTATTTGATACAATTATCTCTACAAAAATCAATAATCAAAAATGAACAACAATTATTTATTATGGTTAGAATCTTATAAACTAACTTTAAATTGTAATAAATCCTTCTTTTATGTACTTTACCAAACAAAGACTTATAGATATCAAAAACGACCAATAATATTCCATGGGAAAAATATGAATTACACATAATTATTATTATCACATCACACAACGTTTTTAAACAACAAAATCCCGCTAAACCATATTTTAAAAGTGATTGTTGACATTGGTGACATTACTGACATTTTGCCAACCAAAAAATACCGCTAATTGATTTTTCAGGCGCTAAAATCTCATCACTGGCTGATGCATAAAATCGGATTTTCAATTCGCTGGAAAAAATTGTATTTTCCGCTGAATATGAAACAGGTTTTTAAAAAATTGTTTGTGTGGATTCCGAGAAAATCACGTTTGAGATATCGTTTAGTGGGATTTTGCAGGTTGGCAAAATGTCGCTATTTTCTCTGAATCTACACAAACCATTTTGTAAAAACCTGTTTCATATTCAGCGACAAGTCTATATAGGTTCATATTTTTTTATATAACTGTTTTATTAAATTATTTCTTTGAATACTAAGTAAGAATATTGTTGTTTTATACTATTATATAAATTAGTTGAATTTAATCCCTGTAATAAACTTGTATAGTTGTTTGGGTGTAAATAAAAAAGATTTACCCATAAATCGGACGGATTAGCACGGCTTTTTTAACTCCCCCCCCCCCCTCAACTACACCGGCTGCATCTTTAACATAACCTTAAAAAGTGCAATCAATTTTTTTCTAGAATGCTTATAATTTTGTTCGTTTTATCTGGTTTATGTATTCATCTTCATTTTCCACCATTTAAGGAAGGTTTACCAGTTTTTTCTCTGTTGCGTATAATAAAAGTTTTAAGATCGATTGGGTCGAAGCCTCGTTCAAAATATATCAACCAAACCAACAAACGCCGGTACTATAAATCTTTATTTGTTTGTAGTAATTGTCTAGAAATGAATGGAAAACTGGGGATTTTTGAAATAATAAAGTGCATTTGTGAACAAATCTTTAGTTCGGCCAGAAAATAGCTAGAGTTCGGTAAAAATACATTTTGGTTTTAATCTTTAATTTTCGCACCATTTAGTGCACTCTTTGGGAAAAATTGGTCTATGCACAGGCTCTTGGAATAAATGTTTTGATTCAAATAAAAAAAATAACAAATTTGATAAGATATTTGCGTCTTTTCGAAGTACCCAAGTATATTCCTAACCTCACTTTTGTTAAGTATCATAAAATAAGTCGATACATTTGATTTCTTTGTAATTGATCATTGTGATTAATCAGTTTCACATCCTAACTAGGATGGATATCAAATGATATCCTATCAGTTAATTGGAATAGCCCACTTATCCAATCACTTTAGTTTAAAGGAAATATCCATGTGGGAGTAGAAAAACGACTATTTCCAATGCTCTAGGGTCACTGTCCATCGTCAACTTCCGCTAACTTACGGTATATTATACTTTATTTAAAAAAGTTTATCTCATTAAAAGTTTACTCTCGAATCTCATCTCCGTATAAAGAATATGTGGGTTGCAAAAGAAAACTTTACTTAATAAAAAAATAATATATAGTTTAAGACTAACTTTTCCGTTGCTATTCGATAAAACGAAAATCATGTTTTAAACGGAACATCATCTTCTAGATTCTCATTGAACGGATGAAGTAATATTAGAAAGAGAAATTTAAATTAGTTCCCGTCGCTGGTACTAAAAAAGCTTTCAGAAGAAAATAAATGGAAGGAAAAATAAAATCAAAAGCGGTTAACGGTAAAAATAAATATCTCTTAAACTTTCAACTAAATTAAAGTTTTGAGGTCTGTACAATATTGGAATTTTGACTTTTCTTTTTGCGATCAAATTATTTCTATTAAATCTAACAGTTCTTTTTCGTAGTATTTATAGCTATTAATATAACGAGATTATTATGCGATTTATAATAGTCGAGGACATTACTAGGTGACGAGGCAACAGCCAAGTCACACGCAATGTCCGAGACGGTGTTAAATCGCTAATAATCGAGTTGTATTCAAAGCTTTATCGTAAGTAGAGGGAGATGGGGGTTTCAACGCCAATTTTTGCGGTCCCTTCTGCGCATGCCCAGACAGTGCGCAGGCGTGTGTCATCTGTCATACGTCATCTGTCATATGTCAGATGTCGCACTGTTGGGCGTTAGCTACTTGGGCGTTAGCTACTTGGGCGTTAGCTACTTTGGCATTAGCTACTTGGGCGTTAGCTACTTGGGCAATAGTATTCATTATATGCCACGTGTTTAGGATGACGTCATATTATGTTTAGGAAAAGATGGCGGCAGTCACCTGTCAATTAAGATATGTCAAGCTCACCTGTCACTTGTCAAATGTTAAAATTGAAATCTAACACGTGGGTCGTGTTCAGGGTGACGTCATAAGTCGTTTAGAGGAAACCCGAAGTCGATCGGCTAGCTGGTTCGAGAGATATAGTTTTTTGCGATTAGGACCCTTATGGTCAAAGGTGGAAAGGGGGAATTTGGCAAACGGGTATAAGATGAGTATACCTATCAGCTAGCGAAGAAATATTTTAAATATCTCAATTAATAACGGTGCTAGACGTATAAAACCATTAGGGTCTTAACACAAGATATGTAAAATTGATTCTATACAATGGCTATTGGCAATGATTATTATTAATATAGTTCCAGGAGGAAATATCTATACAGTATCAGTAAAATCACCAAAGCTGCCAAAACGGTACATCTGAAAATTCTAATTTTTTCCATATTTACATTACTAAACCATACCTATTTAATCCCAAAATCAAAATACTTCCAAGTCTTCAAATTATCAGTAAAACCATAATAATTGCCAAAACGGCACCTCAGATTTTTATAATTTTATCTAATATATCCATTATTAAGCCATACCTATAGAACCCCGCATTAAAAAAATAAGGCCATTTTGGAAATGCGCAGAAACCAAAATCGATGTTTCAGAGTTAAATAGGAGGAAATATTATGCGCAAATAGCAGAAAAAGTACCTTTGGTACTACGACTGCCCTTTTGGCACTATTTTAAGTATATTAAAAAAACACCCTATTAAGGTATTTTTAGGTGAAAAACAGAAAATACGATATAGACAGCGTTTATATTCATTAATATTATTAAACCTTCTAGGTGGTTCATTCATAGTCGTAAATATTTCAAAATATATTTAATACATCTAAATTAAATAATCAGGTCAATTTGTTATTGTGGTTACGGATATTAAGTTGTTGCAAATAATGTATTATCAGTAGAATATTTATCAACTGCATGTGTTCGCTTAACCGCAGACCGGAAACATGTCTGGCAGTGATAATAGTTAATTAAGCATTATTATCAGAATATTTATCAAATGTGGGTATACACTTAACCACAAACCGGGAACATTGCGGTTGCTGCCGGATGTGATAACAGTTTCTTACATGCATTATAATGATTATTTAAAAAAAAAATTTATAAGCGAAATGTATTATCAGTAGAATATTTATCAACTGTGTGCATTCGCGTAACCGCAGACCGGAAACGTGTCTAGACGCGATAATAGTTAATTAACCACATACCGGGAACATTGCGGTTGCTGCCGGATGTGATAACAGTTACTTACATGCATTATAATGATTATTTTTAAAAACATTTATAAGCGAAATAATGTAAATGTAATTATTATATCTACGAGAATGTGGTTAGCGATTAATTACCATGTTTAATAAACGTATGTAGTCAGAAGGATTGCATCATCTTATGGATATAAATACGAGCAAACGCATTCATTCTTCAGACGTTCCCAAGCGCTCATAGAGACGAGGTGTTGACTAGCGAATTCGAATTTTTTCTCAGTGTGTAGTGTGTGTTATTATTTGGTAAGTACAGATATTATTTGTTATATTATATCAGTGCATAATTATTTAAATATTTTTGGCTCTATCGAAAATTAGGTACCAAATAAGGTAACACAGTGGTATATATTTTAAAAATGTATTGTTCTTTTAGTGTTACGACGTTTAAACTAAAAACAGAATAACTAAGGCTATGCTTGCTTATTAAACAATTATTTAATGGCAAAAATACTGAAAGAGGTGTTTATTTTATTTTAAAGTGAATATTGAACATTACAGGTATACAGAAGTTGCTAAAGGAGGTTTTATACGTACGTAATAGTTTCTGGCAGTAGATATTATGAAGTGATAGTAAATTATTAAACTATTGCAAAAATATTACAAACTGTTAAATATATTATGTAGGTATAACTATAGTAGAAAACAGTCTGTTTATATTGAACAATAACGCAATGAATTTAATTTTACAGAAAATGTTTGTGTGTGAACACTGCCAACGCTCCTTCACCACAAAGGGCAACCTCAAGAGCCATGGCGATTGCAGACTTACAGCTACAGTCTGCCAAACTTGCGGGGAGAGCTTTAAGTCAAGGTGGGCTCTTCGACGACACCAACAGGAGAAGCATAGAGCCCCTAAAAGACAAGCGACGTCCTCGCAAGTAGCCATGGCCAAGAGGGCTAGACTCGTTTCGTCAGATGGTAAGTTATTACATCATACTGTGTAAAATTAGATATTTTATCATGCTATTATAAAAAGCGATAAGACATTCCTAGGCAGCCCGTCTAAATTATTTGCTATAACTATCCACATATGTCTCGCTCCTATATGAACATCATCAGATAACAGGGAATTAAAACAAAACAATACGAAGGCGCCATTACAGATATTTTTAAGTGTAATAATTGTATAAAAAAATATCTAAGCGAATATTTAAATTTATTTCAGAACCATCAACGTCAGGTTCATCTTCGCAGCAGCAGAGGCAATGCAGCGATTGCAAGCTAGAGGTGCCTGTCTCCCGCTGGTCTAGCCACCTAAGGACCTTACGTCATCGGGAGAACTGCTGTGCAGTGCAGGAGGAAGGTGTAGAACTAATTAAAACATCATTCCGATGCCGAATTGCTACCTATCGACTTTCCACAAACCAAGATCCCACCAACGTCTCCAGGTTCCTGGTTCATCTAAAAGAAAAATTTACAAGGTTGGTGGGAGACATTGTTTCAAAATATGAACAACTGAAAGTCGGGGTAGAGCTTTTCGGCCGCTTCCTCCTGCAGACGAACGAGTCGGCTGAGGTTAAGTCCTTTAACGCCAAATATCAGATGGTGAATGGAGCGACGGACCTGGAGGAGCTGTTCGGACAGTTTGCTGCCATCCTAGACCGAAAGTACTCAGAGTTTTCGGAAAAGGATAGTGGTAAGTAATAGTGTATTTAAAAAAAATATTAACTAACACATTTTTTACATCATTATACTTAACAATGTTTCTATTGTTACAGGGTGGACTCTTCAACAACTTCTCCACTTAGAATTAGGCATTAACAAGATCAGCCCTCTGAAGGCATCATCATACATCCCGCTGCCAAAGGAGATCAACGCAAAGAAAGCTGTTCTAAATATTCAAAACACTGATCAAAAGTGTTTCATGTGGTCAGTCTTAGCTTCCCTACATCCGGTTCATTGGACTCAACATGCAAATAGAGTCGCGAACTATCTGCCTTTTGAGAATGAGCTGGATTTCACAGGTATGGAATTTCCAATTAAACTTAGTAACATAGCTAAATTTGAACGACTCAATAATATTTCCATCAATGTTTATGGCCTAGAAAAAGTCTATAACAATGGTGAAAATAGTATTGAAGTCGTGGGTCCCTTATACTTTACGCCATCTCGCAAGGAGAGCCATGTAAATTTGTTATTAATTAGTGATGATTATGAAAAAAGTCATTACTGTTTAATAAGAAACATGTCTCGACTGATCTCAAGTCAATTATCTAAACACAAGGAAGCAAAGTATTTATGTGATGGTTGTTTGTCGTATTTCTATTCAGAGCAAAAATTGAAAGCTCATCAAGAACATGATTGCGGACACGTTTTGGCTAAAGTACCGACAACAGATTTAAAAAAGAATAAATACGGAGAAGAGGTCCCCGAGAATATTTTGAAATTTACAAATTTTGAAAAGAAATTAAAGGTGCCTTTCGTTGTTTACGCTGACTTCGAGACAATCCTTGAACCCTTGGATACAGAGCAAAATGAGCGGGATCCTGATACATCCTATACTGTTAGGACTCATAAGCATGTACCCTATTCATTTGCATACTACATTAAATGTGATTTTGATGATGCCTATTCAAAGTACCAAAGTTATAGAGGACATGGTGCACACAAAGAATTTATAAAACGATTAGAGACTGACTGCAAGTCAATCTATAATCATTTTATAAAGGAGGTGGTGCCTATGTTACCTATAACAGCGGAACAAGAGAATATGCATCGACAAACACCAACCTGTCACATTTGCGAAAAGCCATTTAATGTAGAGGCAAACGATAGAGTTCATGATCATGATCATACAACAGGGCTATATCGAGGCCCCGCCCACTCTGTATGCAACCTAAATTATAAAATCCCCAATTTTATTCCTATTTTCTTTCATAATATGTCTAATTTTGATTCCCACCTCTTTGTCAAGGAGTTAGCTTGTGCTGAGGAAAAGTTGGACGTTATCCCTCAAAATAAGGAAAAGTATATTTCCTTTACTAAACACGTCTTGGTGGATAACGTCGAAAACAAGAATGGTAAACAACAACAGGTATTTTTAAAATTACGCTTCCTGGACAGCTTACGTTTCATGGCTACAGGACTGGATAAACTCAGTAAAAATTTAAAATCAGATCAGTGTAAAACGGTGCGAAAATATTTCGAGGATGATAATAAATTTGAACTTATTCGACAGAAGGGTGTCTTCCCGTATAATTACGTAGATTCATTTTCAAAATTAGACGAAAACAGGCTTCCATCGCATAAAGACTTTTATAACCAACTTAAAAAAGAGGACATCTCCTCCGATGATTACAAGCGTGCTTGGAAGGTGTGGAATTTGTTTAAATGCAATACTTTAGGTGAATATTCTGATATCTATTTAAAATCCGACGTATTAATTTTGACAGATGTCTTTGAAAGTTTTAGAGACGTGTGCCTGGCTACGTATGGTCTCGATCCTGCGCAGTACTTCACTGCGCCGGGTCTTTCGATGGACGCCGCCCTCAAGGCAACGTCCATCCAATTAGAACTATTGACCGATCTGGACATGGCGCACTTCTTTAAACACGGGATTCGCGGAGGAGTCAGTCAGTGTAGTGGTAGAAAAGCTTTTGCGAACAATAAATTTACACCTAATTATGACGCTTTAAAACCCAACTCCTACATCATGTACCTGGATGCCACCAATTTATATGGTGCAGCCATGTCTCAATATCTACCAACGGGAAGCTTTAAGTGGTTAGACGAGCTCGAAATTCAAAATTTAGATTATATGAATATAGCGCCTGAATCACCGACAGGATACATTTTAGAAGTCGATTTGGAATATCCGGACAGTTTACATTATTTACATAACGAACTACCCTTTTGCCCACAATCCATTGCGCCGCCAGGGTCTAAATTCCCGAAAATTACAAAATTAATACCCAATTTTATTAAAAAAGAGAAATACATCATTCACATTCAAAATTTACAACAAGCTTTAAATTATGGCCTTCAGCTTACGAAAATTCACCGCGTCATATCCTTTGATCAATCACCCTGGCTTAAGAAGTACATCGATCTAAACACAGCGTTGAGAAATCAGGCCAAAAATAAGTTTGAAAAAGACTTTTTTAAACTTATGAACAATGCTGTGTTTGGCAAGACGATGGAAAATGTGGAAAAACGGGTAGATGTTAAGCTTGTTTCCCACTGGGAAAATATTGGTAGGAGGTTGGGAGCCGGAGCGTTAATCGCGAAACCCCATTTCAAAGATCGAACCATTTATAGCGAAAACCTGGTAGCAATCCAGATGAAAAAACAAAAAGTGATGTATAATAAACCCATTTACGTGGGTTTTTCAATTTTGGAGATATCCAAAACCATTATGTATGACTTTTTGTACGGGTACATTAAGCCGAAATATGGTAAAAACGCGGTATTGCTATACACTGATACCGACTCTTTAATTTTAAAAGTTACAACACCAAATTTCTATGATGACATGACAGCTAATTTAAACAGATTCGATACTTCCAATTACTCTCCAGATAACCCACATAATGTTCCTGTAAACCAATCGATATTAGGCAAAATGAAAGATGAGTATGCAGGAAAGATTATTTGGGATTTCTATGGAACCGGGGCGAAAGCATATTGCGTTAATGTGGAGGGAAAGTTGACTAAAAAAGCTAAAGGGGTTCCTGACTACGTCACCCAAAAAGAACTGACTCTGGACGATTATAGAGAAGCGGTTGACGTAGAAGGAACTCAGATTCATCGTAGAATGAACACTTTCCGTTCGCATGAACATGATATGTATGTCGAACTGAAAAATAAGGTAGCGCTATCATACGCGGACGACAAGCGTTACCTTATACCCGGTGATTTAGAGAACACGCTTGCTTGGGGTCACAAAGATATCGTAGCGTATGAGGAATCATTGGAAATACCATGCGCTAAGACTAATTAGGACAGCTATTTTTGTTTCGACCCCCTTTAATAGCTGATACCTTTGGAGGGCTGTGATATTAGGTTAGGTAGTTATAATAAAACTATTTTAGACTATGTATTTATTTTATTGTGATATTTAGAACATTATTAGTATTGCATTATTTCTATATTAAAGACATGTAAGTAGAGGGGGAAGAGGGTTTCAACGCCAATTTACGCACACCCTTCTGCGCATGCCCAGGCAGTGCGCAGGCGCGTGTCATATGTCATACGTCATCTGTCATGTCACACTCTTGGGCGTGAGCTACTTGGGCATTAGCTACTTGAGCGTTAGCTACTTTGGCCTTAGCTACTTGGGCGTTAGCTACTTGGGCAATAGTATTCATTATAGGCTCCGTGTTAAGGAGGACGTCATATTATGTTTAGGAAAAGATGGCGGCTGTCACCTGTCAATTAAGATATGTCAATGACACCTGTCACTTGTCAAATGCTAAAATTAAAATCTAACACGTGGAATGTATTCAGGGTGGCGTTATAAATCGTTTAGAAAAAACCCAAAGTCGATCGGTCAACTGGTTTGGAAGATATAGTATTTTGCGATTAGGGCTCTAATGCATAAAGGTGGAAAGGAGAAATTTGGTAAGCAGGTATAAGATAAGTATACCTATCGACTAGTGAAGAAATATTTCAAAAATCCCAAGTAATAACGAAACTAGATGTATAAAACCATCAAGTCCTTATCATTATCCATAGGCACCGCTCTTCTATATTAACAAGTTAATAGAATAATTATTATCTCAGATTATTACATAATCGGCTAAATATGTCAAAGTTAGCAAAAAACCACTCGCCTACAGCTCATCAGATATATCATCAAATATGTCTTTAACTCGTTAGAAAAAACCAAGATCCTTAGAACGGCTAGCTATAGAAAAATATCCCTAAAACGTGATGATTGAGTCATACTTTTTATCTACCCTGTATACTGCAAATTATTTGCTATTCTCACACACTTCAATTTAATTATACATCGCATAAGAAAACTGAATTTGAATGCATACAGATTAGTGCATGGTAATTAACTCTCACTCTGCTCATTATCTCATTAAATATTCATTGCATCGAACGACTATAATTCAGGTCAAGGAAAAAGCTTGAACATCAAGCGAGAGTTATTACATTTGAAAAAATATCTAATTATATTCCTAGAAGGTGAAAGCAACTAGCACAGTTTCGGGAAAGATATAAATACAGGGCCAGTCTAGAAGTTTATTCAGTTATTATTCGGCAACCGTTAAAAACAGTATACATAAAGTGATAAAATTGTAAGTACCTATTATATTCTCTATAATTATGTGTTTTAATTTTTATTTAATTTAAAACAAAACAATCAAGTGTTAAATAAATCAGAGTAAATCGGGGAGGCTAAGATGTATATTTAATTTTGGTATTTTTTAGTAAAAAACAGAAAATATGATATATTATTAATTGATATGATAATGAATGATAAATTATTATTATAATATTATTAAACCTTTTAGCTATCTCATTCTTAGTCGCAAATATTTCTAAATATATTTAATACATCTAAATTAGATAGCAAGGTCAACTTGCTATTGTGCTTACGGATACAGTGTCTGGATAATATTAAAGGTTAAGACATGTTTGAAAAATAATATGAATGCAGTAACTAATTAATATTCAATGTTATGTCCTGTATGTATTGCTAATACGCTGCTAAGATTGCATCATCTTTATTACCTGGAAACATTCTCTTAGCCTCGCCATGTTAATTAATAAACGTATATACTCAACATTATTACATCATCTTAGGTATATAAATACTAACAGAAACATTTATTCCTCAGACGATCTCAAGCGTTCATAACGACAAGGTGTGCCGATAAAAAACAAATACAACTTTTTTCTTTCTTGTGTGGTGTGTTATTATTTGGTAAGTACAGATATTATTTGTTATATTATATCAGTGCATAATTATTTAAATATTGTTGGTTCTATCAAAAATTTAACAAAAAAAAATGCTCACATGGTGATCCATATTTTTGAAATGTATTCTTTTAGTGTTACGACGTTTAAACTAAAAACAGAATAATTCCGGTTGTGCTTGCTTATTAGACAATTATTTAACAGGAAAAAATACTGAAATAAGTGTTTATATTATTTTAAAGTGAATATTGGGCATTAGAGGTATACAGAAGCTGCCAAAGAAGGTTTTATACAGACGTAATAGTTTCTGACAGTATGTATTATAAAGTGAAAGTAAATTATTAAACTATTGTAAAATTATCCTAAATTAATAAATATATTACGTAAAATTATGTCTGTATATATAAGCAATAACGCAATAATTTTAATTTTGCAGAAAATGTTTATTTGCGAGCATTGTTCCCGCTCCTTCACCAGAAAGACTGATCTCAAACGTCATGGGGATTGCAGACTTACTGTTCAAGTCTGTCAAACTTGCAAAGACAGCTTTGCGTCAAGAAGAGCTCTCCAACAACACCAACAGGAGAAACATAGAGCTCCCAAAAGGCAAGCTACGTCTCAGCAAGTAGCCATGGCTAAGAAGGCTAGACTCGTTTCGACCGATGGTAAGTTATTGCATCATATTGTGTAAGATTAGGTATTGCATCATACTGTTTAAGATTAGAATATATTGCAGCATAATTTAAAAAACGATAATAAGGCATTGACAGCTTGTATAATTTATTTGCTATAACCTATGTTTGGCCATATATGAACAGCATCAGTCAACAGGAAAAAATTAAACGACGTTGCCATTACAGTGCGGTAATAATTGTATAAAAAGTATTATAAGTGAATTTTAATTTATTTCAGAACCGTCAACTTCAGGTTCATCTATGCAGCAGAGGTATTGCAATGACTGCAAGCTAGATGTGCCTATCTCCCGTTGGTCCAACCATATAAGGACCTTAAGCCATCGGGAGAACTGCAGCGTTATACAGGAGGAAGGTGTGGAGCTGATTAAAACGTCATTCCGAAGCCGAATTGCTACCTACCGACTTTCTTCAAGACAGGACCCCACCAACGTCCCCGAGTTCCTTGAACACCTACAGGATAAATTTACTAGGTTGGTGGGGACCGTACTACAAAAATATGATCAACTGAAAGTCGGGGTAGAGCTTTTTGGCCGCTTCCTCCTGCAGACGAACGAGTCGACTGAGGTGAAGTCTTTCAACACACGATACGTGATGGTGAATGGAGCGACAGACTTGGAGGAGCTGTTTGGACAGTTTACTACCATCCTGGACCGTAAATACTCTGAATTTGCGGAAAAGGACAGTGGTAAGTAATATTACAAGCGTTTAAAAAATATTAACTAACACATTTT
Organism: Polydrusus cervinus; assembly: GCA_935413205.1. NCBI lineage: Eukaryota > Metazoa > Arthropoda > Insecta > Coleoptera > Curculionidae > Polydrusus > Polydrusus cervinus. The sequence continues at coordinate 7,455,726 of OW284510.1, forward strand.
TAAATCATAATACTTAACCATGTTTCTATTGTTACAGGGTGGACTCTTCAACAGCTCCTACACCTAGAATTAGGTATTAACAAGATCAACCCTCTAAAGGCATCATCCTACATCCCGCTACCAAAGGAGATTGAAGCAAAGAAAGCTGTTCTAAACATTCAAAACACTGATCAAAAGTGTTTCATGTGGTCAGTCTTGGCAGCCTTGCATCCGGTTCATTGGGCTCAACATGCAAATAGAGTCGCGAATTATATGCCTTTTGAGAACGAGCTGGACTTTACAGGTATGGAATTTCCAATTAAACTTAGTGACATAACTAAATTTGAACGCCTTAATAATATTTCTATCAATGTTTATGGCCTAGAAAAAGTGTATGACAATGGTAAAAATAGTATTGAAGTCGTGGGTCCTTTATACTTTACTACATCTCGCAAGGAGAGACATGTAAATTTGTTATTAATTAGTGATGATTATGAAAATAGACATTACTGTTTAATAAGAAACATGTCTCGACTGATCTCAAGTCAATTATCTAAACGCAAAGAGCCAAAGTATTTATGTGATGGTTGTCTAACTTACTTTTATTCAGAGCAAAAATTAAAAGCTCATCAAGAACATGATTGCGGACACGTTTTGGCTAAAGTACCGACAACTGATTTAAAAAAGAATAAATACGGAGAAGAGGTCCCCGAGAATATTTTGAAATTTACAAATTTTGAAAAGAAATTAAAGGTACCTTTTGTTGTTTATGCCGATTTCGAGACAATCCTTGAACCTATACCTACAGAGGAAAATGAGTTGGACCCTGATACATCCTATACTGTTAGAACTCATAAACATGTACCCTATTCATTTGCATACTACATTAAATGTGATTTTGATGATGCCTATTCAAAGTACCAAAGTTATAGAGGACAGGACGCACACAAAGAATTTGTAAAACGGTTAGATGTTGATTGTAAATTAATATACAACCATTTTATGAAGGAAGTGGTGCCAATGTTACCTATGACGGCGGAACAAGAGAATGAGCATCGACAAACACCAACCTGTCACATTTGCGAAAAGCCATTTGACGTAGAAGCAAACGATAGAGTTCATGATCACGATCATTTAACAGGGCTCTATCGCGGTCCAAGTCACTCTGTATGCAACCTAAATTACAAACTTCCCAATTTTATTCCTATTTTCTTTCATAATATGTCTAATTTTGATTCCCACCTCTTTGTCAAGGAGTTAGCTTGTGCTGAGGAAAAGTTGGACGTTATCCCTCAAAATAAGGAAAAGTATATTTCCTTTACTAAACACGTCTTGGTGGATAACGTCGAAAACAAGAATGGTAAACAACAACAGGTATTTTTAAAATTACGCTTCCTGGACAGTTTACGTTTCATGGCTACAGGACTGGATAAACTCAGTAAAAATTTAAAATCAGATCAGTGTAAAACGGTGCGAAAATATTTCGAGGATGATAATAAATTTGAACTTATTCGACAGAAGGGTGTCTTCCCGTATAATTACGTAGATTCATTTTCAAAATTAGACGAAAACAGGCTTCCATCGCATAAAGACTTTTATAACCAGCTTAAAAAAGAGGACATCTCCTCCGATGATTACAAGCGTGCTTGGAAGGTGTGGAATTTGTTTAAATGCAATACTTTAGGCGAATATTCTGATATCTATTTAAAATCCGACGTATTAATTTTGACAGATGTCTTTGAAAGTTTTAGAGACGTGTGTCTGGCTACTTATGGTCTTGATCCTGCGCAGTACTTTACTGCGCCGGGTCTTTCGATGGAGGCCGCCCTTAAAGCGACATCCATCAATCTTGAGCTTCTGACCGATCTAGACATGGTACACTTCTTTAAACACGGTATTCGCGGGGGAGTCAGTCAGTGTAGTATAAGAAAAGCTTTTGCGAATAATAAATTTATGTCTAATTATGACGCTACCAAACCCACCTCTTACATCATGTACCTGGACGCTACCAATCTATACGGAGCAGCCATGTCTCAATTTTTACCAACGGGAAGCTTTAAGTGGTTAAACGAAACCGAAATTCAAAATTTAGATTACCTAAATATCGTGAAAGATTCACCAACAGGATACATTTTAGAAGTTGATTTAGATTATCCGGAAGATTTACATTCTTTGCACAATGAGCTACCCTTTTGCCCAGAATCCATTGCACCGCCAGGGTCTAAATTCCCGAAAATAACAAAATTAATTCCAAATTTCATGAAAAAAGAAAAATATATTATTCACATTCAAAATTTACAACAAGCTTTAAATTATGGCCTTCAGCTTACAAAAATTCATCGTGTAATATCCTTTGACCAATTACCCTGGCTTAAGAAGTACATCGATCTAAACACAGCGTTGCGAAATCAGGCCAAAAATAAATTTGAAAAAGACTTTTTTAAACTTATGAACAATGCTGTGTTTGGCAAGACAATGGAAAACGTGGAGAAACGGGTAGATGTAAAGCTCGTTACCCATTGGGAAAATATTGGTAGGAGGTTGGGGGCCGGAGCGTTAATCGCGAAACCTCATTTTAAAGATCGAACCATTTATAGCGAAAACCTGGTAGCAATCCAGATGAAAAAACAAAAAGTGGTGTATAATAAACCCATTTACGTGGGTTTTTCAATCTTGGAAATATCCAAAACAATTATGTATGACTTTTTGTACGGGTACATTAAGCCGAAATATGGCAACAGCGCGGAATTGTTATACACTGACACCGACTCCCTAATTCTAAAAGTAACAACAGATAATTTTTATGATGATATGACGACAAATTTAAGCAGATTCGATACTTCCAACTACTCACAAGATAACCCACATAATGTTCCTGTAAACCAATCTATACTTGGTAAAATGAAAGATGAGTATGCAGGAAAGATTATTTGGGATTTCTATGGAACCGGGGCGAAAGCATATTGCGTTAATGTAGAGGGAAAGTTGACTAAAAAAGCTAAAGGGGTTCCTGACTACGTCACCCAAAAAGAACTGACTCTTGACGATTATAGAGAAGCGGCTGACGTAGAAGGAACTCAGATTCATCGTAGAATGAACACTTTCCGTTCGCATGAACACGATATGTATGTCGAACTTAAAAATAAGGTAGCGCTGTCATACGCGGACGACAAGCGCTTCATTATACCCGGTTTCGAGCACACGCTTGCTTGGGGTCATAGAGATATAGTATTGTATAAGGAATCATCGGAAATTCCATAAGCTAAGACTGACCATAGCTATCTTTGTTTCAATCTTCTTGGATAGCTGATGGTTTTAGAGGGTTGTGATATTAGGCTAGGTATTTATTATATTATTATTATTTAATTTGTTTATTTATTGTATTATTATTATTTATTATTATTTATTGTATTAATATTTATTGTATTATTATTTATTATATACATAGATGAAAATGTTAATTTTTTGTATTAAAATGTGTATCATATATACAAATAAACACAGGATTTCTTTGTATTCAAATTTTTTGTCTTATTTTACCCCCTCTCCCTCTTCCCTACTAAGGAAAAAAAAACAGATGTAAATTTTTAACATTTATTTTACAACAGTATAATATTCAATGTTTAGTTTAAACAATGCAGGTATATGTCTTGCAAATAAACGAATTAGCTTGTCAGTCCATCGAAACAAATATTTGTCTGTCATGGCATCTTCAAACTTGAGGCTTCGCTTTTCGTCATTACGATGAAACACCAAAGTGCACTGTCCAATAATCATAAAGATGTCAACCCAGTGAGTGTTGAAACAATCAAACGTACTTATGAATTCTTCAAATTCATCACTAGAAAAATAAATCTTGCCATATCCAATAGTATCTATGATTACTTGTTTACGCTCTTTTTCTGTAGTGTTAAATATAATTGTTATGTAATCATCAATTTCATAAACTCTGCTTGGCTTGATCTTGCGTACAATATCATCATTATCCTGCTGACATCGAGAAGGAGATTCAAACACTTTATCCCAAGCGGATGATGAAGAGGAGGCCGCCATTGATAAGTATTAGAGGTTAAGTTTTAACAACTGTCTAACCAAATATTTATGATCTTCGTAACACTTGATATCTTTTTTCAGCCTACGTATTTTTCGCAGATGTTCTTGGAGTTTAACTCTAAGATCGACTGCCTTTGCCATAAGCTGAAGACTAAATGACTAAATTCCAACTTTAGCGCTAAATATTTCTTTCGTAAGGTATTACCCGTCTGAATAATTCTTTGCTTAACATCCTTACCGAGATTCTTTTAAATAAGAAGCCATAACAGATAAAACAGCTAAAATCAGGTAAAAACCCGATAAAAACAGCTAAAGACCCGCTTAAAAACAGCTAGCGGTTTTTAAAAAACAGCTAGCGGTTTTTAAAAAACAGCTAAAAACCACTAAAAAACAGCCCTGTTTAAAAACAACCCTGTTTAAAAACAGCTCTGTTTAAAAACAGCCCTGTTTAAAAACAGCCCTGTTTAAAAACAGCCCTGTTTAAAAACAGCCCTGTTTAAAAACAACCCTATTTAAAAACAGCCCTGTTTAAAAACAGCCCTGTTTAAAAACAGCCCTGTTTAAAAACAGCTAAAACAGCCCTGTTGTGTTGTTGTTGTTGTTGTTGTTGATTCGATTTGTTAGGATATGTCTATGTTCAATGATGTGCTATGACTTAGGGAATTAAATACCTAATAAACATGCTACGATACCGACTATTATTAATATCATTATCTTTAACAATGACTAAGAATCCAAACATATCTTATCAATATTCCGAACAAACACGTTTAAAAGTACCGAAGGACGTGCATGTATTAACATGCTCGCCGTAGGTTTATTTCAAGCGAAAATCATTCGGGCTGAATCAAATCAGTACCTTAGCATTATCAAGAACCAGTTTTAAGTATTTTTCGATAAGTTTGTCACAAATAGAATAAATTAATATCATTGCTATTATAACCATATGGAAGGCATAATAAATTTGATAATTCAGTATAACCATTACACTTCTAACATACGTATTTAACTGGGATTAGCATAACAACTATCGCTGTTTCTCTAAATATAAACTAAGGATAGAAGTATTCAGTTAAAACATTTATATAGAAATATTTAACTGAATTACTAGGCCAACAAAATTAATACAAATAATTTTATTTTTATATATTTATTTCAACATCATTCAAATAACAATCTCTAAAATTATATAATACCTTTACATTATTCTGTGAACAATGCCACACACTTGAATCAGAATCGTGATTATAACATTCTGTTTTATTCATAAATGTGCTTAATTTAAGATTATCTTTATTAGGAATATTTACTATACAAGAATTAAAAACATCAAACTCTCTTAGAAAATTTGCTTTCATATCACCCCTTACCAAAATTCTTATATTATCAAATATATATGAAGCTATTATAGTGTCCAATATTTTTGGTATATCATTCAAATCAACATAACCAGCTTCCCAAAGTAGGCCATGATATTGGCCTTCTAAATAAACAACAGTTTTCAATTCTTCCGATTTTAAAAATTTCCGAGGGAAAGGAGGTTTAAAGAGATAAGTACTCAATCGTTCGCCATCATAGAATGACATCTCCTTTGGAATGAATACATTTGAAATATTATAACCTTGTATGTCAACACAAAGTACTTTGAGAACCATCTTTTAAAATCTATTATATTTTTAATATAATATTTATGCTTGAACCATCTATTACTTACTAAATGTTTAATAAGAACCCGTATGTCTTAATATATAAGGATTTATATCACGCAATCTTATCTCCCTCCCTCCTCCTCCTTTAATATAAGAATGAAATTTTAATTTACCATTGATCTAGAGAAACCATTAGTATAAACTAATCTTTTAAACCAATAATATCTACAAAATCACATAATATAATAACTTTAAACATCAACCCTCCCTAGGGTTTGTTTAAAAATTAAATAAAAATTGTTTCTCTACAAAAGTAATTTGTTTAATAATATAATCTGCTAATTTGGGGTTTATTCGGGTTTTGGACTTCACTGCGGTTTTTCAGGTTTGTTTAAACCACGTTTGGGTTTTTCGGGGTTGTGGGAAATACTTCTGTTTTACGGGTTTGTTCGGGCGCGCGTCCCGAACAAACCCAAAAAACGATCGAGATTTAAACAAGCCCGTAAAACAGAAGTATTTCCCACAACCCCGAAAAACCCAAACGTGGTTTAAACAAACCTGAAAAACCGCAGTGAAGTCCAAAACCCGAATAAACCCCAAATTAGCAGATTATATTATTAAACAAATTACTTTTGTAGAGAAACAATTTTTATTTAATTTTTAAACAAACCCTAGGGAGGGTTGATGTTTAAAGTTATTATATTATGTGATTTTGTAGATATTATTGGTTTAAAAGATTAGTTTATACTAATGGTTTCTCTAGATCAATGGTAAATTAAAATTTCATTCTTATATTAAAGGAGGAGGAGGGAGGGAGATAAGATTGCGTGATATAAATCCTTATATATTAAGACATACGGGTTCTTATTAAACATTTAGTAAGTAATAGATGGTTCAAGCATAAATATTATATTAAAAATATAATAGATTTTAAAAGATGGTTCTCAAAGTACTTTGTGTTGACATACAAGGTTATAATATTTCAAATGTATTCATTCCAAAGGAGATGTCATTCTATGATGGCGAACGATTGAGTACTTATCTCTTTAAACCTCCTTTCCCTCGGAAATTTTTAAAATCGGAAGAATTGAAAACTGTTGTTTATTTAGAAGGCCAATATCATGGCCTACTTTGGGAAGCTGGTTATGTTGATTTGAATGATATACCAAAAATATTGGACACTATAATAGCTTCATATATATTTGATAATATAAGAATTTTGGTAAGGGGTGATATGAAAGCAAATTTTCTAAGAGAGTTTGATGTTTTTAATTCTTGTATAGTAAATATTCCTAATAAAGATAATCTTAAATTAAGCACATTTATGAATAAAACAGAATGTTATAATCACGATTCTGATTCAAGTGTGTGGCATTGTTCACAGAATAATGTAAAGGTATTATATAATTTTAGAGATTGTTATTTGAATGATGTTGAAATAAATATATAAAAATAAAATTATTTGTATTAATTTTGTTGGCCTAGTAATTCAGTTAAATATTTCTATATAAATGTTTTAACTGAATACTTCTATCCTTAGTTTATATTTAGAGAAACAGCGATAGTTGTTATGCTAATCCCAGTTAAATACGTATGTTAGAAGTGTAATGGTTATACTGAATTATCAAATTTATTATGCCTTCCATATGGTTATAATAGCAATGATATTAATTTATTCTATTTGTGACAAACTTATCGAAAAATACTTAAAACTGGTTCTTGATAATGCTAAGGTACTGATTTGATTCAGCCCGAATGATTTTCGCTTGAAATAAACCTACGGCGAGCATGTTAATACATGCACGTCCTTCGGTACTTTTAAACGTGTTTGTTCGGAATATTGATAAGATATGTTTGGATTCTTAGTCATTGTTAAAGATAATGATATTAATAATAGTCGGTATCGTAGCATGTTTATTAGGTATTTAATTCCCTAAGTCATAGCACATCATTGAACATAGACATATCCTAACAAATCGAATCAACAACAACAACAACAACAACACAACAGGGCTGTTTTAGCTGTTTTTAAACAGGGCTGTTTTTAAACAGGGCTGTTTTTAAACAGGGCTGTTTTTAAATAGGGTTGTTTTTAAACAGGGCTGTTTTTAAACAGGGCTGTTTTTAAACAGGGCTGTTTTTAAACAGGGCTGTTTTTAAACAGAGCTGTTTTTAAACAGGGTTGTTTTTAAACAGGGCTGTTTTTTAGTGGTTTTTAGCTGTTTTTTAAAAACCGCTAGCTGTTTTTTAAAAACCGCTAGCTGTTTTTAAGCGGGTCTTTAGCTGTTTTTATCGGGTTTTTACCTGATTTTAGCTGTTTTATCTGTTATGGCTTCTTATTTAAAAGAATCTCGGTAAGGATGTTAAGCAAAGAATTATTCAGACGGGTAATACCTTACGAAAGAAATATTTAGCGCTAAAGTTGGAATTTAGTCATTTAGTCTTCAGCTTATGGCAAAGGCAGTCGATCTTAGAGTTAAACTCCAAGAACATCTGCGAAAAATACGTAGGCTGAAAAAAGATATCAAGTGTTACGAAGATCATAAATATTTGGTTAGACAGTTGTTAAAACTTAACCTCTAATACTTATCAATGGCGGCCTCCTCTTCATCATCCGCTTGGGATAAAGTGTTTGAATCTCCTTCTCGATGTCAGCAGGATAATGATGATATTGTACGCAAGATCAAGCCAAGCAGAGTTTATGAAATTGATGATTACATAACAATTATATTTAACACTACAGAAAAAGAGCGTAAACAAGTAATCATAGATACTATTGGATATGGCAAGATTTATTTTTCTAGTGATGAATTTGAAGAATTCATAAGTACGTTTGATTGTTTCAACACTCACTGGGTTGACATCTTTATGATTATTGGACAGTGCACTTTGGTGTTTCATCGTAATGACGAAAAGCGAAGCCTCAAGTTTGAAGATGCCATGACAGACAAATATTTGTTTCGATGGACTGACAAGCTAATTCGTTTATTTGCAAGACATATACCTGCATTGTTTAAACTAAACATTGAATATTATACTGTTGTAAAATAAATGTTAAAAATTTACATCTGTTTTTTTTTCCTTAGTAGGGAAGAGGGAGAGGGGGTAAAATAAGACAAAAAATTTGAATACAAAGAAATCCTGTGTTTATTTGTATATATGATACACATTTTAATACAAAAAATTAACATTTTCATCTATGTATATAATAAATAATAATACAATAAATATTAATACAATAAATAATAATAAATAATAATAATACAATAAATAAACAAATTAAATAATAATAATATAATAAATACCTAGCCTAATATCACAACCCTCTAAAACCATCAGCTATCCAAGAAGATTGAAACAAAGATAGCTATGGTCAGTCTTAGCTTATGGAATTTCCGATGATTCCTTATACAATACTATATCTCTATGACCCCAAGCAAGCGTGTGCTCGAAACCGGGTATAATGAAGCGCTTGTCGTCCGCGTATGACAGCGCTACCTTATTTTTAAGTTCGACATACATATCGTGTTCATGCGAACGGAAAGTGTTCATTCTACGATGAATCTGAGTTCCTTCTACGTCAGCCGCTTCTCTATAATCGTCAAGAGTCAGTTCTTTTTGGGTGACGTAGTCAGGAACCCCTTTAGCTTTTTTAGTCAACTTTCCCTCTACATTAACGCAATATGCTTTCGCCCCGGTTCCATAGAAATCCCAAATAATCTTTCCTGCATACTCATCTTTCATTTTACCAAGTATAGATTGGTTTACAGGAACATTATGTGGGTTATCTTGTGAGTAGTTGGAAGTATCGAATCTGCTTAAATTTGTCGTCATATCATCATAAAAATTATCTGTTGTTACTTTTAGAATTAGGGAGTCGGTGTCAGTGTATAACAATTCCGCGCTGTTGCCATATTTCGGCTTAATGTACCCGTACAAAAAGTCATACATAATTGTTTTGGATATTTCCAAGATTGAAAAACCCACGTAAATGGGTTTATTATACACCACTTTTTGTTTTTTCATCTGGATTGCTACCAGGTTTTCGCTATAAATGGTTCGATCTTTAAAATGAGGTTTCGCGATTAACGCTCCGGCCCCCAACCTCCTACCAATATTTTCCCAATGGGTAACGAGCTTTACATCTACCCGTTTCTCCACGTTTTCCATTGTCTTGCCAAACACAGCATTGTTCATAAGTTTAAAAAAGTCTTTTTCAAATTTATTTTTGGCCTGATTTCGCAACGCTGTGTTTAGATCGATGTACTTCTTAAGCCAGGGTAATTGGTCAAAGGATATTACACGATGAATTTTTGTAAGCTGAAGGCCATAATTTAAAGCTTGTTGTAAATTTTGAATGTGAATAATATATTTTTCTTTTTTCATGAAATTTGGAATTAATTTTGTTATTTTCGGGAATTTAGACCCTGGCGGTGCAATGGATTCTGGGCAAAAGGGTAGCTCATTGTGCAAAGAATGTAAATCTTCCGGATAATCTAAATCAACTTCTAAAATGTATCCTGTTGGTGAATCTTTCACGATATTTAGGTAATCTAAATTTTGAATTTCGGTTTCGTTTAACCACTTAAAGCTTCCCGTTGGTAAAAATTGAGACATGGCTGCTCCGTATAGATTGGTAGCGTCCAGGTACATGATGTAAGAGGTGGGTTTGGTAGCGTCATAATTAGACATAAATTTATTATTCGCAAAAGCTTTTCTTATACTACACTGACTGACTCCCCCGCGAATACCGTGTTTAAAGAAGTGTACCATGTCTAGATCGGTCAGAAGCTCAAGATTGATGGATGTCGCTTTAAGGGCGGCCTCCATCGAAAGACCCGGCGCAGTAAAGTACTGCGCAGGATCAAGACCATAAGTAGCCAGACACACGTCTCTAAAACTTTCAAAGACATCTGTCAAAATTAATACGTCGGATTTTAAATAGATATCAGAATATTCGCCTAAAGTATTGCATTTAAACAAATTCCACACCTTCCAAGCACGCTTGTAATCATCGGAGGAGATGTCCTCTTTTTTAAGCTGGTTATAAAAGTCTTTATGCGATGGAAGCCTGTTTTCGTCTAATTTTGAAAATGAATCTACGTAATTATACGGGAAGACACCCTTCTGTCGAATAAGTTCAAATTTATTATCATCCTCGAAATATTTTCGCACCGTTTTACACTGATCTGATTTTAAATTTTTACTGAGTTTATCCAGTCCTGTAGCCATGAAACGTAAACTGTCCAGGAAGCGTAATTTTAAAAATACCTGTTGTTGTTTACCATTCTTGTTTTCGACGTTATCCACCAAGACGTGTTTAGTAAAGGAAATATACTTTTCCTTATTTTGAGGGATAACGTCCAACTTTTCCTCAGCACAAGCTAACTCCTTGACAAAGAGGTGGGAATCAAAATTAGACATATTATGAAAGAAAATAGGAATAAAATTGGGAAGTTTGTAATTTAGGTTGCATACAGAGTGACTTGGACCGCGATAGAGCCCTGTTAAATGATCGTGATCATGAACTCTATCGTTTGCTTCTACGTCAAATGGCTTTTCGCAAATGTGACAGGTTGGTGTTTGTCGATGCTCATTCTCTTGTTCCGCCGTCATAGGTAACATTGGCACCACTTCCTTCATAAAATGGTTGTATATTAATTTACAATCAACATCTAACCGTTTTACAAATTCTTTGTGTGCGTCCTGTCCTCTATAACTTTGGTACTTTGAATAGGCATCATCAAAATCACATTTAATGTAGTATGCAAATGAATAGGGTACATGTTTATGAGTTCTAACAGTATAGGATGTATCAGGGTCCAACTCATTTTCCTCTGTAGGTATAGGTTCAAGGATTGTCTCGAAATCGGCATAAACAACAAAAGGTACCTTTAATTTCTTTTCAAAATTTGTAAATTTCAAAATATTCTCGGGGACCTCTTCTCCGTATTTATTCTTTTTTAAATCAGTTGTCGGTACTTTAGCCAAAACGTGTCCGCAATCATGTTCTTGATGAGCTTTTAATTTTTGCTCTGAATAAAAGTAAGTTAGACAACCATCACATAAATACTTTGGCTCTTTGCGTTTAGATAATTGACTTGAGATCAGTCGAGACATGTTTCTTATTAAACAGTAATGTCTATTTTCATAATCATCACTAATTAATAACAAATTTACATGTCTCTCCTTGCGAGATGTAGTAAAGTATAAAGGACCCACGACTTCAATACTATTTTTACCATTGTCATACACTTTTTCTAGGCCATAAACATTGATAGAAATATTATTAAGGCGTTCAAATTTAGTTATGTCACTAAGTTTAATTGGAAATTCCATACCTGTAAAGTCCAGCTCGTTCTCAAAAGGCATATAATTCGCGACTCTATTTGCATGTTGAGCCCAATGAACCGGATGCAAGGCTGCCAAGACTGACCACATGAAACACTTTTGATCAGTGTTTTGAATGTTTAGAACAGCTTTCTTTGCTTCAATCTCCTTTGGTAGCGGGATGTAGGATGATGCCTTTAGAGGGTTGATCTTGTTAATACCTAATTCTAGGTGTAGGAGCTGTTGAAGAGTCCACCCTGTAACAATAGAAACATGGTTAAGTATTATGATTTAAAAATGTGTTAGTTAATATTTTTTAAACGCTTGTAATATTACTTACCACTGTCCTTTTCCGCAAATTCAGAGTATTTACGGTCCAGGATGGTAGTAAACTGTCCAAACAGCTCCTCCAAGTCTGTCGCTCCATTCACCATCACGTATCGTGTGTTGAAAGACTTCACCTCAGTCGACTCGTTCGTCTGCAGGAGGAAGCGGCCAAAAAGCTCTACCCCGACTTTCAGTTGATCATATTTTTGTAGTACGGTCCCCACCAACCTAGTAAATTTATCCTGTAGGTGTTCAAGGAACTCGGGGACGTTGGTGGGGTCCTGTCTTGAAGAAAGTCGGTAGGTAGCAATTCGGCTTCGGAATGACGTTTTAATCAGCTCCACACCTTCCTCCTGTATAACGCTGCAGTTCTCCCGATGGCTTAAGGTCCTTATATGGTTGGACCAACGGGAGATAGGCACATCTAGCTTGCAGTCATTGCAATACCTCTGCTGCATAGATGAACCTGAAGTTGACGGTTCTGAAATAAATTAAAATTCACTTATAATACTTTTTATACAATTATTACCGCACTGTAATGGCAACGTCGTTTAATTTTTTCCTGTTGACTGATGCTGTTCATATATGGCCAAACATAGGTTATAGCAAATAAATTATACAAGCTGTCAATGCCTTATTATCGTTTTTTAAATTATGCTGCAATATATTCTAATCTTAAACAGTATGATGCAATACCTAATCTTACACAATATGATGCAATAACTTACCATCGGTCGAAACGAGTCTAGCCTTCTTAGCCATGGCTACTTGCTGAGACGTAGCTTGCCTTTTGGGAGCTCTATGTTTCTCCTGTTGGTGTTGTTGGAGAGCTCTTCTTGACGCAAAGCTGTCTTTGCAAGTTTGACAGACTTGAACAGTAAGTCTGCAATCCCCATGACGTTTGAGATCAGTCTTTCTGGTGAAGGAGCGGGAACAATGCTCGCAAATAAACATTTTCTGCAAAATTAAAATTATTGCGTTATTGCTTATATATACAGACATAATTTTACGTAATATATTTATTAATTTAGGATAATTTTACAATAGTTTAATAATTTACTTTCACTTTATAATACATACTGTCAGAAACTATTACGTCTGTATAAAACCTTCTTTGGCAGCTTCTGTATACCTCTAATGCCCAATATTCACTTTAAAATAATATAAACACTTATTTCAGTATTTTTTCCTGTTAAATAATTGTCTAATAAGCAAGCACAACCGGAATTATTCTGTTTTTAGTTTAAACGTCGTAACACTAAAAGAATACATTTCAAAAATATGGATCACCATGTGAGCATTTTTTTTTGTTAAATTTTTGATAGAACCAACAATATTTAAATAATTATGCACTGATATAATATAACAAATAATATCTGTACTTACCAAATAATAACACACCACACAAGAAAGAAAAAAGTTGTATTTGTTTTTTATCGGCACACCTTGTCGTTATGAACGCTTGAGATCGTCTGAGGAATAAATGTTTCTGTTAGTATTTATATACCTAAGATGATGTAATAATGTTGAGTATATACGTTTATTAATTAACATGGCGAGGCTAAGAGAATGTTTCCAGGTAATAAAGATGATGCAATCTTAGCAGCGTATTAGCAATACATACAGGACATAACATTGAATATTAATTAGTTACTGCATTCATATTATTTTTCAAACATGTCTTAACCTTTAATATTATCCAGACACTGTATCCGTAAGCACAATAGCAAGTTGACCTTGCTATCTAATTTAGATGTATTAAATATATTTAGAAATATTTGCGACTAAGAATGAGATAGCTAAAAGGTTTAATAATATTATAATAATAATTTATCATTCATTATCATATCAATTAATAATATATCATATTTTCTGTTTTTTACTAAAAAATACCAAAATTAAATATACATCTTAGCCTCCCCGATTTACTCTGATTTATTTAACACTTGATTGTTTTGTTTTAAATTAAATAAAAATTAAAACACATAATTATAGAGAATATAATAGGTACTTACAATTTTATCACTTTATGTATACTGTTTTTAACGGTTGCCGAATAATAACTGAATAAACTTCTAGACTGGCCCTGTATTTATATCTTTCCCGAAACTGTGCTAGTTGCTTTCACCTTCTAGGAATATAATTAGATATTTTTTCAAATGTAATAACTCTCGCTTGATGTTCAAGCTTTTTCCTTGACCTGAATTATAGTCGTTCGATGCAATGAATATTTAATGAGATAATGAGCAGAGTGAGAGTTAATTACCATGCACTAATCTGTATGCATTCAAATTCAGTTTTCTTATGCGATGTATAATTAAATTGAAGTGTGTGAGAATAGCAAATAATTTGCAGTATACAGGGTAGATAAAAAGTATGACTCAATCATCACGTTTTAGGGATATTTTTCTATAGCTAGCCGTTCTAAGGATCTTGGTTTTTTCTAACGAGTTAAAGACATATTTGATGATATATCTGATGAGCTGTAGGCGAGTGGTTTTTTGCTAACTTTGACATATTTAGCCGATTATGTAATAATCTGAGATAATAATTATTCTATTAACTTGTTAATATAGAAGAGCGGTGCCTATGGATAATGATAAGGACTTGATGGTTTTATACATCTAGTTTCGTTATTACTTGGGATTTTTGAAATATTTCTTCACTAGTCGATAGGTATACTTATCTTATACCTGCTTACCAAATTTCTCCTTTCCACCTTTATGCATTAGAGCCCTAATCGCAAAATACTATATCTTCCAAACCAGTTGACCGATCGACTTTGGGTTTTTTCTAAACGATTTATAACGCCACCCTGAATACATTCCACGTGTTAGATTTTAATTTTAGCATTTGACAAGTGACAGGTGTCATTGACATATCTTAATTGACAGGTGACAGCCGCCATCTTTTCCTAAACATAATATGACGTCCTCCTTAACACGGAGCCTATAATGAATACTATTGCCCAAGTAGCTAACGCCCAAGTAGCTAAGGCCAAAGTAGCTAACGCTCAAGTAGCTAATGCCCAAGTAGCTCACGCCCAAGAGTGTGACATGACAGATGACGTATGACATATGACACGCGCCTGCGCACTGCCTGGGCATGCGCAGAAGGGTGTGCGTAAATTGGCGTTGAAACCCTCTTCCCCCTCTACTAACGTCTCCAAAAACG